>OZ020606.1:31843314-34243314 GCA_963971545.1 Philophylla caesio | reverse complement strand
GAAAGATTCTAGCTTAACATACATAAATCAGATTAGGTGCATTCAGTTACAATTACAATACGGTGAATGCCACTAAAAAAACCTTGGCATAATATATTTTTTACTAAAAAATTGTTCCTACAAATATGCAAAACATATTGAAACAATTCTATAGCGAATTATGTATATGTAAGTATATACGAACCGGAAATCGATTTTGTTTATTTTTTTTATATACCATAAAAAAGTAGAAAATCAATTGATATTTGCAAATTAAATGAGGTCGCGAAAGGGGGATTGTTATACGGCGCAATAGCATGGATCAGATGAGATGGATGTTGGTGTGTTCGAGAGGTAGACTCATCGAAGGATTTATGGAACTCTACGATGGTGCGACTTTGAATATCGGAGACGAAGAAACAATGAAATATACGAGTTTTAAAACGAAATAAACATAGCGCAGCGAAATTCGAAACTAGCGGTCATGGCGTTTGTCAGTGTGGGAATTTAACTTCAAGTATTATTCCCCTCCGAGTACTACCCTTAAATATTTTATTAGGAGGTTGTTTAGGCACAAGATCCTACGTTCATTATAGTCCTTATACAGTCCGTAGAAAAGTTGCATAACTTGGAACCATCAATTATTAGTACAGTGATAAACCGCCATGGCCGAGAAACTTCAACCCACCCCCCATTTTGATAAGCGCATATGTAAACAAAAGCGACAAAGAATAAAGCTCTAACCTACTTGTATAACTTATTATAACCTTTAGCTACTTTTGCATAGCGATTATATATGTATTTGTAGTGGTGGAACTTTTGGATTTCCGTTAACTTCTGGAATACTTTTTCGTCGCTAGTTCGTTAGTTTCTTCCCATAGTTTTCGATTATTTTTAAATCTTTACTACGCTGTGGCTTGTCCGTTGTCTCACGTAATTCCATCTTGTTATTACTTTTAAGTCATCATCACGTCAGATTTTGTGGACGTACAATAGAACAATTTTATTTTAGAGGCTGTAAAAATGTACAAGACCCAGAGTAACCCTATTGCTGACTTGCAAGTTAGAGAGAAAGTCTGAAAAAAGGGATCTCCGATCATCGTATCGCGGTGGTTGGAAGATATTTCATTCCAAACCATTAGTTCACGCAGATAGCGATTGTTTCCCCGCTTGTTTGTAAATTTCACTTCAACCCTTTCTATACTTACGGTAAAATTCAAGTCTTTTGAGGGCTATTGAAACAAATGATACTCATAGCAGTACAATCGCTGGATTTTATGTTGTTGTTTGGCAATATAACTATTTTATTTAATTATTTTTGAGCTTAAGGCCGATCGGTTATTGGGAGAAATTATTAGGAAAAAACTGCAATACTCAAAGCGGTAGAAGTTATGGTACTATTTCGGAGATCACCACATTTCCTCATCAGACTTCTTTCTTCTTGGGTTCTGCGAGACTCGAACCCCCAACATCATGCGCAACACTTAAGCCGCAGTAAGGGACTCAGCTAAGCTTACGCTGTGTGAGCTGTTGTTATTTTATGTTTAGGCAAGCAATCATGCCAAGGCGGTTCGAACCTCAAGCCGTGTTATTGTGTAGGTGGCTGTTCCTTTGCCAGTATTTCTACAGACGTCTCTGCTTTTTCGTTATCGAAGGTTTGGTATCGCTGATTGATGTTCATCCATCAATTTCTTTTATCATAAAGCTGAAAAACGACTGCAAATTGATTCGTTTAGAATAGGTTAATGTGATATTTTAGAACCGTATTTCTTTACGGATGTGCTGTTTTAATGTGTACATTAAAGAGAATCGAAATCGCCAAATGAAACAACTTACAACTGCCAAAATTCATACGCGCAAACTATTTCCATATTTTCATAGGCAGTTACAATAATGCATACATATGTACATACGAGTATAACATTCATCATAAGGCGCCGCCTGAGTAACAGCTTGCTCTGTAACTGAACGTAACTCGAGGTCAAGTTGTGATTACTGGCAACGGTGTCATTACGAAAACAATGTTGTCGTTTGCAGGCGAACAAGTACGGTTCATAATAATTTAAATGCTCTGCACACATAAACGCTGACAAGTACACAATCCTTTGCGACGAGTACACATACACACACAAACAAACAAACTCAAATTGCAACTCCTGCGCTCTGGATGCAATTTCGTTAACTCCAGCAACAGTTCCGAAAAGCAAACAACAGGAGTGCATTCATTTGTAAATGGGTGACAGATGAAAGGCAGCAGTCTGTGGCGGTCGTCCAGCTGTTGACATTGGCGCCAACTACGTGCCTCAGCTCAGATGACTAGGGATCTCGGAGGATTCAAAATTAAATCCTCGCAACAAGCGAAATGATGTTGTCACAGAGAAAGTGTATGAGCGAGTGGAAGCGCTACTTAAAGAGTGAACACCCACCCCAACCCAAAGACAACAGTTAATTTGTGAGTTAAGCAACGAGTGAAACAGTTTGATGTAAGCAAATCGGCAACCGCTCGTAGGTACTACACACACACCTACATGCATCCATACACATTGAAGTTGTAATTTGAAAGAAGATAAATGCTTGAGCTAGAATAAGACCAAAGTGATAGGTTCGAATCAGTGTAGAAATAAGCAGTTTTTTTTTTATAATTTGCTGCAAGATACTTATCTTGGCACTCGTCTAAAACTCATCCACTGAACAAAAATAACTTGAATTTGACTTTGCTTCAAAGTGACACAGAGAAGCTTGCTGTTCTTTTTTTAATTAAGCTAATGAATAGTATCGTCTGTAGGTTGTTTTTGCTGAGCGAGTTACATTTTTGTATTCTCTCAATACTCTCGAGGCATATTAAGCCAACTGTTTTAAGTCCTTCTAAATCTAACTTTGAAATTCAAGCCGCTGATTATTAAGAAAACTTTGCCTGCTCAATCAAATAAACAAAATAAATCATAAGAACTGTGATTTGATATTTGTAGAACCACATCCATTTAAACGCGAATATTTTCAAAACGCGTAATAAAATGCAAGTTTTAAAAGGTAAAATAATACGGCTGATTTTTTAAATTTTTTTTAATGGTATTCCAAAATTTCTTCAATTCAAACAAAGTCGGGCATTTATTATATGGAAGAAATTGTCAAAACTCAATAATAATTCTAGCCAACCTAAATCCGCGCTTTATTAAACCAAAATTTAATGGGAAATAAAACGACATGCTCAAAAAAGCCTCAACCATATATTGAAAATTATGTGTATTTTTATTGAAAGTTTTTTAATTTATTTCAATTTCCTACAAAGCTGGAAACTTGGTTTTGTATGGATTTTGGAGAAGAACTTTCTATATTTTTATTGCAATGAAATAACTATTTAATAAAAATCAAAAGACATCATCAGTATGTGGTTGTCGTATAATTCTCATAGTTCTTTTGAACCAATATTTTTCAATTGCCACAAATATTCGTTTAAACAAATGGTCATATATTTGTCATGCAGTGATTTTAGGAAAAGTTGTCAAATAGCACAATTACTTCCCAAAAAAAACAACTTTAATGAAATATACCATTTTTTAAAACTAATTAATTGGGAATTTGTTCTTTTATACCTACATTGTTACTTAGAGGAAAGAGTACCTTTTCACTCAAATCAAAATCACTACTTTGTACTAAAAATATCTCTCCTTTTTCCGGCTTGCGTTGCTGGGTACTACAGTATTTACATATGTACATTAGGGTGACAGTTAATTTCGAAAGTGATATTTTCTTTGGTCTCAGTATTTTTTTGTGTGTAGTTTTATTTAAAAAAAATTCTAGTAAAATTTCAAGGTCGTAGGAAGAGGATTAGGGGGCGCGTCGGCCCCCCAAAGTTACACAAAATACGTTTTTTCACGCAAATTCTTACTTTGACTGCTTGTAACTTTCTCTGTGTTTTTTTTTTTTAAACATTACTGGCGAAAGATGTTCATTAATATGTCTACAATAACATCTGTCAATAACATTTTTGTCTAATGTTAATATTTAATGAAAAAAACTTAAATATAGGAGAAAAAGTACGCCTCAATGTCGATTTATTATACTTAAATAAAATTACTTATATGATTCAAATTTTGGATTTTGTTCAGATTTATTTAATTAAAGATTCATATAGAAAATTCCTTATGATTTACGTAAGAGTAGCTTCAACAATTATATACAGTAAGACCTCGCTAGTCCGAACTTCAGACTTTTTTTGTTTACTTTTGTTTTCAAGTGTAAGAATTGTCTTTAAAAGTTTGCTTCAAATTTTTTTTGCCTGTATGCTGAAGCGATCTATAATATTGACAATTGTGACCGAGAATATTCCCGTTACAACCTCAACAATATTATTCTCAATGCTTGCGTAAGCTACCGACAAAAAATGAGCACCAATGTTTCTCGGAAAATAGATTCTTATTTTACAGTTATATGTAGCAGCCGCAAACATTTTTTAATAGCATTAAATTTGCAAAAAAATCATTCGAAGTGAATATTTGAATGTGAAAAGTCGAAAATGTCTGCTAGAAATTTACGTGAACGCATATATTTAATTGGTTATTGTACCAACCAATTAACGGGAAGTAAACTACCCTCCAATATAGAAGTGTTGAAAGTTTTGTTTTTCAATTTACGTGTAGTAAAAAAAAATTTACGGGAAAGTTCAGATTTAGTTGTAAAAGAACTATTCGTGTTCTGGGAAAAAGCCCGCATTCCGGTCAAGGATAAACAACACTGCATTACAAATGTAGAGAAATTGTATAAAGAATGGCAAAGCTTTCAAAAAGATTCAAAGAAGACGGGTATACTAAACGCTACTACAGCACCCATCTGCCAAAAACCTTGGTGCAGGGCTTTGAGCTTTTGCCATCGGTTTATTATGGATGCAGGGTTCTCATTAATGTCTGGTTCTGGTGGAGCTAATAAGTGCCCACCAACTAAGAAGTGGCCTGGGGTAAGCGGCTCCAGGTCAGATGGGTTATTTGAAGAGGGACTTATTGGACGAGAGTTGAGACAAGACTCAACTCTACATAAAAGAGTCATAAATTCTTCGAATGTGTATTTGTAGTTCTTGTTTACGTACATATGTTTTCGTATACTACAAGCATTTTTTTATAAATATACATAACTACTTTTGCGCTCAAAATAGAAGTCATACTATTATTTTTTACATACATGCATATGTATTTCTTATTTGCATATGCATCTAGTATTTTTCTTTACGCATAAAATTTTAAACAATCTATAATATTTGATTAAAAAGGTTATATATAAAGGAAGCAAATAAATTTCAAATTTAAAAAAAAGGTTATATATCATATAAAGGAAGCAAATAAATTTCAAATTTAAATAAAAAGTTAGATATCATATAAACGAAGCAAATAAATTTCAAATTTAAATACAAAAAATCTTATAAGTACGTATGTTATGTTATCTAATTTCCTTTATAAAAAAGTGCTCTTTAGCAAACAACAAATTATGTCACAGCTTCTAAAAATGACACGCTTGATTTTTACTTAAAATTAAAATTGGTTATATATCATATAAAGGAAGCAAATAAATTTCAAATTTAAATAAAAAGTTAGATATCATATAAACGAAGCAAATAAATTTCAAATTTAAATACAAAAATCTTATAAGTACGTATGTTATGTTATCTAATTTCCTTTATAAAAAAGTGCTCTTTAGCAAACAACAAATTATGTCACAGCTTCTAAAAATGACACGCTTGATTTTTACTTAAAATTAAAATTGGTTTTGTTGCTGATTTTGTGATATATTTATTTACTTTTTCCACATGCTTCGTGCACATTTTGCGTTACGCTATTTTGCATTTATATCGTTTTACGAATGCATGTCTGTATGTATGTATGTGGAATTCTCCACCACCACTCGCTTTGCTGCAATTTTTTTGGGTGGCAGGATAGGTATAGGTTCCACATATCTACCACACCTAATTAAGTTAAATCTAAACGAAGTTATAATACAACTTTTTGTTCACATATAAACAATTCACCGACATTTTTTTCACGATTAGGTCGAATAACAAAAAAAATTTTCTTTGTTTGTACATTTACCCAAAACGTATTTGTAACAATTTCATTTGTGTGCACATCACTAAGAGCGGAAGCCAACTTACCAGGGTTGCCTAGTACATAGTTTGCCGAATTATAATATATCAATATAATGCCAAGGTTACACCGAATAAATTAGTCAAATACATAATGCAATGTGCACACATTCAATTTTATGTATAGCGCACACGTTTGGTTCACGAACGATGTATTCACGCATCATAAAATGCTCGCCACCCAGCTACAATATCCCATAAATACATAACAAAATCATGACTTTTTTTTGTTACGAACATACAGCAAAATCCAGTAGCAGAAAGATGACTCGTTACGCCGCTCTTTTAAAAAAGGCTGAGCAACAGGCCCATCGCTATCCACAACCGTGTCGTCTATGTGAAGGCAAACACCCGATAAGGCTTTGCCCAGTATTTCGGGCAAAAACCGCTGAAGAAAGGCTCCGGGAGTCCCTCCTTGGCAAATATTGCGCCAATTGCCTGTCAGTGGCGCATCGAGCCGAAACATGTCCGAGTGCTGTCAGATGCCATCAGTGCAATGAAAAGCACCATACAATGTTGCATCTGGACGAGGAAATTGAGGAGCATCGTCCTGTCGACACCAGGCCATCGAGCGAGCAAGTCGCAAGCGAGATGGATTCCGACAATGATCTGTCAATCCACGCATCCGACTCCGGTATGGAGACACGGTCAACCCGCCCAGAACCCGAAGAAGGTGGGCTGGGTGCCGGAGCGGAATCTCGGACTTTCCGCCCGGCTGCTCGCAGAGGATTAGAATCCCGACCGTTCCGCCCTTTGCTAAGGCACGAAAGACGCCATCAGAGTGGAGCGGAATCTAGGACTTTCCGCCCACTCCCACCAGCACAAACCAGACGTGGAGCGGAATCTCGGACTTTCCGCCCACTCCCAACACCGCATTATCGACGTGGAGCGGAATCCCGGACTTTCCGCCCACGCCCACCAGCACAACTACGCCGTGGAGTGGAATCTCGGCCTTTCCACCCACGGTCTTTACACACACGCGCACTACCAAATCGCCAGTTACCGGCAACTTTCCGGAGCTGTCATCCTACCATTGCGCTGCAGCCCACCACGGCAATCGCTCCAACCGCCGTGGTCAAGATTGAGGCACAAGGGCGACTGCACCTCGTTCGCGCGCTCATCGACGTCTGCGCGCCTACGTCGATTATCTCCGCTGACTTAGCGCAAACCCTTAACTGTGAAGAAACGATCGTCGGGAACGAGCGGGGTTGCATTCTGCGTCTGCGTGGGAAGTATGGGGTAAACACCCAAGTAGCAACGCATGCCGTGGTAAAGCATCGTTTCGTGCGCAGGTGCCCCAACAGCAGCATCGACTCGTCTATTGCCACGCATTTTACCCATATACGGCTCGCCGATCCAAATTTTCACACCGCGGCCCCAGTTCGTTTGGTCCTCGGCGCTGACGTCTACCAGAGCGTCATGTTGCCAGGCACACTACCTGGCACCTTCAGCCCACTCGTCGCCCAAAGCACGATCTTTGGGTGAATCTTGTCGGGATCGGCGAGAAACTGACCGATATACGAAAAAACAAAAAAAAAATAATAATAATAATGAAATCTTTACGAATTACTTAAAAATAAAACACTAACACAAAATATATACATAAATGAAAATTTCATCCCTTTGTTTTACGATATTAGAGTGCATTGAAGTTGACCACGTACATTTTTTTTTCATAACTCCCAATATTTTCTCCCGCAGCATTCTAGGTTACTATACATTCGAGGAACGATACTGCGGATGCAAGATCTTGGCAATGGTGACAGAGGACTGCGTTTATTCAATATTACGAATTTTCTTCATATGTACATGAAGCTGGTAGCTCACGGTTTTCACAGGTTTTTGGCCATGTTGCGTACCGCAAGGGGGGCGGCATGTTTAGGCCTCTATGCCTAAAAATTAAAATATCCCACCATTAAACGACCCGCCCTAATGTGCAGCGGTCACCCGTATTCACGGCACTCATATAGTTGTATGTGTGTGTGTACAGATAAGCAGACACAAGTTACACACACATACACATTAACACATTCACTCAATTTCTTCCGTTTACATTTTCCCGCCGGATAAACATTTTCGTTAATTTTCCCCTAACTCATATTGTCCGACGGTTCGGACACAAAACGGTTTTACTTCTGCTAACACTTCTTTTTTGACCGAGTTAAAGTGAAGACATCGAGCTACCAGCCTCATCCAGGTAACATAACTGTGTGAAATATTATTCATCAAAATATTTAAATATACACAAACACATATATTTGTACCGAAGTACTAAACCATTGCGTTTTTTCTTTTGTTTTCTTATAATCACGCCGAATAAAACCCTGGTAAACCTGAGCTTAAGAGCAAAGATTAACCGCGGTTTTACACCTATATTTAAGTTTTTTTCATTAAATATTAACATTAGACAAAAATGTTATTGACAGATGTTATTGTAGACATATTAATGAACATCTTTCGCCAGTAATGTTTAAAAAAAAAAACACAGAGAAAGTTACAAGCAGTCAAAGTAAGAATTTGCGTGAAAAAACGTATTTTGTGTAACTTTGGGGGGCCGACGCGCCCCCTAATCCTCTTCCTACGACCTTGAAATTTTACTAGAATTTTTTTTAAATAAAACTACACACAAAAAAACACTGAGACCAAAACAATAAAGAAAAAAAAATACTCCATACATTTAATTGTCACCCTAATGTACATACTCGTACATATACATATAACATATATGTTTATACATGTATGCATGTATGTATGTGTGTATGTATATATGCATGTGCTCAAGTGATAAACTAACACACCATTGTACTCCATGCACAAATGAAAATGAGTAAACATGTGCTCGAGAATATTTACTCCGATGTAAATGGCAAGGGTAGTAGGTGAATGCCAAGCATTTAGGGATAAATGAATGAATTGCACAAGCCAGCAAGCAAGCAAGCAAACAAATGGCAATGCAATTGAGCACGTTCGAAATGAAATGAAATGAAATGAACTGCAGCAAGGAAAACAACAAGGGGCAACAACAGTAATAGTGCTGATAAGATACCAAAGGCCACCGTTCGAAAAGCGGATGGCACGTTCGTGGTGAAGGGGAAAAAAGGGATCTGATCATACAAATTCATCTGACACCCACACAGAGTACAAATAGACAAACTAACAAATGTCAAATAAGGAGTTCAGTGGCTGAATGCATTTGGACCGAATGCGGCAATGGAAAGGCTAATAAACCGTCGCCAATGTAACAAAAACAAAATACACACGCCTACATATATTTGTACATATATTTATATTATGTTGTTTAGAAACAAAACTGTAAATAGAAATAAAACAAATATTGTACGAGTATGTAGATATGTAGATATGTAGCTAGGTACCAAAAATTACGAAAATCACTCGAACAGCACATGAACTGCTTGCTACTCACACGCTCCGCAGCGCTGCCAATTGTTGCTGGTGTCGGCTGATTTGTGTCATTGTTTTAAAATTTGTTGAATGCTAACATGACAAATAGTCATTAGAATGTCACCAAAGGTTGCAAAATCGAGTGTGCCATTCGCGCGACAAGCACAACTACTACGTCCATTTCCTGTTTATTCAGTTTCCCCATTTGCTGCACATCGATGGCACCTTGTGAAAATTTAGACTTACAAAAATTTAGCCGTATACACCAAATAATAGCAACAGTCGCTGTTATTTGCTTTACCGCCGCTGTATGCATGTTTGTGTCTACAACTTTATTTGCTTTCGTTTAGAGCACGAGAACGGATATCCAAGCCAATAGCGGCGATCATTTGCTTAGTAAACTGACCGATGCAATTAGCACATGCAAAAAATTTGTAAATTATATGTACCTGATGGACTTCGTTTGTATTTGTGTTCAAATAAAATAAGTAGCTATAAATTAACAAAAAAAAAATATGTAGTCTATCATGTATGAGTTAAATTTAGATGATTGATTTTATAAGCTTTTTATATTTAAAAATAAAATAGGTATTTCATCAAGGGGTCTCTCCTCATGTGATGCTAAAACAAAATGTGATTTTTCGGTATTTTTTTTTTTTAATGACAAGGAAATTATATAAATCGTTTAATCGAAAGATATATTTGAGGCAACTCTTAAGCAATATCCCCAAAAAAAAAAAACTGGAAAAAGTTAAAACATGGCGGAGTAGTGAAAAGTGCACTGGAACGTGTCGCTGATGAATTGGTCCAATTGTGTAAAAGATGGCATCCGTAGTTTTCAACGGAAACAGAAATAATTTGTATTCCGTTAAGTTGTATTCTATAGCTTTCTAGTATAGCATACTGGTATTGCGCAGACTAAATGGGGACAGAAGTATTCAAAGTTTTGAGTTTTCAATAACTAAGTTAATATCATATGTGTGAAACAACATTTATTTGCTCACAAGAATCAATTATGAAAGTAGGATCATGAGTGAAGTTAATTTATCATTTTTCATGTAATATGTGTTTATTATCTGTTAAAAATTATCCTGAGGTGAATTCTGTATTCGCTAACACACCATTTATGTATTTACTCTCATTTTAGTTTGGTAAACTGGACAATGGTGGACGCTCCACAAGTACGAAGACAACTCTCAGAAGCACTTGATGTGTGGGCTCGCAGCTCCAAATTGACATTCCGAGAAGTGCACAGCGATCAAGCCGATATTCAAGTTGAGTTTGCTCGGTAAGTGTAATAATCATAAATATGTATGTGGCATGAGTGTATAATTTTAATATGCAATGCAAAACGATACCATGATGCAATAATGAAAGTTGTTGTACATTGGCTCTAAATCAGCCATCTTGATCGCCCTTAGAAACTGTGATGTTCCTTTGCAGAACTTGGTTACCAGTTTTGTAAAAAAAAATGTTAATTGTAGCAGAAAATTAAGTTTTTCATGTGGAACTTATAATATGTATTATCGATTGTTTTGACATTTTGGATAATTTTCTCATTTGTTGATAATTGGTTTTCAAAAACCGAATATTTGAATAAGTTTTGTAAAAATTGTCAAGTATTTGTATAATGAAACATTATTTGTTAAATTATTAAGTGGAATAAAGCGCTGGGGTTCATTCCGGAAGACAGGATAAACAATTTTATTGGCATTTCCAATACAATATTTTATTGGCAATAAAAAAATATCCGTTTGTTGATAAAGTATCAAAAATAGTTCTCCATAAAATCATCGTCATAGAAGGACTCCCATTTCTCAAAATCCACTTTCAACCGACTCGATCGTCTTTGGAACAATCTAATTTTATATTCAATTTTACCTATGGATGTTGTATTCTAATAATTGTATATTTATGCTTTTTTCAGTTATCAATTAGTATTTCTTTCCTAAAAATCCCGCCTTCAGTGCTTCTATGCTCATAACCATTGAGGTTTACCTTCATTTTCTTCATGATCCATTGATTGAAAATTAACTATGTTAATGTGGAAAAAGCCGTGAAGTTCTACTTTTCCGAAAAAAAGTTAATCGCTGGACAAACATTGTTATGTTGTTGGTTCGGTTTTAATGCACTTGCGCCATATTCGAACATTTTACATTAATTTCGAAAGAATCGAAGAAGTTTGTCTTTTTTAATTTTGGCATCCAAAAACACTAAAAATTGGAACTGTGCACAGGTTTTACCAGCAATTTAAATACAAATTATGTTAATTATTTTTTTTGTCAGTTTTCATATAAAATTCATAATATTCCAATCATTGTGGTTAAATTTTTTTATAAATATCTTCACTCATTTGTACTTTTTGCTAAGAACGGCCTTCTTTTATTCCCGTTTCTCTAATACTTCCAAAATACAACATTGAACTAAGTGCGCTGCAACAACGTACAAGACCTTTCATTATTTCATCATAAAACGATACAAAGTGTAGAATAACTTATTTTTTATTTTTTTAACTGCGTAAAAAAAATCAAAAAAAATGTCACTCATACGCCTCGACGAGCTGAGAGAACTTATCAATCTGCAATAACTGCATCAGAATTTTGTTATCGTGAACTATTTTCTAATTCTGCCAATATAAAAAAACGACTTTATAAGTATCTTTACTTATATTTTTTTTTTGTTTTATGCTTTTTTTCTACACACATTTTCATTGCAATCTCAAACGAAAAAAATTCCAAACAGTTAATTTACTTTAAATTCGATGCTACATTATACTTAAACGAAAAAATAAGCCCAAATAATTATATATTAAAATACCATTTTTTTTTTTTAATTTATGTACATACTACGGAAACTACACATTTAAAGAATAAAAAATTTAAATTTTCTTACTTTTGTTGAAATTCAGAAGGGTAAGAGTTGAACTTGAACTTGACTGTAGAAATGCCCATATTTGAGTTTTTTAACAGACGCAAAAATTTAACTACGGTTCAAAGTATGGACAGCCAAGCTGCACTCAAGGTATTGGCCAGCCCTCTAACTACTTCCGAACTAGTTCGGCAATGCAAGTCCCGACTGAACTATGTTGGTAAACATAATGAACTTGCTTTACTCTGGGTGCCTGGTCACTCGGGAGTACCTGGTAATGAGACATGTGACCATTCGGCCAGAATTGGCTCGGATCAGGTGTTCCTCGCCCCGCAACCAGCTATAGCACTTCCACCTTCGGCCATCGATGCCACCATCAGAAACTGGGTGAATACATCGCTCAGCAATGACTGGGAGGCGTCAAAAGGTTGCAGATGGGCAAAACTCATGTTGACTTCAATCTCAGAAGGACTATCAAAACACTTGCTCTCGCTTAAGAGGCGAGACTGCAGGCAACTTGTTGGACTGCTGACCGGTCACTTCACGTGGCATAGACACCTGACAATGATAGGCGTACATGATAACTTCATATGCCCTTCCTGTTTTGAAGAGGAAGAGACGGCGGAACACTTTCTGTGCTTCTGCCCCGCCCAGCCTTTGCAAGAACTAGTTATGAGGCATTTGGTCGCGACATGTTGACAGACAAACACCTGAGCTCTTTGACACCCCAAAATCTGCTAAGATTTATTCGTAAATCCTGCAGAATTAAAACAGATTGAAAGGAACATGAAAACAGTACAATGGACGGCATGTAGTCTGAGTGCTGTTTTCTGCACGCGTTGTTTCGTGTCTGATTCAAAAAAAATAAATATAAAAAAATGGATCCTATGCTTTAATGCAGCTATAGTTTTTTCGTTATTAAATTTAAATTGTTTTTTAATATCGCTTAAATTTTACTTCATCCCAAGTTTTAAACTTTGTACTGACTCAACTAAAAATGTATGCATGTTAGAAAATGGCCATCAAAATTTTATATTTTTTCAGTATTTTTAGAGATTATCGAATATGCAGTTTTGTAGTCCATTCAAGTATAATTCGCTCTAAATTACCGTGGATTTTTAGATTGTTTTTAACTTACGCTCTGCGATATCTTTTCCATATAACTCATGAACGAAATTATTTTTATGCAAAAGAAATGCGCAATAACCGGAGCGAAAAAAATTTTTTAAAAAGCAACGACGTATTTGAGCCATCTAAAACTTTGATTATATTTGTCTTAAATAAAATAGGCTACAAAACTGCCCGATAATTATTTAAAATACTGATTTTTTGTTTGAGAAATACATATCTGTATTTTAATTTAAAAACAATCAGCATTGAATAATGAAAAAAAAACTTAGCATCAAAATATGTAACTATAAATCACTGTAATTTTTAGCCGTCACGTTAACACATACATATATACACATATCTACTAGGGATGTATATTTTTGGCATTTTATTGATCCAATTAAACCCAAATCCCGGGATAATGCCGGGATCCCGAATTTCGGAAAGTTTGATTCGTAATTTGTAATTTGTCAAAAAATGTAACACGTCTGTAATCGTCCTATTATAAATTATTCAAAATAACAATACGAGTATATCAAAAAAGAACACATGTATGTATATATTTATTGATCTTTTCAATCCCAAAAAAAAATATACATAAAATTTGCACAGCAGCAAAAACATATGCAGTAAAATTATTTTTAGTCACTGTTTGAGATCAATATTAACAGCTCGATTTTGGTTCTTGATAAATCGTCATTTTGTTACACATATTTAAAATTGAAAATTTACTAATCAACAATAAAACAGTTTTTTCTTTGCTTAATTATTTGTATAAAAAATGTTATAGGTAAATAATAAACTATTAAATATTTGTAAACGTTTGATAATCTAAGTAGAAAACAGAATCCGACAGTTAATATAATATAAAAATCAAGTAAAAATTAAATACATCATTCATTAAATTTTAAACGAGGCAGAATTATTACTTCTTTTAATGAAAATGTGATCTTAAAGAAATTGAAGCATTAAATACGTTATCCTCCAACCTAGACTTTAATTTATTGCAAATAAAACCTGTATGAGCTCCATTATAATAATTTCTTTTACCCAATATTCTGATAAATTGTATGTCATTCTATTGTTGGACACACGATCGTTAAAACTTCATGAAATTTTTTTTAGGGTTACTTTACTGCCTTATCCACCTCAATCACCTTCTCGTTAGTGTTAGTTAATACTCAAAGTTATTACTCAAAGTAGAATTCTTAATTTTTATTTCCTCAGCATAAAAGTAAAGCGATTCCACATTTAAATAAGTCCAAGTTGCGAGCACATTAAGCTTCAAGAGTAACTTTGGCTGGGCAGAGATGTTTTATCAATGAGTGTTACAAATAAAGCTTTGTCTCGCCCTTGAAAGGAAGATACAAATTTTAAAATATTAAATTTTTCTTAAATTAATTGTTTTCAACAAGCCCGGGTTTGAATAGACTAATCCCGGGATATGCTGGAGTTAAAAAAGACCCGAATTCCCGGGATCCCCTGATTGACATTCCTAATGCCTTCATTGGTGTTAAGTTTATTAATTTATTCGGTTTTGATTGGTCACTATGTATGTACAAGAATGTACCTACTTCCACTGGGCATTTCAGTTCACACACGCATGCAAATCAACACTTCTACTTGATTGATTTTTAATCATCTGACAGCTGCAAAAGAACAACAGTGAAATTGGATGGAATTATCGAGAATTTCAACACATGCCTGCATAAATGGTTTATGTGATTTCGATTTCTGTAGAGATTTACATGTGTGCATTCCATACAAATTACAAATGTATTTTACAAAAATGTACATACATATATTTTTGGATAATTTCACAGATTATTTCAAGTTCGGAGCAGACGAAAAAGTTTGTTACAATAAACATACATACATACTCTTACTAAAATACTCAAAAAACCTCAAATGCCGCTTGTTCTTTATTCAATAACATTTAAACGAATTTAATTTATAAAAACAAAACCATGTATTGATACATTAATGATCTTACATACTCAATTGTTTGCAAAAGTATAAGTAATAAAATTAATTGGTAACTTTTATTTATTTCTATCTTTCGCCATAGGGGCGACCACGGTGATGGCTACAAATTTGACGGACCTGGCTTGGTGTTGGCCCACGCTTTCTATCCGGCGGTTGGTCGTGGCGGTGACGCTCATTTCGATGCCGATGAGAATTGGCAGTATACCAGCGGTGAAAGGAGAAACAGTAAGTACCAATATGTTTCTGAGTAAACTCTCAAATACACTTTCATTCAAGTAAATGTCTGCTAGCAGTGTAGCAACATCACAATAAACGATATTTGGATTAACGCGGAAAACTGGGTGTAGGTACCGCAATAGACCCGCATAATTTACGACATATTTTACAATTCAACCAGTCGACAATAACAAAATGTAAATAATGTATTGCCGCTGCTATCGACGATTGCCATTCCGAGCATTGTTTATTTTTGTTAACCCTCGCATTGTTGTTAGCACCCTTATTCATCCAATCGGTTCTTTAATGTGTTCATTCGTTTACTTGGTTAGTATAAAAATGCGTCAAAATGATTGATTACGTGGAAGGCAGACGGGGAAAGTACATTTTACTTGACAACAATATGCCGTAGAAGACAGCCATACTAACGAATATATACATATGTATGTATGTATGTATATGTGTGCACATACTAACAAAATAAAAATGTATACAACCTTTGCTAAATGAAAATAAAAAAATCCTTTTGATCGATAAAGGTTGGAAACGTTGTTAAGTTAACTAAAATGATTAATGTGTTGTTTGTGCACAAACCAACATTTATATCTACTTACTACGGTGATTGACTCGGTTTTTTTAAACCGGCTTCCTCCGGTTTTTTCATAAATTTTTGTACGGTTTTTTTTGAAACCTTGATTTTTCGAATATTGAATAAATTGGTTCTTTTAATCTCAAAAACCGGTTCTTTCATAGGTGTGAAGATATAGCTATATAGATACAGCTATAGATATATTTTTATTGAAACGGCAACCACAAAGTGCTTATCAATTAGATAAGACCATCATTGTATATATTGGAAATCGAATTAATTTGCAGAAAAAACGCAACAAAAATATTAATAATTTTTTTATATTTTTAAACAAATGTCATCAGAGGACGGGAGACCTTGAAAAATTGTCAACGTCTTACTGACAATAAGTCCTAATAGGTCAATCAATGTGCTACTAAGACTTATCGTCAGTAAAGCGTTATACAATTTTTCAATAGTTTGACTCCAAAAAATGTGTGCTGAAATTCAGTAATTTGATATAATCTCAAGTTTTAAATTTTATTTTACTATTTTTTTTTTTGGTGACCTGCTTATCACCTGGTCACAGTTAAGAGACTTTATTTGAGACTTACGAACGCCAACTGGTCTCAAATTGTGACTTTTTTCTCTATTAGAGATTGGGTTCTTTCATAAAAACAATTGCATTCAGTTACATACACTTTGATGTATTTTTTTTTTCATTTAGAACAAGAACCGGTTTACCCGGTTTTTTCTAGGTTTAAAAATTTGGAACCGGTTTTTTTCAAATTGCCGAAAACCGGTTTTACAAAAAAGTCGAATAATCGAACACCCTAATACATACAGACATGCAGACCTCGCGGTGAAAAGTTAAACGAGTAAGCGAAATTTTCATTGCATTATTTAATCGAAAATGTATACCAGTTCATATGGATTTTAATTACACCAGTCTTTTTCAATTAAAAGCTTAACAAACATTTAAAAATTCAATTTTTTGAACTGGAATTTTGTGGGGAAGTCATAGCAGTTCCTCATGGAATGTAATTATACCAGTTATCCGACGAAAAAAGTAAACTAGTAGCAAGAAGTACTAGTTCGTAAACTGGTATATACTAAGTAAGGAATACATGCCGGTTTGCCATACACCGCAGTAGTGGCTAAAACTCGCACAAAAATAGATACTTTATTCTTGGCTGGAGCAGTGAAAATTATATATTATATTAGATTGAGTATATTTTTCATAATAAAAATATTTAAAATTATAAGTACTAATTTTTTATAGAAAATAAATTGTAAAAAAACGAAATTGATTATTATCTGTTAGTTGGGTTGTAAATATCGGAGTGATATGTAAATTACAAAAACTATGACAAAGTTCGAAAGGAAATTCGAAAATGGAAATTTTTAACCAAAAGTTATAGTTGTTATACACCCTCTGTGCCCATTTTTTGTTTTCGCTACAAATTGGCTTGTCAAAAAAAAATTTAAATAACAATTAACATCTCGCAGGACACCTCGTTAAAAATACCAGTTGCTAAAATGGAAAAAGTATGGATGGAGAACAAGTTGAACTGAACGCAAGCAGGTAACTTTTAGTTGTTGTTGTTGTTGTTGTAGCGGCTAGCTACACCCCACTGGGCTGGCGGGCTCCCTCAATCATTAGGGGTGTTAGTTGAGTAGGTTTGGCCGGGCATGTGAATAGGTGGTTGGTATCGTGCGGAGACTCTCCACATGCTGGGCAAGTGTTGGGGGTGTCGGGGTTGATCCTGGATAAGTAGGAGTTTAACTTGCCACAATATCCAGATCGGAGTTGAGCCAGAGTGACGCGCCTCTCACGAGGCAGCTGGAGCTCCTCAGCTGCTTTGGGTGGTGGTTGGACTCCCAGGACTGCACTCACAGGGCGGGTGTCGATGTATTTGGATACCGACTCCCTGTGAATGTCGTCCAGAGCCTGTCGGTACGTCCTTGGGTCCAGCGGTAAGCGTACGTAAGTATGGACCTCGTCCGTCAGTTGTGAGAGATGTCCCCTGATGTGCCTGGGTGCCAGCTCCAGCGCGAGCAGGTCTCTATTGGTATGCCCCGGACGGTGGCACCCCAGTAGAAACTGCTTTGTGAGCATCATGTTGTGCTCCTGCACTGGAAGCACGTTAGCCTCATGGTAGAGGTGATCCACAGGCGTCATCAGGAGACATCCCGTCACTGTCCTGAGTGCGGCGTTCTGACAGGTCTCCAGTCTTGACCACTAAGTCCTGCTAGTTCCAGGCGACCATATTGACGCAGCATAATTTAGAACCGTATTTTGCTGATGATTGCGGTTGTATGCGCTGAGAAGGAGACCAGGCTGTCGAGGGTGACTCCCAGGATCTTAGGGTGTTAACCATCGGAATGGGGGTCCCCTCGATGTGTATGTCGATTATGAGCCCGACCTCCTTCGTCCAAGATGTGAACAGGGTCGCCGTGGACTTTGCAGAAGACAGCGCCAAATTCCGTCCTGAACAGTAGTGAGCAAGCTCTAGGAGGTAGATGTTCACTTTAGAGCATAGGCCATCAATTCCATTGCCGGTAGCCATTATCGTGCAGTCGTCGGCATACGAGACCAGTGTGACTCCCTCTGACGGGGAGGGGAGTCGCGAGATGTAGAAGTTGAACAATAGGGGCGATAGGACTCCACCCTGTGGTACCCCCTGCTTAACTCTTCTCGCTTTTGACACTGCGTCACGGTAGCACATCGACGCCTGACGACCACACAGGTAGTTAGCGGTACATCGCCTCAACGTCGCTGGGAGAGGTGAGGCCTCCACGTCCTTCAGCAAGATGGAGTGGCTGACTGTGTCGAAGGCATTCGACAAGTCAAGAGCCACGAGGACGGTTCTCTCACAGTGGCGGTTGTCGTTGAGACCACGATTAACCTGAGTGTTTATAGCGTTAAGTGCCGTTGTAGTGCTATGCACTTTCCGGAAGCCGTGTTGATGCTTCGCCGGGCTGAGGTAGTGATTGAAATGCGGGAGCAGCAGGGCCTCAAGTGTCTTGACCACTGGAGAAAGCAGGGAGATCGGCGGGTAGAACTCGGCTTGGCCGGAAAGTTTCCCTGGTTTCAGCCGTGGTATCACCCTACACGTCTTCCAGAAATCCGGAATGACCAGGGTGGTTAAGGACAGATTGAGGACCTTGGTGAGATATGCTACTCCCGCAGTGCCCAATTTTTTCAGCATCAACATGCTTAACCCGTCTGGGCCAATGGGTTTGGAGGCTTTCGCCTTCCCGATGGCTTCCTTCACCTCGGTGGTAGAGAGGACAATTGGTACGCTTGGTGTTGACTTGCGCAGCCTTCTGGTGACTGACCGTTTGGTTCTGTCAGCCGAAGGATGCAGTGTAAATTGTCGACTAAAATAGTTCGCGCATCGCTTCAGGTCCGACGAGGCGTGGTCTCCAAAGGAGATTTCTGTTTGATCGTCGCGCCTCGTCGGGTTGGACAGGGACCTCACGGTCGACCATAGTTTGCCCACTCCGGCACGGAGGTTGCAGGACTTCAGGTGCTCCCTCCACTTGTTCCGCTTATGAACGTTAACCAGGCGTTGGATCTCCCCGTTTAGTTGCCTAATACGGGGATTACCGGGGTCCGCCTGCCGAAGGTGGTCGCGTTCATCCGCCAGAGACACCGCCTCACCCGGGAAGTCAGGACGGATCACGGGGATCCTAACTGCCGGAATGAAGCGGGCTGCAGCGGACTTCACCACCCTGCGGAACTCGCGCTCGCCAACGCGAACGTCAGTTGGAGTTGAAAGAGCACTGAAGGCGTCTTCAGTGAAATCCTCGAACCGCTCTCAGTCAGCTTTTTTGAAGTTGACATAGGTGTGGCGGTCCGAGGCAACATAGTTGGCAGGTCTGTCAATCGAGATGACTATGGGTAGGTGGTCTGATGCAAGCGATTGCTAGCTATTGTTAGATCTGGCGAGCTGCTGCAACTACCCACAATCCTGGTGGGCGCTTCGTCGTTCATGGTGTAGAATGTTTCCCCTACGATCGTTTAGTAGGCTTGAGAACCAAAGATCGTGATGCGCGTTGAAGTCCCCATCTAACAAACGGTTTTCACCACTGAGGAGCGCACCTATGTCAGGGTGATATCCAGCGGGGCAGCAGGAGACAGGGGGTATGTAGATATTAAATATTTCGAGCTCGACATCGCCTGACCGGACAGCACTCCCTTGACATTCTAAGGTGCTGTCCCTTGGGTCGATGTCTACATCGATGAGACGATACTGCACGGTGTGTTTACATTTAGTAGCTTTCTCTGCTGGGGACATACATGTGGGAAACTGAGAGACGGCAACCCGAACTGTTTATACACAACGCAACCCTTACTGGAACGCATAAGAACGGAACGAACAAGAACACGACGAACAACAAATGGACCGACAAAAAACACACTCGCTGACCAACCACCAACCCGACAAGTTCAACTTAAATTCGCGTTAACGAAAACCGTTGTAAAGTTTTAAAGTATTAAATAAATAAAGTTTTGAATCACACATTTATGAATAAAAGTGTTTAATCTTTTGGATACAAATCGGTCATCCTACAAATTGGTGTCAGCGTGGGGATTAAAAACCCAAAAGTGTTTGCGTGTGCAAAGTAATTTTGCGAAATTGTGTTGCGGAAAAATTCGGCGCAAGCCAACCGGCAGAATAACTGTTAGCGCCAACCATCAAAAAGCAGCGAAGTGTGCAAAGCGCTGTTGCGAAAAATAGCGAAGCGGTACAGCGGCTGCGTGCAGAAAAGCAGCGCAGTAAGCAGAGCGTTGCAGTGTAAAGGCAGAGCGGCGCAAAAGAGCAGCGCAGTGAAAGCATTTGTATGCGTTAAATTTCTATGCGAAATTCTGCTGCATATCTTTGCGCACAAGCCAACCAACAGAGCGCAAAAGTGTTGCAGTGAACGAGATTTTGCGAAATTGGGCTGGTACAGTGGCTGCGCGATACAACGAAAGCGATTTAACGCAGCAGGTGCAGAGTTCGGTCCGCAGAAAAATTGTACACAAGCCAACCAACAGAGGAGCGGCGCAGTGTGCTGAGCGTTGCAGTGTGAACCGCAGAAAAATTTAAAGCAGCAGGTGCAGAATTTGCGCGTAAGCAAAGCAACGTAGCAGAACGACGTCAGCAGAATAGCGGGTAACGGCACCGAAAGGCAGAGCAACGCCAAATTAAGTACCGCACAAAGTACAGCACACCGTTATTGAAGTTTTGAAAAGCCAAGAAGACTGCGGCGTGGGAAAGTACAGTACACTCCGGATAAAAGGCGTTTAATTTACTTAAGTATCAATGAAATTTAAATTACATATGTACATTTGTTTAAATAGTTTCGTGTCGTTGTGCACATTATATTAATACGTCTTAACATATATATTTTACGAATTTGAACCAATTTTAATTGTATTGATTGGCATTGATTGATGGTGTAATAGTCATCGTGAACATTTTGTACCTAGTTTAAGAACTAATTGTTGTAATCGGACGGAACAATGGACAGGTCACAGATACTTTCGTTGACGGTAGCCGAACTTAAAGACAAACTACTAGCGCTTAACCTATCGACAGTAGGGCGTAAAGTAACTCTGCAAGATAGACTCATCGAACACTTCGGCCTGATTGCAAGCGACGATGAATCGGATTACGAGGAGGTAGCAAGTGGTCATAGCGTGGTAGCGAACGCAGTGGTAGAACGGTCGGTATTTACACTCCGTGACATCGAGGATTCGATGACGCAGTTTTCTGGTTCAGGTCAGCCTAGTTTAGAAAAATGGCTAGAAGAGTTCGAGCAGAATGCTGCCGAGGTAGGTTGGAACAACTTACAAAAATTTATTTATGCGAAGCAGTTATTGAAGGGTGCCGCAAAAATGTTTTTACGTAGCCAGAATGGGGTAAGCAGTTGGGATGCCATCAAGCAAGCACTGCGTACCGAATTTGGAACTGTTCCGTCATCGATTGAAGTTCACCGGTTGCTGAAGAATCGTGTCAAGCGTCAGAACGAGGGCTACTTGGAGTACTTATATGGGTTGATGGAGATCGGAAAGTCAATAAACCTTGACGACTCTAGTCTTATCGAGTACTTCATAGAAGGCATCCCAGATTCGAGAGTGAATAAAGTAAATCTGTATCAGGCGAAAACGTTGGGCGACCTTAAAGAGCAAGTGAAGATATACGAGAAGATTCGAACAAGCAAGCCGCAACCCCAGAATGCGATTCAGTTTAGACCATCAAGTCAAAATCCATTTAAGCAACAAAGCGGTTCAAATAAATGTTTTTCATGTGGTAATTCGGACCATTTCGCTAGAAACTGTCCTCGTCGTCTGAAATGCTTCGGCTGCGGTCAGTCTGGTCATCGCGCTGCGGAATGTAAGAACGATTCCAAGGGGTTTAAGAATGAAGGCAGAAATATAAATGCAATGCGAAATGAGCGCGCTATCGCAAAGAAAAGCGGGTTAGTTTTTAAAGATTTTGTTATGAACGGGACAAAAGTTTCAGCGCTAGTAGATACGGGCTCCGACCTTAGCTTGATGCGATACGATACCTTGTTGATGCTTCAGCTGAATGTCAAGCTAAGCGAAGAAAGGAGTCGATTGTTCGGAATAGGCGATAGTCAACTAACCACCATGGGTAGCTTAACCACGGAAGTAACGATCGATGAGGCGACATTTGCTTTAACATTTCATGTCGTCAGAGAACGCGATTTACAGTATGCGGTGGTATTAGGCAACGACATTTTGCAGCACGTAGATTTAGTGGTGACAGAGGACGATGCACAGTTTAAGGGTAAGACTAAGCCGATGATGGGTCAGTTCGGAATAAGCATAGCGAAGCTTAGGGGCACGACAATGCGCGATGGGACGAAGGCGGCCAGAGACAACGGCGGTAAGGGTGATCAGCAAGAATGTGTGAAGCGACGTAATGCCAAGAGTCATGTTGTGGCAAAGCATACGTCACGTGATAGCGTTGGGTGGCATGAGGCGGAGGCAACTAAGGCCCGTAATTCGCCGATAGTTGCACACATAGACGTACAGGAGGGCTCGAGAGAACGCAGAGTGGAGGCCATCAGGGCCCGTAATCCAGCTAAAGGCGTCAAGGAGCCATCAAGTCAGCGCGGTAGTGATGTTACGGATGAGTTCAAGCGACTGTGCTTGATTTCTAGTGTCACGGAGGGAGAACTGGATCTGTCCCATCTGAAACGAGCGGATGCTGAGAAGATACGAAGCGTGGTCATCTCATATAAGCCTCAGAGGAATACCGAATCACCAGTGGAGATGAACATCTTAGTCACCGACAATGTTCCTGTGTACCAGCAGCCTAGGAGGTTATCGTATGCCGACAAACGCGTTGTAGAAAGTCAAGTAGCTCAATGGCTCGAGGAGGGAATCATCAAACCCAGTTGCTCCGAGTATGCATCACCCATCGTTTTAGTGGCAAAGAGAAACGGCGAGAAGAGGTTATGCTGCGATTACCGACGCTTGAACCAGAAGATTGTAAGGGATCACTTTCCCATGCCACTAATCGACGACGTTATCGAGCGGCTGCAGGCAGCACGAGTATTTACCACATTAGATCTAACTAATGGCTTTTTTCATGTTCCGGTCGCGGCTAACTCTCGGAAATACACTTCGTTCGTAACGCCAGATGGGCAGTATGAGTTCCTTTACGTGCCTTTCGGCATTTCCAACTCACCAGCCGTGTTTACCAGATATATTTCTGCAGTGTTACGAGAGCTTATACATAACGGAACCGTCGTGGTCTATATGGATGACCTTATTATTCCCGCTTAGGATAAAGAAGAAGGCATTCGGAAGTTAGAGCGTGTGTTGTCGGTAGCATCAGCAAAAGGCTTACGGATCAAATGGAACAAGTGTCAGTTCCTGGCCGAAAGGGTAGAGTTTTTAGGCTACGTGATTCAAAATAGTTCAATAAAGCCATCAGAAACCAAAACTAGGGCTATAAAGAATTTTCCAATTCCTCATGACCGCAAAGCTTTGCAACGATTCCTGGGGTTGACGTCGTATTTTCGTAAGTTTGTGGACGGTTACGCAGCAATAGCTAAGCCACTTTCCGATCTGCTTAGAAAAGAAGCCAAGTTCCAGCTGGGAGACAGTCAGCTAGCCGCATTCGGGCAGCTGAAACAGGCACTAATGAACGCACCGGTCTTGAAGCTATACAATCCGAAGGCGACGACCGAAATCCACACGGATGCTAGCATGACGGGGTTTGGTGCGCTCCTGCTTCAGAAGGACGTGGACGACCAGGAGTTCCACCCAGTCCAATACATGAGCCGTAAGACAAAGCCTGTGGAAGAAAAATACCCTTCGTACGAGCTCGAAGTGCTAGCGATCGTTGAGGCCTTAAAAAAGTGGAGAGTGTACCTGCTCGGAATCCATTTTAAGATCATAACCGACTGTAACGCGTTTACGATGACCATGCGGAAGCGAGACGTTCCACTTAGAGTGTCACGATGGGCGATGCTCCTCGAGGATTTTGACTACGCAATAGAGCACAGATCTGGTACCAAGATGAGACACGTCGACGCCCTGAGCAGAGTCTCCTGCCTCATTTTGGAAGACAGCTTGATGCACCGACTGCGACTAGCTCAGCAAAGCGACGAGTGGATAAAGGCAGTGTGCAAAGTTTTGGAACGAGAGGAGTACGAGGACTTTTACGTCAAGCACGGTGTACTACATAAGGATCCCGTTAAGGAGCTTATCGTCGTTCCGTCACTCATGGAAGGTGAAATTCTCAAAATTGCGCATAACCAGGGACATTTTTCCGCCAATAAAACACAGGAGGCTGTTGAGAAGAACTTTTTCGTACCCCAACTAAGCACAAAGGCAGCGAAGATAGTGAAGAGCTGTATTCATTGCATCGTGACCGAGAGTAAGCGTGGTAAACAAGAAGGCTTCCTAAACCCAATTAACAAAGAGGATCGACCTCTGGGAACGTACCACATCGACCACGTAGGTCCGATGGAAGCGACGAAGAAAGCGTACAACTACATCTTAGTTGTTGTGGACGCGTTTTCCAAATTTGTGTGGTTGTATCCAACCAAGAGTACTGGGGCAGAAGCTGTAGTTGATCGATTGAAGAAGCAAGCGGCGATGTTGGGCAATCCGGCAAGGATCATCACAGACAGAGGTTCGGCGTTCACCTCACATCTCTTCAAGGAGTACTGTGCGGAGGAAGGAATACAGCACTTGCTGATAGCCACTGGTGTCCCGCGCGGGAATGGGCAAGTGGAGAGGATGCACAAGGTCATCGTACCCATGATCTCCAAGTTATGCCAGGAGAAACCCAGTCACTGGTATCGTCACGTGGAACGTGTGCAGCAGTACATCAACAGCACCCCACCGCGTAGCACGAAATTCGCTCCATTTCGGATACTGACTGGCATGGAGATGCGTATCCCAAGTATGCCGGAACTGCAACAACTTCTGGCAAGCGTGGCCGTTGAGGAACTGGACAAGGTCGTGAAGCTATTCGCAAGGAAGCCCAGGAAAACATCGTCCGTATCCAAAAGGAGAATCGCAAAACTTTTGATAGCAAGCGCAAGGAGGAAGAGCAATTCGAACTCGGGGAACTCGTCGCCATCAAGCGCACCCAGTTCGGTTCCGGCTTACGTCTACAGCCGAAGTTCCTAGGACCATACCAAGTGACCGAGAATCTAAACCATTGTCGATATGAAGTGCAGAAAGTTGGCGACCATGAAGGGCCAGCACGCACCACCACCATAGCCGAGTACCTGAAGAAGTGGAACCCCTCATTCGGGACGAACGAGAACGCAGGATGGCCGAATGTGGGAAACTGAGAGACGGCAACCCGAACTGTTTATACACAACGCAACCCTTACTGGAACGCATAAGAACGGAACGAACAAGAACACGACGAACAACTAATGGACCGACAAAAAACACACTCGCTGACGAACCACCAACCCGACAAGTTCAACTTAAATTCGCGTTAACGAAAACCGTTGTAAAGTTTTAAAGTATTAAATAAATAAAGTTTTGAATCACACATTTATGAATAAAAGTGTTTAATCTTTTGGATACAAATCGGTCATCCTACATACATATGTATGTAAAACCCATACATATGTATATACATATTTTAAAATGGAAAGGCAAATAACGAATTTTCCGTAAAATAGGGCAAGGATAATGTGATCGAATGTACTTGTTTGTGGGTACTGTATTTATTTTTGAGTCGTTGCTTTCGTATTTCCCAGTACAATCAAATGAATTTCCTAGTAATATTTTCACTTTTTAAACTTGAACGCAGCAAATAAATAAAATAAAAATGTAGTCATACCGGCGATTATTGCACACCAATTATTGGACAACACCGTTTCGCGATATCAAAATATTATTATATGTTACACTAAAAACATGCCAATTTGGCTTAATATTGACCCTTTTTTCGAAAATTGATTTCAAACAATATCCGCTATAATATGATATTTTCACACCACCGCGCTAGAGAAAACTAATCTATTCAGAAAATGTCATGAATAAAATATCCCATGAATGTACTAAGAAAAAGTTTAGTATTTCTTTGATAATTTGTTGATTTTTTTTTTAATTTGTACAAAGTCTGATTAAATCATATTTTAAGTAAAAAATAATTATAATTTTAATTATTTAAATTAGTGAATTTGAAACTGAATTAAATCCGATCACAATTACCTATTCTGGTTTTTCAAACCTATCGAATTTCTTTGTCGGAATTCATATTCATATTGGAGCCAAATGCACTAATTTTATTCTTCGACTTATCGGAAATTTGCTCTCGAATGAATCTGTTGGGCTATTTATTAACGGAATTGGCAGTTTTAATCATTTTAAACTAATCAATAAACGTATAAAATATGTATATATGTGTATATCGGCAATAAATAAAAAATAACAATGAAATAAATCGTTAGTTATTTTTATATTTTTAATTCATACTTTTTTACTTACAATGCGTTAAATTGCTGTGGTTGACCAAAATTTTCCTTATTACTTTTTTCTATTAAGCTTTACTCCCTGATTTGAACAGCAACTCCAGCCATAAAAAATTTTTTTTGTTACATTCAACTATACCAAGCATCTTAAAAAAAATTGATTCTTGTACATCCCAACCTTTAAATTAGTGGTTATAACTTATTTTTTAATAAAGACAAATAAACATATACATACACGTAAACCCGTATGAGATTGCTTAGTTAAATTTTAGACACGCGACCAAACTTAAAGTAACACGGACATAAACCAGTGCTTGCTGTACATAGAATATCTTGATTAGCATTGCCAAAACTCATCAATTAGCTCAGATTTCGCTTGTTTTTTTTTTCTTATTAGCACTCTTGCGCTTTTCTTGACCAAACCCTCAACTATAGGAACTTTAATGGTTTCTGTCGTTATTTCGTCCACATTCGAATACTTCTACGTCTGTCCTTGTAAGCAGTATACTACCTAGCTAAATCAATAATTGTTAGTATTTCCTTACTTTTTGTCCATTTGCATTTCTGCTAGTTTACGCTCTATGGCTTCCAGGGTTTCTCCAATGCTTTCAACGCCCGCTTACGCCAATTGCTATGGTTTCATTGATATTTAGATATGTACATATTAGGGATGTCAATTTTGGGCATTTTATTGATCCCGAGATTTTTGAAATCTGAAAACAAAATCCCGAGACAATCCCGGCATCCCGAATTTTACGAAGTTTTGATAACATTAATATAACAAAAAAGAAGGATTTGTTGTAATTCATGTATGTATTTATAGGAAAAAAATAATTATATGTAAAATTTGACACACATACAAAATAATTTATACTTCAAGTACAAATATGCATATTGGGTACAGAAACAGATGCACCTATGTATATATATAATTTTGGCGCTTACACTATATAGCTCAGCGTTTGGCCGAGCTTCTCCTACCATTTATGTTGTGCGTCTTTATATTATACCACAAATGGAGGGACCTACAGTTTTTTGACGACTCCGAACGGCAGATGTATTTAATAAGAAGCTTTTTCTTGGCAGAAAAACCTTTGAGACCAATATTAAATATTAATATATTACCATTCCGTAAAAAAAGCAATGCATGCAGTGGAGAAGCACTGTTAAATGCTCTTTGTAGGACATAGCCTTTATCGCCTCATTTCAAAAACTATCAATTTCTTTTACCAAGCTTTCTGATAAATTTTAAGCCTTTCGATTCTTGGACTAATGCAAGCAGCTTGTTAAAACTTGATGCAATTTATCTTTGAGTCTTTCTGCCTTATCCACTTCAAGCAACTCGTCGTTAGTTCTATTAACATCGCTTTCATAGTAAGGCTCATGGTAAAAGCAAAACAAAGCCTTTATAGAGTAAACAAGCCGTGTTATTTGTCGTATTGTTGTTTTTGTTTCTCATGTTAAATTTTTTTTGTCTCTCAAATTTATCATAAGCGTTTTATTGTTGATTAATTGCCTGAATACCACACACAATCATAAACATGCCTAGCCTAGCTTAAGACCACTGTATCTATATCTATAAGTTATTGTATTTATTCGGTTAACCATAAATACAATTATCAGTA
Organism: Philophylla caesio; assembly: GCA_963971545.1. Lineage (NCBI taxonomy): Eukaryota > Metazoa > Arthropoda > Insecta > Diptera > Tephritidae > Philophylla > Philophylla caesio. The sequence goes on along the minus strand of OZ020606.1, from coordinate 34,214,456 downwards.
ATAATAATAATAAACGAAATTGCACAGTGCATCCATACGTTCTACTATTATTTTAATAGCGGACTATAGAAATACGACAAATAACACGGATTGTGAATTCTCTAAAGGCTTTGTTTTGACCTTGAATGGGAAATTTTTTGAATGGCTATTAAATTCACTGCAATTCCGGGATTTGAATATACTTATCCTGGGATATTCGGGAGTTATATCAGAAAATAAAGTCAATATTTATTGACACTTTTTTATTTAAATAGTTAGAATGATTAGTTTTGCATCTAAATATTTTTAATAAATAATAATTCAATAATAACTCTCCTATGTTTTAAAGCAAAACTAAAAAGATATCATTATAATCCGCCATTTGTGCCAAGTTGGAATGATTTAAATATAATATTGCCATTATTAAGCTTTTTTTCGAATTCAAATATGTATACACAGTTTATATTTTATGTTTTGTCTATTTCAAAATACTACCACTTTGCAATAATACTTAGACCACATTCGCATTTAGTATATACAAGTAATACGTATTAACTATTGTACTTAATACCTATTATTAATTTTGTATTGTTCATGTCAACGCAGGGCCGGCATTAAGAGAGGGTAAATATTTCGATTGGATAATGTAAATTTGCATCTGGCAACACAGTTAGCTCCCCATCTTGTAGAAATCTCATTTATGTAGCTTCATATTTCGCAGTGCCTAGTTGTTTCGTGTGCGAGCCGGGCGTAATAACGGTCATTTCGTTAAGTTTATGAGTGGTTAGTGTTACTGAGGTTTTTTTTACTTACCAAAGAAATACGAGTTTATTTTAATTTCTATAATGGAGTTTAAAAAAAAGCGAACGCCATTTAAAATAGCGAATCAAGTCAGAATGAAGGGAAATTAATATATTCACAGACATATAAACAAAAAATAGCAGTTATCGAGAATCGCCGATTTCAAAACAGACGCGCTTCTATCTCCTCAGCCAGAGTTTTCCGAAATTATTACGTAGTTGTCTTTTGTTATTACTCTACGTTGTTAATTTGGTAGAAAGTACTTAGTTACTTTAATGTATATGTGTGTGTACTAGGGATTTAAATTTTCGGCATCTTATTGATCCCGAGATTAGAATTCAAAGTCCCGGGACATACCCGGAATCCCAAATTTCAGGTAGTTTTGATTCGTAATTTATAATTTATCAAAAAATTCGTATATGTATGTCTTTTCAATCCCAAAAAAGAATATAAAATTTGACCAACATACAAAGTAATTTATTCGGCGAGGTTATGGTTTTTCAATTCAACCTTACACCGTTATTGAGATACAGAAAATGCCCATTTTTCAACATTTCATACATACCTAATTTCTTAGTTCAAAATCGCTCCGAATACCAAATTTCACTCAATTTGCTTTAATGGATACCGAAAAAACGAAACTTTTGCATTTTTCAAAAACTTCCGTTAAATGGGAGGAGGGCGTGGTTATTGACAGATCTTCACCATTTTCAATACCAGCCTACCCTCTCGAAAGAGCAATCTATGAACCAAATTTCATTAAGGAATCTCTATTTTTACTAACGTTATTGTAACCACGGACAGACGGACGGACAGACAGTCAGGGCTAAATCGATTCCTCTTTTCATTCTGATCATTTTAGTATATATGTATATGTCTATATCTATATCGATTATTTTTTTGCTGTTACAAACAACCGTTACGCGAACAAAGTCTTAATACCCTTATGTACAAGTACGCTCGGGTATAATGAAACGGTTTTTTCTTTGCTAAATTATTTGAATAAAAAATGTTATTGGTAAATAAAAAACTTTTATATATTTGTATACGTTTAATAATCTAAAAAGAAAACAGAATCGCACAGTTAATATAATATAAAAATCAAGTAAAAATTAAGTGTGTTATCCTCCAACCTGGACTTCAATTTGTTGCATATGCTCGTAAAACCTGTTACAATAATTTCTTTTACCAAGCCTTCTGATAAATTGTATGCCATTATATTGTTGGAGACTCGTTCGTTAAAACTTTATGAAATTTATCCACCTCCTTGTTAGTGTTTTTAATATCGCATTTATAGTAAGGCTCATTTTCTTCTCAAGCAGGATATTTTCCAGCTCCAACTGGCAGTAAAATTAGAAGCTTCAGAAAGTCGTATTTAAGATTATATATATTATTTTTATTTCCTCAGCTATGCCACATTTAACTAAGTCCATGTTGAGAGCACATTAAGCTTCAATAGTAACTTTGACTGGACGGAGATGTTTTATCAAATAGTGTTACAAATAATGCCCTTGAATGAAAGATACTTATGATGCAAATTTTATAAATTTAAATTTTTATTAAATGAATTGTTTTCAACAATCCCGGGATTTGAATAGACTAATCCCGGTATATTAGGGAGTTAAAAATACCGGGATTTCGGGAGCCCGGGATTGACATTCCTAATGTGTACATATTTAACTTTACTAGTAAATCCACTTTTCCATGACCCCTCTGTCGGTTTTTTAGACGCAAAAAATAGAGAAATACACATTTTTTCAAGAAGTGCAAAAACGCACAAATGTATGTACATACATAATTCACAAAATATATTTAAAAATATTCGAAATTTTTGTTGAAATTAAAATTTTATTATTTGTTTTTCTGATCGATACACCATAAACAAAAATCACTATGCAAATAACTAAAACGCGTTCGTGATTAATTTTAATTTTTAACTTTCGACTCATAACTGATTTTATCATAACGACATATACATATGTAGTATTTATATGTATGTATTTCTTTGACATTGTTCGCAAATTTCTTATTGATCGCTAAAAGAATTACATAACTTTGTAAACAATATGCAATTTAATAAGTCTCCAGTGAAAACATTAACTTTTCCACAATATTCATTCATCAACAAATATTTTACTTGCAAACTAAGAAAACAAATTAAAACAATTAAGAATTGAAAATGAAGAAGCAATGTCATAGTATTTTTTTATCATTACCAATACACTAACCGTCAAATTGAAACATAAACCCTGACAAAAATCCTTAAGAATACTTCTTACTTTACATATGAAACTGTACGATGATGCAAGTTGTTTGCTAATGTGCACATATGTACATATACATAACAACTGTATTATGTTGGAACGTTGATGTGAAAAAATACTATTTTGGGTGATCATAGCAGTCGATAAAGCTATTTCGACATGATTCAAAAACAAATTACATGCTGCTATTATCTGTTTAATGTGCGTGGTTCGGATACATTTTATAATGATGGAGTCGTTTTATTATGCAGCAAATAGTTGTATAATTCAAGAGATTTCATTGATGTTATCGAATGAATAACCAAATAAATAACGCAATGTAAATTGAGCAACTGAATGAAGTTCAACATAAGACACGACGCAGCGGAAATTTTTACATGGGACACATTTCATTGAACTTTAGATGATTTAGATACTTAAGGACGTTATTATTTAGGTAATTTAAAAAAAACGTGAATATATGACGTGAAAACCAAAACTTCACTGCACTTTGAAATGTATCGAAAAATTTACGAAATTAGGTATGAAGTACTAAAAGCTTATGTTGCAACTTACGCAGTATCCAAGGTTTGTTCGAGCGCCTTAGATTTCAATAGAATAATGTCTTGCGTGCATTTCCCATGTGTTAACAAATCAGCAGAAAAAAGTTTTGACGTCACTTACCCTTTCCACTAAATACTTGTCTGAAAAACGAACACAAGTTTATATTTTATTCTGGTTGAAGGCTTCTTGCCTTATACGACATTTAACTTTCCGTAATCGTCATCCATTGTCGTGTCTCATATTTTTTTATCTATTTGTTTTTTTTTTTTCTTTTTGGCCATAAAATACTTAAGTATAAAGTGAACACAATGTCATCGTGTGATGTAATGAAACCAACCGACTTTATTATAACCACCATTTCCGTTGGCAACATTACCGCCGCCGTTGATGCACAATGTCATCAACAATGCCGTTGCAGCTACTGGCTGGCTGGCAATGCATCGTTGTTGTTCCACACGCATTCCGTCATTCATTTTGGTGAGCTTAACATAAAAATCCCAGAGACGCCAGATAATTTAGCTGCTGTACGCATTTGCAGCGAACAAACAACGCCAGCTGATGGCTGCGCGTCCGTAGCCCGTAGCAAGCTCATAAAAGTGTGGTTTGTGATGACAATTTCATTGGCATTAATAAAATGTCAAATTGTGCACAATGCAACGCACAGTTCATCCTCATTTTGGAGCAATGCAGCTCAGCTCTGAAGCGTCTTATGGCAAATAAAATGCGGAAGGCGAAGATTCTCCACAAGCTATCCCCCACTTTGTTGCCACAACACGGAAATCGCTTAAGCCAAGAAAATTGCGAATTCATGCAATTGTGATTTTGTTCACTTGAAGAATATAATTTTCTTCTGCCGAATACTCGTTATTGTAGAGACGATAGGAATAAGTGGTAGCCATCAGCACATGTTTTACATTTGTAAGTAAATACTAAATATAGCGATGCAAGTAAGCGCTTATACATACATACATACATACATATTAAATATTCAAACTTTAATAAAAACGAACGACAATTAATATAAATGAAATAAGTATAACTGAAGTGAAAGCTAATCGGATTGCGGTATATTTTATCAATTTTCGTTTGGCGAGGATAATATGTCACCATAGCAAGTTGTTATCTGAAATCGTCTACTCTTTTAATTGCATATGTATGTTTGTGTTTATGTATGTTTGCGCTGGCAAAAAACGTATGTATATGCATACATTGCTCGATCTAAAATTAGTTTGGTACCTATTTTGGCAAAGCAATATGATTTTTACAGTCTACAAACGATACCAGATCGAAAAAGTTATGTCACTTTAAAGGTATATAAATCGTGTTCTCCAGTGTAATTACTAGATGACTATTAATATTTTTTCTTATAATAATTATGCCTCTACTCAAAATAATAGTTTCCGTCGACTTAAAAATATTTAATTACTATAATAATTTTTGATGGTTTTTGATTATTTTCTCTTGCAATAGTTCCTTATGACTCGGGTTATAAATTTAATTGATTTCATAAAAATATTTACTTACATACATACTTACTGTAATATGTAGATCAATGCGATTCAAATCAATAGGGGTATTCGGGATCTGTTACATTTTTCATTGCTTTATAGTAAATATAGTAAAATGCAAACAATAAAATATAGTATGTATATACATGCGTACGTTTCAAATTCAGCAGTCTAAGCACATACAATGGTTGAACCCTGTTGTAATTCTGGTTTTTCTTTTGTACATTTCTCACAGCTGATCATAACAAAAAAGATGGCTGAATCGTCAAACTTTGTAAGTTTTCATGTACAAATACGTAGGTCGAATAAATAGTACTTTATTTATGTGTATACAAATTTACGGTTGAGCTCAGCTATTTGATTTTCACAATTATCAGCAATAAAATCTAATATTTTCGTTTTTTCGCTTTTTCGCGGCATAGTGCTCACTTTTGTTTATTTGTTTGTGACACATAATCAGGTGTTCGGGAAATTTTACGATTAGGGTGTTCACAAGCCAGGTTATTTGTCGTATTTCTATAGTCCGCTATTGAACTAAAAGTGGAACGTGTGGACGCACTATGCTATTTCGCTTAATATTGTTTGTGCTATTCAATCAATTAATCAGCAATAAATCACTTATAATAAACTTTAGCGCTCGGTTACTTTAAAATATATACGCACATTTCTGTTTCACTTTATTTTATAGTTTTTTAAACAAAAATAAACCTCAAAAGATGTTAAACAACAAGAGCTGAACGAATAACAACAAGTTTACAAGTGCTGTATTACACGGCTTGTGAGCTCACTAAATGACATAAAGAACGATACTACAACAGGCTGTGCTTGTGATTTACTTATGTAAATATAAATTTGTTGTAAAAATAGTAAATAATTACTACGATCCGGTGTACCCCTAATGTTAGGAAAATTATTCTAAACAATAGCATGGTTAGGTATAGGTTTAAAAAACACCCCAGTGTCAATTAGTTATTTGTGTGTAGAAATTTTTATGCAGGTATGTATGCACATACATATGAACAAACATCGAAAGCATATACCCCGTCAGTGTGGGACTTTAACCAGCACTAAACCTCCTACCTTAAGATTATATACATTATTTTAATTTCCTCAGCGATGCCACATTTAACTAAGTCCATGTTGAGAGCACATTAAGCTTCTATAGTAACTTTGACTGGACGGAGCTGTTTTATCAAATAGTGTTACAAATAATGCCCTTGAATGAAAGATACTTATGATGCAAATTTTATAAATTAAAATTTTTATTAAATGAATTGTTTTCAACAATCCCGGGATTTGAATAGACTAATCCCGGTATATTAGGGAGTTAAAAATACCGGGATTTCGGGAGCCCGGATTGACATTCCTAATGTGTACATATTTAACTTTACTAGTAAATCCACTTTTCCATGACCCCTCTGTCGGTTTTTTAGACGCAAAAAATAGAGAAATACACATTTTTTCAAGAAGTGCAAAAACGCACAAATGTATGTACATACATAATTCACAAAATATATTTAAAAATATTCGAAATTTTTGTTGAAATTAAAATTTTATTATTTGTTTTTCTGATCGATACACCATAAACAAAAATCACTATGCAAATAACTAAAACGCGTTCGTGATTAATTTTAATTTTTAACTTTCGACTCATAACTGATTTTATCATAACGACATATACATATGTAGTATTTATATGTATGTATTTCTTTGACATTGTTCGCAAATTTCTTATTGATCGCTAAAAGAATTACATAACTTTGTAAACAATATGCAATTTAATAAGTCTCCAGTGAAAACATTAACTTTTCCACAATATTCATTCATCAACAAATATTTTACTTGCAAACTAAGAAAACAAATTAAAACAATTAAGAATTGAAAATGAAGAAGCAATGTCATAGCATTTTTTTATCATTACCAATACACTAACCGTCAAATTGAAACATACACCCTGACAAAAATCCTTAAGAATACTTCTTACTTTACATATGAAACTGTACGATGATGCAAGTTGTTTGCTAATGTGCACATACATATACATAACAACTGTATTATGTTGGAACGTTGATGTGAAAAAATACTATTTTGGGTGATCATAGCAGTCGATAAAGCTATTTCGACATGATTCAAAAACAAATTACATGCTGCTATTATCTGTTTAATGTGCGTGGTTCGGATACATTTTATAATGATGGAGTCGTTTTATTATGCAGCAAATAGTTGTATAATTCAAGAGATTTCATTGATGTTATCGAATGAATAACCAAAGAATCCGATATACCATTTACTACCTCTCTTATGGTGCATTTACTACGTATCATTCGGCACGTTGGCGCATTTGCGTCTTTGCCTTTCTTCTCTTCTAAGAATCTGCATCGTTGATGAAATAATGCCATTGACCAGGTTCCATTCTCCTTTGCCTCTTAGCATGTAGTTCATGATTGCTTCCGGCGAAGGGTTTCGCAAATTTTGCAGTACGGATACGACTTAAAACATCTATGGTCGCTTAGAAATTGGGTCGTGTAGAAGTCAACATCGCCGTGGCCTACATCGGTATGTCCACCGTACGTTTATCGTGCTGTTCCATTTGTTTTGCCACTCGACTAGGCTATTTACTCTAGCTTCCTTGCCGGCGGCTTCAGTAGTTACCTCCGTCCTTGTGAAGATATTAGCAGACTCCTTAGCTATTATGTCTAGTGGGTACGTTCCAGTAATTACCAGGGCTGCTTTATCAGACAAAGTTTTGAATGCGCTGCATACCGTGAGTGCACACAGGCGATGCGTTGACTTTATGCCCCGAAAATACGATGAGTGATACACCGCATCGAACTACACCGGAGCTTCGTACAAGATTTGACTTTTTATTACGCCTGAGCATTATTATGGATAAAGAGGTCAATTTAGAGGCCACCTTGTCTCTATCGTATTCACGATGCATTTTGAACGACAACCTTCTATCGATAATGATACCCAGATACCTTATCCACAGGATAGCCATTTACTCTGAACGTTATATCCTTCAGATTTTTTCTTCTTGAGATGAGAACTGTATCTGTCTTCTGTTCCGCTAGTGTGAGCCCGTGGTTGTCGAGCCATGCTTTAATCTTCTCCACTGAAGCAGTAGCTGTTTCGGATATCTATTGAAGTTGTTTGCACGTTATCACCACCGCAATATCATCGACGAAGCCAATCACCTTCACTCCCAGCGGTAGCTGCAGGCGTAGAATACCGTCATACGTAATATCCCACAGTAATGGGCCTAGGACTGAACCTTGTGGTACTCCGCCTGTAATTACCAACTTCTTTCTTCCTTGCTCTGTGTCATACCACAGTATGCGATCTTTGAAGTAACTTCTCATTAGCGGTCGCAAATAGTATGATACTCCAATGCGGTCTAAGGTGTCCAAAATTTGTGCCCAGTTAGCCGAGTTGAACGCGTTTTTTACGTCGAGAGTTGAAATCAAACAGTACTGTTTTGCCTCACCTAGCCATTTAGACCCACTGGTTGCTTGTATCGCTTGCTGAATTACTTCTGTTACAGTCTGCTCGGTAGATATATCATTCCTGAAGCCGTATTGCTTCTCTGAGATACCACGCAGTGCCTCAATCTGCGCGTCCAACCTGCTGGAAAAATGCGCTCGAAAAGTTTACCTGCAGAGTCTAGCAGACACATGAGTCTGTAGCTCAATGGGTCTTCAGTGGGCTTGCCAGGCCTTGGAGACAGCACACGCTTTAGCTGTTTCCAAATCGATGGAAAACGACAGTCGGCAAAACATGCGTTGAAGACTGAGACGAACGACGACATATTATGGCCGATAGCCACTTTTAAAACTTTGTTTGGCACATAATAGGGTCCAGGCGCTTTTTTGACGTTGATTCTTTTTGCGGCTTGTGTTACTTCTTCTGCTGTTACCTTTTCAAATAGGTGCAGATAGGAGACCTGCACTAGAGAAACGAGCCGACTGCCGATCCCTGGTACTGTGATGCGGAAAACGCTTCAGTAAATAGTTCTGCGTCAAAGGATGTTAATTTCCAATACCACGACTTATTTGGCAGATAATTGCTGCGTGATCGCTATGGGTATAACAGTCACTCACTTCCCATTCCGCTTGTCTAAACATACTCCTGCTAACGAACGTGAGGTCGATAATTGACCCAAATCCGTTTCGGTTAAAAGTGTATTGAGTCCTCATGTTTAGCAAGGCAACGTCTAGGCATGCCAGCGCCTCCAATAGAGCTTTGCCTTTTGGAGACGTTCTAGGTACATATGTATGTATGTATGTATGTATGTATGGATGGATGTACTTATACATGTTTATAAAGAATATTGCAAATAATGCACAACATACACATGTATTTGTATACCTTACTAAAGTGCAAAATAATCCATGCAGATAGACATTTTATATAAGAGTAATTATCCGCAAACAAATTGTGTATCGTCCAGCACAGCAACAGCGTGCCAGCTACCACATCCTTGCAACAACACATCTAACAACAACTGACCCATACTTCTATTCACTTCATCACAAACCGAGAACAGATGTTGCAATCAACTATGGCTAACACCGCTCCAGCTTTTGCTAACCCCAACGGCGGGAGTGATGTCAGTACACAGTAATACATACATATGTACATATGTATGTACTTAGCTGCGTGGCTTGGCAGTCTGCCAGCGGTCTCCAAACCGCATCACGCCCTGTATGTTGTCACTAATGTAATTAATTTGCGAAAATGGTTAATTTACTTGACAAATGCGCAATAGAGCAGCGTGTAGGCTCCACATACACACACGCGCACGTCAACATACATACATGTGTACATATTTACATACATGTGACAGCACTAAGCCGCGCGTTGCATGACCGCACACGTCACAGCGACGACGGGAGATTCAATAATCGACGCCTATTGCTGTTCTGCGTTTGGTTGACCGCAGCCATAGGGGCAGCTGTTGTTACCGTTAGTGCGTTTGCTGCAGTTGCTGCCCAAAATCGGCATAATACTCGTATTTGTATACGTTCAGTTCCCGCTTTCATCAATAAATCATTTAATATTTTGTTGGCAAAATATGTAGGAAATTTTAGGTTTACGACAATTAGGTTGCCACCACAACGTTAATTTGTTGTACTGAAAATTTGTTCATTATGAAATACTATAAACTCATTGTTTGACGAAAAATTATGGAATCTATCTTAAGCAAATGACCACAGAAGTCAAGTGAGTGGTCTGAAATAGAAATATTTAGGTAGGGTAAGTATGTATATATGTGAGTTAATATCAAGGAGATTTTCTATGTCTTCTAAACCACCCTAGTCGAGTACTTTAATCCCCACCCATTGTTGTGCTGTTCGCCTATTTAAACAAAAGTGTTAAAAGAAAAAGTTTTAACCTTCTGTATTTTCTTCTGGAACTGGAACTTTTATATTTTTAGCATGCTCTGGAATTCTTAGCCGTTGCTGTCTTTTTTGATGATCTGAGTTAATTTAAACGGATGATCTGAGTTAATTTAAACGGCGGTGTTACTGAAAGAGGCTATCGGAACGGACAAGATTCCGAGCAGCTCCGTTGGTAGGCTTCTTGCTAGGAAGAAAGTCTGGATGCACTAGTTTCAGCTCCACTGGGATATAATTTACCGTTTGTTCACAGATTTCACCACAAACCTCTCGAGTGCATTAGTAATTGGGATATTGTGTCGCTAGCTGATGTTCATTTGCTGACTTTTATTTATATCTGAATAATGTCCGAATTTCTGGACTAACGGTAAAAAACAGTATTATAAGGACTGTTGGAACTGACAGAGGCTGTCGGAATGGACGAGACTGACTTTTATTTATATCTGAATAATGTCCGAATTTTTGTACTTAGGGTAAAACACCAGTATCTGCCGGAATGGACGAGATTGCGAGAAGCACCTTCGAAAAAATTTCAAGCTGCCCGATCTCTGGGCCAGTAACCTGACGGCTCGAACGGCCTATGTGTCAATCCGTTTCTAGATTTCAACACTGCGCTGTGGGAGAAAATCAATATTTTAGGCACAAACTACTCAAATGGAGATATGTACCCGCAAATTGGTCTGTGAATAAGCCGACGTACCAAATTAAATTGGTTCGATTTGAGGAACTATATTATGTAGACCCAACATGGTTGATTTTGTCGAATTATGTACACAACCTTCACTGTTTTTGATGAAATACTCTTGATAGATATATATGTACATATACATATGGTATGGTATGGTATGTGTGGCTGTCACCGTTGCTTCAGCGACCCACTTAGGCCATGATTGGAGGCCCGTTGTGATACCACTAGCTAAGTGTTCATTCCCCTTTGCTGAACCATTTTGAGCTCTAGACGAATCTCGCCAAGCATCTTGGGTCTATAGAACCTAATTCTCCGAGGTCTCCAAAAAGTGGTACCCCTAGAAAGCGTAGCCTGCTTCTTGCTAGCGCTGGACAATTGCATAGAAGATGGAGAACAGTTTCCTCCTCTTCATAATTTTTGCAGCTTCTACAGCATCTGTGAAAGGGTACACCGAGACGCCCCGCGTGGTTGCCTATGAGGCAGTGCCCCGTAAGGGCTCCAATGACCTGATATATATCATCCCGTTTTAAGGTGTACAGACCACGCGACCGTTTACGATCCCATCTAGGCCAAGTCTGCCTAGATATCCTACAAGTCGTGGTCTGTGCTCACCTCTCATTCGCACGAGCATAAGCATATTCTTTTGAGAGCAGCCTGCAAGTACCAAAGGGCATACCAATGCGTTCTTTACCAGGAAGAATCTGCTTGGTTGTCCCTTCCCTCGCAAGTTCATCCGCTATACAGTTACCCTCGATGTCCCTGTGGCCTGGAACCCAGATGAGGTTTAGTCTGTTCTGCTTAGCCATCTCCTGAAGAGATCGGCGACAGTCCAGTACAATCTTTGAAGTTATCGCAGCTGAGCTCACTGCTCTAATTGCCGCTTGGCTATCGCTAAATATAAAAACGTTGTTGGCTTTTAAGACGGTTTGCAACCTGTCCACAGCCTCCTTAATGGCTGAAACCTCAGCTTGAAAAACACTACAGTGATCCGGCAGCCTAAAAGAACAGCCCAGAGATAAGACTCGCGAGAAGACCCCTCCTCCCACTCTGCCATTCAGCTTCGAACCATCTGTGAACACCCCACTTCCAGGTGGGGTATAGAAATTTTTAGACCATTCCTCCCTACCTGGAATCAACATCGCGAAGTTTCTGTCTGGGACCATGGTATAGACGCAGCGATCAGTGCAGTCCGGAAGGAAGCTATACTTACTCAGTATGCTTGAGTGCCCACATAGGGTAGACTCCCATTGATATGTCTCTCTTAGTCGAAGCGCGGCAAGAGCCGCCATCTGTTGACCCACTAAGTCGAGGGGTAGAAGGTCCAGAAAAACATGCAAGGCGTCGTTTGGTGTTGTTCGTAAAGCTCCGCTAATGCAGATAATACTGGCTCTTTGTACTTTACTAAGTAGATTGAGGTTAGCATTTTTGCTCAAGGCAGGCCACCATACGATGATTCCATAAAGAAGAATTGGTCTTACTACCGCTGTATAGATCCAGCGGCATACGCTTGGATTTAGACCCCATTTCTTTCCAATGGCTCTTTTGCAGGAGTATAGGGCCACAGAAGCCTTTTGAGTGCGCTGGACAATATTATTTCTCCAGCTTAGTTTCATATCTAGTGTGACGCCAAGAAACTTGGCTTCCTTCTTTAGATTTAAACGAATACCATTCAGTACCGGAGTAATTAACTCCGGTGTCTTATATTTTCTAGTGAAGAGTACCAACTCCAATTTTTCCGAGTTGACGCATTGCGTGGACCAGTTCCCTACAGCGCGGAGTGTTCCTTGCATCAAATCACACAAGGTCTGCGGGAACTTGCCCATGTCCCATGTATGCTATGGCGATGTCATCTGCATATGCGACAACCCTGGCGGCACCCCATTCCGTCTCTCGCAAGAGTGAATTTACAGTTAGATTCCAGAGTAGGGGTGAAAGTACACCACCCTGTGGCGTTCCGCGAGACACATGCCTCGAAACACGGTTTGCGCCGACTTCTGCTGTAATCTTGCTACCTAAGAGCATTTGCTCTATAAATTTAACCAGGGAGTTTTCTACACCGAGTCCTCTTAAGGCCTGAGTTATGGCCCCCGGGTTAATGTTGTTAAAAGCTCCCTCAATGTCAAGAAAAGCTACGAGGCAAAATTCCTTGTAACTAAAAGATCTCTCAATGTAGCTGACTAGGGAATGTAGCGCAGTGTCTGTGGACCTTCCCTTTAGATAAGCATGCTGGTTATTTGACAAAAGTCTTTTATCGATCGTGAAAGAGAGGTGGTTATTAATCAGCCTCTCTAGAGTTTTGAGAACAAAGGATGACAGGCTTATTGGTCTGAGATCCTCCATGCCGTTGGTACGTAGTTTACTTTAAAGCAGGCCCTAAACATGCTTAGTAGCCAATTCGCAGAAGTTTCGATTGTTGCATCCAGCTGCGCAGGTATGATGCCATCCGGCCCTGCTGTTTTATAAGGTTTAAAGCTTTTTATCGCTGAAATAATACTTTCTCTTGAGATAGGGAGATTAGCGATTGCACCCGAAGGGGGGCACTCTACTTCCCTTGATTGTGAGTTTCCAGGAAAGTGTGTGTCGAGAAGCAGCTCGACCGTATCTTTTCCTGTAGCTGTCCAGGAGCCATCCTGTCTCTGTAAAGATCCAATCGGGTTTGTTGTGCCCGACAGAATTCTTCTTAGTCTGGCAGTTTCGTTGACGCCTTCAATGCCAGTACAGAATTTCCTCCATGAGGACCTCTTCGCTTCACGTAGGGCTTTTTTATAGACCCGCAGGAGCTGCTTATAAGTCTGCCATTCTAACTCCTGACTCAGCCTTTTCGCCCTGTTAAACTGCCTTCGGCAATCTTTGCGCAGCGAGTCTAAGTCGCGGGACCACCAGTGTGGCCTACGCTTTCCCCAAGTTTTGGGGTCAGGGCAGGCTCTGGCCAGGGCCTGCGAGCAGCTCACAGTAAAAAAGTCCACCATGTCCTCCAGTTTACCGATGGTGTTGGGCTCTACCGGTAATGGATGTGGTAGGTTGCTTTCGAGAATTTCCCTATAGAGAAGCCAGTCAGTGTTTCTCAGGTTCTTACGAACCTTCGGAGCACTGGTGAACAGATCTAGAGTTATCTCAATATATCTATGGTCTGAAAAAGAGTGTTCATCAAGAACTTTCCAATTGGTTACCATATCATATAGCTTTTCACTACATAAAGTGAGGTCTATGACCTCCTGTCAATTATTGACGATAAAAGTGGGCTCTGTGCCCCTATTGTATATAACTAAGTTAGTGGTTAAGAGGTAATTGAAAAGAGACTCACCTCGATTGTTGGGTGGGCGTTAGCGTCGCACCCGATGAGAACTAAACCCTCTGCGTGGTCGTTCACTAGATCGCGGAGTAGATCCTGAGGGGGATTCTCAGCCTCATACGCCATATAAGTGGAGGCCTAGCAAAGACTTGCCTCCGATCTCCAGCAGTGTTGTCGTCATGTCTCCATTACTATAACAAGGTAAAAGAAAAATGTTTAGATCTTTCTTCGCCATTACGCAGGTTCTTATTTTACCTTTGCCACGCTCAACAAGCAGCCTATAGCGCACCGCACCTAGACCACAGACCCCCGAGTTATTAACCCAGGGATAAGTGGATAAGTGCGATGTCTATGTCGTCGCCAAGTAGGCGACTCAGGAGAGCAGCGGATGCTGCCCTAGACCGGTGGAGGTTGATCTGCAGAACCCTCATCATTTGAGGTTCCCATCAACTCCTCCACCGCAACGACAGTGACGTCAGCGCTGTCTTCCCCTTCGCTAAGGAGCAGCTCCTCCTCAGCATACATTCTTTGCATCGCCGATGCCAAGTTTGATTGCGAGGAGGCTCCGCTCTCCGCGTCGGAAAAGTCAGCCTCCGGTTCAGGTCCCTCAATGTCCACCTCCATTGAGGCACCCGCTTCGGAGGCACGCAGCGCGTCACCACGGTACACTCGCAGAGTCACCTAGTCAAGGCCGTAGTAAACACGGCCCTGTCTCTTCTCCAGGATCTCCAAAGAGTCCCTGTTCAGAGACAGGACCACTTGCCTTGACGGCCCATCCGGCTCCTCTACTCGTAGGACCTTCCAGTCGCCCGTAGGTATTGTCGGGTTCATCACCTGGAGCATCTTTAAGATGCTCTCCGGTGATGACGGTGTTACAGGCACACAGGCCCTCGCTCTAGGTCTGACTGGAATATCCTTCCAGTCGACAACCGATAGTTTCGCTCCGGGTATACAGCCCCTACCTTAGCAACGGCGGCCTTATACAGCGCCGCCGACCTTGCATCATCACATGCCACTACCTTAACGTGGCCCTGGAACCAGCCGGCATCTCTGTACGCAGGAGGGGCTCCAGGGTTCTCTAGCAGAACATCCATGATGACGTTTGCCAGAGCCGCCTTCACCCACCTCCACTGGTTCCTTGGGATCGACCCGTGCTCGTTGCCGCGGTCCAGAACCCCGATAAGGATCCTGTCTTTGGCAACATCCGCAAAACTGGGTCTGGCCACACCATATACATACATATATACATATATGATTTATTTAGACTTCATATGTTTATACCCGAGCGTACTTGTACACAAGGGTATTATAACTATGTTCACATAACGGTTGTTTTATATACTAAAATTATCAGAATGAAAAGAGGAACCGATTTAGCCTTGACTGTCTGTCCGTCCGTATGTCCGTGGTTACAATAACTTGAGTAAAAATTAAGATATCTCAATTTGGTACATAGATTACTCTTTGGACAGGGTAGATTGGTATTGAAAATGGTCAAGTTCGGTCAATAACTACGCCATATAAAGGAAGCTTTTGAAAAATGAAAAAACTCCGTTTTTTCGGTATCTATTACAGCAAATTGAGTGAAATTTAGTGTTTGGAGCGATTTTGAAATAAGAAATTAGGTATTTATGGAATTTTGAAAAATAGGCGTTGCCACGCCCACTTAGGAAAATATGTCTGTATCTCAAAAACGGTCTAAGGTATTGTCACAAAATTTGGTGAACAAATTTTCCTCAATATCGCAGTTATCATCGTTAAAAGTTTTTGGAATCGGACCATAACCTCGGCCACCTCCCATATAACGGAAATTTTGAAATATGCAAACATTTAGTTTTTTCTTTATCTATTGGAACATATTAATTAAAATTTGATATTTAGAGAGATACTTAATTAAGAAACTTGAAAAATGCAAAAAACTTCGTTTTTCAGTATTTATTGGAAGAAATTGAGTAAACTGTAATACTAGCTGCGATTTGAAACAAAGAAACGGGGTATTTATGAATTTATGGGCACCGTTAATACAAAAATATATCGCGAAGGTATATAAAAATCGGTTTCGCCCGAATTCAGCTTTTCCTACTTGTTTTATTTAATTTTATTTTTTATTGTGCATATTTTTTATTGAAGATTACAAGCCTACTAGATTCTTGAATCATCAAAAATTTGAACATGTTTGTTTTATACAAGTTCTTTTCTACAAATCATCAATATAATTAATCAAAGCTATTTCAGATGTTCAATTTAAGTCCAACATTTTTTCAGTTTTGCATTTTAAAATTTAAATTGCACGCAATAAGTACTGGCAATATATCCTAAAGTACGTGAAATTGAGGGCTTTAATGTTAAGGGGAAGTTAACAGGTAGTTGTAGAACAGATTAAGCTTAAAAAAACAAAACTCGATTTTTTTTCGATTTACATGAGAACACCGCCTTAATTTTGTACGTAAAAACACAATCGAACAACAAAGTACTTTCATATATTTTCTTTAACACAATTTTTTTAATTGTTAAAGCTTTTTATATCGCGAGCATATAAAGTTTACTAATGATTCATCTCAATTTTAGGAAATACTTATGTCCGACTTTCAGATTTGGTATATAATTTAAATTTTCAAATGCAAAACTAAAAAAAAGTGGACTTAAATCGAAAATCTGAAATAGCTTTGAATATTTCCGCCCATTGTCGATTTAACAGCATCTGCCCATTCGCTGACATAATAGTAAACATTTCTGTCAATAGCTCGCTTCTTCTCCTCTTTTTTACAATTCCTACTTTGCTCTCCCATTCCCAATACACTGTAAGTACATATATCATCTTTTTTAACATACTCGTATGTATGTACGTAAGTGCACGCACTATTTTCGTTTAAGCAGTCGAAATAACCAAGATTCCGAATGTCTGTCTTAACTCGGGGTTGAGACTGTCTAGGTTCAATCCGCATCGAT
Source organism: Philophylla caesio (assembly GCA_963971545.1). Lineage (NCBI taxonomy): Eukaryota > Metazoa > Arthropoda > Insecta > Diptera > Tephritidae > Philophylla > Philophylla caesio. The sequence goes on along the minus strand of OZ020606.1, from coordinate 34,197,033 downwards.
ATTAAGGTTGTTAGTTTTTATGTCCACCCTGCCCCATTAAAACGGTAGGTTACGTGATTATAAGACATTCTGCGTATTCAAATTTTAAAAATAATTTTTAAGAATTCTATTAAATATGTTATCAATGTAGTGGCTGATTAAAAATATTAGTTTTCTTATTTAAATATAAAGAAAATGGATACAGTAAAGTTGTTTTAATTCTTTAAACTTTAATTTTTCAAAAGCCTTGATAAGTATGTTACTTACTCTTTACGTTATCCTAAACTAACAATGTGGACGTTGTAGGCTTCAAGAAGTTCCCTACTTATTTGGGTTTCTTTTTGAATTTTTTGATATTTAAATTTGCGCTTACTGTTTACAGTTCTAATGAATCATAAATAAGGCATAGTTTTCACGAAACAGTAACAGTAAAGGTAAGGCGTCTTTTACCTTTAAACACCAACACGACTTATTTTAAATTGACTGACCAATACCATATCTGTATTTTTTTCGTATATAAGCTTCTTATGTGAAAAAGGAAGAATAGTTATCAAAAGATACAGGGACTGAAATGAGAATTTAATCTTTTTTGTGTTTTTGTTTTTGGTGCAGAATTAATACTAAAAGTAGTGATTTAAATGCATACCTGTCAGAAGTTTAAAACTAGATTACTTAGCAATTTACCATTTTCCGTTTAGTTAATGCTGAAACTCAAATACTTTATGAACAAAGTTCAATGTTTTTAAAAACTGCCTTAAATAAAAAAAAAATGTAAATTGTAACTCTTTTTCTCTTTTTGTAGCAACAAATTTCCTTGGCGTGGCAGTGCACGAGTTTGGACATTCTTTGGGCCTGAAACATTCCGCCGACAAAAATGCCATCATGTACCCCTGGTATCAAGATAGTGATGTCGATATTAATCTACCCGATGATGATCGATATGCCATTCAGGAATTATACGGAGCAAAAGTAAAGACATGGGGTCCATTTAAGCCGCACCCACGGCCGAAAACTACACCAACTACAACAACTACAGCTCGACCCAATCGACGCGTTTACTATCCACAATATCCACAAAAGCCACAATACCCATCTTACGATCCCTATGAGCCACGTCGTCAGTATCCTTACTATCCACATCATCGCGAACCGATTACCACCACATCCACGTATAGGCCACCGACCGACTCACCACTTCGTCCAACCAAGAATTGGTCACAACGTCGTTACCCAACTAAGCCCAAAAAACTGAAGCCAGATACCTGCCACACCAGTTACGATGCGATTTCCATTATACGTCGCGAAATATTCATATTTCGAGGACAGGTAGTTTTTCAAATAAATATTAATCATATAAGGTATATCATGTTTAACACTCGTTGTCTTTTATAGTTTCTTTGGCGAATTGGAGATCAGGGCCTTTACAGTGGTTACCCAACCGAAACTCGCCGCTTGTGGACTCAATTACCGGAGAATTATACCAAAATCGACGCCGTTTATGAAAACAATGATCGCAAAATTGTATTCTTTATAGGTAAGATTTACATAAGTACACTCAGAATATAAACTGAGAGTAGATTTGATACAATTGTACTTTTTCAATACGGAGTCAGTTTTTATACAATGCAACTGGTCATCAAAATTTTTAAAAAGCTTTGGGGCCGCTTACTCAATAACGGAGCAACAAGCGCCAGTTAAGGCAATCCGTCAAATTATTTAGTAAGCGCTGAGTTGTAGCTAACCGACGGTAAATTTATTTCGACTTTGAGTAACCTGCGGTTAATACAATCGCAGTTATATTTTGTGACATGACAATGTTCTTAAAATTTGTGGATAAATGATTTATTACATTGATATTTTTAATCTATTGCATATTATCTTCTCAATAAAGATGCATTTATAAGATTATGATGAATACAATAATTCTGACCCATAGTTTTGAATATTCAAAAAAAAACACTGACTAAAAAAATACCAATTGGCCTAACCAATAGTTCGACAGATTTATTGGAATTGAATATTTTCAGCGGCATAGCGAGTTATAGCAAGCACCACAGCGGTCGCCACGAAAAACAACACTAACCTATAGTAGAATGAAATGAAATGGTAATGAAAGATATACATAACTCTTATGTTTTTCACAACATCAAGTTTTTTGTTTATTATTACAGTGATAGGCTAATCGATATTTTTAGTTGATGTGCAAAAAAAACACTTTCTCCGCTTTTATCCCGACACTTCGCTAACTACCTTAGCATCCTCAGGGGCGATTCTTTATCTGAATATTAACAAAGAGGCAAACATAATGGTGTTTAATTAATATTTCCGTGTGTATGCATATACATAAGTATGTATGTTTGTTAAAAAATTGTGGTTAAACAAAAGAAAACATTGAAAGACTTACATGTAATTATATATTAATAATAATTATGCAAACTGTATTCATTTTTGAGAAAAACATAAGAGTTTTTGTTGCCATTTCATTTCATACCGCTAAAGGTTTGGAGATATTGGCTTGCAAAAGAAAACAATTTGTAAGCGTCCCAGTTTTTATTTGGTTCACTGTATGTATGTCCAAACAGACCCAGGTTGCGTTTAATATTACCCGCTAAATATTCCAACGCATCTCCGTGTAGCTCTTTGATATTATCCAAATTCTCGTAATCAGGAAAATAAATGTCAACAAATTAGAACAACGCAAAATGCCAAATCAAGCCTACTTATTAATTTCGTCTAAAAAGCTTACTTTTTACTCATATTTAAAGATTCTTTACGAAGTCTATTAAGAAATTGACCAAAGGATGAACACTGTTTTTAAGGAAATCCGATATGGCCGATTTAGAGCGAGAAGAGGTCAACGTACAACACTTTGCATTATTGCATCATGGATTATGATTATGAAATAATGATCGGATTCGATTCCGCGACTATGTTTAAAATCAGTTTACAGTATAGCCCTGACAACTCTTGAATGAAAAAAGTTAAAATAATGAATCTCTGACCATTATTAAGAATCCTGGATTTTTCAAAGCTACTATATTCATAATCTTTGTAAACATTTTAAACTATTATGTAAATTGTAATATCGAATTCATTACTTGCTATTTGCCATTAGAGAGCTTTATAACAGAACCTTTATTAATTGAATCATGCCAACGTCCATCATATTTAGCTCTGCGGTCGAGCGGGTAGCGGTGCGTTCTATTACTCGATAAGCCGCTGGGTTCGAGGTTCGAATCTCAGCCAGGGCAAGGAAAATCTAAATCATAGAAAAGCTTTTTCTAAAAGCAGTTACCCCTTTGGCAGGCGATGGCAAACCTCCGAGGGTATTTCTGCTATTAAAAAACTTCTCATAAAATACATCTATCGTTCCAAGTCGGCACAAAACTGTAGGTCACTCCATTAGTAGTAGAACATAAAGGCGCACACCTCAATTGGTAGGAGAAGCTCGGCCAAACTCTGAGCTATATAGTGTAAGCGCCAAATAATTATTATTATTATGTACATACAAACATACTCGTATTTGTCCCTTTTTTGTTTCTTAAATTTTTAATGCATTTATACTCGTTTTTCTATTTGACAGGCCGTTATTATTATCTTTTCGATACAATAACACTCGTTCGGGGCTATCCACAGCCGCTCACCTCTTTGGGTCTACCTTCATCGTTAACTCACATAGATGCGGCTTTCGTTTGGGGCCATAACAATCGCACCTACCTCACTAGTGGAACTTTATATTGGCGATTGGATGACGATACCGGAAGAGTCGAATTGGACTATCCGCGAGACATGTCTATTTGGAACGGTGTGGGCTACAACATAGATGCCGCCTTCCAATATAGTAATCGTAAGACATACTTTTTCAAAGGATACGGCTACTGGGAGTTCAACGATGATTTGATGACTGTGGCGCATCCACGTCCAAAACTCAGCGCTCGCAAATGGATGAATTGCCAGCGACAAGTCAACGAAGTCGACGAGGAGCAATCGTGGACAGCACCACTCATTTCAGAACGAAGCGATTCAATGGATCCAAATGTCACTAGTGGCATAAACGGAATTTGGAACTATGCCGCGTGGAGATCTTTCCTCTCGTTTACGCTCTTCTTAACGTTGTGTTGGTGGCGGCCAGGCCTAGTGCCAGCATTCTAACTCGATATACACTCGCGCATACTTTCACACAATGATTAATACATACATATATATGTATATATATTAATTAAGATCATATTTAGCTCGACTTAATTACGAATTCATAAACTAACGCGACTTAGCATTTATACAAAAATATAGGATTAGTAAATCAATAATTTTTAAAACCATTCGAAAAATGTTTATATTCGAAATTATAAAATTGTACTATTCTGTCTTTGAAGTTTTGCCTACACATACATACATATGTGTTTTTTTTACCACTGTATACATATGTACATATATGTATATATACAAATAGCACAAATACGAACGAATTCCGAGTCGCAATATTTTTAAAAATAATAAGCACACCTTTTAAAACAAATAAAGCATTAAATCATTTGTAGATAAGCTAACATGAATTTAAGTCATTATAGCCTAATCGCATATCTACGACATACCATACATATAAATTAGGGTGATTCACAAAAAAAATAAACAATTTTTTTTTTCTGCAAACAGACTCAAAAGATTCAATTTGACGTAAAAAGATACCAGTTAAAATTTGAGCACTTAAGATTAATATTAAGAATAACATAAAAAAAGGTTTATATTAGGATGCTCGAAAAATCATATAAAACCTTTTTTGTAGAGCGTTAAATTCTCTACAAAAATTAGCAAACGGATCTTTTTTATGATACACGACAAGCTAGTAATAAAATTCATAAGGTGCAGGAAAAAATGTTTTCATGTTATTCATATGGGAAGTAGAAAAGCGCGATGCGGACAGTCTTAATATTAATGTTAAGGGCTCAAATTTTAACTGGTATAATTTTACGTCAAAATGAAACATTTGACCCTGTTTCCAAGAAAAAAAAGTTTTTTTTTGTGAATCACCCTAAATACATACATACATATGTATATATAGTCTTTGCGTTGTGAAATCGCTTTTGAGTTTAATAATTTATGTATGCATACATATGTATATATTTTGTTTTTTGTTATTTTAAAAAGGCTTATACGTGAATATATGTATGTATGTTACATACATACATAAATGCATACATTTATTAAGATTTTTCCTAATGTTCGAAATACCTACACACGTACTACTATTTACAATGTTAGCCTCGTAAAAAATACAAAAATGCCAATAAGTTTATGTACATACTGAATGGTATCTAACTCAATATAAATTCACAAATATTTATTGTAAATATACTTTCAATCATACATACATATGTACACTTACGTATATTTGTATGAGTGTAAATATGTAGTTTCGAAATGCGGTTTGCTTGTCACTAAGCTACTCAAATTTAATGAAAACTCCTCGTCCTTTTAGCGATGAAATTATTTTCCAAGAGTATTTATTTAACTATATACACTTACTTATTTTAATCAAAATCACCAAAACTGCCTTTCGCTTATGCATATGCATACATATGTATGTACATAGGTTTCGTTCACATTTTTTTACTGATTTTTTTTTTAATAAACATGAAAATGTGATATTACCCTAGTTAAGTCAAAGCCAGAAAATTTGTGTACACTTCTTTTCGGTATGTAAATTAAACTAAGTTCACAAACATTTATTTTACATGCAAGCTTAGTAGTTTATTTTCTAAATCGTATATAATTTAAATGAAATTGTAATTTTGAAAATAAAACAAAACTAAGATAAATTTCATTTATTCTGTCTCGTGAAATAAGTGGGCCGTGTGAGCATCCTGTTTTTCATATGTAAGTATAGTACTAACATAATCGTACAACACGATTGCATAGTTTTTTAACATTTTAATCTTAGTCCCGAAAATGCAGACCACTCTTAAAATTATGCCTTTCCCTGCAGTTTTTCTAGTGCCAATTTTTACTTAAGGACTAGTGATTTAGGTTAGCTTAGGGCGTTATCTACTTCTCAAGGGCATTGGTAGTGCATAAAAGGGGTAGTTTAGTTATTTTCGGTATGACACTGCCGCTATTTGTTATATATCTATTGTCTCTTGCTTGACGCTGTAAATAAAATAAATTTATAAAAACTACCAAAAAAAAATGTCCACCCACGTATAAAATGACATGACAACAAAACTTGTTAAAGTTGTAAGATTGATTGACCTCAATTTCAACCTTTAATAAATTTCGTATATTACCTTGAGTAACGAACGACATTCAAACTAATAACCTTATTTTTTTCAGAATCCATTTATAGAAAAACAGCTAAAAAAGGCAATACAACTGCAGAAAAGGACAAACAATTTTAAAAAACATTCAAACTATCGCATCGAATAATTTATATATGTATGTACATCAGAGATGCCCACCGGAGCCGTATAGGGTTGCTCGGCTTTCATATACAGGTCGCAAGGTTTATATACAAGGTTACGCCTTCCGCATGTACGTTATTCTTCTCTCACAAAATTTGGCAACCAGTGACGTAGTAACCCCACTTTCAAGGCGAATTGCAACCGAACTACAATAAAGATCGTGTGTGCGCAGCTAACGCACTATCGCACCGAATCAATTTAGGGCCGTACACATAAGACTTTCGCTTGGCTTTGCTTCAGAGTTTCGCTTTGACAGATAAATTAAAGTACTGATGTTATATGAGTGCTGGTAAATACAAGGCGAGAAAAGTAAAGCAGAGCAAAACGAATCGAAATCATGGCGAACTCTCAACTTTTGTACACTTTGACAACCAACTATTTACATTTCTATTTTATTTCTGCGTGCATATACACACGATTTAGAAAATGAACTAATAGTTCATTATTTTTGCATGTATAATTACTTTTAAAAAGAGAAAAGAAGAGAAATATGAAGAAATAGCAAATGAAACACCTCTTTGTTAACCACCCTCACCGTTTTCTTAAGCTACCCTGGATTGGGTTTTATTTTTTTTGTCGAAAGATGCTGTGCGGTGTTAATAAAGTTTAGTACACTCGTGAATTTTAAACATATGTACATAAGTAGCATAACTACGACTTAATTATATCAGTAAAACTCATTTATTATTCAACTATAGCAGAAACTATCAAAGCGTTCTACGTAGCTCATGCTTTGTTGTTAAATTTCGAATTGTCAAATAAAGCGAGGCCCTTTTACCTCTGTGCGTTGTGTTGTGTACATGATCTACGGATGTTTGCATTTTTATGCGAGACAAAAAATTATGTACTTGGATTGGTAGCTTTGCCAACGTGGTGCTTCACGGATCTGTACGCAAGATTGATAAATAAAGGGCCGTACACATAAGACTTTGGCTTTGCTTTGCTTCAGAGTTCCGCTTTGACAGAAAAGTTGAAGACCTGATGTTATACGAGTGCTGCTAAATACTAGGCGAAAAACGTAAAGCAAAGCAAAACGAAGCAAAATCATGGCGAACTCTCAACTTTTGTACACTTTGACAACCAACTGTTTACATATCCATTTTATTTCTGCGTGCATATACACACGATTTAGAAAACTCACTAGTATTTCTTAATTTTTGCATGTATAAATACTTTTAAAAAGAGAAAATAAGTAAAATATGAACAAATGGCAAATGAAACACCTCTTTGTTAACCACCCTCATCGTTTTCCTAAACTCCCCTGGATCGATTTTTATTTATTTTGTCGAAAGATGCTGCAAGAAGACTTTTTATTTCTCAGTCTTAATAATGTTTATTACACTCGCGAATTTCAAACATAGATAAGTAGCTGTAAAGCACATTTATTATTCTTTTATTAAACAAAATACTCTGAATAAGCACATATCGCAATTCAAAACAAACAGTCATCGCAGAAACTGTCAAAGCGTTCTATGTAGCAAACCTTCTACACCTCATGCTTTGTTGTTAAAGTTCGAATTGTCAAGTAAAGCGAGGAAAGTTGTATGTGTACGGCCCTTAAGAGATTGCGCCTTGCGCAGGTCCGTTACCTTTTTGCTTTACGATATTGGCATTCAGCTGCTCAAAATTACGTCACATCGGAAAAGTTTCTTTAAAATTCCAACACGAGTGAAGTGAATATTTGGTGTTCTATAATTTTAAAGATTGATTTAAAGTTTTTAGTGAAGTGCAACGCAATTTTTTTATATTATTCGAACTTATAAAGCAATTCTCCAATTAAAATGAGAATACGTTATTGCAGGTGTGACGTACATGCGCAGATCGTAAATTATTTTCGTTAGCTGTCGGCACAATCTCTTCTATCTATATCTTTGCATTATTCTAACAGTTGGATTATGCCGTCTGCTTGTTCTTTTCTAGTACCAGCTGGCAGGACAGGTATTCCAAGGAGATGTTCAATGCCGTTTTATGTTATCACTACTTGTAATCTGTCCAATTTTTTTCTTCCTGTCAGAGATGGTAAAATTTTTCCATCCCAATGGACAGTAACTTGCTTAATATTTTTGTCTTGAAAATCCAACATTAATTTTGCAGAAGCTTCCGAGCGAAATTGCTTACGGCAAAGCCGAATGGATATCTTACTAATTACTAATGTACTGATATCATGTTGTAAGGCCTCAGTAGTAGCTATAAGAATTTGTACTGCGTTCCTATCACTAATCTTACACTTATGTTTCTAAGGTTGCAACAAGCTTTGGAGTAATAAAATGTTTCATTCCGCCTTTTCTGTTTGTTCGTCTAATAAGTAAGAAACTAATTTTCTAGACAATTGTAGTGCCTGACACCAGAAGCAGTAGCTCTTTCATTTTTTGTTGCAGACCTTGAGAAAAAGAGAAATATGGTCGAAAAACCTAAAGAAGAGCAGAATAATGAAAACAAAAGACTAATTATTGACACGAAAGAATTAATAAGAAAAAGTATTTCAGATTTTGTGAACAAAAAAACATTATCGTTTTTCGAAATGTTTTCTATTTCCAGTGATGTTCAACCCCCGAGCACACGAGTCTGCATAAATAGTTAGTTATTTTTTATAAAATAATATATTACATGTACATTTAAAACATTTTGTAAGAATTTGTTAGTCATATCTCTTCAAAATTACAAAAAACCCTGTGTTGGCATCTTCAGTAATCTGTCTAAGACTTTCGAAATTTATTATGTATACATATAAAAAGGAATCATTTGAGGGGCGGTACAGTATGTTTGTAAAAAAAAAGTTTTTTTCAGAAATTATTATTTAAAATTGCTATTAGTGGGACATGCTTCTGCGCCATACAATACATAGGACAGGCATTATGAGAGACTTATAGAGCGTGATTTTGTCCGTCGAGAGAGGCCTTTACTGTTCAGTTGCCTACTCAGTCCGAAGTAGCACTTGTTGGCAAGAGTGATCCTCCTTTGAATTTCGAGACTGACATTATTATTGATGTTAATGCTTATTCCTAAGTAAACGAAGTCCTCTACTTTTTCAAAGTTATAGCCGTCAAAGTGATGCAGCTAATTCCACCACACCGAAATCCAATTAGAACGAATTAGATACTGATATCAATCAGCGAATGTCAAACTGGTTCCGGTATTGTGAAAAACGCCTAGATATTTTGTTAGCATATGTACTCGAATGTATATAAATTTATTGTTTACTCCAAATTTTTTTTGGATATTTTTCCTCTTACGTGTAATTATCGGTTAAAGCAATGTAAATAAATTTTGAAAGTTGCCGTTTTGACATAATAAGATGAAGATAAGACATGAAGATGCCGCAGCAATAGGCCTTCAATTTCTACTCAAGTTCGCCAAAGACGTTGGCATCCTAAATGATGTCTACAACCGATCCACTTAAGGATAACTCCATCTGGTATCGCTAGGGACCAATCGGTCTATATGTGGCGCTTAGCCAGCCAGATTAAGGTTAGGTTATGTGTCACCATAAAAAGAATTAGTTCAGTTTGTTGTGTAAAACTTTTGTGCATATTTGTCTTAAGTTACACTGCAAGAACATTCAATTCCTGCCAGTAAATACATTGTATCCAAGTCATATTTAACAGGTAGTAGAAATATTTAAAAACAAAACTATGAGCTCTGTGTATTTTATTTTTGCTTTTAAAGGCTTAAGTTTCAATATTTTATCAACTACCTTGAATTGCACTAAAAGCATCGTTATCACAACAAAATACAAAAATTAGAAAAAGTTCAAAAAAATTTTGTTTTTAACAAAGTGTGCTAAGTACTGACAGCGCCTGAATTCCGGAGCGTTATTTTGTCAAACCTATGGGAATTCATTAAATGTGGTGTTAATCAATCAGCTGATTGGTGGCTGGTTGTCAAGATCAATTGTTTAGTTGCAATCAAATAATCAATTGTTCCCTTTAACTACAGCGTATTTCAACATATGGTTCACTATAACTTTTTGCGGTGACCCTAATAGTTAAAAAATTATTTCGCAAAAGTTAAATACAAAGGAGATAAAGTTTGACAATAACCCACCAAAGGGTTGCATTTTTAGAATCGCTACCACCTTACATCAATTCGCCTTGTGTCAAACCTTATGAAATTTGTTAACCTCTAAATGTGTTTAAAAGTAAAAAAGGTAAAGAAACAGTTTTTTGGAAAATTATACACATGTACATACATGTATACTTACAAAACTTTAAAAAAAGCAGCAAATAAATTGAAATATAACGAAAAAATAGTATCGTGCGCGTGTAAAGGTAAAAACTGCAATAAATTTCCTTTTTATGTAGTGCCCAGAAAAAGTGTGCATAGGAAGAGGTGAATCGAAGCTTACCAAATATATTTTTCCGATTCGGCGAGAGTATGTGAGACGCATTTCGACGAAGCCGACTTTTATGTTGACTATCTGTAGAGAAAGAATTAGGGCCATTTGCACCACGTCCGGTTAAGCACTTAATCAGAACTTTAAGCGCCGGTTAAGACCATCCTTCTTTTTTTCATTTGTATTCTGAGGTTTTCAAAACGCCAGGTTGTCCCTCCTGTTTTTGTAGTTCTGGTCCTAAGAGCGAAAGCTCTTTTTGTGACAAGAAGGCCGATTACGGGATCCGATGAGAATTGGTATTTGAGAATTTGCGTCCCAATGTGTTTTGTAAGAGTGTGTGTTGACAGTTTGCATCGAAAGTTTGTTCTACGTGATTTCGTGTTTGATTGACGTTTAGTTTCTTCAGATTCGTCTCATGGTGGCCTGTATTAACCACTGTTAATGTTCTAATGTTTAAAATGAAGCTTCAATTTTTTGCAGAAAATCCGCTAATTGGCTAATCTTACCTGTGTCAAAGTATTGAAAGATTTCTTCGAAGTTTTTGAAAATTTCGAAGTTTGCTCTAACATTTTCAAACAAGGTGCAATGGGATGTTTGATGCACATAATTATCCTGCTGCCCACACGCAAATGCTGTGGTTGTCTACCTAAATTTTTTCCAGGCTGAATCATAAGTGTAGCCAATGAGGACCCTGTTAAGGGTTTTTATCTGACTAGACATCAAATTACAGTTGTGAAACCATGGTTTTCCAGTGACCGGTAGTAGTTAAGTGCCTTAATGGAAGTGAGGCACTTGAAAAGGTTAGCGTTTTTGCTGGAATCTTTAATTGTGTGATTATAGTGTTCGCTAACAGCCAAGGAGGCATTAATGTCTCTGCCAATAAATTTGAGAGATTTTACCTGTTCAATGTTTTTTCATTGTCTTGCAATGGAGATATTCTTGTTGTAGGTCTGGCATAGGTATAATAGTTTGGTTTTCTCCGAATTAAAAGATAAATTTAAGCCAAGTCATAGATGAGAGAATTCGTTTTTTTATGTTGCAGATTGTTTACAGCAGTTTCAAGTTGAAAGTTGTGGGACATAATAACAAAATCAGCTGCAAATTGAAAAATTATTGTGTTATTGTCCTCAATACTGTGAAGGCCTTTGGTGTAGATATTGAAAAGACAGAGTGAGAGGCAACTGCTTTGAGGCAGACCATAAGTGATATCTATGGATTCATTAGATTGTACAAGTTTTCTTTTGGCTAAGACGTTAATGAAAAAGACGGAAAATTATACACATGTACATACATGTATACTTACAAAACTTTAAAAAAAGCAGCAAATAAATTGAAATATAACGAAAAAATAGTATCGTGCGCGTGTAAAGGTAAAAACTGCAATAAATTTCCTTTTTATGTAGTGCCCAGAAAAAGTGTGCATAGGAAGAGGTGAATCGAAGCTTACCAAATATATTTTTCCGATTCGGCGAGAGTATGTGAGACGCATTTCGACGAAGCCGACTTTTATGTTGACTATCTGTAGAGAAAGAATTAGGGCCATTTGCACCACGTCCGGTTAAGCACTTAATCAGAACTTTAAGCGCCGGTTAAGACCATCCTTCTTTTTTTCATTTGTATTCTGAGGTTTTCAAAACGCCAGGTTGTCCCTCCTGTTTTTGTAGTTCTGGTCCTAAGAGCGAAAGCTCTTTTTGTGACAAGAAGGCCGATTACGGGATCCGATGAGAATTGGTATTTGAGAATTTGCGTCCCAATGTGTTTTGTAAGAGTGTGTGTTGACAGTTTGCATCGAAAGTTTGTTCTACGTGATTTCGTGTTTGATTGACGTTTAGTTTCTTCAGATTCGTCTCATGGTGGCCTGTATTAACCACTGTTAATGTTCTAATGTTTAAAATGAAGCTTCAATTTTTTGCAGAAAATCCGCTAATTGGCTAATCTTACCTGTGTCAAAGTATTGAAAGATTTCTTCGAAGTTTTTGAAAATTTCGAAGTTTGCTCTAACATTTTCAAACAAGGTGCAATGGGATGTTTGATGCACATAATTATCCTGCTGCCCACACGCAAATGCTGTGGTTGTCTACCTAAATTTTTTCCAGGCTGAATCATAAGTGTAGCCAATGAGGACCCTGTTAAGGGTTTTTATCTGACTAGACATCAAATTACAGTTGTGAAACCATGGTTTTCCAGTGACCGGTAGTAGTTAAGTGCCTTAATGGAAGTGAGGCACTTGAAAAGGTTAGCGTTTTTGCTGGAATCTTTAATTGTGTGATTATAGTGTTCGCTAACAGCCAAGGAGGCATTAATGTCTCTGCCAATAAATTTGAGAGATTTTACCTGTTCAATGTTTTTTCATTGTCTTGCAATGGAGATATTCTTGTTGTAGGTCTGGCATAGGTATAATAGTTTGGTTTTCTCCGAATTAAAAGATAAATTTAAGCCAAGTCATAGATGAGAGAATTCGTTTTTTTATGTTGCAGATTGTTTACAGCAGTTTCAAGTTGAAAGTTGTGGGACATAATAACAAAATCAGCTGCAAATTGAAAAATTATTGTGTTATTGTCCTCAATACTGTGAAGGCCTTTGGTGTAGATATTGAAAAGACAGAGTGAGAGGCAACTGCTTTGAGGCAGACCATAAGTGATATCTATGGATTCATTAGATTGTACAAGTTTTCTTTTGGCTAAGACGTTAATGATCCACTCCTTATAAATGTATTGTATATCTGTTTGTTCTAAAATATCGGAAAGTTTATTAGTGCTAACGCAGTTGTTTGCGTTATTTATGTCTGCCGAGCACAAGATAACCTTGTGTCCCTTGCTCTTCATGACAGCTGCGTAGTGGAGTAGGTATGTAGTTCATACATATGTACAGTCGCTGACCTTTTGGCCCTGTATGCGAAGGTATTTCTCGGTAACAGGGAGTTTCTCTCCAGGAAATTGGGCAATCTTTCCTTGACAACTAGATTTATGCATTTCAAGAGGACTGGAATATGAGCTATAGGTCTGAAATTTGTAAAGATATTTAGATCCTTACCTTTTTTGGGAATGGGTACTATTCTAATGGTGCGCCACATTTCCGAATTTGATTGCTAAGAAAGAAATTGTTTAACGTTGTGCGAATGCTTTTGAGAGTGGGATCGGGCAGCGCCTTCAGCATTTTATAAATAATCCTGTCCACTCCTCCGGCAGAATTTACTCTTTTACGTTGTATTGCCCTGGTGAGTTCTTCAAAGGATATCCTTAAATCGTTTATTGGCATAATGTCTTTGTTGTTGCTTACCTGCTTCTCGTGCTTAGAGCAAGAATGTCAGTATCATCCGTGGCAAGTAGTTCAAATTGATTATGTCGATCCGGATATAAGGCTTTCATTACCTCTTTCCTTGACAGCTTCTTGACCGCCTTTACGTAGTTATTGTGGTCCTCCTTTGCCCATACACTGCATTTGCCTTCTCTGTCGAATTGTGGTCCTCTTTTCCGCACGCGATACATATTTTACGACAACTGCTGCCATAACATTCATTGTTGCCACATTGAATACATCTCTTCTTTGCTTTACACGAGAATTGTGTATGCCCTAACCTACCACAGCTGACACTCTGTCTGAAGGGGGGTATATAAAAATCTACCTGCAGTTTCGTGAATTCAAAAATTATATGTTTTAAAATTTTATTGCCAAGGAAACTAATTTTTATTGTGGTGGTCGGTTCAAATCTCTCATTTTAACTGATGATGATATGGAATTATTTTTAATTTCATTTTCTGTGTATTCCGTAGAAACATCTCTTATCACCCCAGCGTAGTGCGTGGTATAAAGGATCTGAAGCCCCTGGACTTTACTTTGCCATTTAGGATAAAGTTATTTGCAGCCGCTGCATTTAGAAAATTTATTTTGTAAAGACTCCTGCCTATGGATTGAATAATTGCTATGTCCTTTATTCTATAATTTTTAATTTGCTTGAAAAGTGTCAGACCGTTTGTTATTTTTTTATTTTTCCTGCATAGAGACGAATCCACCAATACAAAAAAAAGGGCTATTAAAATTTGGATGTCGTCACCCGTTTTACAGTTTTGGTCTGTCCCGTTTCCTGACAAGTTCATATTTGCGTTTTGCCTATTCGCACAGCTTTCTTCGTTAACTGTATTCATACCGTTATGTTCTTCTGTTTCATCGTCCAACGCCATATTTTGCGCCGTTTGATCAGATATTCTAACCTCACTTTTCGCACTTTTTATATCTTTTATTTTAAAAATTTTATTTTTCAGCATGTTAACAATTTTTGCTTTTTAAGCCTTTTGCCCTTTGCAAGGGTAACATTAGAAAAAACCTCGAAACAAATATTATCCACCGACGACATCCACGATATCGACGACGCCATGTCGGCTTTGGCTTTTTTTGCTGCCGTTGGCGGCAGTATTAATCTTTACGGCACCACTTCACAAAATTTTATGAAGAAATCTTTCACTCTAAAATAGATAAATTACTCACGTTTTGAGGCTTAAGTTCCAATTTGGTGGCTAGTTAAATTGCAGCAATACGTAAAAAAATGCGCCCAAAAAATAGAAGCTGGAAAACAAGCACCGTTTGCTGTACACTTTAACATGTATCAGCAGAACAGCGTGAAGCAAGCGAGAAAGATTCAAGTAACTAAGCACAGAAAAACCAAACACGTCCACGCTCGCTCGTAATCACCATAAGAAATGGCGAAGACCATCCTTCAGATAATAATTTAACCAGGGATAGTGCAAACGCCCCTTAGACACCATATCAGAATTAGTGAAGGATGCAGAGGAGTGGTGCAACTTGCAACTAAATCAAACTTCTAATGTCTATTCAACTGATGAAATGGATTCGCTAAATGAAGATAGTTTGGAGTATTGGGCTGGCTTTTTAATCAATATATGAAATTTGCGTGAACAAATTTCTAAGCTTTTCTAGCTTTGTCTAAAGAAGTCGAAAAACTATTTTTCAGGATGCAATTTAGAATAAGGTATTTGAATAAACATCTAAATGCCAAACAGCTGGAAAAAAATTGTTCCGAAGTAAAAAAAATGCTTTAAATTATAACTTAAAAACATTCGGTATTTTTTCATTTCGTGGACTAAGATTAAATTATTACTCTGTTGTAGTTTTAGCCTTTTTTATTTGTATATAAATTTATTGTTTATTTTTCTCCAAAATATAGCGTCATGATTCAATTATAAAAGGTTATGTACTTACTGACAGCTAAATTATGACACTCCGTAATCTATAGTTGTATTTTGGAAGTACACAAGAAGGGGGAAAAATGTAATCCCTTTTTGGGAAAAAGTATTAGAAAAATACTAAGTAAAATACGTATTAAAATAGTATTTTTTAAGTAATTATTTCATTTTTGTACTAACTATCTTATATCTGCGGAATTTTACCCTTCCATTTTATACAAATAAATACATATGTGGAGATTGAACTATATTTTAATTGGCAAATAATAAAAATATAAGGTCGAACCTTGAGCCAGCAAAATAACTTAATTTAAAATGGAAAGGTCGCCAAAATCAATAATTTCAATAAAAATGTGAATTAAAAAAACTCAATCGTCGTGGTTGTGTATAAAAAAATAATTCCAGTTCTTTATCGCACAAATGTACTTATATATTTTCCGAGAAATGCGGTATTAAAAATTCAGAGGTGGTACGGCCACTCTTCCCATAATTTATAGTTTTCTCCATGACCATGCAACTGATTATATATATGTAGATCCCTCAGTCTATATCATCCCAATTTTTCGCTATTTAAAAAAAAAAGCCGGTGGACAACTGCGATCTTACATTTAACTTACGTGTGAGTGTGTGCGTCTTAGGCAGGAAAAAAGTTAGAAGACGGTGGTTTTGAACTTGGGCATGTATACACCAAACGGTCGAACCTTTAAATGAAAAGGTCTAATTATAAGAATTTCCCTTAATAAATTCAGTTGGTATACCATTTAACTTACGTGTGCGTGCCTTCAAAAAGTGCTATAGATCGGCAGCAGGAAGACGCTCCAGTCGATCGACGATGGACACTGTTGGGAAAATATATGTACATTCACAATTATAATCCGTGCGATGAGTGGGGAACGATGTTCTTCAAATAAATATGTATGTATGATAGATGTATCATTGGTGTAAACAAAACTGGTATTTACTCACGAGCTTCTCGGCCACCAATGTTCAAATAATATCCCACTGAAGGGATCGCATTCTAAGTATTGTGGTTAATTACACTGTAAAAAAGGTATAACAGATGTTTCAATTGAAAAAATTTTATATTGTTATGAAATAACATAAATTTTTGCAAAACTCACCCAAATTCTTGCAATCATAAAATCAAATTTCAACATTGAAAAAACTATAAATTAGACAAACGAGTCAGTAATGCCAACGCTTTTTTTTTTAGTATGAAGATGTTTTCAATTACTACTATAACAAGTGAAAACTGTAGAATATGCAACATTCTTCATGAATTAAGGAGCCGATTTGCCATGCGGGAAAGAGTGAGCTGCTTTATTACAGAACATTTTATTATTGAATCATGGTTATGCGGTAAAGAAATGTAAATAAATTTTCGATGTTGCCGTTTTGACATAATAAGCATTCCGTCATGACACATGTTTAAATACACATTGCGCCTACCTATTTCATGTGCCTTGACTGTATCTGAGTTTTTTATCATTTCATATTCGTGCAACGAAATATGAATTAAATTTTGTTCGTTATTATTTGTTATATATGTATGTTATTTTTCTTCTTTTTATGAATACTTTTCTCAATTTTAATTTGTATACTTATACATATGTATGTATATTGTATAGAAATATATATAATTTTGTTGTTATGAATTAATTTTCCTTCTGTTCTATCTCATCTCGCTTTTTCCCTCACTTTTTCTGTCTACCAGCACAAAAATCAAAAGCGTTTATTTGTGCATTTTGTTTTAATCTTCATCAAAACAACCGATATTGAGTTGAATAAACAAATCCCCAACTTAAGTGATTTGAGGCGATCGATGATTAAATCACGGAGCAAACACGGCTGCGTTCGATATGTCAATTACAACTGCAGTTTTGCCAAATTGCCCAAGAATCACGTTCGTCGGTATGCTCAAATCCGCTTTTTGTAATCGTAAATTCGAATTTCTTAGACTATTTTCGCAATTCCTAGTATCAGTATGCCAGAAGCTGTCGGAGCTGTCAATTGCGAATTTTTGTACGAACAGTGACTGGTGTCGAGGTGAAAAATTTTTTAGAAAAAATTGACATGTATGTATAAGTACATAAATGCAAAAACAAGCAAATATGCATGCACTTATGTATGTATGTATATACATGTGTACATTTGTATTTAAATATGTATGTAGATAATTATGTAATATAAACTATGCAAGGTGAACAAGTCTGCGCTACTCACTGCACTTGTCACTGCATTTATTTGGTTGGAATCACCACTCACCACTTTTCTCCACGTAACTTTATATTTTAAATAAAATAACGCCGAATTTCGGATTTATAATTGTGAACTTTATTAAATTAAAAACTATTATCGATGGGGGGACACGTCCGTTCGCTCTGCTGATCGCAAAATTGTGTTGTGTCAAATGTTTACATGTATTTGTGTGTGTGTGTGTGGTATAATTTGTGTGTTTTGAAATGTATGTGTACTAGAGTATTTTTGTGTCGGAGAGCAACCGCGTTGCCAAGCAGCTCATTTAGCCATCCCGGCCCCCCTAGGCGAACTTTCAGCCTAGTAAGCGTTGCAGCTGTTGGAGCGTCGCTACGACGCTACTGAGCCCGGTTGGGCGATGATTGCGATGCCAGGTGGCGCGAACGCTAGCTATTGGTTGGCGCCTGTTGCGGTTGTGGTGCGCGATTTGATGGCGTCGGTGTCGTGAAGTGGTAGGTGGTTGCGGTCTTTGCCGCACGTTGTAGCGCGGAGTCGTGCGCTCTGGTGCCTCACGTTGTTGTTGTTGTTGTTGTTGATGTAGCGGTGCCACACGTCGACTGGTGCGGTGTAGCAGCGTGTGGTGCGGCCTGTCACATAATCGACAGGTCACCTCGGAGGTGCACGCTCTAGTGGCATGCGACTGCGCCAAGCAGTTTAAACAATACCCATGTGCCTGTGATACCTGCTGTCGCTGTGAGGGCTGCATGCCCCTAAAAATAGCACACAGGCGTAGCGGATGAGGGCGTCGGCAAAGGGGACATCGGATGCCGGGCGATCTCGCTGTTGCTGTTGCTGCTGCGATGGGTGCTGCAGCCACTGCGGCTACATCCGTCGGGGCATCGCGTCGAGGTGCAGCGGCTGGAGTGAGCGCGGCCCGTGGCGCATAAGGGCGGGGCGCTGCTGTAGGCGGTGCGCTGATATGGGTGGTGCGTGCCGGAGTAGCAGCATTGCGTGGTACAGTGATTGCCGAACGGATCGCTGCGGTGGGGGCAACTACTTGCATTTCGATGTCCATGTTAATCTCTATTGGAGAAGAGAGAACGTTAATGCTAACAAATCACATGCAGATTTTGAAAGTGGGCATTAGAGTGCGGAGTTTGTGGCTTCCTTCTGGCCAACTCGTTTAATTGTTATATTTGGTTTATATCTGATTTTTGGGGTTTAATGCGGTTGATTTTTGGAATTTGCGGTATCGATATTATTAGCGTTTGGGAGAAAACATATTTTAACGATCGGTCGAGTAAGTTTGCCGTTTTGGGTACGTAAGTCAACTACTCTAATTTGACCGTCAGAGCCGAGATGTACCCTTTCTATGCGACCGAGTCGCCATTCGGTAGGGGGGAGACATTCGTCGTGAATAAGGACGCATTCTCCAATTTTTGGGGCTTCTTGAGCATTTTTCCATCGATATCTTTTAAGGAGGTCTTTAAGATATTCGTCCTTCCATCGGCGACTGAATTCCCGATGGAGAATTTTAATTCGTTCCCATCTATTTATTAGGGAAAGCGACTGCGTTTCTGGCTCGGGGCTGGCCAGAAGTGGCGCGCCTCTGAGGAAATGCCCCGGAGTGAGGGCTGTGTAATCGGAGGGATCTTGCGAGAGTATGGAGAGGGGCCGTGAGTTTAGAACGGCTTCGATTCGAGCTAATAATGTTGTAAACTCCTCGAACGTGAATTTATGCTTCGCATTGGGTTGAGTGCGCGCATATACAGCTGCACAATACTCCTTTTTAGAAGTGTTGCAAATGCCGTGGAGTTCCACTTCGTTTGCAGGGGAAAAACTTCCTTTTTGAAGAATTTGTATATCTGTAATTGTGAGCCGATTGTTTGGAAATTGGGACTATTTCACCAATCGGAGTGGTATTGGGATTTTGGCTTATCTCATAATTGGCACAAGCCATCCTGCGGGCCGAGAAGTTTTGCAACCGCCATAAGGATTTGCATTTAAATGAACTCCCAACGTTTTCGGGGTAATTTTTTTTGAATTTTGACCAATTTGTGTCTAACAAATTTCCTTTATCAATATTTTTTAATATTGCGGGGTTGTGATTTGTAGTCTTTTGTAAGGGGGGCCCTTCTGAGGTGAGGGTTGGTGTAGCATGTGTTCGTGTTTTTAACACTGGGGTTGTTAGAGGTAACTTTGATTTTTTATCTTTTTCCAATTCATGTATTGTCCGAACGGCTAGAAAAGGGGCGCAATTGAGTTGAGGTTTGAGGGGTAGTCGAACGACGTACCCACCGTTATTAGATTTGTTATTTGTGGTTTTATACAAATCTTTACAATACTTATTTTGTGGTACTGCATTGGGGTTGGGGGGGAGATTTCTTAACTCCCAAAATTTTCTCAATTGCATATTTAGAAATTCATTTGAAATATCTTCCACTCGTGTGGTGAAAGTAGAGATTCTTTCTGTGATTTTGCCACTTAAAATCCAACCGAATATGGTATTTTGGGCATGTAGGGTATTTGAAATTTTTTCTATACCTTCAAGCATAATTTGAGGGATTAGGTCACTGCCTAATAAAATATCTATTTGAGCGGGGGTGTGGCAGTTGGGATCTGCTAACTTGAGGTGTGCGAATCTTTGTCGATCCATATTTTTTATTTTATAGCTTGGAAGCATGTTGGTAAGTTGCGGAAGGACTATAGCTTGTGCTTTTATTCTTATCCTCGCGTTGGGGGAAATTAGGGTTAATGAGCAGATTTTGTTCGAGTTTTGAATTACTCTACCACCCATTCCTGAAATTTCAAAGTTTGAATTTGTTACTGGCAGTTTTAGCCGGTTTTGCACCTTTGATGCAATAAAGGATCGTTGTGAGCCTTGATCAATTAAGGCTCGGAGCTTAAACAGTTCTCCTCGGTGTTCGATGGAGATAAGTGCTGTGGGTAAAAGAATTTTGCTTTCATTTGCTGAATGAAAAGCTTGTATATTTGCTGATTTTGAACAGCATGGTTCCTCGTTAGAATTTACGGGATTTTGGATTTCGGGGGTTTCGGGTCTGGTTGTGGCAAGAAGACCCGTGGTTCTCTTTATATTTGTACTATTGCTCTGGGGGATGCTGTTAAAGTGAAGCATAGAGTGGTGTCTTTTATGGCAATAAACGCAATTGAATTTGCTCTCACAATCTTTTAATGTGTGAGAATGTGATAAGCAATTAGTACAAAGCCTGTTGGATTTGGCAAAGTTATTTCTTTCATGTGTTGAAAGTTTCTTAAACCTCTCGCAAGATTTTAATTTGTGAGCTCCTTTGCACAGTTCGCATGACAAATGGTTGTGTTGTTCGGAAACGAAAGATTGAGTTTTATTGAAATTCCTGTTATGAAAACTATTGTTACTGGCTTGGGGTTTAGGGAAGCTTCTATTGAAGTCTGGTTGTACATATTTTGGCTTAGATACCTTTTTATCTACCCTTTCTGCGATTTCGAATTGGGTAGTGAGGAAGTCTTTCATTTGTTGCCACGTTGGGCATCTTTTTCGGGATGAGAGCGATTGCTCCCATAAGAGTAACGATTTTTCTGGTAAAGTGGCAGCGCATATATTTACCAGAATGGGGTCCCAGCTATCAGTGGGAATGTTTTGTGTCGAGAGAACTGACAAACAATTTGTTACAGTGGATTGTAATTTTAAAAATTCTTCAGCTGTTTCTTTTTGTATTTTTGGCAAGTTCATAAGAATCGTTACTTGGTTGTCAACCAATACTCGTTCATTTTCATACCGAGATTTTAATGCTTCCCAAGCCAGATTGAAATTGTCATCATTGAGGGCGAACTGTTTTACTATAGCGCCTGCTTGACCTTTCGTTTTATATCTGAGGTGATACAGTTTTTGCGCTTGAGATAATTTTGGATGGTTTATGTACACGGCTGTAAACATGTCCCGGAAGGACGGCCATTGTTCATAACCTCCATGAAATACTTCTGTATCACACGCTGGCACTTTGAGGTATATGCCTGAATTTTTCTCTCGTATTAGGGTTGGGGGCAGCTCTACTCGCGGGGGTGGAGTAGGTGCAATAGGCTTTAGTAACTTTAATTGATCGGAGATCATAGCCTTTGTTTCTTCATATTGGTCTAAGCAGTTTTCATATTTTGCATAAGCCGAAGATTTAAAATTTTCTGGCATATCTGAATCATCTGTTTCAATAATTGCGTCATATGCAGACTGGAGTCGTGTCCAAAAGTTGTCAAGACTTTTGTTTTTTATTTCCAGAACGGATTCTGAATTGTCTTGGATTGGGGTTGAGGAGAATCGAGTGCAGTATCTTATTAAACTGTCACTCTCTGAAATAAATTTTGTGGCGGAAAAATCTTTTATCTTTTTTTGCTTTGCGCCCTGTTTTGAGCGTGTAGCTTCTGCAGGTGTGCTTTGATGCTTATCGTCATCGGCCATTGTCGGTAGTTCTAAAAACTGAGGTGTTTTTGTTTCTTTTAGCGGGGATTTATCAAGTGGCATTAAGCAGCAAATTAAAATACAAATTATTAATTTTTTGTATAGCTGATTTTTTGTTTTTTGTATACCAAAGTATTTGAGTTGATTTAGTACCGCCGCGCTTTATGTATATTTTTTAACCGCTTTGTATATATTTATGTATGTATAGATATGTATGTATATAATTGGAAACCGCTTTGATTTTATTTCTAATAGTTGTGTTAATATACTACTTTTTTTCGTTGCTTTTATTTTTCTCGCAACTGTAGTGTCTATTAGTTTTTTTTTTTTTATATCAAATAATTTTAAGTTTATCACTTTTTATTTTTCCGCAATTTTTAAATTTTAATTTTATATATGTATATACGTGTATGTGGTGGAGGGTATAACTAATTACGAATAAGTAATTTCAATATATATGTACGTGCGTATATTGTATATGCTTATATGTTAGCGCTAACGAAGGTAGCGAGAATGCAGTAATGCAGAAAACTTGCTAGCAAGGAGTATACACGTATGTATGTATGTTTGTTTGCTTGTTAGTGCAGTTGGGGCCAAAGTACTTATTCGCTTAGGTAGTTTAGCAGTGAGTTTGTGGATGACCGTAGTTAATATACGTATGTTTATTTGTGGGGCTATTGTAAGCAATTGAATTTATCTAGTTCTTCGCGAGCTATGATGGGGGGTAAGGAATTTTAGTATGCAATTATTCAATGCTTATATATGTATATCTCTTACTGTGTATATTTATGTATATGTTTGTTATATGCTAGTGGGTACAAACAACGGGAGCAATAATGCTAATACGCTTCAGTATTTTTTTTTTTTTTCTGATAATATTTTTATTTTAGTTTTTAATATTTGATGTTTGGGTGTATGTACATATATTAATCTAAATATGTTTTATGTTGGGCGCGCAGAAGATTGAGTTACTTTGTGGTAAATGACTAAGCGTTTTTAATTTACTTTTATTTTCGATTGTTAGCCGTTTAGTTTTTGTAAGTTACTAATATTATGCTTTGTGCTTATTTGTTTTTGCAATCCTGCTTTTGTTTGTTAAATATACAAACAAAAGGGGTATTGCAGAAATATTTTGCAAGTTTTGACTTGAAATTGTTTGTGAGGGGGGGTTTTGTTTGTGTGTATTTTAATACACTAAATTATAAGCACAAAGCGGGTTTAATGTTATTTTTTCTTGTTTCTCTTAAGCTTTGGTTTTTAAGCGAACTATATTTTAGTTGGGGTATTAAAATGTTAAATTTTTGTATATTAAGATATGTGGGGTTTAAGAGGGGTTAGTGGACTGTATTAATTTTTTGTACTTGGCTACTTATAGCTGGAGACTAGCTAACGCCTTATTGGGGGTAAATTTTCGAAATTTACAAATAGTTCGCTTTTTAATATTTAATATTTGTATAAAGTGGAAACGATACAACTCACTTTGATGGCTTCAAGGGAATTTTTTGGGGGTTTGTTTTATTTGGCCAATGTATGTATGTGCATATGTGTGTATGTTTATACACGTATGAGTTGCCCTTTTGTTTTCCTTCCTTCTTCCCTCGTTTAATTTGTCTTCCTCCTTTCTTTCCTGCGCTCCTGATTTTGTATCTGCTATTTTTTTGTTTATTTGTTGTATTTATTTTTTCGCGCCCGTTTATGTGTTTTTGTATTTAGTTGAATATTGTTTTTGTTTTGTTTTTTCGCGCCCGAACAAGATGTATGTTGAATGTTGTTTTTGTTTTGTCTACTTAGATTTATTTTGCACAGTTTAAAGATTTTTTTTATAGGCTTTATTTCACTATTAGGCTTTTTTTTATTTTTTTTTTTTTTTGTTTATTAACACAGCCTTTAATGTAAACTTAAATTTTTTTTTTTTTTTTTTTTGTTTAGGTGCCTGTCTTTTTGGCGCAGAAGGACCATGAACAAGTCTGCGCTACTCACTGCACTTGTCACTGCATTTATTTGGTTGGAATCACCACTCACCACTTTTCTCCACGTAACTTTATATTTTAAATAAAATAACGCCGAATTTCGGATTTATAATTGTGAACTTTATTAAATTAAAAACTATTATCGATGGGGGGACACGTCCGTTCGCTCTGCTGATCGCAAAATTGTGTTGTGTCAAATGTTTACATGTATTTGTGTGTGTGTGTGTGGTATAATTTGTGTGTTTTGAAATGTATGTGTACTAGAGTATTTTTGTGTCGGAGAGCAACCGCGTTGCCAAGCAGCTCATTTAGCCACAAGGAAAATGAGATATATTTCCAGACACATAATGTGTACATATGTATGTATGTACATATATGCGGAGATCATAAAAAAATCGTACGCATGCTTCTTTGTTGAGGCGAAAACTTGTCACAAATCTTTAAACCATTAAACATTAATATATCAGAGCAATGAATTCGATAATATCACCAAATTTCATCATTTAAGAAATTCGTAACTACGAACATTTGGATTACAGCATAGGGGTGTATTATATTTTTTGATATTATACGCAAGTAACATATTCCATAGGTTCATAATATGTTACATTTTTAATTATGTGGAGAGATTGCGCCGACAGCTAACAAAAATAATTTACGATCTGCGCATGTACGTCACACCTGCAATAACGTGTTCTCATTTTGATTGGGAAATTGCTTTATAAGTTCGAATAATATAAAACTTTAATTAAACCTTTAAAATTATAGAACACCAAATATTCACTTCACTCGTGTTGGAATTTTAAAGAAACTTTGCTGATGTGACGTCATTTTGAGCAGCTGAACGCCAATATCGTAAAGCTAAAAAGGTAACGGACCTGCGCAAGGCGCAATCTCTTATTTATCAATCTTGGATAGCAACGATTAATGGATTTGTTGTCTTATCAGGGTTAGCACAGCCGCTTCAACAACAATATCAGGTGTCTAGGGTATACATACATACATATGTGGCCAATATTAAATTCGATGTATTTAATACATCAACTTTCAACCTTGTCGGGGTGCTTAAAGGGTAGTGAAGTGCAACGCGACGGCTGATCTTCGGATGTGATGCCTTTCACCTCTCACTATCAATCTCCTCCTTTTCCTTCACGCTTGGTAGCACTGTTAACCTAAGCCTCGGCTGGGGAACAAATAAAGGAAGGTGAGAACCCTCCCCTTGGCCTGACCTTATTTCGTCCCTTGACTACCCTCTCCCTAATGATTTGTTTTGTTGATATCGAGCTGGTGGTTGCGGTATTCTGTTACCTGAGTATGCAGGGGTGAAACCCTGCAGAAATGGCTTTCAGGCTAATGCCGTGACTGCCTCCGTCCCGTTAAAACCCTGGCAGGCCTCGAAGTACGTTCCGATCTCGTCGCCATTTAGTTGGTGGCTGTAGGTAGCGGTTGAGGCGACCCTCCCGCTTTTGCGCTGGATCTGGCTCTGAGCACCTAACCTCATAAGGGTGGGTGCCAACCCTTGCATGGCCTCCCTGCTTCATAGATAACCATGGGATCCTATAGCGACTACAGCACCGAGTGAGGATAGCGGCTTCGAGTGGGGACCCTATTAACCATGGAAAGGCCAATAACTAAAAAAACTTCGTCTTCCCCTCCACGGGGTAAGACAGTGCAGGCGCATGCGCCTAATGCACCGCTTCGCCGCATAGCGAGCACCTCCGGTTCTGCTCCGGGGGAGACCCCGAGCCGACCCGTGATTACGGGCGTTATGGTGGGGCCAAGCACCAGTAAGGCTGCGAAGGCTATGCTGGAAACGGCAGGTCGACCCGCGGCCCCTGGCGCAGTGTGCCCATCAAACGCCGGCATGGCTGCGAAGCCTCCACCCATGAAGGCAAAGGTCTCACGACCTGGCTCAACTGGGGATGGGCGGCAAGCAGCCGATAAAATTTATAAACAAGAAATCGTCGCGATGGCAACTACGGGCGATTCCCTTCACGGTTGGTCGAGCGGGCGGTCCACACACGTTGAGAAGCGTAGGGCTGCCAGAACGCTCAAAAAGTACGAGGGGGTGCCGTTGGAAACGTTGCCTCAGAGTGCAAGGGAGGCGGTAGAAAGAGCGAAAGCTCTACTACCCAACTACCGAAGCACAACTGGGGTAGCGGCTGAAGATGGAGTACCCCCAACAAAGAGACCTCTGTCAGTGGAGGAGCAACAACCTGCTCCTAAAAAGAAATGTGTCCGACCCGGTGTGGCCAGACCCAGTTTTGCGGATGTTGCCAAAGACAGGATCCTTATCGGGGTTCTGGACCGCGGCAACGAGCACGGGTCGATCCCAAGGAATCAGTGGAGGTGGGTGAAGGCGGCTCTGGCAAACGTCATAATGGATGTTCTGCTAGAGAACCCTGGAGCCCCTCCTGCGTGCAGAGATGCCGGCTGGTTCCAGGGCCACGTTAAGGTAGTGGCATGTGATGATGCAAGGTCGGCGGCGCTGTATAAGGCCGCCGTTGCTAAGGTAGGGGCTGTATACCCGGAGCGAAACTATCGGTTGTCGACTGGAAGGATATTCCAGTCAGACCTAGAGCGAGGGCCTGTGTGCCTGTAACACCGTCATCACCGGAGAGCATCTTAAAGATGCTCCAGGTGATGAACCCGACAATACCTACGGGCGACTGGAAGGTCCTACGAGTAGAGGAGCCGGATGGGCCGTCAAGGCAAGTGGTCCTGTCTCTGAACAGGGACTCCTTGGAGATCCTGGAGAAGAGACAGGGCCGTGTTTACTACGGCCTTGACGAGGTGACTCTGCGAGTGTACCGTGGTGACGCGCAGCGTGCCTCCGAAGCGGGTGCCTCAATGGAGGTGGACATTGAGGGACCTGAACCGGAGGCTGACTTTTCCGACGCGGAGAGCGGAGCCTCCTCGCAATCAAACTTGGCATCGGCGATGCAAAGAATGTATGCTGAGGAGGAGCTGCTCCTTAGCGAAGGGGAAGACAGCGCTGACGTCACTGTCGTTGCGGTGGAGGAGTTGATGGGAACCTCAAATGATGAGGGTTCTGCAGATCAACCTCCACCGGTCTAGGGCAGCATCCGCTGCTCTCCTGAGTCGCCTACTTGGCGACGACATAGACATCGCACTTATTCAAGAACCCTGGGTTAATAACTCGGGGGTCTGTGGTCTAGGTGCGGTGGGCTATAGGCTGCTTGTTGAGCGTGGTAAAGGTAAAATAAGAACCTGCGTAATGGTGAAGAAAGATCTAAACATTTTTCTTTTACCTTGTTATAGTAATGGAGACATGACGACAACACTGCTGGAGATCGGAGGCAAGGCTTTGCTATTGGCCTCCACTTATATGGCGTATGAGGCTGAGAATCCCCCTCAGGATCTACTCCGCGATCTAGTGAACGACCACGCAGAGGGTTTAGTTCTCATCGGGTGCGACGCTAACGCCCACCATGTGCAGTGGGGTAGCACCGACGTTAACAATCGAGGTGAGTCTCTCTTCAATTACCTCTTAACCACTAACTTAGTTATATGCAATAGGGGCACAGAGCCCACTTTTATCGTCAAAAATCGACAGGAGGTCATAGACCTCACTTTATGTAGTGAAAAGCTATATGATATGGTAACTAATTGGAAAGTTCTTGATGAACATTCCTTTTCAGACCATAGATATATTGAGATAACTCTAGATCTGTTCACCAGTGCTCCGAAGGTTCGTAAGAACCTAAGAAACACTGACTGGCTTCTCTATAGGGAAATTCTCGAAAGCAACCTACCACATCCATTACCGGTAGAGCCCAACACCATCGGTAAACTGGAGGACATGGTGGACTTTTTTACTGTGAGCTGCTCGCAGGCCCTGGCCAGAGCCTGCCCTGACCCCAAAACTTGGGGAAAGCGTAGGCCACACTGGTGGTCCCGCGACTTAGACTCGCTGCGCAAAGATTGCCGAAGGCAGTTTAACAGGGCGAAAAGGCTGAGTCAGGAGTTAGAATGGCAGACTTATAAGCAGCTCCTGTGGGTCTATAAAAAAGCCCTACGTGAAGCGAAGAGGTCCTCATGGAGGAAATTCTGTACTGGCATTGAAGGCGTCAACGAAACTGCCAGACTAAGAAGAATTCTGTCGGGCACAACAAACCCGATTGGATCTTTACAGAGACAGGATGGCTCCTGGACGGCTACAGGAAAAGATACGGTCGAGCTGCTTCTCGACACACACTTTCCTGGGAGCTCACAATCAAGGGCGCAATCGTTAATCTCCCTATCTCAAGAGAAAGTATTATTTCAGCGATAAAAAGCTTTAAACCTTATAAAACAGCAGGGCCGGATGGCATCATACCTGCGCAGCTGGATGCAACAATCGAAACTTCTGCGAATTGGCTACTAAGCATGTTTAGGGCCTGCCTTAAACTAAACTACGTACCAACGGCATGGAGATCTGTTTCAGTGGTCTTCATTCCCAAGGCCGGAAAAGTATCACATACGCGCCCGAAGGATCTCAGACCAATAAGCCTGTCATCCTTTGTTCTCAAAACTCTAGAGAGGCTGATTAATAACCACCTCTCTTTCACGATCGATAAAAGACTTTTGTCAAATAACCAGCATGCTTATCTAAAGGGAAGGTCCACAGACACTGCGCTACATTCCCTAGTCAGCTACATTGAGAGATCTTTTAGTTACAAGGAATTTTGCCTCGTAGCTTTTCTTGACATTGAGGGAGCTTTTAACAACATTAATCCGGGGGCCGTAACTCAGGCCTTAAGAGGACTCGGTGTAGAAAACTCCCTGGTTGAATTTATAGAGCAAATGCTCTTAGGTAGAAAGATTACAGCAGAAGTCGGCGCAAACCGTGTTTCGAGGCATGTGTCTCGCGGAACGCCACAGGGTGGTGTACTTTCCCCCCTACTCTGGAATCTAACTGTAAATTCACTCTTGCGGGAGACGGAATGGGGTGCCGCCAGGGTTGTCGCATATGCAGATGACATCGCCATAGCATACATGGGCAAGTTCCCGCAGACCTTGTGTGATTTGATGCAAAGAACACTCCGCGCTGTAGGGAACTGGTCCACGCAATGTGGTCTTAGCGTCAACTCAGAAAAGGTGGAGTTGGTACTCTTCACTAGAAAATATAAGACACCGGAGTTAATTACTCCGGTACTGAATGGTATTCGTTTAAATCTAAAGAAGGAAGCCAAGTTTCTTGGCGTCACACTAGATATGAAACTAAGCTGGAGAAATAATATTGTCCAGCGCACTCAAAAGGCTTCTGTGGCCCTATACTCCTGCAAAAGGGCCATTGGAAAGAAATGGGGTCTAAATCCAAGCGTATGCCGCTGGATCTATACAGCGGTAGTAAGGCCAATTCTCCTTTATGGAGTCATCGTATGGTGGCCTGCCTTGAGCAAAAATGCTAACCTCAATCTACTTAGTAAAGTACAAAGAGCCAGTATTATCTGCATTAGCGGAGCTCTACGAACAACACCAAACGACGCCTTGAATGTTTTTCTTGACCTTCTACCCCTCGACTTAGTGGGTCAACAGATGGCGGCTCTTGCCGCGCTTCGACTAAGAGAGACATATCAATGGGAGTCTACCCTATGTGGGCACTCAAGCATACTGAGTAAGTATAGCTTCCTTCCGGACTGCACTGATCGCTGCGTCGATACCATGGTCCCAGACAGAAACTTCGCGATGTTGATTCCAGGTAGGGAGGAGTGGTCTAAAAATTTCTACACCCCACCTGGAAGTATTACGGTGTTCACAGATGGTTCGAAGCTGAATGGCAGAGTGGGAGGAGGGGTCTTCTCGCGAGTCTTATCTCTGAGCTGTTCCTTTAGGCTGCCGGATCACTGTAGTGTTTTTCAAGCTGAGGTCTCAGCCATTAAGGAGGCTGTGGACAGGTTGCAAACCGTCTTAAAAGCCAACAACGTTTTTATATTTAGCGATAGCCAAGCGGCAATCAGAGCAGTAAGCTCAGCTGCGATAACTTCAAAGATTGTACTGGACTGCCGCCGATCTCTTCAGGAGATGGCTAAGCAGAACAGACTAAACCTCATCTGGGTTCCAGGCCACAGGGACATCGAGGGTAACTGTATAGCGGATGAACTTGCGAGGGAAGGGACAACCAAGCAGATTCTTCCTGGTAAAGAACGCATTGGTATGCCCTTTGGTACTTGCAGGCTGCTCTCAAAAGAACATGCTTATGCTCGTGCGAATGAGAGGTGGGCACAGACCACGACTTGTAGGATATCTAGGCAGACTTGGCCTAGATGGGATCGTAAACGGTCGCGTGGTCTGTACACCTTAAAACGGGATGATATATCTCAGGTCATTGGAGCCCTTACGGGGCACTGCCTCATAGGCAACCACGCGGGGCGTCTCGGTGTACCCTTTCACAGATGCTGTAGAAGCTGCAAAAATTATGAAGAGGAGGAAACTGTTCTCCATCTTCTATGCAATTGTCCAGCGCTAGCAAGAAGCAGGCTACGCTTTCTAGGGGTACCACTTTTTGGAGACCTCGGAGAATTAGGTTCTATAGACCCAAGATGCTTGGCGAGATTCGTCAAGAGCTCAAAATGGTTCAGCAAAGGGGAATGAACACTTAGCTAGTGGTATCACAACGGGCCTCCAATCATGGCCTAAGTGGGTCGCTGTAGCAACAGTGACAGCCACACATACCATACCATACCATACCAACCTTGTCGGAGTAAAAAAACAACAAAAAATATTAAATGCACTTATAGCCTCCAACTAATGTTTTAGGGATACCGGATAGGCGGATGTGCTGTGAGAAGTTAAGGGCATAATAGACCTATAGTTGCCGTGCTTACCTCTTTTATTGTCTATGTAGTTATCTTACGTAAAGACTGAACGAAATTTGACACTGAAGGCACAACGAAACCCGTTTGTCTCCAAACCTCACTTGACAAGGGATGACGGAAAATCGTTTCAACAAATATCATAAAGACGTACTCCATAACTGTAACGAAAAGTTCGGACAAACAGTGAGCTATAAAGTTTAACAGCCCAATCACTGATTCCTAATGAACTCCCGTCGTGACAAAATCTCCCGTCACGAATTCGGGAAAAATGCCATCGACAATTCCGACGTTTTCGTAGTTTGCGTTGCCAACTGTTACGTTATGTTTTCACAGGCAAAGTTTACAATAGTTATTTAACATTAGGATTTTGGAAGTTGGCTAGTTTGGACCGAGCGCGTTATAATAAGTGTGCCTTCTGTGGCTTTTTGAGTGGCCGTGTTATTTTTTCTGTTTTTATGTTACAGACAAATTTCTGTGTTCTTTTGGTTTAACGTAAATTATAAAGTGGCATAGCAGCAGTGATAATATTTTTTGGTAAGTGATTTTGGCTTTCTAAGCTTTCTTTTTTAGCTTTATAAGTGGCTTGATATATTCTTTAAAGTGATTACAAAGAAAAAGAAAAAGGTGTCGCTTTCGACACCTAAAAAGGTGAAAGGCAAAATAGCGTCGCCGACTCGTAAGTCGGTGGCGGCTGAGTCAAGTCAAATAAAATTAAACTCTTCTAAAAGAGTTAAAACTTATAAAAATGAAATGTAACAGACTTCTACGAGCTTTCCGGCATTGGAGGGTTGGTGAAGCTGAAAGAAAAGTCTTTGCAAAAAGATGAGAGTCAAATGATTCTCGACGATGAAACCAGCGTTTTGGCGCGTGGAAATGCAGCGTTATGTGATAGCGACAGTTTTTCGAGTCCGTTTAATAGCAGTGAAACTGCGAAGTTTGAGGCAGGAAAGAATAAAAAAGGCGCGAAAACTGAAAGTTTCCCGCCAAATTTCAAGGGAGAAATTTTTGTACTAGTCGACTCTTCTGAAAATAGTAATATTAAAAATGATAAGCGAACAACGGGTTTGACGCTTTACAGTCAAATTTCCGATCTAAACATAAGTGATATGGAGTTTATTCATTCTACATATTGGTAGAACGCTCTACAAGGTGATTTTCAAAAACACTTGGGCAGCAAACAATTTTGTTAAATATGAAAAACTAATTCAAATTTATGGAGTAGTTAGGGGAGTTCCCATCTGCTTCAATGAAGAAGAAATCAAGTTGGATGCAAATAGCTCAATTCCAATAAGATCAGTTAGGCGTTTCACACGTAAAGACTTTGAAAGCAACACTTTTATTCCAACTACTACAATTAAAATTGGCTTTGAGGGTAGTGATATTCCTAAACATATTTTTTATAGCTACACCAAGTTGGCAGTGGATTTTTACATCCCCAACATCAGGCACTGTGAGAATTGTGGTCGCATTGAACACACCAAGTTTTCCTGCAAAGGAAAAGAGAGGTGTCTCAAATGTGGTGATAGTGAGTGTAGGGACAAAAAGTGTGAAGTAAAAATGTGTATTCTTTGCAAGCAAACCAATCACACAGTCAAAGATAGGGATTTATGCCCACAGTGGGAGAAGGAAAGAGCTAATAAAGACAGTAAAGAAAATGTCGAGAAGAGAGGTGCTAGATCAATACTATCCAAAAACAGCAAATAGGTTCGACATACTTGATTTAGAAGATCATAGTTTTCCTACGCTCAACAGATGTCGAAGACATAGTAGACAAAGAACATAATATAAAGAGGAACTTTACTAAAAAATCTTATACATAGTCACGTGACAAAGAGAGGTTCTTTGAGTACTGCTCATAAATTCAATGACAGTGTCAAGAAATCAAATCAATACCCCGGTATACAACACAGCAGCATATCAGAGCGGTCTGGTATCGCAGTTAGAAAAAGTCATGACGGAAATGATCAAAATATCACAGAAGCTGTCAATTGATCAGAAAAACAATCAAGTGTTTGGAGAAATCCAAGTGTTAAAAAATAAGTTTGAATCAATAGTCACTGAAAGAGATGAACTCCAAATTATGGAGTCACCTAACCTATTTAGAGTAGATGAAAATCTGTCAATATAATGTACAATCACTTAGAGCAAATTTTGAATCAGTAGAATATTATTTAAACAAATACGATTTTGATATAGCATACCTATGTGAAATTTTTGCAGGAAACAACACACCTTATAGAAAACTATTAAACTACAGTAAAATTCAGAAAAATTCACTTTAACTGCCTTTTTGATGTACTTTTTATAGAGACCAAAAACCTTAGATGGGGTGACACTACAGACTCAGGTAGAGGCAAGCATTTGGTAAAGTTCATTCAGCAATCAACCATACGTAGTCTAAACGGGGGTGATTTCACTTTCAAAAAAGACATGCGAATTAATACCGGGTCAGTGTTAGATCTGGCTTTTACAAACAGCCAAATACCCTGTCAATGGAGTGTGGATGATACAAGGTTAGGTGGAAGTCATCACTTCCCTGTGCGGATAGAAACAAATGCCATATCTAAAAAACTTACCAAATTTATTGCCAAAAATCAGTTACTCAAGGGTCTCAGTGATATGGATTGTGAACCGTCTGTAGACAGCTTTGAATCAATTGTTAGAATGGAGATTAGCAACTCAACACACACTGTTAGACAAAATAAAGTGCCCAAGCCGTGGTGGAATGATCACCTCAACAAAACCTACAGATTTGTAGTGATAGCTTTTAAAAAAGCCAAAAAGTACCTGAAGAATTTTAAACAATTGATAGAGCAACAGAAGTTATGGAGAAAAGAAATTAAAAAAGCAAAAAAAGAAAATTTCACACAAAAGATTTAGGAAATAAGTGGAGTCATGGGTAGGAATGCATGGCGCTTTGTTAAAGCGCTAAGAGGCGATTATAGTGAAGCAAGAAGGTCGGTATGGAATGAAGAGAATGACCTTAACTTTTTAAATATGCTTAAAGATCAGGTCACAAGGTTCATGCTTAATGAGCCCACGAGTCCGACTCCTCACTTAGCAATAACATTTGAAGGGATTAAATCTGTGTTGGCCAGTAAAAAAAGAGAGTCAGCTGCAGGAGTTGATCAAATATCGTACAGTATGGTTAAAGCGTTTTCTGACATCACTCTAAATTCCCTCAAAACTGCTTTAAACGATCAATTTTTAGAAAATTGTATACCTCCGCAGTGGAAAATAGTCAAAGTTGTACCTATTCCGAAAAAATACAAGGATCTCAATCTTATAGAAAATTTTAGACCTATTGCTCTCATACCTGTGCTACTTAAAAAAATAAATGCCTGTATCAAAGAAAGTCTCAGCAAATTTCTTGAAACTAACAATTTTCTACCAAACACATCTTATGCTTACAGGAAAAATAAATCGACTGCTATATGCATAAATCAGCTTATTCATCACATAACTGTGGCTAAAAGCAAAAAAGAACAAGTTATTCTATGTGCTACAGATATATCTAATGCCTATAACTGTGTAGACATCAAAATCCTTCAAAATATTTTAATAAATTTAGGAATTCCAAGTCTGTACACGAACTGGATCACAAACTTTCTAGCATCCAGAATGCTTAAGCTGGGTAGCACGATGCTAGAAGTATCCAATGGGCTTCCTCAAGGGAGCTGCCTCTCGCCTCTAATATACAACATATACACCTCTGGACTTCACTTGCTGGATTTCAGCAACACCAAAATTCAGAAATTATTAAAAAGTCAGCCAGTAATATCAAACTTTTCAAATACTTAACTAATATTAAATCATGCTTGCATCCACAAACAGCATTAAATATATATAAATCGCTGGTTAGGTCAAAAATTTAATATTGTAATACCTCTATGGCAAACAACTCAAAATCTGCAGCAAATCAGCTAAGAACTCTTCAAAATAAATTTCTTAGAAGAAATCTAGGGCTTACGCCATCGACGCCGTAAAGTATTATGTATGCTATAGCAAACGAGTTGCCACCAAATGACCGAGCGATCTGGCTTACGGCCAAGGAATTAGTCACACTTCTTGCATATGATTCCTTTGTGTGTTCTATTCAGTCCAATTTGCATATCAACTCCAGCTATTCCTGTGTCTATAGTAGATTTTCTCACAGACTGGAAAGTGTTGAGAAAATTGTGCCAATTGACTTTCCCAGCAACATTCAAATTGTGGATGATGTCATGTCTGGAAAAAAAGCTAATTTCACAGCTGAAAAGGCTAGGTCGCATTATTCGCGACTTCAGTCAGAATACATATCCAAAAATTTTCAAATTTTTTTCACTGACGCCTCACTATCTGCAGGAAAAACAGGTTGTGGCATATATGACCACTCAACCAAAACAGAACATCTTTTCCATCTATCATTTGAATCCTCTACGGTTTTTGTAGAACTGCTGGCCATTGAAGAGGCTATAAAAATAGCTACAAGTACAGACTATCTTAAAGTGGCAATTTTTTCATGCCAGTCATTAAAAAACGTAAAGACGGGCAACAGCATAGCCATTAGAATCCACAATTTAGTCAGAGAGCACAGTTTTCTTCAAGTTCACATAGTCTGGACACCAAGTCACATGGGGATTATAGGGAACGTAAGGGCAGATCGGATTGCTAAGAGGGCAACTATTAACAGCCCCCTCAGATGTGTTAAACTGAATATCAACGAGGCATTTAAGCAAACCAAGGAAGAGATGCACAATGATTGGTACGAAGGTTTCTTACAATACTCTTTGGAGCACCCTAATATGTTTGCTAAAATCTTTCCAACAAAAAGAAACACCACCTGGTTCAAGAAATTGACGCTATCGCCTACGGAATTCAAAACTCTTAATAGAGTTCTTACGGGTCATACTTATGACAGAGCCTTTTTAGTAAAAATCAAAGCTGTTAACTATCTTCAATGTAGATGTGGACAAAAGGACAGTAACATTCATCAAACGTTTCACTGCCGGAGGGTCGTGGAGGTCAGAGACAAATTTAAAATTTTCAGACATCACTTTAACTTTGAGGAAATATTTCAAGGTAACAATACAGCCAAAATCACTGAACTAGCTCATTTTTTTCAAAAAGCCAAAGTTAACTTTTAATTTTAATTCAACTCTGCTTGCTTATATTTTATTTGAATATTTATGTCATTAAATATTATATTTTTATATTCTCAGACTTATGATCGTCATAAGTCCTTTGTCCAATGTGTCTTTTCCTGTCTACGTCGAAGTAAATACGGCATAGGACTAAACAGGCACTATGTTCTACCAAATACTGACGTTTGTTGTTACACCTCCATTGTGGAAGCTGTTTTATTAAAAGAGCAAGCGCGAAGCCCGATATATGTACATAGATAGCGTTTTCTCTAAATTATTGAATGTGTTTATGCGGTTACTTTTTTCTCGTTGCTCGGGCTTCAATTTTGTTTAGATATGGCTTCCGTTGTACATAGCTTTTCTGGTCCAACCAAACTTCTAAAATAAAGAGAATAACAGAAACAAAATGTCGTTCTACTTTTTATAATAATTCAACAAATTAGGAAAATTGTTTGCCTATTTCCTTTTTTTCCTGGTGGTCGCTGTTGAAGTTTTATTTTATATTATAGTTGAATGTACATTAGCACTTTATACTTGTGTTAAATACTAAACATTCAATTCAGATAACAGCACTTCCTTGTGCATATACATACCTACATATGTATGTATCTATTCACTAAGATGCCTTCGAAAGTCGTATCCTCCATCATATTTACCGCTATACTAAGTTCTACAATACCAGTGAAAATCTTATAGATCAAATATACATAACATATAGCTCCCATATAACTAATTGTTCAGATATTTCATTTAGTACGAAACCCCCTCCATTTATGCAGCTAAAGTCTTGAAATTTTGCACAAATAATAGGTATAGTTAGAACTAATGTAGAAGTGAAAATCATTAAAATCGTATAAATAGAACATATAGCTGCCATACAACCGATTGTTCAGATATTGCAATTAGTACGGAAACCCCTCCATTAAAGCGGCTAAAAACTTAAAATGTTCCACAAATATAAATTATTATTACGACTTTTATAGCAGTCAAAATATTAATATCGAATAATTATAACATACATATGGCTCCCATACAATTCGCCCATTCATGAAAGGTATGAAGCCGAAGCCAGCCTTTCTCAGTTGTTATTGTACTTCTGCCGATTAAGGAAAGCATTCGTAGATTATTCTCACGAATAAATGTCAAAATTGCGTTTCACTCGGAAACCGTGATGGAAATCTCCCGAATTTCGAAATTTCGTGATCATGTCGGAATTGGTGATAGCATTTTCACGACGCTGTCACGTCGCTAGCACGGGATTCATGATAGGCCTGTAAGCATTATTACTCGGGGCTATCATGGAGTCCATCGTAGCTCAAATTTTCGTAAAATCTACAAACAAAAAAAAAAAGGATATAGTGATAACCCCCCCGATAGATTTCATTTATTGTTTGTATTGTTTTATTTTAAACAAAAATGTTTATTCATTACTGATGAAAAACGCAGTCTAACTGCTACAAATATTTTTTTTTTCATTTTTATTTTAAGTCATATAAAGTCCTCTTTCCTTATATTTTTCATAAATTATCAATCGCTGAATTACTTAAATTTTTCGACAATTTCACATTGAATGAGATTTAAATTATAATGGAGAGTCGCGATGACATAATTTGATTTTTATAGTAACCTTCGCATTAAATTAAATCAAATAATAATAGACCGAAGTTGTATTTGTGTTGAAGTGAAAGGATCGCGGTTTCTTGTCGCTCAGTACTTTTGTTGTATCACCATTTATCGTTTTTAGGGCAATGTATACCGCACGTACGGCACTTCCACATCCTCGCCATCTTCGTCATTACAGCAAATCTCGAAAACCAAAGAACGTTCATGTGATTCGATGCGTTTCTTTGATACACGCCGAACAACTTCAGTCATAGGCAAAGGTAAGCGCTCCGCACATTTAGCTTTCGGCATGAAGAATGAGTAAAGCATCGAGACGCCCTGAGACAACATTGTTATTTGAAGTTTTTCCTTTTTGTCAAAGTAATCAAGAAATTCTTGTAGGGTTAGCTCGCCAGCAACTTCAAAACGATCCCATAGCGTCCATTCTTTGCCATAGTAAGAGTTCTTCGCGGCAGGCATAGGCTCGGAGAATGCAATGAAAGGCAATGCCAAATTTGCAAAAGCATTTTTAAATTTATCCATTGCCCTATGTCTGCAAAAAAAAAATGTTTGCAAAAATTGATTATACATTTAAAAGATTTGAATTACCCTAAAGTCAGTTTCATAACTTCTAGAACGGCCAAACCAGAAACGAGTGATGTTGTTGTGGCAATCGCTGGAATTATTTTTCCAGCAATCAGTTTAGATTTGTGGCGATCGGCTGGGGGAATCTTGTAATTAGCAGCACGCAGATTCGAGGCGGCAACTATGAAGTCCATATGCAAATTGTTATCATCGTCTTTTTCGAATTCCAGAGGCCTAACAACAAGTGGAATTTTACTTTCGCGCAGGGCCTGCAGTTCAGTTAAGATCCTGTTGACGCGGTCTTGGTCCACGTCGGAACTGTCATAGTTGTTGGCGGCAGCAGCGGCAGCGCTCTCGTTTGTTTCTATCTTCACGCCCGACCGTGGCTTGAACTCCGGAACCTACACGATAAGAAAAAAAATCCATTAAGATCAACATACTACAATTAATTAGTTTTCGTTTAAAAAGGGTTTCCATTTTACTTCTCGTAGAATGTATCAGTATAGCATTCCGTTTTATTTATTTATGTATTTATTTATATATTATATTGAACTCACCGCAATTTCCTTAACGATAAGTGCTACTTGCTGTATATCACGCACTTGTTCTATTCCGTACATCTCAGCATAAAGGTTAGCAGCTGCATATATGTAATCTAAATGTAAATCATCATTAACATCGAACACCAGAGGTATGGGACAACGCTTCGGGCCGGACCAAAAGGGTTGACCACTCGAAGTTACTTGATCTGGTGGAAAATTATACAGCAACTGTTTAATTTGATTAGCATAGTGCTCTTCCCAATGAATTCGGGCCCATTTCACACAATCCAAAAAGTTGCTGGATCTCTCGTCGACCAAAGCTTTCTATAACGACAACCATAAAATGCTCGATGATAAGTGATATGTACATATATAAATATATAAATAATTGGTATATTTAAATCATAATCACCTTAACAGATTCCAAGATCTCCAACGGTCGAATGCCTTGTAATTTTATAATGCGTTCAATGAAGTTTGCATCAGACAGGTATTGTGCTGCATTTTCTGGCGATTGCGTGAATACGCCTTCAAACATATCTCGGGCCCATTGCAGAGTATGTTCAATTGCGTTCGGAAAATTCTTTAGCGTACAAATGGGGATGCTCTTTTCTGGTGGGTCTTGTGACGAGCTGTACGACTCAGTCAAAAATGGTACAATTACTTGTATATTTCCCATTGTGCCTAAAGTACCAGATTCTACTAAAGGCAAACGGTTAAATACACATTTGCGATCCATATAAATTCGAGCGTCTACATTATCTAAGGCATTAGCTACACCATCCAATTTGCCAAAGAATTGTTCTGAGAATACTTTTTCTGTTTCGGGGCCAACACGCAATTCATATGCAGTGACTTTGATATCTGGGTTCATTCTTTTAATAGCATTAGCAGCTGTCTTTGCCTTTGGCTTTTGTACATCATGCGGTCGAAAGAGAAATTGGCGATTCAAATTCGACTTTTCGATCAAATCCATATCGGTTATAACAATTTCTCCATTACCTGCTCCAACTCCAATCATTGCAAAATTCTTGAGCAACTCGCAGCCAATAGCTCCAGCTCCAACAATGAAATATCTAGAAAAAATCAAATATGAATCATTGATTGGGAAATGTATTTCACACAATTTTTCCTCACCTCACGTCGCCTAATTTCTCCTGGAAATTCTTCCCAAATATTGCTATTTGCGCATCGTAACGAGAGCCCACTGGCTGAGCATCTGCCTCCTCCACACCGTCGGTGGGCAGACATTCAATAGCGTCATAGTACAACCATTGGTAGATGGGTGTGAACTTGCCTGTGCATGCCTTAAGGACTTCTTGTGCGACAAAGCCTCCTATTGCAGCGTCTATTGGGCAAGTATTTCCGGCACATGTCTTCGCAAACAATAACACTAAGTTATCATTTATATCCGCATTAACAGACTTGCAGATTTGCAAAAACTTCTGAGCGTCTTCCTCATTCCAGGGACGTGGCGGCTGTCCTACTTGTTCCCAATATTTGTGTAATGCTGCGAATGCAATATGTAACGAAGATGGATGTTCGAGCTTAGCAAAATCAGAAATCAAAAATTCAGGTTCTTTCTCCGATTCCTCGAGTGATTTAAATTTCACCACCTTAGACATTTTTACTTGCGTGGCAATGCCACCGGAGATATATTCCCCAAATTGGCTGGTATCACCAATGCTAAATGTATATGGACCTAACACACTGATTTTGATCGGTTCACATCCATTTAGCTCCGTCATCCCTTGTACTTCGCTAAAAGTTACATGATCTCCATCATTCAATCCGTGACGCGTTTCGTCCAGGCAAGTTATCACACCTTGGGAGTCGCGTGTAATGCTTGCTATCATGGTGGAAATCGGCTGAGCACCGTCCTGATCATAGATAGTGAAATTATCTCCGAAGTCGCAAAATATTTTTGCAAAGAGTCCATGCGTCTCTGCAATGATTAGTGCAATCCCATTCTCATGTGCAAATTTTGCAATGCGATGTTGTTCAGAGTCATCAGATGCCGTCAATACAATAACACGAAACTGACGCAAAAATTCTTCATTCAGATCTCCAGTGTATGACGTTGTGCGAACATAATTGTTCAACTCAGCCAACTGGTAACAAGAAGCTTCTGCACGATTTCGGCCGACATCCGATTCGCTTAGGTAAAATTGAGAGGATAAATCACGAATCTGTAAATAAAATAAATAAAATTTTGTGCGTTCGAAATTTTTTATATTAGTAGTATTTACATTAAATACATATATGTACTTAATTGAGCATTTTGAAAAATAAGATAAAAGAAAATTAAGACATCTTAAAAAAAAGTTAATTTTGAAATATATTATATGTTCCAACAAAACGATTATGCGATTTTTGAAATTTATAATTCTATATAGCCCAGTGAGATTAAATTGATTAGTCTTAATAAATGACTATTTATTGATATTTAGTTTTTATCTCTATAAATAATAAAATGTCTACGGCTTTATTTTTACCCAAGAATAATATTGTTCATTTTTTCACACAGGTATGATTAATTGCGGAACTTTTATATATTTAACTCAATATGGAAACTGTACATGTACAGCTCACCGTCTTGATTGTGATCTAACAGGCTCAAGTCCTTTTTGCGCCTCCAAACTGCCAACCAACTCCTGGAGTTAGTGCTGTCATGATGTTCAAATGTTGAGATACTTAAGGTAAAATAAATAATATAAAAAAACTCCGACAGAAAGAAGAGAACAATATGGATGACTTTGTGTTTCTCCTACACATGTTACACTTTCTAGCATGTACATACATACATATGTATAATGGAGCTATGTTGTTTTTTTTGGAAATCAAGATATTTGTGCTTAGATGTCGTTTTTGTTCTATGTTAACCATTTCAATGATCTCAGCATGCGATTTACACTGGTGTATATACATATACATATATTACTGCATTTTAAAATTATTCTTATCCTATTCTCTCCTCTCCTCTCGAAGTGGGGCTTAATTATCACTTTGTTAATTTTAATTTCTAATACCCCTATTATGTATGGAGACTAGTAGCCGCTAGGCAACTATACTAAAATTTCCCTTACGCAAGGCAACCCGCTACTGGCTATCGGCTACTGAATGTAAATGCTTCCCTTTTAAAACGATCTTTGTATTTTTCCACTATTCCTTCAAAATGTACTTGTTGAAAAAAGTAAAATCAGGGATGTTGTCCCCTCATTTCTGCATACTAAGATCGAGGGACAATTATAGTAGCCGTGGCTAATAGACTGGCAACTATACACTAGTCTCCTTACATAATAGGGACATACTTGTAGTCATTATGCCGTTTTTTCTTTATTCTTCTAAACCAATCTTTTTATAATTTTTTTTTTGCAAATATATTTAATATGATTTTTAAATATAAGTTCTTTGTCTATAATTACTTTGAGAAATTTATTTTTTACTACACCTTCAAGAGATACATTATAAATTGATAATATTGCAATAGTATATATATTTATTTCCATTATTTTGGGTTTATTTCATTTAGTTTTAAAATATTAATTTAAAGAATTAATTTACTCTCCACTTTTTATTATTTTTAAGTCCTTTGTATAGGTATATAATAAACTAGCTGACCCGACAGACGTTGTCCTGCTAGTTTGCATTTGATATTCTAAGAAACTTCTGATGTAATAAATATATCTTCGGCCATGTGATATTTATATTTGTTCCATAAGTCAATCGGTGTTGATGGGAAGCATGTATACAAAATTATGGAAAACAATGTTCGTATTTGTTTAGCATTTGACGAAATCACAGCATCTTCGAGAGTTTGGTCCAATGAGTGTCATTCTCTAGCAATCTCAAACGTTGACAGGCTTCTGGAGCATAATACACCATCAACAGTTCGCAGTTGTTCGTTGAACTTGCAAGTTTTGCGTTCGCGTAAAAATTTGCAGGCATCGGTCTTTGACTTCAACATTCTCAGAAATTTCGTTGCTTTATAATTCTTGCTGGATTTTTAGACGAACGGACCTAATGTTTTAAGACTTTATACCAACCAGATATACGTATACAAATAATTTCAACATCTAATTCACTACCGATCAGTTTTATTAAATAATTTGTTACAAATGTGTTATTTGGGCTTCAGCGACAGTCAATTGTCAAATCTCCAGACATGCCATATCACTGCTCTTCGCACCACTGCCGAGTGCATTCTCATGTCTCCACAGGACCTGCATAATGTAGGCGAAGTTCTGCCAGTGAAGGAACCCAATAAACTCGTTTTCAAACATTTCATGTTGAGGTGTCACGGGAATAATCACTCAAAACCTTAACCTGACTAGTAGAAACACACCTTGACAAGAAAGAGGCATCTCTCCTTCTGAACCCGTCTATACTTCGATAAACTTTCCTGCCGAGAGCAAATAATCAATACCGCAAAGCGGTGTCTTCAGCCCCTACTACCAGAAATTCCAACACAGCTGGAGTTCATTTTAGTTCTTATCCAGATTCATAACTTTCTGGTAAAAACGTGTAAAACTTTCAAATAACAAAATTACTTAGTTTGTAAAAGAACTGATAATTATCACAAATTCTCAGTTTTTAACGTTCAATTTCGCAAAAATCCAGCAAAGTAGGGGCATTAAGAGACAATTGACTTATAAGGACGTTGCTAGATTCAGCTAGCAATCAGCGATTCGCCAGCAAGAAACATCTTAATGTTCATTATATAAATAACAAATTTTTGTTTAAGATTTTTGAAAGCAATGAGTTAT
This sequence comes from Philophylla caesio, assembly GCA_963971545.1. Classification (NCBI taxonomy): domain Eukaryota; kingdom Metazoa; phylum Arthropoda; class Insecta; order Diptera; family Tephritidae; genus Philophylla; species Philophylla caesio. The sequence goes on along the minus strand of OZ020606.1, from coordinate 34,153,007 downwards.
TATAAAATACGAATTATTAACCACGCAAAATGCAAGAAAATATTCGTTGGGATAAGTTTTCTAAGTGAAACATTCCAGAAAAACACTAATAAAATATCTGAATGCGAAAAAAATTCAACCAGCTTTTCGTAAAACTTGCAATTTTTTTAATATTGGGTTCGCGTAATAATAATAATAACAAAAAGATTTTGATGATACGTTATGTGGAAGAAAATGCTCTAATGACGAAAAGAATTCTAATAAATGAACGGTAGTTTTTGGCAAACCGAAACTTGCACTTTGTTTTACTAAAATTGATTGGTACTACATACACAGAATTTTCCTAAAAATGCTTAACAAAAAGTTTGAAATTTTGATGACAATTTTTAGATATTTCTTTAATTTTTTGCGAATTTCGTTAAAGATTTAGAACTTTTATTTAAATGTTATAGATTCTACAGAATTTTTAATAAAAATCACCAAAATAAGCAAGCTATGTATGTCGTTTTAAATTTTTTTGCAAATGATATGTATGTCCGTTAGTGTACGTATGTATGTAGCAGTGTGATAGGAACACAAATTTTAGAAGTATTCATGCTCTGAGGCTATAGAGACTGAGGATATGCCAGCCTTGCAAGGTGGTCGGTCTCGTTCTTGTCTTCGATACCAGTGTGTCCTGTTGCGCATAGAAGACGAATATCGTTTCATTTTGTCAGGGCAAGCACCAATAAAATGCAGGGCCTTCCGAGCCATCTGCGTTTCATTGCAATGTACTTTCCTGGTAATAAAATGTTCTTTTATCATACAACTCTGATTGAAAGTTTCTTTCTAAAACTACTAACTTTTCGATGTCGTACCTGGGAAAGAGTGCTAGTGATATCGTAGCTTATCCCTATTTTTTGATGACGGAACCTTTCGTTTGCCCAAAATATCCCCTGAAAAATTCAGCTGGATACGGTTTGCTACCAGTGCGATGTAGAGTGGCTACGTAATGCAAACATATGTAGTATGTATGCAAGGCGCTTAAACTTTGTGAGGGATTGTCTTAACATAGACTGACTGCTTCTGGAAACTTAAACAATCGTCCCAAACGTTCTTTTTGATCTCCCCATCTTGGTGTACGTACACCTCAAAATTTCCAATATTAAAAAATTAATGCATTTTGTTATGGAACTCGTTTTGTAGTAGGTACACATAGGGTAAGTGTGCCAGTAACCGGACACCACCCAGTGACGGAACACTACTGCCGTTTTTCATTTACAATAAGAAACCCGTTAAAAGTTTTATGTTAAACTTACAATTCAATAGGAGCAGGCGTTCATTTATACTGGTTTAACAAGTGTCATTTCCTAATAATGGCGACGCTGACTTTATTTGAGAGAATTAGTTGGTGCACCTACGCGAAGATCGAATTTTACTCAATTTGTTCCAATATATATTTCCAAAACTTCCGTTATATGGAAGGTGGGCGTGGTTATTGACCGATCTGGATCATTTTCAATACCAACCCACGCTGACCAAAGAGCAATATTTGAATCAAGTTTCATTGATAAACATCAATTTTTAATTAAATTATCGTGTTCACGGACAAACGGACGGACGGATAGACAGTCAGAGCTAAATTGATTCCTCTTTTCATTCTGGATTGTCAATGAGAGAAGCCGAAACCATCAATTTTATTTTTTATTCAATTATGTAAAATATTTCAATGAATTCCCATTATTAATTAAAAAAAAAAATTATTGTTATTCTTAAATATCATCGTTTTATTAAAAAACACATGTGTCCGCTCACTGGATCGTTGATGTCCGCTCACTAGAAAGTGTCCCCGTTACTGAACAAAAACGACATAACACAAAAACTATTGTTATAAAAAAATAGGGCTTAAGTAAAGAATACGGACCATTGAGCTAGGAAAAAAAAAAAAAGTGGGCGTGGTCCGCTCCTTTTTACCGATTTTGGTGGTATAATTTTTTTTTGGTGCAAAGTAATAGGAGGGGTGTTAGGGAGGGTTAAAGGGGGAAATTTCAATATTTTGAAAAGCTAATATTTCAAAAACTGTTTATTCGATCTTCACAATATTGGTATCGTTAAACAGATAATTAAAAGACCTTTTATTTGATATGCATATGTTTACATAAAATATATATATATTTTCAGAAAAATAAGAAAAACTTAAAAAACACACATTTTTTTATAAAAAACTATATTTTTCTTAAAAAAATACGTAATTAATAGTATGTAAAAATAAATTTGTCTTAAAGCCCATAAAAATACCTTTAATTTGATGTATAATTTTATATATTAAAACTTAAATTTTGTAAGAAATTTTGTTTTATTTGTGTTGCTGACGATAAGAGAATCAGTAATAATGAGAGTAATGATCCAGAGCGGCTTCGCGGAAAGAAATAGAAAACCGGAACGGAGTCCTGCGCAGAAATACTGTTGATGGCGTAGCCGGTGTTTGTCCGGCCAGGGTTATTTTTTTAAAGCGCGGCCGAAGGCCGCTCACGCGGAAAGGTGTTCTGCGCGGAAATACTGTTGATGGCGTAGCCGGAGTTTGTCCGGCAAGGGTTATTTTTTTGAAGCGCGGCCGAAGGCCGCTCACGCGGAAAGGTGTTCTGCGCGGAAATACTATTGATGGCGTAGCCGGAGTTTGTCCGGCCAGGGTTATTTTTTAAAGCGCGGCCGAAGGCCGCTCACGTTGAAAGATGTTTCGCACGGAAATACTGATTTATGTTTAGGTTTCAAAATTAAATAAAACAACATTAAAAATTAAATAAAACACATCGTTAATACCTTTCCGCGAATCCGCTCTGGATCATTACCCTCATTATTACTGATTCTCTTATCGTCAGCAACACAAATAAAACAAAATTTCTTACAAAATTTAAGTTTTAATATATAAAATTATACATCAAATTAAAGGTATTTTTATGGGCTTTAAGACAAGCTTATTTTTACATACTATTAATTACGTATTTTTTTAAGAAAAATATAGTTTTTTATTAAAAAAATGTGTGTTTTTTCAGTTTTTGTTATTTTTCTCAAAATATATATAAAATTTATGTAAACATATGCATACCAAATAAAAGGTCTTTTGATTATCTTTATAACGATACCAATATTATCGGATCGGATTAATAGTTTTTGAAATATTAGCTTTTCAAAATATTGAAATTTCCCCCTTTAACCCTCCCTAACACCCTTCCTATTACTTTGCACCAAAAAAAAATTATACCACCAAAATCGGTAAAAAGGGGCGGACCACGCCCACTTTTTTTTTTTTTTCTAGCTCAATGGTCCGTATTCTTTACTTGTTCCAAAAATAGTTATTATTCGTAAAAACTGATATACTTAGGTTCGGTTTCTCAGTAGTGGTTTAAACACCAGGTCTCAATTTAGAGACTTTATTTTTAGACTAGAGGCTTTATTTTGAATCTAATGAATGCCAACTGGTCTAAAAATGTGACTTTTATCTCTATTAGAGAATGAGACGCTTACTGAATTCTGACGTAAGTTTAGTTAAACTCAGTTTAATTTAAACTTAGTTTCTTTACGCTCAATTACCTAAATGCGTTGCAACCAAGACAAAGTAGTTAGCACACAGATCTTGAAGTTGGTACAATCGACCGTTTAAACTTAGTTTAAACTCCGTTTAAAGTTGACTAAAAAACAGCATACTGAGTTTAAACGACAGAGTTCAACTTGAACTGAAAAACTGTCCTTAGTCGATTTGAACTTCTTAAACATCCCGAGTTGTTATCAAATATTTCAATAGCATTGACTGCCTGCAGCGAACTTGAGCATAAAGTTTAAAAAAAGTTAAGTGTCCAGTCACAGGCACACTTACCCTACATCTATACATACATACATATGTATTTGCATGCATCCATGCGGGCATATGTAAGTACATACATTATGTACATATATGTATGTGGATTCTTTTACAATTGAATATGGCTATCGCTATATTCTGCTGCAAAATTGGGTGATAATAAGGATTTCCTGTGTCCAAATATCCAATAATAAAAATTAGTTAAAATACGCAATGCAGACTATTTATCATTCTCAGTTAAAATAAAAGAAATATTGTAGTTAGTTGAATTTATAAAAATAATCATAGCAGAACAAAGAAAATACAATGGAATATACGACCGAAGAGAATTGCAAATCTTTAGAAAATCTCGGTTCTCCGCAACACCCTCCAAAAACCAATACAATGAAGTCAAAATGTAGTTAATATTGATACAGCAAGTCGCACCATCATCTCTACTTCTCTTATACATGATAAGACGTTGATTTGAACAGAATCAACTACATATCTGTCTCACTCTTATGCATTGCGCACTAGAGAACAATGAATCATCAAATTATCTTTCGTTTTTCCTTTGGCGAAAATTGCCTGTCGGATATTTATTAAAATTAACAAATTAACCAAATTTTCAAACCGCCAATAGACAATTTTCTTGTTAATTCCCAACAAGCTAAAAAATAATTATCTTAATATATATACTTGCTTTGATCTTTACCATCGAGTATCTGATACATTTAATAACATATTTTATGCTTATTCACTTACTATTTTTCAACTTTTACTTAATGGAAGTGTAAGGGCATAGAAGAGTCGATATGTACAAAAATATGGGTGTTTTATACACTCCACTCCATTTAATTCCATACCAACAACACGAATAAATATCTTACGAAAATACGATGACTGCGAATTCTGGTAAATATTTTAAATCAAAAAGGTTAAGATTTTTTTCTGAATATTCATATCCCGAGCATTTTATGCATAGCAAAATTGCGGCAAAATTGATCAATTAGGAAAACGTTTTCTTGGGGTAGAATACGGGCAAAATACGAGGGGCAATTATTGATTTTTCCTCCCGTTAAACATTACAAATTCTTTTTTTAATTTTCTGTGACAACAACTCACTACTTCGTTTAAAATTGATGTCACTTTTAATAGGGGTTTTCAATATATCTCACTATAAATATACATTTTAAGACAATGTTTTAGTTGTGTTTATGTACTTACGGTGCAATTTGCCTTGTCATGCAGCGTGATCGATTTAACGCCTCCCAAAATAACATTCTTGGCTATCTCCAGTCCCAGACCGCCAATACCAGACAACAATATGTCTGAATTTGCCATGCGACGCATTGCATCATGACCCAATACATACAGTTGCCGCGAGTATAACGACTCATCAATGTCAGAAGCTCCGCGCGAGCGGGAATCACCAGTCTGATTACCACCAGCCATTTGGTCGTTTCCCCCGTATACTATTCCTATACTTGATTTAGTTCCGTTTGATTTTGAATTGTTAACGCTAACGTTTGCGGCGCTAATTGACGCTGAAGTTGGTACCAAAATATTTCCTTTCGAACTTTTTTCTTCTACCTCCACCGAATTTTTCGATTCCTCAGATTTTTCTCTTGCCACAACGCATTCACACGAACAAGGAACAGAAACTCCGCTTTGACCACTTTGACCGCTTTCTTTCTTCACTGCCGACGATGTACTGCTGCTACCGCTATCGGTGCTACTTTTTCCACCAGTGCAACTACAATTACAACCGACAAGGCCAACTGTAGACTCACTTAACGAAACCGAAGGGGATGGCACTATTGATTTTGCCGGCACGTCAACTTTTATTCCTTCCACACCACTTTCGTGATTGAGGCTATCGTCTCCGTTGCCCGTGTTGTTGTTATTGCTATTATTACTATTGCTTTTAGTGGGGCTCGTGGTGGGGGAGTTTAAATTCGATCCACCACCGGTAGATGCAAGCAACTTACGCTTTTTGGCTGCTGGTGGCTCTGCAGAAGAGAGTTGCTCAGCTGTTGGTGAACTAGAAGACATCGGGCGGCGGGCTTCCACAACGAAGTAATAACCCAGCGATCCTTTTCACTTATATATATTTAATGCACTCAAAGTACTTGGTTTCGCAGTGGTAAATAAATGACTATGCACATTAATGTATATTTCCTTTTAAAGCGATCGTTTAAAGCCTCTCCGAAGGAAAGACTACGGCCAGACCAGCTGTATAAACTTTACTGTTACCTACGGCTACTGGCACTGCTTTTATTACCACTACAGATGGTCAGACACATACACCGAGCTCAGTAGTGTGAATTATCTAAAAAGAAATTCAATATAGAACAGTCACACTGCAAATATAATTGTGTGGATGCTTATTATTTCACAAAAATGTTATTTCACTTTACTAAACCTTCAAATGCTAGACACGGAAACGAATTCAAGGAAGCTTTAACCCCACAATATATCCATTTGTAATAATTACAATTCCTGAAACTCGAGCATCCAGACCGCGGCACGTTTTCCTCCACCCTTTCACAAATAAACATATGTATGTATATACTTAGCACCTTTACTCATTTTACTATTAAATTTCCCCATCTGTTACTTATTCACTTCCCAAATCAAGAATCTTACAAACTTTCAATTACTACAGCTTCTGCTGCTGCCACACACATTTTTAATTATAGCAATCGTCTTTTCGTAGATGTTAAACAAACCCATTCCCTTATATTTAGCAATTCGTAGTTATTAAAGGTACCTTTTCATCCAAATACCAAAAGCTTTCGCAAATATTTTAACTGCGAAATTCACAAAATCACCAGAACATACGCTCCTTAACATTAATTCTCGTCTGCGAACAAGTCAAAAAGAACAAAGAGAATGAGTGTAGGGTTGCATTTTAAATAAATATTCCTTTCATTTTAAAACCCCGTTGTATTTCGCATTACTTAGACCGTACAACTATCGATATAATTTTCGATAATACTACTGGTGGTGGCAAGTCACATTTAACAGGTAGCCGAATTAAAAAGCGATATAAATTAACATTTCTAATGTTTTTATTTTATTTAAATTAATAAAATTTCGCATTTCGTTTAGATAGAAATGAATGCTTCCAATTTAAGGTTATTGGTAAAATAATTTTGAAAACTTAGTTTCTAACAAGAACGTGAGTTCTAAAAGCAAAAACCAAAGAACGTACGTACTTTGATACTCCTTTATTCGGAATATCTACATGTACAAGATTGATAAATAAGAGATTGCGGCTTGCGAAGGTCCGCTTTTTTATAATTGTAGACATCTGAAAATGATAAAAATGCAATTTAATTTATAATAGGGTTTAGTTTTCTTTAAAATTAATTAAAAAACAAACCTTTGATAATTTTTGCAGCTCTTTTTTTTTAATAACAACCACTTTTTGACAGCTTCTGTATACATTTTGCTAGTTCACAATAGTATTTATCTGTCAAAAGTGGCAGCATTGCCATATTGAAATCACTATATTCAGTACTTATGCACATAATTTTCGTGCATTTATATGAGTGCTTATGCGCATTTGGAAGAGGATTATCCATGAGTTAATGCAGATCAAGGCTACTTATCTAGATAACCGTGCCCGTCTGTCAGCCCTTTTACCTTTTTGCTTTACGATATTGGCAATCAGCTGGTTAAAATTACGTCACATCGGCAAAGTTTCTTTAAAATTGCAACACGAGTGAAGGGAATATATGGTGTTCTATAATTTTAAAGATTTAATTAAAGGTTTTTGTGAAGTGCAACGCGATTTTATAATATTATTCGAACTTATAAAGCAATTCTCCAATCAAAATGAGAGTACGTTATTGCAGGAGCGACTAACATGCGCAGATCGTAAATTATTTTTGTTAGCTGTCGGCGCAATCTCTTCTATATCTTGATACATGTACATACATACATATATAAAGTATGTGTTCCTAGGCTGATTTAACAGGTAACCGCAGTAAAGGAATTGCAACCCTGCGAGATTTTTTGATATATCTTAATTATCAATAAGAACCATCAATTTAGTCTAAAAAAAAAACAAAAGTTAACAATTCACGAATTCAATTTACCCAAAATAAATTAATACAAAATATACATTTTTATTTAAGAACTTAATTCACAGCTTGTGAAATGATCAATGGACACCACATTAATTCCGGTAACGTGATACCACAAGCTCTCTTGCTAACAATCCTTAGATGTGGCTCTTGCGGCACTTTTTATAAATATACTCCGCGTTTTACTAGCTGTTTCTTGCTGAGGTCGCACATTCCCAACTTTGAACAAGTTGGGCACAAACAACACAACGCAAATATACAAAAATCAAATTATTAACTCTACTGAGGTTACTTGTTATATCTGCCTTGATGTGTTATTTTCAAACGTTGCCACGAAACAGAGCAAAATTAAGAGGGTAGTAAGAATTCAAGAATGATAAATTACAAGTTGCGGCATTTTCGCTCCTTCATGGCTGAATTATACAAGTGACATTTTTAGAATAGGTCTGTACTCGTACTTCTCCAGTAAGAATTATCCAGTAAAGAAATTTCTTAGAATTTCACAACGTTCGCTCTCAGAGCGAAAAATATACCAAAAAGTACAAGAACGCAAAACCAGTAAAAACTTGCAAGTTGGATGAACAGCTGATTGAATTGTTGTCCGCATCCAAATATACAACATGAAAATCGTTACATTAGTGTTTTCCTGAAACATTCCACTAACCAAGCTTAACCAAAGGAACTTGTACTTGCTTCTTGCATGTTTGATACCCATATTCTATAATTTTCGCCTTTAAAACTCTTAAACAAAAATTTCGTATTTATCCAAATTGAAATCAGCTGCTTTTGATCAGCTGTTTTACTTACTTGCAAGTTTTTACCGGCAAAAATTTGTCCAGTAAAAATTATCAACTTCCCCTCAAAATGAAATGTCAATTCGCTCTCTCGATATCCCCTGCTTTGCAAGTTTCTTTCAAGTTTTTGCGTACAAGAACGCCAAAACGTGATAATTTGTAACAATTGTTACAAACTATTGACTGCGAGAACACTACTAATAGCTGATTCCAAGGCGACTTTAACAAGGTTGTGGTGAGCGTATAAAAGTAAAACGCGTCCATGTATTTTGTTTTTGCTTTGCTGGACTGAATGGCAAATTTCTGTACGTGATTTACATGGTTTTACTGAGGGCCAGTTTTTCAGTGCAAGTTAAACTCTGTTTGCCGTTTAAACTAAGTTTAAACTCAGCATGCTTGTTTTTCAGTCAACTTTAAACGTAGTTTAAACTAAGTTTAAACGGCCGATCTGGCACGGTTAAACTCCGTTTAACGAATCAGCTGTTCGCCAACTACTTTATTTTGGTTGCAACAAATATTTGAGCGCAAGGTCCTCTAACTGAATTTTTATTTTAAAAAAATGGATATTTCCTCTGGTGAAAGTGACTACAGTGACACAGAAGTAAGCGAAATACTTACAATTACTATATTAAGGAGAAAAAGAGTAATATCTACTCATCCGAATCATTTTGATATTTTTGACGAAAAGGATTTCTTCGACCGCTTTCGCTTGACAAAAACATCCGCTTATAGTGTCTTGGAACTTATTGGAGAACATATCAGGCACCCCACAAATTGGTAAAAGTTAAGATTTCAATTTGCTTCAAAATATTTAATTATCGGAATTTAAGGAATCACGCATTAACGGTAGAACAAATGCTACTTATTACTCTACGGGTATATGCAACTGGTGGAATGCTTCAAACAATTGCCGATTTGTTTGGAGTATCGAAGGCAACAGTGTCTAAAGTGGTAACATTGGTGTCGCACCACATAGCTCTGATGAGGGCTAGTTTTATTAAATTCCCGGAAACCGAAACGGAGAAACATGAAACATATAAAGGATTCTTCAAAATAGCAAAGTTTCCCACAGTAATAGATAGCGTCTTTGGATTGCACACACATAAAGATTATTTCTCCTGGTAATAAGTTTACTTTAACTTGATACCGAATTCATACTTATTTACATAACTCTTTTGAAGGTGGCGACAATCCGGAGCAGTATCGGAATCGAAAGGGATTTTTTTCTATAAACGTACAAACTACATGTGATGCTAGCCCCAAAATAACAAATATTGTGGCCCGGTGGCCAGGATCTGCTCATGATTCAAATATATTAAGCAATTCGAGGATATACTCACGGTTTGAAAGTGGTGATTTCGGTAACGGTTTAATTATTGCGGATAGTGGATACCCGAACAAAAAATTTCTGATAACTCCTTTGACAAATCCGATGACTCCAGAAGAAAAGTTATTTAATGAGTCTTTAATTAGAACACGTTGTACCGTTGAAAGAAGTTATGGAGTATGGAAAAGGCGCTTTCCTATTTTATCTCTTGGAATTCGTTTGAACCATCGAAAAGTCCAAAGTATAATTGTAGCTACCGCAGTCTTGCATAATATTTGACATATCATCTGCTGTGGATTTCGTGCTAACAGTTCCTAGAAACACACAACAGGAATCATCAAATGTAAATAACTCAACAAGATCTCTTTTAGTAAACCATTATTTTAAAGATTTACTTCGTAGTGAAAGACGGTATATATATGTAGTTAATAAAATGAGTTCATATATATTTTGTGTTTTCATTTAAAGTCATTCATGTAAATACTTCTCTTAATAGCTATAGTTAAATGTATTATATATCCATTAAAATATCACATATAAATGCATTCAATTGCGAGTATTTTTTGTACGTTAACATTATTGAACAAAAAAGGCACATTCTTGGTATTATTTTATATAGTAACTATTTACATATCTATGTATAACAAAATTTGTTTAATAATCTTAATACTAAGGGCCAGTTTTTCAGTGCTGGTTTAAACTCAGTTTAAACTAAGTTTAGTTAAACTCAGTTTAAATTTAAACTTAGTTTTCTTGCGCTCAATTAAATTTGTTGCAACCAAAACGAAATAGTCAGCACGCAGCTGATAAGTTAAACTAAGTTTAACTGTGCGCAATCGGCCGTTTAAACTCAGTTTAAACTCCGTTTAAAGTTGACTGAAAAACTGCATACTGAGTTTAAACTTAGTTTAAACGACAAACAGAGTTCAACTTGCACTGAAAAACTGGCCCTAAGTAAACTAAGGAGGTACAAATTCAAGTCTTTTAATTCATTTCATTGGTATCTATATACCTACTACTTATAAAATAAAGTCGCTAAAAAGCTATGTCCGGAATTGGCTTCGCACAGAATGCTCCGATTTGAAAGCGGTTTTTTGCATTTTAAAGCTTAGCTGTGTGAGATGGACTTTTTTTATATAATGTTAAGGAATATATAAAGGGGGCGTGGCAATCGGACAAAATGTGGTAAAAAACCATAAATTTTTGGTTTACACAGCCATACATCATAACCTAATCAACCGATTAGAATGAATCTTCCTTTAAGTTAAACTTTGAAGTATTTACTTTCGTTCTGCATCAAAAAAAATAGTTGATTTCTTTCTAATTTAACCAAAATTGTTTAAACAAAAGCAGCACTTTTTCCAAAAAAATCTGTTTGTGTGTTTGTTCGCTGCCAACCGATTAAGTCAGCGTGCTTTAAGCGACAGCTGTGGTGAGCCATTCATTTGATGAATTCGCGAAAGAGCTCGGTAGCGTTACTTCACTTCGGACGTATGTATGTATGTATGTATGTCGATTTTATTTCGGCTTCACATACATATTTATGCATGGTGCCAGATTAATGCAACAAAAAAGAAAAAGAATGCATGCATATTTTTAAACATACATACATATATATGTAGTATAGATAGATATAGATTCGTGAAAAGCAACGGTTCTTTTTGAAGAAATATGTTCATGGTTGCCGAACAAAAAAAATTAAAATGGATCGGTACTCAGTCTTTGGAAATCATCATACAAATTTGGATAAAACAAAATGTTGTAGAATTCAATCTCCCTACTGCACAAATAAGTACATATATGCATATATATACATACAAACATACGAAAACAGTACTTTTGTTTAAACTTTAATAGTACAGTGAAAACCGCTTATTACGACTCTGCATGTAACGACGAACCGCTTTTAACGACCAAATTTCAAGGTCCCGGCTGAGCTCCATAAGAATGTAGGCATAGCAATATCGGATTTAGCGTCGTCGGTTACAACGACATATTGCTTACAATGACTGATTTTTCGTCGAAAATTGATTTATTTGTCGTTTATAACGACGAAAATATATGACGTTGCTAAATGTTTTTTTTCAGTCGTACAACATACATATTAATAACGGAATTTTTGCGTCGCAATTGCTACTAAAATTCTGTGAATTGAAATTTCAATGTGCAACGATGATACAGACACAAAAAATAACGGTAATCAAGTTGAAAAATACATATTCTTTTTCATTCAGAAAGAATATTATTTTTATTTTTCGATCAGTTCCTTCGCGGTGTTTGTGAAAGATGTCAAATAAACGCAGAATATTTACAATTGAAGAAAAAGCAGGCATTATTTTCCGATTAGAAGCTGGGGAAAAGAATGTAGATCTTGCTAAAGAGTATTCTGTATCTCACTCAACAATTTCCACGATATGGAAGAATAGAGATATAATACAAGGAGTTTTTGAAGAAAATAAATTTTCTTGTAAGAAATTGAAATATTCCACACAACCCAATATTGAAAAATCTTTGCTTACATTGTTCAAACATCAAAGAAGCCTTGGAAATCCACTGAGTGGTCCGATTTTGATGAAAAAAGCTGAAGATTTCGCTAAAAAACTGGGACAGAACGAATGGGTGTGTACATCATCGTGGATCCAGCGTTTTCGTAAACGTTATGATATTGTAGGCGGAAAATTTGTGGGAGAAGCAGCAAGTGTGCCAGAAGCAGCAGTGAATAACTGGTTGCAAAACGTATGGCCAAATATGTACAAAAATTATAGTGCTGACCAAGTTTTTAATATGGACGAGACAGGTCTTTTCTTTAAAATGAAACCCAGTAATACGTTAAAATTTAAGGGTGAAAAGTGTATTGGGGGAAAATTGTCTAAGGACAGGTTAACCATAGTCGTTTGCGCTAATATGACAGGGAATAAAAAAGAAACACTAATGGTGATTGGGAAATCCAAAAAAAACCGATGCTTCAAAAACGTAAAAAAACTTCCTGTTATTTACAAACACTATAAGAAGGCATGGATCGATAGTTTTCGGATCATTCCGTATTTAATCCCGTCAAACCCAGCCGCAGTGGCTTTGGGCTTTTTGAGCCGTACTTTGTCTAGATCTTCTAATTCAAATGGGGTCACCACGCGATCGTTTGCCAATGTTATAGGTATCCATTTATTATTTTGTGGAATTTGATCCTTTAGGTGTGCTAAAAAAGTTACATTTTTTGTCGAATCCCAAGTTGCACGGATAGGGGATTTCTTGGCAAGTATTTTATGGCTTCGTACAGATCTCCAAAATTCGTGACTAGACGATATTTTATTGATTTCAGATAAGTGTTCCTCTCTAGCGTCCTTCCTTACTTTTTTTCTTGCCACATACCATTCCTCCAACCCTTTTTTTTATATAGTAAATGATTAGGATAACTGCAATAATGTGTTAGTTTTGCTCGTGCAGCCCGTATTCTTCTAAATAGTACGTCAAGAGAACTATTCCACCACGACTTAGGGGAGTATCTGGATTCGACAGCAATTCTGGAAATGTCCAAAGGTACTGTTGACAAAGTGAGATTCGCAAGGTTTCCATTTAATTTATTTTTAGAGTATATCGTCGTAAACTGCGGCAACGCCACAATAGCTTAACAAAACAGCTACATTGCGATAGGTGAAAGAGAAAAATACAACTATCGCAACCGTATACTATGTTCGGAATGTCAACGAAAACGACTTGCAATTGCATTTTATAGACTTTGAGCTGAAGGTGTGTTTTCGTTGACATTTCGTACGATTTATGATATTGAGAATTTAGAGAAAACACACATGCAAATAATAATTAAAACGAACAAAAAGATACAAGTGAACTAAGTATGTAGAAACTAAGTACAGTGAAAACCGCTTATTACGACTCTGCATGTAACGACGAACCGCTTTTAACGACCAAATTTCAAGGTCCCGGCTGAGCTCCATAAGAATGTAGGCATAGCAATATCGGATTTAGCGTCGTCGGTTACAACGACATATTGCTTACAATGACTGATTTTTCGTCGAAAATTGATTTATTTGTCGTTTATAACGACGAAAATATATGACGTTGCTAAATGTTTTTTTTCAGTCGTACAACATACATATTAATAACGGAATTTTTGCGTCGCAATTGCTACTAAAATTCTGTGAATTGAAATTTCAATGTGCAACGATGATACAGACACAAAAAATAACGGTAATCAAGTTGAAAAATACATATTCTTTTTCATTCAGAAAGAATATTATTTTTATTTTTCGATCAGTTCCTTCGCGGTGTTTGTGAAAGATGTCAAATAAACGCAGAATATTTACAATTGAAGAAAAAGCAGGCATTATTTTCCGATTAGAAGCTGGGGAAAAGAATGTAGATCTTGCTAAAGAGTATTCTGTATCTCACTCAACAATTTCCACGATATGGAAGAATAGAGATATAATACAAGGAGTTTTTGAAGAAAATAAATTTTCTTGTAAGAAATTGAAATATTCCACACAACCCAATATTGAAAAATCTTTGCTTACATTGTTCAAACATCAAAGAAGCCTTGGAAATCCACTGAGTGGTCCGATTTTGATGAAAAAAGCTGAAGATTTCGCTAAAAAACTGGGACAGAACGAATGGGTGTGTACATCATCGTGGATCCAGCGTTTTCGTAAACGTTATGATATTGTAGGCGGAAAATTTGTGGGAGAAGCAGCAAGTGTGCCAGAAGCAGCAGTGAATAACTGGTTGCAAAACGTATGGCCAAATATGTACAAAAATTATAGTGCTGACCAAGTTTTTAATATGGACGAGACAGGTCTTTTCTTTAAAATGAAACCCAGTAATACGTTAAAATTTAAGGGTGAAAAGTGTATTGGGGGAAAATTGTCTAAGGACAGGTTAACCATAGTCGTTTGCGCTAATATGACAGGGAATAAAAAAGAAACACTAATGGTGATTGGGAAATCCAAAAAAAACCGATGCTTCAAAAACGTAAAAAAACTTCCTGTTATTTACAAACACTATAAGAAGGCATGGATCGATAGTTTTCGGACCATTCCGTATTTAATCCCGTCAAACCCAGCCGCAGTGGCTTTGGGCTTTTTGAGCCGTACTTTGTCTAGATCTTCTAATTCAAATGGGGTCACCACGCGATCGTTTGCCAATGTTATAGGTATCCATTTATTATTTTGTGGAATTTGATCCTTTAGGTGTGCTAAAAAAGTTACATTTTTTGTCGAATCCCAAGTTGCACGGATAGGGGATTTCTTGGCAAGTATTTTATGGCTTCGTACAGATCTCCAAAATTCGTGACTAGACGATATTTTATTGATTTCAGATAAGTGTTCCTCTCTAGCGTCCTTCCTTACTTTTTTTCTTGCCACATACCATTCCTCCAACCCTTTTTTTTATATAGTAAATGATTAGGATAACTGCAATAATGTGTTAGTTTTGCTCGTGCAGCCCGTATTCTTCTAAATAGTACGTCAAGAGAACTATTCCACCACGACTTAGGGGAGTATCTGGATTCGACAGCAATTCTGGAAATGTCCAAAGGTACTGTTGACAAAGTGAGATTCGCAAGGTTTCCATTTAATTTATTTTTAGAGTATATCGTCGTAAACTGCGGCAACGCCACAATAGCTTAACAAAACAGCTACATTGCGATAGGTGAAAGAGAAAAATACAACTATCGCAACCGTATACTATGTTCGGAATGTCAACGAAAACGACTTGCAATTGCATTTTATAGACTTTGAGCTGAAGGTGTGTTTTCGTTGACATTTCGTACGATTTATGATATTGAGAATTTAGAGAAAACACACATGCAAATAATAATTAAAACGAACAAAAAGATACAAGTGAACTAAGTATGTAGAAACTAAGTAAAGGTTGTTTTTTTTAGGGGTATAGAACTTCGAATTGAAATAAAACACAAGAAAATCATTTTAACGTCCATCAATTTGGCTTTATTGGAAGGATAATTTTATGCCATTAATGTTTAAATATGATTTCGGGCATGTGGCCGCCGCGGCTGGCTCGAATAAAGCCAATTCTACAGGTCCCATTTTTCAACCACTTTTTCGAGCATATGGGGCCGTATGTCGGCAATAACGCCACGAATGTTGGCTTCCAATTCCCCTAACGTTTCTGGTTTGTTGGTGTAGACGAGCGACTTCACATATCCCCTAAGAAAATAATCCAATGGTGTCAAATCACACGATCTTGGTGGCCAATTGACAGGTCCATTCCGCGAAATTATGCGCTCAGCGAATGTTTCCTTCAATAAATCGATTGTGACGTGCGCTGTGTGGCATGTAGCGCCGTCTTGTTGGAACCACAACTCATCCACATTCATGCCATCCAATTCGGGAACAAAATAGTCGGTTATCATGGCTCTATACCGGTCTCCATTAACGGTAACTGCTGCATTATTGCGGAAGAAGTATGGCCCAATGACTCCACCAGCCCATAGAGCACACCAAACAGTCAGTTTTTGTGGATGTAATGGCGTTTCAAGGGTCTCATGTAAATTCTCTTCACTCCAAATGCGGCAATTTTGCTTGTTGACGTAGCCATTCAACCAAACATGAGCCTCATCACTGAACAAAATTTTGCGATGAAAATCAGCATCGAGATCAATCTCATTTTCGGCCCATACACCAAAATCACGACGCATTGCATGGTCTCGCGGCTTTAATTCTTGCACAAGCTGGATCTTGTAAGGTCGCAAGCCAAGATCTTTGCGCAAAATCTTCCACAAAGTTGATGGACAAAGCTCCAATTGCTGTGCACGGTGGCGAATCGATTCATTCGGGTCCTCTTCAACACTTTGCTCTACAGCGGCAATTGTTTCTTCGGTGCGCACTGTTCGACGTCTCTGCGGATGCGTATTATCACATAGAGTAAACGTAGTGCGAAAACGATCCATGGTTAACCGAATTAATTGCTCTGATGGACGATTATGTCGACCATAAAATGGACGGAGCTCACGGTAAACTTCGCGAACTGAACCATTATTTTCGAAATAAATTTGCACGATTTGCAAGCGTTGTTCTTTTGTCAACCTGTTCATGATGAAATGGCAAACCAAACTGAACATAAATGACATTAGAGTTGCCAGATTTGACCACAAAATGCCAGTTTTATCTCTTTTCAAAAAACAAACCTGTAAAAAAAACACCCTTTACATACTTATAAAATAAAGTCGCTAAAAAGCTATGTCCGGAATTGGCTTCGCACAGAATGCTCCGATTTGAAAGCGGTTTTTTGCATTTTAAAGCTTAGCTGTGTGAGATGGACTTTTTTTATATAATGTTAAGGAATATATAAAGGGGGCGTGGCAATCGGACAAAATGTGGTAAAAAACCATAAATTTTTGTTTTACACAGCCATACATCATAACCTAATCAACCGATTAGAATGAATCTTCCTTTAAGTTAAACTTTGAAGTATTTACTTTCGTTCTGCATCAAAAAAAATAGTTGATTTCTTTCTAATTTAACCAAAATTGTTTAAACAAAAGCAGCACTTTTTCCAAAAAAATCTGTTTGTGTGTTTGTTCGCTGCCAACCGATTAAGTCAGCGTGCTTTAAGCGACAGCTGTGGTGAGCCATTCATTTGATGAATTCGCGAAAGAGCTCGGTAGCGTTACTTCACTTCGGACGTATGTATGTATGTATGTATGAATGTATGTCGATTTTATTTCGGCTTCACATACATATTTATGCATGGTGCCAGATTAATGCAACAAAAAAGAAAAAGAATGCATGCATATTTTTAAACATATGTACATTTAAAGTTTAAACAAAAGTACTGTTTTCGTATGTTTGTATGTATATATATGCATATATGTACTTATTTGTGCAGTAGGGAGATTGAATTCTACAACATTTTGTTTTATCCAAATTTGTATGATGATTTCCAAAGACTGAGTACCGATCCATTTTAATTTTTTTTGTTCGGCAACCCTGAACATATTTCTTCAAAAAGAACCGTTGCTTTTCACGAATTATGCTATTAAAATTTGTATGTTAGGTGCGGGAGTACATTAAAACGATCAGAGTTCATTAAGTGAAGTGATATTTTGAAGTGATTTTTATTAATCAAAAGTGCAGATTTAATAAATAATTTAACTTTTGAGTGGTAAGTACATTACAGTGCAATTTTTTATATTATTTAGTGTAATTTTACAACCAAATTTTCCTTAGGGCCATTTTTACAGTTGCGAGTTTACTTACATTCCACAGTTAACTATGAATTTTCGATTCAATTTTAGTAATTTAACTAAATATTCACTGCCCAATGTGCGATAGACAACATTTTATTTCTAACAAGAGGTTAACTCACCAATATTGGGCAGTTAAACTTGAGATAAGTCGACATTAAAATGGAAAATCGATAGTTAACTGTGGAATGTAAGTTAACTCGCCACTGTGAAAATGACCATTAGGTGATAAGTGAGTGATTTCTATGAAACATAGTTGTTACTCAAAGCTTAAAGATTTCCATAAAATTTATGAAAGTTCTCAAAATTACAGAAAAATATAATTTCGTATTTTTTATTATAAAAGTTGTCAAAATTAGAAAAAAAAAATTTTGGTTTTTTTATACGAAATTTAAGTAAGTTCTGAAATATGCAATTGAAATAGATTATAAATTACTAGCAAACCGGGCAGGTGTTTTTCTTTTTAACCATTTTCTTCTCAGCTATGACATTTAACCAACTTTCCAGAGCAAAAAATATATACATATGTACATTAGAGTGCTTAAAAAAAAATTTTTGTTTCTTTTTTTAATTCCTACCTTTGATGGAAAAAAAAATCCTCACCAAATATGGCGGCTGCGGATATCGCCCATTATATCTCCCAGAAATAAAATGCATCTTCCGCGAGAAACAGAATCAATAATCATGTTAGCTACTCGAAACTCGCACTTTGTTAAACAAAACAAATAAAAAAATATATACTAAATAGGTTAGAGTAAATGGGAGAAGTGATTGACCGATAATGCACTGTGGGATGTTTACCCATTCGTTTGGTTTTTAATATAAAAATAAGGTAAAAGGGTAAAAGGGCTTTCAGTAAGCTTACAGAACAAAACGTGGGAGTTTTAAAAATGGATACCTTTTCATTGCTAAGTTGAATACTAGAGGAAGCTGCCAAATGAAATAATTTCAAGGAAAATAATTTTTTTTCGCACTTCAAGTATTGAATGAATAGCCTCTTTCAAGCCGATGTCAACCCTTTCTGGAGATATGGATGAAAATGTGGATTAAAGAACACCAAAATAAAGCGGTTTTGGGATAATGACCGTAATTTTGAAAAGCGATATGTAGGTAAGGGCGACGATATGGAGATTTTATTAAGAGTGAAATTTGTAAAAAATTGGAGAGTCGTCACACCGTACCGTGCAATTCACACTTCATATCTTATATCTTTCATTTTGTATTCCCCCATACCGTGAGCAAAGATGTTTTCATATCAAAAAGCCAATTTTACATGGGAAACAAAAAAAAATAGCGACCCCTATGAGTTCAGCTATAGGACCCATCTTTGAAATAAAATAAATACTTGGCAAGATTTACCTCCGAGTAGATTTAGGCCGAGCTTCTCTTGCGTCGTGTTCCTTTTTTATTTTTCCTACAAACTGGCTGGTCCCTTACATGTTTTATGCCAACTCCAATATGAATAATTAATACGTATGTACATAAATATATCTTCTAATTGGACTTTATTTATTTATGAAATTTTCTTTATTTACTAGGGTCATTATTCCGAAATATTACAAAACATTACTTTTGTTTCAATTATAAAGTTGTTTTAAACATTATCAACCTGTGTGAAACAAGGTGCGGGTTGCTAGTTAATTTATGTAGTAACTATTTACATATCTAAATTTGTCTAAATTGTCAACAAACATCAGCTGTTGTCTTATCTAGATAAAGAAAAAAACAATGTTGCCATACAAAATGGCCAATGTTAACTGCGGCCTTAAACTTGCACTGAAAAACAACTGTCCAGTTTAAACTTAGTTTAAATTTAATCTGAGTTTAACTAAACTCCGTTTAAACTGAGTTTAAACCAGCACTGAAAAACTGGCCCTGAGAATCGGAAGAAATTGCAAACAAAAATTTGAGGTTAGGTTCTGCTAGGATTTCTAAATTTTAAAGTTTTTACCAATTTCGGCACTTTATGCAACATATTTATATTCAAATAACTTCATTTATGCTCTGTCTTTAATTGGAGATCTTTAAAAAAAACACTGCAGAGTAACATTAGGAAACACAAGAAGCTTAACTTGCAACCAAGTGCGCAGCTACACCTTCACATCGTTTTTACCAAGTTTTATAGCCCCGTATCATTGATAGACTCTGTGATTTAACACTTAACACTGCGCACTTCATGTTTAATAACTTTATTTTAAATGAAATTGCTTTTAAGCATTGACAATTGTATGCTTACATACATACAAACAAAACTAACCGCGTTCTGTGACGTAGCATAAACAGCTGATTCTGTCAAATTTGCTGAGAGCGAATAGCGATTTGCGGAAGGCGCAACCTCTGTAAATCGTAAATCGTGACATTCAGTCCAGCAAAGCCAAAACACCAACTGACACCTCAACACCACCTAGTTAAATTAGCCTTGGCTGATTCGTTCTTTTTTTCGCCGCGGTAAGTAAATGCCAAATTGATATGTTTTGTGATTGGCTTAATTTGTTCGGTAAACTGTTGTCAAAACAATGTGTTGATGACATTTTTATATTTGTTTACAATTTTCCTACATATTAGTTGTGTATTCTAAGCCGGGAAAAGAATTAATTTTATATTCTTGTGCGGGTTGAGCGATATTCCGAAGTGGAAAAAATAAAAAGGATTCAAAAAAGATGGGCAAAAGTGTGTTATGTGCAAAAAGATTGGAAGGGGAAAAGTTACCTTTTTTCAAATTTTTTCAAGTGCCGAAAGGAGGATGCAGTGGGAGAAAGTCTGTGGTATAGAGCTTAGGTTGAAGGACAGAATATGTGCCCTTCGGATATACATATATACAAAACTTAGGAGGAAAGAATAATTTGTTACCTGACGCTGTTCCAAATCTTCAATCTACACAAAATAAAAGCTATGATTTAATGACGGTTGGTGAAGAAAATTAAGTTTGTAAGCAAACAGTGTAAGTAATCAAAAATACTTGCACTCAAGCTTTTTTTTATTAAAGCGCGCACCAATGTATTTTTTTAACACTTTTTGCAAGAGTGAAATTAAAATTTTTTTTTTGTTTTCATCAATGGTGAATGTTGCAACTGTAGGGCCAGTTAGTCAATACTTAACTTACTAAGAATTGAAGACGATTACTTAACATATCAACTTAATTTTTGATGATTAATTTTTGTTGCATATTGTTATTTGAATATCTCCGTTGATACAAAGTACAAAGTAGTAAATAAAAGCACATTCCAGAAAAGACTTTGTAAAGATTATAAGACTCAGGCTAGGTCACGCAAGAATGTCGCACGAACACTTAATTAGTAAAGAAAGCAGCAACTGCAAATACTGTAACGCTTCCAACTCAACAATAGAACATATTTTAGACTACTACAATTGAACACATAAATAAAATAATAAACTATCTAAAGTTTTGTAACATACATACATACATATATAATGATATTTAATGTAAAGTATAATTAGCATAATTTACTGATCTCTATAAGCTTAAGACCTCTGTTGTTATAGCTTTAGTTTTTGTACTTGTCTTTAAAATAAAAGACATACAATTCATTAGAAAAAAAAAAAAAAAAAAACCCAATTGTGTGATTATTTTTGAATCGCATATTGCTGTGACCGCTGTGGTCGAGTTGGTAACGGCGCATGCTATAACTCGATATGCTGGGGAGTTCGAGGTTCGAATCTCAGTCAGGGCAAGCAAAATCTTAATCATAGAAAAAGTTTTTTCTAATAGCGGTCACCCCTCGGCAGGCAATGGCAAACCTCCGAGGGTATTTCTGCCATGAAAAAGCTTCTCATAAAATACATCTGCCGTTCGGAGTCGGCACAAAATTGTAGGTCCCTCCATTTGGTGGTAGAATAAAAAGAAGCACACAGAGAAGCTCGGCCAAACACTGAGCTATATAGTGTACGCGCCAAAATTATGTATATATTATATTGCTGTTAAAAATGTCAAGGAAAATGAAATTGTGTCGAATGTTTTAAAGTTTATCACAAACGTACAAAATGTGCAAGAAGCAGTCACTTGGTCAGAGGAAAAGGTGGTGATAAATCCACCCGATAAATAGAGACTTTTTTTGTGCCAATTTAGATCCAGGGCACATTTTATCGTACATTTTTTTATTGGAGGATACGATCTACTTTTCGTCATTAATCTTTATTTTTAAATTTCCTTTTTGTCTATAATTTTATTTTGAGCTATTTGACGGCTCGCCGACTATGTTACCACATCAAATAAACTCGTTTTAAATGTAATTTTTGCATACATTTATTTTCATAATTTTTATATGTCAAGATCTGGTAAGCCAGATTCTTAAGTTTCGTACGGTAAGTTAAGTGTGGACTAATCGCTTGCACGGCTTTCCATATAACAGGTTGGCTTAAGTTAAGTTAAGTTAAGTCTTGACTAACTGATCCTTTAAGAATCTAAAACCAACAGATTCTTAAGTTTCTTACGGTAAGTTAAATGTTGAATAATCGCTTGCACGGCTTTCCATATAACAGGTTGGCTTAAGTTAAGTTAAGTTAAGTCTTGACTAACTGAGCCTTTAAGAATCTAAAATCAACAAATTCTTAAGTTTTTTACGGTAAGTTAAGTGTTGACTAATCACTTGTACGACTGTCCATATAACAGGTTGGCTTAAGTTAAGTTAAGTCATCGACCGCCATCAACGCACATGCTTAACCCGAGGGTATCGAAAATCTATTTCGGGAGCACGCAGAAATTACGGACCACAACGCTCGTCATACGGGTGTGACCCATTGCATTGAAACCCGAGGACCACCTGTGTTTGCGCGACCAGACGTCTATTTTTTTTTTTTTTTTGGAAACAGACACGAAACAACGTGTGCAGAAAACAGCACTCAGACTACATGCCGTCCATTGTACTGTTTTCATGTTCCTTTTAGTCTGTTTTAATTCTGCAGGATTTACGAATAAATCTTAGCAGATTTTGGTGTCAAAGAGCTCAGGTGTTCGTCTCTCAACACGTCGCGGTCAAATGCCTCATACCTAGTTCTTGCAAAGGCGGGGCAGAAGCACAGAAAGTGTTCCGCCGTCTCTTCCTCTTCAAAGCAGGATGGGCATATGTCAGGTGTCTAAGCCACGTAAAGTGGCCGGTCAGCAGTCCAACAAGTTGCCTGCAGTCTTGCCTGTTAAGCGAGAGCAAGTGTTTTGATAGTCCTTCTGAGATTGAAGGTAACATGAGTTTTGCCCATCTGCGACCTCTCGACGCCTCCCAGTCATTGCTGAGCGAAGTATTCACCCATTTTCTGATGGTGGCATCGCTGGCCGAAAGTGGAAGTGCTATAGCTGGTTGCGGGCCGAGGAGCACCTGATCCGATCGAATTCTGGTCAAATGGTCAAATGTATAATTACCAGGTACTCCCGAGTGACCAGGCACCCAGGGTAAAGCAAGTTCATTATGTTTACCAACATAGTTTAGTCGGGACTTGCATTGCCGAACTTGTTTGGAAGTAGTTAGAGGGCTGGCCTATGTAATGAGTGCAGCTTGACTGTCACTGCAGACACGTATGCTCCTCCCCCTTCACCTATTTTCCACCACGTTGGCCATGGCCTTGAGAATTGCAAATACTTCGGTCTGGAAGACCGAGGCATATTCCCCAAGACAAAAGTGAAGCTTATCTTCATTTTCTTCTATAAAAACTCCAGATCCTGACCCAGTCAGCTTTGAAGCCATCAGTAAAGATTCGACAACTTGTAAAACCGGGCTCAATGTTGGCTTTGAACCAGCATTCAGCCTCGGGGAACTTAACGTTATAGAGTTTCATCAGCAAAGGAAATGGTGGCGTACAATCCGGTGGCATTGAAAAGAAGCAAGTGCCCATAACTCTGCCGCCAGCAATTTCCACCTCGCCCACTCCGTTTTGTACCAACATCCGTTTCTTTTAAGTCTGCAGGTGGCCTTTGAGGCCTCCGCACATATTACAAAGTGACGGTAAGTGGGCAATGCGTCAAGAGCAGCGCCAGGTGTTGTAGAGAATGCCACTGTACAACACATAGACCCCACGTTTTGCCGAAGACCCGTGTACACTGCCAGAAGACTGCCAATGCTTTAGAGGTATTGTGCTCAACGTGAAATTTCCGCGACAGTTTTGCATCCAGAATTACTCCTAGATACTTCACAACCATCTCCGCCTAGTGAAGAGCGCAACACTAGTTTTGGTTGGGTTTGCGGATTGAACATTATCGTCACACCAAGTGTCAATCTTATTCAGTATTGTCTACGCTTTCCTGCAAAGAGCCGACAGAGATGGGCCCGTGACTAGACACGCTTCATCGTCCGCAGCCTGAGCGTAGATATTCGAGTCATCAATAATGACAAGAAGAGAGTCAATTGCCAAGCACCAGAGCAAAGGGGAAAGCACACAGCCCTGAGGACACCCCTTATTTACTCCGCACTTTAGGTATTGATCCCCTTCCGGCTGAATCCTGATAATCCGCTGCAACAGCATTGAACGAGTCCAATTTACCAGCGAAGGATCTACCCCATGTCGTAGAGCAGCAGTGCACATGCCATCGAAGGTGGCATTGTCAAAAGCACCCTCAATGTCTACAAAAATGCCCAAGGCGAACTGTTTCCTATCGGTGACCTCGCCAATTCTGGCAATCAGATTTTGCGAAGCCGTCTCACAGGATTTTCCCGCCTGATAGGCATGTTGATGCAAAGCGGGAAAAGGAGAATTTGAATTTTTATCCAGGCACGGGATATGTCGTCCTTCGAAAAGCTCGTACGCTTCTCCACTACATTTGATCAGGAAATCCAACGGCGACTAGCGACCGTGTGGCGACTACCGCGCTCTTAATGCGCAGAGCGTACCAGATCCGCACATACAAGACTTCACACATTTTTTGTACAACAAAGACGTCTTCAGTAAAATCGACCTCAATCGAGCGCACCACCAAATTCCTATTGAGCAGGCGACGTACATAAAACTGCATTTACCACACCTTTCGGGTTATTCGAATTCACCCATATGAGTTTTGGTTGTTGCAATGCTGCAGTATTTTAAGGCTTCAATTTTGTTTTTGTATACATCGACGATAATTGTATATAATCTGAAGGCATCGAACAGCACAAACAACACTTGCGGCAAATCTTCGAACGCCTCCAACAGTTCCAGCTAACAATAAACCTAGCTAAATGCGAGTGTGATCAGTCGAAAATTAAGTTCCTTGGACATGTGGTCACGACGCAAAGTATCAAACCGCTCAGGGATATTTCCGCAGAAACGGTTGCCAATGAGCTAGTCAACGTTTAGTTTTCACGCTAGGGTATACCAGCACGTATAACAACCTACCAGGGAAGGCAATTTGAATCGCAACTTTACAACGAATTGTCTCGCACGCTGAGTATAACGCATTTACACACCACTGATCAAACGGCATCATAGAACGCTGACATCGCTCACTCAAATCAGCAATTACTTGTCATAACCGTCAAGACTGGCCTGCGCACAGCTTTCTAAGCTGACATCAATATAACAGCCGCACAAGTTTACGGCCCACACTCCGACTTTGTGAAACAGCTAACTGACATTATGCAAGACAATTTTAACCTCAAATCTTGTAATTTGTTCTATATATTGCGAACCGTCCATGAACCGTATAGCCTTTAAATATGAAATAGAGTGGGAAGACAATACTGACAATGCTATAGGCAGATGGTTATATGATTTTTCTCAAGCATCTACCTTAAGACAGTTAAACAATGGGGATTCCACCAGAACCAATCTAAAATAATTCAAAAAGGGGTCATTATTGGATTCTACCTTAAAAAAAAGAAACTCTTGAGCTCTTTAAGAGCTATTGAATTAGAACCATCAACTACTGAAACCCTAAAAACCCCAAAAACATGGTGAAAAAACGACCTCAATAGATATTTTAAGCTATTTTAAGCTTCAACATAGAAGTTCTGCAATTATCCCAATGCGGAAAACTTAAAAAGAGCATCTGAGCTCAATGAAATGGAAAAGCGAGGTTAAAAAAGCCAAAAGTCAAAATTTTATGGATGGTGTTACTCAATAAGCAGCCCAATACCAAAGAAGCTTGGAGAATTGTCAACAATGTTAAAGGTAACCCGAAAAGATCAAAGAATCTGAGGTGGCTCTTTTTACAGCACTTGAAAGATGAAATTGTTGATGACTCAAAGCCAAACAGTATCCGGGAAAGTGATGTGCAAGAGCATGCTAGTGTCCCAGATTTTAGTATAAATGAGCTTAACTTGAAAATAAAAAATAAAAATAAGAGATCACCAGGAGGAAATGACAAAATTACATATGATACGGGCATTGTCCGAAAAGGCCAAGAAAAACCTGCTAAAAGCTTTAAATAAATCGTTAATGAGAGGGCACATTGATGGGCAATGGCGTATTGTTCAAATAATTACAATTCCCAAATTAGATAGAGACCAAACAATTATACGAACTATAGACCTATATCACTAATTCCAGTTTTGCTCAAAACTGTCAATCTTATAGTTAAAGCAATAATTGACCCCTGGTTGGCAAATAAAAACTTTTTGCCTAATAGAGGTTATGCATATAGAAAAGGCAAATCTGCATCCATGTGTTTAAACGAAATCTTACATAACGTAGCATTATACAAAGAAAGAGCTTTAAAGGTAGCTGCGATAGTGGCTGACAACAGTAATGCGTATTATAATATAATAATACTAATAATAATTTTGGCGCTTACACTATATAGCTCAGTGTTTGGCCGAGCTTCTCCTACCATTTGTGGTGTGCGTCTTTATATTATATCACAAATGGAAGGACCTACAGTTTTGTGCCGACTCCGAACGGCAGATGTATTTAATGAGAAGCTTTTTCATGGCAGAAATACCCTCGGAGGTTTGCCATTGCCTGCCGAGGGGTGCTTGCCCTGACTGAGATTAAAACCTCGAACTCACCGGCATATTGAGTTATAGCACGCACCGCTACCATCTCGACCACAGCGGCCATGCGTATTACTGTGTTCTTATATCATCGCTTTTAGGAATTCTCAGTCAGACAAAAATTAACACTAAGTACATTGAGTGGATAAAATCTTTTCTAGAAAAAAGATATTAGACTCGGTAATAACACCATTAGCATAATAATGGGCTTCCACAGTGCAGCTGCCTCTCACCACTATTATTCAACCTATATACTGTGGCGCTTCACGAAATTGAGGATGAGGGCACGGATGTTTACCAGTTTGCAGGCGACTTACTCATAATGGTTTATGAGAGAGATTTCTCGACGTTGGAAAGAAAATTTGAGCTGAAATTGAAGATCTTCGTTAAAAGATGTGGGGATCTTAATCTGGAAATTAATCTGCAAAAGACCAAGTTGATACACTTCGCCCAAGGAAGTAAGAGATGAATACAGGTTAAAATCGGGAATCATACAATTGAACTAGAAAACAAAATTAAGTTCATAGAAAGAACAATAACGTCCTCTCTGACAGTGACCGCTTACTATAACAACTTAATAGAAAAGGCTGTTGGTAATGTCAAGTTCATTAAGAGCTTAACAACAATTAGGGCTGAAATTACTCCAAGAGACAGAGAAAATATACTTATATTAAGGGAACGTATTAAGTTAAAATTTACAAACAAATAAAATCGAGTTATTCTTCAACCTACTACCAATTCAAAGAAATCCTTGACAAATTAAACAATGATTTTTTCTACAACAGAAGTAAATATCTGAAAACAATAGGAAAAACATTTGCTCGCAAAAAAGAAGAGATTCCGAAGGAATAACTTATTGCAGAATTAGAAGTAAATATCAGAGGTATAGGGAAAATAATGTTACATATTTGCCACAGAAGCATCGGGCGGAGAGAATACCATGGGTTGTGGAGTTTACAATGAAACACTTAAACACAAATTAATGTTCAGCATAAACTTTAGGACATTCTCAGCGTGTAATAAAATGTGGACTATTGCCAAAGAACATACATAAATGTATAAGAAGGGACAACACGTTACTTTAAGCAACGAGTGAATCTCCAGGGGCATGCTGTCTCTTTTGCTCAAATAAATTTTTTGATTGGCTAGAGTAAGAAAGCATGCCCCTGGAGATTCACTCGTTGCTAATAATAACGTGTTGTCCATTCTTATACATTGCGAAAGCAATAGATATAGCTTAACAGCCTGTCATCTTCTGGAAAAAAATTAATCGAACAACTACATCATAGCAAAAATCCATTATTCTCTTAATATGAATAACATTATATGGGACAGGTAAAAAATCTGTTAAGGGAGAAATGGAATTTCAGATAGTTATTAGCCTCACAACAAAAAGGAAAGACTTTATTTAAAGTTTTTCTCAACATTCCCAACAAACCATGGTACTTAAACTCGTTACTTAAAGCAAAAGTTGTAGAAACTATTAACCCTTTCCTTCCCATGGTAGCCATATGGCTACCAAATTTAAAAGTTCTATAAAAACGCCAAGTTACCGAATTTCTTCATTTAAGGGATAACAAATGGTAAGAGGCAACACTCCTAAACTGATTTATTCCCCTATGTTTCTAATTTTCATTGGCAACATTGAAATGTTGTTATAAATAGTTGGCGATCCACGTGTTTTTCGCAGTCCGCTAGTTGACAAACTTCAAAGTCATCTAATTAACAAAATACATTTATTTATTGGTATAAAAAAATAATTTCGTGTAAGTTAATGCTTGTAGAATACATTTCAGCAAAAAAAAGGTGAAAAGTGCATACCATAGTGTAAATGTGTTAAAAAATTGGTTGGTAGCCATATGGCTACATTGGGATAAAATGTATACACATTTTGACAATTTTGTAGCGCCCTTTTAGCTTTACAAGTGCCTTGGTGGCTAATTGTTTTTACATTTTATCATAGCTAATGTCGCACTCTAGAAGGAATTTGCGGGATAATCAAAGAGAGATTTTGAAAATATTGGAGGGAGATGAATCAGAAGAGGAATACGACGACGAAAATGTTGACGAATACGAAATTTTAGCAAATGTTTTGTTAGAAGCATCGAGCAACACTAAGGAAGTTCTCTCAGAAGAGTCAGCTATAATAACGGCTTTTGGTAAGTTTTAAATTAATCCAAAAAATACTGATTGACATTTGTTAATTTAGAGCAAAATAACCTCGAAATTTCATCGGAGCTTCAGGAAGATGTACAAACGACTAATCAGTCAACTGACCGGAAACTGAAATGGCGTAAGGTTGATATCGAACATATTGAAAGGCATTTCGAGTCAACTTTTTCTGAAAATAATACCGAAAAAACTCCATTGGAGTATTTCAAGCAATTTTTTTCTGATACAATTCTTTCTGATATCGTTTACCAAACTAACCTTTATTCCATACAAAATACACCGAATAATCCAGTGAAAACAGATTTTGCTGAAATGTCCAAATTTATTGGAATAAATTTACTAGCCAGTGTAGTACACATGCCACAGTACCGAATGTATTGGGCTCAATCCACAAGATTCCCACCTATTGCTGATGTGATGCCAAGAAATAGATTTGAAATCTTAAAAAAGAATTTCCATTTAAATGATAACAACGAAATGAAAGAAAGATCTGATCCGCAGTATGATCGTCTGTTCAAGATACGTCCATACTTAACCGCCGTAAGGGAAAACTTTTTAAAAGTTGAACCTGAAGAGATGAACTCCATTGACGAGGTTCTTATTCCAACAAAGTGCAAAAACGGGGATGTTGTTTTGAAATTATGCGAAAGTCTGCCTAAAAACGAAAACTTCAAAATTTTCACAGATAATTGGTTTACTTCATACAAACTGATAAGTGCGCTGAAGGAAAACGGCATGTTTCTGACGGGAACTGTAAGACACAACATACTTCCAAAATGCGAGTTTGTTTCAGATAAATCTTTAAAGTGCCAAGGTTGAGGATCATATGACTTTAGAACCGAAAGACGTGAAAATATATGCGCAGTTAAATGGCTAGACAACAAACCAATTTATTTTGCATCATCAATTTATGGAATCGATCCAGTGCAAAATGTTTTGAGATGGTCTTCTAAAGACAAAAAGCACGTGGACGTTTCGCGCCCAAATATTGTAACTCAATATGTGCGCTATATGGGTGGAGTGGACCTAAGCGATATGTTGGTTGCACTATATAGATCAAAAATTGGAACAAAAAAATACTACTTACGCATATTTTATCACCTCTTAGACGTTTGCGTCGTCAATGCCTGGTTACTTTACAAGAGGCACTGTACACAGGAGAAAGTGCCGGCAAAAAAATCTTTGCTAGAATTCAAAGCGGAAATTGCCGATGGGATGATAAATGCTGGTTTTATTACCAACGAAAGGAAAAGGGGAAGGCCATCCGATCAAATCAGCGACAGCCCAGCTCCAAAACGCAAGAGGATAGCTTGTAAAAGACCCATTCCAGACGTACAGTATGATGGTGTTGGCCATATGCCATTACCGATCGAAAAGAAGGAAAGATGCAAATATTGCAATAACAGGGTTTCATTTTCTAGAATAAAGTGCAAGAAATGTAATGTTGCTTTATGTTTAACAACAAAAAAAAATTGTTTTGACATGTTCCATAATAAATAAATAAAATACTTCATACTACAAAATATGTTTAAATTTTTATTCTTTATATCCCAATGTAGCCATGTGGCTACCAACCCATACCACCCACTGAGACACATATACCAAAAAATTTTTTGCACTGGGTCATTTCTAAAACCGTTTCTATTAAAAATACCCGTACTTGATTTTTTCCAACAGCTGCTTCTTAATTTGGGAAGGAGAGGGTTAATAGGCTCTTAACGTGTGACTCGTATGACAAAGCTTACCTCCATAGGGTCAGGATTATGAATTCTAATATTTGTGAGCAGTGTCAGACTTCAGACGGTTACACTCACGCACTCTTGGCTTGTAAGAAACATAGTATTATAAGATTTAAGTACGATGCAGTTAAAGACCACTCAAATTTTATTGAACTTTTAATAAAAAAATGACACTGCAGTTCTCAAGGAACTGTGCAATTTTATTAAAGACGCGCAAATAGAAAATTTTTCAAGATTTGATATTATATAATCCAAATGTAAAAGAGAAAAGCCTCAGAGGGCGCCAACTGAAACCATCGCGAAATTTTTTATTTAATTTTTTTCCTTTGCGTTTTGTTTTTTGTTAATAAGCTCATTTTGCATAAACTGGTAACATGGAACTCATTACTGAGTTACAAATTTTATTGTAAATCACAATAAAAGTGGTTTATGCGTCTATACTACCGATCTAAGTTGACGTAACACTGCTACGAAAGCAATCGATACTACAATACAGAAAAACGAAATCTGTAAAGTTGTTTGCGGACAAATCGTATGCTGTTTTTCATAAATCAAACGACCTGTCATCTGGATGCAGTTTCGTTAAAGCTGTTCATATTTTACAATCGAACCTATTTGAATAACAACAGCCCGTCACGCGAAAGTTCTGGCTCCTGTGGAATAAGTGCAATTCAACAGTTGACAAAGCATTGTCTTACTGCCTATAAAGGCATTCCTTAAATATATCAAATACACACATATGTATATATTTGGCCTATTGTCTGAGAGACTAAAGCCCACCGTCAATGAACTGATTGGACCTTATCAGTGTGGCTTTAGACCTGGTAAATCTACTATCGACCAGATATTCACAGAGCGCCAGATCTTGGAAAAGACCCAAGAGAGAAGAATCGACATGCACCACATTTTTGTCGACTTCAAAGCCGCTTTCGACAGCACAAAAAGAAGTTGCCTTTATGCCGCAATGTCTGAATTTGGTATCCCCGTTTGGTAAAATGACGTTGAGCAACACCACCAGTTCCGTCAGAATTGGGAAGGACCTCTCCGGGCCGTTTGATACCAAACGAGGTGTCGTGCGACTATTTTAACCTTATGCTGAAGAAGATAATTCGAGCCGCAGAACTAAATCGATCAGGCACTATCTTTTTTAAGAGTGTGCAGCTGCTGGCGTACGCCGATGGCATTGACATCATCGGCTTTAAGAACTGCACTTAGTTCTGCCTTCTCCAAACTGGATAGAGAAGCAAAGCGAATGGGTTTGGAGGTCAACGAGGGCAAGACGAAGTATCTCCTATCATCAAATAAACAGTCGGCACATTCACGACTGGGATAAAACATCACTGTTGACAGTTATAACTTTGAAAAGGTAGAAGACTTCGTTTACTTAGGAACCAGCATTAACATCAATAATAATGTCAGCCTCGAAATCCAAAGGAGGATCACTTTTGCCAACAAGTGCTACTTCGGACTGAGTAGGCAACTGAGCAATAAAGTCCTCTCTTAACGGAAAAAAATCACGCTCTATAAGTCTCTCATTATGCCCGTCCTAATGTATGGCGCAGAAGCATGGACGATGAAGATATATGAATAATATATTTGAACACACGATAAATAGTACCAAGTATTTGGTATCTCAGCTAAATAACACTTAAAGCAAAAGTCACGATGAATCAACAAGAACATGCAAATAAAGGTATATTGATAACAAAATATGAATTAGTCATAATGGATGATAGGATTAACGGGCGTTTTGCGAAATTCGGACACTTTGTACACGGCTCGTCGTTTTATTTGGAGAATGACGTACTCAGTCACTGCCGGCAATTGCTTATGCCATCTTTCCCACAACTCGACGATATTAGGTAAAGGGTTATCCCAGTGGATCAAATATAGGCATGACCACACAATGGAGCTCCGTCCATATGAATCGCCTTTAATTGGGTTGCGACTGCGATATCTTCCTCTGGCGAGTCAAAACTATCCACAAAGTCATTGACATAATGATACTGCAAAATGGCTTTTATGGCACGAGTTGCGTTCTTCGTCGCGATGTTACAGAGCGTTTTGCGTATTGATGTTATGTGCTGCACATGGCGAGCAAGCAGCTCCGTACGTCATCGCACACTTTTATTAAATATCTAGTTGTCGCTCAGAGTCATCATTTTCCTAAATAAATTTGACGCATCTGTCTTCTGGCCATATAAGCAATTGGTGGAACATCACAAATATGTCACCGCAAACACCCACTGCTCCTTCACGGAAATAGAAGAGGACAGCCGGCAGTGAACAGTACTCCTGCGGACTCTTTACGAGATAACAATTCAGCGAAATTAACCTCGGCGGCAGCATCTAAGACTACTCGCAGTTCGTTTTGTTTGTTCGAGCTCATCACGGCTTATTGTGAATAAGCGGCTATCATGACCTTGTATGCGGCAGCGAAGCTCACGTTACGAATCATTTGCTTCTCTCTCTGAAATATGGACGTTGTCTTCTTTCCATAGAAGTCCGGTTTGGAACCTGGAGTCAATAGACAGATAATTATTTACTGTTAGCGGCGATGATGGTTGAAGTGTGTCGAGTAGAGTACTTTATTGATGATGACGACGCTGGCTGGTGTACATATTGGGTTTCGTGCAATAGTTTGGTGTGGACTCGATTGCATCTACCGATGCTACAAACTTTCCGTTGTTTGCAATCGTGTGTAATGTGACCAGTGTTCAGACACGCTTAACATAGCAGGAAGGATTTTACTGCAGCCGATCTAATGTCTACTGAAGATTCGTTGAAGCGCTTGCAATCGTGAGACTTATGTTGACCGCAGCTGCTGCCTTTCCTCCAAATGTAGCCGCACTCGACGTTTTATGTAACGACCGGCAAACTGACTTCCGTCATGTATTGTGTCATGATGTAAGCCAATCACTCAAATGCTCTTTTCTAGTCGTGGCATACCGGCCCCACTCAATGTGCTAATTAATAGGCAGCTTCGGGATTTAGTCATCGAGGAACATTGGGTTAGATAGGTCATCACCGGCGTAATCAATCGGTGTTAACTAATTGCAAAAAGGCGCAAATATTTTTTAATTTAGTTGCGTAAGCAATAAGCTTGTTCAAAGCGTTCTCTGAAATCGGCACGAATTTCTTAATATTTAGGGCCGGGTCTGATTAGCTTACCTCTGATCAGGTTGATCATTGTGAATAATTTAGCAAAAAGTTCACAAAAGTGGCATTGTGAATAGCCAAAAGCAGACCACACAGCTGATTTTTGATGTTTTGGTTTTTGTTGATTTCTTCCCAATTTTTTTGTTAATTTGTAAAATCTAGTGAAAATGAAAGCAAATAAAAGAAAAAGTCGCCTGCCAAACTTTACCAGCGCAGAGGAGGATTTGTTATTGACTTAGGCTGAGCAGCACGCCAAGGTCATAGAAAATAAGCGAACTGATGCTGTATTCTGCGACGATAAAAAAAAAGGTGTGGAAGGCAATCGATACTGCGTTCCAGGTCCAGATAGGTGTTAAAAGAGGGCCGAAGAACTTACGGGAGAAGTATGAAAATTTGAAAAGGAAAGCGAGAAAGTCCCTGGCTGAAGAGAGAAGGGAAATGTACAAAACGGGGGGGGTGGTGATTTCCGAAGTTTTACTGACGCCAGTACAAATAGGCTAGCAGCATTAATGGGCCAGTCAGCAACCGGCTTGTCCAATAGTTTCGATAGTGATGGTAAGATTTTGTGTGTGTTTACTTGTGATTGTTATTTATACGAGGCGATTTTTCACCACACACTGTTTCACGGACAAAGACCCGTGTCTTTATAAGAAGATTCCCGTGGAAATAGCTATCCTGTGACTTGTATCCCATTCATGGCAAGAAAGCACTATTACTGTAGATACGGCTTTCTTCTGAACATTTACGGCAATCGGGACGGCTATGTGGACGGAATTATTCCTGTTTCACATGGGTCACTGTCGTATAACCGGGTCTGTGTGAATAGTCACTGTTTGATATTTATTAATGCTAATTGTATTTCAGTTATTACATTTGAAATAGAGTCGATAGG
Organism: Philophylla caesio; assembly: GCA_963971545.1. NCBI lineage: Eukaryota > Metazoa > Arthropoda > Insecta > Diptera > Tephritidae > Philophylla > Philophylla caesio. The sequence goes on along the minus strand of OZ020606.1, from coordinate 34,117,904 downwards.
AGAAAATAATTCCGTTCCCGAAATTTTGGAGGAAGCCATGAGAAGCTATATAGCCTGTACTTGAAGCAACTGAGGCCGTAGAAAACGTATATTATATTATATTTCGAATTTCTTTTTCTTAACAAATGTAAAATTTTTTAGGACACTGAAACAGATTGGAGCGCATGGAACCCAACACTGCTTAAAAAGAAAATCAGAAAATCAGAAAAACTAGCGACGAAAAGTGTAAAGGGAAAACAAGTAATTGATCATCATCAACAACAGCAAAAGGAGAACAAAAGAGCAGCCGAAAGACATCAGTGGGCTAAACAAAAGCACGAGTTAGAGATTGCGGAAGTAGAGATTAAGTTAAAACTCCTAGAAATTGATATAAGTTTTAAAAAGCGGAAAAGTGAGATATGTACAATCATATAAAACTAAGTAAACATGTAAACATGTGTTTCTCATTATCCGATATACATATTTTCCATTCGTTCCATTTATTTACATATATGAAATCTGTCAAATAGACTCACAATATACATATTTATCTAATCAAAATTTAAAATACTGAATTCGAAACTATAGGACTTTACTTTTGGCTAAATTTCAAACTACGTCTGAATATACACATACTTATGTACATACATGTTATCACTCTTCCTAGCGAGTTCATGTGTAAAGCTTATTCCTTTATAACCTGAAAACAAAAGAAAGAATGATTGTTATTCGTGCCTAAACGAGTTAACTTATAAATTAACCTTGCAAAAAAGTATCTGATTAAACTCGACCTCATAAAAGAGACTGTCGGCGTTTCGGTCGTGTATTCATCTACCTCCATTGCGTTTTCAGTGATCTCTTCAGCATTAAAATCCTCTGCTTGAACATTGTAGGAAAAGTACACTTTCCGATTTCGGAATATTTCGGCACTTTCTCCACGAGGTGATTGTATCTTTATGTGGGTACAGTCTAGACACCCGAGAACTTTTGGGAAATTCGCAATGCGGTGGAAACTTCGATTAACAATTTCCAATTCTGCACTGTTTTTTTGCATTTTAATAAATTGTGCTGAAAGTCCTGCAATTGCATAGGAAACTCTTTTTACTATGCGGCTTACCGTGGACACACTTACTCCACAGAAATCTGCGACCGTTATTAAAAAGCTTCCTGATGCATAGAAACGCAACGCTAGCAATAACATTTCCGATGGGATAAGAGCGTGATTTCTGTTAAACGAATTTTATTAATACAAACGATATGATTATATGTAAACATATTTTCACAAACCTTTCAGTGTAATTTCGAATATTTAATTAAATTTTTTCCAAAATGTGCAGAGTACTTTTTTTCGAAAGACGTAAAAGTATTCTCGTCGTATTTTTCAAAGAAATTTTCTTTCTCTATATTCCCTTGGTTTTCTTATTGAACGTATCCAACCCAAATTGGAGATAACAGAAAGCCCTATTTAAAAAAATTTTCTTGCAAATTACAATAAATTAAATTTCGCTATTTTCACAACTGTCAGATACGAGTAAATGTCAGTTTTTATTCGGTTAGCAGGAATCGGTTGCTAACCGGACATTGAAAAAAGACTTTTTCACCAAAATTCCGTTTAACTTCCGTTTAAGCACTAATCAGTCTTTGAGAAACCGGCCCTTAGACATTTAAAAATATTTGCATAATATTTGCTTCTCAATTATTATTTTTATTTTTTTATTTATTTAATCTATTAAACTTATAAACTAAATTATAAATTTAAATATGGTATTAGCGCTAGATGCTGAGGCTATCGGCAAGTTCTCAAGTATATAGAAGAAGTTTTCATTAAATATTAGTCAAATCATAATTAAAGGAAAAATTTGTATCCAATGTATCAAATATAGTCTTTTAATATTTCCGCTCGAATTCGAAATTTGACTTTTTGTAAAAAACCTTTCATTTCATTAAGTAAAATATATACAATCGCGAAAGAACACATAATAAAATTTGTCTTATAGTATTTATTATTAAATAAATATTCTACATAAACACATAAGAAGCAATAAAAAAAAGATGCATAAGTAATTCAGTACGTATTTTTGGTTATTTTAATAACACGGGCTGGTTACCGTATCTCGCATATGGGTTGCTCACGTTGCCCAGGGTGCACGAACGTAGACGTAAGAGTAGGGATTGAGTACAGCCGTGCAACTGTAACCGCATACCCAGAAGCACCGCTGTACCCCATTGCACCCCATCCTTCTACTGCCGGGAAAATTCTCGTCCTGCCAGGTTTGTGACCATATTCGTTGAAAATGGTGGAATATCGACGGAGAAGTTCTCGTGCTTGCTTCCTTTACGTAGTTTAGTTGGTGAGTTAAACCCATTAAGAACCCTAACTGTCACGAGTCCATTTTTGTTTTCATATACCATAAGTACGTCCGGGGTGTGGCTTCAACAATCAACAACTTGTTTGTCCCACAATCTCCATCAATCTTCGCCCAAACGACAGCATCTAATTTTGGGGAAATCTTTTGGCTATCTTCTATAGTAACTCGGTTACTGCCATGCGAACTTTCATAACCAAGGTTTAGCGAGACTTCCACGTTGCTGTACTAATTATAACTTCGTCGACAATTTTCGCCACTGTACACATTTGTGATATATCAAAATTCCAATCGCAACTTCGCAGGTTACTTCTCTTACAATTTGTGTCACCTCACCAGTAGCTGTGTGCGACTAAGCTCCCGGCTATGGCCTAACGTTCTTAGTGGCCAGATCAGATCGGATGATAAAATGTGAAGCGCCTGTATCCACAGTTAATACTCGCTCATGTTCGTCAACATATCCGCAAATAGTTAAAATCCTCGTTGTGCTGCCAATTTGAGAAATGGTGATTATGGAGCATTCAATTGCGGGAACCAGCCTTCGCCCTGTCCTACTGGCTCGTTTTAGTTTAACGACTGGTTGAAATGGCACGCCTGTTGTACGCTGTCTTACACTCGCGTGCAAAATGGCGTGCTTCTCCGCAATTAAAGCATTTTCCAGTGCCAACCTTTTTCCCGGTTGAATCTGAACATATTTTTCCGGCGATCGCTTTGAATGGGGATACGGGACACATATACGAAGCTAGCTACATATGCGAATCCAAAGCCATAATTTGCGAAAACTATCGCGTAAGCCCAGATCCAAGGAACAGAAGCTCTCTTAAGTGGTTTAGCCTTTAAAGCCCATTGAGTAGAAGTGGAAACACCGGACGTGATGAGTGAATTATTTAAAACACTCAAGGAAAAATCAGTTCTATTTAAACAGGGAAAAAGGTTGGTACAGAAAAATGCTTTAGTTGCGGAGAAGCCGGCCATTTTGAGCCCGATTGTAAGAGACCGTATGACAGGTGTAACAATTCAGCAGGCTGTAAGCGCAGAACTGAAAACGAACCAATTTCCAGCCAGGCGTTAAACTAAAACGAGCAAGTTGAAGAGGGCGTAGGCTGGCCCCCACAATTGAATGCTCCAGAATCGATATCCATCGAATTGGCAGGACAGTGAATAACCTCACCGTTTTTTGGATATGTGGACGGGCATAAGCGAGTACTTACTGTGGATACAGGAGCATCACACTCCATCATTCGGTCAAATCTGGCAAAAATCGGAAAATTTTGCAGATATTCAGGGATTATTTTCTATGTCAGAATCACGAAAATAGCTAAAGCTTGCTAAAATTCATTAAGTATATTTTAGCGATGGAATTTTATGGATTGCGAAAGCTGGAATCCGTGTGCTGGTTTCGGTAAGGACGAGTATGGAAATATGGGGGCATACGTTCAGAGCACACTTGAGGTATGGAGAAAGCAATTTTCAACGCTGCAGAATATGAATTTAGGTAACGTGTTTGAAGAAGAGGAGCCCAGAAGAGTATTTAAGGACGAGCAAAAAATCCCTCCACTCGACCAAGGTGAGTCGGAGAACAGCACTAAGACGGTAAATGGGCTGAGATGTTCAAAGCCAGTTGCGAAGAGCTGGTAGGACACATATATCAGCTGTTAGGCACAATTTGCTTTGACAAGTAATTGCCAAAAGATTGGAATCTCAGAGTACTCTGTATAATCCAATTACCGTGGATAAGCCTTCTTAATATCGCATATCTTAATTGCAGTGGCACTATATACAACAAAAGTACAATTCAGCTGGCGTATGCGTTCAAAAAGCACTCTTGTATTCGACCACGTCACTGTTATCAGTTACATAATTGAAGAAGTTAGGGATTTTGAATATCTAGAATCCAGCATAAACACTACATTAATGTCAGCTTCGAAATCAAACGAAAAATAACACTTGCCAATAAGTGTTACTGTGGACTAGGTAGGCAATTGAAAAGCAGAGCCCTATCTCGACGAACGAAAATCTCGGCTTTCGACAGAAATGTTCTTCGCGAGATTTATAGTCCTGTTCGCGTTAGCGACGAGTACCGAGGAAGATGGAATGATGAACTGTATGAGCTGTATAATGATATGGACATAGTCAAGTCAAAATTCAACGACTACAATGGCTTGGCCATGTCGTGCGTTTGTATGATGACGCTCCGGTGAAGGAATCTTCGAATCAGCATCGATGAGTGGTCAACGAAGGCAAGTTCGCCCAATTATACACTGGAAGCACCAAGTGCAGAAGGATCCGTCTTCATTTGGTGTGAGTAATTGGCATAATCTAGTGAAGAAGAGAGGGAACTGGCGAAGTTTTTCGGTCTCGGCTCAAATCGACACACGGTTGTTGTGCAATAAAAGAAGAAGAAACTTCACAATTCACAAATCTTCTATGAATTTATTGTTTGTTCCTTTCTCGCATATGCGAAATTAGCCTATTTGGTGATTGTCTCTTTCGTGAAACCACCACCTTATCGTTCATGGAAAACATGAATATATCGGTTTTCTCATTCTCACATATATGCAACCATAGTAAGCGTAGTGAGTCGCGAGTGTCTAAAAAAAGAGAGCACCATGACAGCCATTTGAACGGTTAGTCAGTCAGTGCCGATATTATGAATGATATGAATGAGAGTGTATATATTGGTAATTCAGCCAGAATGTTCCTATAGGGCAAGAATGATAGAAATACAGATTGCATCAATCGAGCTGAGAGCAAAACTCAATTCCTCGAATGGGAGCATAAAGAATAAATTATTAAAAACACGGGGAAGAGGCGAACAATTGATTAACTGCCTTTACACGTCAATACTTATATGCAATGCTAAAGTATGCGATACAAATGCCCATATTATGTATTAAGACTAGTGTATAGTTGCCGGTCTACTAGCCACGGCTACTAAAGCCCTTTCCACGTATTATATATAGCGGTTGGTCTCAGAGTACAAAAAAGCGCAGACAAGTACATTTAGTAATAATAGGCAACTTTGTTTAAATGTGAATGAGAGTTAACGTAAAAAATATAAAGATCGTTTTAATAGGGAAACATTTACATTCTGTCAGTAGCCGATTGCCAGTATCGAGTTACCATGCGTAAGGAAATTTGGTTGCTTAGCGGCTACTAGTCTTCCGGTAGTCACCATACATAATAGGGGTAAAAATGTAGCACGTTTATGTATTAAGACGAGGAGACGGTACTTTATATTATATGCAAAGGTCCAGCGTAAGCGACAGGTAGGCTACGTTTTGTAGGGGTACCTCCTTTAGGTGAGGAGATTCGTAAAGGTATACTTAAGAATATCCACCCACTAATTGCGGGTTAAAAGGAGTATGGAGGGAAAGGCGAAGCCTCGCACTTTTTAAAAAATTTTCGTTTTTAATTTAAAATAGTGCATATTTGTAAAGTGGATTTGATCACTTTCTCAATATGAAGAACACTCAAATAACAGTCACCACACATTATTTAAGTGTACCGCTTTCCTTTATCTTTTTTTAACTAATTTTTAACCAAAAATGTTGGTAATTTGATTAAATTCATAACCTTTGAACACACACATTTTTATGTGAATTAGTAGCAACACAAAGTGTTGCAAGATAGCAAAGATGAGGTGATATGAAACTCTTTGCATTTTTCATAATATTTTGCAGTAGTGCCACTATGAAATCTATTAAGCTTATTTATTGCATGGTTTTAGTATTGTAATTGCTTACATTTGGGACGAGCCGTGCGCCAAAGATAATATGATACGAAACTCTTTGTTTCCAGAGAGCGCTGCCAAAATCCGGATTTTTTATAACATTTTCCTATAGTGCCATATGTAAGAAATGTGGTTTGGGAGTATTCATTTTATTTTTTGAGGATTTTGCAGTTTCCACACCACTGTTGAAGTATGTAAATAGAATAAATGCAAATGCTATGAATATAAGAAGAAATGCACGTTATCATTTACTTTTTTACCAAAAAATTACAAACTATTGAAATCAACATGAAAACAACATCAAATCACAGAAATTCATATACATATACATATGTATGTTATATGTTCAATCAGCTATCCCATAGTCAAAAATATGAACTTAAAACAAGATGCGTATTTTTATATAAATATTTATGTATATTTAAAATGCAATAAATGTTCAGTTCTCTTTGAAAAAATATTTTCATGATGTTTTTTTTTAATAAAAAACCATATTTTCAAGTAAAGCTAAAATCTCAATACTTTTTATTTCTAAACTATGAAATTTATCTATTTACTCAGAGATTTAGACACAACCTTTCGTAAAATAATAACATCAACTCTATTTTGAATCCAAATAATATTGCACAGATTTGATAGCTTTTTTCACGCATTTCCCTCTGGTAGCCCGTCTTTTTGTGTATCAGCTGTTCGTGGTCCCCTGATTCGGTATTGTTGCCAGCTCAAACCGTGAGTTCAGGGGACCAATTCAGTAGCAGCGAAAGAGAGTTTCGTTTCATATTATCTATGCCGTGCGCGTATTTTACAGTTTCAACGAGTTATCATGCCGAGTGCTTTCGATTCGACCAAAGATAATGATTCGACTGCTAGCTGGTTGCGGGAGTCTGGAAGTTAGTGATAGAGGTGGGTAACTCAGCACTGAGTTGAGTTACTGAGCTGACTCTGATGAGCCGCTGGCTCAGACTCACTTCCAAAAAAAATTGTGACTCAGTAGCACAGTTATAAATTTCAGACATTTTACTGAGCGGCGAGTCGATGAGTGTATTAGCACTGAGAATTAGAGATGAACTGATACGAAGCTCTTTGTTTTGTGCACAGACACTCTGTAAGAAATGGCATTTTTGAGTTTTTTATTGCATTTTTGGAGATTTTGCGGTTTTTTCACCACCTTTGAGGTATGTAAACAGTATAAATGTAAACGCAATAAAAATAAGAAATAAATATATGAAATCAACATGATCACAATTATAAAATACGAGAAATTCAAATTTTGCAAAAATGTAACAGCTTTTAAACTTGCATAAAACAAATAATTATAAAAATATATGTGATGAACATGCGTGTTCACTTAGAAATAAAGTTTTACGGACACCTTTTTAAAATAAAACACAATATTTGCATGTAAATCCCTTAAATGCGAGTAATTAATTTAATTCTCAAGTTAAAGATTTCAACGAGTATTTCGCTGCTATGATTCTAAGAGCCCATGATTGGGGTTTGATTCCAGCCCAAAACCCTTGAGGCAAAAAAGGAAAGTTGCATATCATATTATATATGGTGAGAATAAAGAATGACAGAAAATAAGAAATAGCGCGAAAATGTTTCCTTTGGCGCGTTATCCCTTGTGCTGTCACTTTAATTATTCAACGTTCAACGTGCACCCCTCCACGATAACAGTGCTGCCGTAGTTGCACAGAGCGACACAATTATGAAATGAGTCGTAATTCAATTGTGCTACCTCACTGAGCTGACTCACTTAATTGAGCAAGAGTCATTGAGTCAACTCTCGAAAATTAGCTGAGTTACCCACCCCTAGTTAGTGATGTGTAACGCAACGAAGCGCTGCGTTATTGAGTTGATACTCAACGTGAGTTATGTGCGCTGATATACCAACTTGAGAACTCAGTAACGCAGTAGCGCAATAAAGTGTCGACAGCACAGTAAGGTATTTAGGTATTTAGGTATTTAGTGCGAAACATTGCGTTGACAACAAAATGCGTTGAGAGCGATACAGTGTGGTGATATCGCAGATTATGCACACGATAAAATTATAATTGGCAATCGCATACCTATTTTAAATAAAGACATATTAGAATATTTAATTGAGGGTATACCAGATCGCATGTTGTGCAATCAAGCAAGAATGCAGCAATTCTCTTCGACTGAGTCACTGGTAGCTTTTGATAGAAGTAAAATGTTTTGAAAAATAACTACATCCGCTGAGGCTGAGCCTCACACACTTCGACGCTGCAAGTTACGCTTCGTTGGTTTTGGTTCATACTCACACACTTCAATATGGGAGTACGATACTGAAATACAATTAGATGGGCTTCGTTAGTTAATAAGAATTTGCGTTGTTTCCGATAGTTTATAGAGCCATCGCCTTTTAATAGGCACCGATTTTCTAGAGAAGAGGACTGATGAATCCTTGGAAGGATTAGAGCGGTTGAAACGAGTTTTTGATTTGCATCGAACGCTGGCATTGATATTATTATAAGAAAATGTCAGTTTCTAACAACACGCGTGGTGTTTTTGGGTCACATCATAGAAGGCGGAAAAGTGAAGCCATCCGAAACTTTAATAGAAGCCTTCAAGCATTTTCCTGGGCTTAACGCGTTATTTTAGAAATTTCTTTCCCGACTATTCGCAAATAACGCATCCGCTGTCCAATCTTTTGGGGGCAAACGTCTTTTTGTAATTGCGTGATGCTGAGCTTCATGCGATGGACGAACTCAAGATGTACCTAAACGTTGCACACTGGCCTCAGTTACGAAGGAAGTATGTGGACCAGAATCGAACAGTAAGCGGACGGTTTGCCAGCCCCAAGAACAACCGCGAACTTTGACTAAGGCAGTGGCTAATAGCACCGTTCTGTCTTTTGGGAGTGGCAGGTTGGAGTTTGCATTCAAGTACACTTCATACAGCAGTGGAGCCCGTAGACGAGGAAATAGCGGATGAAACATTTTCTTCGACATCTATATTGTCACTTAAGCACGAGAGTTCTACGGCGTCTTGAGCGCTATTGAAACGAGCTCACTGTTCGTTAAGGAGTTGGAAATAACTTTTAACACTTTCTGAGTCAATTAGACAGTGCTCTTAGTCATATACCGCTTAATGGCATTGAGCGCAGAATCCCACGTTTTAACGAAGTTCATTATTTCAATTGGCTTATGACGAGTCGTTCGTAAGTCACAAATTTAATATTTGGCAAATTTAAAGGGCTTTTGAAGGACGCAAGGGATTTTTTTAAGCCCTTAAGGTTAAATGTAGGACGACCGCACAAATGTTACAAAGGTATTTAGGCTCTGAAATATGCTATTTTTACTACAAATACACACACGGGCTTTAAGTTTTAAAGATATTTAACCGCGATTGCACTTTTTATAAACAGGTATTGTAATTATAGCTTCAGTATTTTAGCGTCGTTATGTTAGTTGCGGGTAGCACTCTGCTTAGATTTTATTTGCGGATTATAGAAGAATATTCTAGTCTTTGTATCTACATACTTACGTATGCGTATATGCACGTGTGTTCGATATATAAAATAAGCGACCGTATTTTTCAAATCCTGACCGAAGGACCATTAAATGTTGTTGCGGGTTAGCCAAAAAAGCAGGTATAAAACGATATTTCTCAAACAAATTAAAATGCGGGTTTTCTTATAAATTTAATTCATTGTACACCGTATATTTGCGAATATTTATCAGCGGGAGAACTTGCAAGCGGTCTTAAACGTCGACGAAAAGCGAAGTACAAAACCAGAAAATGCAAATAAGCAAAACGACAAAAAGCAATATCTGTTTACACTTGAGCGAGTACGTAAGGGTTTAACCCTCGCACTACGGATAAATAACTTAACAGAGATTACCAAAACTTAAATATATGAAATGTCTTAACCCTTTCGCCCCTACTGGGACAATACGTCACAGTAAACTTTAAATATGTGTATAACTTTTAATTTTGATCCAATTGCGCATTAAAAAGATCCCAGTAAAAGCTCTTTATCTTCTTTGTTGACCAGTAAACGCATCCCGTTATTATTGAAATAAAATTTCCGTTAACCGAGTGTTTTGCACAGGCAAGTCGCGCGTTGCATTTCAGTGTGAAACATCTAACTTTTCGCACTTTTTTTTTGAAATATCCCGCGTTTTTTGAGGAAAAAGTGTGAATAAAGATTACTGCTCCGAATTGGAAATAAACTGAAGTGTGTTTGAGTAAGTTTTATACATTTGTAATTGCATTGGGATATATAAGAAATTGGTTGAGCAGGAAATTGTGGATTACTTATTAGATGACGAAAGCGACGATATGGGCGATGACTTCACTCTATCGGAATCTAGCTATGAACCATCGGATGATGATGACGAAGATACGGAAGATCCTGTATCAAAGTTTAGGTGATATGCATGAATCTTCTTCTGAATCAGAGCTGGACGAAGATGATGAGCAAGTTGTAGGCGGTGAAATAAATTCGTTGGGGAAGAGTAAGGATCAGCCATTAGGTAATAAATGCAATTGGACAAACTTTGACGATGAAATAATTTTTGAACCCAAGTATAAGATGCCCTTAGAGAAGGAGACTGAAGTTCTTATTGACTTTTCTCATGGCGCTTCAGAGGCCGACATTTTTCAAAAATTGTTTCCAAAGAGTTTGTACATACGTATTGCAGAATGCACAAACCAAAGGATTCAAAAACTAAACAGTGAAAAAGCTGCAAAGCCTGCTCTTACCGATGAGTAAGAAATTATTCTTGTCTTAGGAGTCACTTTGGTAATGCACTATAACCATTTACCTTCAATTGCTGATTATTGGAGTAAAAATGTATCTATGGGGAACGATATGAAAAAAAAGAGTATTTCTCGCGATTGTTTCACTTTGCTGATGTCAAAGATGTACTTCAATGACTGCAATAAACCCGATGATGCTGGTAAAGATTATTATATATCAGAAGTTGTGTCATGCATAAAAAAACATTCCCATCAGGACGAAGTGAAAGTAGTCTGCAATCCATAGACGAATGTATGGCAAAATTCAAGGGTCGCTCAAGTCTGAGACAGTATAGTTATATTAAGTTATGGTTGCGTTGTGATGCCAAAACAGGTTATACTTATGACTTGAATGTATACACTGCAAGAGACACATCCTCTAGTCTAAACGGCACTCTGGGGGAACGAATTGTAGAAAATTTAACAGCAGGCATTCGTGATCAAAATGTTGTTCTAGCGTTTGATAGGTTTTTCACCTCAATGACCTTGCTCAAGACCATACCATATCCTGCGCTCGGCACATACATGAGAACGCGTAAAGAAACTCCTGTATTTAATGGACGTCTTCAACGTTCAGAAAGTCAATTCTAAATAAATAGCGATGGTGTAATGGCCACTCGCTGTATGGATTCCAAAGAAGTACTACTTGCTTCAAGTTGTCACCATACCAACGCTGGGCAGGACCTGCGCTAAGCACTCGCAGGGAAGAGGACATAAACCCGCTCCACAACGTCTCCCTATCCCTTCCAAGGACAAACATAGTCTCTAAATCACGCCATGGACTTGCTTAAAGCGCAAAATGGTGGGCTACACATCCTTATCCTTAGCGACAGTTAGGCAGCTCTTAAAGCCCTCTTATCTTTTGAGGTCAAGTCCTCGCTGGTCTTGGAATGCATTGAGAAGGTTAGCACACTGGCTGAAAAGAACAATGTCACACTCCTATGGGTACCAGGAGATGCAGGTATCGAGGGTAATGAGGAAGGGGACCAATGTCGTTACTGTGACCTTGCCAGGAAAACATCAACGCACCTACTTCTGGAATGCGATGTTGTAGCGCGAAGAAGGGAGAAGTGCCTACGCAAATATGGCCTATGGAGGAGCACATACAATCCCTGTCCCCAGGATGGATCACTCGATTCCTGGAGATGCTAGGGCTGGGAGAAGTGCTGTAAAGTAAATGTGGGCACAATAGACCCATCGGTCGCAGTGCTAACCTCTTATTTGCAATAAAATATAACCCTTTATTAACTAGTATCACTTTAATTTTTAACAACATGGAACATTTTTAAAAGAAATTGTATTTTTTTCTAAATCAACTACCACTTATTTCAGTGTTAATATGTGTATGTATGAACGTATGGTAAGGAAGCATGCTGTGGAAGTATTCACATATCAAACGATTATCCCAAGATCTACTGGCAGCAGGCACGATAGTAGATAGTTAGCTGGACGAGGCTTATCTCCAGACAAAGCATTCAATTAATAATTAATTTGAACACGACACCAAAGCACCTACCATTTTTCACGCATATATTCAGCTGAGAAGTATCTAACGTTTATGTAGTTATAATTTAAGCAATTTCAATTAAAGTTTTAATCTTATATTTTTGTAAGTTATCTGTAACTATAAACTATACAAAAAATAAATGACCAAAGAAGGTTCCAATGACGCGTATAAGGTTAAATTTAATAATATGTTCATACACATTTCAATCGAATCCTTTAATTTAGTTTATGCGATACATATGTATATTTGGGAAATGCTTAATCTCATTACCAATCCAAAGAAACCACGTAAAACTTATCTCAGTCTACATACAAAAAAATACACTTGTCCTTTGTAAGGGATATCGAACTACTTGCTTCGCCTTTCATCTTCACTGTCAGATGATGAGTTTACGTCCTCAAGTTCTAGAATTTTTTTAAAATCCTTCACTTTTATTTTTGCTGGAATAATTTGTAGTAGAAATTCCAAATTTTTCTCCTTTTGAACATACTGTGATAAGTGCTTGTATTTAAGAGTATTATCTTCCTTGGTTTTTGTGTAAGCCTCCTCCGTTATCTTTTGCACAAACATCTCCTAAAATACATTTTCATTAAGTCAAACACAACTGCATAAATGCTAAATACTTTTTGAGCAAGCAAAGCTTATATTATAATGTACTTACTGTGGCTTTGGTCATAAGGAAAAGCACCTCATTTGATATTTGGCCAGTGTTTAAAGAGCTTTTCATAATTGTTCTAATTCGGCTTAGAGGCAAATCAGTTTCCATGTTTACACTTGATTTTGCAAAGATAATATTTTAGCGCCAATATAAACTAAATGAATTCGTAAATATTTATACCCTTGCGAATTCATACAACGTAGAGATGTCCAAATATCTATAGAACTATCGACGATATCGATAGGTAAACACTTTTGAGTTCATCAATACTCTTCGATAACTTTTGTAAACCATCGAAATAATGATCATTGTATGTTACTTGCGGTCTTCACCTGCTTTCAACGCTCGCTTACTTCTGAAAGCAAGCGACATGTCGCACGTGAAGACCGCAAAAAGTTGAAAGTATGCTTCGTCTAGCAAACCGATCGGTAAGCGAGCGCTCGCTTGCTTTCAACTGTCATTTTTGTAGTTTGACAACCATTTTCGCATTTCGTAGCATCTTTCATTGAGGCAACATCGTTTATCATAGGCTCTTCGAGCACAAAAAAGCTTTTTAATAAGAAATATTGATAAAATCGAGTGTCGAGTTACTGATCTTTGTAAATTAATTAATTTATACCGACAATATGAGTGGGTTTGGAGTTTGAATAGCACGCAGGGCACGAACCTTCTTGCTCTACGACATGTTGCAAATGAAAAAGTATGCTTTCAAAATGCCCAGTGAACAAAACTCTCTCTCGCTTGCGACGACAAGAAGCAGAAAGCAACCTAGCATTGAAAGCAGGTGAAGACCGCCCGTTACCCAACTTCTCCACAGAAAATAACTGATGTCTTAAAATAGATGTCAGAAAATATATTGTCAATGGAGACCACTTATTTCTTCATGTCAGCCATTTATGTCAGCGTTTATATCTTGGCATCTATTGTTACTTTGATAGCTAATTTTTCATTTGGCTGTAAACTTCGTAGGGTCAACATCGAAGATATTTTCTTTTAGAAGTAAAAAATGAGTTCTTTCCTTTTACATACATATATTAATATTTACATATTTGGGAGGGACATAAAATATTTCTTCAGCATATTTGCGCTTTAATAAATCGAACTTACTTGGTTGACGCCATCTTACAAATGTTTATGTCAAAACATCAAACTGCCCCCACATAAAAATTGACAAAACATTTTTAATTTTTCCCTGCCAAAATGACAGATGTTAGAACATCAGCAATTTTCTGTGGAGATGTCGGTTATATAACCCGATAATAAATATTTGTAATTTCAATTTCTTAAATTTTTAATAAAATTTTTTATTCAAGTCATCCTGTATGGGTTCTTATTTCATTCGTCACAAAATTGACAACAGCGATGATTGAGGGCCGCCCGGCAGCTCTGATACATAATACATGCAGAACTGCCAGTTCGATAATAAGCTGATTTGCCAGCCCTGAATGAATATTAAGTCGTCGCTGGTAGGAGTAAGCGTTAATTACGAAATCAAAAGTGTTGAAAAGAGACGGACGATTATATGTACATAAAAGATTATGTTTGAAAATGCATTTCGTCTTTAAGAATCTGAAAGAAACTCGACACTACGTGGTGACCAAATACCGCTCCTGAAAATTCAATTCATATTAATGCCGAAGGTGTTGAGGTAAATGTTATGGCGTTTTCCATTTAAAAAAAAATGATGCCGGGTTTGTTTTCCCCATTCCATTTTCTACTTTTTTTGACTCTGACCAATCAAAGTTGCAAAAATTTCTGCATATATAGCCATTTTTAGGACAGCAATTTTCTTTAGAGAAAAATAAAACGCCAGCCGTAGTCAATATATTGATCGTTATATAGTTCTCTCCATTAAGCAAATAATATCACTGTGCTACAATTATAATATATATTCACATTACAGCATAAATTACCTAGTTTCATATGCATTGCACCCAAAAATAATAAATCAGAAGATTGCGACACTTTCGTCAAGTTTTTGTTTCGGCTTGACCGCTGTGTGACGTCATAGCATACCATAATATCGAATCAAAAGGGAAAAGAAACAGAAAATTCCCTTACGTGTGCAAAACTATGAAATAGGGTTTTTTTATAAACAAAGTGTGGAAAACTTTAGTAACGACAACATTAAACCGTAGCATTTTCACTATATTTTGATATTAAAGTGCTTCAATAAAAGGATTTTATAATTTAATGTTCCTTATCCACTTTTTGAGAATAGTACAAATACTCATATTCCGTACGCTATGACGTAGAAATGTCGCAATCTTCTAATATACATATCATTCTTGCATTACACCTCACTAAATAAAGCGCGTTCACACATACTATCGTAATTTACCTCGACAATTTTGTAGGAACCGTGAGGAAACTTTCGCTGCCATGTCCCTATAAATTCCTTTTATTGTAACGTATTTGCATTTTATGTAATTTTTTCCCCAACTATCATGCACCTGTTACCCGACATCTCCACAGAAAATAACTGATGTCTTAAAATAGATGTCAGAAAATATATTGTCAATGGAGACCACTTATTTCTTCATGTCAGCCATTTATGTCAGCGTTTATATCTTGGCATCTATTGTTACTTTGATAGCTAATTTTTCATTTGGCTGTAAACTTCGTAGGGTCAACATCGAAGATATTTTCTTTTAGAAGTAAAAAATGAGTTATTTCCTTTTGCATTTATTAATATTTACATATTTGGGAGGGACATAACATATATCTTCAGCATATTTGCGCTTTAATAAATCGAACTTACTTGGTTGACGCCATCTGTTTGTTTATGTCAAGACATCAAACTGCCCACACATAAAAATTAACAAAACATATTACATTTTTTCCTGCCAAAATGACAGATGTTAGAACATCAGCTATTTTCTGTGGAGATGTCGGATAAAGGCCGTGGAAGACAAAAACTTTCTCTAAGGGCGAGTTTTTCAGTGCACGTTTAACCTAAGTTTAAACTAAGTTTAGTTAAACTCAGTTTAAATTTAAACTAACAGCTGATATGTTAAACTAAGTTTAACCGTGCTCGATCGGCGGTTTAAACTTGGTTTAAACTCCTTTTAAAGTTGACTAAAAATTTGTACACTGGTTGGTTGACGTAGAGAGTTAAAAAAACTGCAATTAGCACCATTATGCGCCGTTTTTATATCACAACTCGCGGTCAAAACCTATGACTGAAGATAAATAAAAAGATGGTGGTTGTTTTAAATCCAGCTCGTCGAGTTTAAATACTTAAGAAGTTGCAGTGGGTGAATGCCATTTGCGTTTATTCATAGAAGAAAGGCTTGCCTAAAAACCTTATTTTCGTCCTAGCCAGGGCTGGGCAATTGCACAGAAGATGTTCTACCGTTATGGAAGTGTGGTGTTCTTATCCCAGCCTTGCCGCATTAGTACCCAGTGTCCAGTGTCCTGTGAGTACCCCGGATAGCCTCGACAGATTCTTCCTGTCTAGTTTCATGATGATTGAAGTCCGTTTAGCGCAATAGGTAGGCCACATACTCCTGCATACCCTGCAGGGTAGATTTGAGGCTCTTCCACCTAATGTTAGCCACCTTTTGTCAGTGCTGGGAGATACGACTTTTGACATAACTCAGCGGCAAAAGAACCTCTTCCTCCCGCGAGATAGGTAAGCACAGTTCTGACTTTTCCAACTTTGATCGACTATGGATGTCCAGTAGTCTCTCGAAGGTTTTCAATATAAAAGACGAGAGACTGACTGGTCTGTAATCCTTAGGTAGCAAATTGCCTCTTTTGCCATTTTAACGTTTTTCCAGGTAGACGGAATATGGTTAAGCATTAGGCATGCTTTGAGTATGCTTTCTAGGCATGAAATAACCCTCGCTTGAGTATTCTGCAACATTGTTGGAAAAATTCCGGCCTGGCCCGGTGATTTAAATGAAGAGAACTGTTGATGGCCCATGCAATTTTATCTCGCGTAATAATATCGTTGACAGCATACTGAGTTTTAACTTGGTTTAAACGACAAACAGAGTTTAACTTGCACTGAAAAACCGGCCCTTAGCGTGAAATTTCTAACGTGCAAAATACTAATGCGTTGTGCGCAGGGCTTGGGACCCGCCACGTAAGAAATAATACCCAATGAAAAGCAATGCAAAGCCTCGGACAGGACCCCCCTTTTTAGACGACGACCACGGCAAACTATTTATGGACCATGACTTGAGGGCATGCACCTGGAATGTCCGAACGCTTAATTAGAAAGGTGCCTCTGCCCGGCTGGTAGATGTCCTCAGTAGAGCGATAGCTGACATCACCGCCATCAAAGAAATGCGATGGACGGGGCAAGAGAGGAAAACGGTAGGCCCTTTCGATGTATACTACAGCTGCCATGTAAAGGAGCGCAAATTTAGTGTAGGATTTGTGGTGGGAGAGAGACTTCGCCTAGAGTACTATCGTTCACTCCGGTGGACGAACTTCTCTCCACAATCCGCATAAAGGCGAGATTCTTCAATATTTCCCTGATTTGTGCCCATGCCCCGACGGAAGAGAAGGAGGATGGGACCAAAGATCGCTTCTACGAACTCCTGGAGCGCATTTTCGAACGCTGCCCCCAACACGATATAAAAATCGTGCTAGGCGATTTTAATACCAAGGTGGGCAAGGAGAGTATCTTTGGTTCCACAGTCGGAAAATTCAGTCTCCACGACGAAACGTCTGATAACGGATTAAGACTGATCGACTGCGCCAGGGCCCGAAACATGGTGTTTGTAGTACCAGGTTCCAGCATAGGAGCATACATCAGGCTACGTGGCGGTCTCCAGATGGTAAGACACGAAACCAAATCGACAATGCTGTGATAGACGGAAGGCAAGCTTCCAGTGTCCTAGATGTGCCATTATATCGTCGCAGCCAAGCTCGACTGCGGAAAGCTGCAATTATAACAGATAGCCACGCACTTCGCTAAATAACAACAAAGCGCCGGAGCTGATGGGCTGCCAGCTGAGTTATTCAAATACGGTGGAGATAAGTTGGTAAAGCGCATGTACCAGCTTATCTGCATAGTATGGTCGGACGAATGCATGCCTACTGATTGGAATCTAAGTGTACTTTGCCCAATCCACAAGAAGAGTGATACTGCAATTCGCGCCAACTATCGCGGTATCAGCCTTCTTAACATCGCATAAAGGTTCTGTCGAGCGTATTGTGTGAGAGACTAAAGCCCACTTTGGCTTTAGACTTGGTAAATCTACTATCGACCAGATATTCACCGTGCGCCAGATCTTGGAAAATACCCAAGAAAGAATAATCGACATACATCACCTTTTTGTCGACTTCAAAGCCGTTTTCGACAATACAAAAAGATTTTGCCTTTATACCGTTTAGCAACACCACCAGACGTTTGATACCAAACGATGTTTCAGACAGGGTGACTCTTTGTCGTGCGACTATTTTAACCTTATGCTGGAGAAGATAATTCGAGCCGCAGAATTAAATCGGTCAGGCACCATCTTTTATAAGAGTGTGCATCTGCTGGCATACGCCGATGACATTGACATCATCGGCCTTAACAACCGCGGAGTTAGTTCTGCCATCTCCAAACTGGATAGAGAAGCAAAGCGATTGGGTTTGGAGGTAAACGAGGGCAAGACGAAGTATCTCCTGTCATCAAATAAACAGTTGGCACATTCACGACTGGGATCAAACATCACTGTTGACTGTTATAAACCGCTGGCGCCTCAACGCCACCTTACTGAATTCGCCTGAAAGCGAAGCATGTTTTTTTTATTTGGTATGGCCTTAAGGGCACGTCTCCACAAGAAAAAGTTGATGTCCTAAAATATATGTCAGAAAATATATTGTCGAAGGAGAACGCTAATTTCTTCATGTCAGCAATATATGTCAGAGTTTATTTCTTGGCATCTATTGCCTGGAATAAGCTGTCATTTTGTTACTGTGACAGCAAACTTCGTGGGGTCAACACCGAAGATATTTTAATTCAGAAGCAAATACTGAGTAGTTATCCATTGCATTTATAATTGTTTACGTATTTGCGAGGGAAATAACATATTTCTTGTACAGTTTTTAGCAAATTTGCGCTCTATTAAAGCGAACTTACTTGTTTGACGTCGTCTTACAAATGCTTGTCATGACATTAATCTACCCACTTAAAAAAAATGGCAATACATTTCTCATATTTTCCGGTCAAAATGACAGATGTCAGAACTTTAGTTATTTTCTTACCCGACATAAGAAAATTATAGAAACTTTGTTTCATAAAATATATGTTAATTTTCTGAAAATAGTAGTTATAATTTGTTCTGATTTCCAAGGCAAAAAGCAAGATCCATTAGACATTTAAAAGTGAATAATAATTAACTCTTCAGTCTTATTTTTTTGTTTTTTTTGAGAAATTTTAATTTGTTGATATCTAAATATTTAAGCTTAAAAATTTTGTTAAACTCATATGTATGTAAATGCAATGATGTGCGAAATGTGATTTATAATAAATAAATTCCATGTTTCTTCCTTGTTTTCTGCTCCACTGGGAATTTTGAAGACATACCTTTTCATTTGCAACGTACCGTCAAGTAAGAAGGTTCGTGTCTTTCGCGACACTCCCTTTTGTCATTTTTATTAATCCAAGGCCTTTTTTTATAGAGAGGACGCTTACAAATACGAGTTTGCCACAATGAAAGATGCTACGAATTGAGCGAGAGCTCGCTTACTGATGGATTTGGTTGAAAAGTCATATCTCAAGTTAGTGAAAATTGAAAGCTGAGATCATTTTTATTAAGTGCAATTTAAAATTAAATTCATGGCTGGTTGGCTGAAGTCAAAATTAAGTTAATTTTTAAAGTAAATTGTATCCCTAATAAAAATATATCCCAATTAAGTAGTGTCAGAAAGTTTTAACTTATCTTAAGTAAAATCTTAATTTTTTGACTGCGAGTTCACATAAATTAGTTGAAGTCAGTTGCTACAAGTTAAAATATAGTTGAATGCTATTTTAAAGTAATTTATCAGGACTGATGTTAAATCTGATCGCTTTCAGAATCATATCTTATACCCACCAATATTGCACAGTCGTGGTCCGTAATCCTTTCTTGATACGTACAAAAATATAAATTTAATTATGTAGGATTTTAGCGCACTCTCACACATCAACTATTCGAATCAATTTTGATTTTGAAAGTAATACGATTTTACAAAGCCCTGACTGATCAGATAATTACATGTACATAGTAAGTTATCGTAAATAAGTTCTCACGATAACATTCTCGTCAACAAAACATCCGGTTGATGCAACTCAACTCACAGTCGAACGCCAGCGGAACAGCAGCAGCGCAGCTCGACGCCGTGGGTTAGGTTTAGGCTAGGGCACAATTGTAAAGTTTAGTTTTTAAACTCATTCTGAATTGACCGCTACAAGAGCGGAATAAAATTGTTGAACAAATACAATCGTTTAAAATCGCTTAATTTGTACAAACGTATCTGTTATTGCTTTATAGTAATAATAATGAAAATTTTGTAATTTTATTTCTGAAATTGTGCAGAAAACGCGACCGCGTGTACAATTTCCTGCAATTTCGTTATAATTTTAATTAATTAATTTCCGCAAGCAACCCTATGGTTAAGAAGTCGTTTACTGTGCCTTGGTCCCACAATATTTGGCGTTATGCGATTTAAGCTAGACTGCACTCTTGATGGTTCTTAAGCAACGTTCTCCAAATGGGGCTTTAAATTTAGTTGGAAGGCAATCATCACCCCCAAATATATGATAGCGGGCTTGGTCGTGATTCATATATGTATGTTTGTTCCCACGTGAACATTTAAGCGCCAAATACACGACACGAACATTTCCGCGAACATTCCCGTTATGTCATGTTTCTTCGAACTTTTCTGTCGTGTATGGTGGTGTTTGCCAGTTCGCGCAAATGTTCGCCAAAAATCAAAATATTTTTCTCATTTCAAATTTATTATTCTTTACAATTCCAACCTTAAAGATAAAAACTTATATAAAATATAAATGAAAAAAATTCAATTGAATATTGTAAGAAGCGAGAAGGACTTATTCTTGAAAGTCTTTCTTGCTGTCAAGTTTAGGAAATTTTTTACGGCTTTCTAATGTCACTGCCATCACTTCTTCTCGTTTCTGTTCCAAAACTCGTTTGGATACGCTAGCTAGCAACTGAACATGTCTTTCCGTTGCTTGTATGTGTAACGGAATTTTTGGATCAGGTAGCGGTCGATCATCATTTTCCAGATATTGTTCTAGATGTTCATAAGGGATACTTAGAGTAAACGGTGGTTCGAATATGATTGAATTATCATTCATATCAATCATATTCGTATAATCCGTGCAATTGAAGTTCAAGATATGTAGGTTTTTTATAAGCTCTCAGTTGCATCGGATTATCCACATGGTTGCGGCAGTGTACATTCGTTGTCACGTATAACCGTAATAATCTACTGGCTTTGGTGAGCCAGCGAGAATGTGCAATTGGCCCTGGTTTAAAGTTAGACAAATCGGCTGAAACCTCACCAGAAGAAATTGCAAGTGCCATTCTGTACAAGTACATTGCGTCGGTAGTTAATTCAACATCACTCAAATCAGTCATATTTTCCAGTGTGATCCTCTTGGAATCATTTACTACCTGAAAATAGAAAAGATTCGATGAATCAAATACAATTTTATCATTTATTATTGAAGCATTACAGCTGAGAAATATAATTAAAAATGGTAATAAATAATTAAAAACAGCTAGATACCTGAAGATTTTCACAAGTTTCAATTTCTTTGCTTAACTTTCCAGTTGTTGTTCGTGGTCCAGTGGTAGATGATTTTTCCAAAGTATCAAACAAATGTCGGAGTGGAAGCTCGTTGAAGTGGAGAAGACACACAAACCAATGCAGTGGTCTCTTTAACTGCATTTCAAATCGTCGCAAAATTCCATTTCTTATGCCAGCTGGTTCACCATCACAGCATATGCCAATCAAAGAATCCAAAGATATTCAATTCGATTCTTCTATAAATTTCTAAAACATTCTATTCGATAGATTTAGAAATTCCTAGAACCTTCATTAATATTCAGGACGTCGATGAACTGCACTGCCACGTTTTTTTTAAAAAGACGTTATTTTTATGTATTTAGAAATTTAAATATTAGAGAATGCTTTATTGCTTCTTGTTTTTTTAACATATGTTTCCATCTTTAGAGTTGAATTTCTGAAGAAAAAAAACTTTGATAAAAAAATGTTCTGTTCATTTAGCGAGTAGATAGAGGAAGATCGAAATTTCTGTCTTCCAGAGGGTTCCATTTTCTATCTGAAATCTATAGTAGTAGTTGCAACATCATAACGAGAACTCTTGAATATCTCTTTTTAACTGAACTTTACAATCTTAGCAAGTTCCAAGTCATTCCGATAGAAAATAAACATATTTTCCATACAAATTTTTAAATTTTTGGCCAGAAAAAGGCTAAAAATCGAAAATCTTGTATGTGAAGTACCCTTAATTTTTATTGTATTGCACTGTAAGTTTCATTATCTTTTTTTTTTTGTAAAAAAAAACTTTGTGCAAAATTTTAAGTCATCACGATGGAAAATGATGGTACTCTCCATACAAATATTCCGATTTTTGTGCCATTTTCGTCCATCTTAAGGCTTTTTTGTTCAAATTGAGTATCAAAACATAATTTTATCCCCGAGTCAATGTCAAATTCGGTTTTTTCGTACCAAAAACCCTTTACACATACATAGAAAAATATTGTAATCCTTTTTTCAATGCTGTGTCCAAGTCGAATCTTGAAAAGGACGAGAAAAATACCTATTTTAAAAAATTGGGAGGCTCGGAATTCAAAATAAAACCATACTTCCATTGGAAAAGTTGCTTAAAATGATTTATAAAACACAACTAGGGGTACCAAACATCGACTTTTTTTGACCCATACAATTTTACCCACCCTAATGTGTACATATGTATGTACGTATGTGTTTGAACAAGTATGTTTGCACGATTGTTCAACAAATACTGGACAGGTGCAATGGCAAGCAAGCTTTCTGATTTAGAATACAGCCCGTTGTGTTCAACCAAATAAATAATCATAAATATACATACATACATACGTATGTATGTACATACATACTTAGGAGCTGTAAAAAAAAATACGCATACATACATATGTACATATACTAATTGCTTTATAACATATGTACAGTGTGCAAAATTCATATTAGTACACCCTCTCATAAGAACAAACATCAATAATTTTTTAAATGTTTCTTACCATAATCCGTTAAAATCAATAATATGTAGTAAGGTTGAATAACAAAAACGTAGAAAATAATGCAATGTGGTCGAGTTGGTAGCGGTGCGTGCTATAACTCGATATGCCGGTGAGTTCGAGGTTCGAATCTCAGTCAGGGCAAACAAAATCTTAATCATAGAAAGTTTTTTCTAATAGCGGTCACCCCTCGGCAGGCAATGGCAAACCTCCGAGGGTATTTCTGCCATGAAAAAGCTTCTCATTAAATACATCTGCCGTTCGGAGTCGGCACAAAACTGTAGGTCCCTCCATTTTGTGGTATAATATAAAGACGCACACCACGAATGGTAGGAGAAGCTCGGCCAAACACTGAGCTATATAGTGTACGTGCCAAAATTATATTATATATATATTAAACAAAATAAGCAAATTAACTACATTTTTTAGGTTATAATTCGTATTAGTACAAATATATTATTTGTGAATAATGAGAAAATTTTTCAATTTTTATTATTTTATGACATACATATCCTTGTTTTAAATAGCAGATAATCTTTGCGGTTAAATTTTACTCTAGTTCTATTTATTTCTAGTTCTAGTATCCAACGCTGTGTATTTTGGATCGTTATTTATTTATTTATTTATTTATTACAGCTGTTTGCCTAGTTTCAAGAACAAAATTTTACAAAAAATTCAAAATATGTTCATCATCTTATAGCTAGTTTTTTACAATGTTGAAATAATTTTGCTTTGAAAATATTTATTTCAGTACAAGTTTTAATGTCTTTTGGTAGCTCAATAAAATATTTAAGCCCTTTGTAAAAAATACTTTGTTTATCCATTTCAGTTTTATATACTGGTAGTTTAAAATTCTCTCTATTTCTTGTGTTGAAATTATGCGTTTGTTTAACATACACCACATTTTTGCTCATATAATCCGGTACATTTCCATTCTTAATATTAAAAATAAATTTCATTGTGCTTCACACTTAACCAATTTAAACTTTGCAACATATCAGCCGTTCTAGCATCACTACTCTTTTTTAAAATAAATCTCATACATCGATTTTGAAGTTTTTGAAGTTTATCAATTTTGTTCGCCGACATTATAAAAAAGATAGACGGGCAATATATAAAATGAGGTTCAATAATTGACTTATAAACAAGTATCTTGTATTCTTTTTGTATATATTTAGTAGTTCTTTTTATAAATCCGATTTTTTTAGTGTTTTTCCCAATTATATAATTTATATGCTCATTAAAGTTAAGTTTGTTATCTATAATTATGCCTAAGTATATTATACGTTTTACTATTTGTATGGGTTCGTTATTAATTTTTAAATCACATATACCCTCATAATGATCGTTGCCCTTGATATGATCATATATTTGGTTTTCTCAATATTAAGTTTTAGTCTGTTTCCACACAGCCACATATATAAATTATTTAGATCATGTTGCATTTTTGTTTGTGCCCTATTAATGTCTTTTTCACTAATTTCTATCAACGCGTCATCAACAAATAACTTAATTTCGCAAAATTCTAGAGCACTGACTATATCATTAATGTATATAAGGAACAATATGGGGGCTAGAAC
This sequence comes from Philophylla caesio, assembly GCA_963971545.1. Classification (NCBI taxonomy): domain Eukaryota; kingdom Metazoa; phylum Arthropoda; class Insecta; order Diptera; family Tephritidae; genus Philophylla; species Philophylla caesio. The sequence goes on along the minus strand of OZ020606.1, from coordinate 34,093,064 downwards.
CGAGCCTTGAGGTAAACCTATAGAAATTTCCACTTCGTTAGATACGGCCGAATTTATTACTGTTCGCTGTTTCCTTTCTGTCAGATAGCTACGAAACCATGACAACTCTAAATCAGTTATTCCCATAAGCTGCATTTTTTTTAACAAAATCTCTCGATCAACCGTCTCGAATGCTCTTTTGAGGTCGAGGAACACTGACAAAATGACATTTTTATTTTTAAGTTCTTCCTTCCAGTCAGATATCACCATATTGAGTGCTGTTTCACAAGAATGTTTTTTCCTAAACCCAGATTGGTGCTTTGTTAATAAGCTGTTTTCCTCAAGGTATTATACCAATTGATTTTTTACAAATATTTCTAAAATTTCTCCGTCAGCAGGCAAAGTGTTAATTGGCCCTAACTCCTCTGGTTTTATTGTCTTTTTAACTTTAACTTTTTCAACACACTCGATATTTTTACTTATGTCAAGCACACTATTAATGAAAAATTTGTTAAGTCCATTATCTAGTTCGATGTCAACGTTCAATAAAATTTTTTTTATTCCTTGATTTTCATGATTCAAACAGATTGTTTTTTTTAAATTTTTCCACATTTCTTTACTGTTACTCATGTTTATTCTTATTTTTTTTTCCATGTATTGGACCTTTTTTATTTTTATCAGTTTCTTGTATGTTTTGTTTACGGTCCTGTATTCATCCCACACTTCCGTTTGTAATGCTTGAGTATAGAGATAATATTTATATTTACACAGTACAACATTTTTCAGTTCATTGATTGCCAACTCAATTCGCAAAGTCACATAACCTATGAGCACAATGAGACAAAGATCATGAAAATCTTGATCTTTGTCTCATTGTGCTCATAGGTTATGTGACTTTGCAAAAAAGTAACTAGACTTGAAACTTATTTCCGTTTTGTATTCTTTATGAATTTAAAAAAAAAAAAAAAAAATTTGTTTCTTCATGCGCTTATTTTTTACCTTGGAAACTGTTGCTTGTATAGGAAAACAATATACATATAAACAGATTAAGGGAAATGTAATTCTAAATTTTTTAAAATTTATTTCAACTAAAATCGGGCTAGTGTCTGTCGAGCTATGTCAAACAACAGGGCCTAAAACGTGATAAATTCCCCTATACGATAGTACTAACTTCAAATCGATATTAAAAATATTTTGGCAGGTAAGAAGACGTAACGAATGATGCAGAAATTATTCTTTTTGGGTCTAATTTCACATACAGTTCTCAGAATTGAGTTTGCAAATCATGTGTTGTACTGTGTTATTCATCTGAGCTAACTCGCGATCATACCATTTATTCATTAATTTTATATGCACTTCTTTTTCGTAAATCAAACTTTTCATAGCCAACATAAGTATGTATATCGTTAATGAATTAAATTTTATGATTAATTTCCCAATTTTCATCGAAATTAAAATTAACTGACCTTAGCTCATTTAATAGACTTTCACTGCTATACCGGTCCCACGAAATTATTTTCGTCACTACTCTCATTTTATACTGTTTAGATGTGTTAAAATTAATCTTTATAGTTTCATGGTCCTATATTTTGTATTTCTGCAACAGTTCACAATTTAATTCCTCTGAATTAGAGTATACTAAGTCTATTTTAGACTCCAAAGTATCTGTAACTCGCGTGTTGAAAGACACTTTTCGGGACATACCCATCATCGAAAATAATTCATTTAGTTTAATACTATAAGTTGATATGTTGTTCATGTTTATGTTAAAGTCACCCACTAATATATTATGTGCACGTGTTTCATATTTATCAATTAGTATGTATATCATTTAGATATCTTATAAAATCTGCGTCGCTTGTACTAGGTGAGTGATATAATACTCCTATTTGCCACTTCGTATCACAGTTTTTTGATTTTATAACAATGCACCATATGTTATTATTAACACTATTGTTGTACAATATATCACAGTCAACAGAACTACATATGTACGTACGCTAAGACACCGCCTGTGTGCCTGCTATGAGAATCACACCTTATAGTTTTGTAAGATACAATTTCTAACTATTTTTCTTCCACGTCCTTTGTTGTACACGTCTCGGAACAAAATATTATGTTAGGCTTATATTCTTCAGCTAATACTTCCAGTTCATATTTATGGGCTAATATACTATTTATATTTAGATATACACATTTCATTTCATTTGCCTTTTTTAGTTGCTACCTTATCAGTTTTTTGTTGGACACATGTCGAGCATATGCCGGACATTTAAGGCTGAACGCGTGATGTTCAACATCCACATCTATTATTTTCTTATTAACTAAGTCATAACAATTTACACATCTAAGAAAATTTGCAGTACATTCTTTTGCATCGTGAATCCCCGCACATTTACTACATGCCTTCTTGTTTGTGCACTCATTTGCTTTATGTCTAAATCCTAGGCATTTGAAGCACCTAGATATGTTTATATGTTCAAACACTTTACAATCATCCCACTCAATCATTACTCTTTTTTTTCTCTACTAGTTTAGCCGCGGTATCATAATCCACTTCAAGCAGTACATTATAGCATTCCTATCTTTTTTTTTGATGTTCGTATATTTTGACTACTTTCATATTAGTATTTTCACATACACTGTTTTGCTTTTTAATGCATTCCATTATTCTCTCAGTACTCAATTTTGTAGATAGTCCAAGAATTTTTATTACTCTTAATTTATTGCGTTCTCTTATTTTATCCTTGCTTTAGAATTATAAAATTATTCTTCTATTAAAGTAACACCACGAACAGTTATTTATTTATTTTAAAAAAGCAAATAAAAATAATCAATTAAATGTATGTGTACTAATACGAAATTTGCTTATTTTGTTATTTTCTTAAGTACAATGCATTATTTTCTACGTTTTAGATATTGAACCTTACTAATATTGATTTTCCTGCGAAATAAATTTATTTAACGGATTGTTTTAAGATACATTTGAAAAAATTATACGAGTTTTGCATACTGTAGATAAAAGTTCAAAAATAATTTTCACGAAAAACGTCAACGATTCTAAAAAACAACGTTTTGGTGGGTTATTGTCAAACTTTATCTCCTTTGTATTTAACATTCGCGAAATATTTTTTACACTATTAAATTCACCGCCAAAAGTTATAGTAAACTACTTATATCTATAAATTTCTTGTAGTTAAACGGAATAATTGATCATTTGCAACTAAACAATTGATTTTGGCAACTAAACCTTTTATGAATTCGCCTTGATCAAACCGATAGATTTCATACCGGGGTTGGCATGGCAATACATTTAGGTTTGCATGGAAATCCATGTAGGGAATCAGACTTTTAGTAGGCAATAAGCAATTTACGCTTCTCATATTTTCTTAATTTTCACTCCAAAGACATAAAATGCATGTTTTGCTTGATAGCTGAGTATTGCTTAACGCGCTTTCAGTAATAATTATTCAATAAAATAAATTAAAAGATAAATATCTCAATTTAAAAAAATGTATGAATGAACATGAAATAACACGGCAACACCGCACAGGAAATGCCTTCGGAATTTGTTCACATAACTCTGGTTATTTATTTCATTCTAATGTCCTTCATACAGGTCAGCCATTCAAATTACACTGTCAAACCGCTGGAATCCATTAAAATGACACTGTCAAAACAGAAAGAGACAGGGCGGAAATTAGAGGGGGATGTAACTAGATATCTTACTTGTAGAGTTGTACAATGCAGGCGTGCGATATTTGCATTTAATTAATTTTTTGTAATTTAAGTTTAAATAAATACATTATTAGTTATATTTTATGGACATAACGGAAGTTCCTCATTCCATGAGCGACAGGGAACCATAACTGGTGACCCCAAATGTGAACACATCGACATAAGGCGGATTCCTTCAGATTTAAACTTTGGTCCGCACATTCGAGCAACTACATTTCTGCAATCATGGCACCCATCAATGAAATTCCTGGCGACACCACCGCTGAAAATAGCTTCGGCACCAATGACCGCGCTGACAGTAATTGTTTTGCAGCTTGAGTCCAAGTGCTATTATTGAATGGGTTCTCACTATCAAGCGTCGAGTCCTGGTTCAGCCGCTAGGAAGCGTTTTTCTCCATCACCTGTCGCCTCAGCACGTGCCGTAGTTACTGGAATCGACAAATTTAACTCGGAGATGATACTGAAAAAATTGGCGTCAACAGCTGACAAGATCATCGGCGTTGTACTGGTAAATTCAGTAGAGGCCCTTGCCGCCGGCTCCTCCTCCAACACCAACAAGGTTTTCACCACAATCGCATTCTAATGCTTCAGTAATAAAAAAAATCAGCGAGCACGGCCTTACAGAGTTTTCATCATCGATCACCGTTTCAAACTATGTACGTTTTTTTATCGATACAGGTGCCGACATTTAATCATAATTGCTGCATCTGTTAAACGACCTGTACTTGCAAAGCAACACCAGAATTATATGCCACAAATAATACAAAATAAAAATCTTCAGTGTAATATGGTTAACCCTCGACCTAGGACTACGGAACATCATTTTATAGGAGCAGACTTTCTGAATACATACAACACTTTGATTGACATGCATAACATCACAATCATCGACGGTCAGACGAAATTGGCAAGGGCAGCTTTAAGCGCAGCCGTGCAATATCAAAACGTACGACAGTTCAGCGTTTTTACTCAAACAAACAAACCCTTCAAAAACAATACCAATGTTATATATTTAATAAATATATTTAATAGTCGGTTTTAGTGTTTCAACTCCTTCTTTTATTCTTTGTCTCTTGTAGTGATGTGTTACGTACAAGTGATGATTCTCCTAGGGTTGCTTAGTCTAGTTGTTCACAAGTAATACGTGTTGTATGTAAATAGTAGTAGTATTGTATGTTATGTATATAAAGTAGTAAGTATTTGATTTGATTTGATTTATTAAGGTTTAATGCATTAGTGTAATAAGATCTATATACATCTTTTGTAGCACAACATCAGGAAGGTATTACAATGAGACATTATAAACTATTAAAAAAAATAAAAAAATAAAATAAAAAATTTAAATAAATAGAAATGAAAATTAAATGAACATATACTTAAAAATAAGGAACATTTGATTAATCTATACAATTTAAAAATATCTTATTTTATTAGATACATAGTTACGTACTAGAGTTTTCTTAAGTATAGATATGTAGATGGGTCAACCAATTTTAGAAAAGTGGTTATATAAAGATTGTTTGTAGTTACTTTTGTTAATTTTGCTTCTAGTTGCAGAAGGAATGGAGTTCCATACCCTTATGGCATTGACAAAATATAATTAAAACAAGGTACAATTAAATAATAAGACCGTTCTGACTTAGGAAAAATTAATTTTTCATATAAGTATTGCGGAGTCTTGGTGCATAACAGTCTGAAGAGAAAGACGCAATTTCTAGCTTTTAAATATTCATTAAACTCGCATCCTAATAATTTAAGCCTCCAACCTGAAATATGATCAAATTTTCGTACTCCAAAGACATAACGCGTGACATGATTTAATACGGTATCGATTTTATGAGACGACATGGAGTCAAGCTTGCTATAAACCACCTCAGAATATGTAATAATAAGCAAAATTAATCGAAGAGCAAGTTTTTGTCGTATTGATTTAGGAGTAAATGATGCCGATTGCCTTAAACTCCTTAGTGTACCGTATATTTAGCTTGAGACAGAGTTAGTATTTTTTCAACAAACTTTAAAGAATTGTTGTTAAGGTTACTAGAAGGAATGCTGTTAAAATTTAGCTTTTTCTTGTACATAGGCAAAACATACGATTTTTTGGGGTTAAGACTTAGACCGTTATCGGCAGCCCACCGAGAGATAGAGCATAACTCTGTGTTCAAATTAGAGCTGACATTTGACACTGTCCTAATTGAACCAGATAAATAAATCTGAAGGTCATCAGCATATGCGTGCATGTTTACATGTCGACATATTAAAAATATATCATTTATAAATGCACTAAAAAGCAGACGGCCTAAAATCGACCCTTGAGGAACACCACACATCACAGGCTTTGTCTGTGAGATTACCGAGCCGATTATTACACGTTGGGTTCTACCTGTTAAGTAACTTTGCATTAATGACAGGGCATTTTTACCAAATCCAAAGTAGTATTCGAGCTTTGAACAAAGCAATGAATGATCAACTGAGTCAAATGCTTTAGAGAAGTCAAGTAAGTACAGCAGGGATATATCACCTTTGTCAAAAGATATTCGCAAATCGTCCATAATTTTAACCATCGCTGTTGAACATCCATGTTTTGGCCTAAAACCAGATTGAAGGGGCGATAACAAGTTTTTAGCGGATATGTGCAAAGATATTTGTTCAGACATTCAAGACTCTAACACTTTCGACAAAGCGGACAGGACACTAATCGGACGAAAATCGGTATATGAGCGTGCGTTTTTGTTTTTTTGCGATTGGACACACAGAGGCCACTTTCCATGAGAATGGGAAAGAAGACGTTGTAATACAATGGTTAATAATGTGAGTCAATGGGCTTATGATGTATGGCAAAACAAGTTTTATAAATTTTATGGGCAAACCGTCTTTGCCAACTGCATTGGATCTAATTTTCATTACACGTCTATACACGTCATCTTCCAATACCGTTGAGAATTCGAACGAAATGTCAGAGTACGAAGCCGAGGGAAGTGGGACGAGTTGTGGTAAGAACCCGGTTGAAGTAGAACTACGAAGGAAAACGTTGTTTAAACTATCAGCATTTATCATACATTCTGGTTTTTCTTTGGGATTAATACGAAGGTTTTTAATATTATGCTACAAAGTAGCAGACGGAAGAGCTGGACCAAGCTTGGCAGCAAAGAATCGCTGTTTTTGAGCTCTAATTATTGCAGTGGCTTTGTTCCTTGCAGTACGAAAAGCATTCCACTTTTCGCTAGTTGGATTTCTTTTCCAGTTGCGATATGCTTTTATACGCAATTTTATGACCCCTTGGACTTAAGTGTTAAACCACGGGCATGATGAAACTTTCGCATAGCGTAGTGGGACATGAACATTAAGAATGGATAGCTACGTGTTGCATAGAAAATCAAGTTTTTCATTCGCGGATTCATAAAACAACAGTCACACTAATTGATGTTGCCAAGATCTAAGGCAAGAGCATTCAGGTCGACTGAACCAAAGTCCCTATAAGTATATATTTTGCCAATTATTTTGTTATTGAAATGAAGGTCAAGTGTACAACAAATTAAATCATGGTCAGAGACAAAAGAGATTTGGTCAAAATTTAACACACAAGAACGATCAGAGACAAGAAAAAAGTCAAGAAGACTAGGGCTACAATTATTGCAATACCTAGTAGGCACCGAAGTGTTGACAACAGAGATACCAAGACTTGCGACGTTGTCTAAGGACGAGGTACATAATGAATCATGAGCAATAATATTTATGTTAAAATCCCCACAAATAACAATCTTTTCATAGTCAACAATCAATTTAGACACATTTTCAAATAAAGGACTGAGACACACAGACTTATTGGGATTATACACACAAGAAACAAGTACTTTTTGTAAGCGATCGGATAATTCAACAAATAAAAACTCGATTCCTTCATTGTTTGACTCACATACAAGTTTCATATTAATATGGCTTTTGCAGTAAATGGCTACACCACCAGCTTTTTTACCAATCCGATCATTTCGTATAAGCCTGTAGTTTTTTAAGTTGAAATGAGCATCTCCCACACTGTTGGAAAACCAAGTTTCGGATACGCATATGATATCAACTGAAGATGCCTCAAAAATATGTCTGACATAATCCATTTTCAAGTTATTTAAGCTACGCGCATTGAAGTGTACAATGTTAAGCCCATTATGTTGCTTACATAGAATATTAAGCATAGAAAGGCTGTTATCTTCAATGCCATCGAGTCTACAATCAGAAGCTACCATAAGACATGCAAACAAAAGCAACTACAAAATGAAAACAAAAATAAATACCCATCTTTACAAAAACAATTAAAGTTATAAAATAACATATACTTAAAATAATAATACATAAATAAGGCAGTAAACAAAGACAAAGAAAAGAATCAGCAGAATCGCTGCAAATCATCTTGCTTAACAATTCGTATAGCAGAGGCATCTTTGTCAACTCTGACATACACGAAACCACGAAGAGTATATACAGAGACAAGTTTTCCTCTTCTTCTCAATTGGATAGCCTCTTGCATCGGTAGCCAAACTCTCAAATAAAGAAAATTTCCCTTCGGGACCAGTGTTGCCACTTAAAAATTTTTTTCTGTATCCAAAAGTGTAGCAAACCGAAACTTAATGTAGCCATACATTTTTTACACCTAAAAATTGTAAAAGACAGTTATTTTAAAGAATTTCTTTATTCATATAATTTTATTTAACTCAAAAAAATAACCACTTTGTGTTAACATTGTTTTTTATGTATTTAAAAATTATTGTATTAACTTTAAAGGAACACATTTGGTGATAAATATTATATAATTAAATATCATTGTTATTATAAAAAACAATTCTTGTGTTTAATTGACAAAGTTGTAAAAATAATGAAAATCTTTTTTTGCTGACCAAACAATATTTCTATTCGTTAGTTGTATACAGGTCATTATCGCATGTAAAGTACTTACTTCCAACTTATTTCTAATGCTGGTTTTAATTAATTTAAGAGAAGAGAATTTTTCTCTCTGCCACTACAGAACTGTGAGGCAATGACAATAAATTAAATACAAAGCCACTTAGATCTGGAAATTTTACGTCGCCCACTCCATCTTTCATGAAAGCGACTTTCTCCCAAAATAAGTCTATATCCAAATTACTATTTAAATTGTGATTACTTAATTTAAATAAAGTCCATTGCGTAATGATTTTATCACAGTCACATTCAAATAAGTCTGCATATTCCAAAACTAAATCTAAAATATTATTGTCATTTGCTGACATCACCTCCTCAGGTGTTATTATTTTAAAAGTTCTAAATCCTTCCTGGAGAAATCAAATCTTAATTTTATTTGATCTAAAAGCTCTATGTAAAATGCCAGGATGTTACCTTTCACTTCATTTATTTCATCAGCTGTTGCCTTTTTTTAAAAGAACTTCTGCTTTTGTACAAATAAATATTTTTGGTAGTTCAATATTCAAGTGCTTTTATAGTTAATATTGACGTGAAGTTCTTTGTCCTTTGCAATAAAATTATTTAAAATTTGATACTCGAATAGAGATATGGAAGACGACTTTTTTCTGACTGAAACTCTTTGTTCAAATTGTTAATCAAAGGCAACGCATACGAAAGAAATAGGAAATAGGATTTTGTTTTATTATCTTCCATTTTTTCAGCCAATTGGTTTGATCGAATTGCATTGACTTCTAATTTTGCATATATAAAAAACAATTTTAAGGCGTCCCATTGCTCATTTATTCGGGAAACAACTCCCTCTAAAGACAGCCATCGTGTTTGACAAACACCTAATATTTTATGTGGTCTCACTGAGCAATACTCCTGAAATTCCTTAAAGTCATGAACTCGTTTAGGGCTATGCGAAAAGAAGCTATATATATTTCGACATAACCAATTGACATTTTCGGGTATTTTTTTAGTGGCATAACTCACACACAAATGCAAAGAATGGCAAGTACATTTCAAATAAAAAATATTTGTTTCTGACTCCAGTAACGCTTTTACGCCAGATAAATGGCCAGCCATGACACTTGCACCATCTGTTGCCATACCTATAATATTTTTTAGCGGAATATTGTTGTCTAACAAAAACTTTTTTACAGCTCCAAATACTGAAGCTGAATCACACTTTGGTAGCTATAAGTGCTAAAAATCGATCCTTTGGAATAAAGTTCACAACGTATCTCACGACCATTACCAGACATTTTTTAATTGAGATATCCGTGGTTTCGTCAATGATTATTGAAAACTTACAGTTCTTTAACGTTGAAACAAGCTCGGATGTTGTTTTGCTAGCAATTTCCTTGGTTATGTTTGTTGCTTTAGTTCTGGCAATTTGCAAACGTTTGGCCACTTCAGAGTCCGGGCAACATTCAGCTAACAGAGCAGGTAAAACATCCATTAATAAAAACGGCAAGTTGTGCGTTATAAGAAACATGACGAGTGTAAATTCTGCATATTGAACCTTTTTGCTCATCTGCTCTTTTTCGGTATCCAAAAATGTCTCCATCGATAATTGACTCTTTTTGGTTTCCATATTTTGTACATGAGATGAACAACTGGCGTGTCTGTTAAGATGTGACAATATATTTAAAGAGTTCTTGTTACACGCTTTGCAAAAAGCGAGACCATTTTTGTTTTCCAGCCACGGGAACTTTTTCAGCCACTCAGTTCTGAACTTTCTCGTTCTTTTGCTCTTTTTACTAAATAAACTAAATCATTTTTAATAAAATTCTGGGATTGGCAAAATTCTAAACACATACGGCTCATTGTTATTTCCTTCTTCTTCTTCTTCAGTAATGTCTTCTTCAGTAAAGTTTTCTTCATTTTCCTTCTGTTTATCAATCCGTGACTTTTTTACTATAAATCTGAAATATAACATTTTTAATTATTCCTTCTTATAATTATTAACATTAAAATTAGCTTACCTATTCATCATCAATGTATCAGCAGCCAACAAACACTCAAAGCAAACTTCATCAAGCCACCATTTGCATGTAAATACTTTGACATAGGGTTGGCAAACCATCGATGGCACTATCGATGGTTTGCTGTGACTATCGATGGTTATTCACTTAATTAAATTTTTCGACTTTTAATAACATATATGTATTAGAGGGCTGCATAAGCACATTCATTTCTTCTGTTAGCCGGATTACACGAATGTGAATGCGATACTCATTCAACTCAGGCACTCATGCGATCATAAATATGTGTACTTACAGAGAAAAAAGAGACCAATATGGGTACTCTCTGCTTATGATTTAAGGGATGTACAAATTTTTCTCTTCGCTACGCTCATTTATAGTCATCGATCATTCATGCATTCACGGCCTGTCGGGTTTTGCACGAATGTGACGAATGTGGCGGACGTTGCGCAGGGAGACGCCACCAAACGCACATACATACATATGCAGGACGCAGCTAGCGATGGCTGTTATTATGTGTGTACGTAACAACGCTTTGCATATGCGTTGTTTTCGCTTATGCTTACTACTTTGTTATTAAAGCGGATTAGAAAATTATTTTAACTCATGTTATTTATACAATACTATTATTATTTAAGACTTAAATAATATTGATGTGAATAAAATATTAGTGGACATTTGACTTCATTAAATTATCCAAATAATCCTCAAAGATAATTTGAATATTTAAATATTTTCTGAGTTGTTTTTTTGATATTATTACTTTTCCACAATTCAAAGTACATACATACATATGTATGTAGGTATTAATTAATTATAATGGTTTTTTTGGAATAAATTCGAAATGTCTTATGTATGAATATGTTTTATAATACCATTGAAACTATAGTGCACTTCCATTTTCAAAAATCAGAACCAGAAACTTTATAATTTTTTTTTTCAAAGGTATGTATACAGAATATGATATACGATCACACACAGGAAGGGAATATATGTATGCATGTATGTACATACATACATACATACATATGTGTTCACAAGCGCAGACGCACACTATGCTTACGCACAATACACATGTATGTACATATGTATATATGTATGTATGTGTGTACATAAATACAAAAGGGATAATCACCAAGTTGAGCAAATGGCCTGGCGCTCAGTAAGTAGGCTGCATATACATACATGTACATACATGCATATTTACGGATGTGAAGAAGCTAGCGAATATTTATAAAAGGGTTTTACTACCATACGTTATACCCACACATAAATAGACATATGTACGTATATAAATACGTATATATATATGTATGCACCTCAGCGTCAAAAGCAGGTTACAGTTGTATGCAATACTTACAATGTTTTTTAACACATATCCTTTCCGTTAATTCTTTATTAAATAATATCGTATTCTTTAACTAGAACCATATCAATTAAAGTTTCAAAACTTGTACAGAGTGCAAACATTTTCCAAATATCAAAGTTTTCCATTCAAAATTTCTAATGTTTTAATGAGAAATTGAAAATTTCTAACATTTTAATGAGAGTCTTAAGAAATTCTGTATATAAAAACATTGTGAAAATTTTTTCTAAATATGTACATATGTTTTCTTTCCATTTACATTTGCGCCTACATATGAACATATTTTCATACAAATGTGCATTGACTTTATTATAAGTGTATGCATTTATTTAATAGTTACTTATTAATTTCAGTAAAATTCAATGTAGATTATGCATGTATGTATGTACGTAAATATGAAGAGACATGCAATTATTGAATTTTTTCTATTTAATTGCTTATATAATGTAGCCGCTATCATTTGCAAAAATTGGCGCCGTCATAAAATCTTTCAGTCGAATGTGGTCTCATACACCCGGATGAGGTCTCATACGTCCGAATGCGCATGACTAGTTGTACAACATATTTGCCACTCTTTGTACAACGAATGCCTCTCTTTCTGAAAGCGACTGAGCGGAGTATTCTCAGCTATCTGCACACTCATTCAGTCATCTCGCTTGCTGTGAGCAGAATGCGTAGAATGTTGCGCTTACGCGTGAATGTGTTAAAACGGCCAATGAGTACATTCATGCAGACGTCTAATATGTATATTATTGGCACATTTTAAACATATTAATTAAAAAATTTCCGTAAAATTAAACTAGATTTGTATGCTGCTGTTGGCAGCCCTGTTTTCAAGATTTTTTGAAGTGTTCATAATAAAGTCATTTTGCAGGAAACCTTATTATTTCAAAGAATTACATATTGACAGCTAGAGTGAAGAGTTAAAATTGAAATCAAAATTAAAAATGAACAAATATTTTGCAAAATCGCCAAAAAGTAAGTGTGCTTTCATGAATATTTTATGTTTTTGATTGTTTTAAGTATTTAATTGAATAGGTACCGATGTTTCAAATATTGATTGCGTTTGTAAGTCTTCTGAGGAAGAGGAACCTCCACCAAAAAGCGCGCGACAAAGCGTCAAAAAACGCAAAGCAATATCAAATGTACGTAAAATCACTTCGAAATAAAGAAAAAATTTTCTGATATGCTTATGTTACAGGTTTGGGAATTTTTTAAGCGTTCTGGGGACAAAAATTTGGCCAAATGCCTAAAATGCGGAAATGAGAAACTCACCAAATAAATCACCAACAGAAACAAAACCGCAGCAAGATAAAGGTTCGACGCTGTTTTCTTTTGTAGATAATAAAATTGCCGATAAAGCCAGAAGCCATACAGTTGATGCTATATTGCTGAAAAGACAATATTTAGAGCGCGCAAATTGTGACCAAGATACAGATCCCCTGACTTTTTGGAAGGTACCTATGCATATTTGATAAAAAACTTATAATATTTTTCCTATTTTTTATTTGTTTTAGATTATAGAAAGCAGTTTTAACCCAATGAAAATATTAGCAACAAAATATTTATGTATATCGGCAACTTCTTGCGAGTCCGAAAGGATTTTCTCTAAAGCAGGTCTGATAATAAGCCAAAATAGAAGCAGACTAAAAGATAAAAATGTAAATACTTTAGTATTTTTAAGCATTTTGGCAAAATAAAAAAAATTGGTCTGGAGCAGTTTTCTATTTTCAAATAAAGTTACGTGAAATTCGTGAAAAATATGTTTATTTGTTTAATTTGAATTTGCTTAAATACCAATAATAGAAGTTCAAAAAGTTTAATTTTATTATAAAAAACTATCGATGGTCCGTTTTCCAAAACTATCGGAAACTATCGCTGGTGCCAACCATCGATGGTTTGCCAACCCTACTTTTACATTTGTGACATTTACACCAACCATGCATATATATACAATGCAATTAAGGTATGATCACAATGTAATTGTGATATTTTCTTGTGGTATTGAGTAGTATGATGCGATAATTTAACAAAGAAGAAAAAAAAAAATTAAGTTAATTTGAAAATTTTAAGAAATAGTAGCCATTTAGGAAGCAGTGTAGCTTTGTAGCTTTGTAGCCTTATATTTTAAATGTAGCCAAATGGCTACAAATGTAGCCAGTATGGCAACACTGTTCGGGACCAGCAGCTGATAAGGAGATGGCAGATTTGGTTCACTTTCTGTAGTCACTAAAAGCGCGGAGAGTACGGTTGCGATCGAGCGTTGTATAAAATTTAATGATGACTACACTATGTAGATTACTCTCTTTGCGCTTGACACGGAAAATGTCTCTTATTTGCGGAACATGAAAATCAGGGTTTAATATAAAATATTAATACACAACATCTTCCCTTTATATAAAAATAACTACAATTAATATTAGGTAAGTATAGCAGCATTTTTATCATTTACATAGTTATAAATCGAGTCTATCCGGAGGTGGATTCTCCCTTTCCTCGTTGTAAACATTTCATTGGATTGTTTAGATTCATTTGTTACATTTGCATTCTCAGACTTAATATTTATATTTTCTATAGCTTCCCCTCTATTACATTCTATTTCGTTATTTTGATTTACATTTGTTTGGCTATTTGTTATTGCATCGCTTTCTTTTACATTTTCTTTAGGTAAAGGTCTCTTTAGAATGTGTAAGACCGTGGTTCTGAACATTTTTCAGTTATTACACCTGGATACCAAACTGATGTGGGAGTCTTCTTGTACATAACTATTTCACATTCACCAGCTGGTTTTAGACTCTAGTTTTTTTGGTAAAAGTTTTTGCCGATCTTTGATGCTGTCTTTCGATTTCCTTACGATAACTGGACTTATCGACAGTCTTTGTTTCAAAATTTTGTGACATCGATGGGATTCTCGTTCTCAGTCTTCGATACATTAGTAACTCACTTGGACTTGGTATGTTATTTTTTGGAGTTGTCCTGTAGTGCAAAAGTGCCGTGTATGGGTCGGTTTTTTCTTCTAGACATTTATATAACATTTTTTTTAACTGTTTGAATTGACCTTTGCGCAAGACCATTCGATCTTGGTAAATATGGACTGGAAGTCGTGTGTTGGATATTCCACTCGGAACAAAAAACTTTGAAATCTTTAAAATTAAGTGGTGCACCATTATCTGAAACGAGGATACCAGGTACTCCATGTCGAGCAAAAATTGATTTTAGCTTAGTAACCACTGACGAATTGGAAAAACCCGCGCTTAACAACTCAATTTCGATGTACTTTGAATAGTAGTCTACAACTATTAGATATGTTTTTCTGTTGAATTCAAATAAAACACAGCCTAATTTGTATCATGGAATAGCTGGTATCTCGTGTCGCATGAGATCCTGTTTTGGATTCGCGCCTCTGTATTTCATACAAAGCTCGCAACTTGAGACTACATTAAAAATATCATAACTAATATTTGGCCAATACACCGATTCACGTGCTAGGCTTTGACAGCGCTGCACACTAGACTGGCCACTAAAAATAGATTTCCGATTGCTGGGCGGAAAAAGTTTCCTTTTGATACCAAATGCTTAGCATTAAAATTTGGTAGCAATCGGAGAACGTTTGAGCCTGCCGCCCAAGACTTAAAGTTTGAAAAATCGAAATATATGGGAAAAATCAATGTTTTCTATCTGTTCTTTATCCGGAATGAATAAACAAATACACCTTTTATATTCACCGCAGATTTTCGTTAACTTGTTTCAATATTTAAGTTATCATTAGGTGCGTTTTTTAATCAACTATACAGAGCTGTATATAGAGTTCAATTTTAGAAACTTGACTGGGAAAATAATTTATTTCATTTGGGAACAGTGTGATTACACAGCATAAAAATTAAACCTTTAATTAATTAAAAATTAATGTATTTTCGTATAATAAATATAACTGGAGTTTAATTTCGTTGATAAAACAAAAATTAAAGTGAAATATTTAATATAATAATTAAATTGTCTGTACCCAAGATTGCATTTTTGATTTGCAGCTTGATATAATGTCGGACGAACCATCAACCTCTGCCGAAATGGAACCAAGCACATCAAAAGTGATTACTCGTGCGTCTGATAATTACGTATTTTGTCAAATATATTTGATTGGCAATGTGACACATCAAATAAGTGGAGCAAGTATTGCAAGTCTATTTTTATAATATTTGATTCGCCAAATTATCGCAGAAAGAAAGTGCAAGATTGGCAGTGAACGCTGCATCCCTTTTTTGGCTACAATCCCGCTTACCGATCCGTGATTTGTACAAATGTGCTGATAAATTGATAAAACTGTACAATGAATGGCGACGTGTTTCTAAAAAGTCGTCGAAAGGGAAAGCGAACAAAGATCAGGCAGAATTTCTCGAAAATTTGGACAATCTCTTCGACATTGCTCACAACAACGCGTTGCATTTAAGTGAAAAACAACATTTCTCACCTTATTCTCTAAAAAAAAATATATATAAACTCAAAACACAACTACAAATACGTTCATAAGATTTTCAAAATGGAAAAACGTTTTATATCCAAAATAAAATGGATGTTAATACGTTCTTCCACTACGCATAACTTATAGTGCAATGGCGTTTAAAACGTTTTTCCATAAACATTTTGGGAAGATAAAGAAAGTTTTAATATTTTCAAAAATAATCAAGTTTTATTTCAACAAAAAAGTTAACAAAGCGATTTGTTTTTTCTTTTTAACCAACAAGACGTAACTTTTTTCTCTTCTTACAAATATACATAAGTAAATGATATTTAATTTTTACATAAGGAACTACGAAATGTATTTAAAGTCTTATGTGTGATACATTTATTTATTGCAAGTTCTTATAAAACTCTGCATAATTTTCTGGCAAATAGGACGCCATTGCAAGAAGATCCTTTTTTTTCTCAGAGCTTAATTCAATTGGACCATTTCTAAGCACCGGTAAAGTGTTATTAGATAAATTTTTTTTTGGTCGAATAGTGTAGCATGACCAGGATTCAGTAATGCTATGATTTTTGCGCGTTCTAAGGGTGTTTGGATCATCTCTTGAAAATTGAAGCCATCGAGCATCCGTAATTTTGCACATAGAATTTCTAGTTAAATTTTTGTTTAGAAACTCAAAGTTTTTAAATTCATCTGAAACTATTTGATGTACATGAAATGGATTCGAAGTTCTTACTGACTCAATCATATGGCACACATCTTCTGGGGTATATAATTGAGCTGTTTTTTTTTTGTTTTTCAATTAGCGCAAAATCGCGATCACAGGGGAGAAAACTGTGTCCTGATGTTAAACATTTTTGATTTACTTCAGCAAAGTATTTTGTTAAGAGACTGTGGCACAAAGCGATTATTGTCCAGTTGTTGTTCTGCCCAACGCACCTATCTGACCATATTATCAATTTTCTAACTCCATCATTTTCGAAAATACTATATTTTGAGGAAATGTGTTTCAAAATACACGATGCGATTTCTGCAGATCCTCTTTTTGCAACTGTTTCATGCCATGTATACATATGCACTGCATTGTCTGACATATTATGAATAGCAAAGTTATAATTTGAATACTGCCGCTGATAAAAGACATCGGAGTGTGTCAGGTTAGGTGTGAAAATCACTTGCTGCATGTCGACACAAATGACAACAGTACTGTGTGAATTTTTGGCGGTGTTGGTATCATTTCTAAGCTGTAAGTAAGCTTTTTCTGCCTTCTCGTGATGAGCTGCAGCTAAGTTTTGTATACTTTCGAATCGTTCTGTATTCGCGGCAGCAACCATTTCAATAAAATACTTATCGCAAACCTTACACGTATCACTTCTCGGGTAACCAAATCGTAGCTTATATTCCGTATGAAAAATATGCTTGTATGTGTCATAAGAAATTGCAGTATCAGGGTATTTAACTTTGTATAAGATATGCATTTTTTTAATACTTAAATCAGGGCTTAAACAATTTTTCTCTGATGTAGAACGACTATAGTGGCTTTCTTGGCTAGGAAAGCTTGCTATGTGTTCCATAACACACATTTTCTCCGCTTCAACGATTTTGTGTGGACGATTTTCATGTTTACCACGCTGATCAGTAACAAGTTTTCCAAATTTTAATTTTTCAACCAAAATTTGTACTCTGCGTTGCGTTATCTGAATAAAAGTATGAATAAGAAGTAGGTATTAAATAAATAAATAAAAACACTCAATACTTATTTACCTGGAATGTGTGACAAAACATATTTTTACACACTCTTTCTCTTTGACCGTTAGAAGACAACAAAAAATAGCAGATTGTGGTGTTTCGCCTAGAAGTTCCCTCATTAACTCTTCGTCTTTGAGGTTCACTCAATTCAATGTAGCAACTTAAAAATGAACTTTGATCGTTGTAGTTTTTTTTATAAAAACTATCAAATAGCTCTTTTATATGTAATAAATTAAACTTATCACACTGAAAATTGCATCTGCAGCCACAAACCTATGTATAAAACACAACTCAAATATATAGTAGAAAATCTTGAACTTAAAACGTTTTTCCACTTTACCTGTTCAGGCGCGTTTTTAGCCGGCACTACTTTATTTTTTCTATTCACATATGATTGCCCACTATTTCTTAATCTTTTATTATATTCTTTTTGGTTGTTGTGGTTTCCGACAGGGTAATTATACGCTGTATTTTGGAACGAATTTCCGTCATCCCTTGTCAAGTTTGGTTTGGAGACAAACCGGTTTCGGCGTTGTGCCATCTTCAGAACGAAAAATCACACTGAAGATGGCACAACGCCGAAACCGGTTTGTCTCCAAACCAAACTTGACAAGGGATGACGGAAATTCGTTCCAAAATACAATCTCTTATTGTTTAGGTCTTTATTAAGAACACATGAATATTCATTTCTTGACATTTTGCACAGATAACATAAATAACATGTAACGTTCTTCCACTGACTGCTTGCATTAGAGAGCATTTTGAGTGGGAATGCCTGCAGTATTTTGCTGAAATTTTTTTTTACAGACAGAAGAAAGTAATTATAACTGTAAAATGCAAAAAAAAAAACAGTTTTGAAAAAATTGTCGTTTACGTCAGTTGGTGCGATGAGTTTCGACACTACTTCTTCAAACACTGGTCCTAACAATGGTGCAATCGCATTCTTACAACAATATTTAGACTGGAAATTAATCAAACTTCCATGTCGTCATCATATTTTCGAAATTGTCTTGAAAAGTGTTTTTGACTTGAAATACTCAGCGACCAGTGCACCCGAAGTTCCTATTTTCAATCGATTTGCGGAAGCTTGGGACAATCTCAATCACACTTCATTCAAATGCGGTCACGATGACGAAATTGTCCGTTCAAAAATAAGCGAAGAGGATTGTGATGAAGTCAACCATGTCTGCTATCAAAATTTACAAAAAGATCAAATTCGCGCTGATTATAAAGAATTTCTTCAGCTCACAGTCACATTCCTTGGTGGAAACGGTGGCAATTTTCGGACGTGTAGTTCAACGTCCCATGCAAGGTTTATGGGAAAAGCAATTTATGGCCTGAAAATATTTATTTTTCGCGAACAATTTAAATGCACAGATAGACAATTGAGCGCGCTGCGAGATGAATGTATTTTTCTAGTTCGACTATATGTCAAAGTCTGGTATGGATGCCCAAATGCCATCACAGCTCCAAATCAAGATCTACAATTTGTAAAGGACTCGATCGCATACGCTGAAACAGATGCAGCAGTGTCCAACATAGTTCTATCAAAAATCAAAAATCATTTGTGGTATCTAGCACCAGAAAACGTTGCTTTAGCATTTTTTGATCCTTCCGTTTCAGACGAAGCAAAGCGCAAAATGATCAAATGTCTCCAATCAAGTGAACCGAACGTAAACCTATTGGAGAACCGTCGAATTGCAAACGTTGAAGTTTTACGTTCCAGTTCATTGAGCGATTTAGTATCATATAAAACAAAATATTTTTTCACTGCATTTGGTTTGTCTGCCTGTTTTTTGGAAAAAGATCCATCGTTATGGGAAGAAGATGATGACTATCAAGACGCTTTGGAATTTTGTCGTAATTTGTTCGTAGTAAACGATGCTGAAAACGATATGAAAGATTACAATCGAATCTTAACAAATGACGAAAATCAAAAACAATTGGTATTTCAGTTCGTCGAGTCATATCGTCAGAAATTCCCTTCACATAAGAAATCCACACTCACTTAAATTTGCTTGTATTTAGTATTTTTCAGCTATAAAATTGTCTAACTCTGATATTTTTCATAAAATTTTGGATTTATAAAGCTCGTTGAAACGGTAATTTAATTGGCAATTCGACCAAATATTAAAAATGAACAACTAAAACTAGTTTTATGTATTAAAATTTCAGTATTTCAATAAAAACATTGATTTTTCCCATATATTTCGATTTTTCAAACTTTAAGTCTTGGGCGGCAGGCTCAAACGCTCTCCGATCGCTACCAAATTTTAATGCTAAGCATTTGGTATCAAAAGGAAACTTTTTCCGCCCAGCAATCGGAAATCGAAGGAATTTTCTATAAATAAGGGCCAGTCTACTGCACACCCATATGACCTTCGTGAATATGGACGAGAACCTTTTTACGAAGTAGCTCAGGGATGACAATTCGATTATTCTTTTATAGTAAACCATCTACAACTGAAAGGTCATCTTTGGAATTATAGTATGGCATTACCGATTTTTCAACACTCTTCTTGTTCGATGGCCACCCATTTTGCACATATTTTTGCACTTTTACCAGAATTTCATCCGCTAGAATACCTCTTCTAATTTCGCTTTTATAATCTGCAGATAAACCTATATGAGACATTAACAAATTGCACTGTAAGTCTAATTCTTTATCAATCTCAATGTTGATTTTTCCTCCCAGCGGAGCTCTAGACAGCGTATCAGCGACAAATAAATATTTACCGGGTTTGTATACAACTTCCAGGTTATAACATTGTAAACGCAGCATAAAACGTTGAAGACGGGGTGGTATTTTGAAAAGCGGTTTATTAAATAACGATACCAAAGGTTGGTGGTCAGTCTCAACAATAACTTTTAGTCCGTAACTGTATTGGTGAAATTTTATGCAGCCAAAAAGAATGGCCAAACAGCTCTTTTTCTATTTGTGCATAGTTAATTTGTGAGCTTGTCAAAGAAGCTGAAGCATATGCAATTGGGTTCTGTTCATGAAAAATAGCTGCACCGACTGCAAACTTAAAGGCGTCGACTGACAACCTCAACTGCCAAAAAATGCCATTGTATGTCTTTTTTTAATAATTCGCGTAGATTTTTGTTTTTAGCCGATATATTTTTTATAAAAGCCCCGAGATAGTTAACCATGCCTATAAATCGCTGTAGTTCAGATACCGAACGTGGTGGTGGCAACTCGACTATATACTTGATTTTATCTGGGTCAGGCCGAATGCCATATTCATTAAAAATGTGCCCTATAAATTTTATTTCGTAAATTTTAGACCTACTTTTCAGCCCTTTCTAGCACTTTATTTAAAATTTGGTCATGTTCCGCAACGTCGGACGCATATATCAAAAAATCATCCATGTATATTATTAGCCCTTCGATTTCACCATTTCGGCATGAAAAATTTCTGGAGCCGCATTGATACCAAAGGGTAGACGTAAAAACCGATATCTACCAAATGGAGTGTTAAACGTACAGAGCCTCGAGGAATTCTCATCTAATGGCATCATCCAAAAACCTGAATTCGCACCCAGTGTGCACCGCTTAATTTAGATTTGCATTCATCAATGTTTGGGAATGCAAAACGCGGGCGCAAAATAGCTTTATTCAGATTTCGTGGATCTAAACACAGACGCAAGTTGCCGTTTTGCTTTGTAACTAAGACAATTGAACTCACCCCCTGCATTGGTTCTTTGACCGGTGTAATAACTTTTTAAGTTAACCATTCTATTTAATTCTTTTTTTAGAGGTTCATGTAAAGTAAACGGAATTCTTCTTGGAGCATCTATTACAGGTTCTACCTCCGGATTAATGACATACATCCTTTAGCAGACCCAGACCTTTGAACACACTTTCATATTTTTCGAACTTTTTATTAACAACATTAACTACATTGACCTGTTTCACTAAATTCATCGCTATAGCACTTTGTAAACCAATAATGTTATTACATTTCATATTAAGTATGTAGAAAATAGTTGAATATTCTTTCTGTTTGAAAACTTATGTCAATTGACACATATGTACCTAGATTTGGCAGTTTTTCGCCACTAAATGTTAATATTTTATTTGTTACATTCCGTTTTAAATTGTTTACATTCGACGATTTGTACGTATTTATAGACATTACATTTGCCTGTGCTCCAGTGTCTACTTGGCAGACCACATTCTTGTTACCCATTTTAACATTGATGTTCCATTCCTTGTCTGTTGAACAGGGCTGACAATTTTTTACCACGCCAACAAAAAAATCCTCGCTTTCGTCATCACTTTCGCCTTCTTCATTTTCCTCCAACTTCTTTATATATTTGTTTTGTTGTTGTTTAGTAAAACAGTATTTGGCAAAATGATTCGGTTTACCGCAAGCATGGCACTTCACTTCGAAAGCGGGACATTTGTATTTGTGCAGTTTGCATTTTATTGTTGTTGGACCCTGACTCTGACTTTGGTCCTGACTTTGACTTTCACTTGACTTCTTACGGTACATTTTATTTTGGCGCGATAACGCTGCTACGGTGCTTATTTCGTCTTCGTCTAACTGTTATATTATATTTTTATTAACTGTTGCTAACTCGTGCTTTTTGCAATATCTAGTGTTTTTTGCAAACGTACATTCCCTTCACACAAAAGCATTTCTTTAATTTTTGAAAATTTCTGTGATAGGCCGCATATAAATACATCGCGCACTAGGTCTTCACGAAGATTGCCAAATTCACATGTGGAGCTTACATTTATTGACTCACCTCGATGTTGACTTTGAGTGAAGAATTTGTGGCGCTCCATAGCTATGTTGGCTTTCGGTACAAAGTATTCCTCGATTTTTTTTAGCAATTCCTTGTAGGTGACCGCGTCGACATCTTCGTTGAAAGAATTGAAGATTTGCAGCGCCTCCGGCCCTAGATGATGTATTAACAAAGCCACTTTTCTAGTATCGGACTGGTCCTCTAAATTTGAAGCACGAAGAAAAATTTTAAATTGCGTTTTCTCCTATTTTTCCATTCGCCAGCTAAACTACTGGCTCCCAAATTTATCGGCGCAATTGTCGTAGCGAAACTCATAATTTGCTTTTCCACATTAGGCGCATTTGTAGATTTGTCGTCCTCCATGCTGTATTTGTAATCTTTGTGTAGCTTATTACTTTTTAAGTTTTATACGGCAGCCCCACCTGACAACATGTTATATATTAAATAAATATATTTAATAGTAGGTTTTAGTATTTCAACTCCTTTTTTTATTCTTTGTCTCTTGTAGTGATGTGTTACGTACAAGTGATGATTCTCCTAGGGTTGCTTAGTCTAGTTGTTCACAAGTAATACGTGTTGTATGTAAATAGTAGTAGTATTGTATGTTATGTATATAAAGTAGTAAGTATTTAAGGGTTTAATATAAAATATAAATACACAACAACCAACAGCAACAACGTTAAACATTTCATAGAAGGCCAGCCAGTGTTTCAAAAGCCACTACGATTAATCCAGGAGAAATACCACGCAGTAAAGAGGAATTTCAGCACCTTATAAAGACTGGCGTATGTATGCCATCAAATAGCATCTACGTGGTGACTATAAGGCACTAAACGCGTAAACCCTACCCAAGAGATATCCTCCGCCGCATATTCAAAATTTTACTTGTTTCTTGAAAAAATACTTATATTGTGGCTACTATTAGATACCAGTCCGAAGACCGCAGTCTCGGCCTGTTCGAGTTCATACGTATGCCCTTCGGTTTGCGAAACGCCGCACAAACCATTCAAAGGTACTTATATGCATGAAGCATTGAGAGGCCTAGATTTTGCATCACACCTTCGTTAAATTTTTAAAATACTACGAAAACACTCTTTTATCATCAATCTGTCAAAATGTGTGTTGGACTCAGCGCAAATCGAGACTTTAATCTACTTAGTTAAACCTGAAAGTATAAGCCCTCTACTAGCGAAAATAGAAGTCACCCGCAAATTTCCCATGCCGAAACTCGCACTCGAATTCAAACGATGGCGATTGACTATCAGGTTACAGGGCACATAAAAAAGACAAGAGAATAAGAAAAAATACAAAATGCCTTTTACTTGGTACAAGGTGGCGCGAAAGTAATCCTCCGATCAGAAAATGCTATAAATATTGCGATTGGCCCATAATGTCAGTTCTGTTTTGACATTTGTGTAGTAAACACATGCGAAATACAAATAAACAATGTTACGATACACTGCGCCAGTACGCGGAATATTGCTGACTATTTATTTGATCAATAATCGGTCGGTGATTTCGTCGCAGATTTCCTGGCCGTCCAACTGGTGAAACACTGTGACGTTTAGCCGCTCGCCTCGAAGAGACTGGCACAACACGAGATGCTGCCAGGCGTGGCAGACCCCGGAGTAGCCGTTCTGCAGAGAATATTGCTGCTGTAACCGACGATGTCATGGAAGCGCCGTCGACATCGACCAGACGACGTGCCACGCAAATGGGTATCAGTCGACGGTCTTTACAGCGAATTTTGGTACAAGATTTGAAGATGTTTCCGTACAAAGTCCAGACGGTGTCAGCTGTTAGCTGCTGACCGCCAATCGCGTCTAACATAAGCTCAAGCCAACATCGGAAGTTTACTTTTGCGCCAGTGATAAATCCATTTATCACTTCCCAAAATGTAAAGATGTTTTTGGAGCACATATTGCTCCAAGTGTCCTTATTTCAGAACCTCTACTGTATTTGCCGTGTCAGCTGTTTGCTAGAGCACCAATAGACAGTAGCTGGTATGAACATACATCTGTATATGTACGAGTATACACATTCACCTGCGCATAACTAGACAAGTCGGTTATCAACATAAATATGTACACACATTCATATACGCATAGTAACAACGCACTGGGTCGCGGTGGTAACAATAGGTAGAGGCACTGGCGATGCTCTTCGCTGTTCAATACAACAGCCACATTATCTTCGCAGTAACTTCATAAGCAAGCTGCACTGGCGACGCTCGCACATCACCTGATCGCTATGGCTATACCATAAATAGCGGTCAGCAGCATAATGCAGAGATCGCGGCACACGGCGATGCTCTCCTTATCAACAACTCCGTTTATCATTGTACATGGCTATGTTTAACTTCGCAAATCGCTCTCAGCCACTGCATACCTGCTACAAGGGCAAAGCGATGCTCTTAGTAATAAGAAAAATAGTACCATTATTTGATGGGTCACTGATGCAATGTAAATATGTATGGACAATATGCAAATTTCAAGGTCATCGATCAACGGCACAATTCATAATAATATTTTAGTATATAAGGGGCGATTGAGTTTCATTCGGGACAGTCCACTAAGCATGTTCAAGAATAAATCGCATCGCTAATTTACCATTGCTTTTTCTTTGGCGTTCAACATCTTCATTTTGGGCATCAGCAAGTGGAAACGCCCGGTCCTTCGAGCCGGATCGAAGCGGCACACACCAAATTATAAATGGGTGGGGATTCAGATTATGCTACACCGCCGAGAGTGGTTAGCGATACGAACATCCACATCAAAGTTTCACAACGGCAGCGCGTAATTCAACGCATAATGGACCTGCAGTGTAACATCCAACTACTGGATAACATGTCGTCCTATCAGCTAGAAACGAAACTTCAAATGGTGGAACCCCACTTCAGTACATTTGAGAGGTTGCAGACAGAGCTTGAATGTCTGGACGAATCTCAGCTGGAAGGCGATCACCGCACAACATTTGAAGATTCATTTTGTGAATTGAAAAGTGCCATTGTCGAGCGCATATCAGAATTGCGCAGGGTGGACACCTTAAGCATCACAAGGGTGGTCGCACCAACAACTGCACCTATGCCGTCGCCTCGTCACAGTTTGCCGAAACTACAATTAACAAAATTTAGCGGCAGCTACACAGAATGGCTGGACTTCTACAATATGTTCACAACCCTGGTACACAACAATACCGGATTGGAGGACATAGAGAAGTTCCAGTACTTACGCTCGTGCCTCACTAATAGCGCTTTCCGCCCAGTGCAGTCGCTGGAGGTAACCAGCTCCAATTACAAACGCGCCATTGATTTGCTCGTCACCAGATACGACTACAAGAGGTATATCTTCCAATCGCATTTGCAAGCAATTTTTAACATTAAGGGCATACGAGCCGCAAGCGTGTCATCACTGAGGGAATTTATGGACCTCATCAATTCCCATCTTCGCGCAATGCAGTCCTTTGCCTCTCCAATTCAAATTTCGGATGGCTTACTACTCCAGCTAATAGTCGCAAAATTGGAGCCAGATATGCAGGTAAAATGGGAGGAAGAGATTGCTGCAATCTCCGACAAGCCGAGTTCCCAAAACATCCAGATACCATCGTGGGATGATCTCGCGAAATTCATCGAACGCAGATGCCAAACAGTAAATATCATCGAAACTAATAAAGGCGTATTGGGCAGAAGCACATCAACTGCAGCAACAACAAATTCCGCAAGAACAAATTCGACGCTCACAGCGAACACGAACAACAAAAAATGTACGCTATGCAACGACAACAACAACCATGCTGCTTTCAAATGCAGCAAATTCACTGCGCTAAATCCAATCCAGCGTTACGTTTTTGCTAAGAACAATCGCCTATGCTTTAACTGCTTAGGAGCAAATCACGCTGTACCAAGTTGTACATCAAACAATCGATGTCAGGAGTGTAAGGAGCCACATCATACTCTCCTTCATCGAAGTTCACAATCATCGCCATGCAGTCAGGAACTCAGTCAAGCATCTCCTTTGGCGTTGCATGGAAGCAGACAACAAAACGACGTCATACTCGCAACTGCATTGGTGCGGCTACATAACACTCGTGGAACGACGATTATAGCTCGCTCCCTCTTGGATTATGGGTCGCAATTGAATTTTATCTCTGAACGCATAGCCCAGATCATAAGGGTAACAAAAAAAAGGGTGACCACAGAAATTAATGGAATCGGTTCCTTATCTACCAAGTCAAGGTATGCAGCAACCATCGAATTGAAATCAATGCATAGTGGATTCACAGCGCTGACAGAAGTAATAATCATGCCATCAATTTCTTCAGCTCAGCCACAAACATCCATCAATATCGCTTCGTGGAATATACCAAAAAATATCGCCTTAGCTGATTCAACATTTTACGTCCCAGGTCCAATTGACATGCTAATAGGAGCAAGTATCTTCTTCGATATGCTATCAGTGGGTCAACTAAGAATCGGAGGAGACCTGCCAATATTTCAAAAGACGCAACTGGGTTGGATAGTGGCTGGATCAATTAATTCCCGCTCAGCGCTATCACCATCACCACTATCAGCAGCAGTGACATCGTTGGAATCAGTCGAAACACCAACACCTATATAAACCTCCTTAGACGCTTGCCTAGAACGGTTTTGGCGACTTGAAGACACAGGCCATCATGACACAAACAAGCGCACAGCATCTGAAGAAGAGTGCGAGACCCACTTTCGTCAAAATACAACGCGTTGTCCGCTGACGAACAAATTTATCATTCGTTTACCATTTTCCGAAGATCCATCAGCAAATTAAGGTCGACCCAGTGGACGCCAAATGGCAGTGCATTCTTTGGCGCAACACACCCAGCGAAACATTGGCTACATACCAACTGCAAACAGTAACCTATGGAACCAGTTGCGCACCCTTTTTGGCAGTTCGATGCCTACAACAATTAGCACCTGAAAATATGTTGGCATATCCAGTTGGCGCAGCAATAACGCTTCGTGACTTTTACGTCGACAATCTCATGACCGGTGGTTCAACAATCGAGGAAGTCAATACGATAAAAAGCGAATTCGTTAGCCTACTAAAGACTGGTGGATTCCCACTGCGAAAATTCGCCTCTAACTCGGACGACGTCATCGCGGATGTTGCATCAGCAGATCGAGAGCAAATTGTTAATTTTGATGACATGACGTATGTCAAGGCTCTAGGACTAAAATGGTCTCCAACAAAGGACTGTTTCATGTTTTCGTATACTCCTCCACATCATAACCGGGTAAAAATCACCAAGCGGACGATCCTGTCACAAGTTACTAGCTTTTTTGATCCTCTTGGGCTACTTAATCCAATCATCTTAAAATGCAAAATCCTAATGCAGCAACTGTGGAAACTGCGCCTCTCTTGGGATGAAGGAGTCCCACAATCGATTCATACTAACTGTCAAAATTTGTGCCATCAACTATCACTCACCGATGGCATTCAGGTGCCAAGGTTTGTGGTATATAATACGGACACCACAGTTCACGCCTTCGCAGATGCAAGCAGGAAGGCATACGGTGCATGTATATATGCGGTATCTCAGACAGACGATGGCCCACAATCAACACTTCTTTGTGCGAAGTCACGCGTGGCACCCACAAAGGAAGTGACTTTGCCAAGGTTGGAGCTGTGTGCTGCGACCTTGCTTGCCGAATTACTACACTCAGTCATTTCAACATTTTCGTACAAGGTGACGCCAACGTTCGTTCGTGTCAAATCGAGTAGCGAAAGTTCAGCAATTAACTAGAGATTTCAGTTGGAATCACGTTCCGTCAGAAGAAAATCCAGCAGACTTGGTGTCGCGTGGGGCAACTGTAAGGGAAATTGCTGCCAACCCTTTTTGGTTTCATGGGCCTGAATTCCTACTCAAGGATAATAGCCAGTGGCCTACAAGTACATTACGCACCGTCGACAGAATCCCGGAGCAAAGAAAACACTGCCTATCTCTGACGACGTCATGCCAAACAGACATCATTGCCGACCACAAGTACGTCAACAGCTATAACAAAATTTTACGCATTTTCGCCTACATCAATCGATTCACATCATCATTGCGCCATCTGCCGTTTGAGAAGGGTCCCATTACGGCCAGAGAGTTGGACCTAGCTCTACGTCTGATATGCCAATATATACAAAGAGTAATGTTCGCAAAGGAGTATAAGGACTTGGAAAAAAATGGAGTAAGTCGCCTTTCGCATTTTAATCAACTTTCTCCATTTCTTCACAACAGAGTTATTCGAGTTGGTGGAAGAATTAAAAACTCATCTCTGCCGTTTCAAGCAAAACACCCAATCCTTTTTCCAAAGGCTCATCCATTTGTTCGCACACTGGTGGACACACTTCATCGCCGCCACCTACATGCTGGATGCCAAACCCTGTTGAGCATACTTCGTGATAGGTTCTGGATCATCAATGCACGAAGCCTAATCAGACAAGTAGTTCCCCAATGCGTGCTGTGATTTCGCAATAAGCCACGATTTGAAAGCCAGCTAATGGGTGCCCTTCCTCAAGAACGTGTGCAGTAACATTGCCATTCGAAATATCGGGCGTCGACTACTGCGGCCCATTCGCAATCACTCAACGACTTCGAAACAGGGGTCCTCTCAAGGTGTATATCTGTCTGTTCATCTGTTTCACAACAAAGGCAGTGCATCTTGAGTTGGTTTCAGACCTAACCACGATATCTTTCATTGCCGTTTTGAAACGCTTCGTCGCTAGGCGAGGCAAATGCAAAACAATTTTCTCGGACAATGCAACAAACTTTGCTGGTGCAAACAGAGAACTACGGGAAATGTTATCAATATTTATGTCAGAGCAATACATTGCGACAGTTCAGGAGAAGCTTGCAGAGGAAGGAATTGAGTGGAAATTTATCCCTCCTCGATCCCCCCATTTCGGCGGCTTATGGGCAAGTGCCGTTAAGCGCGCAAAATATTACCTCCGCAGAGCGGTCGGTTCACATCTGCTAACCTTCGAGGAGTTGCACACAGTGTGCTGCCAGGTAGAAGCAATGATAAACAGCCGCCCTCTAACACCGCTGTCAACTAATCCCGATGATCTTTGCGCGCTCACACCCGCACATTTTTTAGTGGAACGAACTCTCACAGCCATCAACGAACCAACGATGTCCGATGTTAATGTTGGCCTGCTTAAACGTTTTCAACTGGTTCAAGCAATTCAACAAGGGTTTTGGGATCGGTGGGACGCTGAATACATCAAAGAGCTTCAGCAACGATCTAAATGGAGCATACCGCGCACAAATGTCTAACGCAATGATCTGGTGCTACTCAAGGAAGATAATGTACCGCCATTGAAATGGCCACTGGGTAGGGTCGTGGATGCTATTCCAGGCAATGACGGAGCTGTACGGGTTGCAGTTGTAAAGACTACGGATGGATTTCATAAACGGGCTGTTGCTAGGCTATGTAAACTGCCCATTGAACAAACACATCGATAACAATGTTTTACTTGCTCTAGTTGCAGTTTTTGAAGGCGCTACCTTCAAGGGGGGAGGATGTTGGAGCACATATTGCTCCAAGTGTCCCCATTTCAGAACCCCTACTGTATTTGCCGTGTCAGCTGTTTGCTAGAGCACCAATAGACAGTAGTTGGTATGAACATATATCTGTATATGTACGAGTATACACATTTACCTGCGCATAACTACACAAGTCGGTTATCAACATAAATATGTACACACATTCATATACGCATAGTAACAACGCACTCGGTCGCGGTGGTTACAATAGGTAGAGGCACCGGCGATGCTCTTCGCTGTTCAATACAACAGCCACATTATCTTCGCAGTAACTTCATAAGCAAGCTGCACTGGCGACGCTCGCACATCACCTGAGCGCTATGGCTATACCATAAATAGCGGTCAGCAGCATAATGCAGAGATCGCGGCACACGGCGATCTTCTCCTTATCAACAACTCCGTTTATCATTGTACATGGCTATGTTTAACTTCGCAAATCGCTCGCAGCCACTGCATGCCTGCTACAAGGGCAAAGCGATGCTCTTAGTAATAAGAAAAACAGTACCATTCTTTGATGGGTCACTGATGAAATGTAAATATGTATGGACAATATGCAAATTTCAAGGTCATCGATCAACGGCACAATTCATAATAATATTTTAGTATATAAGGGGCGATTGAGTTTCATTCGGGACAGTCCACTAAGCATGTTCAAGAATAAATCGCATCGCTAATTTACCATTGCTTTTTCTTTGGCGTTCGAAATCTTCATTTTGGGCATCAGCAAGTGGAAACGCCCACTTGCGCATCCAGATGTCTTAGCAAACGTTAAACTGTTAGCAAACCCAGCTCCATCGGCCGTAGTACATCAGCTCAACGATAGGCAACCACTACCACTCGAACTTTTTTAAGGAAGGTTACGATCGCACAGTGCAAAGACAGCACTTTTGATCGCTATTTACACCGCTGTTAAACATTTTAGACACCTATTAGAAGGAAGAAAATTTTCTGTAGCAACGGGTCGCAATCTGCTCACTTTTTCTTTCTCGCATATAAAAGACAATGCCTCACCTAGACAAACTCGTCATCTTGATCTTATCGGCCAGCATTCCACACCTTCCTGGAGCTACTAATATTATTGCAGATACACTCTCGAGCATCATCGCACTCCATATAGCGGCAGACGAGGTAATCAATCACGAATTAGTAGCTAAGTAACATCTAGTACAACATGCGAAGAACTCCAAATATTAATGCAATCAAACAGCACATGACTACAGTTCAGAAAAATTCAATTGTCTTCTGACAATACACCTATAGCGTGGTACATTTCCGGCAGTTCAGCGCGACCTTATATACTACCTCCACAAAGGTAAGCCGTCCAAGCGAAGTTGAACAATGCAGTGCATCCTGGAAAAATAGCCCCTGCGCGGTTTGTGAAGCAGCACTTTGTATGGGAGCGAATTTTAATTTCAAGCGATAGTCAGGCGACGCTCATAGCTCTCTCTTCCTACGAAGTATAATCTTTGTTAGTTCTTCAGTGCATAGAGAGTCTGAACGCCATGGCTGAGAGAAACCTGATCCTACTTCCAGTACTCATGGGGGTGGATGGCAGCGAAGAAGCCGACATGCTTGCCAGAAAAGCAGCGGCCTCCATTCCTATGTATTTGACCCGAGCCGTTTCTTGCGGTGGGACCTGGTGCTATAAGAGAAGAGCTCAGGCAAAAGACAAAGCCTCAGACAGTCAAAGAGTACAATCAAAAAAGATACAGGCTTATGATTGACCTTCCCAGGGAGAAACTGAGAATTGTTATAGGTTTTCTGACGGTTCACTGTAGACTAAAAGGTCACATGCGCAAGCTAAGGATCTGGTCGGACGATCACTGTCGCTTCTGTGACTCGGCAGGGGAGACTTCACAGCATTTGCTCATGGAGTGTGAGGCTGTGGCGCGCAGATGGGGGACGGTACTGGCCGGAAGAGCAATACGTACACTCCCTATCCGCGGCGACCATTCTGAGTTTTCTGGAGGTCCTGAAGCTGGCGGAATCGATGTGATGAGCTTCGAGGGCACAATGAACTAACTGGTCGCAGTGCATACCTCTCTTTATCTTTTTATGGGAGAATATGGCAGTGCATACCATGTCAACGCTCAAAGGGGGGTAGGTACGTCATTTCAACAATGGAAAAGTACAATTTACCTTCGGAGCGCTTCGATCACATAAACGTAGATATCTTCGGCCCCCTGCTGCCATTTAATGGGTAAGATATTGGTAAACAATTATCTATCTTTTTTCCAGATGTCTGGAGGAAGTTCCGCTATCGGACATAAACGCAGACTTTATTAAAGCCCTCGCATTAATTAACGGGTGGATCAAACACTGCGATCAATACTATTTCGACATTGGGCGTAACACATTTGCGACCGATAGCTTACCACCTGCAATCGGACGGTTTAATGAAGAGGTTTCATAAGACAGTCAAAGCAATAATCATGTGCTTGAACTCACCCAATTGGTCCTATTAGCTTCCATTTATACTGCTGTGGCTCCGATCAGTGTACATGGCAGATATCAATGCAACACCCGCTCAGTTGGTTTATGGCACTAAACTTAGACTTCCGGGCGATATGTGTAAAACCCAAAAAACTACATCGCCAAATGCACGATTGCGAAAATATATATGTATATTAGAAAAATAATTTTCTAATGTCGATCAAGCTTTGGAAGTTAATGAAAGCCTCCGGGCAAAGCACATTCAACAGGTAGCAGCATCAAACAAAAATCCACCATGGGGTATATTTTGTTGTCCATCACTCGTCAAAATAGATACATACATATATCAAATTTGACGAGTTTGATAATTCTAAATATAAACAAAATGTACGCGTTTCTACATTTTGCCTGAAAAATATATTTGTTTTCAACGCAAACAGTGCAAGCCCCATCAAACTACAACGGATCCTCCGGAAGCAATGCTCCTGGTCACAAAATTCTGGAAAGACTCACGAGGTATGCATTCAAGAATGCAAAAAATGGTCGCAAAGCACTTCATTGTTTGCAGAAAGCGGTATGCCCAAGCTCTATTCCAATTGAATATTAAAACAAGATCGGAGCTATCCCCATCTTTTATAACACAATGTCCAATTTCTGAGTAAGTACATTCATATGTATATAAGTATGTACATATATGTATATGTTTTCTAAATTAGAAATATACAAAATGTAAAGAAAGATTGTTTTGTACAAACCTTTTTTTGACTTCTTATAGACCAAATATATGAAAAAATGCCAATCAGCTGCTAACATTATGCTACCTGTGTACTTGAAAGAATCTGCCGGAGTCGGCATAAAACTGTAGGTCCTTCGTCTGATATATTAAGTGTAAGCGCCAATTTATCATTCGACAAACATTTATAACTACATATGTATGTAGTACGTATTTTTACTTAATTTTTAAGTGAGTCCTTTAAAACTATGAATAGGTTTAATGAGAAATCCACTTCCGCCGTAGTCAAATTGAGCAAAGATCATAGATAATATTAAATAAGCTGCCCAATGTGTACCTAATTCATGTTAAAGAAATGCATTCTGAAACTAAATTTCCTAATTGTTATTGGTTCTTTTTCCTCCAATGTGCATATATAGGTTAAAGCAATGTAAATATATTACTGAAGTTGACTTTTTGATATAATAAGCTTCCCGTCATTACATGTTTCAATACACATTACATAGGACAACCAAAGAGAATTAAGATAAATTTGAGCCGTTATATAAACCATCAATTGTCTATTTACACATGTCGCCCATGCAAACAAAGCCACAAATCTTGCAAAAACATTTCTACCGAAAGCCCGCAATGCCTCTCATAGCCGATCAATATTGTACCAGTTAGACATGGCGTTGCACTGATAGATTCTACTTGTGCGATCAAAAGCGGTTTTAAAGTCGACAAAAATATGGCGTGGATTGGACGTGCAGTAAATATCTGGTAAATAATGGATTTACCATACCCAAGGCCACACTGATAAGGTCCAATCAGCACAGTATCGTCGATAAGACCTTATTTACGATATTTAAAAGGCTTATATTACAATAGTTGGCGCAAACAGAAGAATCAATCTTCTTACGGATGAGGCGAAGTACACTTAGAAATCCTAGTCTACTAGTCAAACCAAATTGTGCTTTACAGCTGTAACATATGTATGTATGTCCTCCCAGCTGTTTTGCCGCCGACCGTTCGTTCCGGGCGCTATGTTGTTCTTAAGCCGTCTTAGTCTTGTTCTCACCTCGCCTTGGTCGAGTGGAGAGATGTGGTGATTATATTGGGTCATCGTACTCAAAATCTGTCCAGTGATAGTTTGTATACAGTTTGTGTGATGCTATGAAACCACATGCTTATATTGCAGAAGAACCGTCGCTTTATTTAAATAACCTTAAGGAGTAGTTTTACGAAAATTATAGTTTTGTTGTCCAAATATCGCCTAAGCTTCCCATTGGAACAACGACCAAGCAACACTTCTGACTTGGGTTTTTTATAATATAGATAAAAATAAAACGCGGTAGCATTATTATTATCTCAGATGACTTAAAACAAGATAGAGCCACTTTTTACGCCTACCAAAAAATTCTAGACAAGACCCTTTGAAAAAAAGCAATAGTTGCATTAAAAATTATATACATATGTATATTATTAATGGTGCACCTCAACACTTAAAAAATATACTTAATAATATATGTTAATATACTTAATAATATATGTTAATAATTACACTTTTTTAAAATCAATATATTTTGTTTTTCGTTCTTTAAATAATGAAAATTAATAATTGAAAATGTGAACGGTTAATTGTTTTCCTTGGAACTTTATTGGAATGGACGACGAGAAGCTTTGGTGGAAGCTAGACATGGCAGGAAGGAAACGGTTTGGGAGCAAATTGGCCATGAGCTGCACACAAGTGGTAAGAAAAAATTATTTTCAATAATAATGTGCTCGTAAATAAATATGTAATGATTATTAATTTCTAGGCAAGGTATGCATGCGGAGATGGTCAACGCTTCGGGACCGCTATGGAAGAGAAGTGCGGAATTCTGCAGCACCATCAGACAGACAGGCACATTGTTATAATCAATTGTACTTGATGGATGCGCCTACTTTTTAAAAATTCAAGTGATTTCTCGAGCGTAAGTAGAGTCTTCTACTACAATAGTGCGCCTACCATTCGGCACAATGATAGTGTCGATTGTTGCAAAGATGAGTGCAGCCAAACAAGCTCGAGCACGGCAGCGAGTAATGGGGGTGGCATTCGAGGTGCAACAAGAACCAGAATAATAAATACTTTAATTTTATATGTACATTAGTGTTTTTCAGTAACTACATATGTATTAACATTATTTCTAAAAACATATTGCAACTTTCTTTTTTTCTGCTTCCATTTTGCCAGCTCTGTCATTTATCACAAATATTTAACGAATATGTAAACAAGAGAAATCAGATGTTTTCTGCGTTTTAACAGCGGGCACAAGTTTTGTTCCATTCTGGGGTAACCGCGCTCTTAACTTTGCAAACCTCTTTAATTATAAAATATAAAGTAATGTGCTTTTCTCGCAGGGCAGTTCAACCAGTTCCTTATGACATATGTATGTAACCATAACCTCGAACGTTTAACTTTGTTTATCTTGGAATTACAATGGACCCGAAATTTAATTTTAATCTTCACATAAATGTTACAGTTAACAAAGCCAAGTTCAATCCGACCGGAAAGAGCCAATTCAAAAACAATTTCTGCTTTTTGCTTTAAGCAATTTTCGTTGGGATTCTCAGTACAACCTGCCGCCATATATATGTATGTAAGTCGTTTCAAACTCATTAATCTTCCTACACTATTACTATTTTTGGTCAAGTTACTGACAGGCTTGTGGCCGCTGTGGTCGAGTTGGTAGCGGTGCGTGCTATAACTTGATATGCTGGTGAGTTCGAGGTTCGAATCTCAGTAAGGGCAAGCAAAATCTTAATGATAGAAAAAGTTTTTTCTAATAGCGGTCACCCCTCGGCAGGCAATGGCAAACCTCCGAGGGTATTTCTGCCATGAAAAAGCTTCTCATTAAATACATCTGCCGTTCGGAGTCGGCACAAAATTGTAGGTCCCTCCATTTGCGGTAGAATATAAAGCGTACACCACAAATGGTAGGAGAAGCTCGGCCAAACACCGAGCTATATAGTGTACGCTCCAAAATTATATATATATACTGACAGGCTTGATCTGTAGCCCCTCTCTTCTTGGCGAAATAAAACTAAACGTTCCCTCCCGAAATTCAAGACATTTCCTGCCTCCTTTTCTGTAAAAGTAAAAGTTTATGTCAGGATTTTAACACTCACTCCGGTTCTTTTGATATTTCTGACTCACTTTTAAACGCAAAGCAAATTATACTCAATGCTCTCAATAATTGATACATACATTTGTTCTGTAGCTGAACAGTTCTGGATTTCGACACTTATAATGTTGATTCCAATCCGAAAGCAGAGTTAAATTTCCACGCAACATCTCATGGAAAGGGGTAATGCGAGGGGCTTGAGGCGGTCTATAAGAATATGAACTATGTTATGATTCCGCTGCAGCTTAAAAAATTGTTGTTTCTTTGAAGTACTTGGAAAGGCCCTTAATACGGCTCTTTCAACGCTGTACGAATGTGATCTACTCGGAGAGACACGAATTCGCAGTCCCTAAGCTCAGGTTGGACGAATGTCTGCTTTACTCCGTGGCGAAATGCTTTTATTAGTTTGGCATATACTGTAGAAACTGCTTGATAAATTCCTTTTCGTTTGGCTGGCCTTCAGGTGATGTAGAAATTCGCTTAATACTCTTAGTTGGTTTCCAAACAGCATATCTGACGGGCTTGCTCGTAGGTCTTTTTTGACGGATGTTCGCAAACCTAGAACAAGTGGTAGGACCGAGTGCCGATTCGAACTGTCGTATCCACGTGGATATGTTCGACCCCTCTATCAGCCTCGTTATATTCGCCCAAAATGGACTTTGCAGGATGTTTAATTTTATTTCTCTGGCACTGAATATAGCTTCGCACAAACTGCGCATTCTCTTTTGTCATACCCGGCCGCACGTATCGTTCCATGAACCAATTACTACAGATCACGTATTCAGGCAACCGTGTATTTGTAATTGATTTTGAGAAAAAAATGAGTGACGTAGTGCTTTTGAAGTTTTTCGTTTTGCTTACACTTCAAGGCGAATTGATTAAAGGTGGTGGCAAAGCGAATTCATAAAAATCTGTCAAATTAAGAATGTCATAATCGAAGAGAATTGAAGAATGGAAGTTATTGTTTGTTTTGTTGTCAGATGAAAGAAAATTTATTTTGGTAAGTTGAATTCTGTGTACATACATATTTACAATTATTGATTAAAACTTAAAGATTCTTTGCAGTACGTGCATTCCTGTAGATCCTAGAAGCAAGAAGGTCGATGTTTTACTATTGCTGCACCAACACAAGTTATTAATCCTGCAGCAGATGTGAGTGGTGATTGGCTTGAAGATGCTTCTAGGTAAATTTAATTAAATATTTATTTGTTCCCACTTTTGAAATAACTTTTATTGTACATTCATTGTGCTATCCCACCACATAATTAGCAAACCAAAATAGATGAAGATTGGGAAGCGCATCTGATTATAATTGAAACTGCAACAAAGCAACACATCCGATCGCAGCGCCAACAACTACCTCGTCTGGACACATCGCATGTGGGTGACGCAAAAGGACAGTGACAAATTGTCAATAGTTTTAAGTGTGCAAATTTAAGTGCAGAATAAGCCGAATGGGCATGAAAAATTGTAGAATTCTTGGTGTCTAGATTACACAAAACTATGCTATAAGCACTTAAATTTGCCTCTTAATTTCTTTTTGTTGTAAATACTTAAATACTAACTGAATTATTACAATTTCATTTTACAGGCGTTTGTTAGCAGGCAATAAACTTTAGTTTCAAATGGCGAAAACAAATAGAGTTGAGAAACACCAGAATGATGGTCGTTAACGCGTGTGTAAAAGTCTAATCGAAGCGACTGTACAATATTGGTAACAAAAAGCCAAGCGATATGATGGTGGCCCATAAATACGAAACGAGAGTTTTGTGGTTTAAATCAATATACAAACATATAACTTATTATAGCAATATTATTGTTTTTAAAATTTCTTAAAATTTTGTATATACCAATTAAGTTAAATATTAATTACCTTTAATGTTTATCACCTTTCGAAATTAATCTTACCTCTAATGTCAGAACAGTTTTTAATACACAGGTTAGAAATTTGAAAAATAAAAATATATAATTTTATTGAGCTCAAGGCCAGTTTATGGAAGATTTTTTTGTGTGAAAAAACAACAACAAATATATAAAGATAGATTCCTCCTATCCAATAAAACTCCGACATAAAAAATAACAATTTTTTGTTTGCTGCAATAAATTTTAAGTTGTTTTTTTCGCTACAATGTGTATTATAAATTTTTTCGTTATTGTTGCCAGTACGTTTAGGAATTAATATTATTTCATATAAAAAACCAAATATATATGTATGTACATATGTATATTTATATACTATGCCTTTGCAACATTGAAGTTGGTAGGCTGCTTTACTAGCGCCTGCGCGATTTGTAGGCTGCTTTACTAGCGTCTTCAATTTTTCTCTAAAACAGAAAATAGTACAAAAGAAAAAAAACAAAAAAAATTAGAATCATTTAAAAGGAAACAAAGGGCAAAAAGAAAAGAAAAATACGGAAAAGACCTTTCAATAGTTTAACCTACCAAACTCAGAAATTGATTTTTGAGGAATTTTTTATACCCCATTATGCGCTGTTTTGCCTTTTTAATTTTTAGGCGCCTGTTGAGGTTTCGCAACCGGAAATGAATACGGCCTTTAAAAAAAGTAGTTTTACGCTTTCGGGAACTTCAACGTCCGCGCTTTTCTCCATTAAACTAATTTTGATATTTTGCAGTGCAAAGTTTCCAATGCATTTAGGCTGTGGAAAATAGTCTCTAATTTTTTAACACCACTCAAAAAATGTGTCGACGGCTTGTTGAGATATCCCTTCGACACCTGGTCCACCCATGTGAAAGTATTTCCGTACTTTTATGGTCCGTTAGACTAAGTTTTTTTATTATTTAGCCGGAAATGTATTCCAAGGCGTCCTCCTGTAGAATACCACATTCAACCGTATGTCGATTATTCAACCCGTCGATGATTTCCGGCTCCATTTCGAATTGTTGCGCGTTATCCTCACCGCCGTCAATATCAAATTGCTCTATGCAACTCTGACTACTTACCATACTGACGTCCGCTAATCTTGAGGTGGTCGGTGTTTCCGAATACGTTAGACATTCGCTTGTGTCTGCCATCACATTCCCCCTTCCTTGTATACACTCTGTGTTGCGCGCTGCAAAAATAGTAAGAATAAAAATCACATATCACATATTTGTAAGAAGTATAATTTAATATGCATACCTAAAATGTACTTGCGTAGCCTATATTTAAATTCCTGTGGTGTTGGGTGGTCGTTCAAGCCACTTCTTCGTAGAGCATTACTAAGGAACGGTTTGTCGTAACTATTCCCTTCTGAAAAAATTCTACACCCTCCTTGTTGGGCATAATGGGCAACAGCATGAGTTCGTTCATGGCTTTCAAAACGTGTAATTGGTTTGGAAGCGCGGTTCCAATAGGTTCCTTCAGGTATAAACTCATATCAAAAGAAGTTAAACTATAATTAATATTAGATACCTTCCCCGGATAGCCAAAAGTTCTTATATTCGAATTTAATACATCGAACCAGTCATTAACTAGTTGAATTAGATCTGCTGCCTCAGTGGGCTTAAATAATTCAAAACCCAAAGAGTAACAGCGCCTTATCCCATTCGCAGTAGTATTTGAAAACAGTTGCGCTGCTAATTGAACCTTCTGGCGTCCTAATATTTAGTTTAGTTTTATGGGTTAGTAGCAGTGATAGTATTTTCTTACCAATGCCTTTAACTGATAAGTGTTCTTCTGTTACTTTAAAAGTGATAGAAACATCCGCCGTTGCAGTGTACTTCAATAGATCAGCAATTGTCCGGGGGGTTAGGATTTGTCCTTTCCATAACAAACCAGTATCTAAGAAATGGTTTCTTATTAGCTTTAAAAGATGCGGTGCATCAGCAAATGTAAACACTTTTACGCTTTCGTCGTTAGGATGTGTGAACCACGGTTTATCTGGAAAAGTATACAAATTAAATAAAGATAATAAACATTACAAAAAAATGTTTAATGGAAGAAAAAGGAATGTTAATCTTACCTACAGTCACTTCTAATTCTTTCCTTAGCATCCGATTGGTAGGGCCCATATCGCATACGACCGCCGCCACAGGAAAACTTGCAATTTTTAGTGCCGTTATAATGTTAAGTAAAATTTTTTTCTCATTTGACAATCAAAATTAAAAAAAAACTGTATGTTTCCAGGATTTCCGCAACCCACGAGCCATTACTACCTGGACATAATTTGCGGGTTTTCGTATATAGTCTCCTGGCTGATCATATTCATATGCTTCAGCGACATTCATCTCGTCGAATGCAAGAACACATATTTTATCGTCATCGCAAAGCTCAGTCATGTGTTGCATACAATCAATTTATCCAGCCAGGAGACCCTCGCTTATGTCGTTTTTACGGAACCAGCGCTGCAGTGTGGACACGTGCGGAAGCGGAAATCCTTTTTCATACAAATGGTTGTATGCTCTTGGACCGGCCGCGTGTAGGCATGTTGCATTCGAAATGTCCCTGTAAGACCATTTCACTTTGCTATCTAAAATTTAGATATAGGATTATATAAAGGATTTCTTACTCTGCAGGTGAACATTTTTTTAAATACCAGGGAACGTCAATTTCTTAATTTGCCCTTCGGTAAATATCCTATTGACGGAATTAAGTGGTCTAACTTTAATGTCAATTCTTTATTCCGTGCATTCAACTTTTTCACTTCCTTTTTCATTTCGGCTATTTCCACGTCTTTCAGAAATTCCATAACTCTAAAGCTAGAAATTGTAAAATACTCAACGAATACTGTTAAAATTACACTTAGGGCCAGTTTTTCAGTGCTGGTTTAAACTCAGTTTAAACTAAGTTTAGTTAAACTCAGTTTAAATTTAAACTTAGTTTCCTTGCGCCCAAATAAATTTGTTGCAACCAAAACGAAGTAGTTAGCAAACAACTGATAAGTTAAACTAAGTTTAACCGAGCACAATCGGCCGTTTAAACTTAGTTTAAACTCCGTTTAAAGTTGACTGAAAAACTGCATTCTGAGTTTAAACTTAGTTTAAACGACAAACAGAGTTAAACTTGCACTGAAAAACTGGCCC
The DNA here is from genome assembly GCA_963971545.1 of Philophylla caesio. Lineage (NCBI taxonomy): Eukaryota > Metazoa > Arthropoda > Insecta > Diptera > Tephritidae > Philophylla > Philophylla caesio. Next base: position 34,051,189 of record OZ020606.1, on the reverse strand, counting down.
TTACTCAGTTTGCGTTGCGCAATCTTGAATACTAACTTTCGGTGGTTGCGTCAGATAAAAGGTCAAGCTATTGTAAAAACATTGGCACAATTTTTTAATACACATGAATTTCAAAACACATACTTAAGAGATTTTATATCCAACTCTTGATGTTGTTCCAGGCAAATCAACATTTTCGTTAGCATGCGAAGAAGAGGGACCAATCTCCGTGCTATATTGAAAATATACATACCTATAAACTTTTAAAAAGATAATAAATTTGTAAATTACCCAAACTGCCTAAATCTGATGTCATTTCCGGATTTGTAATCAGAAGCCGGCAAGCAGGTGCTAGCTGCGCACGGCTTTGGAGCAAAAGGCACCGCCTTTGCCAACAATTTGAACTTTCTTCCTCCGCATACCATGTCCATGCGTGCGAAGTGGTCGGAACAGAAAAAATCTTTTCCTCAAAGCTGCGTTCGGCAGGATCTCGACCACATCAGCCGCTCAGAATCGCTTATTGGAACCTTAAAAAAAGGCCCTTTCCCGCTTTCTATTTTTTATTAGGCACACCGCGCACTTCCCATTTTTTAATATTTTGAAATGTCTTCGTATTGCGTGATCTGGTATAGTTGGTTCATGGGATCGTTCTGATATTAATTTCCTATGGTTCAGTTATGCATACTTAGCTTCACTTGACTGAACTTGAGAAATGTCACATAACGATTCTATTTAATGAACATTGCGTATAAGTGATTAGCCAACACGTAATCCAACATAACTTTACTTCTCTACACACACTTGGCAAGTATTTGGATGAGGACACTTGGCGGTATTTTCGATTTCGGCAAAAAGTGATTATTATTTATTAAATAAGTGTTAAATGTATTTTATTAAATTATATTTTTGTCAAAAAATCGTACAAATAGCTATGCATGCCGTACTTATAAAGAAACTCAAACAAAACCAGAAGAATAAAATGACAGCTCAAAGACAGCTGAGAAGGATTTCTTTCACGTGTTCACATATTTAGTAAAACTGACATGCAATTTTATTTTGGAACTGGTTCTGGAAAACCGATTGCAGAATCAAGCCTAGGCCATAAATGTTCTTTCACGTTAAATATCATCTTTGGAGCAGTAGTAAATCGCAGGTTATTTAAAAGGTGAAAATGCCCATTTATATAACTTAAGTGGTGAAACGATTGATCTACTTCTGTAGACTTGCACGCATAGCAAAACGTTTGAGAGGATTAACACGATGAATTGTAGGAAATTTTTCTCCTTCCAAAAGCTTCAGGGTTTACGGATCTCAATAATTTAATTTATATTGGTTATATTAAGATTTTTCAATTTAGTAGTCTCCTGTTTTTCTGCCAGTATCTGCGATTAACTAAATCGATTGAAAAAAAGGAAAACAGTATTCCTTCTTCTTCTTTAAATATTTATATAACTAGCTTTGTGCAAGAAACAATTAAGATCCTCTGCCAATTACGACTGTGACCCTTGCAATAAATTCCCAGTCGAATTCCTTAAGTACCAATTCAATTTAATTTCTAATATTCATACCTTTAATGAGTTAATATAAAAATTAATGATAGGCAGTATATAATCGTGCTTCAAAACTTACCGGTATTTCTGTCATTTCACATTCCGATCATTCCAAAATCTTGATTTACTATGACTGCAGATTTTATGCAGTGAACAGTCGCTCCTATGTATGTAATGATTGTCGTTCTATAAGTACCAGGTTATAATAAATCCAATTTCTTTTATAGAACAAGATTTAAAAGTCCATCGTCGTTAAGAACAGTAAAAGGTCTACAATTACTAACTACTTACTGAACAATTAAGTGAGCAAACTTTTTTTTCAGTTCGTTGTTTCGTTCTACTTTTGCTAACGATTTCTCTTTCGATGATTTGTATTTTTAAAGCATTTACGAAGCAAAAGATACTACTTAAAAGTTTTTATTAGTAGGCAACCCGAAAACACTGATATTTTCGTAATTTATTATATTTTAACGGAGTGTAATTTATCCGATTCTTGTGACCATACTTTAGTCTATAACCCGCTAACCTCTCTGAGCTCTTTTTAAAGCAGATTATGAAAATAATCGGTTACGGTTCATAGGAGATCTGAATTTTTTCGTTCTTAACGTAAACTCAGAGCCACTGCGAAGAGTTGAAGTCGCGACATCCGGAAATGAAAATTAGTCTCAAGTTAAGCATTTTTACAACATTTGAAAACAAATTAATTACTTTAATCTACTTACCAAATAAAATTAACAAACAGCACTGCATACTTTTATTTCAAACAATTTTTAATATATGTATGTATGTATAGTATATCAACGTTTTATGCTTTTGTTTTAAGTTGTAAAATAAACATATCAAACGTTCGCAAGAGGCGATGAGAATCAGACTAGCTTTTCTATAAAGTAATTCATTTGAGTTACATATGTATGTACAGAAAGGTCATCTTATACACAATTATGCTACCACCCCATAGTACATATAGTTTAGTGCTATAAAAGCAATGTGATTCTTTATTGACATTTCATCAGAACGTCATCACACAGCACCATTCACACATGTTCAATTGGGCGATTAGCGGTCGGGCAGCTTTCCTCAGTAAAATCTCTCCAAATGACTATCGAAACTTGACGATGGTATTGGTAGACCCACTGCTTTATCAGTTGAGTCTGTAATTTTTAAAGTGTTGTTGTTTTGTGCGCAACTCGTTTCTGCAAAAAGCTGTTGAAAATAGTATACTAGATTCAGTGCTTATTGATTACTTTTCCTACAGCCCTTTCTCACGACTGTGACAAAAGTAATTGCATTACTATTGAATTAACTACTGCGGCTGAAACTATGCGAATCGATTTTAAGCACTCTATAGATTGCAAATTTTTTTGATGTTGTCGTGGCTTACTGAGTATGTGACAACGTTGACACAAAGTTTTAGGCGCAGTAGTTATGATAATAGTCAAGCAATTAATTTTGTCACAGTCGTGAGAAAGGGCTGTAGGAAAAGTTATCAATAAGCACTGAATCTAGTATATAGCTTTTTGCAGAAACGATATTAAGCAGACCAATCCCGCGCACAAACTGTAGGATCAACCTTCTTGTGGATTAAGCAGAGTACTCTTAAATTCAATCAGGCATAGATACGTTTTTCCGACCATATTCTGGAAATGAGCTCGCACATGCACTTAACAGCTCCTTTTCGCCATGATTGAATAGCTGATTGGGGATTCGGGTTCAACATCTTCTCCAATGTGGTTGCAGCTCTTTGCCCACCTTGGCATTAAAATCGCCAATCACGAATTTTCTATTGTGGCGGGGGCACCGCTCGTACGTGCTATCTTTGGGTTCATCGTCCTTCTCTTCCGTCGGGGCGTGTAAGTAAATCAGGGAGTGGTCGTTTACTATGCTTGCATATTAAATGAAGTTAGAATATAAAATATTTCATAATGATAACATATTAACTCCAAATAACGCAAATTTTCTGTATTTGTTACATATGTGGCAGACTGCGACGATCGAGAACGAATTATTTATGCTAAAATGTACTACTCACGGACTTTTGATATATTTTACGTTATTATTATTATTTGAAACGTTTTATACCCGAGCGTACTTGTACACACGGGTTACAATAACTTGAGTAAAAAATGAGATATCGTAATGACATTTGGTACATAGATTGCTCTTTGGCCAGGCTAAGTTGGTATTGAAAATGGGCCTCTTATATAACGGAAGTTTTGGAATATGCACATATTAAAGCAAATTGCGTGAAATTTGATATTCGGAGCGATTTTAAACTAGGAAATTAGCTATTTATGAAATTATGAAAATTAGGCGTTGCCACGCCCACTTATGAAAAAAGTTCTATATCTCAATAACGGTGTTAGGTATGGCCACAAAATATGGTGGACACAATGTCCTTAGTATCGCTGTAATTATGGTAAAAAAAATCGGACCAACCACGTATAACGGAAGTTTTGAAAAATACAAATACTTTGTTTTTCGATATCTATGAGAGCAAATTGAGTTAAATTTGATTTCAAACAAAGAAACTGTATATTTATGAAATTTGTAAAAATAGGCGTTGCCACGCCCACATATACAAGATTTTTCGTATCACAATAACGGTGTTAGGTACCGTCACCGAATTTGATGAACATTTTCTTCGATATCGCTATTATCATCGTAAAAACTTTTTGAAATCGGAGCATAACCACGCTAAGTAAATAAAGAAACTGAACTTTTATAAAATTTTGAAAAATGTAAGGACCATTTTGATAATATGTTTGTATCTCAATAACGTTGCTAGGTATGGGCACTAAATTTGGTAAACCTTGATAACAATAGTAGTATCGTAAAAAAATTTTGAAATCGGGCCATAACCACGCCCACCTTCCATATAGCGGAAGTTTTGAAAAATGCAAAAACTTCGTTAATTTGGTGTCTATTTGAATAAATTGGCTAACATTTAAACTCGGTTTTTATGATATTTTGAAAAATGACCGTGGCACTCTCCATATAAAAATACATCGCGAGGGTATAAAAAATTCGGTTTCGTCCGAATTTATCTTTCCTTACTTGTTATGAGTACATTTTTTTTTAATTTCCGATTCGTATACATTTCATAGTGGCCGCTGTGGTCGAGTTGGAAGCGATGCGTGCTATAACTTGATACGCCAGTGAGTTCGAGGTTCGAATCTCAGTCAGGGCAAGCAAAATCTTAATAAAAAAAGTTTTTTTTTAATAGCAATGCCATGAAAAAGCTTCTCATTAGTAGGCACAAAACTGTAGGTCCCTTCATAAAGACGCACACCACAAATGGTAGTAGAAGCTCGGCCAAACACTGAGCTATATAGTGTAGGCGCCAAAATTATATTATATACATATATACATTTCATAATTTATATTTCTGTTCTATTGTATTGCTATCGTAACAACGCTATACAAATCTTTTTAAGTTGAACTATTTTTAAAAGCCTTCCGTTCAATTTAAGAAAATACAATTTCCCAAAAAGATAACATACATAGATATGTATCTCTGCGAAGTTTTCTTTATTTAATTTATCTCATCAATTAAATTCAATTAAAAATTTCAAACCGGTGGCAACCCTTTTATTGAGTATAAATATTTCTTAAGCCCATTTCGATTTTTTTTTAACCAACCCGAGTTTATAAAGGACTCACTCACTCCTCTCACTAATTAATGAAGCTCTGATGAAATTTGAAAAGACTAATGCATTTTTCATATAAGTGTTGGGAATTCAGTAGTAATTTTACTGAGGAAGGCTGCATCATCGTTAATCGCGGATATTATTATTTCGTAATAGTATCTACTCGTATACGTGAAAGTGGGTTAAGGCATATTTCTAACATCTGCAATGATTGACGGACATTAAGTTTTACTCATTTAGATTAAGTGAAATTAAAAGTAAAAAAAAAACAAGTAAAAAAGGCTGTCTTCTGCTATGCCGAAGGCTTCATACCTTTCATGAATGGAATAATTGTATGGAAGCTGTATGATACAGCAAATAAATGCAACTTTGGTTTAATTTTAATAATTTCAATGTATTGCTTAAGAGTAAAAAGTAAGTTGGTACTTCCCAAATTAATGCCGATGATTATATGATACGAAACTCTCTCAACCGCTGGTAAAACAGGGGGACTGATCTCGTTGCTGGCAACAAAACCGAATGAGTCACCCTATTATCTGCAGGCAAGTAAAATAGCGAGATGCCAGAGGCGTTTTCTAACTGTGCAGAATAATATATTGAGTGTTAGTTGCTTGCAAAAAAAAGTGCTGCAATCTCAAAATAAATGGTTAAATAATCTTTTTCAGCGATAGCAACGTATAAAATATACACAAAATGTTGCGCTTTATTCAGAAAAATCATCTTTAAAAATTCTTATAAAAATATTTTCCAGTAGCTTTTCAGTAGCTGTTGATAATTAATCTTTTCATTCAATCAGAGTGTTCGGTGCGGTTTTGACGTACAGTTGTAAATTTAATCAAGAGTTGAACAGTGCTGGTCTACATACATCCGTGACTAACGACGTCCCACTTTTTTGCTGCAATATTGCATGTTATATTAACTTTTTGCATTGAGTTCAGGTTAGTTCTGCTTATTATTTTTGATAAAAGTGGGGTAATACAATTTATTTCAGATTGTAATGAAACACACGAATGCTGACAAGGGAATGAATTCAACTTTATTTGTTTCCTTTATATGTTGACAGTTGTCGCTGTGTATAGGCTGTGTTTAACACACCAATATTTTGTTACTAATCTGAACACTACCCCTTAACAAAATAAAGTATAGTTTTATCCATTCGTAACATAGAACTATTTATATAGACCAAACTTTTTCAAAAATGTATGATGCTTTACAGAGTTCAATCCTTTAGTAAGTAAATCGGCAGGCATATCTGCAGTTGGCATATATTCAGTTTTTACAATTCCATCGGATATTTTTTCTCTACAAAAATTAAAACGTACATCAATGTGTTTCGAGTTTTTATGAAAAACAGGGTTGGCACATAGCTTTTGTGCAGATTGGTTATCATTAAATATAGTTATAGTGTAAAATTCATTCGTAATCTCAAACTGCAAGTTTCTTAAGTATACGGCCTCTTTACAACAATCAGATATGCCCATATATTCGGCTTCTGTACTAGATAACGCAACAGTACACTGCTTTTTAGTTTCCCATGAAACTGCGCAATCGGATAATGTAAAGATATATCCAGTGTAGGACTTTCGGTCTACCGAATTGCTAGCCCAGTCTGCATCTACAAAGGCTTCTAATTTGCTATTACCATCCCCTGAATATTTTAAACAGAAGTTTTTAGTTTTCTTTAAATACTTTAAAATTATTTTAGCATAAGTCCAATGCTCTTCATTAAAGAAATTGTTGAACTGACTTAAGTAGTTAACTGAAAATACAATATCTGGTCTGGTAACCACTGCTAATTACATTATACTGCCAATTAACGGTACATTTTTCTCACAAACTTCACTTTTACTTAAATTCAATTTTTGATCAATCGGTGTATCAATTGGCTTACCATCCATAATTTTAAATCTTTGCAATAGTTGTTCAACATAGTTTTATTGATCTAAAGTTATGGTATTGTTATTTTTATCTATATTCACCCTCATACCCAAGCATTGCTTTAAATTACCTAAATCTTTAATTTCAAATATTGAAGATAAATTGTGTTTTAATTTTTCAGTTTCGATTGGATTATTAGAAAAAACAAAACAATCATCTACATATAGCGCAATTATAATTTTAACTTTTTCATTAATTTTAGTAAATAAGCAATGTTCCAGAGCTGATCTCTTAAAATTCAATTTGTTTAAAAAATCATCAACTCTCTCATACCACTTTCTTGATGATTGCTTCAGCCCATAAATAGCGCGTTTTAATTTTAATACTTGATTAACATTATTACATTGTAGGCCTGGTGGTATTTTCATATAGACCGTTTCATCAAGGTTGCCATTTAAAAATGCTGCTTTTATGTCGAAATGCCTTATATCTAATTTTAGTTGAACTGCTAAGGCGATTAAAAGCCTCAAAGTTGAATGCCTTAAAACTGGCGAAAAGCTCTCATCAAAATCAATACCTGGCCGTTGCGAAAAACTTTTAGCAACTAACCTAGCTCTATAACAAACGCTGTGGTCGCTGTTAACCTTTTTTTTAAGAACCCATTTACACTGCACTACGGTTCCGCTACTTGGGATGTCAACTATCTCCCACACATAATTTTTCTCGAATGATTTAAGCTGATCGTCCATAGCTCGCTTCCACTGCAAACTCTCTTGTCCATTTAGCACGTCTCCAAGCGATATTTCACAACTGTTGTCTTGCTCAATTGCGCTCATGTTGCCATAGCCATACCTATCGGGCTGCTTACGAATGCGCTTCAATGTTGCGTGTGACGTCGTTCCTTCGCCGTCGCTACCTGCATCCAATGCATCAACGAATTGCTCTTCTTGACTATTGCTGCCTTCATTCTCTTCTGAAACATTATATTCTGGCTTTACTGCAATTTCGTTGTCTTTATCGTCAACTAACTCCTGCTTTTCGTTTTTCATATTCTCTGGTTCGCTATTATTTTCGCTTACGTATTCACTTATATTTATTGGAACTGCATTTTTGTCGATTTCTTCTTCAAATACGATTACATCCCGGCTTGTCATTATCTTATTTTTTACTTGGTCATATACTCTATAACCTTTAATGCTGTCGGAATAGCCTAACAATATACATTGAATAGCCTTGTTGTCCCATTTCAATCGTTTAATTTTTGGCACGTGAACCATTATTTTGCTTCCAAAGATACGGATATGACTTACGTCTGCTTTTTTCTTATACCAAACTTCGAACGGTGTCATGTTGTTAAAGCTGGATGCCATAGACCTGTTTTTCAAATAAACAGCCGTGTTAACTGCTTCTGCCCAGAATTTTTTTGGTAGACCCGCATCAGCCAGCATACATTTAGCCCTTTCTACTACTGTGCGGTTAAGCCTTTCACTTAAACCATTTTGTTCAGGAGAGTATGGGTTGGTTTTTTGATGTATAATACCGCAACTTTGTAAGTATTCCTCAAAATACTTACTACAAAACTCCAACCCGTTGTCAGTTCCGAGAACTTTTATTTTAAAATGTGTTTGGTTTTCAATCAACGCTTTAAATGTTTTAAAACGCTCAAAGACTTCATTTTTCCCTTTTAAAAAATACACAAAGGCATTCTGCTATAATCATCTACAAACAGTAGAAAATATCTCGAGCCACCAATAGATTTACTTTCCATAGGACCACGAATGTCTGCATGTACTACGCCAAGCAACTTGTGGCTTCTGTTACCATTATATGCGAAAGGCAATCGTGCTTGCTTTCCTTGACAGCACACCACACATTCACTCTTGCTTCCCTTGGGTTTGTGGGTTTGTCTGTGTATGATATTCCTATTACAGCTCCATTTTTCATTGTATTAAGATCACTGCCATTTAAGTGGCCGAAACGCCTGTGCCATACACTTCCAGAAATCGGTGCTAGTAAACAGCCAACCTTTTTAATATTGAGTTTGTATACACCCTCTACTGAGTCTGCCGTTGCCCCTAATATATTTTGTTGATTGCGTATATAACAATGATTATTTTTGAAGTACACTTTATTACCCTTTTTTATTAATTGGCTAACTGATAAAAGATTTGTAGCTAGACCTGGAACGTATAACACACATGATCCTGGAACCAAGACTTCGGCTTTGTTCACCACCGTTGTTAGCTCTACTTCACCGCAGCATTCCACATCAATCTTCGACTTGTCAGCGATGAGTATTTTCTCGATTCCCCCTTTGTTGGATATATTCTTCAGCCAGTCCTTCTTTGCTGTCATATGCATGCTGGCACCGGAATCTATGTACCAATCGTTGTTATTGTAATTTCCACTGAGAAATACTGCACTAAAAGCATTAGTGCTTTGCTTCTTCTGTGTAGATCTGCACTGAGACTTAAAGTGCCCATATTTGTTACATTTGTAACATTTAATACTCGACTTTATTTGCGTATTTTGTTTGTTTCCTCTTGTTTTGTTGCTGTGTTTTTGATGCGAATGCACTTTGGCCGTTGTTGACGTCACTCTCGTCCTCCATATCAATTAATTTCGATTTGATCGAATCCGTAATTATGTCTATACCCGAGTGCTCGATGGCCATTATCATTGGTGAATATTTTTCTGGAAGTCCGGCCAATAAAAGAGATCCTACCCATTCGTCACTGATTTTAAGTCTGACTTGTTTCTACTATCATGGTCACATATTGGGACATAAATTCACACGTTTCTCGCCGTATTGAAATGAGGTTACGTAGAAGACTAATTTTTCTGGAGAATCCAGTGTCGTCGTACATTCTTTTTAATTTATGTGCACGTAAAAAGCCGGATCAATAGTTAAAACTTTTTTTGCTTTTGTCTTGGCGTCGTCGTCTGTGCCTTCTGTACTGATGCATTTCAGCATCCCTTCCAGGATAAGGAAGTTCTCCACTGCGAACGCCCAATCTTCGTAAATTTCTCTTCCCTTTAGCTTTGGGATACTTGAAATTATGCTTGATGTCATTTTTGTTTAAAAAAAAACTTTGCAAAAGTAAAAAAAACCGCGTGGGTCCCACAACCTGTAATGAAACACACGAATGCTGACAAGGGAATGAATTCAACTTTATTTGTTTCCTTTATATGTTGACAGTTGTCGCTGTGTATAGGCTGTGTTTAATACACCAATATTTTGTTACTAATTAACACAGATAATATGATGTGAGATTTCAAGAAAAGGCGTGTGGAAAGAAGCAGAAATCCTGAAGTATGGCAAAGATGGCTAAGCGAACTGTCGAGTGAGGAAGAAAGCGATATGGATGAATAAGATGAGTACGAGGTTGACGTAGATATGGATGTGAATGTGGATGCTGCTGAAAAGAGTGATCACGAGACAGAATCGGAACTAAAAGGATCGGACTATGACGAAATACCATCAGACGATTCTGCCGAATCCCACCCAAAAAATGTTTATCTTGGAAAAGATAATGTGACTAAATGGAAAAAAAATCAGACCCAATTCGGAAGTTCGTATTCGTTCTCACAATATCATCAAGCTTTTGCCAGGTACAAAAGGTAATGCGCGCGATGTTGAAACATAAATTGAATGCCTGAAGTTATTTGTGAATGATTCAGTTATAAGAATAATAACTGTTTCTACAAATTTATATATACCAAAAGTTCGGAGTAACTTTCAAGAAGATAGAAGTAATCAAGACGCAAGAGAAACCAATGAGACTAAAATTCGCGCTTTTATTTCTATATTGTTTTTGATTGGCGCCCTTAGAAGCTCAAGAAAAAATCTGCATAAACTTTGGGACAATTCCTAAGGAAACGGGGTTAAGTCGTGCTACGTAGCGATGAGCGAGAAACGGTTTCGATTTCTGATAAGATGTCTGCGGTTTGATGACATAAATACAAGGCATCAGAGAAGGGAAATTGATAAATTGGCGCCTATTAGAGAACTTTTTGAAGTGTTTTTGGTAAATTTTCAAAGCAATTTTATTGGTAGTGAGTTTCTTACCGTGGATGAACAACTATTAGCGTTTAAAGGGCGTTGCGCATTTAAACAATTCATTCCTACTAAGCCCTCCAAGTATGGCATTAAATCATTCGCAATGGTGGATGCAAAAACGTCTTATACTTTTAATTTGGAAACTTATGTGGGAACTCAGCCGGACGGACCGCAATAGGGCGGAAAAGATAACTCTTCGATTGGTAGAGCCAGTTGCAGGTACTAATCGTAATATTACTGGTGACAATTGGTTCAGCAGCTTATCGTTAGTCAATAGTTTGCTAAAGAAAAAACTTACATATTTGGGGACTGTAAGAAAAAATAGACGTAAAATTCCCAGAGAATTCCTGCCTAGGAAGAATCGTGAAGAAAAGTCAAGTATGTTTGGTTTCCAAGAAAATTGTACACTAATATCGTATTGCCCGAAAAAAACCGATCAGCGGTGCTGATATCATCTATGCACCATGATGATGCAATAGATGAGCAAACTTATGATGACAGAAAGCCATTTATGATAACCGATTACAATCGCACCAAAATTGGTGTAGATCTAGTGGACCAATTATGCCAGAAATATAATGTTGCAAGGAATACGCGTCGTTGGCTAATGGTAATCTTTTAGAAATTGTTAAACATCTCTGGTATAAACGGGTTTTGTGTATATAGAACAAAGTATCCCCTCAAAACTTTGAAACGCTGTGATTTTCTTCAAAAATGCGCTTGGGAACTAATTCGACCACAAATTGAAGTTAGGTCAAAGATCCTTCGACTACCTCGAGAAATGAAGCAGCGAGCTCATCACCTGCTTGGCATTTCAAGTACTCCACTACAATCCACTCACCATCCATATAACTACGTCGGACGTTGTCATACATACATACATAGGTTAACAACATACAGGATTAACAACATACTGTATAAACATACAAACATACATATACACATTTCGATTGAATTTAATATGTTTAATTATGTGTAAACATATATTATTTATTTCAGTTAAAATTGTTGGTATACTTTGAAGTTTTCATGCTAAACTCATAAATTTATAATTTTTTTCATGAAAGTATTTATTACTCGTATTTTACTTGTTACTTCATTGTATTTGTATTATTTACGTCTGCATAATGCAATGGTTGTATTAAATTCATAAAATCTCCAAAAAATGCAATGATAATTACCACATCTTGGGTCTTTCATAGTGGCATCATTGGAAAATGCTTTAAAAATTGCGCTTTTGGTAGGCGCTCTCACGAGATCAAGAGTTTTGTATCATATAATCTTTGTTAATGGAAACGAGTAATTTGAGTGTTGAAGTTCGCTATTTACGTGGTCAAAATAATAAGTTCATTGTGTATTATTCAAATATTCTCAATATATTCGTCAACATTTATGAAAGGTTTGGTATTTATCTTATGTATTTGCCTATTTTAAATGAAATAAAAATTAAATAACTTCGTAGATTGGTAGAAATAAGAATGAAAAGAAAATCGTCTCAAATCTAAAGGCCATGACACATAAAACTTCTGCTTCGCTTTACGTCAGAGTTTAGCTTTGACAGCAAAGATGAATACATGCAATTATACGAAATTTCCCACATAGGCAACACCGTCGCCAAAGCGAAGCGAAATCTTGGGCAACTCTCATCTTTTCGCTGACTTGGACAGTTCGCTCTTACCAATTTTGTTTATTTCTGACATTCGTCTGTTAACGGTCGACATATATTTGAAAATGTTCCCACAAAAACAAGGTAAATATAAAATTTAACTGAAATTAATGCTTAAATATACAGTTTTTTTAATTTAGCAAAATAAATGGAGGAAAAGTTAATTGAAGCGGTGAAAATGCAGCCAAGCATCTATGACAGAAGCTGCCACCTCTTCTGCAATAAATACCTAAAGGATTGGGCATGGCAGGCAGTTGCGGCTTTTGTGGGAGTTTCTGGTACGTGTATTCTATTGTACATAAATATATGTATGTATGTATATACATATGTGATAATTTACTAAAGGCTTTTTTTTATAATAGAGGAGCATTGCAGAGCACGGTGAAAGTCACTTCGTGACTGGTTCGTGCGGGAGGTGGCAGCAAAGATATAATTCCCTTACCGACATTTTCCGCCTTGATATGTTTTTTAAACATAATAAGGCTTCGTAAAGTAAAAGAACTATTAACAAAACTTCCATAATGCCCATAATTATGCCTAATGTATGTAAATATGTTTATAGAGTTCCGTGCGATTTTCACAACTCACAATAAACAAACGAAAAGTATGTATTGTCAAAGTTTTATTGTGGCATTCCTTTTGCGTTTTTCGCTTTTCTGACAAAGTTACAAATGTCACGTAAAGCGAAGCAAGTCTTATGTGGCATGGCCTTAAGGGAAGACGGCAAAGTCTTCGTTCGATTGCGAAATATCCATTTGGTCGTTCAGTGGTTTTTGTGCAGAAAACTAAAAAAAACTGCTGAAACTCGCGGAAGACAAAAAAAAAACATCGGCAACGTCTGATAGTCACATCGTCACTCTCGCGAAAAAGGATCCATTCTTATCTTCAAAAGCCATTTCGGCTGATATTGGCAATGTGGCATTCCTCGCGAACGGTTCGACGTAGGCTACAAGGGCAAATTTACCTGCCCGAATAGCTAGAATAATTCCTTTATTCCGAAAAATTAAATTTTACAATGAGGCTTGAATTTTCAAAAAATTATTTGAATTCGTCTGGACCAAAGGGTGAAAAAAAGTGGCGTAATATTTTGTGGAGTGACGAAACCAAAATTAATTTGTTTGGAAATGATACTCGTTGGAATGTTGGACGTCCTATAGAAAATGAATTTCATGAACGCTTTAAAAAAAGTACTGTTAAGCACGGCGACGAAAACATTATGGTCTCGGGCTGCTTTTCGTGGTTTGGTGTTGGACCAATCTATAGAATTGTGGACCCTATGAATATATTACAATATAGAGATATCTTGGAAAACATGATGTTACCATAAGCTGAGGAAAATATGCCACTATTATGGAAATTTCAACAGGATAACGATTCTAACCATTCCCCAATGTTGATAAAGGATTGGTTTCAGTAGAACAAAGTGGTTTGCCTTAGCTGGCCGAGTCAATCCCCCGATCGAAAACCTTTGTGAAGAGTTAAAACAAAGAGTTGGGAAGCAATATTTTCAAAACAAAGAGCAATTATGGAATTTTGTGCAAAAAACTTGGCACGAAATTCCAGTTAACTCCTGTCGCAAACTTATTTCCAATATGCCGAAAAGAATTACAAAAGTACTCCTAAATAAGGGCGGATATACCGGATATTGACGAAATATTTTAAGAAGATACCAAACGGTTAGCGTGAATTGAAACTATAACCTTTTATATTAATACATATGTACATGTACATATGTGATGTACTTACTATTTTGTCAGGTTATTTTAGTAGTTCTTAAGCTAATTAATATGTTTGAGTGTTTTAAAGAGTATATCTCAAAAATAATTTATTTAGAAGAAAAAAATCTTGTTAGATAAACTCCCGCGGCATAATAGTCTGACTCTCATCAACCGCAGTTTTAAAACTAACTAATTCTATATCCTTTTGTTAGAATAAGCATATCATGTACATATCTAATAACTATAACCACATGTTATATGAGCATACTGAAAATTAAAAAGAAAAATGAGTTAATATGAAGGAGAGAAAATAAGTAGACAAATTACTCTGGCATGTAATCTACTTGGTCCATTTTTTGATTTTTATTAATTATCTTATTCCTTTCCCCTGAGTTTGGTTTGTCTCCATCGTATCCCTCTGTTGGCTTCTTTTGCATTGAATTCGCCATAACCATAATATTCTTCGCAATACGTTGCTGATCGATTTTACGTTGATCTTCATCAGAGCGCCTGTCCTTATTCTCAGATATTCGACCTTCCATTTGAGCAAGGCCCTATTTATATGAAATTCAAATAAATAATAAGTTGCATGAGGAGTAATGTTCTTTGCCAGAACAGTACTAACTTCATATACCAAATTATCCTGGGGATTCGTCCAAATCTCTGAGCTTGATGTTCCATTTCCAGAATCGGCTGTTATTGCTGAATGTGCAGGTATGAGTGGCGATCGGACACAAACCCTTGATCGGAATAATGTTTATTAATTGGCAAACTCATACGAAAAGCAAACATGTTTTTCAAGTTTAATATTTCATTTCTCCTTGAGAACTATAAAAAATATAATTCGAAATCATATATTTTAAATGACATTAATAGAACAATTAACATTATAGACCGACATTGCTAATTTTTGTTGCGCTGATATACACTTAGTCTTAACACTAGTTGGATGTATAGTAATTGTAAATAGTTTGCAATTGCATGATGTACATAGATTGTTAAAATTTGTGCGTTTTTAAAATTCACACATGCATGCAGTTTTTGTACTTCACTACATTCTATTCTGCTGGATTTGCCCTTTTGCATCCCCCTCATTGCTCGTCGTCTCTGATCTCGATCTAAAACGAGAGGAGAAGAAGAACAATGAGACGGCAATACAATGGAAAACCTCGTTCAGTATGCATATGCTTGTACAAATATTATTATAAGAGATTTTTCTAACAAAAATGTATATTCAGAAAATTTGCTTACTTGTTGACGTCTTCAAGTTTTTTAATCAATCGTTCGTTCTCGCGGCATACAATTTCCTGATCCCTGAGTATGGTTTCACGCACCGTAAATAGGTGATTGTTTTCTTGGCGCAGAGCTTCGTTCTCTTGCATATATAACTTCACCAGCTCGGACAATTCATTGCCATCTAACTCGACCAAGCGTTCCAAATTAACTTTCGGTACTGCAACACCTCCGGTGGCAACACGTTCTAGATGCATTTCAAGTAGGTCATCACTGTGTTGAGCTTCATTCGGAGTTTTCAAGTTACCATGATGCAAATTGAGTGCTGTTTTCAGATGATCATTTTCCATTTCTAAAGCGTTTATATCACGCTTTAAACTCAGAATGAGTGCCTCACGAGGGTCCATCATAATAACTGGTTTCGTTCGAATACGCTTCGCTCTTGACGCATAACGTAAGGTGTTCAAAGTCTCGGCATAATTGTATTGTGCTGGCGACACACATGCGATCATGAGTGTCACACCATTACCAGCTAAGCTGTCGGCCAGTAATTTGGTTAACTGACTATCGCGGTAGGGAATGTGACCAAAACGTTTCTTACTATCGCTCAAGGAAGCAATGCAATATCCTGAAATAAAAAAAAACGTATGTGTATCGATTTTCGTTAAACCTAAAGAAGCGATTACTATACCTAAAACCATCAAGCTCTTATTAATATTATTTGCTTCTTCTAGCGTCTTGCCTTCACTAAGCGTTTTCTTGGTAAGTTCACTACCAGCCAAATCAACAAAATGTATTTTACCATGCTTCGAAATAAATACTCCCCCATTGGTTTGTTGCTCAGATATTATATGCACCGTAAGCATTGTATGCGATCTTGACGAGTGATCGTTCATAGCATGGGAGCCTACTGCACGATTCCTCATCCCTGAAATTCACGGACAAAAGAAAGCATTTGATTAGAATAATGAATACTTACTATTTAATGAGTACAACGTATACTTAATTTCGTAAATTAAAGTTAAGAAATTCAGTCAGTTTGTATGGATTTTAAAAATATATAGTAAAAATTGTAAACTTAATTGACTATACATAGTTCTTTTCTAAATACTCTCATTAACACACTTTTTTTAATTTTTAATTTCCTAATTTATTTTACAATTTTTACCAATTTACTCAATTACCATAAAGATCTACAAAAGAGCGGAGAAAGCGAAACAGATAGAGCAGACGGGCAACGCCTCGAGCGAAACTGCTGCGCCTCGTGTGTCCCAAATGTCCCCGAGTTAGCATTATCAACAATAAGCACCATGATCGTAACCGGGGGCGTTTCATCGGTGGAATCAGATCCCACAACAGATGCTGAGAGCGATACGGGCTTAGCATCTGCATACGTCGGGCCTGTATACATCAATGGGTAACGCCGCTGGAAGAGGATCAGCTTCTAGCATCAGAACCCGAGGAGGCGAACCTTGAAATCACAGTCATACCTCAGCGAAAGGGGCTGAGGACCGTCAATCTAGTCCAAAAGCCGTAAATTGTCAGAAATAGGGTTTGCGGACTGAACTCTGATGCCTACACGACGGTAACAGCTCCAGTAGCAGGTAGGATAAAGGCTTGTATTCTCATCAAAAAGTATTGTATTTTATTATTTTCTCTCAATACAGTGAGCATCAGCGTCCATCTAAAGGACTCTAACATACACCATGAAATATGGGGCTCAAGTGTATACTTGATTTTATTTTATTGAACATTCTTCAAACGGGGAAATGATCCCAATTTTGTGGACGTCATCCTATACTCTTACAGCGTATAGGAATAAGAGGCGAACGGATTGGAAAAAATATAAGATTGCTCTTTCAGCGCCTTTGTCTAGACACTTATGAAAAAAAGCAGGCGACTCTTTACACAAGCCAAGCGGACGGATCTATGGCAACCGTACAAAAACGCTCTTAGAATCTGCCGAAAGGCCATAAAAAAGGCACAACGCGACTCTTGGCAAAACTTCTATAATAATATAGAAGAGAACTCTGAAGCCAACAGGCTGAGAAAAGTTTTTCGAAAAATGCCCGAAGCATGAATTCTATCCAGAAACCAGACGGAGACTGGACATGTGGCGAGATGTTGGAGCTACTAATGGCTACCCACTTTTCCGGGTGCTCTGACGATCCCATGATCCCACGTCCACAACCTACTTTTTTTTTTTACTAATACCGCGGCGTGGTGAGGTATGTATGACAGAGTGAAATAGGCAATTACCTCCTTCCAACCATTAAAATCTACAGGACTATACGGAACTTTGATTACATTTCAATATTAATTTCCGTGCAAAATCTCAAGTTTTCGGAAACTAAACGTGGTCCTTTTTTTATTTTGATAGAAACTAAAGTCGGAATTACTTTTGAATATTCTTCCAAATATTCAATTTCTTGTTCATTAAAAGTAGGAATTGTAGAATAGTTCACCTAATCTGTTTTTAATTAAATAAAATCTCTCGGTTTGCAAATATACCTAACCTCTATAATAATAATAATAATAATTTGGCGTTTACACTATATAGCGCAGGGTTTGGCCGAGCTTCTCCTACCATTTGTGATCAGCGTCTATATATTGTACCACAAATGGAGGGTCCTACAGTTTAGTGCCGAATCTGAACGACCCATGTATTTTCTGAGTAGCTTTTTCATGGCAGAAATACCGTCGGAGGTTTGCCATTACCCGCCGAGGGGTGACCGCTATTAAAAAAGCTTTTTCTATGATTTATATTTTACTTGGACTGGCTGAGATTCAAACGTCAAACTCAGCGGCATATCGTGTTGTAGCACGCACCGCTACCCACTTGACCACAGCGGCCACACCTAACCTCTATAATGCGGCAAAATTAATTTGCCCTCATTATTTATAGAGAGTAACTCAAGTTTCTTTCTTAACTTTTTTTACTAAACTTAGTTCAAAAATTTACGTGAGCTGTGTGGAAGACACATTAAATTATTCGGTTTCGCCCGAATTTATCTTTCCTTACTTGTTTTGATTTGCGTTCAACGCAGCATAGAAAACCATTTTGAATTGAAACAATTACGAGTTCATTCAAGGTGGTATATTCCACATATAACTAAAAAAATTGTGTTTATTTTGTGGTAAAAACGTCAGAGAAACTAAGAAAATTAAAAATAAATGAATGGGTAGAATTCAAAGTTAGGTACAAAAACCAAACGTACTGAGTATTTATAGTAAAAATATTGAATTTAATGTCTTTATAATTTTATGCAAAGATGAGCAACGGATGAAAATTTCCATCACGAAAGTTAACAAAAATGCCATTTTCACCGAATTTCGGCGAAGATAGAATAGAATTCACCTTAACTACGATAATTGTCTTATACCCGAATTCAGTAAGCAGTATCAGTCTCCAATAAAGACAAAAGTAACAATTTTGGACCAGTTGTCATTCATCAGACTCAAAATAAAGTCTCTAGTCTATAAATTGTGACCTGGTGATGAGCAGGAAATAAAAAATTCAAAAAAAAAAACACAAAAAAACGTGAAAGCGAGGAAAGGCAATAATCTCTAGCTCTTTGTCTCAAATGTTGAGACTTGAGATTATACTAAGATACTGAATTCGGGCTCTAACCATTAATTCAGGATCCTAAGGGGAAATTTTGATGGCAAACCGCATTTATCAAACTTTTTCAGTCGAGTTTGGTATTGTATTGTTTTTCCGTTTTCATTCAGTATTAAACTTGTATTAATTTTACTCTTTATGTATTTTTAGTTGGTGTAACTCTTACATGGTCCGGCATTAAAACTTTATTTAAAATAAAGAATTATTCCAGTCTCGTTATTTTATATTTTTTAAGTACGAACTTCACTAATACTTTCTATATATTAATTGCATGGCAGTTGCATAACAGCACTTTTGTAAATTATTTCAACTTATTTGCTCAAAAGTTATAAATTCAATGAAACAATTATTTCAGCGATAAATTCAATGTCATTTGTGCATGCTATTTTCAATTGAGTAAACTAATTAAAATACTTGCTCTATCATTTCGTCCTGGAATGCCATAGTCAAGTAATATGCATGTGCAAACACACTCTATTGACATAGCAATTACATCACTCTCAGCTTACCTTCTTCTAGGACTGCCAATAGGTCATCCAACTCCTCACAATCCACCGTGAAAAGATTTTCCACAAAAAATCCTCCAGACTTCTTTGACCAACGGACGGCAAGCGATTTCTTTGATGAACCCGGATTCAACAAATCGATAACCTGCCGAATAATAATAAATTTATACATAAGTGTTTTATTAACCTGGAAAATACATGTGTATATATGTATGTAAGCTTAAAAAAGTTGCACAATAAAAATAACGAATGAAATTCAATCAACCTGATTTTAATAAATACTGATTCAGTTTCCATACAGCTTTTAAACCATACGCCTTATTGAGACCAAAAGGTTTTATGAAAGGTTGTAGCAAGGTAGTTATGACCATTCAACAGGCATTCCAAAAGTAATTGTCGGGTATTTCTTGTAAAATTACCAAATTTATTGAACGTTTGTATACCTTTCATAGAAATGATATATTAAGTTTGGTTCGATGTTTATAAGTACCAGATGGATAAGAGTTAACCCAATCAAAAAGTATATCGAATGGAATTGCATTTTGGGCCATAACTCCTTCATTTAATCAGCTAAACACTTGAAATTTCGCACAAATATTAATTATGAATGGGACTATTATAGCAGGCAAAATCATTTAAATCAAATAAATATAAAATATGGCTCTCATACAATTCTTCCATTCATGAAAGGTATGTAGACTTCGGCATAGCCAGCATATACAGCCTTTTTTACTTGTTTTTAGTTAGGTTAGAGTGGCTGTCACTTGCTTCGTCTAATATAGTGCCATTGAATTACTTAAAACAAATTTGAGTTGAAAAGTAAATTAATAAGCATCGATTTCAACAAAATCTCAACCAAAATATTTTATCTGCAATTGAGCTACGGTAACTAAAAGCCTCAGCTTCACATTCGATAAATTTTGTAAAGTTCCTGATACTTCGTCCAAAGTTTAGATACATTTTAGTTTTCACCATTTTTCCTCTAATAGTTGCTGAAACACTGAAATGTATGCATTCTTCAAATACGTGGGCGTGCTCATTAACAGATTTCATCTATTTTCAATACCATAATTATTTCGGCTAGTAGCAATCTATGTACGAAGATTCATTACGATATCTCGATTTTAATTCAAGTTCAAGCACGGCCGGACAGACAGTTAACCCGTTCTTTGTGAACTTTTGTGAAGATTTTTTTTGAAGATATCATGGGTATCCTTGGCGCTTTTCTAATCATATGCAAAATATGCACATACAAAAGGTGTTGTTGGTTTTCCAAATTAATATCTTCCATAAACTGGCTCGAGATCAATAATTGTAAATTATAAAACATTACAATAATAATAAAAAAAAGGAAAAAAGGTTAGTTAAGTCCCAAAAATTTGGTCCGCGTAATAAAAATTACTCAGTAGATAATAAGGATTACGGCTGAGATTCGAGTTTTATATCTTAGCGGCACACCGAGTTAAATCACGTACTCCTATATACTCGGTATCAGTGTACGGTCCCAATTAACACATTTCTTAAATATCAATTTGATAAGAATTTAAAAATAGTCCTTTTCTCAAACCTCAAAGGTTAGTTTTCAAATAACCGACGAAAGCGTCCTTAAGCTAAAAAGCACTTTTTTAATATGAAATTTTTCTTTATTTTCAAATTGAGAAATATTAAATTCTTTAAATATATACATACATATGTATATTGAGCTGCATTTGATAATTACGGAAAGAAACCGAGGGCTAAAAGTTTTATCTCATGTGGTTCTCAACACGTTATCAAATTGAAAAAAATATTAAGCAAAAATTTAAGAAAATGGTTAGATTCAAATTATCAATGCGTAACTAGAAATACTAACTGAGAAATAATACTCGTATAATCCAAACGTTTGAGATTTTTTTTGCATTGTTTGCTGGGGTGTTATTAATAATAGTATATAACCCCCCACATGTCCCGAACATACATATGTTCACAGTTTAAAGTACATAGCATACTTGGATTGATTTGGGAGATAAAAATTATTTTCATTTTCTTCTGATTTTCCGACAGAGTGGAATTGGATATGGGAACGATTTTCCGTCATCACTTGTCAAATTTGGTTTTTTGACATACCGGTTCTGGGACAAGAGATGACGGGAAATCGTTCCAATATATTATATATCTTTTATTGTGCTCGGCGATTTTCTATTATCATTAAAACGTAGCAAAGAATATGCATCAGATTTTGTGAGAAAACGGAATCAAATGCACTAAAACACTTGATATGTTGATAGTGGCGTACGGTAAGTCTGCTCTAAGTAATTGGAAAATTGATGAATATTTTCATACAATATGAAGTCACCTTACATTTTGAACACACTTTGTATTTTATTTTGTAATTTAGAAAACCACATGTATTCAGGGAAAACGCTATTTCTTTCTTATATATATATTAAGATCTGAGTTATCATGAAATTATGTTTAATGTTTGGAAGATTATTTCATTCTCAACGGGGAGCTCGAAAGCTTATATCGTTGGTATTTCCGTAATATTTGGTATTCAATACTACCAAATGTAACTATACCTCTTATTCAAAATATATTAGTATTGTTCATACATTTTACTGCATTTCAAATGTTTCGTTTAAATTATTAATTATTAGTGGTTCATTTTGACTCCAAGCTTACTTCCACCACTCACATAAATTTCATTGTAAATACATAATTCGCGATGTTGGCCTTTATTCGTCGTAATTATTCCTCATTATAGGGCCACTGCGATTCAGATTGGCAGCTCTTATTGCGGTTTCCTGCATTAGATTGAAGAAGTTGCTCGAAAGTGAGTCGCCTTGTCTAAAATCTCGTTTGGCCTCGAACGGCTCGGAGAGGTCCTTCCCAACTTGGACGGAGCTAAATGTTATGCTCAACGTCACTCTACATAGCCGTATTGGTTTGGCGGAGATTTCAAATTTAGCCATGGTGTCGGACAGGCAACTTCTATTGGTGCTATCAAAAGCGATTTTAAAGTCGGCAAAAAGATCCGGTGTTTCGATTGGCTTATCTAGAGTTTTTTCCAGGATTTGATGTGCTGTGAATATCTGGTCAATGGGTGATTTACCAGGCCTGGAGCCACACTGATAAGGTCCAATCAGCTAGTTCATATACGGCTTCAGTCTTTCACACATTATCGTCGGTAGGACCTTTTATGCCTTATACGCCTTATAAATAGGCTTATACGGTAGTTGGCACAAGCAGCGGAATCACCCTTCCTAAGGATTGGGCAAAGTGCACTGAGATTCCACTCTTCTGGCATGTGCTCGTCGAACCAAATTGTGCTTTACAGCTGGTACGTGCTTCCTTCCGTTTGCTCCAGGCGCTTTCTTGTTCTTGAGATGCCTTAGTGCTATTTTCACCTCGCGAGTGGAGGGATTTGGTGTTCATCCCTAAATATTGTTCTGGGCTCCTCTTCTTCAAACGCGTCACCAGAATTCATATTCAGTAGCGTTGAGAAGCGCTCCCTCCATACCTCAAGAATGCTCTGAACATCTGTCACCATATTTCCATACTCGTCTTTGCCGAAACCAGCCACGGCCTTGAAACCACTTGTTTGCTGCCTAATGTTTTGATAGAATTTCATCTCAAGCTCTTCACACTCACGCCTTTCCGCCTCTCGTTTCTTCCTCTTGATATTACGTCTCTCTTCCCTCCTCTTCTCCCGGTATCGCCCGATTGTTGCACGCGTAGTAATTGGCTACAGAGTGGCTTTGTATGCAGCGTATTTCTCTGCAGCAGCGACGTGGCACTCGTTGTCATAACAACTTTTTCTTCGTGACTAGTAGTACCCAATCAGCTCCTCCGCAGGTGTACAGAAAGCTTGGGAGATGATGTCCCATTGCTCGTTAATATTGGAGCGAAGTGGAGTTGCTTGTGTTAGCGGGATTGAGAGTCGAACCTTAGCTGCGCGACTATCACAACGTGACCAATTTGATTTCACGTTCCTTAATTAGGGGACACCCAAGTGACTTCGGTTTTTGAATCTGGTGCAACTTACTACCATGATTTGCGCCGGGGCGAAGTCGATCAGCCTTAGCCAGAGGTATTCTCATGAAGGCTAAATTTCCCGACTGTTGGACAAAAAATTCATTCCTTGCCCACGTTAACATTAAAGTCGCCAATCACATTTTTTATATAGTGTCAGGTACAGCGCTCATATGCTTCCTCTATGCGCTCGTAGAACTCATCTTTGGTCCCATCATCCTTCTCCTCCGTCGCGACGTGCACACAATACAAGCTTATGTATACTTCTTGCGTCCATGCCCCGTCCTTTTATATGTCCTTTCATTGCTGTGGGCTAAAAACTTTGATTTCGTTTATAAAGCGATCCGCTTGCTCCAAGGCAGACACCCAATTGTAGCCGCACCTCCTAGTGAACAGACGCTGCGGAATTTAGTGGACCCTTAAACCGAATATGTCGGAGTGGCTCCACTAAAACTCCCACTCTATTAGCCATGACCCAAGGCTCTACACGTATAGGTTGCCGCATCTCGCACATGGGTTGCTCACGTTGCCCAGGATGAACGTACGTAGACGTAAGAGTAGGAATTGAGTACAGCCGTGCAACTTTAACCTCATAAACATATTTAACACTTCACCCCATTGCCAAGTCACTAAAAAGAAATTACTCTACTCTGTATAGGCTCAGAATTGAGGTGCCATCCCCACCGCGGCTCTGAAGCGATCCTTTCAAACTATCTTACTGCCAAGGAACCCTTCGACCGAGCAGCTCGGAATTAGGTTTGAGGCAATTGGCACCTGAATCGAAATCGCTCAGGACGATTGCTGCTTTAAAATTAATAACAATATACGGAGGAAGAGTGACACTAAAATTCTGCCTTCAGACCACAAACCTAACGTGAAACCAAACAGCTGGATAGCTCGGAATCTCGTGCATTCCGATTGCCAAGAAA
Organism: Philophylla caesio; assembly: GCA_963971545.1. Lineage (NCBI taxonomy): Eukaryota > Metazoa > Arthropoda > Insecta > Diptera > Tephritidae > Philophylla > Philophylla caesio. The sequence continues at coordinate 34,026,390 of OZ020606.1, read as the reverse complement.
AGTGGTTTACAATATATTTAAATCGTTTGAAAAAAAGGTGGCACAAATATTTAGATACAAGGCTACAAGAAGCGAATCCAGTGTTATTGAATGAAATAATATAAAGATAATGAATAACCAGCGTTAACAATACAGATATGGTTCACATTTGGTGCAACTTTCTAAAAATTATAATCAACGCAGAGCGTACATATGTTCCACCACCATGCGAAGTAATGCTTGCTGTATCGCCGAGTGATTGGTACGCAGACACTAGTTCGGGTTCAAGACCCTTGACTTTTTTGGTGTTTTGACTTTTAATGCTTACTCGACGTAAATATAAAATCTTTAGGGGTGGGATAATAAATACCGCAAACACATTCATATGTATGTATATATTAATTACATGTGTACATATTTAAAAATATTGTCCGGGATTGAATAATTTTCCATACAAATTTTGTGTCGTTCTCACGCGAAGAAGCGTCAAAGTAATTGGATTTTAAAAATTTAGGAATCACAGAGTCGTCACTGCAGCTTTCACTTTTTTAATTTGAATACGTTTATTTTTCGTATTTATTGCATGCATGCTTACGTATGTACGTATGTGCATTTAGTAACATACAATAAGGTCTATGCGCGTTAACTAAGGTTGCAATTTGATTGCATGTCAAAGTGACAGGGCGTATACCCGGCAATGTAAACACTGAATTTTAAATATGCCATGCAAAAGTGGTCAAACGGAAAATGGTTCTACAGCACCCTCTGGTACCGTAAATAAATCGCCAGTACCCCACGCAAATTGCAAATGCAAATATCGGAATGAATCGCTGGTCAGTGCCTGAGCAATTTTATAGGAGGTAAATAAATGGATTTTTACGTTTTAGCACATACTCGCCCGAACACATAAGTCATTTCGTTTCTAAGTACAATTTTACATTTATGTATAAGTATGTAAGTATGTATGTATGTATATACTTAATGCGCTAAATCACGTGAAATTCTCTAACAGGGAGTTGCCGACACATCATAGCTACGGCGACCATTTATTTGAAATGTAAATAAAGGACAAACTTTAATATATACATATATGTGTATTATTGTAATTCATTTCAATAACGATTTAAATTTGCTTCAAGAATTTTCGATATTCAAAAAGAATAAGAAAACACAGCTGGTACCGCCTTCCCAACAACCATACTGCTGGTACGCCAGCTAAGCTCGCTGATTTTTCATCCATCAATAATACAAAGATTTACAGTTTAAACTTACTTTTCTTAAAACTTTAAATTTTTTCCTATTATCAATAATCAAAGTTCAATAACAATTTATAATATAAAATAGTTATATGGTCCAAAAATAACCAAAAAATAAAAGTTTACAGAAAATACAAAATATCCTTATTTAAAAAAATTACACGTTTCAATATAACTTTTGTCTTTAATTAACACAATGCAATGTATTCATGGTGCAGGTCATTTAATAAAAACCACACAAATATTTTTATTTCTTCAATATATGGGATTTATACATATGCACTAGGGTGATTCGACTCAGTTTGTTCAAACCGATTTTCTTCGGTTTTTTCACTAATTATTGTACAGTTTTTTTGAAATCTTGATTTCTTGAAAACCCGTTTTTATACCCGTTGCAAATTTTAAGCCTTCGAGAAATAATAAAAATGCACTCGGCTAATTTTACTTCCATTATTTATATTAAAAATCCAAAACATTTTCAGTGAAAACGCAGCAAACATATTTTAGAAGTTTTTATATATTTAGACAAGTATCATAAGAGAACGACAAAACTTTGAAAAATTTTAGAACGCTTTAGTGACAGTAAGTCATTCTAGCTCGCTCAATACGCTAGATGTGGAATTCAGTAATTTGGTATAATCACAAGTTTTAAAATTTAAGACTATGTGTGAGTTGAAAGTTTTTGCTTTCATCGCTTTCTTCGCTTTTACATTTTTATTTTTTGTGTTTGTCTTAATTTTTGTTTCCTGCTTATCACCTGGTCACAATTGAGAGACTTTGTTTCTAGCTAATTTTGAGACTTGAAATTATACGAAGTTACTGAATTCGGGCATAAAAAACAATTTATTTTCAAAAGATTTATTTCATAGAAATAATTGCATTTAGTTACATGTACGTACATTGATGTAGATTTTTCTTACTTCGAACAAGAACCAGTTTACCAGTTCTTACTTGATTTAAAAATTAGGAACCTATTTCCATTTTTCGAATAAGTCGAAAACTGGATTTTCAATAAAGTCGAATAATCGAACACTCTAATATGCACATATCGTATTACATTCAATTGTGGTGTAACTAACAAAATTTTCGATTAAAGTTCTTTAACTTCGGTCGATAAATTTTCATCATTTAAGCCGTCTCACGAAATGGCATATCCGTTACGAAAGTTTAATGTGGAACTTATACCAAGATTCATGTTAAAAACTCAGCCTTATTTGATAACAATGAGCAAATACTTCTCTCTTCTCTACTCTCTCTGTTGTTTACAGCAAAATTTCGGCTGTCGGTATAAGCTCAATATGTATTTACATATCTACAGGCCCGGGGAGAGGGGGGAGCTCGGAGACAATTCTCCAACAATTCACTACAGTTGTTGCCATTATGAATTACTATCATTTCATTACAGTAATTGCATGTAATCTTATAATTTAAAATGATGCTCCTGCAGAGCGGTCAACATTAATTAAAAAAGAAAAATCATTACAAATCCAACTAAAAGTAGAATCGTAGTTGTTATTAATTTAATTTAAAAGTTCACCCATATTCGAGAATTTAAAAATTTACTCCAACTAATTTAATTAAAGTTCTTATTAATTGGAGTACGGTATAAATAAAAAAGTCAAGTAAGTTTATTATTATTGCTGGCGGCGTCTTTAAGAGCATCATAACGACTCCTTAATCACTTTTTTATCATCGAGTTCCATGAATATGCATATAGTACATCTCAAAAGTTTTTACTGCCCTTTAAGTAATTATTTTAATAGTTTTTATTCGCTTTTAAGGATGTTGTTGATGAGCCATTCCAGAAAAAAGTTAGTGACTTTAGAAAAAAACCGTTTTATGTACCTACTTCAAAATAGTTTACAATAACATTTTTTTTCTACTAAAACAAACATCAAAAAAAATATGCATATGGTAAAATTAAACAAATTTTTTCTCAAAATAAATAAAATATCATATTAATAAAATGTAATACATGTTTTATAAAAATTTGTGTATTGAAATTCATTAAATTAGTCGACTAATACCGAATTTGGTATTAGCACCACTAATGCTTTCACCACTTGAGTAGAGCGCCTCTAAAGTTCAAGTTAAATATTTTTTAATAAAAGGAAATTCATTTCCGGTACGCATTTCTTTCTCGTCATTGGTGAACTCCGGCAACAATGGCTTTTATTTAAAAAGATTACAAGGATTTTTTATAAACTCACCTTGTATTTCAGAAAATTCTGTTATGTACTTATGTTTGTATATCAATTCGGCATATTGAAACTGGTTTGCTACTAAGCGTTAAGCTTTACTCTAACTCTGCAGTCTAATTTAACAGAAATATATAATTTTTTTAAGCTATAATAAGCTCGCAATCGCAAAGCTCAATGCTATTACAAGTAGGATTACAATATCCAGCCTTAATATAGTTGTCTTCTTGCTTTTAGAAATATATATTCCCAATTACGCCACCTAAGTAAAAAGTGCTGTCCTTAAAATAGACTGCGGATGGTCTTCATATTATAGCTAATATGTTATTTTGACATGTATGTATGTATGTGAATTTTCCATAACAGAAAAAAAAAGAAAACTACTTGGGTTGTGCATGCGCTCGAGGTTATATTGATTATTTTTTCTCAGTTTCCAACAAAAAATTTTCTATTGTGTTTTTTAATTTACTGTGTTAACAAATTACTGAATTAAATTATTTTATATATGTATAAGTACATTTTCGGCTACTAAAAATGTGTATGGTAATTCTGTTTACGGATCATTTTGAATCGATCGTCCAACAATCGTGCTCTGCTAACAAAATTAATTATTCGGTTGAAATACCTAAAATGTTAGTTATCTTTCTCAAGAGTTTCAGACATAACATAGAAGCATGATTTGCAACTTAGAGAGAATATTTGTAGTCAAAACTAGTTTTATAAAGCTTTATGAAATATAAATATTAGATATTTATAAATAAGAACATAAACATATATGTAAATACTCACTCGCTCATTGTAGATTTCAAGGAATGATGCTTTTAATACATAGTTGATGTCCTTACGATTTTTTATCAACTGGAAGAGGTACAAAAACGACCGGAAGATCAGACCATGTCGGGGATCGTTTAAATTTGGTTTGCCTACAAACTAAAAAAAAAAAAAAGAGTTACACATGCACTTGGTAGAATTATAAGAATGTTTTTTTACAAAAATAGTTTAAAAACAAGTAAGAAATGCTAAATTCTGGCGAATCCGATTTTTATATACCCTCGCGATGTATTTTTGTATGAGCGGTGCCCATAATATCATAAAATTCCCGTTTCTTTGTTTCAAATCGCTGCCAGTATTAAACTTTAGTCAATTTCTTCCAATAAATACTGTTACGAAGTTTTTTGCATATCTTCAAAATTTCCGTTATATGAAAGTTGGGCGTGGTTACGGTCCGATTTCAAAAATTATTGACGGTGATGCTAGTGATATCAAAGACAATATGTTCACCAAATTTTGTGGCTATACCTTACATCGTTATTGAGATACATACAGATTTTTTTTATAAGTGCGCGTGGTAACGCCCATTTTTCGAAATTTCATAAAATTCTAGTTTTTTAGTTAACTATCTTTTTAAATAACAAATTTTAATTAATATGTTCCAACAGAAAAAGAAAAAACAAAAATTTAGCATTTATCAAAATTTCCGTTATAAGGAAGGTGGGCGTGGTTATGAACCGATTTCAAAAATTTTCTACGATAAGAATAGCGATATCAGGGAAAATATGTCCACCAAATATTGTGACGATACATTACACCGTTATTGAGATACAGACATTTTTTCTTAAGTAGGCGTGACAACGCCCATTTTTGAAACTTACATAAATACCTAATTTCTTAGTTCAAAATCGCTCCAAATACCGAATTTCACTCAATTCGTTTAAATAGATACCGAAAAAATGCAGTTTTTGCATTTTCCAAAACTTCCGTTGTATGGGAGGTGGGCGTGATTATGATCCATTTCAAAACTTTCGACGATAATATTAGTGATATCAAAGAAAATATGTCCACCAAATTTTGTGACGATACCTTACACCGTTATTGAGATGCAGAATATTTTTCATAAGTGGGCGTGGCAACGCCCATTTTTCAAAATTTCATAAATACCTAATTTCTTAGCTCAAAATCTCTTCAAATACCAAATTTCACTCAATTTGCTTTAATGGATACGAAGTTAATTAATTTTTCAAAAACTTCCGTTATATGGGAGGTGGGCGTGGTTATTGACCGATCTTGTCCATTTTCAATACCAACCTACCTTGTCCAAAGAGCAATCTATGTACCAAATTTCATTGAGATATCTCAATTTTTACTCAAGTTATCGTTTGCACGGACGTACGGACGGACGGACGGACGGACAGACAGACATCACTAAATCGACTTCTCTTTTCATTCTGAGCATTTTGGTATATATATGTCTTTATCTATCTTGATTCCGTTATGCTGTTACAAGCAACCGTTATATGAACAAAGTTATAATACCCTTGTGTACAAGTACGCTCGGATATAATAATTTAATTAACTTGATATAATACACATACATATGTACTAGTCGATGACGTTTTATTATATGTATATGTATGTACATATAGTTAGCGGGGATATGTTTGCGCAGGCCGAGGATGATTTTGACCCAATTATGGTAAGAAAAGAAGTTTCGAATGATAACACTGATGATTCGATATTAAACGCAGTGGAATTTCTACATCTACTCTCCGTCTACATAAACATTCGACAGCGGTGGGATTTCATTTCCATGGCGCTCCTACATGTAAATTCGAGTCAACTGACACTCACGCAATTTCAAAATTATACCATCAAGACGATTTCATAAAACGCGAATTTGTTAGGACAGCTGGCCGTCATCTCAATATTTTCTTTTGTCATTGCATTCTCAAACACAACAAACAAGGAAAGCGAAATTCGGGCGAAATCGAATTTTATATACCTTCGCAATGTATTTTAGAATGGGCAGTGCCACGTTAATTTTTTAAAATTTAATAAAAACCAAATTTTTTTGTTTCAAACCGCAGGAAATATTAAATGTTACCGAATTTGTTCCAATAGATAAAGAAAAAACCAAGTTTTTTGCATTTTTCAAAACTTCTGTTACATGGAAGGGGAGCGTGGTTATTATCCGATTTAAAAAATTTCATAAAAATCCAGTTCCAAATATAAAATTTCACTCAATTTGCTCTAATAGATACCGAAAAATCTAAGTTTTTGCATTTTTCAAAATTTCCGTTATATGGGAGGTGGGTGTGGTTATTGACTGATCTCGACCATTTTCAATACCACCCTATGTACCAAGTTTTATTTAGAAAGCGGACGGCCAGTCAGGGCTTAATCGATTCCTTTTTTTATTCTGATCATTTTGTTACAAACAACCGTTATGCGAACAATGTTAATATACCCTTGTGAACAAGTACGCTCGGGTATAAAAAATCGCCTGAAGAGGTATTTAATATTTCAATCAACTGAGTGCTTATTCTATCTCCACTTTACGCGGTGAAGTCAAAATGAATATTGATTATTGATTATTTTTATTATACCTCCGCCGAATACTTTCATAAATTTAACATACCACCCGTTCAATTTAGCTATAAGTTTTAAAGAACCCGGTTTTCGTGACCTTTAACCTTGAATAACAAACGAAGCATCTTTAAGAATGGAAATAGGAAGGTCTATACAAGTTATCTGTTATTCCGAGGTTGACCCATTTTTGTTTGTTTAAATTACTGAACTACCACGAACAAAAGCTTTATAAAATCTCGATGCGAGGTGTATTCATTCAAATTGGTATACTTCACACATATGACGGGTATTAAGGGTTTGCATCTGAAAGCTGCGGTTGTCTGAGTAACCCAGCAGACTAGATCAATACTTAAAGCGAAACAAAAATCGTAAACTTTAATACACCACATATAGAGAGATCTCCCGTTACTAAAACCTTTTTAGGCGTTAAAAAGTAGGAACTTATTTTTACAGCGTTTTACATTTCAAGACTTAATTCATTGTATTTTATTACACAATTATATTGCTTTAAGAACTTAAGCATTCAATTGGTTGCTTATTTAAGCTTGCAAATTAATGATTATTGGTTACAAACTGAAAAGAATTTAAAAAGGCAGTTTAGAAAGAATTTTTCTTATGAGACGATTACCTTGCTGTGTAATTGTAGCAACGGCTTTTTACTCGTAGTATACGCGTTTTAATATGTCTATTTAAAAAATCCCTTGCAACAACGCTGTCTATAGTAAGTATCGGCGATTAATAAGTAATCAAAAAAGAACCAAAGTTTCGTCCAAAAATATATACCGTTATATCGGGAAAAAATATCGCGAATATATTGGTTTTTAAAACATCGCGATAAAAATAAAAATATCGACCAAAAAATAGGAATAGGTTTCGAGGCCTAGACCCCGATGTAAACCTCTCCAGAAAACAAACAGTTGGAAAACTATTTCACATTACTTTCGGAAACCGCGCATAAGGACGATCATATCCCATGGGAGCACAGGGCCGGAGTATACGGACCTAGATTTCAAAAAACCAACCAACATTTTTCTAGAGGGAAGTTAATGCAATCGAATTGTGCGCTCACGAATGTCTTCGCATAAGGACTAATGGGGCCACAATTAACATCATGTCAGACAGCCAGACATCCCTAGGCGCACTAGACTTCTTTAAGACGGAGTCAAAGCTGGTAAACATGGCTGAAAAACGGCGCAGGACTTGGATGGCCACGAAAGGGCGGATACCTCTAAATATAAGTATAAGTATTAGTGGTCTCAGGTTATACACTTTGCGGAGCGACTATCATCTCCATTTAGAATAAGTACAATGACACTCTCCAAAGTGCATAATTTCATAAATAGCCTAAGGATGGAGTGACAACCCAAAGGGTTAGCACAATAAATCTTGTTAGGACGCGGCGCTACTATGCTCTCATAATAATAACTAGTGTTGGTCCTTTAAAAGAAACAAAAATGCAAGTATATGTATATTGTTTTACTAAACTTAGCACTCAGCCATTTCTTAATTGAATTGAATTTATTTAAGAGTTTAAGCAATAATGTTTATGTCAATAAAAAAATAAAATAAAAGAAAAATTTAACTGTTACATTATAAAAATAACAAAGGTATACTTTTTAGAAGGTGTAAATTGAGGAATATTAAAGTATTATTATAGTTTACCATATAAGTTCTATAAGTATTCTAATATTCTATGGGCTAAAGTTTAACTAGGATTGCCATATTTGTTTCTCCCAAAATTAAGTTCTCGCGGCTTTTACAACGCTAAAAAATCAGCACTTTTTAATTCACTTTTATTAAACGTAATAATTCTACAATTCACTGTTAGTTTTATTAAACATACATACATATGTATGTACAATAAAATACAAATAACATTAATTTTTACAAATTTAGGAACGTATACGTATACATACATACATAAACAGAGATACATAAATTTAATTATATTCCCTTTGGACTTTGTTTAACACTATGAATCGATTCGTAAATTAAGTATATAACATTTACAACATATAAATATATGTATAATAAAAATAATAGTATGTTAATAAGCAGATTTATTTTTTGGCGTAGAATACGTCTTACCTTACGGTATGGGCACCCATGTCAGATTGTTATTGTTGTAATCTCTATTTCTTTAATTATAAGGAAACGGCGAGATAAATTTTTAAAAAAAATTTTTTGTAGTCAAATGAAGATGTTAGCTTTCGTTTGACATACATTTCATATTGGTTGATATCTTCCTAATATTTAAATTTGTCAAATGAAAAATTTATAAACACATCCAAACAAATATGTGTGTGGTGTTTGGTTGAGTGTGCTGCACTGTGTTACCCACCACTAGTTTGTAGCGTGAATAGACGTTCATTTTATTGCATAATTTTAGGCGGGTAAATTTAAGTACAGTAAAGGCAGAGAAAGCACTGCCAGCTACTGCAAAATAACAATGGTGATTGATGCTGTTTGACAACAGCTGAAAGTTGACGTTTAGTATATTAAAAAATATAAATCACGCTTCATTACTGAGATCATTCCGTTTCATTTGCCAATAAGCCATAGAATTGGGAAGAGATTTCAGGAATGCAAAGTTTTTTTCGGCACACTCAGTGAAGAACGTAGGGTTTTCAATTTCTTCGCGAGTCACATTTACTAATCCAACATGATTATGATTTAAAAACATATTTATCCTATTTTTCCTATCATAAGCCTATATTCTCAAAAGTAACTTTCAAATAATCAAATAGATTTGGGTCTGTTATTTATCATTTATCTTTACTATTGATAACTACCATTGACTTCGTTTTTGCGAGAAATTTAATTGATAATTTAAAAACATTTTTATCCTATTTTCCTATCATAAGCTTATGTACATATGTATATCATCAAAAGTAACTATCAAATAAAGAAATTAATTTGCTTGTATTATTTATCATTATAAATTATCATTATACATATGTTTTCTGTCTTATCGGATGGCGTATTCTACGTTAAACTTAATGGCCGTGTCTCTGACACAGCCTCCTTCTTTTTTTTCTAATACGTATTGGATTTTTATGTCTAATTGTTGGCCGTCATTACTTTTAAAAAATCTCGCAATTCATTTTAATATTTTCTTTTATTTGGAGTTCAATTTCAATCAAGGCACATTCAACAAGTAGCAGCAGAAGAAAAAATTTAAAAAAAAATTAAGCTCTCTATATTTTGTTTTTGCTTTTAAAAGCTAAAATTTCAAAAATATTTTTTCAACCACTTAGAATTGTACTGAAAGCATTCTTATCACAACGAAACTCAAAATTTGGCAATTCAAACTAAAAAAAGATATGAAAAAAGTTTGCTGCGGCTACCTATTTGATGTGCCTTGGTTTCAATTGATTTAGCTAAGGGCTCTATTCTTGCAATTCATTTTAATATTTTCTTTTATTTGGAGTTCACTTTCAATTAATTTAGCTAAGGGCGATTTCTCTCTTTACGCCTCATTGCAAGCGTTAAAATTCTAAAAATTCTCTCAACGGCGTTAGAATGTGGGATTGAGAAAATAACGTTAAAAATTATTTTTGAAACTGGGGAAAAAAGGAACTATTTCAAACTATTTTTTAAAGCTTTGTAAGAAAATTGTTTAAAGCTACACTTTCACTAATATTAAACTCATTAATTTTTTCCATGAATTTTTCATTTTAACTAATAGTTGGCCACCATTGCTTTTTCAAAATTGAAAATATTCCTTGCAATTCGTACTCGTATGAAGTGGAATAGAACATTTGAAAAACAAAACAGGACACTTCAGAATTTTTGCGCTTAAAAGTGTCGAGATTGAGAAATCAGTACAAATGGGAATTGAAAATTTTCAGTCCAGCTAGTGAAATTTCAGCACTTTCCTTCCCAAATCAGTACGTCTGGCAACCGAAAATTAAACATAATTCCTTTTGTTATTTTAAATACGTTGTAACCAATTTTTGAAAGCGTGAAAGACCTAAAATACATACATTCGCTTGCATTTAGTAATTGCCTTTACATGGGTCGACTTTTGTTCACAAAGTATACTTGCTTTCAACAGTCATGTCATGTGCATGCCTTCTTTTCTGAATAATTATTTAACGGACCAGGGTTCTACGTAAGTGTACTTAAAATGTAAGTATGTATAAAAAAAATTAGAATTGGTATCAAAGTTTTTTAATTTTGATTGACTTAATTAATCTGTGTTTTCTGATAAGCAATAATTTTTACCAAACTTAAACCTATAGAATCACTATAAGATACAAATTTAATTTATTAGCTTACCAGATCGGGTGGACCCGTTAGCGTATGTGTCTTCCCGGAACCTGTTTGTCCATAACAAAACGCTGTACAACTAAATCCTTCGATTGCCATTTCAATTATTCGTTTAATGCCTGAATAATCAAGAATGTCTTCTTGCGTTGCTCCAGGTTCGAATACCACGTTATAAGTAAACACATGCACATTTTCCTGATTACGTGACCGTCTATTACTGCCTTCACTACTTTCGATCTACGGTGCGAGTATAAGCATGAATATAAATCATAAATAAAGAAGATTAACGTTCTACTAAAAGCTGTCGTGAATATTAACAGAATTAACAAAATAGTTAATGAATAGATAACTGCTGATTTTTGACGAATTAACTATGAGTTAATTGTCTATGAAAGAACACTCCAACACATTAACTCAGAAATGGGCATATGCATCTACAAACCTATGCTCATATGTAAGTAGATATGTACATATGTATGCATATTGTTTTTGTTCTAAAAAGCTCTTGCCCGCCAGGATAGTTCTATACCGAAAAAAGATAGTCCCTTTTTATTATTAAATCAACTCATATTAAGAATCTCTCAAAGCGCTCAAAATATTCGAAGATTTTCATTTGGGGAAAACAATTTTTTTTAAAATTACGTAGAAAACTGGAAAATCAAAATTTTTCCATCTACGAATTTTAGTTCACCCTTCGATTTGTGCGTCCCTTAAAAATGCAAAAATCAAATAATGTTAATTTTAAATAAAACTAAACAGTTAATTTTAAAAAAATCTTAAGTAAACAATTGATTATTGATTTCGATGTCTCCTGAAGAGAAACTGGGCATTACAATTAGAAACTATCGATATCTGTTTCCTCATTTCTTCGAAAAATTGTTTTTACTCATACAAATTACATGATAAAGTTTGATCGCTTTGATTTCAAAATAAAAATAAAGAGTAAACATATGTATATGTATATATCATTTCAAAATGGAATCATTTCATAGGGTGAGTTTAAAAGTTTTACAAATTTCGATTTTACTTTTTGCTTCACAAATTTTATGACCGACCTAATATGTTCATATGACTGGGTCGCTTTTATATAAGTTTACAATTAAAGTCTTCTGTTATTTTTTATGTTATGCGCGATTACAAAAATGTAATTTATTTTTTAGTAAATAATTTTGATTAGTTTATATTCTTGTTGTGTGTCATCTTAGTTTACTAAGTTAAAATAACTCAATTTCTCCTTCACTAAATACATTTTACTCTTTAAAGAAATAACGTAACATTTGAAGCGTAACAAGAAATTTACTTATCAAAAAGTTTAAGCGAATTTGAACTTCTTAAGACGATCAATTTTAAATGAAATCTCAACCCTTGTTTGCGTAACTTTCTCACCAAGTTATAAAAATACCACTTAAAGCTCAATAAAAAGCACATAATTTTCCTTAGAGAGTAATTTTTACAGAATTCCTAAGCTATTAGGCACAATATACAGAACCACAAGCTTTTTAACTAGTGGGAATAAAAACTTTATTTTCCGTAAGATACATACCCAATATAATGTACACTGTCAAGCTTTAATGTTTGTTAAATAGTTTTGAAACAATCATTTATATACATATGTATGTATGTATATCTGTGAAAATTTAACAAAACATTTATCTCGGCAATTTTACAATTTTTAAACAATTAATTATGCCAATTTGTCATCTTTTAATATATTGACTTGTCTGCGAAAATTCAAAATTAAAGCGTCCAAAGTAAAACCAACTTAAGTCAAATAAGCTGTTTTGTCAAAAGTCCACAGCTACTTATGTACATATACATATATCAATCTACGTAAGTAAATGCAAACTTACAATAATTTGTCCGTTTCCAGGAAACTGAAGTATCATGCCGTGTCTATCTTTTCTTTCTTTCTCGTTCAGCGGTCGCACTCTAACCACAACATTTATGTTATCCTCCGGCGTTGATGGTTCACTGCCAGTGGATTTTGAGGCCACTATTTCCAATGTGTCTGCACTACCAATTCTTGAAAGAACAAAAGAAACGGATGTAGAGTATAAGTGTGACATCAAAGTTAATTTATAATATTTACATAATAATTGTACAATTAGTAAGGCGAACTTGACTTATAACCTTGCCCAAACATTGTTTCCTTGAACTTGACGCAGATTTCGTGTGCGTTATAAATAAATAATTTTTTTGCTACCTCCTACGATAAAGCTTTTACAAAGTGCAACTTGAAAATGACAAATCTTTCCCAACCTGAAGTCAGGAGTATTTATGTACATATGTATGTACTAGGCATGTCAATCCCGGGAAATTTCCATTTCAAGGGCAAAAAAAAGCCTTTAGATTCGTTCACAATCCGTGCAATTTGTAGTTTTTCTATAGTCCGCTATTAAAATAATAGCGGAACCTATTTCGTTTATTATTGTATGTGGTCTTCAGCCAATTAATCAGAAATAAACCGCTTATAAATTTCGGTTTCTTAAAAATTTGTATATGCACATTTCCTTTAATTTTTATTTACATTTTTTTCAAACAAAAATAAACCTCAAAGATGAAAAACAGAAAGAGCTAATCGAATAAAATACACAAAAAACACCCATTTCAGTGTTGTATTGAAACAATAAAACTTAACATGTGAAATAAAAACAACAAGTTTACAACTGTTTTATTACGATAACAAAATACGACAAATAACACGCCTTTTTAACTTCCTAAGGGTTTTGTTTTTGCAAGAGCAATTATAACTGAGCTGGAGAATATCCTCCTCGAGTAGAAAATGAGACTTACTATGAAAGCGATGTTAATGGAACTAACGACTAGGTGCTTGAAAGGGATAAAGCAGAAAGTCTCAAAGATAAATTTTATCAAGTTTTAACGAGCAGCTCGCAACTGTCCAAATTATCGAAAGGAATAGGCTGGGTAAAAGAAATTGATAGTTTTTGTAAACGGGCGATAAAGGCTACATAGAGCATTTAACTTTTTGTCGACAATCCAACCAACATGTGCTTAGACGCAGCAGTGTTCCCCACTGCAACAAATTTAGGTCCAGGTTGGAGGATAACACACTTAAGGCTTTTATTTATTTGAAATTGCATCTTGATCAAAATAGAATAAGTGATGTATTTAATTTTTACTTAAAGGAAATATATTAATATATAATATCAAACAGTGATTCAAAATAATTTTACCTTATTCCGCAAATATCTTCTGAGGAAGTATTTTATTGTTTGAGTAACTTAAAAGAATCTTTTAAGGCCGGCCCCGATTTGATCCCGACGTGGTTCCTCAAAAACTGTGCTAAACATATTTATGAGCCCTTAACTAATTTATTTAATCTTTCTCTTAGGCTTGGGGTTTTCCCTTCAGCTTGGAAAGAATCATTCATTTTACCCCTTCATAAGATCGGGAGTAGGTCCTCTATAGAAAATTATCGCGGTATAGCTAAGATTTCTGCTATTCCTAAACTATTTGAGGCAATCGTTGTTGACCATTTAACGCATTCATTATCCTCTACAATTTCTAGCACTCAACACGGGTTCTCTAAGGGTAAATCTACCGTTACAAACTTGCTCGAGTTCACAACTCATGTTTCAAATGGATTCAGAGAATTTATGCACACTGATGTTATATACACCGATTTTAGTAAAGCATTCGACAGAGTAAGTCACGCTTTACTGATTCATAAACTCGATCTCCTTGGTTTTCAACCTAATCTCCTTCATTGGATATCTTCTTACCTCATGGACAGAACACAACGAGTTCTTTTTAAAAATAGTTCCTCAAGCATTATTCATGTATCTTCAGGGGTCCCGCAAGGAAGTCACCTTGGTCCGATTCTGTTTTTACTTTTTATAAATGACATACCTTCTGTAATTAACTATTCAAAAATTTTATTGTATGCTGATGATGTAAAACTTTTTAGATCGTATCATTCTGTTGAGGAAAGGTCCTTACTACAGGCGGATTTAAATAGCATGACTAACTGGTGTGAAGTAAATAACATGCCGCTAAACCTTAAAAAATGTAAGGTAATGTGCTTTTCTCGAAGGGCACTTCAACCGGCT
The DNA here is from genome assembly GCA_963971545.1 of Philophylla caesio. NCBI lineage: Eukaryota > Metazoa > Arthropoda > Insecta > Diptera > Tephritidae > Philophylla > Philophylla caesio. The sequence continues at coordinate 34,011,249 of OZ020606.1, read as the reverse complement.
TCTTATGACATATGTAACCATAACCTCGAACAAGTGTTTAACTTTGTTGATCTTGGAATTACAATGGATCCGAAACTTAATTTTAATCTTCACATTAATGTTACAGTTAACAAAGCCAAGGGTGTTTTTGCATTTGTAAAACGATGGTCAAAAGAATTCAATGACCCATACATTACGAAGGCTCTATTCACAACGTTAGTGAGGCCAATACTGGAATATGGATCTGTTGTTTGGCACCCGCGCTATCAAGTTCATTCCGACCGAATAGAGTCAATTCAAAAACAATTTCTGCTTTTTGCTTTAAGAAATTTTCGTTGGGATTCTCAGTACAACCTGCCCCCATATATAAGTCGTTTAAAACTCATTAATCTTCCTACACTTGCTAGTCGTAGAGAAATGCTAGGCGTAGTATTTTTAGTGAAGTTACTGACAGGCTTGATCTATAGCCCATCTCTTCTTGGTGAAATAAAACTAAACGTTCCCTCCCGAATTTCAAGACATTTCCGGCCTCTTTTTATGAAGCCATGTAAAAGTAATTTTGAGTTAAATGAGCCACTCCGTAGTTTGTGCCAGGATTTTAACACTCATTCCGGTTCTTTTGATACTTCAGACTCACTTTTTTACGTAAAGAAAACTATACTCAATGCTCTCAATAATTGATACAAACATACTTATATATTACTACTCGATCAGCTGATGAGCATTTGTTCTGTAGCTGAACAGTTTTAGATCTCGACACTTAACAAACTTCTGCCTTTCATGACTCGGCGCAATATATATGAAAAAAAAAAAAAATTTTTTTTTTATATATCCGTGCGTCATACGGATGCGCCCCTCGCGTCGGTCGGGCGGGTATGGAGGGAAAAAAACCGTTGGGATTATTATTATTATTATTAGGAGCATTTGCTTCTGTGCCAAATATGTATATTTGCTATTGAAGTATAAACTATTTTGTATGTGCGTATAATTTTACGTTTTTGTTCTTGAAAATACCAATAAATACATACATACATGAATTACAACAAATCGTTCTTCTTTGTTATATTAATGTTATTTTGTATACTACTATAATACAACGATTACAGACGTGTTACATTTTTTGGCAAATTAAAAATTACGAACTAAAACTTCGTGAAATTCGGGATCTTGATTTTTTGTTTTCAGATCTCGAAAATCCCGGGATCAAGAAAATGCCCAAAATTGATATCCCTAGTATGTACGTATGGTTAAGTGCCGCGTATTATTAAACATTGTGTAAAATCAGGTGAAGGGTGGTGGAAGTTTGATAAATTAACGGACTTAAGAACTCTAACACGCAATTATCCCATTCCAGAAGTGTTTGCCTTTTTATTTGAGTAGATATGTATATACGGACATACATACATACATATATGCATTTATATTTTAGGAATGTACCTAATACAAATGTACTAGTATGCATGTCAATACAAATTACAAACCTTTTCCATTATTTTATTTCATGAACTGAAACAAATAAATTGTTACTCGTAACGTGTCAGAATTGACGACATAACATGAATTCTCCTCAGTAAGCGTGGTCATTTTACTTTTTACTAATTACTTTTACTATGTATTAAAATATACATACATATGTATATGTATGTACGAGTATACGCATACATATACATACCTACGTATATTTAAAAACACGGTGGTCACAGAAATAGCACTGAAATTCATAAAATTATTTACCTACTAATTTTAACTACTATTAATTTAAAAGTAGTTCGATTTTCCTATATAGAACCCACATATACACAATTTCAAAGTGGGTACAAAGTAGACAAAAATGAATTATTTAAGTTTAAACAAGTACTCGTATGAAAAGCTAAAGTCGCACGAAACCGTCCTTCCAATACTTTTGCTATATTTTCTATGAGTAGCTTTTAGGTATTTTCTAAAATTGCCGATATAAGAGAGGCGAGCGCGATTATCGTCCGATTTCAATAAGTTCTATGATATTGTTTAAGAGCCTTAAACGCTTGTTGTGAACCTAAAATGAGTGTATGATGAAATTGGGCAGTAACAAAGGAGTTAAGGCCCATACATCTTTCGGATAATCTTTCTCTCGAACACTCCAAGAGCCCTCTCGTTTGATGTTTTCATTGTCCATGCTTCTGCGCCATATAATAGGACTTGCATAATGAGAGACTTATAGAGTATGGTTTTTGTTCGTCGAGAGAGGACTTTACTGCTCAATTGCCTATCAGTCCGAAGTAGCACTTGTTGGCAAGAGCGATTATCCTTTGCTTTTCGAAGCTGACATTATTATTGAGATTAACTCTGGTTCCTAAGTAAACGAAGTCCTCTACCTTTTCAAAGTTATAACTGTCAAAAGTGACTCTAGATCCCAGTCGTGAATGTGCCGACTGTCTATTTGATGACGGGAGATACTTCGTGAAAATCATATAGATCTAGATAGAACTACCACCGGTAGTTCAGATATTGCATTTTGGGCCATAACTCCTCCATTTAATCAGCTAAAGACTTGAAATTTCGCACAAATATTAATTATTATTGGTACTATTATAGAAGTCAATATTACATATTCATATCAAGTAAATATTACATATGGCTTCCATAAAATTTTTCGATTCATAAAAAGAATGATGCTTTCGGCTTAGCCGAAGATAGCCGTTTTTTACTTGTTAAATTGGTTTTAAGTCAAGTGACTTCAAAAGTGACGAACAGTATCGTAACAAGAAAGGCATATTTCTTAGTAAGACCATGTTTAGTGCTCGTGTCGTGATTGGTAAATATTTGTGTTTCGCAAAAAGTTAGCGGCACCCCTTTGCCAAAAAATATCACAATAAAACTGTTTCATGTTTTTACATATGTATGTATATTAGCTTCACCCACAAATTTTTTCCAATTTATATCCAGAAATCACGGAAACATTAAGAGCAGTAAGATATGTACATATGTATGTATACCAGAGGTTCCTTGAAAATACCGTAGTTTTTGTATTTTCGGATATGTGGGAGATGAGAGCAGTTATTCTACGATTTACAACTTTTCAGCACTAGTGAACAAATTTGGTGAGTATTGGTACAACGTTTATTGATATCTCCCGCTCATTTTCTTAATTTTGTAAACCTCCGATGTCTTTGTCCAAAATTTATCTAAATGCCATTAAATTTGAAACAACTGGTCAAAGACCAAGTTTCCTTAGGATATCTAAATTTTTACTCCAGTTATTGTGTGTAAGGACGGACAGATAGAGGATGAAGATTTTGGGCGCATACTCCTTTTACCATATGTATGTATGTCAAAATGATCTTAAACGAATCTTATCCGATAGCCTTAAAAGTGTTGTTAATGTTGATATGGATAAAGCACAAATATCTTACTTTCTGCGAAAATATTTTTCGGTATAATACATACATACATATTTAAAGTTTAATTGACAACAAATATTTACATTTTATCGTTCGTAGTAATCTTACAGTTTTTAATGATGCAATTACTGCTTTAATTGTATCCTATCAAAGTATACGTTATTTTAAGGAAGATAATGTATAATCAAGCTTGGCATTGTTGCGTTTAGAAATATGTTGCATTGTTCGAATACGAAGCAATAGGCCTTTTATGTTTAGTAGAGTAAATTTGATTTCAGGAAAAATAAAACCAAGGCGAATTCATGTAAGATGGTGGCGATTCAAACTTTATCTCCTTTGTATTTAACTTTCGCGAAATTATTTTTACACTATTAGAGCATCGCAAAAAGTTATACACCCCTATGCTGTAATCCGAATGTTCGTAGTTACGAATTCGTAGCTCCGTTCCGAAAGTTCGAAATTTGGTATGCTGAAATCCGATCGTAACTATCAACCGCGTTGCCAACCAAAAACAGGAATTTCGAAGTTCGTAATTAGGCATATTGGCAGAAATATACATGTACCGATATTATTGCTAGTAAAGAATGAAGTTTAATATCAACATTTATAAGCCATTTGATAAGAAGTTTACGTTAATTAAAGGCAGAATTGCATAAATATGCATCGAATGTATGTACATTGTTAAGAGATGATCTAAATACAAATTTCTTAAATTATTACGAATTGCGAAAACAGTCTACGAATTTCGAATTTGAGCATTCCGATTTTACGATTCGTAGCGTAATCGAACGTACGACGGATTCCAGCATAGGGGTGATAGTGAACCCAAGGCAGATCTAACAGTAACCGCAGTAGAGAATTGCCACCCTGCCAGGTTTTTTGATATACCTTTATAATAATAATTTATAATAATTATATACCTTTATATAAAGTTTATTGTCAATAAGAACTATGAAATCAGTCTATTAAAAACAAAAGTTGGCAAATCACAAATTCAATTTACCCAAAATAAATAAATACAAAATGAACATTTCAATTTCAGAACATAATGTTTGAGCCTTGGGACCGAGTTGGGAACAAATGAACGCGTTTTGCGCCACATTGTTTCCCTGAACGTGATGCCATAAGCTCTCTTGCTAACAATCCTTCGATGTGGCTCTTGCGGCAATTTTAAGAAGGAAACTCCGCCTTTTACAAGCCGTCTTTTACAGATAACGCGCTTTCCCAACTCTGTTCTAATTGGGCACAAAATAAATAACACAAATATACAAGATATTCAATCATTTCATGAGCACACTGCACAATATATTTTTTCAACAAAAAGCACAAATCAGATGTAAACAAATATTTTTGTTTTTATCAAAAGAAAACAAAGTTTGACAATAAAGATAAATGAAAAAAAAACAAATTATAAACTTTCCCGAGTAACCTGTTAACATGATTCAATTATAAAAGGTTAGCTCGATCAGCAGCTAGCTCGCTCACTTTTTGTCAAACGGCTCCCTTAGCATCAAAACCGTGTTGCTTCTTAAAAATAATAATAGTAGTTACCTCGAAACTTTTTAATACCAAAAACTCACAGGCAACACTTTTTGTTTCTAATGTTTCTAAATACAGCATTTTTCTGATCTAACCTTTTATTATTGAATCATGTTAAATCTTCGTTGAGTGAACCATATTGAACAATTGATTTTGACAACCAACCACCAATCAGCTGATTGATTAACACCAACTTTTATGAATTCGCCTTGAATAAAACATTACAAAAAATATGATCGGTTTTTTATTTGAAACTCGATTTCTAATAGTAGGTAGGCGTTGACGAAAGCAGTCCATGCAAATTAGTATTGGTCTTAATTGTGGGTGTATGGATTTTCCACTACCTCTTAAATTAATCATTATTTTTGCATGCCAAGATTTACACATGTATGTGTGTATGTATGCAAATTTTTCTACAATTCCCAAAAACAAACACATTCAATGCAACGAAGGATATACATACATATGTATGTATAAAGATCAAACATAGTTTTATATAAGGGGCATGACTTTTGTGCAGCTTATTAAATATGATGCTGAAACGGGTTATACTAGCTGCCATATGAATTGCAGTGGTACCATATACCTACATACGTGTATGTTAATTACGGATGTCAATTTTGGGGATTTTGTTCATCCCGGGATTTTCGAGATCTGAAAACGAAATCCCGGGACAATCCCGGTATTGCCAAAAAAAATTTCCACGTCTGTAATCGTTGTATTATAGAAGTAAACAAATTAACATTAATACATATGACAAAGAAGAACGATTTTTTTGTAAAGCATGTAACAGATGCAAGCAGCAACCAGCAGCAAGGCGGTGGCAGCGACGTGTGCAGGGGCTGTCTCTGATAACCCAGCCAAGCCAAGTCATACACCATGGTGGCAAGCAAAAATCTCGAAGCGCAGAGGCAGCGCTGTTCATTGAACTTGCTAGGGAAGACGAGAAGCCCAGTACCAGCAGAGGGGTTCGCCGGGAAAAAGCGACTCCGGCAGAAGCAAGAAGCAGGTATGAGTCGTCCTTAGAGAGTATTAATGTAAATCCTGTAGCAGCTCGGTTGCAAGATCGATCTGGTAGTTCTCGTTACAGGTTCGAGAAGAAGGACAGTGGACATATCGGCCTCAAGGAGGGTCATCGACGATCGTACAGCCGGCACCGTTCTAGAAGCAGGCGTTGCTCTAAGAGCCGACATTGCTCTGGTAGCCGATGCCGGTCGAAGAGCCGTAGCCGCTCAAGAAGTCGCCCCGCTCAGGCAGTAGACACCGTTCCGGCAGCCGGCGAGGGCGCGAATCAATAAGTCGCTCCGCCTCTGTCGCATCTCGAGGCTCTAGCTGGCAGCAGGCTAAGAGGAGGCATCGTCGGGCCAGGGCCCCCGCTTCTAAAACCGGGTCAACCATGCGCGCTGAACGACCGACGTCGAGCTGGGTTAAGCGGCTTCGGGTCAAATGGTACCTTTGGTACCTTGCGCAAGGGAAGACCTCGGAAGAGGCTCAGGTCATGGCTGGTGTCCGAATGGAGAGAAGGAGTGGACGCGTAGAGCCCAAGGGTCTGGCAGCACAACAGCGCCCGCAAATGAGCGGAGAAGCGGGGCAAATCTACAGCGACAGCAGATATCCGCGCCCGTCGATAGACGGAGAAGCGAGGAACCCACTCCTTAAAGTGGAAACACGGAGATTTATCCACTGGAGCAACCTACGAGCCTCCGTCAAGTGCAGATGCAGTGGAAGCTCCTGAGCCATCTGATGTCGAAGGCTTAGGCGAGCAAATGCGTTACACACAGTAGCGCCTAGAAGGCATAGATCTAAGAGTATTCGAGCTGGATATGCAGAGCGAGGGAGGTTTAGGGCTCTCGGACGTGGAGCTCTGGGGGGACAACGCAAGTGTGCCGCCCCTAGAGGTACAACAGCTTCTGGAGCACTGCAGAATAAATGGCTTCCACTAGTTCTAGGCTGTGATGCAAATGCCCACCATTTGGAATGGGGTAGTACTGACACAAACCCCAGTGGAGAGTGCCTCCTAGAATTTATAACTACCGTTGACCTAAGAATCCGAGCCAAACGCATGGGGCAATAGAGTGAGTACGCGGCTAGTCTAACTACATACAGCAAGGGAATTAGGAAAGCTAAGCGCGATAGCTTCAGAAGCATTTGCGAAAACATCACTGCAGTTCCGGCAGCTGCCAGACTCCATAGAGTTCTGGCAAATGGTAACCCAGAATCCAGATTAGCAATTAAACTACCTGAAGGTCACAGGCGCTGTTGGCAATTCACTTCCCCGGTGCTGTCATAGTGCCACGGGGCCTTATTTTCCGGGAGTTTAATCCGAATGCGGAAGACTGGAAGGTGGCCAGGAAATCAATAAACTGGCAGACGGTCGTCTGAGCGTTTTGCTTTTTTGAATGGTATAAGACCCCAGGGGTGGGCGGAATCAGTCCGGTGATGCTCCAGCAGGGCGGGACGGTCTTGATCCCTCACTTATGAGAGACATACTAGCACTGGCCTACCTCCCCGAGGTATGGCGTAGAGCTCGGGTCATTTTCATCCCGAAAATAGGTAAGAGGGATTACTCCCTTGCAAAATATTTCAGGCTCATAAGCCTAACTCCTTTTATGCTTAAGGCAATGGAAATGGTAGGCGACATAGAAATAAGGTACAATGATCTCAATAGAGGGCCTCTTCACACCGATCAACACGCCTACAGAGTAGGCAGATCGACGGACATAGCGCTCTTTGCCCTGACTGAGGTGATTCAGGAGGCCTTTGAGAGTGGAGAAATAGTGATATGCGCTTTTCTCGACATTGAAGGAGCCTTCGACAATACCACCCATTAAAGTGTGGATCAGGCGCTGGTAGGACGAGGTACGCAGCCAACCATCCGCTGTTGGATAGCTGAGATGCTACAGACCAGAATTGCTGAAACCGACACTGGTAATGGTGTGGTTAAGCTCAAAACAGTCAAAGGCTGCCCACAAAGATGAGTTTTGTCTCCCCTGTTGTGGAGCCTTGTGGTAGATGAACTATAGATAGATATTCACATCAAAAGGTATCCGCTGTCAAGGATATGCGGATGACATAGTGATTATCGCAAGTACCCTCTGTGACATCATTCACGGGGATGCACCCGGAAAATTTTAAGATGGATGTGCACCATGGTAGTCAGACCAATGGTGGCGTATGGGGCAGTGGCTTGGGTCTCTAGGACCAACCTGCCCACTGTGGCGTTAGAGGTGGTCCTGGAGCTCAAGCCGCTCCATACACATATAGCTCAGGCAGCGAAATGTTCCATGTTGAACTTTGTAAGAGAAGGTTTCGGCAAAGACAAGGTTCTATCGCTAGAACTTTAAATGAGCTTAATTAGTGTAGTAGTCTAGATATCCAGAGGCCTGGTAACTCTTTGTATAAGAGATAATTTTAAGTAAATTTTGCTTAGTCTTCCTAGCTAGTAAGAATATCTTGTATTCATTTAGCTAACAAATAAATAGATAAAGATGGAAAAAACACAACAGTCCACTCGGCTAGAACCAACCCCGACATGGAGAGAGTCCCCGCATGGTACCAACCACCTATTTACATGCCCGGCCAAGCCCAACTAACACCCCTATTACTATGGTCCAACCCTGTTGAAACCGCTCGTTGCCTGGAACTTCCGATAGTTGAGCTTGACGACAATGATTAAGGGTTTCCGTCAGCCTTAGTGGGGCGTAGCTAGCCGTTACAACAACAACAACAGCATGACGTAGGTTTGCCATTGCCTGCCGAGGGGGGACCGCATATAGAAAAAACTTTTCTATGATTTAGATTTCACTTGCCATGGCTGAGATTCGAACCTCGGACCCAGCGGCATATCTAGGAGTAATTACACGCACAGTTAACTACTCGACCATCAGTACTAACAAAATGGATATCACAATAGAAATTTTTGGTTTCAAAACATTCATTTTATATAAAAAGTGTTTGCATCGTATGTAAATTTCATTCGTACATACATGACATTTTCGATAAAGACATACAAAGACGTTTTTGACAAGGCCAAATCTCGGAAGCGTAAGTATAGCAAAATAATCACGTAGGGTAAGCCACAAGCTTTTTTCAGATACTTTATTTTTTAACATTGCTTTTTTCCACAAATTTACATTTAGAGGATTCGTGGTGTTTATACTCCAATCCACTTATGCCAATGGTGTTGGTGCTCGAGATGGTGATAAAGTTGACGCCTATGAATAGCCAGATTGAACATCCAGCCGCGATGTTATAGCTCTTTTGTTAAACTCCCTCCAATGCGAAAACCATATCAATATAAACACTTTTTACTAGTTTCCAATAAAATTTACTTAGTAAACATTTTTTCAAAAATAAAAATTATTCACAGCAGTCAATCACAACACTTTTTCAGTGTTCTTGTTTTGTTCTCCTCTTTATTAAAATTTCGTTGCATTTGACAGCAAACAAACATGGTGTCTAAAAGTACTACGTCACTGGTATAATTGGTTCATGGCTCAAATCTACTTTAACATGTATTTTCAAATTCGAATAAGGAAGAGTAGTACTGAAGTATTAAGAATTCGTATGTAAGTATGTACATAAAACTGAAAACCAACGACAACCGGCTGCATAGAAAAAAACCTAATAAATAGAACTTCATTTCAACACCAGCAGAAAGTTCTTACAATAACTTAAAAATAATTTTATACTCATTTGGTGAATCTTCCTCTACATTCCTTTCCATTTTTAAAAATGTTTCAACATTTTGCTTGAAAAATACATTTACATATTTCAATGCAAACAGTACAAGACGCATCCTACTTGAAGCATTGCTTCTGTTCACAAAATTCTGGAAAGACTCACGAGGTATGTATGTCTTCAAGAATGCGAAAATGGGTCGGAACTCACTTAACTTTTTGCAGAAAGCGGCAATTGGATAATTAAACAAGAACCGACCATTTCCCGTCTTTCATAAAACAATGTCCTTTTTCTGGGTATGTGTATATACGAGTATATGTACATACGTATGTAGGTTTCCAAAATCACATTAACGCAAAATTTGTTTAAATTAGAAATTAGAAATATACAAAATGTAAACAAAGATTGTTTTGTAAACAAAGTTTTTTTTTGTTTGTTTTGAAAATAAAAGTTTGTTTTGAAAACTTTTTGAAGGTTTGAAGAAAAAGAATACTCCCATTCTGCTCCGTTAAAAGTTAAAAAAGTAATCACTTTTGAGGACATTCCATATTAGGAAAGAGTATAAAATGTTAAAAGGATGGTTGGCAAATTGTGAATTTTCTGTGGATTCATCTTCATTTTTCCCGTAGATCGTTCGTTTTCATCTTTCTCACGCTATTGCCTCTTCTTTGGACTCCATGATTCCTTCTGAGTTTATCCAAGAGCTCTTTTATACATACATAGATCCGTTGCATGTATGTATATATTGTATACTTTGTCTAGCTCCTTTCTGTATACTTCCTGTGATAGAGATGCTATCAGTAGTGACTCCGTTGGATTGATCTGGTATTTTAATTTGCATTCGATACTTGTCCATGTATTCTTCCCCAATTCCTCTGCTTCAATTCCTCTAATAGTTTTTTTCAACTTTGCCTGTTTAGTCTCCCATTTTTATGAGTATTGTCTTTGTCCGCTTTTATGGTAATTTTTACCGAGAGTTCAGCTTTCTGAAAATTGTTATGTACATGCATGTTTGGTGTTCTATATCCAAGCGTGGTATGTAATGAGTTTAGGTCTGAATCATTTTTTTACAATTCATTTGATTAGGTAGATTTCAAAATATGTAATCAAATTGAACCAAAAAACACTTACAATTTGAAAGGTAGAATTATTGACTTTTGTTACTCGTATTGAACTTCTCCTACACACTATGTATGTATATGTACTTATAATGTATTTGTCACTATAGAAAAACCAACTTCACTGCTTGTACTGGTATGTTTATTTTATCGCGGTACAATAAACTTAACTTTGTGATTATTTACGCCACTTTTTGTTTGTAAATATGAAGTAGTACATGAATACATACATACATATTTATTTATCTAAATGTAAAGATATGTATAAATGAATGAATTGTAGCAAAAACGTGCAAGAGAACTTAAAGCTAAAGTGATATTATTTAATAAAAAGTAAACAAACCAAGCTTTATTCCCCAAATTTCCTGACAAAAACTGGTAATACCGTCAAAAAATAAGAGTGTTCGCGATGCAGATTATCAAATCGCGTTCGCGGTGTCCAAAAAACTTGCAAGGAAGGGAAAATTGAGGGAGCAAAATGAAATTTCAAATTCAAATGGACAAATTTTACCCAGCACAAATTTGCAAGCAAGAAAAAAGCTGATCAAAAGCAGCTGACTGCAATTTGGATAAATACGAAATATTTGTTTAAGAATTTTAAAGTTGAAAATTATAAAATATGGGTGTTAAACATGCAAGATAAAGATACATTTTCGTTTGGTTAGATTTCGTTAGTGGAATGTGTCAGGAAAACATTATTAGATTGTTTTTTATTTTGCATATTTGGATGCGGACAATAATTCAATTAGCTGTTCGTTAAACCTTTCTGCAAATTTTGCGTTCGCGTATAAATTTGCAAGAATCTCTCTTTGAGAGAGAATACTCAAAAATTCTCTCAAATTTCGTTGCTGGATAATTCATGCTGGAGTTTCAGACGAACGGATCTAATGTAATTGCTCCCAAAGATAGAGAGGAATTTCAATTGAGAATGCTTTTTGGGTAAAAACTGATGAATATGTAATCACACAAATTGTGCTAATTAACAATTCATTCATGTATTAACGACATGAAATGTCACAATATCACGTATGTAAGTATTTCTTTTCCATAACTAATTAATCCATGTAGTTTAATAGTTTTCTGGTAAAATCTTGCGACTTCTGATAGAGAGAGAGCGTCATTAACCCTATCATTTGTCAGAGAACAGCACACGGTAAAATTTTGCGAATTAAAACATCAACATGTTTCCTATTATAAAAGTTTTGAAGATGTTACCTTTAATCAGTTTTATTCGTTTTTTTGTTGAATTGTAACACAACAATGACCATTTGAAAATAAGTAGATATAAGAACAAATAGACCATGCAAGGTTCATAGAACCAGATCACACTACATGCCATGTTGTTAAGTAGAGTGGTCAATTCGTTTTGTTGCCTTATTAATGATAAATAAAATATCAGAAACAATTTTTTTGGGGTTTTTATACATACATACAAATGTACATATGTATGTATGTAGCTACGTTTGCTACGCGAACAAGCAGGAAAGGGATACGCCATTTCAAGAACAAAAACGACACTGAAGATGGCACAACGCCGAAACCGGTATGTCACAAAATCAAATTTGACAAGGGATGACGGAAAATCGTTCCAATATACCATTTTAAGAAGACTAAACAAGAGGCGAAAGATGTTTGCGATGCTGCCATGCAAGAAGGCGACCCCAAAATTCTTTCAGAAAATTCGGCAGAAAAAAAACAAAAACATGGTCTCAGACGTTCAGATCGCAGTTGAGGTAGGAGGGAAAATTTATTAATACTTTTGAATGCAAACAGTAGAAATTCAATAACGAGTATGATGTGCCATTAAGTGCTACTTTGGACTGAATGAGCGAATCAAAATGAACCAGATGCTTTTTGAATATTCGACAAAAAGATTATACGTAATAGTTAGGGAGTTATTATACCTTTACAATGGCGATTATCGCAGATGATGGAACTATAAGCTAAACAATCGTTACAAGAACGAACATATGATATGTTATGTACGTAGAGCGCAGCGAATAAATAAAGGGGTGGGTTTAGTGGTTTGGTCATGTCGCATTGACGTATACAAGCTTTTCAGTGCCCGAGGGGAATAGCAGAGAATGATCAATTAAAATAGACTCAATGTAGATCTTAATTTTGGTTAACACATAACCATACACAACTTAATAATCATGACAAATGTGAATTTTGTTGACAACGTTTTCGTATGAACTTTGCCAGTTACATTTTTGCTTCCCTAATTTTGGGTTTGGTATACATGAGTTTGGTATACATAGTAATCACTTGTATAAATACATACAGGTAAGTGCTTAATTAAGTATTTTAAGTCCTATAATGACACCATCAAACAAAAATCAATTTATATATTTATATTAAACTTTTCTAAATGTATGATCATACCTTCCTATGTACATATGTATGTAAGTAAGTATGTAGATATGTATATCCATGTCGATTATAGTGAAGAGTACTAAGTAACGCACACAAACCGGCTAATGGAGTAAACAGTGGAACAAAGATAAGACTAATATTGTTTTGAATATTTTCTGCACCACTCACCCTTAACCTACATAAGAATGTACATACATACATACATATAAATAATGGTTTTGGACGGCGATCGATTTTACAATTAAAGAAAGCAATTCGTTTCAAAGAAAAATTGCTGATATTCTTTAGTAAATATGCTACGAAAATCGATTTTTGGTATTCGAATAAATATTGTTAAATACTTACTTTCGCATTAATACATTTCTATGTTGAATATGTGAAACTTTCTTAGAAAATTAAGTCAATTAATCTAAATATGCCGTCAAGATATACAAATTTTGTACTTAGACAATTTATGTACGTAAATCAAATATTTAACACGCGACCTCATTTCCTTTACGTTGAGAGGTTTGCTATGGATATGTGTACCATTAGACTTGTTTTTGTCTACCTCACTAAGTTACCCATAGGCCATGTGTACTTTCTCAGCACCTACAAAGGATGGGAGGGTGGACTTGCCGCTCTGTCTGTACTGGGGAAATGTGGAAGACGATACGCACCACACCGAAATCTTCGCCAGAAGGGCTGAGCAAGATATTATAGCAACATTAACTCCAAGCAGTGCTATAGGGGCCATGATGTGTATGTAACATCGATAAGTGGTAAGCTGTAGCGCGATATGTTAGAAAGATACCCCGCTGCAAGCGAGAAGACTCATAGAGCATGTTCCTGCATGGGTGTCGATCATTAAAATACCTAACATCTACCGAATCCGCCTACCAATCAAAAAACGTAATATATCAAATGAAAGGTAATCAAATTTCCTATATTTCATTCATTATCCGTTGGTTTTGAAAATTTCATGTTTTCGAGATATTTCCAAAAATTTTAAATTAAAAAAATATTTTTTGAACAAAATTTTCGATTTATAGCCATAGAGGAAAGAAAAGTGAAAGTTATTTGCAAGCGAATAAATATATAAATTTTTATAAACTGCATTTATTTAGAACTGTCTTATTCGTGATTTGGGGGTGTAGAGCACCATCACGTTGCATACTCTAGCAGTCTGAGAAACTTTAGTTTTATGATCTTGGTTAAATGTCTCCTCTTCTTCGCTTCTTGATCTAACATTATAGGAATTCATACATATGACAAGGGAAGACATGCACTTTGATGGACATTCTACATGCTAAGGTTTTTAGGTCTCCAGCATGTCGATTATTATTTCAGAGTAATTGCCCGACTTAAAATTTCTCAGACAATTTTAGTGACAGCAACAAAAGAAGTCCAGACAGGAAAGTCCAAATGGTTCATTGGATTTTTAATAACATACTTATTTGACGAAACTAAAAATGTATTAACAATGTTGTGCTTTCCCAAAAGAAGACATTCTTTTAACGTTTACCATGAGAAAATTAGCACAGCAGAAATAACAATCAAAGTTATTTTCTGTTCTTTCAGTTCATAGGCACTCTGAATCTAATACGCTCACTTTGACCACTGACCCACTGTCTGAAATGTTCACAGCACAGTTTACAGACTGTTTGGGGTATCCAAAGCTTCTACTCATCTAGAGTTTTCGATTTGAAGTTGGAAATATAAGCACTTGTTATTGTGTATCGTATATTATCAACGAGGATACGGGAGGGCAAAGGAGGAAAACGGTAGGCCCTTGCGACGTATACTACAGCTGCCATGTAAAGGAGCGCAAATTTGGTGTCGGATTTGTGGTGGGAGAGAGACTTCACCGTAAAGTACTGTCGTTCACTCCGGTGGACGAACGTCTCGCCACAATCCGCATAAAGGCGAGATTCTTCAATATCTCCCTGATTTGCGCCCATGCCCCGACGGAAGAGAAGGACGATGGGACCAAAGATTGCTTCTACGAACTCCTGGAGCGCACGTTTGAACGCTGCCCCCAACACGATATAAAAATAGTGCTATGCGATTTTAATGCCAAGGTGGGCAAGGCGGGCATCTTTGGTTCCACAGTCGGAAAATTCAGTCTCCACGACGAAACGTCTGATAACGGCTACGTGACGGTCTCCAGATGGTAAGACACGAAACCAAGTCGACCATGTTGTGATAGACGGAAGGCAAGCTTCCAGCGTCCTACATGTGCGCACGATCCGAAGAGCCAACATCGACTCCGACCATTATATCGTCGCAGCCAAGCTCGACACGCATCACCTTTTTGTCGACTTCAAAGCCGCTTTAGACAATACAAAAAGATGTTGGCTTTATGCCGTTTAGCAACACCACAAGCTCTGTCAGGATTTTAACCTTATGCTGGAGAAGATTATTCGAGCCGCAGAACTAAATCGGTCAGGCACCATCTTTCATAAGGGTGTGCATCTGCTGGCGTACGCCGATGACTTTGACATCATCGGCCTTAACAACCGCGCAGTTAGTTCTGCCTTCTCCAATATCTCTGGATAGAGAAGCAAGGCGAATGGGTCTGCAGGTGAACGAGGGCAAGACGAAGTATCTCCTATCATCAAATAGGTCGGCACATATACGACTGAGATCAAACATCACTGTTGACAGTTATAACTTTGAAAAGGTAGAAGACTTCGTTTACTTAGGAACCAGCATTAACCTCAATAATAATGTCAGCCTCGAAATCCAAAGGAGGATCACTCTTGCCAACAAGTGCTACTTCGGACTGAGTAGGCAACTGAGCATTAAATTCCTCTCTCGACGGACAAAAATCACGCTCTATAAGTCTCTCATTATGCCCGTCCTAATGTATGGCGCAGAAGCATGGACGATGAATATATCTGATGACAAGGCTCTAGGAGTGTTCGAGAGAAAGATTCTCCGAAAAATTTATGGGCTTTTACGCCTTTGCGATGGCGAATACCGTAGATGATGGAACGATAAGCTGTACGAGCTTTATAACGACATAGATATAGTACATCGAATTAAGATCCAGCGCCTTGGGTGGCTTGGTTATGTCGTTCGAATGGATGAAAGCGCTCCAGCTCTGAAAGTATTCGACGCTGTTTCCGCCGGTGGTAGCAGAGGAAAAGGGAGGCCTCCTCTGCGTTGGAAAGACCAGGCGGTAAAGGACTTGGGTACGCTTGGCATTTCCAACTGGCGCCAGTTAGCGAAAGAGAGAAATAACTGGTGTGATGTGTTAAGCTCCGCCAAAATCGCATATGCGGCTAACGAGCCAATGAAAGAAAGAAGAAGTATTATCAACTTATGCTCATTGATACAACTTCTACAAATATACTAAAATCCATTTTGTTTGTACGAAACTTCTAAAAAAATTAAAACACGCACACGTAGAAAAAAAAGTATGGTCACGTAAGTAGTATCAAAGTATATTTAACAAAGTGTGCTAAGTACTGACAGCAACTGAATTCCGGAGCGTTATTATATCAAACCTTATTAAATTTGTTAATTTGTGTGCAAAAATAAAACAAAAGTAAACAAAAATTATACACATGTATGTATGTACATGTACAAAGCTTGGTAAAAATTTCAAGAAATAATTTTAAATATTACGAAAAAATGTCATCGTGGGCAATTTGTAAAGGCAAAAACGGCAACCAATTTAATTTTTATGCAGTGCTCAAAAGAGGTGTGTATAGGAAGAGGTGGATCGAAGCTTTCCAAATAAAATTTTCCGATTCTGTGAGAGTAAGTTCTCTAGAGCTTGATCTCTTTATGCCAAAGGGTATTTCCCGTCACCAACTTAAAACTATTTTAAGTAATGTCAGGGGTCGAGCGAAAGCAGGGTGTGGATGAAGCGCAATATAGTTCCCAGGTTACCCTAGACACCTAGCCAATCCCACATCAAGACCGTAGTGCACGATGAGGAATCGTACCCTTCCAGAGGTGACCCTGTTTCCACTGAACACTACGGATCTAGACCCGGAGGGTGTCGAAACTACCCTTCCCCCCTAATCCAGGGTGTCATGCGTCACCGTGCCCATGGATGGTTTGCAGTCAGGGGGCTTTTCCGGCTGTATTCTAACGGCGCCTCCCGGACACTGGTCCGCCTCCGGGAGTAACGGTGGACTTGCTGCGGCATGGGGCTCTGCCGTAGTCGACCGTTCCCTTCCCCTTCCTTTTACTTCCGGCCACCGAACGGTCTCGGCTCAATAGGTGGCCAAAGAACCAGAATAATGAACACAACCAATCAACCAGCCTCGGAGCCCTGCACGGGTAGTGCCGCCGACGGACACGGCGAAGTTACGTCCAACCCTGTCTCGGGAACCGCAACGACGGTGCCGAAAGGGCCTGCACGGCCCAAAACCCTACTTCGGTCCTCCGCAGCGACTGGAGATATGGCCCCACCCCTTGAGGGAAAGCCATACTCCGGGGAAGCCGGAAGTACTAAGCCCCTCGAGGGAAAGTCGCTTCCGGTGGAAAAGCTGAGGACGATCAATCCCCCCAGGCCCACCAAGGTCTCTCCTACCCTGCACAGTTTGGTGGTCAAACAGGGGTCCTCTACGGACAAAAAACCAACCACCGCAGCGCAAAACACTGGCAAAGCCATTAAGCCTCACGTCAGGGCCCAGCGCGACCGAAGGGCAGCCCCGAAGGTCATCAAACGGCTGGAGGCTATACCGTACGCCCAACTGACGGAGGCACAGAAATCCTCCCTCGAGTGGGCTAAGGGAGTCCTGAACGCCAGCGGAAAGCGCCTCTCAGGGAACGGCGAGAAGGACAAACCTCCCACTCGCACGGACCAGAAGAAGGACCTGGCCTCTAAGAGACAGCGATCTCAAGACGATACCCCCAGTGGATCGAAGTGGCACAGGACTTCCTCCCCCCCGAACCGTCGGTCGATGGCCATATCAGCCAAGGCATTTAGCGAGGCTGCGAAGGAGCACCTGACGCTGGCTGTGCTCGATAAGAGCCATCCCGACGGGAACATCAGCACGGACATCTGCTAGTGTGCTTTACTAAAACACTAAAATTATATAATTATTTTTAATAAATTATAAATAAATAAATAAATACATAAATAATAATAAATAAATATTAATTATCAATTTATATTGATTTGCACAAAAATCTTTTCAATGTAAATGAAATACTTTACTAAATAAGCTTTAAATTGTCATTCTAGATACACCTTCCGGTACATCTAATATGTTACGACTTATCTTATCTTAATAATAAGAGCGACGGGCGATGTGTACATATTTTAGAGCTACAATCAAATTTTTAATCTTTAAAATTTTACTATCAAATTCACTTTCACTAAACATTTAAAATTTAGATTCATATAAATATTTTTATTGTAACCCATCTCTACTTAAATATAAGCTACACCTTGATCTGATATAAATTTTAATATAAATTATAGAAAATTATTATTCTAATAAAATATTCTGATAACGACGGTATATAAACTGAAAACAAATTTAAGTGAGGTACATCGTGGATTATCAATTAAAGGACAGGTTCCTCTGAATAGACTAAAATACCGCCAAATTTTTTAAGTTTCAAGAGCATAACTAATACTACCTTAATGTTTAATATTTACATTTTAAATAATAGGGTATCTAATCCTAGTTTATTAATAAAATTTTCAAGCTTTAATACCATTTAAATAAAAATCTTAAAATTTAAAAATTTCACCTAATAAATTTATTTATATTTTATTATAATAAAATTTAACTTACATTAAAAAAATTTTATTTGTATTATTTGTGTAACCGCGGAAGTCCGTCTTGATGGGTCTCTGCAGGGTCTATAAGGGCATACTCCTGAAGTATTCCGGCCCTGCACCAGTCGTCCGCGACGCCGGCTAGTATCAAGGGCGAATCAAGCTGGTCGCGTGCGCGGACGAACGTGCAGTCCGGCTGTACAAGGAGGCAATCTCCCCGTTGGGACAGCTGTGGCCCGGGGCAGACTTGATGGCTGTCCACAGAGACGAGATCCCTAAGCGGCCTCGAGCCTGGGCTTGGGTCCCAGCGGAACCATCTAAACCGCAGGAGATCCTCGAGCTCATCCGCCTTGGCAACGGAGATCTACCCACCAATAATAGGAGGATAGCCCGAGTTGGCGAGACCAAGGAGAAGCAGCGCTACGTTGACCTCGTCATCAACGATGCTTCTATCCCAGTGCTCGCGGACTGTGGTGGGGTAATAAGCTACGGCTTCTACTCCATCACCATTAAGGTCCACAAGAGGGCGGAGGGAGCCAGACAGACGGACCAGACGGGCAACGCCTCGAGCGCACCCGACTCCGTTACTACTCTCACTGGCGAGGGGGCCAACAAACCGGGAGACACCTCGAGCGTCCCCAAGGCCCCGGAGCCAGACTCCAACAGTAAATTAAAACCGAGCGCCTTGAGCGCAACGGAGGACATCCCACCGGGGGTATCGGACGTCGCGACGGATGCTGAGAGCGAAACGGGCTCAGTATCCGCATACGTCGGGTCGATATACAGCCGATGGGTACCGCCTGATGATGAGGACCAGCTTCTGGCTTCGGAATCTGAGGAGGCGGACCTTGACATCAGAGTCAGGGCCGTCACCCAAAGAGAAGAGCCAGAGGCAATGGACGTCGGTGATTCTAGAGATGGTGCGGATTCTACAAATTAATCTGCACCACTCCAAGGCAGCTTCGGCTGCCCTCCTTCTGCGACTCAGCAAAAGGGCTGAGGACATCATTCTCGTCCAAGAGCCGTGGATCGTCAGAAACAGTGTTTGCGGACTGAACTCTGATGCCTACCAAACGGTAACAGCCCCAGTAGCAGGTAGGATCAGAGCATGTATTCTTATTAAAAAATCACTTTCTTATATTCTCGTCTTTCAATACAGCGACGAAGACACAGTATGCGTAAGCGTCCAGCTTAAAGAGAGCGTCGTCTGGTTCCTGACGAGCTATATGGCCCACGACAGCCAATCTCTCCCTCCAATAAGACTGAAGGAAGCCATCATAGGGGCTGAAAAAGAAAAACTCCCGGTCATAATTGGAGCAGATTCGAACTCACATCATGAGATATGGGGCTCAAGCGATACCAACCCTCGAGGTGAGTGTTTACTTGATTTTATATTAGCAAATAATTTATATATATGCAACCGGGGGAACGATCCCACCTTCATGACCTCTGTCAGAAGAGAAGTGCTGGACATCACCATCGCATCAGGCAGCCTGTCAGACCTGATAAGCAACTGGCAAGTGTCCAAAGAGCACTCCTTTTCCGACCACCTATACATAACTTTCAAGATAACTCTCAATCCTACTACTCTAACGGCGTATAGGAATAAGAGGCGGACGGATTGGCAGAAATATAAAAACGTCCTCCAAGCCTCTCTGTCCAGACACGTTTATCACGGTAGGCTAGACCTATCGCACATACCTGACGAAGCGAGTCCCTCAAACACGAAGGTCGTTTCTCTCGGTGAGCTTGACTCATCGTCAAAAATAGATGAAGCGGTAGACCTTATAACAAACGCATGCAATTCTGCTTTTAGAGTCTCCTGTCCTAAGACCCTCCCGAAGGGTAAAAAGAAACCCCAGTGGTGGAATCTAGAGATTTCAGCACTCAGGAAAGAGAGCAGGCGCCTCTTTAACCTAGCCAAGAGGACAGGTCTTTGGCAACCATACAAAGACGCTCTTAAAACTTTCAAGAAGGCCATTAAGACAGCACAACGCAAATCTTGGCAAAACTTCTGTAACAACATAGAAGAAAACTCCGAAGCCAACAGGCTGAGGAAGGTTCTCTCGAAAAGTGCCCCAACGATAAACTCTATTCAAAAACCAAACGGAGAATGGACACCTACAACCGACGAAATGCTGGAGCTACTAATGACCACCCACTTCCCTGGGTGCTCTGATGACCCCAATATCGCGCCAGGTCTGCAAGCCAACTCACTCTTAGGGAATACCGCAGGGGACATAGTGAGGTACGATAAGGTGGAATGGGCAGTGATGTCCTTTGAACCTTACAAATCTCCAGAACCAGACGGAATTTTCCCCGCACAACTGCAAGCAGCGAAGGACCTTCTTTGTCCCCTGCTTACACAGATCTTTACAGCATGCCTTAACCTCACCCACATTCCATATGAGTGGACGAAGGCGAAAGTCGTTTTTCTACCAAAGGGAGGCAGGGCAGCTCATGCAAAACCCAAGGACTTCAGGCCCATAAGCCTCACCTCGTTCCTTATCAAAACTCTTGAGACGAACTCGGCGAAATATAAGGAAAGACAAACTCTCCCCCAACCAGCATGCATACTCAAAAGGCAAATCCGTGGAGACTGCTCTCCATGACATCGTCTCAACGATTGAGAAAGGGTTGGCCATAAAGGAGTTCACGCTGGGGATCTTTCTAGACATCGAGGGAGCTTTCAACAATGTCTATCCCGAAGCTGTTATCAAATCACTTTGTATGGTGGGGATACGGCAGGGACTGGTGGACTTTGTGGGGCTCCTTCTCAGGAAAAGATCGATATTCTCAACAGTACGGGACAGCTCTAAATCCAAACATGTGGCTAGAGGCACACCCCAGGGAGGTGTTCTGTCACCTTTACTCTGGAACCTTACTGTAAACGACTTACTCTTAAACCTCAAGAGCACCGGCTGCAAGGTCGTGGCATATGCTGACGACTTGGCAATCACAGCAACGGGCAAACATCTTCAGGTCATAAGCGATTTACTGCAAAACGCTCTAAATATCATAGCTCGCTGGTCGGTGGAATGTGGACTTAACGTCAATCCCGCCAAGACCGAGCAGTGCTCTTTACAAGGAAATACAAAATTCCCGTTTTCAAACTACCATCCGTAAACGGAGTGGTTCTCAATCTCTCAACCGAGGTCAAATATCTCGGAATTGTACTAGATAAAAAACTCGACTGGAGGCGGAATACTGAAGACCGCTCCAAGAAAGCTATTGTTGCTCTATACGCCTGTAAGACGGCCGTGGGGAAGAAGTGGGGTATAAAGCCACACATTATACACTGGATGTACACAGCTGTGATAAGACCCATTCTCTTCTACGGGATCGTCGTATGGTGGCCGGCATTGAACAGGACTCGTACCAGAGCCAAGCTAGAACGGGTCCAGAGGGCTGCCGCAATGCTCACCACGGGAGCACTGCCCTCTACACCCACGAAATCTCTGGAAATAATGTTGAATCTCCCACCGGTGGATCTCTACGGCAAATTTCTGGCGGCCTGCAGTGCGGCCAGGCTAAATGCGATCCTTCCGTGGAGAAATCTTAACCATGGGCACGCAAAGGTCCTGGAAACTCTGCGCGACAACCCGATAAGGTTGGATTACATTATACACCCTCCATTCTCTGGAAATAGATTCTCCACAAGAATCCCAGAGAGGAGCGAATGGACAGGTATCTTAGACCTGGATCCAGGATCGACAGCTATATACACAGATGGTTCCAAGTTAAACGAACGAGTAGGCAGCGGGATTTACTCTAGTGAACTTGATCTAAACCTCAGTCTTCGTTTACCGGACCACTGCAGTGTTTTCCAGGCCGAACTAAATGCAATAATGGAAGCAGCTCGTGGCCTTACAACGTGCACCTCTTTAGAACGAGGCATTACCATTTATTCTGACAGCCAGGCTGCTATCAAATCTCTGACATCCTACGGTACAACCTCCAAGGTAGCCTTTGAATGCAGAGCAGCTCTAAACCAGCTGGCAGATATGTGCTCCGTATGTGTTGCATGGGTCCCTGGCCATAAGGACATTCCTGGCAACTGCCTGGCTGATGAACTAGCAAGAAAAGGGACGGAACTAACTATGATAAACACTGCTCAAGAGGCGGGTTTACCCTTGGCATCCTATAAATACATATTAAGATCTGAGCTTATGGGTAAGGTAAATGTAAGGTGGGCATCGGAGCCCACCTGCCACATTACCAGACAAATCTGGCCAGAAGCCGATGAGAAGAGCTCTAAAGCTCTCACTATGCTTGGCCGCTCCTCTCTCAGATTAGTAGTTGGGGTGATAACCGGGCACTGCCTCATGGGCACGCATGGGGAAAGGCTGGGCTACGCAACAAATGATTTTTGCCGCAGTTGCCGAAACGAGGAGGAGGTGGAGAGTATTGAGCACTACCTCTGCCACTGCCCCGGCTTGGCCAAGACGCGCAGTAAAGCTTTTAAAAGTTACTTTCTGGACTGTCTAGCTGACTTGAACTCAGCAAACATCTCCAACTTTGTACTCTACATTAAGCGCACAGGATGGTTCAATTTTTGAAAGAAGGGAGGGAGGGAATGCATGGCTTATGCCAGTGGTATCACAACGGGCTTCTTACGGCCTAAGTGTGCCACCGTGCTCCTGTGCGGTGGCAGCCACCCTAACCTAACCTAACCTAACCTAATGTCAGTAATATTTTATAATATCTAATACTTCTATCTAATATTTGCAGTCTGTAAGAATCTGCGTTAATTGACTTCATAAACAAATAAATAAATATGTACTAATATGTACATATATAAATTTTGTGTTTACTCCTAATTTTTTTTGTAAATAAATTTTGAAAGTTGCCGTTTTGACATAATAAGCATCCCGTCATTACTTAGCACACATGGTTAAATACATATTTTTTCAAAATTGAAAATATTTTCTTATTTTAAGCATAGTACTAAGATCGTGTTTCTCGTGAAATTTCCGTAAAAATATCGCGCAACATGCTAGCAACATAATGCCAGCAACATTTATTCACGCTTATTTAAAATGCTCATGTCATTTAAATTTGAGCGATAAGTGATATTCGATGAAATTGACAAGCCGTTTCAAATAAACAGAACATCGAAAAAAGCAAGTTTATTTAAGATAATCATTTTTAAATTCTATTCAAGCGTTTCTTTTTTGGAGAGCACAGAAGCTATCATATGTAGAAAGGTCGAAAATCCAATTATTTGTGCCGAAAGTTTGCACAACTCCCTAGTAAAATATGTTAGTTCTACTATAAGTATAATGTTTGGAAGCACTTATTAAAATTAAGTGTCAAATTACAATTATGCGTTAATGCGGGTGCAGAACAATACTTTTTACCAAGCCGGAAACTTTCTTTTATATTAGAACGGAATTGATAAATTTTTTTTCAATGTATTTTATTTTAAGTTTTTAATACTTTCTTTTTATTAATAAACATTTAAAACTTTTAACATCTTTACAATTACACAAGAAGTTGGCTTATTTACAAATGCCTCATTTACTAAAAGACTGTCATAACTCAAAAGCCAGCAACCGTTAGTAAAATTAATTTTTTTTGGTTGTAGTGTAGTCAGTTAGGCGGAAAAACTTTTCAAGTCCTAATTGGGCTGAGAAAACACCTCCTCCTACTCTGTTCTCAATTCTTGAGCCATCGGTGTAGAAGTGAAGTGATGCTATCGCCACAGGGACTCCATTGGTCCACCAATCTCTGCCGGCGATCGAAATTCCAAACTTCTTTGTGCGTGACCTTCTTGGGTAAGGTTGACGACAGAGTACACGCTATAAGCGGAGCAAAGCAGTAAAGCTTTATCGTGCTATAAATAGCATCTAGTATTTTCTTATGTGTTTGCTTGACGCATGTCAGAGTGTAAGCGAAGAGCAAAGTGTATTCATGCTATAAATGAAGCGTGAAGCTACAAAGTATGTTGTGAACTGCTTTATAGCATGAACTCGCTTGAATTTTTTCTATTATTTTTGTTTTCTGTCATTTTAACAGCTGTTTCGCGCTTAAATTATTATGTGTTTATGAAAAGTGAAAAGTAAAAAAATTGACATTTATATTAAGCAAACTAGCATGCACTCTGACATGTGATAGCTTTGATTATAGCAAGAAATATTATCGCTTCAATCATCGCTCCGCTTATAGCGTGTACTCTGTCGTCAACCTAACCTTCCAATCGGCAAACTCACGTTAGCTTAGAGCGGCAAACGCGAAACTATTGTCTGCGATGTCAATTGGGAGGATAATTAAAATTGAGTGTAATGCCTCCGAGGGAGTGGTGGGTAAAGTCTCGCAGATACATCTTAACGTCGACCTTTGCACCCTTGGGAGTGCTAGTAGTGATCCTTTCTTGTCGAGACATGGGACCGATAGCTCCCTTACAGCTGTAGTGGACTACCGTTGCCTTTCTAATGCGCTCCTGGACGTTCAGTGCCCATGTACGATTTTTGTCTAGTATCACACCCAGATACTTGGCACATTCCCTTAGCACCAGCGTCCTATCTCATAAAACAGTGAGCCTTGTACTTCCTTGTGTAGAGAACAAGTTCTGTTTTGCTAAGGTTCATGTCAAAATTTTTTTCTTTGGTGCAATTTTCCACCTTTTTTAGTTTTTCCTGCATGATAGCTCAAAGCGCTTGAAGCAATTTACCCCTTAATACCTCCACAAGATCGTCAACATAAGCTATGACGTTAGATCCAACCTCCTTCTCCAGGGTTTCAGTAGGTCATTAATAGCCACCACCCAGAGGAGGGGAGAAAGGAGCCAAGTTTGCTAGGTTCCTCTGCTTGTGCAGCGTTCTAGTGTTGCTTCCACCAACTGAGCTCTCGCAAATCTGTCAACTAACAGTTTTTGTACAATGGATACCAGCTTTAGATCAACGCCCGTATTCACCAGAGCTCTTTTGATCCTTGATATGGCAATCAATGATGTGTTAAACTAAGTTTAACTCTGTCACATTGGCTGTTTAAGCTTAGTTTAAACCCACGTTTTAAGTTGACTGACAAACTTCATACTGAGTTTAAACGGCAGAGATAAACTTGCACGGAAAAACTGACCTTAGTAAATAAACGATATGTACATACATTATACCTTATGGACTTGACGAGATAAACGGTTTTCCTAATATTTTTCTGGGTTTGGTAACTTTGTTTTGAGTTTTGGTAAAATATAATAATTTTGTGGCACCACAGAAACTATATTGACGTCACTCAACTGTCAAATCAGAAAAATTTTAAGTAACGGTACCCCGGAAGGCGTCATCCCTACTCGCTGCTTTGTGATGGGGGCGAATAAAATTAAATCTTTTTCTTTGTATCGACAATGGGCAGAATCAAACGAGTTTGATTTTCAAACAATGCGGGAACATTGCCGTGGAATAATCGTTTAAAGGGAAAATTAGAGTGATTCAGAGTGTTTCGCAATGAAATGGTAATAAACGTACGCCTCAGGCATGGGATAAACACTTCTCAACGCTTTTGAATCAAAACTCTGGAGGCCCGTGTCAGGAACCCAAACCGGCTATGAAGAGTGCCATTGAGCACAACTTTTATCTGCGATTATTGGAAAAGATATTTCCAAACTGATACTGGAAACAATAATACGAGCTTCCAATCTGAATCGCAGCGGCTCCATGTAGCAAATATAGGAATGCAGACGATGCCATTGACATCGCTGGCCTTAATTCTAGTACCGTTTTGAAGTTTAGAGAGGGAATCAAAATATGCTGATTTTCCAGTGAAGGAGAAAAAAGAAGTGTCTCCTGACAATAAACAAACATTCCCGCTTATTGAGCCCTCGTCACTTAGGTTCCATGAGAAGGGAACTCAAATCGAGCCACTCAATTTCGTATATGTATCTTTGAATATGGAAATCGACCGCAAGCGTTGAGCCGAAGTGTTAAATTATATTCCTACGTGATGTAAGACGTTTTCTGAATAACTATGGTATTGTATCGTTGGCCACTTTCAAATCTATCACCAATCCATCCCGGAATTTTATTTTATCTAATTGTATGAAAAAACTTGTTGTTTTTTGAATATTTTCGCTATCAGTTAAATTCTCATTAATTACTGCTATTGCCAATTTGTCCACTGGGCTGGTTGGGTTTCTGCCGGCAGCCAATTTTGCGTAAACGTCCGGTCGTGGTATCAATTCTCCAGGAAAAGTGCGCTCGGGTTTTCTCAAGAAGTAGTTGAATAATTATGTTAATAAGTAAGTTTTTCTTTCATTGTATTACTTACTTTTTGTCACTGCTTCTCAATTTCACACGCCTCTACCAACTTCAATATTTCGAGAAGTACAAATACGTTTTATGTACATTTTTAAAGATGTCAGTTTCAAAATATGGGCTTGCGGGTCTACTTCTCATTTACTTAATTTACAATTTTATTTCGATTTATGTTATAAAATTTCGACAAAGCCATTTAACACCTTATAAGTCTGATGAAAACATGTCAGCGTTGAGCATGAAGAAAATAATAAAGTGAAGGTCTAACCGATCTCTTTTTGTAACGATTTAAAAATGGAAAGCTTTGTAAAATTGGAAGCAAAGCGGGCCTCAGCGATGAGGAAATAATTATTTTCTTTTGTTTATGCACAAAACAAATACATACATACATACATATGTATATTAAAACCCTTATGAAAAAGATTAGTAAAATTTAGTACAAGTGTTTGAATGCCGAAAATTGTAAACTCAGCACGCACTTAGTACTGCATACATATGTATGTATGTACATACATATGTATATGGTAAGTTTCTTCAGTTCTTTAAGGAACATAATTTATTCCTTTATTTTAACATAAATCTTCCATAAACCCTGGCCTTGAGCTCAATAAAAATTCTAAATTATTGAAAACCAGATAGAAGCATTTATTAAAACTCTTCGAGTGCATGTGCCAAGTGAAAATAAAAAAGTATGTGTATCACATTTTCATCCAGAAAATGCAAACAAATATTTCCAAAGGAAAAAAAATGTAAGTGTCAAATTTGCATGTATTGACCTACATACTCCGTAAAGTACCTAAAGGCAAGGTACTCGTACTCGTATACGCGTGCACTGTAGTTAAACATTGGAATCTATTAAAAGTAAGAAAGTGTAAAAAAGCAGTAGTCATTTGAAGTGGAGCCGAACATCGGCGGGATTCAGTGAAAATAAATCAGTGGTCATCAACCGTACAAGTAGCAGTTGTCTACGCGAAGTTGTTATAAAGTCGGATTAGCCGATCAATTCCGCAGCATTTCTTTAGATTATATCGTATTTTTTGAAAACGTAAATTTTATTTAATCTTAAATTGTTTTAAATCAAATAAATTTTAAATAGAACTTGTGCAACAAGCCGAAAATTAGCATTTACATTAGGAATACCATCATAATCAAATTGTAAAAAATCCCCATCGTTCCCGATGTCAAAGTTCGGAAAAATTGATTTATGACAAATAGTTCAAACAAAAATTATAGGTCACGAAGCTATCTACAAAAATTGTCTTAAAACTTGTTTACCTAAGATTTACCATATCTGGGAAAACGCCATTCTAAAGTTGTATTATTATTGTTACTAAGCACACATATCTACACCATCTTTGAGACAATGTAATGTAAAAGTAGTATATATAGAAAGGCTTTTTTCAAAAATGCTAAATCTTAGAAGAAAAAAAATGCTGGGATAATTTTTGTAGAGATTTTTTTGATCTATAATTTTTGTCAGCTCTATTTTTATCATAAAACGAAACCTTTTCGGTTAAAAATCTTAAAAAAAAAACATTTTTGCGAACTTAACATCGCATAAAATTTAAATTTTATAATGGTATTACAAACATTCATGCAAATTTTTAGCTTGTTGGGAATTTATGCAAGAGTGAATATCTACTTTGACCGGACAAAAGCCACCATATACATACATATATATGTATGTAATAAATGAAGTTTTTTTTCGAATTAATTTCTCTTCCACCTCCGCTGACTGTGAGTTATTAAACAAACATTTTATTGAAAGTAAACTTCCGTTTTTTTTAATTCCAGTGCAGGGTTGGACCCGATGAAAATTAATAAGCAAATGCGGCAAACAAGTTCTAAAAATTAGCGGTACTTCCCAGCAACTGGAATTATACTAAATAGCATGTAAAATCTCTAATATAATATAATATAATTTTGGCGCGTACACTATATAGCTCAGTGTTTGGCCGAGCTTCTCCTACCATTTGTGGTGTGCGTCTTTATATTATACCACCAATGGAGGGACCTACAGTTTTGTGCCGACTCCGAACGGCGGATGTATTTAATGAGAAGCTTTCTCATGGCAGAACTACCCTCGGAGGTTTGCCATTTCCTGCCGAGGGGTGACCGCTATTAAAAAAAACTCTTTCTATTATTAAGATTTTGCTTGCCCTGGCTGAGATTCGAACCTCGAACTCACCGGCATATCAAATTATAGCACGCTACCAACTCGACCACAGCGGCTACAAAAAAATCTCTAATACTTCTTAAAAAATGGTTTGAAATTAGGAATATAATTTTTTATTTTTTTTTTAGTTTTCCACAAAGTTAAGGGCCCGTCCAAAAATTACGTCACACGTCAAAAGGGGTGGGAGGGGGCCAATTCGTGGAGTGTTCGAATGGCTAAGAAGGGGGCACAGTTAACACCAAAGGTAACTGTTTTTATTTTATAGTCGCGTATTGGACTGTTAGTGGAGTTGCGGAAGACGATGCGCTAAAAATCCCGATTCAAGAATTATGGCTAGACGGAACAGACTGAGACGAGGATGTTAAACCTCTGCGCTAAGTTAAATGGTCTCAGTTTGCGAGTCACTTTAACACAATTTCGGAGATACAAATCCCCCGTTGGGTTAATTACTCTCCCGACAATAAAGTCGAAATGCACGGTTTTTGCGATGCCTCAGAAAAGGCAAATTGCGCAAAAATATATATGCGCACCCAAAACAATGGCACCATCTCCACCCATTTATTGGTAGCCAAAGCTAAAGTAGCTCCTCTAAAAACACTCAGTCTACCACGACTTGAATTCTGTGGCGCGCTAATTCTCGCAAAATTAGCATCAACAGTGAAGAATCATTTAAACATGAGCAGTGAAAATTATATCTATGGTCAGACTGCGAAATCGTCTTAGCCTGGTTAGAAAAAACTCCCCACACATGGAAAACATACGTTTCCAATCGCATATCCCAAACCCTTGATTTTGTAGGACCAGCCACTTGGCGGCATGTAGCCAGTGCTGATAATCCCGCTGATCTTGGCACAAGAGGCTGCAAACCCTTGCACCTTGCCACCACTCCACTTTGGTGGACAGAGCCCAACTGGTTAAAAGAATCTTCTGATTCTTGGCCAAAATCTCCGGCCCACAATGTTATCGCCCCAGAAAGTAGAAAAATTTAAACCTTTCACACCATATTGAATGACACTGACATCTTAGAGCGATTTTCTTCGTTCCCCCGAGCCCTCAGAGTAGTGGCATATGTGATTCAATTCGTAAGACGCCTCAAAAATAAAATCGAAAAAAACCGAATTCTCCTTATACTACATTGACCCATGCAGATCTGCAAAAAGCAAAGATCTCGCTCATTACCTCCACCCAAATGCGCTATTTCAGCCGCGAAATCTCAATGCTAAGAGAATCAAAACCCATTGATAAAAAGAGCCCACTCTTAGTATTCAATCCATTTTTTGACTCGAAGGGTATACTTCGTGCTAATGGACGACTAGCGAATTCAAGCCTAATGTACAGTGAACGCTATCCAATAATAATACCGGAAAAATCTCAATTTTCCTTATTATACATATCATTCCTCCATTTACTTATGCTACACGCCGAACACCGCCTCATACAACAAATGGTCCGACAGGAATTCCACATTCCACGACTTAAGCCTCAAATCAAAAAGTATATATTTATGTGCAAAGTGTGCACTATGCATAAACAGAAGATGCGTACGCAGATCATGGCAGCTCTTCCATCGGAACGCTGCAACTTCTCGCTCCCTTTTACTATTACTGGTGTTGATTTTGCTGGGCCCTTCAAGATAAAGGCTTCCATGTTAAGATATTCCTCCATTACGAAGGGCTATGTGGCCGTCTTTGTCTGCTTTACGACAAAAGCGGGGCACCTCGATCTATGTTCTGATCTGACAACTGCAGCTTTTCTCGTGGCCTTTGCTCGTTTTGTCGGAAGGCGTGGATTTCCTTCAAAACTAATGAGTGACAATGGGAAAACCTTTATTGGAGCCCAAAGGACTACTGAGAAAGAATTTGTTAAATTCATAAAGGAAGTCTCGCCAGAAATTGTTGAAAAATACGCACCCCTAGGCCTTGACTGGCAATTCATACCACCGAGCTCTCCACATATGGGTGGACTCTGGGAATCAGCAGTAAAAGCTTTAAATCACATTTTAAAAAGACCGCTGGTAATCACAACTTCAATTATGAAGAATTTACTACTTTACTACTCCACTAATGGGACTCCAGCAATCCGGTCCCCCGTAACCGTTCCAGGCAGAACAACACCCCAAATCGCAGCCCCGCGATCCGCTTCCCCAACTGCTGTGGCAACTCCACCAGTGGCTCCCCCTACCAGCAGCCGACGCATTGCCACGCCTGAGTTAACGACACCGCAGACATCAGGAATGCCATCAACCGTCCGTGCGCCGAATGATAGCGACCAGGGACTTTTTCTTTGCGGTCTGTGTCATAGGAGCCACGCATTGAGCGCCTGTTAAATTTTCCGGGGTCTCCAACCGGTCTATCGGCAGCAAGTGGCACGAGCACATGGGCACTGCCTGAATTGCCTTGCACTGTCCCATACCACAATGGCATGTACGTCAATCAATCGCTGCCGCGTTTGCCATAGACTACACCATACGATGTTGCATGAGCCTCCGACAGCTACGCGACGCAATCACCAACCGCCGCAAGTATGCGTGGATATAGGCCACCGGCCTCTCAGTATCGCCAACAGTCGACCAATCCCACTCGACCACCGCATCATCGCCGCCCAACCGGGCTGGGAAACCTCGTGAAGCCGTTGCAGCAACTGCAGCGCTTACTAGGCTAAGTATACGCCTAGGGGGGCCGGGATGGTTAAATGAGCACTTCCGGTCTATCGCCAACCGACGCCGGCAGATGGCACAACACCTACCGCATACACATCTACACAAAAACACCTCCGTTTACATTTGACACATGATCTCACCACCTACACACATACACCAGCACACAATTGTAAACATAAACAAACCACTGTCATTCTATACCACACACACATACATGTACAAGGACATAATTTTTCGTTTGTGAGCCTGTGCGGACGTACCCCCCTTCAATTCGACCTTCTCAAAATAAATTTCTATAACGTTTTAAAAAACCGGTGTTTTAATTTAAATGTGAAAGTTGTGGGGATACAGTAAGTTCTTATATATATACAAAAGGTGAAAAGAACTCGTGTTCAATGACGATGCTTTTTGAATTGAAGAAAACTATTTCAAAACTAAGGATGTTCTTGACGTTAAAATTCAGAACGAAAATGAAGTGCCTAATTTACCAGTAATACCTAATATAAAGGAGAGGGTCCGAAATCCTTAGATATAAGATGAGAAAGATTTGAATCTTTAATTAACATAATTATTTGACGGATAAAAAGTCCCAAAATTCGTGTGACGTAATTTATGGATGGCCCCTAAGAACTTGCTTTTATACAGTTTTTTTTAGATTGAGCTGTTTTTTAATTAAAAATAAACAATCATAAACAATACAATTTTGAATTCAGCTGCAAATGATATGATAACTACAGTATACGCAGAAGCATAAATCGGATATTTTGCTAAGTGTCTGCCTTATATGCTGCAATGTCTGAATTAGTTATCTCGGTAAAACTTATACGGCTATGTAAAATGACGTTGAGCAACACTACCAGTTCCGTCAGAATTGGGAAGGACCTCTCCGAGCCGTTTGATACCAAACGAGGTGTCGTGCGATTTCTTTAACCTGATGCTGGAGAAGATAATTCGAGCCGCAGAACTAAATCGGTTAGGCACCATCTTTTATAAGAGTGTGCAATTGCTGGCGTACGCCGATTACATTCCCATCATCGGTCTTAACAACCGCGCAGTTAGTTTTTCCTTCTCCAAACTGGATAGAGAAGCAAAGCGAATGGGTCTGGAGGTGAACAAGGGCAGGACTAGGTATCTCCTGTCATCAAATAGACGGTTGATGCGCCAATTAAGTAAGTAAGTAAGCCGCTGCCCATTCCTGATCAAGGAGTAAGTATTAATTTCAACAATAAATCACTTATACTCGTATGAAAATTTCTGATAAACACACAGAGGAATTATGCCGGTCGGTACCGTGTTGACCACATCTACATTTAAGAAACAATGTTATTTAAACAAAATTAATTATTATTCATATATTATTTCTCACCTTGCCTAGCTGTAGCTTTCATACCGACAATATATGCATCCATACCATAAGTATGTATGTTCGAATATAAGAATGTCGCATTGCCTGCTTATATTGATTACAGTGGGAAACAACAGGTTTTCTGCTCTAAAGCTATTTAAATATGACGCCGAACATTTACAATGAAATTCCCCGAAGAACGCAAATGTAATTATATTATGAATAAATAAAATATTTGTAAATAAACAACTAAGTACTACATCATTTTGGTAATGCTCCTTTCTAAATCTAGGATTATCCAAAGAAAGGAGATGAAAGTATTAAACATGATAACTGATATAAATAATAATGTTCGGCTTATTTATAAAAGATTTGCAACAGGGTCCTGAAAGGTTCATGTTGATATATTAAATACTCAGTTATACGACACGCTTATTTTGAATTTAATAAAAAATTCTACAGATATTATTTGTGCAAAGTTAAAAGGAATTTAATTAAAAACCCTGAATCATTTTATGATTTCGTTAACTCTAAGCGCAGGGTGACTAGTTTTCCGTCTGAATACCGAGTCTTGTGACTCCCAATCAATTTCCAACATGTTTGCCCAATTCTTCAGGTCAAATTACTCCATTAACTCTCCTCTGAGCAAACCTTATCCATATAAACTCTGTTCCTTCACCTCTGCTATTATTCCGCAGATATCTTCCGAGGAAGTATTTTATTATTTGAGTAACTTAAAAGAATCATTTAAGGCTGGCCCCGATTCGATCACGACATGTTTCCTCCAAAACTGTGCTAAACATATTTATGAGCCCTTAACTGATTTTTTTAATCTTTCTCTTAAGCTTGGAATTTTCCCTTCAGCTTGGAAATAATCATTCATTATACTCCTTCATAAGACCGGTAGTAGGTCCTCTATAGAAAATTATCTCGGTATAGCTATGCTTTCTGCTATTCCTAAACTATTCGAAGCTATTGTTGGTGACCATTTAACGTATTCCATATCCTTTAAAATTTCAACCTTATCTTCTTCGTTGGATGTCTTCTTACCTCATTGACAGAACACAACGAGTTCTTTTTAAAAATAGCTCCTCAAACTTTATTCATATTTTTTCAGGGGTCCCGCAAGGGGTGACTTCCTCCGATTCTGTTTTTACTTTTTATAAATGACTTACCTTCTGTAATAAATTATTCAAAATTTTTATTATATGCTGATGATGTAAAGCTTTTTAGATCGTATCATTCTGTTGAGGAAAGGTCCTTACTACAAGCGGATTTAAATAGCATGACTAACTGGTATGAAGTAAATAACATGCCACTAAACCTTAAAAAATTAAAGTAATGTGCTTTCCTCGAAGGGCAGTTCAACCACCTTCTTATGGCATATGTAACCAAAACCTCGAACAAGAGTCTATGTAACTTTGTTGAGCTTGGAATTTCAATGGACCCGAAATTTAATTTCAATCTTCACATAAATGTTATAGTTAACAAAGCCAAGAGTGTTTTTGCATTTGTAAAACGATGGTCAAAAGAATTCAATGACCCTGACATCACGAAGGCTCTGTTCACAACGTTAGTGAGGCCCATACTGGAATATGGATCTGTTGTTTGGAACCCGCGCTATCAAGTTCATTCCGACCGAATAGAGTCAATTCAAAAACAATTTCTGCTTTTTGCTTAAGAAATTTTCGTTGGGATTATAAGTACAACCTGCCGCCATATATAAGTCGTTTAGAACTCATTAATCTTCCTTCGCAGAGAAATGCTAGCATTGTATTTTTGGTCAAGTTACTGACAGGCTTGATCTCTAGCCCATCACTTCTTGGCGAAATAAAACTAAACGTACGCTCCAGAATTTCAAGACATTTCCAGCCTCTCTTTCTGAAGCCATGTAAAAGTAATTTTGAGTTAAATTAGCCACTCCACAAACCTCTGCCTTTCATGACTCGGCGCAACATACGAGTATATGAAAAAAAAACAAAAACATTATTTTTTTTATATATCCGTTCGTCATGCGGATGCGCCCCTTGCGTCGGTCGGGCGGGTATGGAGGGATAAAACCGTTGGGATTATTATTATTATAAAAATAGAAAATTGCAAAGCTTTAAGCTATAATCATGATACAAAAATTTATAAGGTAAAACCGTAGAGAATATTATTGAAGTTTGCCAGATTTGCAAACATGTTTTCAATCTTCACTCTCACTTTCAGTCTCATGCACTTTTTTGAGTTACTGTTATTTACAAGGCGAACTCAAATAAAGTGATGGTTGTTGGTAGTCAAAATCAATTTTTTTGTTACAAGTAAACATTTCTACCGTTTAACTACAAGAAAATAAATATGTGGATCAATTATTTCGCGCAAGTTATATACAACAGAGATAAAGTTTGATAATAGTCCACCAACTCGCCTTGTTTAAAAAAGTTGAAAATCTTCATAAAAGAAATCATGCTTGAAGAATTGAGAGAACGATTTTATTTTATCAATAGATATCCAATGCTAACTTAATTACAAGCATCTACATCGACTTTGAAACTACTGAAAACACGCCGGTTGTAAAGGCTTTATACCGAAGGCAAAATGTATATTTTCTAACGACAACACGTGTAAACACATGTACGCCGTTGTAAAAATGTTTTAAGTGATTCTTTATGAAAAATGCTCCTAATCGTCATTGCTCAGTATAATTTCGAAAACCACTTTATATCATTAACCCGCGAATTCAGTAAGCAGTCTCAGTTTCTAATAGAGACAAAAGTCACAATTTTAGACCAATTGGCATCCATTAGACTCAAAATAAAGCGTCTAATCTCAAAATAAAGTCTTAAAATTGTGACCTGGTGATGAGCAGGTCACAAAAAATTAAAATACAAGCAAAAGAAAAACACGTGAAAGCGAGGAAAAGAAATAATCTCTAGCTCGTTTTGATACTTGAGATGAGACTGAGTTACAGAATTCGGGTATAAGTCTCATATACTCTCTCACATTTTGTTCGTAGAACAACGATCATTGAACATTCACACCAGTGATCGGACCTCTGGCCCGCTTTTTAAGCATTTATCGTAAAAGGTCTAAAATCTACCACATATGCACGTTTTTGAAAAGTTTTATTTTAGAGCATTGAATGTCAGCAAATGCAAGTAAAATATAAAAAAACAGAAATTTTTTCTAATATCGGTTATTATTATAATTTTAATTTTCTAGGGAGTTGTAATAAATAAAATTTGTTGTGTGCATTCGAACACACGTCTTCTACTATTCGACCAACCATTAATTTTCGACTATTGAGTTAGTCGATTATCATGAACACCAAATATAACTAAAATGCAAAATGAAGAGGAAATCAAGGGGTCAACCATTTTCAGGCTTGGAATTTCAGGATCAACAATTCATACGCACTGTTTATATAAGGGCAAAGTTATTGTTGCAGAAATTACAACTGTTGTGCTCAAAAAAGGTTGTGTCTATTTGTGGTTACA
Source organism: Philophylla caesio (assembly GCA_963971545.1). Taxonomy (NCBI): domain Eukaryota; kingdom Metazoa; phylum Arthropoda; class Insecta; order Diptera; family Tephritidae; genus Philophylla; species Philophylla caesio. Next base: position 33,974,538 of record OZ020606.1, on the reverse strand, counting down.
TCCTTGAGAAATGAAAACTGCGAAGCAGCTTTTTAATCAAACGTCTTGACCTTATATTTAAACTACAAATATTTGTTAATAATCATGACAGTGCAAAATTTTTATATGGCACCACAACAATGTGTCGGTTTAGGCAGATACCAAAAAACTTCGCGAGTTGCCTCTTTCCTTAAGGGATTAAAAAATCGTTTTTTTTTTTCTATGCTTCCCTAGATTACGGAAAATATGAAATCAAACATACTTTTGATCGTTAAACGTTACTTCAAACGCTCTTAAGCATGTATAGAAACTTTAAACGGGTTTTTTTCGAAACCGGACATATCTCCTACAAATTTCAACCGATTTCGAAAGTTTTTACATTCAAATGCTGGCAATACAATCCTCTGAAACCGTGGAATGAAAAACATGGATAAAAAAGGCCATTTTTCGTGTCAAATCCATATAATAGCAAATCCCTACGACAGATGCCAGTGCATTTCTATTGAAGACAAAAACTCGATTGTTGCAGTCGGACGGAAATTTTGGCAGTGACTCCCTGTACCAGATATACTCGTCCTGCGAGAGAGTACCATCACAACTATAATTTTCGATGTAAAGTCCTGAAAAACTTTTCTAAGCAACATCAATGTATGCACATTAAAACTTTGTCAAAGAATTAGCCTCACGGTGTATACTTTCTCTGCAAAAAAAAAATTGGATTTGGGCAGCAATTTCGGGTTCCCAAGGTGGCGTAACACGTTAATTGAGACACCATGCTTAAAACTTTTCGGTAACCGATTAACATATGACAGGTGACGCAAGAGTATTGCATTTACGGTTACTTGCAGAGGATTGCAAAAATCACTGACTTGTCAAATTGTCTCCATACCAGTTTAGAAAAAAGCCTTTTTTCATTATTTTATAGACATTAAAATAATTTACGAGGTTTAATGCATCTTGTGTGAGCTCTTATAGTTTAAATGATTTATATGTATTTTCAAATATTAAAGTGACTTTTTAAGAAGTTTTATACAAAATTTATAAAAATCAATGCGAGGATTTTCGGTTACACATAATATTTATAAGGCAAAAAACGCTATGAGTCATAAAATTATATAATAACTATGGACTCCATAGTATGGAAAGTCGCCATCTTGTCCGAGAAACGGTGGTGACTGTCAAAAGAAAAAACTATCATCTGGGGAATAAAGATACAAATATGTGCCAAGAAAGAAGGAATCCGATATAAAGGCACAAAATAAATAAAATATTTGGTAACTCGAAGTTTTCTTCCTAAATTACTTAGAATGTAATTAAAGAAATATTATTATTTAGTTATATATTTATATTATTTATTTATATTATTATCTATTTACGACTCCCAATATAATAACACATAGCATATCAAAAGAGAAAAAAACGTTATAGTATGTATTCATGAAATAAACTTACTCGTTCTCGCGTGATCTTAGAAAAACTGGAGTATTCCTCGAGCCCACACCATGACTGCTGCTGGTTTTCTGTGGAGCGGATCGCTGCATGCCGTTGGTAAGGCTCCGTGAACGTGGAATGCTGCCGGTCGTTTTGCTCGCCTGTGTGGGCGTAACACTTTTACCCGCACGACGTGTGCGTGAGTTGGGCATTCGGCTACGGCGGCTATTGGAACCAGAACCAGCACCGATGGCACTTTCATTGCTACTGCCTCCACTGCTATTTAAATGGGGCACACTGGATGCACGTGTGACCATAACTTTTGTAATTCTTTTCGACGGTTTCTTTTTAATATGATTTCACTTTTTTCTTGCAGTGTAATACTTAAAACAAATATTTCAGGTACATATCTTCATTTTAGATTAGTTAAGTAATTTTTATAAAAGTATTAATATCCTATTGTATTATTGTAAGTATTCATTGTCTATTGGTGAAATCAGGCGCCATAATTTCACTTCGCACTTCTTTTGCCTCTATACGTACAGTTAGTATTTACGTTCAAAAATACATATGTACATATTTATTTTTATATGCTTGCATGTATGTTTTAAATTTGTTTATTTATTAAAGTTAACATTACGATTCCAGTTGATGTAGGCGTTACGATTGTCATCATCCCAACAACAGGGTATTTCGAGGGAAATCCACAAAGGGGTGGAAAAGCAATTATAATCGCATGTACAGTGTACGTTTTACGCCTAAATATGTTTCACTTAGGTAGTATTGATGTGTACTGATGGGACCGCGGTGCTTCAAAAGCCGTTGTTGTTTCTACTTCAAAATCTCAATTCGAACTGACGGTAATGCGTGGGCCGACCACATTATATTCGTGCGCGTTCGTTAAAAATTGCGATTAATCGTAATATTACAGCCAGTGTCCTTTCTTGCTTAATGCGTTATAGCTAGAGAATTATGGTAATTTTTACTCGCCATGACGATTGCGGTCAATGTTTGACCGTTAGCTAAATAGTTTGGTAATGGAGAGAAAAATATGCCAAGTGTTAGAGAAATAAAATAATATTTGTGTGACTGTGTCACAATTTTAGCGACTGAACTGTTACGCTACATTCAAGGTTATCTAATAAATGTTGCAATTCAAGCTCTAATACACTTCTCGCATATCCATAATAACTACATGCAGCAAATAATTATTTATTTATCTGGTTATTATAAATATACGTATTAACAAAATTAAAACATAACTTCATTAGGGTTGATGTCTTCAAAATTAAAAGCAAAATCTGATTTTGATATTTTCTCTTAACTTCAAGTATTAAATCTCAATGAGACGTGTGGTTTTCAATGAGGCAATACTTTTTTCGGAGTTGGTCTTTTTGACAGCTGTTACTTGATTTATACTCAGTTTGGTTTGCCATTTTAAGACGCCTTGGGAGAGAATATTCTGCGCGTTATTGCTGACTTACGACCCCAATTGCGGGAAAAAGTGGTCGAATCTCAGTTGGAATTTATTCGAGCCAGCCGCGGCGGTTACTTGCCCGAAATCGTTTTTAAAACATAATGGCAAACCCTTATCTTTATATTAAAGCTAAATTCTTGGACATAGCATTAAATTATATGCGTTTTATTTCTTCTTAAAAAGCATATGTCAAAAATAAACACCCTTTATATTTATAGAGTATAGGTAGTGAAAATTTATGAAGCTTAAAAAATTCATCTTCATTTTCCTATATGGCACTACAAGCGTGATCAAAAAACTACGCCAGTTTAATCTCTCCATTGCGAGGGTGCGCTGATTACTCATACCAAGTGAAATGGAAAGATCTTTTTATCGGTGCATCGTCATCCATATGAACGGCATGTCCAAGCCATCATTCCATCTTCTTCGATGCCCGCCCTCTCGAAAGCCTTCTCATTGGTAGTCAAAAGGCGCAAAAGAAGCCCAAAGTAGAACCTGTTAGCAAGAGTTATTCTTCGCTTGATCTCCAGGCTGACATTATTGGTGGTGTTTATGCTGAAACCTTGGTATACACAGCCCTTTATAATTAAAAGTTGTATCTCTCTGCCTGTTCAAGGTAATTTGATTTGTCCTCGTTAACTGCTGGACGAACCTCTTTGCTTCCTTCTCTTGATAAGGCAATGCTACTTTAAAGGCCATCCATGTTTTTAAGGAAGAAATATAGCAGTTGGATAGAGGCAGCTATAGAGGATCCGGACATTCCAGGTGCGTAAATTTTCGTTTACGGGTAGGGCAGCCAGACCTACTTTTTTTGGCTAAGACGAAATAGAGATAAGTTCGAGGTAAAATGCATCGCTTTTGGAATTGATTTTCAAATGTTCGGCAGGGGCATAAGCAATGTTAAAAAACATATGAAGACATCAAAAAATCAAAAAAAGCATATTTGCCATCCGAAATCGTTTTCTGATTTTTTGAAAGGGAATTCAGAAAGTGCAAGAGCAAAAGCAGCTTTTACTTATGATTATATACAGCCACAGTTACAACTCTGCTGACTGCTCAAACAAAGCTTTTCAAAAAACGTCTTTTTTAAACTAGATTCTAAAAAATCTCAAGTAAAATCAAACATTTAAAATTAAATATTTTCAAATATTTTTATTTGTTTAATGAAAGTGGTTGTGTCTGTAAGACATTTAGTCTCTTATAGTACATCAACTGGTAGGTAACTACCTACAATTAGGCAAATGGAAAAACTAATATATGTTTAATTAAATACTTGAAATGAAATTAAGAATTTAAATTTTAAAATTATATTTAAAATTTAAATTAAAACTTAAATTAAAACTTACGGCTAAACATTAGAAGTGAAAAGTTATTATTATTATAAAATATACAAATTGGAATACATGGATTTTATTTCTTAGGAGAAAAAGGACAGAATTAAAAAAAATTATGAATTACGACTTTGTAGTTACCCCTATTCACAGCAGCCTTGATAGCTTCAGGAATGGAATTCCAGAATCTTACAGTATTAACGAAGAACAGCCTTGATGTGGATACGTAGGAGTATTTAGGGAGAACCAGATTATGAACTCTACTTGACCTTGTCGACATTAACTTCTCGTATAAGCTTGAATATAAATATGCAATTTTTAGCTTCTAGATAATTAAAAATACTACACCCTAGAAATTTGTTTCTCTACAAAGAGATGTGGTCATATTTTTTAGGCCATAGACGTAAGGTGTAACATTATTAAACGCTACATCCATTTTATGGAACAAAATAGAATACGGTTTGCTATAAACAAGCTCAGAGTAGGTTATTTGTGGTAAAATCAGTTGAATAGCTAACTTTCTTCTTGTTTCCAAGGGTGTAAATGACGCTGACATTCATAATCTACGTAAAATAATATACACATTAGGTAGGTAGGTATGAGTGGCTGTCACTGCTAATCCAGCGACTCACTTAGGCCATTAGTAGAGGCCCGTTGTGATATCACAAACTTAACGCTCACTCCCTCTTGCTGAACCATTAAGAATTCTTGACGAAACTCGTCAAGCGTCTAGCCCAACTATTTTACCTAATTCTCCAAGGTCCCTAAAAACAGGTGCCACTAGAAACCGTAGCCTGCTGCTGGCTAGAGCTGGACAGATACAGAGAAGATGCAGAACCGTTTCGTCCTCTTCATAATTTTTGCAGCTTCTACAGCATCTATAGAAGGGTACTCCAAGACGACCGACATGGTTGCCTATGAGGCAGTGCCCTGTTAACCCAATTGGGATATATCGTCCCGTTTAAAGGTATAAAGACTACGCGACCGTTTACGGTCCCATCTAGGCCAAGTCAGCCTTGAGGTCCTACAGGTCGTGCCCATCTGTCACTCGCGAATAAGTAGATTCTTTTAAAAGCTGCTTGCAAGTGTCAAAGGGCATACCAATGCGTTCTTTACTGTTACCCTCGATGTCCCTTTGGCCAGGAACCCAAATGAGGTTGCGCCTGTTCTGCTTGGCCATCTCCTGCAGATATCGGCTGCAATCCAGTACACTCTTTGATTTAATTGTAGCTGAGCTCACAGCTCTTGCCTTTTAAAACGGTCTGTAACAAGTCTATTGCCTCCTTAATAGCAAGAACCTCAGCCTGGAAAACACTACAGTGATCCGGCAGCCGAAAAAAACAGTTCAGAGATAGGTCCTGCGAGGAGACCCCTCCTCCCACTCTGCCATTCAGTTTCGAGCCATCTGTAAAGATTGTGAGACTTCCAAGTGGAGTGTAGAAGTCTCTCGACCACGCGTCCCTATCTGGGATTACCATCGCGAATTTTCAGTCCGGGACCACAGTATCGACACAGCGGTCTGGATATTCCGGAAGCATTCTATAAATATTCAGTATGTTTGAGTGCCCACGAAGGCTAGACTCCCATTGACATGTCTCTCTTAACCGGAGCGCGGCAAGAGCCGCCATTTGCTGACCCACTAAGTCTAAGGTTACAAGGTCCAGAAAGACATTCAAGGCGTCGCTTGGTGTTGTTCGCAACGCTCTGATAATGCAGGTCATACTGGCTCTCTGTACTTTGCGAAGTAGATTGAGATTAGCAGCTCTGCTTAATGTAGGCCACCAAACGATAGCTCCATAGAGGAGAATCTGACTAACCACTGCTGTGTAGATCCAGCGGCAAACCTTCTGGTATCGCTGGATCATATTATTCCTCCAGCTAAGTTTCATGTCCAATGTGACGCCAAGGAACTTGGCTTCCATCTTTATGTTCAGACGGATTTCATTTAGTTCCGGCGTAGTTACATCCGGAAAATTATATTTCCTAGTGAAAACCACCAGCTTCAGTTTTTCTGAGTAGACGCTGAGACCACATCGCGTGGACCAGTTGGCCACTTCGCGGAGTGTCCCTTGCATCAAGTCACATAAGGTCTGAGGGAATTTGCCCATATATGCAATGGCTATGTCATCTGCTTATGTGACAACTCTAGCAGCACTCTCTAAGATCCTTTGGGTTCGTATGTTATGATTTTCCAGCCTTGGGTGGGAAGACTACGGAAACAGATCTCCATACCGTCGGTACTTAGTAGCAGATAGTCTTTCCACACGGTTTCGGATCAGGACAGGCTTTGGGCAGTACCGAGCAGATCGTGGTAAAACAATTTAACATGTCTTCCAATTTGCCAACAGTACTGGACTCTGCCGATACCGGACGTGGTAGGTTATTCTCAAGAGTTTCGGGTTCTTACGAGCCTTTGGATCACCCATGGACATATCTAGAATTGTCTCAATATACCTATGGTCTGAAAAAGAGTGTTCGTCGAGAACCTTCCATTTCAGTTCATTATAATATATAATATAATTTTGGCGCTTACACCTTATAGCTTAGTGCTTGGCCGAGCTTCTCCTACCATTTGTGGTGTGCGTCTTTATATTATACGACAAATGGAGGGACCTACAGTTTTGTGCCGACTCCGAACGGCAGATGTATTTAATGAGAAGCTTTTTCATGGTAGAAATACCCTCGGAGGTATGCCATTGCCTGTCGAGGGGTGACCGCTATTAGAAAAAACTTTTTCTATGATTAAGATTTTACTTGCCCTGACTGAGGCACAAGTTCGTTACCATATCAAACAGATTTTCACTACATAGCGTGAGGTCTATGACCTCCCGACGGTTTTTAACAATAAATGTGGGCTCTGTGCCCCTATTGCAAATGACTAGGTTAGTAGTTAGGAGATAGTTGAAAAGAGACTCACCCCGATTGTTTACGTTTGGTGCTTCCCCACTGAACATGGTGGGTGTGAGCATCGCAACCGATTAGAACTAAGCTTGCCGTGTGGTTCAGGCTCCTCAATGTCCACATCCATTGAGGTGCTTGCTCCGGAGGCACGCTGCCCGTCACCGCGTCTGAAAGTCACTTCATCTAGGCCGTAGAAGACCCGGCCCTTTCTTTTCTCCAGGAGCTCCAAAGAGTCCACGGTCAGCGACAGGACCAATTGTCTCGACTGCCCATCCGGATCCTCTACTCTTAGAACCCTCCAATAACCTGTCGGCAATCACCTACGCCCTCGCTTTGAGCCTGACTGGAATATCCTTCCAGTCAACCACCTCAAGTCTAGCCCCGGGGTAGACAGCCCCTACCATAGCGGCGGCGGCCTTGTACAGCGCCGCCGACCTCTAGTCATCGCAGGCCACAACCTTTATGTGGCCCTGGAACCAGCCGGCATCTCTGCACGCGGGAGTGGCTCCAGGGTTCTCCAGCAAAACGTCAAGGATGACGTTTATCAGAGCCGCCTTCACCCATTTCCACTGGTGCCGCGGTCCAGAACCCCTATCAGGATTCTGTTCGTGGCGACATCAGCTGGAGCTGGTTGTTGCTCCTCAAACGATCTTTGTCTTTTAGAGAGGGGTGCTTTGTCTGCAACCTAGGCCCCAGCTGTGCTTTGGTAGTTGGGCAGCAGAGCTTTCGCTCTATCCAACGCATCTCTGCACTCTAGGGCAACGTTCCCAACGACACCCTCTCGTATTTTCGGAGCGTTCTGACAGCCCTCCGCTTTTCAGCGTGTGTGGGACGCCCGCCCGATAAACTATGGTTGGAATTTCCCGTTGTTGCCATCGCGACATTTCCCTGGTTTGCCTTTACCTCGGCTGCTATCTATGAAGAAGGGGATCAGGGAGGCCATGCGAGGGTTGGCACCCCCCTTATGAGGTAGGGTGCTCAGAGCCAGATCCAGCGCAAAAACGGGAGCGTCGCACCAACCGTTACCGACAACCACCAACTGAATGGCGACGAGATCGGAACGTGCTTCGATGCCTGCCAGGGTTTTAACGGGACGGAAGCAGTCACGGCATTAGCCTGAAAGCCATTTCTGCAGGGTTTCACCGCTGCATACTCAGGTAACAGGCCAAATGCGGGGAGTGTCCTCACCTTCCTTTATCTGTTCCCCAGCCGAGGCTTAGGTTAACAGTGCTACCAGACGTGAAGGAAAAAGATGGAGATTGATAGTGAGAGGTGGAAAGGCGTCACATTCGAAGATCAGCCATCGTATTGCACTTCACTACCCTTTAATAACCACTATACACATTACTTACTTACTTTATTGGCGCATCAACCGCGTAAGCAATTTTGGCCGAGGTCAACAAAGCACGTCAGCTGTCCCTATCTCTTGCGACCTGGCGCCAAGTATAGCCAAGTCTTTTTCCACTTTTTCTTTCCAGCGCAGAGGAGGTATTTCTGTTCCTCTGCTACCATCAGCGGGTACCGCGTCAAAAACTTTCAGGGCTGGAGCTATTGCATCCATGCGAATGACGTGATCTAGCCAGCGGAGCCGCTGGTTCTTAATCCGTTATACAGCTTTTAAAGCTCATCGTTCCATCGTACGCGGTATTTGCCATCGCAAATACGCAAAGGACCATAAATCTTTCTCTCGAACACTCCAAGAGCCCTCTCATCTGATGTTGTCATCGTCCATGCTTCTGCGCCATACAATAGGACGGTCATGATGAAAGACTTATAGAGTATGGTTGTTGTCCGTCGAGAGAGGACTTTACTGTGCAATTGCCTACTCAGTTCGAAGTAGCACTTGTTGGCAAGAGAGACTCTGCGTTGGATTTCAAGGCTGACGCTGTTATTGGTGTTAATGCTGGTTCCTAAGTAAACGAAGTCCTCTACTTTTTCACAGTTATAACTGTCAACAGTCATGTGTGATCCCAGTCGTGAATGTGCCGACTGTCTATTTGATGGCAGGAGATACTTCGTCTTGCCCTCGTTCACCTCCATACAAATTCTCTTCGCTTTTCTATTAAGTTTGGAGAAGGTAGAACTAATTGCGCGGTTGTAAAGGCCGATGATGTAAATGTCATCGGCGTACGCCAGCAGCTTCTCACTGTTATAAAAGATGGTGCCTATATTATCTTCTTCAGCATAAGGTTAAAGAAGTCGCACGACAAAGAGTCACCTTCTCTGAAACCTCGTTTGGTATCAAACGGCTCGGAGAGGTTCTTCCCAATCCTGACGGAGCTGGTGGTGTTGCTCAACGTCATTTTACATAGCCGTATAAGTTTTGCCGGAATACCAAATTCAGACATTGCGGCATATAGGAAACTTCTTCTCGTCCTGTCGAAGGAGCTTTGAAGTCGACAAAAAGATGTTTTGTGTCGATTCTTCTTTCTCGGGTCTTTTCCAAGATCTAGCGTATTGTGAATATCTGGTCGGTGGTAGATTTACCAGGCCTAAAGCCACACTAATAAGGTCCAATCAGTTCATTGACGGTGGCCTTAAGTCTTTCACACAATGCACTCGATAACACCTTATACGCGATGTTAAGAAGGCTAATCCCGCGATAATTGGCACAGACTGCAGGATCACCATTTTTATAGATTTGGCAGAGCACACTTAAGTTCCAATCAGCAGGCATGCGTTCTTCCGACCATATTCTAGAGATGAGCTCGTGCATGCACTTAACCAGCTCCTCTCCACCGTACTTAAATAACTCAGCTGGTAACCCGTCGGCCCGTGGGCTTTGTTGTTATTCAGCCGTGCTATCACTTTCCGAATTTCGTCATAGTCGGGTGATGGTACATCACGTCCATCATCATTGATTGGAGATTCAGGTTCCACATCTTCTCCAACGTTGTTGCCGGTGCTTCCATTAAGCAGCGTGAAGAAGGGGCAGTCGATGTTGGCTCCTCGGATCGTGCGCACATTTAGGACACTGGAAGCATACCACACAACGTGGTCGATTTTGTTTCGTGTCTTACCATCTGGAGACAGCCACGTAGCTTTGTAAATATTTTTATGCTGGAACCTGGTACTACAGACTACCGTGTTTCGGGCCGCGGCGAAGTCGATCAGTCTCATTCCGTTATCGGACGTTTCGTTGTGGAGACTGAATTTTCCGACTGTAGAACCAAAGCATTGAAATCGCCAAGCACAATTTGTATATCGTGGTGGGGGCACCGCTCATACGTGCGGCCAAGGAGATCGTAGAAACGATATTTGGTGCATCGTCCTTCTCTTACGTCGGGGCGTGGGCGCAAATCAGGGAGATGTTGAAGAATCTCCTCTTGATTCGGATTGTGGCGAGACTTTCGTCCACCGGAGTGAACGACAGTACTTTACGGCGCAGTCTCTCTCCCACCACAAACCCGACACCAAATTTGCGCTCCTTTACATGGCAGCTGTAGTAATTGTCGCAAGGGCCTACCGATTTTTTCCCTTGCTCCGTCCATCGCATCTCATGGATGGCGGTGATGTCAGCCCCCGCTCTGCTGAGGACATCAACCAGCCGGGCAGAGGCACCTTCCCAATTAAGGGTCCGGACATTCCTCAAATCGTGGTCCTTAATACGTTTGCCGTGGTCGTCATCAAAAAAAGGAGGGGGGTCTCATCCGAGACTTTATTTTCCTTTTCATTGGAAGTTGTTTTTTACGTGGCGGGTTCCAACGTGGCACAACCCATTGCTGGGGGCGAAAATTTTAAGTTTGTTTATATAACGAGCCGCTTGCTCCAAGACAGACGCCCGCTTGCAGTCGCACCTCCTGGTAAACAGACGCTGCGGACTTTAGTGGACCTTTAAACCGAATATGTCGGAGTGGCTCCACTAAAGCTCCCTCTCTATTACCCCTGGTTACCGTATCTCGCATATGGGTTGCTCACGTTGCCCAGGGTACGTGGACGTAAGAGTAGGGATTGAGTACAGCCGTGCAACTGGAACCGCATACCCAGAAACACCACTGTACCCCATTCCACCCCTACTTACGTTGACTATATCAATAAACTTGCGTGTGACTTCTCATAACCCGCTGGATTTCGAAAATCCGCTTTAAGTGTGATTGGAAAATTAGGCGTTTGTTGTCTTACCATGTGGTGAGTAGCTCAATAGCCTTTCGAGCCTGACCGAAAATATTGCGATTCTTCAATCTCTGATAGCAGAAAAAAGTTTGGTAATTGCAGCTTTAGTAGATCGATCCTTGAATGTGAATTCGACGATTTAATGCGGGTACTACTCAAGGTTTCAGATTCAGGAACGCGAAGCTGAGCGAGGTGCTCCATGATAGCGGGTTTTATGACATAATACGATGCATCTTTTTTTTTTTGTTGGAATCAGGCACGAAACAACGCGTGCAGAAAACAACACTCAGACTACATGCCGTCCATTGTACTGTTTTCATGTTTCTTTTAATCTGTTTTAAATCTGCAGGATTTACGAATAAATCTTAGTAGATTTTGGGGTGTCAAAAAGCTCAGGTGTTCGTCTCTCAACACGTCGCTACCAAATGCCTCATACCTATGTAGTTCGACGACTCCCAGTCATTGCTGAGCGAAGTATTTACCCAGTTTCTGATGGTGGCATCGATGGTCGAAGGTTGGAGTGCTATAGCTGGCTGCGGGCCAAGGAACACCTGATCCGAGCCAATTCTGGCCATATGGTCAGATGTCTCACTACCAGGTACTCCGGAGTAACCAGGCACCCAGAGTAAAGCAAGTTCATTATGTTTACCAACACAGTTTTGTCGAGACTTGCATTGCCGAACTAGTTTCGAAGTAGTTAGAGGGCTGGCCAATGCCTTGAGTGCAGCTTGGCTGTCACTGCAGACACGTATACTCCTCCCCCTCCACCTATTTTCCACCGCGTAATCCATGGCCTTGAGAATGGCAAATACTTCGGTCTGGAAGACCGAGGCATGTTCCCCAAGAGAAAAGTGAAGCTTATCCTCATTATCTTCTATAAAAACTCCAGATCCTGACCCAGAGTCAGTTATGGAGCCATCAGTAAAGATTCGACAACGTGTAAGACCGGTCTCAGTGTTGGCATTAAACCAGCATTCAGCCTCAGGAAACTCAACGTTATAGAGTCTCATCAGCAAAGGAAACGGTGGCGAACTATCCTGTGGCATTGAGAAGACGCAAGTGTCTATATCTCTGCCGCCAGCAATTTCCGCCTCGCCCCACTCCGTTTTATGCCAATATCCGTTTCTTTTAAGTCTGCAGGTGGCCTTTAAGGTTTCGCCACGTATGAATATACAAAGTGACGGTAAGTGCAGCAATGCGTCAAGAGCAGCGCCAGGTGTTGTAGAGAATGCCCCTGTACAGCACACGGCGATTATTCTCTGAAGTTTAGCAAGCAGGTCCCCCACGCTATTAATTGAGAGTCTGCTCCACCATACCACTGAAGCATAGCTGATTATGGGTCTGATCATAGAGGTATATATCCAGAGGGTACCCTTTGGTGATAGACCCCACGTTTTGCCGAAGACCCGTTTACACTGCCAGAAGGCTGCCAATGCTTTAGAGGTATTGTGCTCAACGTGAGATTTCCACGACAGTTTTGCATCCAGAATTACTCCCAGATACTTCACTGCGGGAGAAGTCTGAATTGTGACTCCCTTAAAGGTGAGAGGAATGAGGCCATCCAACCTTCTCCGCCTAGTGAAGAGAACAACACTAGTTTTGGTTGGGTTTGCGGATAGTCCATTATCGTCACACCTGGTGTCAATCTTATTCAGTATTGCCTGCGCTTTCCTGCAAACAGCCGACAGAGATGGGCCTGTGACTAAACAGGCCACATCGTCCGCATAGGCCTGAGCGTTGATATTCGAGTCATCATGAGTGACAAGAAGAGAGTCAATAACAAAGCAACAGAGTAAAGGGGAAAGCACACCGCCATAAGGACAACCCTTATTTACTTCGCACTTTAGGTATTGATCCCCTTCTGCCTGAATTTTAATAATCCGCTGCGCCAGCATTGAACGAATCCAATTTACCAGCGAAGGATCTACCCCATGCCGTAGAGCAGCAGTGCACATGCCATCGAAGGTGGCATTGTCAAAAGCACCCTCAATGTCTACAAAGATGACCAGGGCGAACTGTTTCCTCTCGACGACCTCGCCAACTCTGTCAACCAGATTTTGCAAAGCCGTCTCACAGGATTTTCCCGCCTGATAGGCATGTTGATACAAAGACAGAGGATGTGATCAGAGCGCCTCCCTACGAATGCGTAACTCTACTAATCTTTCCAGACATTTTAGCATGAATGATGTTAATCTCTTTGCAGTATTCTTTAAAAGAGTCCCTTTTCGCAGAGCAAATTAGACTCTTATACTCTCTTTGCGTGCAGCGATATTGTTCCCAGTCCAACTCAAGATTAGTTTTGAGAGCCCGGATAAGATATTTTATCGATTCACCTCTTATCTTTTGCAGCTGCTTGTTCCACCCGGGAACAGGCGTGCGGTTTAGAAGTGTACGAGCCGGACGGGCCTATCCAAACTATCTCGTAGAGCAGCCGTTAAAATATCCACTACCTCATCAATGGCATGAGTGGATCGTATTCTAGGTGCAGCCGAGATCTGATTCCCAAACTCCTCCCTAAAATACGACCAGTCCGTTACAAGTCTCGTACTGGCGCAGAGCACATAGCATCCTAACCAAGTTGGAACTGGTTATAGCTGTGGTCCGAAAGCAAGTCTTCACTCAGGACCTTTCAGTTTAGGACTGACCACCCTAACCGAGAGTTAGAAAGAGTAAGATCAATCACTTCCTGTCTCCTGGGCGTGAAGAAAGTGAGGAGACACTATAAGACAAGTTCTCGGTCTGACCGAGCTTTCGTCATATAAGATGTTGGCACCACGTAGGTCACTTAGTCCACAGGGATTTTGTTTGAAAAGCCTGGGCTCCTGAATGGCTGTTATGTGGGGTTTTGTGTGCAGTTTGGTTAACCTTCTACTTATAAGAGAAGTAGCGGCTTTAGAGTGCTGCAAATTTATCTGAGTTACCGTCACTGGACGGTACCATGCATCGCCTTGGTCACTCATTTGGGATCAACTATTAATGCAAGGGCATGGCGGGGCGGTTTTGCCTCAACCAACCCTCGCGTCACTACCTCCCTTATTTTTAGGCGAGGGGTTCGTGCCGTTCGAGGTCTGTCTGGCTGATACCGCCCTCTTCCACCGCTGTCCTTGAGTGTTCGCCTCAAGATCAGAATTGGGCAACGCCGCACCAGTAACCGCCGCACGATGCCTCGAAGAGACATTGGGGCAAGCACTGGTGGGTGTCGCCGCAGTTTTCCTTTTCTTGCGGCGTCCGCCAGCTGATTTGGGAATCGCTGCATCCACCAATGTCCCACTGGCTTCTGGAGTAACCTCCATAGACCTGGGCCGCTTGCTAGATGCAGCAACAGGACTCTGAATAGCCACACAAGAGGGTTTGCCCTGCTCGTGTTTCGCCATCATCCTCCTTCTCCTCCTCTTCTGGGTTTTTGAAAGCGGACCCACTTCGTCATTGGAGCGTCGTTGGCAGCTGGCTGCTTCCCGACACGCATCCCCTGCAAGAGGTGGGTCCCCTTCCGACTCTGCAGAAGAGAGGAACGGTACTACCTCCAGGATGCGCTCCTGGTCTATGACACAGGAGACTTTAGCAATGGTTGGGGCCTCCAGAATCCGTGCCCCTGCCGCAACTGCGGGTGGATTTCCACATGCGTGGGTACCACCTGGAGTATCATAATCCATTTGTTGTGCCATTGCCATACTATGCAGTTTTGTCCCAAACTGCCAGGGTTGGTGGGTATTTTAGAGGGAATTTTTCCCGTCATCCTCCTACTTCCCGAGATGCATGACTGCCAATCGGGACACGCTGTATCACAATTGGTACGATACATCCCTTCTTACTCGGATTCAACGACTTCTTCTATGTGCGACTGGTTAGTTACTAAATTTTCCAGTTGGCGCTGTAACATATCGAGTTTCACGTTGGGCATAGGCTCAGCCATTGTATTTAGCTCCGCCACGTTCACGCGAGAACTTTCGATGCACTGCAAAAGTAGTTCGCACTGTCGAACCTTACTGCGATTGTTATTCGCCGCAACTGGCTGTGGGGCGTCGCTGAACTATGTCTACATCGTTATAAAGTTTGTACAGTTCATCGTTTCATCGTATGCGATAATCGCCGTGTCAAAAGTCGTAAAGGTCAATAAATCTTGCGGATGGACTTTCTTTCGAACACTCCGAGAACCCTCTCATCTGATATTGTCGTCATCCATGCTTCTGCGCCATACAATTGGACGGGCATAATAAGGGACTTATAGATTGTTTGTTTTGTTCGCTGATCAATTGCCTACTCAGTCTGAAGTAGCATGTTGGCTAGAGAGACCCTTAAGCGCATCCGCATGAAGCACGGATTAAAAATTTTTGTTTGCATATGCAGTGCCGAGTCATGAAAGGCTGGAGTTTGTTGGGTGTCGAGACCCTAAAACTATTCAGCTACAGAATTAAAGTTCATCAACTGATTTTAAATTTAAATTATTTTAGATAGTAAAAATTGTTTTAACGCGTAATTGTGTATGTAATCCATCATCTATTGAGAGTACAAAGTATAGTATTCTCTATGTAAAAAAGTGAGTCGGAAATATCAAAGGAACCGGAATGAAAGTTAAAGTCCTGGCATAAACCACGGAGTGGCTCGTTTAATTCGAAATTATTTTTGCAAGGTTTCAGAAAAAGAGGCCGGAAATGCCTGGAAATTTGGGAGGGACCGCTCCACTTCACTTCGGCCAGAAGAGGTGGGCTAGACGTCAAACCTGTCAGTAACTTGACCAAAAATATTATGCCTAACATTTCTCTGCGACTAGCAAGCGTAGGAAGATTAATAAGTTTTAAACGAATAATATAGGGTGGCAGGTTATACTGGGAATCCCAGCGAAAATTTATTAAAGCAAAAAACAGAAATTGTTTTTAAATTTACTCTATCTGAAAAGAGCTTTCATAATATAGGGATCACTGAATTCTTTAGACCATCGTTTTACAAACGCAAAAACACCCTTAGCTTTGTTGATTGTAGCATTGATATGAAGACTGAAGTTAAATTTCGGGTCCATTGTAATTCCAAGATCAACAAAGTTAAACACTTGTTCGAGGTTATGGATACATATGTATGTCATAAGAAGCTGGTTGAACCGCCCTGCGAGAAAAGCACATCGATTATAAAAAGTAAGAAAAGAACAGAACCGGACCAAGGTGACTTCCTTGTGAAACCCCTGATGATATATGAATAACGTTCGAAGTAGAAATAGCAGAAGATATGGAATATGTTAAACGGTCAACAACAATAGCTTCGAATAATTTTGGAATAGAATAATTTTCTATAGATGACCTACTTCCAATTTTGTGAAGGGGTATAATGAATGATTCCTTCCAAGCCAATGGGAAAACTCCAAATTTAAGAGATAAGTTAAATAAATTCGTTAATGGTTCAAATAGATATTCAGCACATTTTTTAAGGAAGCAAGTTTGGTACAAACTTTTGAAATAAGCTGTATACAGTATTATTAAAATGCTGGATACTTCGTTCAACATTCTTGATTTAATTGCTTGAAATTGGCCTTCGCCAAAATAAAGAGGGCTTGAGCTACATGATTTATTAACATTATTTCTTAAATCAGCTATAATTTCGTAATTTAACTCAGTTGCAGGGTGATAGGAGTCCTCTGGAATAACGAGGGCTCACACCGCGTCATGGATGATATATCTATCAATATAAACAAGATCCAAGCAGGTTTCGAAATTGTTTGGAATTAAATTAATCTGATTTAGACAAAATTCAGCCATATCTTCTATGAACACAATATACCTTGATGAAATGGGAACGATGAAGTTATCTATGAGGGTACATAATATGCCTGACAAATTTCAGGCGCCAAGTACATTCATCGAGTTATGTGATGTAATCATTGAAGTTAAGGATTTAAGTGTGCAATATGTTGCGAATATAACGATAGGTAAGAATAAGGAGGATTGTAGCAAACAGCTAAATAAACGAAACCTTGGTATTGAAAAATGAACTGCAAAAACAACACCACTACCAACCACTACACGGTCCTTACGGTAATTTCCATAAATTTGATATTGTTTAGGAAAGATCTCTGCACTGATAATATGTGGTTTAAGCCAGGTTTCAGTAAAGCAAATAACGTTATATTTACAATCTAAGCCTTTTAAATATAAATCTGTGGCAAAACCGAAAGTCACTCACAGCTGCTTTCGAGAAAACGCGCCCTAAAGTTTTGAAGATGTATGAAAAACGCAGTCATTCGGTTTGGAAATATAGAGAATTCAGCCACCATATTGAATATAAAAGTACTTATTTACATTCTTTCGAATGATTAACAACTATAGATGTCAAATTTTGCATTAACCCGATTTTACAAATTTTTTCGGTTATGCCGTGAAGTCACAGAAGTAGAAAAAATGTGGATACAATAGTTTCCAAGTTTCGGGTGGCCAAAAAGTATCGTTGATTTTAAGAGAACTTTTTACGCCGGGGTGTTGAGCATTTCCTTCCATACAAAAATAGATCTAATTAGATCGAATTAGATTCTGGTACCAATCAACGAATGTCGAACTCTTTCGAGTATGGCGAAAAAGGTCGAGATAGAACGGAGCTTGTACCTTCATTATAATAAACGCTCTTTGGCATTATACAAAAATTGGATGGGCTGCAAAACTGCACAGTAGAATTTTTCTGAAAGCTCTGCAAAAGTTTGAAACTTTGATTTAAAGGGTTTTACTTATAGATCAAGCGAAAGTTGTGTTAAAAATTAGCGAAAGAGATTTATTGTAAAAAACATTGTGAATATTTATAAATTTGTGGCGACCACATGTAAATCGCGCGTTTGCTGAAAAAGAATATTGTAATTTTAATTTTGTTTCATACCATTTCACAGATATTTACAGTCAATGGTTTTTGATCTTGAAACTTTGATTTAAAGGGTTTTACTTATAGATCAAGCGAAAGTTGTGTTAAAAATTAGCGAAAGAGATTTATTGTAAAAAACATTGTGAATATTTATAAATTTGTGGCGACCACATGTAAATCGCGCGTTTGCTGAAAAAGAATATTGTAATTTTAATTTTGTTTCATACCATTTCACAGATATTTACAGTCAATGGTTTTTGATCTTTATTGATAATTAATTATAAATTATTGATGTATGTAATTATATAATATACATAATTTATAGATAATATTAATATGTACGTACAAGTAAATTTCTTATTGTAGTTCTGTAATATTTCGTTTTCTTTAGTTTATACATTTTCTTCGCGTTTAACTTCTCTGTAAATATGTTATATATGTATATGTATGTATGTAAGTATGTATAGGGTTTTCAAATTTAAAAAGCAATTCAAATCGATATAAAATGTGCATAGTATTTTTGTGTATAAAGCTTTACTTTATGTACCTTTCAAACCAGTAATGTTGAAATACTCGTAGGATATTGAAAGTACTGATTGTGTATAGTATGCTACATACAAGAGTCCTAAGTTGCAAACAATTGATCCATAAAATGTGTCATAAATGTTTCTTATTGGTGAATAAATAGTTGTTTAATTGCATGGGTTCTATCCCAATTAACGGAATTAACTGAATTGCCATAGTTCGAAATAAAGCAGATAGGATAGTAAGTGATACGATTTTCGAACAAAAATATTAAGAGTTTCGAGCGTTCATATGCCAAGAATTTATATTGCGACTGATCTATCGCCAATCAATTATGCTACTTTTAAGCACATTTATAGCACGAACAACTGCATGTGAACAAAAAATTTAATTACAACTTAATGCGAATTGTGCAGTATTTAGACATGAGAAAATTAAAACATTCGCAACATCATCTTTATGAAATCTGAAAATTAATTGTTTTATAAAATCTAACTAAACTAATTGTTATTGAATTGCTTTCATAGCACTTTTGTTGTTGTTTGCTGTTGCTTTCTTAACTAAAAATTTCAAGAGCAACTAAAAGCAAGCGATTAGTTACATTATTTATATATGTACATGTTAATTAATATATGTATCATTATTTATTATACTCAAAGGTTTTTGACTAAACTAAAAACATCGATCGATTTCAGTTCCCTTTATACATAAATTCTCTCTTAAAGCAAATCTGATTTCTGAACACATCTGAAAATGTTATTCAATGAGAAAGTCGTATTTTTTAGTATGCTACACTATATTTAATCGATTTTTTCTTTTTCTATTTATTAAAGTTAATGTTAATTTTATAGGAGAGGAAATTATTAATTAATAAGCGTATTTAGGACTTCATTTCAAAATTTCTATCTATCATATCATCACTCATCTTTCTTGGTCCTCTTTTATACATTGCCACTAGTTGGATATAGCTCTTCAGAGTATTTGGGCCGGCATTCAGCGCAGAACCATTTGCCCTGCGGTGCGACCATGATGCCTACGCACTCAAAATGGAACCATTCAATTAAACAGTTTTCGCCATCGCAGGCAATCATTTCGGATACCTCATCGTACGGACACCGGCAATAACAGTACACCGATTCGCCTTCGCGTGCCTGCCGCGCTCCAGCTGGGGGGCGTATCGGATAACGTATGTTGTTGGCTTTGAAATATTGTAAAGTTTCAAAGTTTGGATTAGGTAACAGAGCTGGTGGTATCTTATGGTTGAACACTGTCGCTTGCGGCGTTGGTAGCGTTGGTAGTACTGGTTGCGGTGCTGGAGACTCTAACATTGGTGTATTTATAGCTGGGGATGCAGTCGTCGTGTGCGAATTGTTATTCCACAGGCTCGAAGTCGGCGCTACTTGTCCGACATTCGTTTGTACTAATATCTCTCCAGTTTCATCATCAGAAGAATCTTCACTATTATTATCATCGTCATCATCGTCGGTGTCTTTACTGGAAGAATATATTTGTGGCGTTGGGATAAGTTCGGTTCCAGTACCAGAACCGGATCCGTCATTGCTAATACCCAACTGGGAAGGACGTATTTTAAGTGTGGGTATAGGCGGGAGATTTTTCGCTGAAGGCATCTTTTGCGAGGGACGCTTACGTGCCGGCAATTTTTCAGCATTTTCGGCTGCTCGTTTTTTCTTTGAAGACGTGGAAGCAGAAGAGTTAAGAAGATCGCTGCTTACTGGAGTGCCCGGCGTTTTAGAGGTACGCGGTGTACGATTCTTTTGATTCAAAATGCTTTTCGAAGGCGTTGGCAAATCTTCCTTATGCCACGTTAACTGCGGCGGTGGTTGGGGTTTAATTGCACGCATACCCATCATCAATGGTTGCCCCAGGTTAATTCCGGCACTCTCATCGTCGCTTGTGTAGCCGTAGAACTTGTTAGGCCGCCGAGCACGCTTTGAGCGCTTCAAGGAACCGTCCGGATCGGAGCAGCTGCTGCCCTCACTCATTCTACCAGAAAGATACTGTGCTATGGGTCGCGGTGTCAAATGCTCAATTGCTGTCAGTGGTAGCGTTGAATATGACATGTTGGCATTGGGTTGCTGCGCCATTGGGGGCTCCACAACAGTCAGTGATGACTGAGCAAATTCATAAGAGTGTATACGATCCATTGCACTTATCGGGGCTGGGGGTGCGATATTAATGAGGGTGTTATTCTTCTCATTCTTCGCCTTCACCATTGAAGATGAGTTTGCGGTAAAGCTCGATTTGCAGCTAGATTTACGATCACGTTTTTTCTTCTTCAATTTTACCCTTGCCGTTTCGCAAACAACATCTTCGGGTAGCGAGGGAGTCGACGGCCGGCTATTCTCCACAATATCAAAGTTATGCGAAGGCGACAAACGTGTTTGTGCCATTAATTGAGCTCGTTTCTGCGCTAATAATTCGCTAGCCAACTTCTGTGGATGCTCATCATAGAACTCTTCATCTGTTTCTGATTCTGCAGTTTCTAAATCTGATTCATAGATTTGTGGTTCTTTTGGTGGGGATGGTGGTCGTTCAAAAGTATCATTAACGGCGATTTCCTTAACTAAATTATCACCGGTAACATTTACCGTCTCAGAATTAGAGTGTTTTTTGTAAGGAGAAACACTTTCACTTTTTTTCCTTAGGCGTTCACGTTCAGACTTTTTGCGGTGCCGTTTACGGGAAGCATTTGAAGCAGCTGTTGAATCACTGTCATCGGAGCTGGAGCTACTCGAACTGCTGTCGCTCCCACTAGAACTACAAGAACAATTTGAACCACATGAACAGCTTGAATCTGAACTAGAACTGGATTCACTGGAAGAACTCGACGCGGAGCGGCGAGCGGAGACCCGTCTTGGAGACTTCGATGATTTATTACGCTTAGTAGGCGAGCCTGAAGGTAAGGAAGACAATGTTCTTGCCTCGGTAACGGGTGGAACTGGTACAGGCGGACGGAACATTTGGCAATAGTCATGATCCGAGTAGGCAACATGTAGCGATTTGGGCGAGGGGTAGTTGTTTTCGTCGTAGTCCGCATCACACTTTAATAAAGTTTCTTTTCCAACTTCGGAGCCTGTAGAACTTTGTTGAGCTTGCAAAAATTTTTTCCAGATTTCCAGTACTTTTCCCGTACCGGATTCGCCGTTCTCTCCCCCTTCTTTATCGTCACAAGGCGGCTGCACAACGTCCGCCTTTTTCACCTCCTCCAAATCATTTTCTGCTTCGGAAGGTGGAGAGAGCATTATTTTCGGAACCAGTGAATTTTCTTCGCCTCTTGACTTGCTATCTACGTCAGATTCGTCGCTGCTATCTGTCTCTGACAGATTAGGCGCAATCAAATTCAAATCCTCCAGTGATTCCTTGGAACGTTTGTTTTTCTTTTTCTTTTTGCGTGGTGTTTCCAAATTCTTTTCTGCGCCGGACGCTGTTGATGCTCCCTTCGTTAAATCGAGATTTTTCATATCTGCGTCCACATCTGATTTCATTTCGGCCTTCTCTTTAAAACTACTTTCGATATCTTCACACTTAACAGGAGTTTCAGTTTCGCGGGCAGAATCGCCGGATTTTTCTTTTTTTATTTCAATAGTACTTCCATTCTTATTGGGATCTTGTTCAGTGTCGCTTCCATCTTTTGCTTCGTCAGATCCTTTGTCTTCTACTGTAATTTTTTCTGCCATTTCAAAATTTCTTAGGTTTTCTGAAGTGGTCGCAAGCGTTTCCTGCCTTAAATGTGTTTCTGTATGCTTTAGTAGCAATTTGCGTGATATAAACTTTTCATCGCAGTTCTCCTCCGTGCAAGGATAACGCAAATCTCCGCTGTGTAAACGTTTATGGACCTTTAAGTACATGGCTTTTGAGAAACACAAATTGCATACTTCACAATTGAATGTGCTCGGGGGAACACAGAAATGATATACATGACGCCAACGTTTTTGTAAACAACGTTTGCAAATTATACTCTCGGTGCCATGCTTCCAGAATAGATGCTTGGTTATATCCATTTTATTACGATAAGCAATGCCGCAGCGATAGCACAGATGATGCAATTTGTGTTTCCATACATGCGATGACAATCGCCCTTGATCCCGACAATCCTCCAAACAAACGTCACAGGCAAAATGCCGCTTACGCAAGTGCACCATCAAGCGAAAAGGCGAAGGAATGTTGTCTACGTTGCATAGACAGCAGCGGAACTTTACATCGAAGACTGCCGTTCTATTGGGAGCACCTGGGCAAACGTGACAAAGAATTTCACTAAAACTGAAAAAGTTTGCACGACACATAAAACAAAGTATAGCTGTTTTTAAATGCATCTTTCTATTGTGCAAATATAGCTCTTTGTGTGTTGAAGTGGCAAATCGACACTGAAAACATTCAAATATTCGTTCGTTGAATTGGTGAGTATACTCGCCTGCACCTATGGTACAGTAGCTCGTTGAATTGAAAAATTCACTTTCTAGCTCTGGCAAGCACGTCTTCAATTTAGCACAGATTGTTTCCGGTTTTAATTCTTCTGCTGTGATACTATCAACGGTAGCGCTGAAACGATGTTGCGCAAGCATATGTAAAACCAAACTTTGTCCATTCACGGCAATGCGGCGAGCATGATTACAGAACAAACAAATCGGGTAAACAGCTTTTAAACATATACGAACGAATTCTACAATTTCAATTTTTTCTAAAGGTTGCTCCAGCTGAAGATCGACAATTAAGATGTCCTCGTTCGCCACCTCTATGCCATCAGCAGGCACATCTGGTAAACTTTCTTTCATTTCCGGGGATTGCATTTGATCATTTATTTGCGTTAAACTTTCTCCAATGGGCAACACTTGCTCCTGCTTTAGAGGAGGACTTTCACTTTCCAAAGCGTTTACACGCACTGTAGGACTAGTTGCACTATCAGCACTGCTGTTTAAGAGGCTTGCGCTCACATTGTTTTCAGATGATGTATTAAGGTCCTGTCTAGTGCTGTTATTTTGCTGTAAATTTTCCTCTGGCAGTTTTCTGCAATCATATTACAATTATGTAAAATGAACAATTCACTGAAAAACAAACAAAAAATATTTTTTTTACCTTAGTGGCTGGTCTGGTGTTGGCCCTGTTATTGTCTCATCGATATCCATTGTGTCACTTCCTGCGGAGTCTCTCCTTTGCAATGGCTGTCCGCCAACCTGCGGGTCTGGGTTTACCAGCTCTGCACATGGACTCATTTTACTCTGTGAACCTTCTGATGTTGACCAACGAGCTGGTTTAGGCGACGTTGGAGGTGTAGGTGTCCAGCTAATTGCGTTCTGCGATGCAGGGACTAGCGTTTTGTCAGATGGACCTGGCTTCGCTTTTGGCGGATGATGCAACGTCTCCTTTGTACGCTGAATGTCCAATTTAGTGCGCTCAATTTCTTGAAGTATTCGCACAAGATCTGGGTTCGCCTCATTCACCCATTCGTTTTTATCCACTGGTAGGATTTCTTGACTGTTATCGTCCTCGATTATTTTTTGTGACAATTTTTGATCATTCGCGTAAATATTAGTAGCTTGTAAAAGACATGTGGTTTCGTTTGGTGATCCTAAAGTTGTACCTGCAACACTGGTATCACTTTTACAATTCGGAGTCTCCCCGTGGGCACCTAATTTATTATCGTCTTCCTGGTTCCCCTCGTCGTCTTCATCGTCTTCGCTTTCAGTGGAGCTAAGCGCCATATCCACAGATTTCTGGAACTCCTTCGGTACTCGTAGTTTAAATTTCGGTACAGTTAATTTTGACTCAGTTGGAGAAGAATTTCTTGCCGGGAGGAGCGAGTTCGTCCCATTTTGGTTTTGAGTTTGTTGCTCCAAGCGCCAACGTTCATCGAGTTCTTTGAATGGATTGACAAGCGAAAGGTGTGTTGTCGTGCATGATTCATCGATGACCATATTGCTATTGCTGTTACTATCTTCGGCATGCAACGGCACCACTGGTGCTCGTTCTGAACCTGCTGAAGCAATTTCATTAGCACCACTGATTGGGTTGCTATCACAGTTAAAGGAAGTGGCATTTGAAGGGGCACCCAAAAATGATGACGAAAGTAGATTGTGACTTCTGTAATTTTATAGTAAATTAGAATATTCCTTTAAACAATTGTTAATTAAAAATAAGCTGTTGAAATATACAATTATATTTTTTCGAGTGCTTACCTAACGGGTGCGGATTTCTTCAATTTCTTTTTTGTTTTTGAGGTGCGTTTCGCATCTGGATGTGCTTTGCATTGATTGCTGTGACGTCCTTTCTGACCGCATAAAGTGCATGGCTTCATGAATTCGGCACAATTGTGGTCAGAAAAGGGCTCACTTTCCTCAAACAAATGTTGGCATGTACAGCACATAAGGAATCTCGTCTCACTAGCTACATCGCCTACTATCGGAACACTACTTCGAAGTGCCTCCTCTGAATTAAAGTGGTTTTGTTCAAGGTCGTGTTTTATTTCTAAATGCACAGACAGCTTTTCTGCTGTGGGAAAGAAGCGTATGCAATATAGGCACATATGACGCTGATGTTTGTCGCGAATGTGTAAAAATAGATTCCAATTTTCATGAAATGTGTTGCAACTGGAACATTTGTAATATCGTTTCTTTTGCGAAGTGGATTCTGTAGTTATTTGCGGAACGGGCGTTGGAACAATTGTTTGCGTAGGAACTGTCGTGATGGGTATGTCAGTTAAAGCTTCTGGCGATGCCGATGGTGGCGGTGTAGCAAGGGCGGGAGGAAGCGGTAAGGCCAATAAACTTCCTAATTCAGCAATTCTGGCTGGTAATAGACGGGTATCCGCCAAGCATTCACGCTGATGTTCGTTTAAGGCAGCAAATGAATTGAAACTGCCACTCTTGCACTTAAAGCACAAATATTTTGTCGGCTTCGCGACACTCTCAATAATGTTAGCAACGGTCGCAGGTATGGTCAAGGGAGTGTTATTAAACGACGCTGCTTCCAACGACTGACAAATCATTGAATTAGGGACTGTTAATTCAATCGGTTTATCCGGAGGTGGTGGAGGTGTATATGGCTTTTGTAAATGTTGCAATAACAATGACTTTATTGGTGGGTGTCCAAAAGCAGTGCCACTGTAGTTGCTTTCAGAAATTTCTTTTGATTGCTGTTCCTCCATGCTTTCATTCAATGAGTCAATTTTATGATCCCCTAACCCAATATTTTTGTTGTCATCAGATTCTAACTCAATATGCGCTTGTTTATGCTTTGGTGATAAAGCAGTTTCACTCGAATAACTCCGCTTTCTCTTCAAGGATATTTTTGCCATAGTTGATTTCTCAGATTTTTCAAAAGTTTGAATGGATGAAGGGTTTAATTCAACTCCGGAATATGGTTCAGTAACGCCAACATCCATTTCTTCCATTGGATGATCAATTACTAGCTGATGCAAAGACGACGTATCCGTCGAATTAGACTCGGCAGACAATTGCGATGAGCAGTGACTATTTTCATCGTCGCAGTTAACTTGGTTTAAATTTCCCTCTATAACTTTTGCTTGACTAGGTAGTATTGTTTCATTTTTGTTGTCACTATCATAATCCATTTCATCCAACTCCTGATTTTCTGTCGTATTCGTATTCAAAGGAGCTTTGTCAAATCTCTCCAATTCATCATTGTCATTTGAATGTGATAATTCATCGCATTTTATATTTATTTTTTCTTCTTTAAATTGTCTATAGAACTTCGGATTACCATCCAACTTGTTTTCAAAATTTGTAGAAGGAGACATTTGATGGTCGCCATTAACTTTTAATTCGGTTCCTATGTCTGCATTTGAGCTGCTAGTTTTTGAATCTGTGGCTTCCTCTTTCTGCCTTAAAAATAATTCGCCAGATTGATTATTTTCAGCTTTCTCGACATTCCTTTCATCCGTTTCATCTTCACTATCTGAGCTGTAGTTGACAAGTTGAATGTCTTCTTTTTTACAATCTCTTATACTTTGATCAACAGCTTCACAATCGGTATCTTTACTGGGATCATCGTTTTCGAGATTATAAATTAATACACTCTCAATATTACTCCTATATTTCTCTTTATCTTGGCTGTCTGATGTACTTTTGAAACATTTTACACTTCTGGGACTGTCTTGACATTCGCCTTCTAGGTTAATTACATCACTTTCCTTGTCTAGCTTAATAATTTTAGATCCTGCTGTTTCACCACAATTATTCTCAGGAAGATTGTGTGGCGAATTAAGCTTAACAATACTTTTAGTTGAGCTAACGCTATGAAACGAGTCGTCATCACTTATAGTTGCCACTTCATTTTCATTTGGGTTTATATCGTAGCTTTTAT
Source organism: Philophylla caesio (assembly GCA_963971545.1). Taxonomy (NCBI): domain Eukaryota; kingdom Metazoa; phylum Arthropoda; class Insecta; order Diptera; family Tephritidae; genus Philophylla; species Philophylla caesio. The sequence continues at coordinate 33,947,607 of OZ020606.1, read as the reverse complement.
GCTCCTCTTCTTCTAGTTTATTGACATTTTCTTCATTATTTACGTGCGAGTAATCTTTTTCAATTGAAGTGTCCTCTGATGAATCAAATGCATTCTCATCCTTGGCATTAACTTTTTCTGTTTCCTCGTGATGGTTTTCAATTAACTCGCATTTCAAATCATTACTCTTGCATCTTAGCGTATTTTCATAGTTTTGTTGAGTGATTACTGCAGCTGCATTTTTACTACCTTTACTTTCTTTTGGATCAGATTCAACCACATTATATTCCACAGAATTCACATCTTTAGCAGCAATATTTGAAAAGTTAATTTCTGTTTCGCGTTTGGGTTCGATGTTGTCTTCGGAGAACTTTACATCTGTTTTTGAGGTGGACGAATTCGATGACTGTTGCTCTTCTGAATCAGATATAGTTAATTTGTGTGAATAGATTTCTGCATTTGTTTCAATGTTATCGTGTGCAAATGCCTCTGTTGTGACCGCAATTGCATCATCATCCTTCTTTTTGTTCACGGAAATCACTGTCTTTGCCTCCTCTCGATTTTCGCCATCATATTTCTTAGATATATCAGCTTTTGAATCCGAATTTACAGAAGTATCTGTTCGACTCTGTTCCAAAATGTTTGTGTTTCGTGGATTATTTATTACTGAGCATTCTTTTGAATCAGCATTCTCCACTTCTTGAACAGTTGTAGATTCCATCGTTATTTATAGTCTGAGTTTTTGGAATTTGGAAATACATTTAGAAAGAAAATCTATCATTGGAAATATTAACATGTACATACCTCAGCATATCTTTAACATTTGCTTTGAATGTCGGGCTTCACACAAATACATATGTATGTACGTATACAAATCAATTTGAGTTCTATCTGAAATTGAAAACAAAAAATGTATATATTAAAATAATTTTTTGAATGTTATATTATTAAATATACAAACAAATAAAATATTTTTACATAATTTATGTACATAAAATTTAAAAATTTTCGATAAATGCTTATTTCATGAGGTATAATTACTTTGTAATATATGTACATACATTCAAGCGCGATTAACACATTTACTAAGAATTGCTTCAATAAAAAAACTAATTTTTCAATGTAATGACAAAAACCACATATTATTTAGTTTTATTAAAAACACTTTCATACATACTTACATATGTATATGTATGTATGTATACAGTTGCTCTTAAAATTTCAGGCATTAAGATCTTTACTCTTTAGCGTTCGTAGACCACGGGCCTCCCCACCTCTTCAGGTTTTTGAAAAAACGTTTTCAATGACATACTATTTGCAATAATAATTACCTTAATTTACTAAGAGCATTTAAAAGCATTTCGAAAATATGAATTGATTAAAGCAGAAACGCTGATACGAAGCCACATTAATATGGTGGCATGATGCGTGGCAACTTCAGCACCGTATATCATTCGTTGGACGCTTCAGGTGAAGAACGCGACATTGCCAAGTGACTGCAGGGTTTACGATTTTAACATCCCAGGCCCTGTCGCTAACAAGAAAACCCTTAAGCTCCTAGATGAAATGAACGGTCGACGTACCTCCAGTAAAAGCCATTAAATGGACGATGGGAATTAAGCGCCTAAGCAGTGCATCCACACAGTCAACCCTCGAATCTGCGATGCGCAGTATGAATGTGGAAGAGGAACTGCTACTTACCGATATTAAGAACAATAATTGTCGCCACGGCTCCAGGGGAAAAGGAACTGACAGTAAGCGAAAATAGGGTCTGTGCATATCTATAAATCAATCACCTCAGATCTAGGTCAAAATACCTCTCTGAAGTTGGCAAGGTAACTTTTACTTAACGAACAATTGTCTATTGGATAATTTGCCGTAATTTAAGAAAGTTTTAAAAGAGATTAGCTTGGGAAATTTCTCTTGAACTACGGCACGCTTTTTTGCCGTAATTAAACGGCATATGCATATCAGAAACTGATAACACCATCACCAAACGTGGCCGACCTTGCCAACGAAACAACGACTATTGTTTACGGATATATGATGGCCTGGAGAGGGATGGAAAGATCAAGATACGTCTAATACAGCTGCCATATAGAGGAGACATCAGGACATAGTACTTTCGTTCAACTCGCTTGAATCTAAGCGAGATGCTTCATCAACATATAGTTGATTTGCGCCTACGAGCTTCTCGACTGTATTTTTGAGCGCTCCGTTTCGCCACGATATAAAAATCATACACGGCGATTTTAATGCTCATATGGGCCAGGACATATACGGCCCCACAGTCGGAAAATTCAGTATCCACGACCATGTTGTGATAGACAGAATGCATGCTTCCAGTGCAAAAGATTCGCACTCACCTCTGTGCAACAAAATGTTACGATGGTACGAAGAGCTTGAGATGCTTGTAGAAAGTAAAATTCCCCGAAATTTCTTTGAGAAGATATCGAAGGTTTCATGACTGGGCGATTTCCTGTAATGACAACGGCGGCCTGGTGAATCATGTCCAGAACATACCTCCGCCCTGCTAATCAGTGGAGGAAGATGAGCCCGCAACCCCAACCATTGATGACGGAATCAACGTACTGTTACCGGACTATAACGAAATTCGAATAACACGTCTTAGGAACAACTGAATGGTTGTCAACTGAACCTTTTAAATACGCTAGCGACTCCAGACATTTACACTACGACGAATTATGGAAAAGACCCGAGATAGAATAATATACAGGTACCATCTTTTGTCCATTAAAAAGCTGTTTTCGACATTCACCTTAACAATCGAAGGTATTTTCTGTCATCAAATATGTATACAATCTGTTCAATACCGCATGGACATTCACGTCACTGTTGACAGTTACAAATTTGAAAAGACGACTTTGTGCTCATAGTGACCAGAATTAACACCAATAACAGCATCAGCTTTCAAATCAAAGGAATAGTCTCTCTAGCCAACATGCTAATTCTGACTGAGTAGACAATTGATCAGCGAACAAAACAAAAAATATACATACATATACATATGCATATCATTATGCTCGTCCAATTGTATGGCGCAGAAGCATGGATGACAACAATATCAGATGAGAGGGCTCTTGGAGTGTTCGAGAGAAATTTTCTCCGAAAGATTTATGGAACTTTACCACTTTGCGACGGCGATTACCGCACACGATGGAACGATGAACTGTACCCGCTTTATAATGACGTAGGCATAGTGGAGAGGATTAAGAACCAGCGGCTAAGCCATGTCGTCTGGATGGATGAAATAGCTCCAGCCCAAGGGATTTTCGTCGCGTTATCCGCTAGAAGAACCAAGAGGTAAAACACTTGGGGTTTCCAATTGGCGCCAGTTAGCAAGATGTAGGAAAAGCTGGTGTACCATATTGAGCTCGGCCAAAACCGCTTAGGGGGTTACTGTGTCTATGAAGTAAGTAGCGAAAAACTTTAAATTATGTTAATAAAATCAGTTAAAATTTAAAAACACGCATGTTTTTGCGGGTTCGACCCCCGCAGAAGCCAAGAAGAAAGAAGTCTGATGAGGAAATGTGGTGATTTCCGAAATAGTACAATAACATCTACCGCTTTGAGTATTGTGATTTTTTCTTAATAATTTTCTCAATAAACCGATCGGCCTTAAGCTCAAAAATATTTAAAATAAATTATTCCATATTTAATAGCGTAAAATCTGTATATATAGATACGCATAGCCCGGAATTAGGGACATCTTTTCACGGAATTAGGTACATTAAAGAATTTTTGCAACGGAATTAGGGACGATTGAATTGATTAATATAAATTATAATACAATTTATTTTAATTTTAAAAATAAAGCATTTAAGAAGTTTAAAGCAAGCAACAATGAAATTGATCGTCTTAATTTCATTAACTTGAGAAAACAGTTTGACTGTTTACATAATTTTCTGTTTAGGCAATATGTACTAAATGTTGAATCGAAATTAAAATACAACCCCTCTGGTTTTTGGCACTGTGTTAATTGTAGAAGGAAAATTACTGGTCTTCCATCTACCCTCGAGTTTGATGGTACAGTGTCCGATAATGTGTTGGATTCGTGTAATCTTTTTGCAAAATTCTTTCAAAAAGTGTATGTTAAGTATGATACGCCATTCATTAACAATAGTTTCCCTTCAGCAAATACCTTGAATTGCCTTGATATCTCTGCGGATGACGTACTATCTGCAATCTCAAATCTAAAATCTAGTCCGAAAGTTGACGTAAAGGACTCTCCCCAATATTTTTCAAAAGTTTTTCAGAGGAAGTAGCTAAACCAGTTGCTTTCCTTTTCCAAAATTGTCTGAATAATGGAATTTATCTCCATTTTTGGAAACTATGCTCCATAGTCCCTATATTCAAATCTGGCGATCGTAATGATATTAACAATTATAGGCCTATTGTCAAACAAAGCACGCTGGCGAAATTGTTTGACTTTATAATCAATAATAAATTATTTGAACACGTCCACAGTGCCATTTCAATATACCAGCATGGGTTTTTTCCGGGTAGGTCGACAGAAACCAACCTGACTCTTATTACCAATAATATAATAAGCTCTCTGGAGCAACAAGCTCAAATGGACGTTCTTTATACGGACTTTCGAAGCGTTCGATAAAGTTAACCATACGATCCTCTTGGATAAACTATGTAGTTATGGTATAAGTGGGAAGCTCCTTGATTTTTTCTTCAGTTTCCTGAATGGTCGTAAGCTTGTTGTTAAAGTTGACTCATTTGAGTCAACAATTTTAGTTGACGCATGGTCAGGCATACCCCAAGGGACTCACCTCGGTCCGCTGCTATTTCTAATTTTTATAAACGATTTGCCAAACTGTTTTAAGTTTTCTAAATGTTTAATGTTTGCCGACGACGTTAAGCTGTTCCTGAAAGTACGTCATTTGGGAGATTGTATCAATCTTCAAGCCGATCTTATTGAATTTGAGAAATGGTGTACCAACAACCATTTATACCTTAATATTGATAAATGTTGCGTTGTGACTTATTCTAAGAAGCCTGAGAGTATTCTTTATAGTTATGTTCTAGGCCATTGTTCTCTCAAACGTAGATATGAAGTAAAGGATCTGGGGGTTATTTTTGATTCGAAACTTTCATTTTCAAAACATATTGATTACATTGTCTCTAAGTCATTCGCTATCCTTGGGTTCATACGAAGAAATTCTGAAGACTTCAAGGACCCCAATACTTTAAAATCTCTTTACATTTCATTAGTAAGAAGTCGCTTGGAATATTGTGCTTTGGTATGGAATCCCTACTATTGGATCCACTCAAATAGGATTGAAAAAGTCCAAAGGGTATTTACGAAATTTGCTTTTTTGAAGTTGCACTGGCAAGATGGTCCTCCTTCATATATTGGTAGAAGGAAACTGCTTGGTCTGCAATCTCTCCACGAGAGAAGAATTTGTCTTTCATTAACCTTCGTTTACAAATTAATTAATGGTAGCATAAATTGCCAACAACTTAGTAACTTTCTCACTATGTATAATTCTGAAAGAGATCTTAGGAACAAGCGCTTATTTGTAGAACCTTTTCATAAGAACAATTACTCATATAACGAGCCGATAGCTAGATGCCTGCGTTTATGTAATACCTACAATAATGTTATTGATTTTAATGTTAACTTATACAGGTTTAAATTAAGTTTACTCGCTTTATTTAATTAAATTTATCAATTAGTCTGTAAGAAATTTCTTTGTAGACTGAAAGCAAATAAATAAATAAATAAATATCTATATCGATGATTGTTTTTTCAATATTGATACGTTTTTGTAGGACACTGGCGACCGAAGTTGGACAAAGGAAAAGTAACTTGCAACAGATATGATGCAGGTTGGTCCACCATCTCAGGCCATGAGTGAAGGAAGTAGCACCAACGACAGGAATTAAGGGCTCTCAAAAAAGCCTACAGACTTTAAAATGAAAATAAAATTTGTTTGGAAAAACTTGTGGTTACGCTATCTTAACGTTAGCTGGCTTATCCACAACTAAAAACTAACTGAAGAAAATAAAAAATAGTCAAAAGTTTTTTTTTATGTTCTTAAAGCCCAATTTTTTTATTTAAACTTTCCATTACGTTAAATTTACGTTAAGTTCAAAAGTTTTTTTTTTACATTACCTTAAAACCTGTTTTTTTTGTAAACTTACCATTATGTTAACTTTACGTTTAATTGACGTATTCACAACTAAAAACTAATTTAAGAAAAAAATAAAAAAATATATGCAAGAATCTCAAAATAATCATACGATTTTTTTTTTAATTTTCTTAAAAACCATTTTTTTTAATCTTACCATTACGTTAACTTTACGTTTACATAATTGTAGGTCCCTCTAATTGTAGTATACATAAGTCACCGCAAATGGAAATGAAAATCTTATAACTAAGAGGTTTTCAATATTTTGACGAATTCAGTCATCAAATAAAAGCATAAATAAGAAAAAAGCTCAAATACATTGTGAATACAAAACAGCAAGAACAAAATAGAAACACGACTAAATCAAAAAACCAAACGGCTACTATTTACTTATTTAACTAAATACTTATTTCATTTGTTTGAGATTTGTGTATATATTAACAAACATACAAACATGAATTTGTCCATTGGTTTTAGATTTATACAAGTTTCTTTTATATCGTTGTATTCCACCCAATTATTCCCCCATCGACAACTTGTGGACCAGAATTTCCGAAATTTTCTATTCAGGACCATTTGTCCAAAAATAGGCTGTTGTATTTTATAACTCCAACCAGCTTAAAGTGGTCTTCCTTGTTACCGCTTACATCATGAAAACTTGTTGAAAGCCGGCCGATGTTTATTTTTCGCCGCTCATCTTCCAATTTTATTAAAATGAACGAAGCTGTTAAAAGAACAAGTTTTAGTATTATCCTTGCGATACATACACCTGTGCTTACTTATTAAAGCCAGCTTTAACATTTTTAATTAATTGCCATGTTTTACATGATAAATTATTTACGACTTAAAAGTAAATCCATATATGAATATGAAAAGTTTTACACTTTTTAATCGAAGTTTGTTATAAGTTCGAGGTACGTTGTTTTAAGCTCATTACGTTTTAGTGAAATTATGTACAAGTTTGAAGTCGCAAGGATATAACATTGATAAGAATTTTTTGTGAAGGGTGTTGCGTATTTTGTAAAATATAAATAGTTTTATATACATACATATAAATTTGTGGAAGCATTGTAAAGAAATCATGTCTTAAACCTTTTGAAAAAATTCCTCAAAAATGAAATTATTGAAATTTGAATTTTGCTTATCTAAAAAAAGCGTTTAACATCTCACGTTATAAAAAAATTTAAAGTTGCTCGAAATTTCCAAAGTGCTTGTGAATTCTGTTCAAAGTCTAAGACATAGTACATATGTATGTATATTTGGTTTTTCTTGTTGCTTAAACTTGTTTTATTTAAAATTAACGCTAATGTTTTATCATGCAAAACATTTCCAACATTCAAATAGTAGTTGGTGCGCTATGTTTGTAAGCACAGAGTATTTAAAAAAAAAGTTCTTTTCTTTGTATGCTTGCTTAAAAAACATTAACGTATTTAGTAGGTTTACTTATTATATGTCCATACCAGTCGTGTCATATGCTGCAGTAACTACGAGTAAGTGTTCGCAATGATTGCAATTCGATTTTAATTTGAATACTTATTTGAAACAAATTGTCTTCGTACTCATTTGGCATTATAAAAAGTCTGTAAGATATTTTTAGAGCACTATAGTTAGTTTTTAAGTTGTGGATACAACTTAACGTAAATTTAACGTAAAGGAACGTTTAAAGGAAAAAATGGGACTTTAACATAAAAAAAAAACTTTTGACTATTTCGATAGCACTAAATGAGCCCTTGATTCCTGCATAGTAATTTTTTATTTAGAGTTAGTTTTTAGTTGTAGATACGCCAGCTTAACGTTAAGATAGCGTAACCACAAGTTTTTTAAAAAAATATTTTTTTTTTGAAAAAGTCTGTGGGCTATTTCGAGAGCACTAAATGAGCCCTTAATTCCTGCAGAATAATTTTTTATTTAGAGTTAGTTTTTAAGTTGTGGATACGTGAACTTAAATTAACGTTAATTTAACGTATTTTTTATTTTCTTCAGTTAGTTTTTAGTTGTGGATAATCCAGCTTAACGTTAAGCTAGCGTAACCACAAGTTTTTTGGAAAAATGGAGCATTAAATTTAGGATAACGGCATTATATTAGCTCTAAATGAGGTCTTAATTTTGATATACGTTAGGCTTTGGTTGCTTAATGTGGTTACGCTATCTTAACAAACCTACAATTATTGAGTATTTTTGCATTACAGAACAGACTTGCAAAACGATAGATACTTATATGTATTACACCGCAACGACCCGGATTTATGTTCTGCCAAGGATTGTAACTTCAGCATGTTTTATGCTGCTACAACACGGCTACCTTCCTGGAAACACCGACTCCTAATCCAACACTAAGCGTGTGGAAGATGAAACCATCGCAGGCTGACTGGTTAAGAACCTATTTAACCGTTTTTTTTTTTTTTTTTGTTGTTTTTTTACTCCGACAAGGTGGAAAGTTGATGTATTTTGGAACGATTTTCCGTCGATCCTTGTCAAATTTGGTTTTGAAACAAACCGGTTTCGGCGTTGTGCCATCTTCAGTGTTATTTTTCGTTCTGTTTAGTTTACGTCTGGCGGCCCCTATTTATTGTGTTTTGTCCTTCGTAGGTATCGGTATGTATCGTTAACTAGCAGCCAACAAATGTTTGTAGGTGTATGCTACCTGTGTTTAGGGTTTATTTGTCAGCGTGAAGTTTTTTTTTTTTTTTTTTTTTTTTACGGTTGCCTATGTGGTATGCATGGGTAGGTAGAAGTCAGTAATCTTTGTCCTGTGGGATGTTTTGTGTTGGTCCTGTGCGTTAGTTTCTTTGGTAGTACCTAAGTTCGTGCTTTGTTTTTTTGTAAACAAGTTTCAATGGCTCAAATATTACGTCCGAGTTGGTGTTCGTCTGTTCGTTTATTATTCTTCCCTCAAATGTTTTTTGTTTGTATATCTCCATGCTTTCCAAAGCGTTTAGGCGTCGACCTTTTTGCTGCACATGCAATACCTTTACGGTTTTCTTAATGTTTGCTGGTGTACATTTGCTGTGGAACATGTGATTTGCAAAGTTAGATTCAGGTGTTGTGGTGGGTTTCCGTGACTTCTTGTTGTAATCCCTTATGTGTTCGCGGAACCTTGTTCTTACTTTACGTCCTGTTTGTCCTATGTAGCTGTATTGGCATTCGCAGGTCAGTTGGTATACGCCTTGGCTGTTTAGTGAGTCCTCTGTATTTGTACTTGTCCGTAGTATTCGTCCTAAGTTGTTTACTGTTTTAAATGCTGTGTGAATGTTGTGTTTTTTGAAAAAATTTGCTAATTTATGTGTCGATTTTCCTGTATAAGTTAATACTGTCCATGTCTTTCCGTCTTTTTAACCAGCATACGTTCGGTTGGGCGGATCGGATAGATCGCTACAAATCTGCGGGTGTCGACAGTGTCCGGCCGGTATTACTACAGCAGTGGGGCGAACCAGTGTTACCATATCTCGTGGAAATTATTTCGGATTACCTCGCATTTATTCCATGTGGAGAGAAGCTAAGGTTATATCTCCTCAGTTTAATCTCCTTTGTACCAAAGGCAGTGGAGAAGATCATTGATAATGAAATTAGATCCACCACTCTGCGGAAACATCCGCTCCATTCCTGTCAACATGCATACAGACCGAGAAGATGCACCGAAATTGCCCTGTATGAGTTGACAACGGAAAACCGTAGCGGTGTCGACTGCGGAGAAGCAGTACTGTGTGAAATGATACCGTCGCTTTTCAAACCAGGGCAGTAGAGACTACGGAACATGCATAGCAATACAACTAAAAACTCAAAGTGGATGGCCACATAGGAGAGCGTTATTCTCCTCATTGTAGCCTTTTAGTAGGCAAACTTTTACGAAAGCTAACAGAACCAATTCATTGCCAAGGGTAAGGGCATAACATTGTCATCAAAGCGAGAGGACAGTTCGAGAAAACCTCATGCGACATAGTACAAAGAACGTTAATTTTAACTAGCGATCATGTGAAGCAGAATGGCCATCATACAATTCGCTAGGTAAAGGAATCTCCGATAGTGAGTAGCAGGTTGCCTTGCGTAATGGAAATTCTAGCATAGTTGCCCAGCGGCTACTAGTCTCCTGCTAGTCTCCATACATTATAGGGGTATAAATCTGGCCGGTCCATCCCTGGCTACCTAGTGAACAGGATCCTGGATTCTATGCTGCTGTAGAGGAGTCATGTTGACGCGTCCACCTCCAAGGCTACGAGGAGACTGATGGTGTGCAAACGTCTCGCCGGGAAATCTTGGGGGTTTACCCCGAAGATTTTGCGATGGATGTATGTATGTATACCATGATAGTCAGACCAATGGTGACGGTGGATGGGTCCCTAGGACAAACCTGGCCACGGTGAGGCAATCGCTGGCCAATCTGCAGCGTCTGGCATGTGTGTGCATTACGGGGGCAATGGGCACGTGCCCTACGCCGGCACTAGAGGTGATCCGAGGAGCTCGAGCCACTCCACACTCACATAGCTCAGACTGCAAAGCGTTCTACGTTCCCACGACAGTCGGGTCTACGATACCGGAACGACCCGGATTTACGTCCGGCCAAGAACTGTCACTTCAGCACGTTTTATGCTGCTATAACACAACACACACATGTTGAACTTTGCAAGAAAAGTACTTGGTAAAGGCAAGGTTCTGTGGTCCAAAACCGGGAAAAAGTTAGGTCGTCAGTTCCCCCAGCTCTTTTACCAAGGGACGATATAAACAAGGTAGAAGTTTTGAAAATCGTTTCAAAATATGTATATATGTATAATAACAGGGCAATTCTGGCAAAGATTGCTAAAGTCTTTCGAAAAATAATCGAAAGACGGGTGGCAAGTCGGTTTACGAAAAAGCTCTCTCGTTCACATGTCGTGAAAAGATATTTTGACAGCATATTTCAAATAGCTGTCAAAATTCAAAATTATAATGAAAACGACTAAACAAAGGTAATTATATGTACATATTCTTTGCATTTGTAGGTATCCATAGATAATACAAACATTACATACGAAATCCTATACTTGGGGAATACATCCATACCTATATAGAACTGCATATGCATCCTTGTTACCGTTGTTAATACGCTACATGCACTTCGTATTTTTTATGTTGAACTATCAACTTCGATATTGCATAAATAGTCCGCGAAATCATTGGCTGGCTCATTGCAGTACCTAATGCGTTTCCAACACATTGTTGGTCAGAGCCATTGCGAACTTTAAAGGGGATATAAGAGTCCTGTGTATCGAACGGTTCCAATACCACGATAAGTGTATTGCACAAATTTTTAAGCAACCTGTAGTTTTTTTTGGAATACTTCTTCCGTTGTAGCAAAACGATCGTGCTTGGTGCGCATTTGTTGGAGCAAGCTTCTTCTACACAACATACGGCATTTTCTGTCCCGACGCATTATAATGAAAGATAATATGATACGAAACTCTTTGTTTCGAGAGAGCGCTGTCAAAAGGCGCATTTTTTATAACATTTTCCAAAAGAGCCACTCTGTAGAAATAGTATCTGGGGATTTTTATTTAATTTTTTGGAGATTTTGCAGTTGCTTCGCCACAGTTGAGGTTTGCTTACAGAATGAATGAAAATGCAATAAAAATAAGAGTAAATAAGAGATGTTATATACCTTAATGCCAGAAGATAATATATATAAAAACCAAATAATGAAAACAATTAAAATATCGCAGAAATTCATATTTCGCAAAAACTGCTTTTATATAGGCATTAAACATAAATTTAAGATATAGCGTATTTTCTTATAAACATACATGTTTATTCATGTACATATATTCAAATGCAATATTTACCCAGTTTGCTTTGAAAAAATAGTTTTGGTATATATTTTTAAAATAAAATACAATATTTGTATGTAAATCAAAACCTTCATAGTTTGCTAAAACTTATATATTAAATTTAACTCTTAATTTAGAGATTTCAAGACACATTCTATAAAAAAATAACATTTACTCGCTTTTTTATCCAAATAAAAATTATAGCTATTTCCACGCATTTGCCTCTGGTAGCCCACCTTTTTGCGTGCCAGCTGTTCAGTAGCCCATGATTCGGCTTTGTTGCCAGCCCAAAATGTGAGATCATGGGCTCTCGCAGCAAGCAAAAGAGAGAAGTTTCGTATCATATTATCTTTGTTATAATGTTGTGTAAAAATAATTGTTCTATTAGTATAGTATTTTTATTCTTTCAAATCACTTCCCTTTTTATGTTGTTTTACTTATTATTTCTTATTTAATATACTTGCGTGTAAACAATGCACAGCGGACAGCGCCAATACCTGCACGTTACTAGATCTTTCAATTTGCCTTTCGAAAATAAGAAAAGAGCTTTCAAGATAGTTGCCAGAATAGACATTGGTTACACGAAAAATTTTTGTACTTTAAAGACTATGGGGAATTGAAAGACTGTTGCTAGAATTGCCCTGTAAGTAACAAAACGTCTTGGAACCCTTCTATTTTAGAGAACTGGGTTCGGCAAAGTACACTGCAGTGGTACACTGATGGTTCGAAAAACTTTCGCTACCCATGGGTGCCTTTCCCAACATACTCCAAGCGGAAGTATATGTAATCAGCGTACATATGTGCCGATCTAAATCTGCAGAGGAACTATCGAGGCGAAAAACTCCGTATTCTCTGCGATAGCCAGGCGGCTCTCAAGGCTCTTTCATCCTTCGAGGTAAAATCCTCGGTGTTCTTAGAGTGTATAAATAGACTAAATGAGCTGGCAAAAATAAACGACATCCGCCTACTATGGGTGCCAGGTCGTTCAGGTATGAGCCTTTCCTCCCGATAGGTCCAATAGGTATTGAGCCCTTCCTCCCGATAGGTTCAAGCGCTATAAAAGAAGCACTCATGAAGGAGGCAAATCGGCTCAGAAACCAACAATGGAAAGACATACAAGGTCTTGTTCAGGCAAAGGAATTATAGGGAGGTTATAACAATATACATATGTACGATTCAAACTACTTATAAGCCTCCCTAAGGCGAAACTTAGAATTCTCACAGGTATCCGTACAGGCCACTGCAGGTTGAAGGGTCACCAGCAACTGTTTGATGTATGCCGACGATTTGAAGTTGTATTACCGAATCCAAAACTTGGGTGATTGTTTTAGACTACAGCAAGATATTCTATCTATGATAGAGTGGTGTACTTGCAACGGTCTTTCTCTGAACTTCTCAAAGTGTAACATTATTTCATTTTCTCGGAAAAAGCTCTGTTTAATGAATAACTACACTTTTAACCACTGCGATACTTTTAGCCGTAAAACCACCGTCAAGGATTTAGGAGTCTACTTAGACTCGAAACTTAATTTCGACTTTCACAGAGAATATATAGTCTGTGCAGCAAACTCTAAACTTGGCTTTCTCAAGCAAAACTCTAAGGACTTTTTAGATCCGCTTACGCTTAAAAGTCTATACACATCTTTGGTGAGATCTATTTTAGAATACGCGTGCATCGTTTGGGACTCAGATTTTCTCACACATTCGGACAGAATAGAAAGAGTTCAGAGGAGGTTTACCAAATTCGCCTTTCGGCGCATGTTTTCTTCTGAATCTATGCCATCTTATGAACTGAGGTGTAAAATCTTGATCTTACAATTCCTTGCAAATCGGAGAAAAATGTGTGCTATTCTCTTCATCAAAGATATATGTGATAACAAAGTTGATTCGCCAGATCTACTTTCGCTTCTACCTTTTTATGCGCGGGAAAGGCATCTTAGAGAGAAATACATTTTCTACGTTCATATGCGTAAAACAAAGTTTGCTAACAATGAGCCCATTCACAGGTCCATTTCATTGTGTAATTCTGTCTGCAATTGTGTCGATTTTTATTCATGTAGAGAACGTTTTAAGATTGATATTTGTAATCACTATCTTTTTAAATTATTGTGTTATTTCATTACTATTGATTCGACATATACATGTAAGTCCTTTGATAAAATTTTGTATAGTTTGTTATGATTTCTTTTTTTTTTTCTCTTAACAGTGAGGGCATTTGTCCGGTAGATAAATAAATAAATAAATAAGATGGGTATTTAGTCAAACGACCTATGTCGCTTCAGTGATATGGTCAGGGAGACCCCCTCACACATATTCGTAGATTACGAGGCTGTAGCGCGCAGAAGGGTCAAATGTGGCCTAAGAATGCATAAATACACTCCCTAAGCCCGGGATCCATCTTGAAATTCATAGAGGCTCTTGGGCGGGGGGAGGTGTTGTAAGACACTGAGGGCACAATAGATCTACAGGTCGCAGTGCGAACCTCAATGGAAATCTAATCTAGTGAGCAGTGCCTTCGTGTAAAGATTAATACGGCAACGTAAAAAAATATCTTCGATCAATTAAACTTCCGGAATGCTTACATTATTTTAAGCTGATCTACTTTTTGAATTGGCGGCCTACAGGCGGATTTAAAATAAATCCATGATCGGGGCTCTGGCTATAAAGTACACAGTAATAAATATACCCTGACTTCAATGTTTATTTAGTGCGTATCATCCTTAAAGGTGGTGTTATTTGGAACCCATATTTCAATTTCAACTCTCAAAAAACTTTACAAAGTTCCAATTTGAACTTCTTACAGAGCCTGCTACCCTTAACGGTAGGACTAGGCGTTATTGAACCCCAATGTCCCTTGTGTCAGCTTTATTGCTACGCTATAAGATATGTCACCGTACACAGATAAAATTTTATAAGCTAAAGTTTCAAAAATATTTTAACTACCTTCAATTTGTAATGAAATCTTTATTTTCTTAGAGAAATACAAAATTTTACAATAGGTACAAATTACAAAAAAAAATTATTTAAAAAATATCTGTTGGTGCTATCTGCTTGATTTGCATTGCGCTGTTGAAAGAACAAATTCAACTCCCTGGGCCAAAAACTTATCAAACAACGGTTAATTTCTAGCGACTTCGAACTTGTACAAACCTGCAATAAATCTTAAAAACTTCCATTTAAAGAAAGAGTTCGAAAGCTTTTAATGGACATTTGAATTAATTTTTTCAATTTTCTACCAGCTTAATTATTAAAAAAAAAAAAAAAAAAAAAAAAAAAAAAAAAACATGCTTACATATGTACATATGTAGGTTGCAACCAAAATAATTTTGAATTTTGTTCGCATTTTTAGTGACGCCAATTTATTTATTTACATACATATACACTCTGTTCACAAATTATAGCACAAACACATATTGGCAGATTTGGGCACTCTATTTTTCTTCTAATTACTTAAAATTATTTTTCAGGTAAAATATGGTTCATTCTCTAAGAAACCCCCATAATATAATTTTTTTTATTTATTTACAAAGTGTACAATGATTTAACAAAGTTTTATTAAAATTTCGAACTTTTTAAAAAAAGTGTTTAGAATTTTTTTGAGTATGCAGTTGCTTGGCTCATTTAATTTTAGTCTAAGAAGGTGTAAGTTTCAAGTGTCTACAAGTTATCACTGATTTTTGACAATTTTTTTACTGGCAATTTCCTCCATACAAAGCAAATCGGCGATTAATGTTTATATGGAAGAAAATGCGAAGTAGCGTCAGTATAAAAATTGTCAAAAATCAGTGATAACTTGTAGACACTTGAAACTTACACTTTCTTAGACTAAAATTAAATGAGCCAAGCAACTGCATACTCAAAAAAATTCTAAACCCTTTTTTTAAAAAGTTCGAAATTTTAATAAAACTTTGTTAAATCATTGTACACTTTGTAAATAAATAAAAAAATTATATTTTGGGGGTTTCTTAGAGAATGAACCATATTTTACCTGAAAAATAATTTTAAGTAATTAGAAGAAAAATAGAGTGCCCAAATCTGCCAATATGTGTTTGTGCTATAATTTGTGAACAGAGTATATATGTACATACAAATGCATGCATTTTCCAACTGTTTTATTATTATTATTTTTTAATATCCATTTTTTATTCTCGCCATTCCAATACCAAAGAGTCAAATAAAGCACATGGTTTTCTCGACGAACGAATAAGCCAATTGGAAGAGAACACAATGTAAACAAAAAGAGTAACGAAACTAAAAAAGAGAAATATAAGAAGATAGGAATATTAAACGCATTTAGCTATTTTCCATTAGGCGGTCATATTTTAATCTTTATTTTTAAGAAACCATTTATAAAAAAAAAATCAGAGATGGCTGTTTAAAGAATCATTAACGTTTACAAACCCCAGAATTTATTGAGAATATGATACGTAATATGTTAGATGAAAAATACCACCAAGGAAAAAAAAAACAAAGAAACAGACACTTGCAGCGAGCTTAACGTGATTCTAGCGGACATGCGGTTATTTATAAGATATTTATTTTCCAGCTTGCAGTATTTCACAATTACTGCTCCTTGGATTTTAATAATATACACACATGTATGTATGTTCACTGGTAGACCGCGTGGATTGGTCAGTGGTGCTCTGACGCTGATTTCAAAAATTCCGCCCCTTATATATCATATATGAATACACTGTTTACCAAATATGTGAAATGATGTCTTTAAAATTCACTTTAATAGCAATATGAAACTCACTTTAGAAAATCCTGCTAACATTCGCCAGCGTTCGCACAACCGACCAACCAATGACGACCACAACCGTTGTTAAGGGCACACCACAAATTCACTTCGTATATGCTATTCAGTAGCAAAATCTTTTGACGCGTTTCTCCAGCTCAATACGTTTTTTTCACTTTTTTAAATATGCACTAACGATAGTATATGTGCTATTTTTTACGTTTTTAATAAAGTTGTACAGCTCTCTAAGAGGTTTGTGATAAAATTTTAGTTTTACACACGCACGTTTACCAAACAAAAAAATTGCGATTCTTGGCGTTAGCCATTTTCGAGCAGTATTGCCAACCAATTACCAGTGAATGTCATATTACAATCCACAACACACTTCCATCTATTACAATTATACGGCATTGCCATATAAAATATAATCATTAACGCGTGCTCTTCATCATCTGTGAATTCTCGCTTGCTTTTAGGTGTTTGTTCTCGCAAGCGAGATAGAGTTTATTTCACTGGGAATTTTATAATCATTTTTTTATTGCAACATTTCATATAGTAAGATGGTTCATCCCCTTCGCGATATATAAATTAAGTAATATAAAAACGTCTGAATGACAACAGCAAGAACACTCTTGATTAAATAACGGTTTCTAATACCGGTCACCCCTCGGCAGGCAATGGCAAATCTCATTTATTTTGCAAAAACTTGTATATATGCATTCAACAAATAATTGAAGATATAGCGGGTTTTCGTATAAATACATATACATACATGTACATATATGCATGTATATTAAAATTCAATTTATACCAAGTTTGCTTTAAAAAAAATAGTTTTAGGGATATATCGAGCCTTTACCGCCATTTTAGCGTAAGCGACAAAAACCAAATTTTACAGGAGAAGGTTTTTTTTAATATTTTTTTTTTTTTTTTAAGAGTGAATGTCGCTTACGATAAAATCTAAAGTCGTACATCTCCATAACTATAACGATTAGCGAAACAATATTTAGCCAGATGACGTATTATCAGTTTTAGAACAGTTCTGCATCAAAAAGTTAATTTTGGAAAAAATGTCGCTTACGTTATTTTCGCGGTTAGGGCTCGATATTTTTAATATTAAATACAATATTTGTATCTAAATAAAAATCTTTATGCTCTGTAAAAACTTATATATTAAATTTAACTCTTAATTTAGATATATCGGACGCATTTTATAAAAAAATAACATTTACTCGCTTTTTTTGCCCAAATAAAAACTATAGCTATTTCCACGCATTTGCCTCTGGTAGCCCACCTTTTTGCGTGCCAGCTGTTCAGTAGCCCATGATTCGGCTTTGTTGCCAGCCCAAAATGTGAGATCATAGGCTCTCGCAGCAAGCAAAAGGTAGAAGTTTCATATCATATTATCTATGACATCTGCTGTTGGGAGATTATCTTTGGTTGGGATTAGGCACAAAACTGAAGGTCCCTCTATTTGTGGTATAATATAAAGACGCACACCACAAATGTTGAGCTATATAGTGTAATCGCCAAATTATTATTATTATATCAGACAGCTCTACCAGAGATTTCAGGTGAAGTTTGTTAAGGCCATGCCACAAAAGACTTGCTTCGCCGTACGGACATTTGTAACTTTGTCAGAAAAGCGAAAAACGCAAAAGGTATGCCTCAATAAAACTTTGACAATACATACTTTTCGTTTGTTTATTGTGAGTTGTAAAAATCGCACGGAACTTTATGAACATATTTACATACTTTCGGCATATTTATGGACATTATGGAAGTTTTGTTAATAGTTCTTTTACTTCACGAAGCCTTATTATGTTTAAAAAACATATCAAGGCGGAAAATGTGGGTAAGGGAATTATATCTTTGCTGCCACCTGCCGCACGAACCAGTCACGAAGTGACTTCCACCGTGCTCTGCAATGCTCCTCTATTATAAAAGAAAAAGCCTTTAGTAAATCATCACATATATATATATACATACATATATTTATATACAATAAAATACACGTTCCTCCATTTATTTTGCTAAATTAAAAAAACTGTATATTTAAGCATTAATTTCAGTTAAATTTTATATTTACCTTGTTTTTGTGAGAACATTTTCAAATATACGTCGACAGAAATAAACAAAATTGGTAAGAGGGAAACTCTTTCACTCCCTCTCCTTCTAACTCATCCAATTCAGTATGTATGCAAAATATTTATATGCAGATCCCACTTTCGCATTATTGTACTTACAGTGATATCACGATATAAATACCCGAAACAACCACGACTGCGAGAAAGCGATGTTACGGCCATCTCTATACCGCTATTCCTCTCTTTGTGATTTTAGCAGAATCAGCTGTTTTCACTGGTAAAACAGGCTTTTATATAGGGTTAACGCACTAATATCTAATAATACAATAATGAGTACGTCGTAGAAAAATTGCGAACGTAACCCATCGCCACGAATGCGAAAAATTTGCTATCGCTGATTCCGTGTGAACTCGAAAAAGTGCTGCCAAACTCAAATGCCATATTTTGAGGTTTCGACATCAGCTGATACAAAGTAAGCACACACATTTTAGCAGAATAATTTTATTTTATTGCTTTGTTCTGGATTTATTATACAAAATGAATATCCTTGTTAGTGTCAGAATAATATTTCTCAATTAAGAAAGGCGGCAAAATTTAACTACAGGAAAATATGCAGCGGAAAACATTAATATGTATCTTTAATCCTCTGGAACTTGATGACACTTTGTGTGAAAAAGTTTCGGTTGTAGAAAGAAATATTGGGTTCTAAACGATGACATCTGAAGTGTTCTAAAACCGTCGTCAATGACACTTATTGGTTTTTTGTTGTTTTTTGAGACTTTTTTTGACTGATGTATTTATTACCCTCAAAAAAAGGACAAAGGTCCGGATTCTTAGATGGTGGTGCATTTACCGTTTGCATTTCACTCGCATTTTTTTGTGTTGATATTTGTCTCTCTGTTTAACCAAGATTGCGCCCATCAAAGACAATGTGTTAATCTCGATATAAAATCGTAAAATTTTACAGGAATTACAAAAATATAGTAGGTTTGATTAAAAAAGAAAATGTAGCACTTTAAATAAGTACAATTTTCGCCACCAAACAGGACATTAGAAAAATGCGTGCCTTAACAATGTTTTGTAATTTTAACCAAAAGGAACGTGCGTAGCAAATTGAATATGGACACGTCACAAACCGTATATTGTAAAAAGCACACTGCATATTTCTATTTGTCGACGGTGGCCAACCAGAAGAATTAGTTACTTACAAAAATATGTAGGAAATGAAATTATACTTACGAAACTAATTATGTATGGACACATGTACACATGTACAATGTATCTATGCATGTTTGAAAAGGACATGTCAATTGTTACATGTATGAACACAAATATATTTAAATTTGTTTTAACCGAAATTTCCACTGGTTTAATAGAAATATGTAAACACATATGTAGCTCGACTTGGTATTCAACGCATCTCCTCGCTGGCAGAACTACTTCTTTTGCACTGAACTTTTTCGCAAGATTTGCGTCCGTACGAAACAAAAAAAGCTTATATTGTACGCTTGCCTTGGCACACTTATTTTACCTTGTAATGTTTCACTAATTGTTTAAAACTACGCGGAAATATTAGCGCATTTATATTTAAATTGTTACTTTGGTTTTCCTCGTTTGCTCACAATCAACAATTGCAATCTCTGTTTCTCTCAACTGTGGCTCAGTCCAGAAAATGTGTAGTAAAAACCTAGTTTTAACATGTATGTTAGGCATGCTCGATATTACACTAGATTACTTTACCAATATTTAACCATTACTTATCATTATTTTGTAAAAAACTACTGAAAATATGCAGCATTTCTTTTACGTTCTCTGTGACAGTCCTTAAATATTTTTCATTATTTCTGTTGCTTTAAATATTACTTTGCCGTTGTTATGAATCTTTCGACTTTCTTGAGAGCTAATTACTAAACACATGACGTGGACATACTCTAACATTACTTGGTTAAGACAGGAGATACTGGACGTCACTCTCACCAACGAGATGGCAAGTCCTCCGGTCTTGAGAAGGAGAGCTTCATCAGAGCGCTCCCTCTCGGATCACAGGATAATTTGTTTCGAGCTGAGGGTGATTACCACAGTAGAAGAGAACAGAAGAAACTCTAGGAAAACGAGCTGGTTGTGATTACCACAGCAGAAGAGAGCAGAATAAACTCTAGGAAAACGAACTGGGGGTTAGGTTAGAATAGGTTAGTGCGGTTGTCATTACAGACACACTTAGGCTCATGGCTCATTGTGATGCCGCACTTGGGGATTGTAACTCCCCACGAAGGAACCACCCCCTAAAACCAATTAGTGCTTCGAATGAAGATCTCTTTTTGCAATCTTTCTAAGCTCTTCCAGGTCGTTGAAGAACTGACTGCAATATAGTCTCTTCCTCTTCTTCATCGTGACAGCTTCTGCAGAAGTCGTACAGTCTCAGCCCTAATCAGAAAGCGTGTTTGCCTATAAGACAGTGTTCTGTTATGACCAATACTGTCATGTTCAAGTCGTGTTTGTTCATGTTTAGTAATTGCCCTGTGCGTTTTGCGCTGAGAGCCGGCCACAGTTGCTTCGATATTTTGCAGGTTGTTTCCTGCCGCCATCTATTGTTTGATAATTTTGTAAACCTTTCGGCTATACGAAGCTTGCAAGTTTTCAAGAGTATTCCTAGTTCACCATCTATATCTTCGGCCAAGAGCCTAGTACCGAGTCGGACTAGCTCGTCGGCCTTGCAGTTTCCCTCTATTTCGCTGTGATTTGGTACCCATGTGACCCTCAGGCGAAATAACTTAGCCATCTCGTTGAGAGATGCGCGGCATTTCATAGCTACAATGGAGGTCGTTGATTGTTTTGAGAGAGATTTTATTACCGCCTGGCTGTCAGTGAAAATGTAGATATCAATCTCGTGTATCGTATCACACTTTACCAGTTGTGTGGCCTTATATATCGCCATCAGTTTCGCCTGAAAGACGCTACAGTGGTCCGGAAGAAGGAAGTTATAGGAGATCCCCAGGTGCAGAAATATACACCTCCACCTACCTTTCCCTCAAGCTTTGATCCATCTGTGTATACATGGATGGGCTCGCTTTTTCCAACTGCGTTTCGTTTCCAATCATCCTTTGAAGGTAGGAGGGTCGTAAACGTCGTGGTGAGGATTGCGGGCGGAAGCGCATAATCCATAAGACCAGGAAGCTCCGAGAACTCCGCTAGTATCTTGCCGTGACCGTAGGTACTGTTTGACCATTTCTTTAGGGTGTTCAAGCGTATTGCCGTAGCACTTGCTACCTGTTTGGCATGCAGGTCTATCGGAAGTAGATTTAGTACGGTATAAAGTGACTTCGATGCCATTGTTTTCAGAATGGACGCCAGTCTCTGAACTTTATCCATCATTTTAAAGTTTACACCTTTCTGGAGGGAGCCCCACCATACTATTATGCCGTAACATAGGATCGGCCTCACCACCGCTGTGTATAGCCAGTATATAATTCTGGGTTGCATTCCCCACCTTTTCCCAATTGTCCTGTTGCAGGAGTAAAGAGCTATTGTCGCTTTACGCACTCTGTATCGGATGCTCGACTTCCAGTTAAACTTCCTGTCCAAAATGTGGCCCATATACTTGGTCTGTTCCTTTACTACGAGGGTGTTTCCCCCTAGAGTTATTTGTACGAGATCTGGTGTCTTGTGCTTCCTAAAAAAGAGCACCAGGTCCGTCTATGATGCATTAACTCCAAGACCTCGGCTAATGCACAACAGAGTTAAGCTATTTAACGATCTTTGAAGCAGGTCCGTCATTGAGGACAGGTGTTTGCCTGAGATTGCTATGACGATATCATCAGCGTATGCAATTATTTTGTCACCCGTCTTCTCGAGTTTTTGGAGGAGCCCGTTTATGGGTGTTGTATCGCAAGATTTTAAAATCTAACATAACCGCCTCTGAACGAAATCATAAAGGAACTAGCTGTATGCAATTAGAACACAGAGTCTACAAGCTGATTGGTACCATTATGGATGCTTTCCACTCCAGTTGTCAGAGACAAAACCTAAGGATAAGACCCAACCTAACTCGTGGTCTCGGAGCTCTCTGTAAGGAAGTGTGCAGACTATTTAATAGAGCTAAGCGTACGGGGCTCTTGGAGAAGTATTCAGCCTGCCAAACTATGTACAGCAAGGAGATCAGGAAAGCAAAGCTTTAGGACCTTCTGGAAGAGCATTAATCCAACTCCTTCTGCTTCCAGGCTTCATAAGGCCTTAGCGAAGGAAAATCCGGGAGGAGAGTGCCCTCGCTCTGCTTTCGGCCCACTTCCCTGATGCCATTATGATCTCGCCGGAAGTCGTGTGCATTTTCACTCGAAGATCAGTCGGCTGGGCTCTGGACTCCTTTGACTTCTTATTGAAGGCAATGGAGAAGGTTATCGACCAGAAAATCAGGTACAACTCAGGGCATCAACACTGCATCCGGATCAACAAGCGTACAGGGTTGGGCGATCAAAAGAGACTGCTCTTTACGCGCTGCCTTTGAGAGTGAAGAGACAGAGCTCTATGCCTTCATCGATATTGAGTCGAATTTTGAATGTTCAGCCAACTATCCGCAAATGATCAAAAATGATGCTGCAGAGAAGAATAGCTGAAGTGGACACTGCCGAGGGTACAGTGTAGTTACAGACAACCAAAGGATGCCCGCAACGGAGAGTACTCTCCCCGCTATTGTGGAGCTTAGTAGTGGACGAACTCCTGCAAATTGTCACTAGTAATTTAATCCACTGTCTGGGATATGCCGAGGGCAAGTTCGTTGGCACCCTCTTTGACATTGTGCAAAGAGAACAGAACTTGGCAAGGAGGTGGCGCTCGGAGGTCGCCCTAGGTATCAATTCTTTAGATTTTGAGTTAAAATTCAAACAAAATTGAAACTTTTTGCGTTTACAGTTTCTTGGTACTGCGTTCAATACTTTAAATAATGAAAGGAACTACGAAATTATGAATATACTGTTGTTTGTATTTTGTAAATTGTTGTTATTTTGTTAAAGTAAAATGAATTTAAACTGACAGTTCTTGCCAGCATTACTAACACAATTTATATTTAAGCAAAAATATGAATTATGCTAAGTACGTTTTGTTTGTCAAAGATTTAACATGAAAACACGATTGATGTATGTTATTTTTCCGGATAATTTATTTGCTGGGTTCTATTCAACCGTCTTCCTTCCGAATTCCCATCAAAATGGCCGAGCCTGTTCGGGTTTTTAACCTGTGTGACCAAATCTCCCTGAAACCAATGCAGTGCTACCAATTATAGAGATGCCACTGCACAGTCATTTTCTAGGGTTGCATTTGGCTGGGTAGTTGCCACTAGTACTAGCCTAGCTAATACTTTACAACTCGGCCAATCCACTCTCGATCGTCCTCGATCCGAGTAAGGAATTTTAGTTACATATATGTACATATTTTCGTAACATCTATGACTTATCGCAGGTTCTTATAACAATTTTCCTTAAAATCTATGGCTTCATGTTGGACATATCCTACATTGCTAAATACACTGATTCTTATAACGAGTTTAATAGGGCGTACATATACCCATAGGATTTACAATCTCAATGCTACTTAATAGTACTATTGTTCTCACCAATGGGTTCGGGCCTATACTGAGTTGACCATTTCCGCATTCTGTTGGCCTCGACTACTCCGTCATAAGGGAGTTGCGTAAGCTGACAGTTATCAATATCCCGTATTACATATCGATCGTTACCTATAACTTTAAAAACAACATAGGGCCCTTTGTACCTTGGTGCGAACTTCTTATTTGTCCCTATCGTTGTATCTACGTTTCTTATGACGACAAAGTCGCCGACCTTATACTTCTTAGGGTCCGAGCTGTGTCTAGAGAAATAGTTCTGACTATACGCTTGTGCGCTTTGGATAGCTTCATTGGCATCGGCCCGAAGCTGACTCAGATTCCGTGTTCCGTCCGAGTTTAACTTTTCTGCAAAATATTCTGAAAATTCGTCTATTAGTTCGCCTCTCTGTTCTACCCCAAAAAGAAGCATACTGGGAGAGTCCTTAACCGTACTATGCTTTGAGTTATTGCGCTAGTGCGCTAGAACGAACAATGCCGCCCGACTCCAGATCCTTTACAATGTCTTGTACGACATTGCGCTCAGCGAAATAGAGCCGGCGGGGTGCGCAGTGGAATTTCACATCTGATGTTAAGTGAATTCTCATTTTGTACTCATACGGCTCTATGTCTTCTTTGGCATTAATATATGACTCTAAAACGATGACCTTTAATTCTCCCCGGCAGGCTGAGCTTAATGTGGGATCAATATCTACCTCACCGTCTTCGATACAAACGTCTATGTTGAAAATGTCTGGCACGATTGGTAAATCGTCCTCGCGGAAAGCCGATTCTAGCGAGCGATCAGCGTCTACGTCCACATTGTCGGCATTTACATCAGTAGCTAATACTTCTGGTTTCAGTTACTCGCGGCAGACTATGTTTACATTGGCTTCTTTGTTACGAAATTTAAAATTATCTGATACATCCCAAGGTTCTGTAATATCGGTGTTCCCGATTACTTTTCGTCTTATGCCGTACATAAAAGCGGCGTCGTTCGTTTCATGTTTTAAGCGCTTATGGCAAGCTATATTTATGTCAACGTCTTTATTACAAACTTTAAAATCATCTGTGGCATC
This sequence comes from Philophylla caesio, assembly GCA_963971545.1. Classification (NCBI taxonomy): domain Eukaryota; kingdom Metazoa; phylum Arthropoda; class Insecta; order Diptera; family Tephritidae; genus Philophylla; species Philophylla caesio. Next base: position 33,922,169 of record OZ020606.1, on the reverse strand, counting down.
GAAATGTTTAGTATAATCGTTATTATCAACTACTTTTTGACTTACGTCGTTCCTACAACCACTGTCGCTTACACATCCCCCACGGCTCCTCGAAAGGCCGAACCCAGTGATAATCTTAACTAATCCACCCGGCAGAGAAGTGCAGAGTTTTGTTCTATATAAGATCAATTCGTTTATTGAGTATTTAAGTCTTCTTTTTGTTAAACAAATGTTAAAGCTTTTTAGAAAGTCACGGCCTAAGATTAATGGAGTGTACATTTCATTGTCGTTTAAAATATTGAGTTTAATTTCATTCAACTGGTTCTTAAACTTGATGGTGCATTTAATCACGCCTAGTATGTTTATCCTTCGACCTCCGATCCCCATGTAATTGCGTTTTGGCATACTAAGTTTACCGTGGCTTTTGGGGATGCACGACCACTTCACAAAACTAATTGGACTGTCGGTGTCAAAAAGAGAAACGAAACTGTTAAACACTGCACTTCCTGCCGAGTCAATATCAAAAGAAATACTTACTAAATCTAAATTATGAAATCCTGTTACTTCGTTCATAGTACACGGCATTCACCGGCTGGTCTGGCAGTGGCCTCAGGATCTTCTTAGGGTTGTTGAAGGAGCGATGGTCATGCCCCATCTTCCAACAGCGGAAGCAAGACCCGTTGGGGCGTAGAGCGTACGGGCAGTTCGGTTTAATATGTCCTCGTTGAGAACAGTTGAAGCAAAGCGGCAGTTCCTTAACGGGCATCTCATCTATAGATTTTGTTGCGGTGGTCGGTTTCAGCGGGGCGGCAGTGTTGGTTCGTTTGGCTGCGACGTTTGGAAGGAGGTACTTGTCTTGGTACCTGTTGACTAAACTCTTTTGTTCCGATAGCGTGCGTGCCGCCATTAGCAAGTGGATATTGGTCACCTGATGGTTAATTCCCTCAATGATGAAGTCAATTAATTCCCTCTCGTCGACATTGCCTCGCTTCGCCAAAGACTGCATGGTGAGTATATAGAAGTGCAAAGTCTCTCGTCGCCTGTCCCACCTCCTTTCTCCCAGTGCACGATAAATGTCATGTCTGCTTGTCGTTGCGGTAAACTCGTCCGTTAGCGCCCTCCTCAACTCCTCGTAACTTAGCGCCGAGGTTGTGGAAAGGAAAAGTTTGGCGGTGCCCTCGAGGGAGCGGCGAAGACTTATCAGTTTGAACCGATCATCAGCGTCTATTGACCGCATAATTTCTTCAAAGTCCATTAAAAAGTTGCCTATGGTTTGGGCGCTGCTTTCCCACTGAACTTAGATAGACCATGTTCAATGTCGCAAAACTTTGCTTTACGGACGCTACTCTTAGGCGATTGCTCGGTAAGCACGTCTTCCAAGTCTTGCACCTGGCGTTTTAGTTCCAGGAGTTGCTTATTCTTCTACAGGTCTTCTAGTTGCTGGTCTAACAAAGCCGTGAGGGTCACCCGGTCTGAACTTATGGCTGGGACGTGATCGGCGGAATGCATGACGGTATCGGCGGCGGGTGTACGTAATGTTGTGGCGGCAGCGTTGGTGGCGGTGGCGTCGGCGGCAGTGGCGGCGATGTCGGTTGCGGCAATGGTATTGGCGGTGGTTGTAGTGGCGATGTTGGCAGCGGCACTGTTGTTGGCGGTGTTGTTTGCGGCAGTGGTATTGGCGTCAGTGTTGGTTGTGGCGGTGTTTGTTGCGGCAGCGGCACGTTCACTAATCATAGCGTTATTGGTTACGGCATTGTTGGTTATGGTAGCGGCGTTCTCATCGACTGCTGCAGATGTGTTGGCCGTCATAATGCTGGTATCAAAACCTTCGAAATTTTCTGTGCCTGGTGATATTATCAGATTGGCATCACCATCTTGTTCGCTGGCGACTTGATGGTGTTCGGCGTAAAGACGCTTTAATTGGATTAGGTTGGCCGTCTTGGGGAAGTTGACACCTGCACCCTCAAGTGCTTCCACAATCGACTGTTTTGTTATTCGCTGCGTCATTTGGTTGGTATAATTATATTACCTGACAGATTATAGGGAGTTATATGTGTTATACCCCACATCTGAGCTGAAAACACGATTAATGTATGTTATTTTTCCGGATAATTTATTTGCTGGGTTCTATTCAAAATGGCCGAGCCTGTTCGGGTTCTTAACCTGTGTGGCCAAATCTCCCTAAAACCAAAGCAGTGCTACCAATTATAGAGATGCCACTGCACAGTCATTTTCTAGGGTTGCATTTGGCTGGGTAGTTGCCACTAGTCTAGCCTAGCTAATACTTTACAAACAAAACACGCCTAATATATAAATTGAATTCGACGAACAAAGTGATTTAGAAGATGAATCTAATGAAGATATAAGTGTGCCCATAACATCGTACAATTTGCAAAAACCTTTACAACAAATCAAAAATATCGAGAGTAATTTTGAAAATGAACATTTCAATTGATACAATCAATGTTTTATCAATCAATTATGTATTAAAAAATGTTTTTAATTAAAGTATTATTGAAATGAAAAGATGTGTACAATCCCTACAGGAAACGAGTCTAACTTAAACGCAAAACTATTGGTATTCATGATTTACTGTAAATTTTCATACACGCGGGCTAATTATTTTTGTCCGGCAATGGCCACATTACGGTCAGCTATGGATACCTCTACATGAGATACCCTTCAAATATTATCTAACGACCTTTCAACCTCAAAATAGTGAATGACTAGATTTTGCCAGTAGCTAAAACATTAGATTGTTTTATATAAATTAATAACTACTCAAAAAGAAGGTGGTTAAATGCCTGCTACTTAAGGACTAGATTCAAACACGCTATTAAAAAATAAGACAAATAGACATACTTATATATCGTTATTATAGTTAGAAAGGGATGTTCGTTACTTTACAGGAGAAGAAAAAAAATTCATAAAATCTTAAACGAAATGTATGTAAACATTTTTAAATGCAATTCACAAAAAAAAAATCGAAACATTTTCTTTTATAATCCATTGTTTTTAGTATCTATGTTTCTGGTAGAGTTTTGTAAGTAGGCATGGGTAACACAGTATGGCGCCGCACCATTGCGCTGATACCGAGAGTTGAGTTACGAGTGCTGATACCGATTTTGACAACTGAGTAACGCAATGGCGCCAAATGCAGCAATGCAGATTTATTTTATGTCATCGTATTCCTTTTCAACTTCACATTCGTGCTCGTTCTTGGGATGTAACGAAGTAGTTTTAATTATTGGCCACGGATATCTGCTGTCCACATAGCTTACACTTAACTTTTTGGTCTTTCTCATCGGAGGAGTGCAGCCATACTTCGCTTTTTTTATTTGGCATTTTAAGCCTAAAATGTAAAATTACATTTATATTACACTTTAAATAAAATATTATTGTATACACTCTATCACTGAAGTCTATGCACAGAAGATTTCCCAAAATATATGCCAAGTTTTTAATTTTAAATATTTTCGCTAATTGAAATAAAAAAGACGTTGCATACTTTGCTAAACATTTTTCGGTGCTTAGAGTTTTGTTAATTTTTCAAACCATACTTAAAATTTTTAACAACTTACTTGTACAATGGGCACCAGGAAGCAAAATTGTTGAAATTCGAAGGAATATGTTATTAAAATCCGTGTAAAACAAATTTATTTGAGCGTCGCTCGTGGGAAACAAACGAAAAACGTTAATTCGAAAAAATCAATGAGTTGCCCTGTAATGGCGCAATTGCGCTGACACACTGTTCTGATTCCGACCGTGGCGCTGGCGCCAGTGTGTCAGCGCCAAAAAATTTGCGTCATTACCCACTACTATTTGTTAGTTAGGCGATTTTTTTTTTAAGTATTTTATTTAATTTATTTGATTATTAAGGTACATGCACTCGTAGATACCTAATTATAACATAAAATTTGTCTTAAATTTAGACTTAACTAAAAATACAAATATATGAATTTAAATAGATATTAAGATAGAAGAAAGTTTAGTGGAAGAAAAGAGGGACAGAAGAGATCAATAGATTCAAAAAGAAGAGTTAATGGTATCCATATCAATTATTTAGTAAAGTGACACATGAGTTCACCTTTGAATCGCAGCGTGGTTTTATTATTTCTAATCGCTGGCGGTAAACAATTCCAAAAAAGACGGACCAAGTGCACAAGGAATTAACGTTCAGAGGTCAGGCAACTCGATTCAAAGACGAAATAGTTAGAAACCGTCGTTCTTTCAGATAACTCGGCTCCTTAGTTGTCATGACTTTATGGAATAACGTTAAGCACCTGGCTTTGAGTATGTCATCAAAAGTTATAGAAAAGATTTTCAACGCGAATTCAGAAATGTGCTCATAAAGTTTAATACCAAATTTATATCGCGCGATATTATTGTACAGAACATTAAGTTTCCTACTACATATACAATCACAATTTGCAAACAATTCACCCCCATATAATAACGTCGATAGAATATACGTTTTGGCTAGTAAAAGTCGTATTTTTAATGGCGTAAAGTACTGAATACCAAACAAAGTCCGAAGCATGCCATATACATATTTTGCCAATAGTGCTCAGAATATGGTTGTTCCACGTCAAAGTTCTATTGAAAACTATTCCTAGGTTTTTTGTTGTGTCCACGTATTTTATCACAGAATTGTTGAGTTTTACCTCGTTATAGCCGTCAAGGTTTAAATAATTCTTATAGATAACAATGCACTGGGACTTGCTTGGATTAAGCGCCAAGCCATTGCCAGACGCCCACTGATTCAAGCAATATAAGTCTGTGTTTAAGTTAGTAATACATGCATTGACAGATAATAGGGGACAACAAAGATACAGTTGGACTTCATCTGCGTAAACGTGAATATTACTATATTTCAAAACAGTTGGAAGGTCATTAATGTACAACGTGAACAGTAAAGGACCAAGAATTGATCCTTGCGGAACAGCTTTAGAAATAGGCACGGGTTAGACACACTGTCACGTACACTAACGGATTGCGAACGGTGAAAAAGATAAGACTTTACTCGGTTTACTGCCGATGTTGAAAAGTTGAATAGGCTGTCAAGTTTTAAGCACATTAATTTGTGGTCAACGGTGTCAAAAGCTTTTGAGGGGTCAAGAAGAGTTAAAAATGTTACGTGATTTTTGTCAATATTTAGCCGAATATCGTACGAGACTTTAATGAGCGCTGTAATACAACTTCTATTTGTAGGTAAGCCTGATTGGTGCGGGGTCATCAAGGAGTTCTTTGATATAAAGTGGTTGATTTGCGTGCTCATAATTTTTTCCAGTACCTTTGATAAATAAGGAAGTATTGCAATGGGCCTATATTCACCATTGGGCCTTTAACCGGAATGATCTTGGCCATTTTCCAGCAGTTTGGAAATGAAGACGTAGTCAGAATAGTATTAAATGTTAACATTTTTGGATGCACATCATCAAGACCAACAGCATTAGATTTAACACTCAGTATAGATTGGACAACATCACATTCATCAATACATTTAAAACAGAAACCAGGCACAGATACAGTTTTACCAACATTATAACGATCATAACAAATATTATTATTACTGCCAGCGGGCACTTGGACAAATTGTTCATTAAGCTCATTCACATTAACGGATTCATTGCCCGGATTGTTTCTACTACCAATGCCGATTTCGCGAATATGATTCCATGTTTGCTTAGAACCTACGGCAGAGCTAAATTTTTGTTCATAGAATTAAAATTTTTGTATCTTAATGGCCTTGGTAAATTCTCTTCTTAGGATCTTGTAGCCATAATAGTTATTTTCCGACTTGCATTGTTTCCATCTATTATACGCCTTATTTTGCTTGTCAATTGATTTTATAATATCACTATTGAACCATTGCTTGCTCCTCACTATGTTTGTTCTAGTAAAAAGCGGTAAAAACTTATCAAAAAGGATGTTTATGTTTTTTTGTAGAAAGCATATCTGTTTTTCAGGCGAAACCAAATTTTGAACAGATTTCCAGTCGACAGTAAAATCGTAAATAAGAAAAATTAAATCATGCTTTGAGAAGTTGGGTAAGATAGTTGGTCATAGAGAAGTACTTTAGTCATTTCATTTACAAAGAATACGTCTAATAGGGTGTTGTTAGTTTGCGTAAAATGGGTAGGTATCGTATTGTTCACCGAGTAGAGACCGAGATTTTTCATCGAGAGCGAGAATTTGGTTTCCGTTAGTAAGTTACTGTTGAAATCACCAGTTATAATAATGTCACTATAGTTTAGACTCAGATTTTCAACAAAATCAACGAAATTGGAATATGCAATCTGGCGATTAGGTCTATACTAGTATACACATCCAACTAAAATTGTATTTGTTTTAGATGCCAGCTCGACGAAAATATACTCAACACTTTCTAAAGGTTCAGATTTACATTTAAGTTTTCACGAAATGCCAGATTTTACATATATAGCGACACCACCACCATTCCCGATTCTGTCTAGACAAAATACTTTATAGCCACTAATACATATTAAATTATCAATATGACACGAACAGAACCAAGTCTTAGATACACATACAACATCAACATTGGAGCATTCAAATATGTACCTAAATTCATCAATTTTTGGTTGGAGGCTTTGAGCATTAAGATGGCATACTCCGAATCAAATTATAGGTGCCGTCTTTGGAACCACCATGTTTTTTACTGTTCATATAAACAATGCAGAGCAATAAACGCTGCACACTGGGGGCGATGACATATAATAATCACATATATGTACATGCATACATAGCACTCAGAACGGATAAAGAACAAGGTAAAGCGCAGCAAGATATGTATAAGAAAAGGAAAAAGTGCAAAGAACATTACAATAAATCTTAAAAACTATTCATTTGCTGTCAGCAGTTAACGCTTTAATTGCATTATGCTGACTACTTTAACCGCGGCTTCATTTGGCCGCACACGAACAAACACCTGTTCACACTTTTGCCTTTTCAGTTGAGTGGCGAATTGCATCACCTCACGCGTACGCCTGGTGAGAGATTCATTTAGATGTATTGTTCCTTCGGATTGGGGCCCAATATCACTTAGCTTAATACATACCTCTTTTGATTAATTTGAAAAACTTGTCAGCGTTAGCAAATAACAGGGGGCGATCATGGGAGGAGACCAGTTCAACTCTTGGAGCCAAATCACTTTGGTTTTTTTTGCAACTTGCAGAAGGTTTGATCCCATGTGGGTCATATAAAGTGTATCCTCAAATTTAAATTTAATGCCTTCATTTGTCACGAACTTCACGGTACCATTTCCATGAGTCTTAGAATCGTTGAATTTTTCCTTACCAATATTTTCGCTTCAAGAATTGTCAACTATCCTTTAGGAAGCTCATAAAAACTGCCTGAGCTCTCTCGTAGAACTTTCAGGTATAATATTAGGGAGTTCACAATCCGTATTATTTGTCGTATTTCTATAGTCCGCTATTAAAATAACAGTCGAATGTATGAACGCACTGTGAAATTTCGTTTCCTATTGTATGTGTTATTCAGGCAATTAATCAGCAATAAACAGCTTATAATAAATTTGAGAGGTCGTTTTCTTTAAAATATGTACACGCACATTTTCATTTAACTTAATTTTAAATGTTTTAAACAAAAATATACCTCAAATGATAATAAACTGAAAGAGTTGATCGAATAAAACACACAAATAACACACTAAACATTCCTTTCAGAGTTGTATTGAAATACGAAAAATTAACATTTGACAAAAAAAAAAAACGTTTGTATTACGATAACAGAATACGATAAATACGGCATATAACACGAGTGATTGCATAAGCTTATTTTAATGTGCAATAAAAGACAAGTATATTCAATTAGAATTGTATGTATTAATATTATTTCTATGTATATGCAATCTAAAGTATGGAATTTGACACCTGACTTGCCTTGTTTATACGAAGCATTCTCCGAGATCATATCGACTTAATACACTTTATTTGTTTATACATATGTACATACTTGAAAGCGTGCCCAGCGAAACCGTATTGTAAGCTTAACAGCTGATTTGAATTTCATATTGATAAATGTAGTCGTTTATATGCTCCTTCTAACCGAAGCGAGAAATAAAGTACCGATTTCCAAGTGAGTGTGAGTAAATTCACTGAAGTATTTCAAGGCATATTCAAAATCAATTTATACATGCGTTTCGAAGTGATGTGTATTCGATGAAACCGTATTATGTTCCCGTATAAACGTAGTAAATATTGCAGAATAAGATTCTAAAAATGTATTACTTTGGGGGTTGAAGCGCTCCCCACGTGGGCATATTAACGTATATAAAAAGAAGTGAAACGTATTCATTAAATTTTATTCGTATATAAAATTTCAATCCAGAACCCCCGTGGGCTGAGTTCTGCACACGGCCCTGAGTACAAGTATGTAACATATTATATTCGTAAAATTTTAGTAATTTGTATTCTACAAATTAACTATGTTAAGTACGCCAGATGCTTATGGATTTTAGTTTCTTAGAATTTTTGGAATCTGCTAGAAAAATTCGGCCCTTAGAAAGACCCTAACTCAAGTTTTTTGAAGCAGAGACTTTTTATTTTTAACTAGCTAATACTATATCTTTTTATGAAAGAAAATGCACAACACCGCCAACTAAAATTTTTATCAAAAATCAATTAACTTTTAAGGTTCTGGGTTAAAAGTAATTACCCTATAATTTTAGGGGAAGTGGTGTTTCAGTATATTATACTACTTAAAATTGAAAACAAAAGCGTTTTTCGAAAAATAGTTCCGTTAAGGTCTTTCTACATTGCATCAACGATATGCATTTACATACACATATTTTGTAAACAAAATCAATTTAGAATTTGTATGTACTTTGAAGTTGACAAAGTTAATACAAGCTAACAGTTTTGTCATTAAATTCGTATTTATTTGGCATTCATTTTGACTGCGTCGCGGTAAAAAAATACTTGATTCGAACGGACGATGAAATGTTTTTTTTACAAACAATGGATTAAACACACAATACCGCAATTTTCGTCCCACCTTAACTGAAGTACGTACATATATCTGCTGGCGAAAACAAAATTTGTATCTCATGTGTTTATCATCATAAAGTGTTGTCCTTGATCTATTTTTTGTTGATATTAATAAATATGTGTTAGATTATGAGCGGATTTTGATTTGCGATGATTTTAATGTAAGTAGTAAACCAATAAAAATATGCTGTTTTCAGCTATGTGAAGTTGACATCGGATTTCAAAAAAATATTTTTTTTAATATGGCAAAGGATTGTACTAGTTGGGTACCCAATTGTACCACCTTCTGTTTCGTTTGTACCCCTCCCCCCTTAGAACAGGGGGCGAAGGAAATTTTGAGCAGCATCGGAGTTATGTCGAAATGAAAAATTTCTATAAATAATGATTCAGCAAGGATAGTACCTTTTCGTACAATTTAAATTTTTCCATTCAGACTAACCCAAAAAAAAAACATTTTGGGCACCACCCAGGACCTGTAGAGTAGTTTTCTGATGAGTACAAACGACTCCACTAACTGTACTTTTCTATAGCCTCGGACCCACAAAAGTACAAACATCCGGAACCAAGTGAGACAAAAGTACAATCGACCCAACTATGTTGCAGAGTTTGTACAAACATTTTGGGCACCACCCAGGACCTGTAGAGTAGTTTTCTGATGAGTACAAACGACTCCACTAACTGTATGTCCTTTTCTATAGACTTCGACCCACAAAAGTACAAACATCAGGAACCAAGTGAGATACACGTACGATGTCACAAAAGGCCGTGCTCAATTGTTTTATTATTAGTACAATCTAGACCTGCAAAAGATAAAGCAACAAAATGACATAGTCAGCTTCTAAAAAAAGGTTTTAAAGTAAAGGTTATCAAAGATTTTATTTATATACAATATAAATGTTATACTCGTACTAGTGTTAATACTTTTTGGTTTTCATTATAAACATTTTTCTTGACAACATGCATGATTATTAGTTCTTATTGAAACTAAAAATTGATATTCAGTCGGAGAGATAGTAAAATACTGCCCACTGTCCACAGAAAAACAGACGCTCGTTGAGCTCGTTCTCTTCTGCTCAAGGCCGCTTATATGCAGGATTGCGTTCACAATTGAGAGGAACAACGATTGTGTTCATCTGTTTACCGCTATTCCGCTCTCAGTGAATGGTGTGTGAGTAACATTGGAGCAATTGTTGATTGCTCAGGAGAAAAATTTATTAATGAGGAGAGCGAAGAGGTAATAAATGGCTTAATACTTCTTAATATGATAGTCACATATTATATATATAAATTTGGAACGAATACTAGCTATAATATTAAAACCTTACTACTTTTCTTTTTAATGAAAACCAAAAAATCATTATCCAAATCACAAAGAAACACTCTAGATTCATTTTGTATACATATGTATGTATGTATGTATGTACATGCAAGCGCGCCCAATTTAAGCGTGTGATCGTTCTATCCCGTTATTCCGTAAGACCGCTAGAATGCAGGATTGTGCTCACAATTGAGAGAAACGACGATTGCGCTCATCTATTTACCGCTAATCCGCTCTCAGTGAATTTTTCAGAATCGGATATGTGAGTTAAGGTTCAATTAGAGGTACCATACCATAACGCCATAACCATAAACGTAGTCATAACCATAACCATATTGCGCTCATCTATTTACCGCTAATCCGCTCTCAGTGAATTTTTCAGAATCGGATATGTGAGTTAAGGTTCAATTAGAGGTACCATACCTAACGCCATAACCATAAACGTAGTCATAACCATAACCATATTTAAGCAATCGATTAGTGGTGCCATAACCATAAACAGCTGATATTTGCAATAAACTGAAAGTAAATAAAAATTTAGTAAAGTATGTAAAACGCGGACGAAAAATATAAATTAAAACTCATCAAAACAAAATAAACTGCACACGAAGAACAAAAATATCACAATAAACAAGGCGAATCAGCGATCATTTGTTTATGGTTACGGCAAAAACCAAAATTCAATTGGTCGCTATGGTTATGGTTATGGTTATGGCGTTATGGTATGGCACCGCTAATCGATTACAGTGTAACCCATAAGGTTGGTTGGATCAGCTGTTTTCTATGGTTATGGTTATGGCACCTCTAATTGAACCTTTACATTGGAACAATTCCTTATTGCACAGCAGAAAAAAATAATAAATGAGCGCGGAACTTATCAAAAATATGTAATGCATATTGATTCCTCAATGCGTCATTGATAATACGCTGCATGTTTTTGAAATATTATATTTTTACTTTTTACGAAAGAGCACAAAATACTATTGATGAGTACAATGTAATCAAATAGCTGAAAAAGCCCGTAGACACTCATTAATGTTTAAAAAAAAGATAACTTTTAAGTTTAAGCATATTATTGCTTGAATTAATGTCTAGATTGTACTAATAATAAAACAATTGAGCACGGCCTTTTGTGACATCGTACGTGTATCTCACTTGGTTCCTGATGTTTGTACTTTTGTGGGTCCAAGGCTATAGAAAAGTACAGTTAGTGGAGTCGTTTGTACTCATCAGAAAACTACTCTACAGGTCCTGGGTGGTGCCCAAAATGTTTGTACAAACTCTGCAACATTGTTGGGTCGATTGTACTTTTGTCTCACTTGGTTCCTGATGTTTGTACTTTTGTGGGTCGAAGTCTATAGAAAAGGACATACAGTTAGTGGAGTCGTTTGTACTCATCAGAAAACTACTCTACAGGTCCTGGGTGGTGCCCAAAATGTTTGTACAAACTCTGCAACATTGTTGGGTCGATTGTACTATTGTCTCACTTGGTTCCTGATGTTTGTACTTTTGTGGGTCCAAGGCTATAGAAAAGTACAGTTAGTGGAGTCGTTTGTACTCATCAGAAAACTACTCTACAGGTCCTGCGAGGTTCCCAAAATGTTTGTACAAACTCTGCAACATTGTTGGGTCGATTGTACTTTTGTCTCACTTGGTTCCTGATGTTTGTACTTTTGTGGGTCGAAGTCTATAGAAAAGTACAGTTAGTGGAGTCGTTTGTACTCATCAGCAAAATAATCTACAGGTCCTGGGAGGTTCCCAAAATGTTTGTACAAACTCTGCAATATTGTTGGGTCGATTGTACTTTTGTCTCACTTGGTTCCTGATGTTTGTACTTTTGTGGGTCGAAGTCTATAGAAAAGTACAGTTATTTGAGTTGTTTGTACTCATCAGAAAACTACTCTACAGGTCCTGGGTGGTGCCCAAAATGTTTGTACAAACTCTGCAATATTGTTGGGTCGATTGTACTTTTGTCTCACTTGGTTCCTGATGTTTGTACTTTTGTGGGTCGAAGTCTATAGAAAAGTACAGTTAGTTGAGTCGTTTGTACTCATCAGAAAACTACTCTACAGGTCCTGGGTGGTGCCCAAAATGTTTGTACAAACTCTGCAACATAGTTGGGTCGATTGTTCTTTTGTCTCACTTGGTTCCTGATGTTTGTACTTTTGTGGGTCGAAGTCTATAGAAAAGTACAGTTAGCGGAGTCGTTTGTACTCATCAGCAAAATACTCTACAGGTCCTGGGAGGTTCCCAAAATGTTTGTACAAACTCTGCAATATTGTTGGGTCGATTGTACTTTTGTCTCACTTGGTTCCGGATGTTTGTACTTTTGTGGGTCCGAGGCTATAGAAAAGTACAGTTAGTGGAGTCGTTTGTACTCATCAGCAAAATACTCTACAGGTCCTGGGAGGTTCCCAAAATGTTTGTACAAACTCTGCAATATTGTTGGGTCGATTGTACTTTTGTCTCACTTGGTTCCTGATGTTTGTACTTTTGTGGGTCGAAGTCTATAGAAAAGTACAGTTAGTTGAGTCGTTTGTACTCATCAGAAAACTACTCTACAGGTCCTGCGAGGTTCCCAAAATGTTTGTACAAACTCTGCAACATTGTTGGGTCGATTGTACTTTTGTCTCACTTGGTTCCTGATGTTTGTACTTTTGTGGGTCGAAGTCTATAGAAAAGTACAGTTAGTGGAGTCGTTTGTACTCATCAGCAAAATAATCTACAGGTCCTGGGAGGTTCCCAAAATGTTTGTACAAACTCTGCAATATTGTTGGGTCGATTGTACTTTTGTCTCACTTGGTTCCTGATGTTTGTACTTTTGTGGGTCCAAGGCTATAGAAAAGTACAGTTAGTGGAGTCGTTTGTACTCATCAAAAAACTACTCTACAGGTCCTGGGTGGTGCCCAAAATGTTTGTACAAACTCTGCAACATAGTTGGGTCGATTGTACTTTTGTCTCACTTGGTTCCGGATGTTTGTACTTTTGTGGGTCCGAGGCTATAGAAAAGTACAGTTAGTGGAGTCGTTTGTACTCATCAGAAAACTACTCTACAGGTCCTGGGTGGTGCCCAAAATGTTTGTACAAACTCTGCAACATAGTTGGGTCGATTGTTCTTTTGTCTCACTTGGTTCCTGATGTTTGTACTTTTGTGGGTCCAAGGCTATAGAAAAGTACAGTTAGTGGAGTCGTTTGTACTATCTTTGTTACTGATAATGAAAGTTGAATAAATTTTGTATTTCGACATTAGTCCGATGGTGCTCAAATCTAACTTTCTACCCCTTCTTCAAGGGGGACGAGTACAAACGGAACGTGTGTGCGGAGCAAGTACAATCAATTGCCAAAATAAAAAAAAATTTAAGAGTTCGATGGTAAATTTTCAATGGGGGGGGGGGTGGTTTTTTTTTTTTTTGGGTTGGTCTGAATGGAAAAATTTAAATTGTACGAAAAGGTACTATCCTTGCTGAATCATTATTTATAGAAATTTTTCATTTCGACATAACTCCGATGCTGCTCAAAATTTCCTTCGCCCCCTGTTCTAAGGGGGGAGGGGTACAAACGAAACAGAAGGTGGTACAATTGGGTACCCAACTAGTACAATCCTTTGCCATATTAAAAAAAATATTTTTTTGAAATCCGATGTCAACTTCACATAGCTGCTGTTTTCGGCTATGCCGAAGTCTTCATACGTTTCATAAATAGAAGAATTGTATGGGAGCCATATGTAATATTAATTCAATATTAATGGTTGTGACTGCTATAATAGTCTCAATAATAATTAAAATTAGTGCGATTAGCTTATTAAATGAAGGAGTTATTTTACAAAATGCAATATATGAACTATCGGTTGTATGGGAGCCGGGTTTAATGATTTTCAGTACTAAAATAGTTCTAATAATAAATAAAATTTGTGCAAAATTTCAAGACTTTAATTTCTGTTACCTAATGGAATATCTGAACTATCGGTTGTATGGCAGCTATATGTTATATTTCTCCGATCTTAATGATTTTCACTTTTATTTGTGCAAAATTTCAACAGTTAAGCTGCTTAAATGGAGGGGTTTTCGTCCGAAATGAAATATCTGAACAAATGGTTGTATAGTAGTTATATGTTATAATTCTTTGATTTATATGATTTTCACTGCTTATGTAGAGCTAACAATAGCGAAACTTCTTGCTACTTAAATTAAGGAGTTATGTAGCAAAATATAATATATGAACAATCGGCTCCTATATACTTCATAGTCGTATATATAAAAGGAGCCTAAAATGTGTGTTCGTTGGTAAGGGGTGTTTGAAGAGATGTGCCGACCGATCTTTTTGAAATTTATACATGAGATGCCCTTACCTATTGTGGTTGTCGTAACGAAGGTTTGGTGAAAATCGACGCAAAAATGCATGTGGTGTGCGTTTTGCAATGAAGAGGTCTTTCATCATTTTTCCCAAGATGGCGGCGCATCTCTTTAAACGTTTCTGGAGCGTTTTTACCCATGCTTATTCTTCAACTTGAGAGGAATTTGAGAAGCAGGAAATTAGACATGTCTCAACTTGCTAATTATGAAAAACATCATATAAAAAGTGCCCTTTAATAATGTCGAGAGGTGGCGCTGGTGTCGAGATATTTCTAAAATCCGTATTTACAGACCAATTTGATTGAAATTCAAAACATTTATTAGGCTCCTAAACATAAATACTTTGTGTGAAAATAGACTCGATAGGTGGCGCTGGAGTCGAGATATTTCTAAAATCCGTATTTACAGACTAATTTGATTGAAATTCAAAACATTTATTAGGCTCCTAAACATAAATACTTTGTGCGGAAATAGACTCGATAGGTGGCGCTGGAGTCGAGATATTTCTAAAATCCGTATTTACAGACCGATTTGATTGAAATTCAAAACATTTATTAGGCTCCTAAACATAAATAATTTGAGTGAAAATAGGCTCGATAGGTGGCGCTGGAATGGAGATATTTCTAAAATCCGTATTTACAGACCAATTTGATTGAAATTCAAAACATTTATTAGGCTCCTAAACATAAATAATTTGTGTGAAAATAGACTCGATAGGTGGCGCTGGAGTCGAGATATTTCTAAAATCCGTATTTACAATATGGGTGTCCAATGGAAGGTATTTGAGAAATCTTTGACTAAGAAATCTTTTTAAATAGGGCATTTTTCCAGACAAAAATCCTTTAAAGGCGCAGCGAAGCACGCCGGGTATTTGCTAGTTTTGAATAAAAATACAAAAAGCATTGCATTTCACCAATATTATTTTCAAGCATACAAAAAAAGATTCAGAATTTCATGTCCATATCTAAATTATTAAAGGAATGCTGGTGATTTATAGTCAAAAAAGGTACCCGAATATCTGATTATGACCGAAGGGTTAAGAATCTGAAATGAGTGTGTTTTCGTTCTTGAAAAGGGTCACTTCTACAAACACCAAATTAGTCTGAGTATGAGCTCAATACTGATTCAGAAAGATATATACTCGTTGACCACACATATGAAATATTTTAGACTCGTAAATTAAAAGTTATATCTGAGCTTTATTTTTATAGTCGGAACATATATTGCGGGGTACGGACGTACACCTACACCTTTTGTAACTGAAATTTGTTTAGTTTGTTCTTTAGATTTTAGAAAGTAAGGAGATGAACACTTTTGGGACAATGACTTTGCCAATTTACTTGGTACCTGTCTAATGAACGCGAAATACTGGGATGAGCAGAGAAAACTCAGAAGATCAGGTGTTCAAGTCTAAGCTAAATGATAACAAAAATTTGAACTTCACACTGGATTTCATTAATAACATTCCAAAAATGTGTCTGATTCTTTCATAATGTTACTGCTTACATTCATTCATATTTCTATTTCATCTTCCTATGTGATTTTTACCAAATAATACACCAACCAATTAGTCTGTAATATTGAGTGTAATTCACTATTTTTTTCTTTTTTTGGCACTTTGTGATTTAATGGTGTTATCATTGCATTTAAATATGTATATGTTCATACATACGAGTATGTATGTATATAAAATAAAACAACATGTATGATGGTTTGTGAGACATATGTATGTATGTTTAAACAAAAAATAACGATATTAAAACATGTGTGATTCAACTAAGTATATACATATATATTACATTTATTTTAGTATTGGCGTCCTATAATGCGATCCAGATCATTCCAACTGTAGGAATAATCGATCTGCAGAAGTCCTTTTTTGCTCAACCCAAATTTATGTCCGTAAATTCCGTTGCAGAGCGACGAGGATGGCCGCTGTCCGATGGTACTCCCGTAAGTTGTGCTCCCTTTTTTGCCCCCATTTAAAAAGCCATACATCGAAGGTGAGTTGGCGTAAATCATTGAGCAATCATAACAGTCCGAAACGGTGGAATACGGTAAGGTTGCATATAGATTGGAGTAATCGGATGAGAGGGGTGGAGGAGGATTTGATGGTGGCGCTGGAAATTCAAAATTTGGAGCAGGTTTTTCATATAAACCCCCATTGCCTCGACGAATTGTCGAGTTATAGCCGGAATTTTTGTCCGTTATCATTGTTGATGTTGGAATATGTGCCTCGCTAATCGAGCTGTGCAGTTCAGTAGAACAAGACGATGAGACCCCTTTAAGGAGTTTATGTATTTATGCATTTATAACTTGTAAACAAATATATATCGATGACAATTTTTAACAATTACCTCCATAACCAGTATAGGTATCTTCTTCTGCTTCTAAATTCATCATCATATGCGACATGTAATCTTCGTACTTTCCGCGACCGACACCATAAAAATCGCTATGGGTTTCCTCATAACGATGACGGCGTAGCATTGACACTGGCGATGCGTAACAGCCGAGTTGACATTCGCCGTTCCAGTGTGAGCGACGACGATTGCGTGGCATGGTGGCGGCCAGACGTTGTGGTGGTGTCAATGGAAATTCTTCATGTAGCTCTTGTCGAGGTGAGCGCATCATGTAATATGGACTAGTTGACAGTGAAGTGTCATAGTAGGGTTCGGGCGATGTTCCAATAGGTGTGGAACTCAATTTTCTGAAAATGATAATTCATATATTACATGTGATGAATATGTACTAATAATATATATTTATCTTTTCAATCTACACAAGTAGAATAAGTTTAACTATACACACTTTCTGACGTAGTCGTAATTTTCCAAGTCCCATGGATCCACATAACAACGTTGTGAAGGCAAAAGTGTAGTGCCATCTTCGGTATTATCGATGGTATAATATGGTGACTCTGCGACCTCCATCTGTTCTTTATAAAATTCTCGGCGCGGGTCTGGCAGGGGTAACATCGGCCCGCGGCGTCGAGGTGTTGTGTGGCTACGTTCTCGCATTTTTCATACACAATCTATCACACATATCATGAATACCAGGAAATCTTAAATTAAAAAAAAAAAAAATGTGAGGTAAATTAGTTGAAAATGAATCGGGTATAAACCTCGAATAGCCTTGCGGCAACGTATCACAATGCTTCGTCGATACAAAATTTTTGTATAAAAATTTAGATACATTTTGTCGATTAGGGGACAATCCAAAAATAGTTTAATTTTTGACTAAACGTAAAACTACACAGTAATATGCTATTTCTCAAATTATTTTTATATTTGTGAAGTAATAAAATACATTGAATAAATCTATTTTCTCTATTTTCAGTAAACAAAATTAACTAGAACCTGGTGCCTTTAACTCCACACTTAGGTTTGGGAACAGATAAAGGAAGGTGATAATATCCCCATCGCCATCATTAAGTTTTTAGTGTAGGTAAAGTTAAGATAACTCCTATGTATATGATGTCTTAAGCTGAAAACCATGTGAATTCAACGGTAATGAACCTGGTGATCTATTTCAGCAACGACCTGATATCCTGATCGGTGGCAATGCCAATAATGACTTGGTAATACGTAACAAAGGTAATGAAGTGACTTTTATAATTAAAAATCAAGGGGAGATTATAGGCATAACTTTATGTAGAAAAAGCTTGTATGATCGGTAGGGAATGAAAGGTTCTTGAAGAGCATTTATTTTCTAATCAACGTTATATCCATACAACTTTTAAATTCCTTTACCTAGGTCAATGATCTGGAGAAAATTTATAACCCCACATTTAGTGAACCTTCTTCGATAGGGGAGTCTGAGGGTGTTCGGAGATCTTCGATCAGGCCTTCCCTGATCCAAAGTCAAGGCAAGCGGAAGCCTGACTGTTGGACGCGTAAAGAATACTCAGTACGCATACTCAGTGCAGGATTAAATAGTTTCCTAGGACCAAGAGGCTATGTAATGAGCTCATAGAGATTTCTCGGTGGTGTTTGTTAATCCCATAGGCTGGTGAAGCCTATCACATTTCCGCACGTCACCTACTAGTCCTTTGCTTACGGAAGCCGGTGTTCCTTCAATCGAGGAGAGGGTGTTACAAAACTACATCCGACTTTTACCTAAAATGCTAAACTGTAAAAACAAAATTTTGTTCGGAATTATAAAAAAGGTGGTCAACTACAAACGCAGGTTCAGTATTATATCGGGGATAATGAGGTGCTTGAATCTTGCAAAAGAAATTGATATCACCATTCCCCTTCAATTAGCTACAAACAGCTCATCCCCGCCATGGCTCCTGAGTAAATCTTCGTTTGTTACTAACCTCATGCAACACCCGAGGAACACAACTAACGCATCCACCTACCACCAACTTTTCTATGAAGCAACGCGTCCACTCGTCTCGAATTCATGGACATGTTTATATACGGTGGTAAAAGCAGATGGTTCTACCATACATTCCGCTATACTTCACCCCTGCAGCTCAGTCTTCTCAGTCTGTAATTAACCAGTTTTGTTTACATCAATGATACTCGTACATCTACATATTTATTTGCAGAATATCGTTCCCCACCCAATGCACGGGTTATATTCAGGGACCGCAATCGATATGAGTTTTATCAAAAAATTTGTATATTTATTCAATATATTCAGATGTTTAAAATTTCGATAGAAAAAAACCTCATTTTACGCGTGTTAATTTTTCGCTCTGAAAGTATGCTTATTGTGTGAGTTGCTGTTTATAGTCATTATTTGATCGAACAAATAAAAGTTGATATTTGATTATTTATCCTGAGCGATTAATAAAAATCGAAATATAATAACTAATAATAATTTGTATATGTTTTGTTCCAAAATTTTTATAAATCGTTATAAATTCGCATAGAGCTAGAGTAAATATTCACATATACATATAAGTATGTATATATATAAATGTTCTGCGATATTTTTGATTTTTTTCATTAAAAATTTTAAAATAATCATTATTTTCCGTCCCTGGTTATATTTGTGAATGTATGTTTCCCCATCAGTGTCCATCGTCGATCGACTGGAGCGCCCACCGGCGTAGAAACGGCCGCACGACTCGACCTATTTTATGAGAACACCTTGTTATTGAAACTAATCACCGCAGAATTTTAGTGTTGACGCAAAATGTATGTAGTAAATTCGTGTGTGTTTGAAATGTGTCGCTATAAATGTTTACGCAACGAATACGTCGGTGGGTAACTGCGCTCTAATATAGCAACTTAGGACGAATTCTAATATTTTAACCACTTTGTTTACAGGTGGCTTTTAACGTTTGGTATTCCCCTGCCTATTTACGATCCTTCCCGCAGGCGATACCAAATTATTTAAGTTTTTTTTTTGAGTAGAAAAATATAAAAATGGGTTTTATCGAGATAGTTTCTACTATAACCATGTGGTTTTATTTTAATTTTCATTTGAAAAATTTACATACCTGTTCTGAAAATCGGAATGTATAAATCCTTTCCACTCTATCTGTTATACGTTTATTCAGTTCTGAGAGGATCAGAGTTTATTTTTTTCTTTTTAGAGTATTAGAGACAAGACTTTAAAACCAAAATAAAAATGGTCGCTTTCGAAATATAGCAATGCTATTCATTCCGATTCTGACCAAATTTTCAAACTATAAATACAGAATAGGCCTTTATAATCCTAATATTGCAAATTTGAAAGTTTGTATGTTGGAATGAGATTTTGCAGAAATATAGCTTATAGCTTATATAGAGGGACGTACATATAAAAAAACAGTTACATGTTCATGGCCGTACCACCATAGAACTTTAAATACCGCATTTCTCGAAAAATACATACATATGTGCGATGGAGTACTGGAATTATGTTTTTATACAAAACCACGACTATTGAGTTTTTTTAATTTACATTTTTATTGATAATTTTGATTTTGGCGACCTTTTCGTTTTAAATTTGGTTCTTTTGCCGGCTCGAGGTTGGATTGTTTATTTTTCTTATTTGCCAATTAAATCTCTAAATATTTAAAAATTAAATAACTACTTAAAAAAATACTATTTTAATACGTAAATCACTTGTTTCCCTCTTTCTGCGTACTTCCAAAATACAACTATAGATAAGGAGTCTCAGAATTTAGCTGTCAGTAGGTACAGAACCTTTTATAATTGAACCATGTATCATGTATACATAGACAAATATGTGTTTCAGCTTTGGCCTTCAATATGTTTTTTCATCTACATTAAAGTTGCTGCTGTGACTCTGGCACATTCTGAAGCCCTCTAGACGTAGGCGCTGGACTGAACGCTTTGTATCAGGCAGTAGAGGTGGGAGAATAGGTGTAAAACTAATCTTTTCTTTTTCATCGCTTCAAATACACAAACCTTAAGTTATGCACAAACAAATGAAAATCGGAAGGTAAGCTTTACTGGTCATAAACAGGACAGTTTTCATTCCTTTTGAGCCAATCATTAAATTTGCCATTATTTATATAGAGGCGGAGCACTGACAGTCCCCGAAGTATTTTTGGTGAATATTAATGACATATATGTATGTGTATGTAGGTTCTTTGCGCTTAGTGATATTTTGTAAAAGATAATTTAACGGAAACAAATTTTAAAATATAATTTTTTAATCGGGAAACTCGATGTTAAGATTAAATGTTATATTTTGTGTGGCTTAGTAGTTCCGGATATTGTTAAAAAGTGTGAGACAACTGCAATGTACTCGTATTTGCATGAATATGATTAGTGTGATGTACTGCCAATGATTTACAGCGAAACAAAATTCCTTTCCTTTGAACCCGGGTGTTGCATGACTTTACGAATATGCTGAGATTATGTTTCGTTACACCCTTTACTAGTTGTAATTAACGGTAAATCGGTAGTTCGCATAGTATATTATCATGGACAATATATGTACACAGTATATGAAGATTTATGTATGTAGTAGGTATGTACCAATATGAATTTGAGTTCCACATTGCTTAATGCACCCTATGTTGTTCATTGTTCCCAGTGCAATGGAAAAAGTCGCACGAAAATTGTTGTGGAAATTTCACTTTTTATTTTGAACTTGCTCTTGCAATTTTGTACATTTTTTTAAATTTATGGTTTGCAGATTTTGCGGTGAAATTATTTTTAATGTGTTAAGTTGCGTGCGCGCTTGAAGCTGCATCCAACAACAATTAAATTTTGCCAGTTGAATTACGTCAATAACCGCTCTTGGCTTTTAAAATGTTTTGTGTTTAAATTTGTGTTTATCAAAAACTTAGTTAACTAAATATTACGAGAAATTGCTTCAAGACACATAACACAAACATGCAAAATAATCTGCCCTATCGCTGAGTACGTCGTAGAAAAGTTACGAACGTAACCCTTCGCTACGAATTCCAAAAATTTGCTTTCGCTTAATCCGTGTGAACTCAAATGCTAAATTTAGAAATTTCGACATCAGCTGGGACAAAGTAATCACACAAATTTTAGCAGAATAATTTAATTTTATAGCTCTATTCTGGATTTATTAAACAAAATGAATATCCTTTAGAGTGCCAGAATAATATTTCTCAAATATACCATTAATCCTCTGGAATCTGATAACACTTTGTATACGTATGAAAAAGTTTCGATTGTTGAAAGAAATATATAATTTTACCAATTTTAAATTACAGATTTGTTAAAAATATTCAATGAAACAAGTCAGCATTTATGAATGTGGATGGGGTTCTAAAAGATAGTATCTAAAGTGTTCCGAGACCGTCGTCAATGAATGAGATCCATAAACTGGCTTCGAAGCTAAGATTTTGGCGGAAGGTGGTTACCAGACGTGATTTGGTTATTATACTAATCGTCCAATCGACATTGTTCAAGTTTTGAATACATTGCAGTCACGGCTATGCCCTCTATGGGTAAAGCTGGAAATGAGTAACGAGGACAAACGAAATGCGAAATGCGAAAATGAACTTCTATGCAAAATCGTGGTATTCGGGTGTAAAATTGTGTCCAAAAGTTGTCCACACTTCTCATTTCTAAATTTGGTGTTATCCACTCCAAATTCTGAATTTACTGCAACTATTCCAGCAACCGAGCGTAATGCGAAAGCGTTGTTAAAATTTTTGAACTCATATGGAAAACAACAAACAAAAAAGGAAATTGCTTTAAATAAAAACATTTTTATAAAATTACATACTCACTATGTTTCCGTATTATTATAAATTATTGAAATAAAGTGGATATTCCTTTACACCGACAACCAAAACACGTCGTAACAAATTCATTGGAAAATCTACGAAATCGCGCTACGAATGAACTCACCGATGCAACTCTACGAATTTCGAATCTACGACATAGCCATTCGTACTCAGTGATGGCTTTTTTCGTAGAATATACGAAAATCGTACTACGACGTACTCAGCGATAGGGCTGAACACTTTATGATAAAAGCAAAAACATCCGACGTCAATTCTAGAATAACTTTTGCTCACTTATCCTAAATAACCTCAATCATTCTAATTATATTTTGTTGGCATATTGTAAAACAATTATTTTTAATATGCAAAGAAAACATTTGTTTCTTCAAATGATCGTGAAAGCTCTTTTGAGCAAACAGCACATTTTGCACTTACATACGTTTGTAGATACGAGTATGTTTTTTCAAAACCTACCAGTGGCGTAGATGCCTTCGGGTCATGAGGGGACGTTAGAAAATCTTTAATTCCGTAGCTTTTATTCAAAATTCAGAACGACAAAACGCGTGCTGTTCGTGTTTTAAATACAAAATTTACTGAAGCATAAATTTCGCACAACTAAAGCTAAACCATCACTTCTGAGCGAACCATATAAATCCGAGTTGAGCGGAAACTGGTCAAAAGACTGATGAAAGTCCCAAATTTAGTTCCGATTTCGATCAAATTGTTTTACTTGCATCGTAATTGGTGAACTACAGCTGGGCTGCTGCTTCCTATTTCTATTTACCTCCTAGATTTGAGAAATTTACATCCTTGATAACTTAGTATGTGATGCTAGAAATAAAAGCAGTGCGGCTACGCCTGGTAAATACCAAATCAAGCCCAGCAGTAGTATCATAGAGAACGGCGACTGGGAATTATTTCAAGCCACTCTAACCTCTAAAGTGGTGCGACTTGGAACACATATTTATTCCGCTATCAACCACAAAAATAATGCACTGTCCGGGTACAGGATTTCCTCGTAAAAAATATGTAATTTATCAATGACAAAATCAATAACAAAAAAGAGAGTGCGCTTGGGCATCGATATGCAGGTGAAAGTTTCCTTAATTACATTATAACACTGAGTTTCGTAATTTTAAATTGATAAAATCAAAACTTGCTTAAGATATCAGTTTCATTTATGAAAAATATGCTTCGCTGACCTGTGAGACGAAGTTAGGTGAGTTGAGATAAATTAAGGTTAGGGAAAGTCAGTTTAGATATGCTGAGGGGAGTTGAATACAGTGCCATTTGAACTCGTGATATAAATTTACTAAGAGCCTAAAAGAGGGCAGAAAAAATCGAATCTTCACTTCTGTTGACGTAAGGTCAGACTTAATGCAATAAAAATTTTAAAGTAGAAAAGTTTTAATGAATTTCAGCGTTTTATCACGCAACTTTTAATTGCTTATTAAGAACAGCATGTTAAATACATATAGGCATCAAAATAAGAATAAACATACTCAGCATGATCTCAGGATCTCGAAATACCGGGCATTGCTTAAAAAAATAATTCATTTAATAGCCATTAACATTTTTTAATTTTTTAATACAAATATCTCATTTTCGAAGGGTAAAACAAAGCATTATTTCTAGCACTGGTTGCGCTTTACTCGTTTGCCTACTTGATAAAACAGTACCCACCACCCAGCCAAAGTTACTGTTGAAGCCTTATGTGCTCGCAACACTTATTTAAATTTGGCATCGCTTTAAATTTAATGCCAGAGAAAATAAAAAGGAAAAAGTTTACCTTGAGTAATAACTTTTTTAATAAACTCGTTGCAAGGCTCCAGCAAGGGTGGACAATTCTGTCAGATCTGTATACTTTTCAATTAATCTAAATAACATATATGTATGATCTTAAATATGACGTTTTTGAAGCTTATAATTTTACTGTTATTAGAAAGGAGCTGGAGAATATCCCCCTTGATGTAGAAAATAAGCCTTAATATAATAGCGATCTTAATAACACTAATGAGGTGGTTAATATGGATAATATAAATTGCGTCGAGTTTTAACGAGCAGCTTGCAAGTGTCCAATATTAGAAAGGCATACAATTTATCAAACGGTTTGGAAAAAGAAATTGATAGTTTTTGTAATGGAGGTGATAAAGGCCTACTGAAAGCATTTAACTTTTTGTCAATAATCCAACCAAGAAATGTTGAGGTGGCGCTGCTTCTCCACTGTAGGTTTTATAAGCGACAAATTTAATTCTAGATTGTTTAAATGTGTTACCCATTAAATGATTTAATTTTTTTAGATCGCATTATGATAAAAAGAAGGAAGAAAACTGACTCGCTCATTATGGAATTTATATTTGTGTATTGTTTTTTTTTATAATATTTACTGCAGCACATAATAATATTTAATATTGATCTCAAAGAGTGATTAAAAACAATTTTGTAATAATAATAATAGTTTGGCGTTTACACTATATAGCTCCTACCGTTTATAGTGTGCGTTTTGTGCCAACTCCAATTTTATAGTCCATACATATATACCTATTTGGTACAGCAGGAATATGTATATTTGTACATGGGTTTTAAATTACTTTATTATTTTATTTTTTTTTGTTGATAGAAAAAAACCAATAAATATATACATGAACTACAGCAAATTGTGCTTCTTTGTTATATTAATACGATTTAGAATACTACGATTTAGAATACTACAAATAAATATTTACGAATCAGAACTTCCAGAAAAATCTTCTACTGTACAATCTTCTGTATGTTGATTGCACCAAAATTGCGGTTAAGGCTCGATATTTATGTAAACAATTCTCATACAGCTCTGCCTCGGTTTCCAGGGCTTATGGCGTGTGAGAATGCTACTAATGCTACGAGTACACAAGTTAAACCCTGACACCTCGTATCAATACTCCATTAGTCATGCGAATGTGAAATTTGCTACGTTTAGAAAAACTTTTTTCTACTTAACAAAGTGTTTGTGTTAAAAAATTGCGGTTTTGCAAGGCGAAAAGCAATGAATAAGACATAACAAAACCACAAATACTTTTTCGCTGAATATTTAAGAAAAACAAATAAACAACAAAGCTAAGACAAATGGAATTAAGCATACATACGTAATAAAATAATCATTAGGTAATAGACTAAGCATGGGAGTTCGTTGCTTAAGTCTTTTGTTATCGTTGGTCAGTTCCGTTGTTAGCCAAATATTCGTATATGACATATGTACATATGAATGTTTGTATGTATGTTATGTATGTAATGTGCCAATAGGTGAGAAATGTGTAAAATTTATTGCTCAGCTTAAATGCTGCAAAAGTGATATTAAATTTTAAGAAGAATTTGTTATTGTAGTACACATATTTGTTATTTGAAAATATTTTTGCGAATATCAATTGCCAAAGCGCGAATTTTCCACAGTGTGCGTTTTTACTTAGAAAAAACATGCAACTGCGATGAAATTTATAAATTAGATTTATTATTTTGATGTCGTAAACTTCTAGTGTTATGGAGTTTTATATGTTTTTAGCTCCATCATAATTGCAATGTCCAAAAAAAATTTTGTAACAAAGTAACCATAGTATTTTTCTGAAAGGGAAGATCGTGCGGTTAAGTTGTGGTGTACAAAGTTATAGTCCAGCATATCTGATATTTTTTGTTTTTAATTTGTAGTTTTAGGTATTTGTACCACAAATTTGTACCACAAATATGAAAATGAATTTTATGAGAACCTTTGAGAAAAAGGTTTTCTATTACTAAGATTTTTACTAGGCTTTGCTGAGACTCGTCATCCGATCTCAGCGGCATGGCAGTTATAACACGCACCCCTATACACTCGACCACAACGGCCCCGTAAAATATAAGAAACTTATTTTATGGGCCCTACGGGAAAAATATGTTATAAAAAATCCGCTATGCGGGGAACAGACATTAAGATAAAATATAATCCAATGACTCTCTTTGATCCATTTAACTATAAAGTTCTTATTTATAAAACTAACAAGACCTGGACAATAACATTGTTCACCCAAATTTATATATGAGATGTCGTGCCCTTTCAGGTAAATGTCATGGTCACGATGTTGCAACAAATTTTTAGTTTTTTGCACAGTGTTATCAGCAAGATAAATATTTTTAATATTTTGGGAAGTCCTTTAATTATAATTATGAGAGAAAACAAATTTTTTTTGTAATAGGTGGGACCGATTCGAGAAAAGTTCAGGGCATTATCGCCAACAGTTGGGCACTATTTTCGAACTTTTTTAGGACTATTTCGGGACTACCTTGCGGCCATCAGATCAAGTTCTGTTATTATTTTAGACTAGTTACCAACTCTTGGTTCGAAACGGTAAAGAAAATACGAAAACACTATCGAACTTTTCTTGGTTCTCAAAAAACTCTGAATGGAATTTCGGAATGGCCCTGATTCAGTTATTATGAAAATTCTCAAAATAAAAGGCTTTGAAGTTTTTAAAATAATTACTTATATAATATAATAATATATGGTAAATATTATATGTATCTCATAAAATAATTTTTTTTCTTGTTCCTTCTAGAAACTTACATTTTCTATAAAAACTACACGTACTTTTTTTTTTGTATGTTATATGTGTTGTAATCTAGATTTTTGTATTAAAACATTCAATACGAAGCCATAATCGCAATTTGTCTATGAAATTATTCAGGCATGTTTTGAAAATCGTACGATTTAAATTCGGTTCGTTTTGTTAAAATGAAATGAAAAGGATAGGGCAGGATGATAAGATGAGTAAAGAGGTAGGAAGTTCTCAACAATATTAAAACAAACACAAGTATGAAAAAACAAAATTATAATTAGCGCAAAGTTCCAATACCGTTTTTTTTGGGTATTTGGGACCTTTGATTCCGAAAATCACATTTTTTTATATCGGTCTTCCATGATTTTTATGTGCTGGTGGAACCGCTCATGAAGGTAGACTATTGCTGGAGCTTTCAGCGTGATCGACCAGATGCTTCAGTTTCCAGAAGATCTCTAAAAAGAACTTAACTTTCATGGCCGGTGCATAGCATGAAGTACTGAAAGCTCCCAATTGATGATATTTTTCAATTAAACTACTAATGTGTATTAATCCAATAAAAAAAAAATTTTTTCCTTCGAGAGCAAAACATACATTTTGCGTTTTTTAGCGAAAATTCGTCGTAACTATGATATGTTTAATTGGATCAAATTGTCACTTAAGTATCCTTATGTGAACACAATAAGCAATAAAATTATTGAAGATGTTAAAGTTACAGCATTTTAAATATAATGAAATACCGAAAATTTCCCAAAATTTCTTTTAATTCAAGAGTAATTTCTTCCTTAAAAATGGGCACCAAAAAAAATCGAAACGGTGGTTAGGGATACAACAGCCCTGGAAAACAAAACAAATTTTTGCATTACAGCCACGAGAGAAAATATGTTGTTTTTTTTTCAATATTTTCACAACGAAAGCTAAGTGGATAAAATTAATGTGATTTTTGGTGTCAGCGGGTAAAAGTTACCCAGAAAACTTTCTTAAAACTTTGCGCCAAATTGGCTGTTAACCAGTGTAATTTTAATAAAAAAAATAATAAATAATTGTACCAATATAATATTTTTGGTAGAATGCAAATTTAGCACTACTCACATTTAGAGAACTGTGCAAAGTGTTAAACAAAAGCCAACACAATAGAAAGCATTAACGCATTGGTTTCAAGTGGTACGTCCGTCTTTGCGCAATCATGCAAACGCTCACAAGCAATACAAAATAAATGCAGATTAATGAGTACTTATGAATATACGATAGTCATTAAGTAGCACAACACATTAATGCAAACATCATAAATTTTACGCAAGGTGTACGCGAAAAAATATATGTGTACATAGAGGTACATACGTATATTGAGGTACACTTTTTATAGCCAATCCGAAACTTAGATTATCAGATACACAAAATGTCAATAAAAGATGTTTATAACTAATTACTGCACATTGTAAGCTGGCATATTTAGCTTATCTTAGCTATAAAAATTATAACTCGATTTAGATTGGTATTTAACGAAATAAACAACATTACGCTTGTGCAATAAAATGCAGAAAACTTTTGAATATACCTCTCACAAAATCGTATAAGGCATGTGATTCTTTTATAAATAGAAAATTACCCAAAAGCGACCAGAGACTGGCAACTGGCAAGATGCTGCCGTGTATCTAAGCTTAATTAAACAGTTCACATGGCTTCTCATAAAATACATCTGCCGTTCGGAGTCGGCACAAAATTGTAGGCCCCTAGATTTGTGGTGGAATATAAAAACACACATCACAAATGGTAGGAGAAGCTCGGTTAAACTTTCAGCTATATAGTGGAAGAGACAAGTTATTATTATTATTATAGAGTTTCTCCATCTTGGCAGGGTCCGTTACCGGAGATAAAATTTGTCCCGGATTTCGAAATCAAGGGACAATGCTCTGTTGGTTTAATATATAACAAATGTGTGTGTATTTGGCTCTTATTGGTTTAGGAAGGACCTTACCATGTTGCATGTGTTTAGTATGACTGCTTTTTGGATTTTTTGAGCGTGTTTATTATTTGTTGGTGTATTATTTTCGCAACTGTGTCATGTCTTCGTGTATATTTTGTTCGGGCTAGTATTGGACATCGTGCTGAAATATGATATATTGTTTCAGTGTGTATTTTGCATTTTCGGCATTTATCTGTTGTGATAGTTGGGTCTATTATATTATATTTTCTGTAGTTTCTCGTCGCTATGATTTGGTATTGGATTGCTAGGATGAATCCCTCTGTTTCAGGTTGGAGTTCGCCCTTTGTGAGCCCAGTGTATGTTTTTAGTTTATCTATGTTTTCGGATTCAAATATGTATGGGTGTTTTCCATGTAGTTGTTTCTGTTTCCAAGCTTCTTTCTTTTCTTCTATTGTATGGTTCTGAATGTTGTGTGCTTGACTGTTTTTAGAGGGGTGTATCCTTTGTCTGCTTGAACTATTGCGTGGTGTAGTGATGTGGTTTGTGTATGAAAATACTTTCTTAGGTTACATATTTAGTTGTTGTGCAGTTGTATAATATCTATGAGACCTCTGACACCGTCCATCCTAGGAATGGTTAAACGTTCTTTACATGCGTGTAGATGGTGTTTTTGGTATTTGGTCAGTTTTGTTCTGGTTGCTATTTGTATGTTTTGTAAATCTGTGTTGCTCCATTTGATTATCTCAAAGGAGTATGTAAGTAGGGGTATTGCATATGTGTTAATTGCCTTAAAAGGGTTTCTTGAGTTGAGGTAAGTTTTCAGTAATTTCTGAAGGCGTTGAGTGTATGCTGTTGTTAGGTCTCTTTTTATTGTTAAATGGTTTATGTTTGTGTTTTGTTGGAAACCAAGGTATTTGTATAGTTCACCTTCTTCCATGTCCAGGTTAGGGTTTCGTTGTTAAGTGTTTCTGTTGGTCCATTTGCCGTGTTCTAGGTGTTGGGTTTTGCAATTGTCGATACCGAATTCCATTTGTATATCTGT
Organism: Philophylla caesio; assembly: GCA_963971545.1. NCBI lineage: Eukaryota > Metazoa > Arthropoda > Insecta > Diptera > Tephritidae > Philophylla > Philophylla caesio. The sequence continues at coordinate 33,891,778 of OZ020606.1, read as the reverse complement.
TGTAGCTTTTTCGACTGTTTTTAATAATCTTTGTAGGTTTGATTGTGTGGATGCGTAAGTTTAATGTCATCCATGTATAGCAGGTGGCTTATTTTGTGTAGGTTTTGTTTTTGGTTTTTTATGGTGAATCCGTAGCCTGATTTATTGAGTAGGTTGGAGATAGGGTTAAGGCATATTATATATTATTATTATTATTATTATTATTCTTATTCTTATTCTTATTATTACTATACATACATACATATACATGTGTACTCAATGTTATTGAACCGCTTTTTTTTCAATACTACTTTCAATACTACATCCATAATAAGCTCGGCGCCCTAAATATGGCTTTAATATGCAATAAGAGAAATTTCATTGTTTCTACTTTCTTTCATTAACCAAGAATTTTGTTATGCAGTTTGATTCCCAATAAATGGGGAACACATAGCAGCTTTTAATTACTCTTTAAGTGTTTCAAATAAGAAAGCTCTTAGCACAAATATGTCAATTGCCTCCGTTTTTGGAATTGACTCGCAAAGTATTTTGTGAGCTCGTGCGCATACCGACACGCATATATATTTGCTTATTTTGTATGAATAAATATGAAGTTAAAAATGTTGCATGCCCACCCATTTATTCTGGAATAGATTGAGAAAGTTTAAAAAATGAAATAAAGCTAAAATACATGTATGAATAAGTAGATTTGTATGTTCATATGTGGGTACTGAGCGAAAAAAATGTGTATCCGACCTATGCCAAATTTGCCTTCGAAGTGGGTAGAAACGATAAATCAGTGTACAGTGTATGTATATGTTAAGCTGCGATTCAAATAATGGGTGATATTTTGATTTTAAAAGGTTTACAAATACTTATTAATTTTTCACATTAGATTATTTTTTAAATAAAATGCCAACTTACTATATTTAAACATTATCGAAAATTTGTAGTCGATTTTGAAGAGAAAATATGTATAAGAGAACATGAAATCCGAGACAGTTCACAATCCGTGTTACTTGTCGTATTTCTATAGTCCGCTATTAAAATAATAGTTATACATATGGATGCACTGTGCAATTTTGTATATTATTGTATTGTGTTGTATTCAGGCAATCAGCAATAAACCGCTTATAGTAAATATGAAATGTCGGTTTCTTAAAAATATGTATACGCACATTTGCATTTAGCTTTAATTTACATTTTTTAAAACAGAAAGAGCCGATCGAATAAAACACACAAATAACACACTAAACATACCTTTCCGAGTTGCATTAAAATAAGAAAATTTTACATATGAAACAAAAACAACAAGTTCACAACGATTGTATTACGATAACGCAATACGATAAATACGAGAAATAACACGGCTCGTTAACTCCCTACAGGCTTTGTTTTGCCCTTGCCATTATAAATGAGCTGGAGAATATCGTCCTCGAGTAGCCTTACTATGAAAGCGATGTTAATAACACTAACGACGAAGTGCTCGCAAGTACCCAATAATCGAAAGACATACAATTTATCAGAAGGTTTGGTAAAATAAATTTTTTAGTTTTTGTAATGAGGACGATAAAGGCTATTTCCTAAAGAGAGCTTTAACTTTTAGTCGACAATCCAACCAACAAGTGTTGAGGCAGAGCCGTGCTTCTCCACTCAGTTTTTATATGTAACAAATTTAGGTCCAGCTTGGGAGCAAAACCGTTTAGGCTTTAATTTCTTTAAGATTGCATATTTATCAAAGTTAGGAATAATTCTGCCTCGTTCAAAATGGAATGCGTTATGTTTCTCAAACTGTGATTAAAAATAATTTTACTTTATGTAGTTGCATTTGCTTCTGTACCAAATATGTATATTTGTAATTGAAGTATAAACTATTTTGCATGTTTGTAAAATTTTACGTTTATTTTTTTTTTGTTCTTGAAAAGACAAATAAATATATACATATGTACATGAATTACAATTAAACGTTCTTCTTTGTTATATTAATGCTATTTTGAATACGACTATAATACAACGATTACAGACGCGTAAAATTTTTTGACAAACAAAATTACGAATCAAAACTTTGTGAATTTTCGGACGGTCCCAAGTGGGAGATGGAGTAACCATCATACATACATATATACATACATAATTTGTGAGATGTTCATATTATAAACATATATATCTATATATTGGTATACTTGTGTATTTATATACATATATTTATTTTCAACACGCGTATTTGATTTTATCATTACATGATCAGTAGCAACATAATAAATGTATTTAAACTTACATTTTTTTCTTCAAGTGACCATATATCAAATACCAGTTCCACCTTATTTAATGCACTTTGGCCGATTTTTAAGTTACAATCAATTTTTTTTCATATTTTTCTACACGGTATTTGTTAAAAAATGTGCTTCTAACTTGAATATCGACTTTATCTGGACTAAAACTATGGTTGTAATATTACCAAATTAACTTCGAATTTGGTAAGCCAAGATTGTCACAATATTGTTTGCTCTAAAAAGAGTTGCTAGATTCACAGTTTTAACTGTAAGTTACAGTTCTCTAGAGAAGCTTACAGTTTTCTTAAACTACCTCCTAGTACAAGATACAGTTTTTCTGAAATTTCTGATTTGAATCACTAATTTACATAATAATAAATTACATAATTGTGAATTAAACATTCCAGTATTTAAAGACTAGCTTTGTTTGTTAATTGCAATTAAAACTCTTAATGTCATTTTATTGAAAATTAACTGGTTTTTGTTATTTATGTTTAAAAAATAAAAATAAACTTTAATTCTCTACAACACACTCTTCGTTTTGAATGTTGCAGTGTTTTGTTCAAAAATACAGTTTTTTTATATGTACAGTTTTTTGAAACAAAAAAATTGCATATTCCTCGAAACCTTGCAGGAGATGGTTCAAATCATAAAATACTGACGTCAAGCATTATCGTCGTACTACTTGTAGTTTATTTTCTTGACATACTACGTGGTACCAAAGGGATTGCCTTTGGTGATGCTAATGCCAAGGGATATGCTTGGCTACCTGAAAAAATACATCCTTTCTGTGCTCCTTGGCTGTTATGTTTCCAAAAAGTTGTAAACCCATAGACGAAAAAGTAGGATACATTCAGTGAAAATTCGAAAATTGATAACTTTAGCAAGCTTGCGTTTAAATTGGTGATGTTTCAAGTTTAATTGATACCAGGGCGGTTTGATAAGTCCGAGACTTTTTGAATTAAATATATCTTTTCGGCAAAAATGCGTTATAAGTATGTCTCAACATATTTTGCTTTTAACTCTACGAGTATACGTTAAGTTCAGCGTTTTTCCAATTTTTGTATTCCTTCTAAATAATATATTTTTTCACGGCTCTCAAAATAGGCGTTTGTTTCAATTTCAATTTGATTCAAACCTTTTACCACCCAGCCATTCGGTTTGGTAAAAGGAAATAGTCGCATAGGGCCAAATCTGCAGGATATGCTGGATTGGGTAGCAGTGTGTAGCCTAATTCGTGGATTTTTATATATCCTTTGTAGTGGTCAAACGGTTGCGTTTATGGTCGAGTGTGACCAATCGCGGCACCCATCGCGCGGATAGCTTTTTCATATACAAATATTCGTGTAAAATGTGATGTACGCGCTCAGTTGAGATGCATAAAGCCTCAGTCACTTCACGCACTTTTCCCGGTGATCCAATATAATTCCATGGATTTTATCACCGATTTCTGGTGTAACTAACACTTTTGCGCGACCTGAACATTCGGCGTCACTTGTGCTGATACCACCACAACGGAACTCAGTAAACTACTTCTTAACTATTAAAGCCTTACCTTGGTTTGTTATGGTTTTTTTACCCAAAAAATTATACTTAATCAGCACACGAAATTCGCTTCTTTATTTTTGGTAAAAGGCATGCCGTAGTCTGCTTTTAATGGCTATCAAGCATAAACTCGTAAAGCTCATAGACTCAGCTAGCCCAAATTTGATAGAGGTCTATTAATAGACGGCAGTTAAGGACAACAATAATGAATTTAAGGTTTCTGAAGATTTCAAAAAGTCACTGACTTATCAAACCGCTCTCTAATTTTGATTAAAAACCGGAAAAAAATTCATATAATTTAGCGATTACACTATGTACGAGCTCGTAGCTCTGTGTTCGGGCGAGCTTTTCTTATCTTTAGTGGAAACACTTTTTCTATGATTACGATTTTAATTGTTTTAACTGAGATTCGATCCCCTAACTTTTTTTTTACAAGTTACCTATTAGTAAATACTCCTTTTAGTTTCACAAATTAATTTAATTGTTATTTTATTTTTTAAACATAATTGATTTAATTTATTAAATAACTTTTCATAAAATGTCTTCAAAAGTATTTGAAATTATTTGAGCAGTAAAACTAAATATTTTTAAGTCGTTTCAAACTACCTAACAAATTTATCTTGAATACATGCGTCTTTTTTATATGAAATGTGCAAATATTTTACTTAAAAAAATAAGTACGAATATGAATAGTCGTAGATATGACATACATACATTTTTGTCGTCAAATATTGTACGCAAACATTTGCAATTTTTACTCCAACTCAAATATAGTTTTTTCGCAACTAGCAAACACATTCATATATACACTAAAATTAAACTGAGTATATTAGTATGTAGATATGTTCATCCAAAAATAAATATAAGTATATACTCGTACATAACTAAAAAATTGCAAGGTCACACATAAATTAACTGATGCCCACAGTAAAATATTAAAGCCACCCAAACAAAAATTCAATGATTAATATGGCTTTGTTGACTAGCCCATCTTTATTTAGGCAATGATCGCGAAGATCGCACGTTTATAATTTGCATTAGAGTTGTGTACATAGAGAGCTATTTATGGATACATGTACTATTTATATACAGAATGGATTTCGATTGAAACTTATATAATACCCCTTTTCCTAAGACCAAATCAACTAATGTACACAAAAATTAAGAGATCGTACTTTATTAACAAAGAGGTTATAACAAAATAACAATAATTACACTTTTTAAACTTTTTGATTTTTTGATTGAATTTGGAACCAGATTTAAGAATCTATATTTTACTCAATACATTTTTAAAAATTGATAATTATTTAAACCGAGAAGCCATACTTTTCATTCATTTGTTTACACAGAAATTATGTTTTTTTTTTCATTTAACTAACGAAATTGAAAAGTGACATTTTTGCCTTTAAATATGGAACTCCATATATTCAGTTTTATTGAAGCAGATGGAACACAAAAAGTCTGAGGTAAAAATATAAATGAGAAGTCAAATCGAATAAGTAAGAAATTTTGTTAAATTGTACCTAAGAATATTTATCCATACAAAAGGTATGTACGTAAATATCCAATTGATCAATCGAAGTAGGAGTGTGGCAATCGATTTTGATACACTTTTAAATTACACAAGATTTAACGTCGAATTTGCAATTATTTAAGTATTTTCACTTTACAATTTAATTACTTTTGTGCTTGCACCCACTTAGGTTCAATTTTGTTTTAGTGGCTATTAATTTTAGTTAAACGATTTTGATTTAAAAATTAACGTTGGACACAAACACAAACACGACTAGGCCGAAAGACAAGTGAACACCGAAACACCGTAATCCAAAGTGTGCCGAGGTGCGAACCCACCGCGCTTAACAACTGACGACCACGATGTCTACTATCAAACTAGCAACCACGACCAACAGCTACATTAACACAACCGCGTTCAATTCAAGCCAACAACAAGTTTTGCAGCAGCTGCAGCACCATGAAGTGTGATCGAATTTCTAGTCATTGGGGTTTTTTTTTTTTTAACTTTTTGTTACTATAAGGCTGAAAAAGTACATTCGTACATTAAAACAAGCATACATATTTGAAATTTTTAAACTTTTTTGTACTGCTTGCTTTGGCTTTATTTACCATGTCTGTCAAAAAACTTAGGAGATTTACAATATTTAGGAAAATTTGTATTTATGTGTTTAGCCTACAAAAATATTACATCTCACAGATTTTAAATTTCGTTACTAATTAATTAAAGTCATCTTAGATACTGATCATTAGTATGGGATCCATTCCACGAAGTGATCACACATAAAGTTACGATAGATCCAAAAATATCTACTTGGAAATAACTTGATTCTTGCTTTGATGAAGGACTTGTATATAAAAGATAACAAAGTAGACTAGAATTCATTTTAAACATAATAATAAACTAAATAATCTTATTGATGACGCCTGATATCCCTTTGCAACCAGTACGAATGTTTGTGGAAGCTAGTATCCGTCGAAAACTTAAAAATGTATCCAAATGTATCCATCTCAGAAAAATAAGGTATCTCGGCATTTAAACATATTTGCACAAGTTTAAAATCAATTTATGTCAAATGTATCAAAAATAGTCTTTTAAACTTTCCACTCAAAAAAAGCGTTTGTAGTTGAAGGTTTGACTGTAAGTAAAAAAAATATTAATTTCAACAAGTAAAATAAATTTGTCTTATAGTTTTTATGATTAAATAAATATTGTATATTAACAAGCAATAAAAAGAACATACATAAGTATTTCAGTATGTATTTTTGATTATTTTAATAAACCTGAAAAATTGTATATACCAAGGAATGAAAACTATTTATAGAAAATGTTTAGCCATAAGAAGAATTCTTGCTGTTTATTATTATTTCTGGAAAATATGGTACCTACTATAATTTAAAAATTTATCAAACATTTATCAACTGCAATTTTTCAACAATGAAATGATGAGCAAAGCCAAAATCGGTGCTCAGTTTAATATTATGCACTGTTGCCAATTGTTTGGTATATTTTTAAAACAAGTTAATAGCAATTTTAAATCATAACTAATTATAAATAAATTTTATAGAAATATATATTTGAGTTCATATAAAAATTTATCCAAATATGAACTGAGCCAAAATAAGAAGTATCCCGCAATATTTAAGGCAGAAATGTATCCATTTGGATGCATTTGTATCAAAACGGCAATACTGCTGATCAGTAAGGGAGCACTACTGTCCTATCGACAGACGTATGGGTTGATACGGTGGCCGAAAACAATAACATACCGCAATCGCAGCAATTTTTAGGCTTACTATTAAGAAAACTTGCCCATTAAGATAGTTGGTATAAAAAAAATTTTTAGGTGGCGCAAAGTTGAAATCGTTTTTTCATTCGCGGAAGACGTAAGAAAAAAACAGCTATAACTCTAAGTACTTGATGAACATTTGGAAAAGCAACGGAGTTGCAAATATCCATAGCTTTAAATGTTTTGGAAAATTCAAGCTGAGGTGGTAGAAGAGCGTCTGTTTTTAAATCGGCGATGCTCGATAACTGTATTTTTTTTATATTTGTTAGGGATGTCAATTTTACGCATTTTGTTGATCCCGGGATTTTCGAGATCTGAAAACGATATCCCGGGACAATGCCGGGATCCCGAATTTTTCGAAATTTTGATTCGTAATTTTTAATTTGCCAAAAAATGTTACACGTCTGTAATCGTTGTATTATAGTAGTATAAAAATTAATTAATATAACAAAGAAGAACGATTTGTTGTATTTCTTGTACGTATATATTTATTGGTCTTTTCAAGAACAAAATAGAAATAAACGTAAAATTTTACATACATACATGCATACAAATTAATTTATACTTCAATTACAAATATACATATTTGGTACAGAAGCAAATGCAACTACATTAAGTAATATTATTTTTAATCACTGTTTTATACCAACATTAAACATCACTCATTCTATTTTAAATCTGCAATTAAGAAGCACTGCTGCGCCCCAACACTTGTTGGTTGGATTGCCGACAAAAAGTTAAATGCTCTCTGTATGACGTAGCCTTTTTATCGCCTCATTACAAAAATTATCAATTTCTTTTACCAAGCCTTCTGATAAATTTTATTCCTTTCGATTATTGGACAATTACAAGCATTGGTTTCTCTCCACAGGGTTAATTTTCGCTTGAATCGCGCACGACATTCGATGCAAGAATCTCGATTGCAGTGACTACAATTAAGTGAAGTCATTCTGAGCTTTTCAGAGGAACACAAGTAACAGGAACCACTTGATGATCCTCCATTTTCAAATCCCAATTCGTCATCGGCCATCTACGGGATTTTCGAACACAGTTCATGTCGTTACACAATTAATCACATTGTATATCGGGAAGTTTTTCTAGAGGAGCTTCGATTCCAAATTTACGGATCGAGTATATTCTGAAACTTCCCCACGGTTTAATTAAAATAAACCTCTTATCGAAATTAAAAAAAACTCGTGTATAATTTAGTAGTAAAAAAAACTTCAGTAGCACTAACATTTCGTAAAATTTACGAAAAGAAGTCCATCACTAAGCAACCCGAAACAACTCGTCACCGCGAAATATGAAGCTTAACGAGATTTCAATTGGATGGGGAGCTTACTGTGCCATATTCAAATTTAAGTTTTCCATTCGTATGCATATGTCCCTCCAACAGGGGCGTTTAAACTCCAAAACGGCTCGTGCGGCCGGCCTTGGAAGATGGAATTAAAGAATAAATTTTACAAATAAGCTAAGAATATATACGCAAATCGTTGAAATTTCAGCCAACCTTACTTCTTAACGCGCTTTTTCAAGCGATGGATATTTTTGAGAATGGTTCACGTTTAAAAGTATGCGCAAGTGTAGAAAGTTTCTGATTGTCATTTACTTGGGAATAATTTGCATACGGTTCAAGCGGCTCATTAGACTTGCTAAATTTACCATAAACTAGAGATTTACAGTACGTCACATCGATAAAAAGTACCAACATAGAAAAATGGCCTTTCACCGCTTTCGGCAGCGGAAAGATTAGCTGTATTTTGCAACGTTCGTATTTGGTATCTCCGCAAATTAATACAGCATTAGAAGGGACCCTTTGAGTTGTGAGTAGAAGCGATACTTTCTGGGACAATCGTATCGTTAACATTTGATGAACGATTTAACGAGACAAAAGCTCTCTACATCTAAGGCAACATACGGACGCTTAAAGGATTTATCTTGCACATCAGTTGCATCATAGATCCGCCACAGCTTAGAACAGCCACCATCGGCGTTTAGTCACATACTTATATCCGTCACAAAATTTTGATTGCATTCAGTAATTTTTGTGTCCTGGTAGTGCATTCAACATTTTTTGTGATGGCAGCTGTATTTTTTGACATTGAAGTAGTCTGTATTTAACTTTTCAACAACAAAGTATACAAAAATTTACTTCTCAGCCAATTATTTTCCATACGCCATTTTGAAAATTTGTATCCATTTAATTATTTGAAATATCATTTATTAGAAATATCAAAATATATATTATGAAAACATTCCATACATTTTTCGTCATCAAGCCTTTTTAAGTGAGACAAAAAAAACTTCAGTCACTCTTGCAGTTTTGTGCAAAAATAAAAAACGACTTAATGCCTAAGAGTTTTGTGGTTTGTAATGAGAAAACGGAACAACTTCTTGAATTGCCCTCGTAGTACGACGGCTATTACTGTACTACTCTGTATACTTACATTTTTTTAAGATTACAAAATCGGCTTCAATCGCAAACCTATACTTATTAATAACGCATGCACATAAATTGAGATGCTGGCAAATATAAAACTACTTTCTGTTTTTAAGTCTTCAAAAAATGTTTAAACTTTTAGAAAAAATCGCATTTTGTTTGAGTAGTCACCAAATAATTATATTTAATTAAATTTTTAGTGAAAAAAGAATTTAAATTTTTTGCTAGTTTAGTTGTTTGTTATTTACCACTTTTTATTCTGTGACCAAAAAAGTTAATGGAATATTCGTAGCCAAACTGGGCGACGTACAACAGTTCGATACGTGCAACGATGGACAAGAAGTCCATCAGCCCAAAGCCAATTCGTACTTGTAAATACTTGCACGTACGTCTGTATGTATGTACATATGTGACTATGTCCATACGTGCCAAGAAGTGTGGTTAATTTTCAAATCTATGTACATATGTATGTACATACATACATAGGTACAAGGTGATTGACCAATTCCATAAATTAGTTTTCGGTCCCCTTCGCATAAGCTCATATGTACCCAACAGTATTTTTCAGGTGGACAACTGCACTTCTTTCCTACTGAATATTCAGTAGGGATGAAGTTACAAAATCTGAATATTCTCATTCGTTTTTATATAGAGCACTTCCTTAGTAAAAAGCTGGAGAACGGGAAGCGAACATTTCCACTAGAAAAATTTCTTGAAATTCAGGCAGAATTTCGATAGGAAAAACAATATAAAGCACAGTACAAATTTCCTTGACCTTTACAATTGTTTTTGGGAATAAAAGAAATATTTATTGAATCACAATAATTTATTTGAAATCAAATAACTTAAAATACGTAAGGTGTAAGAATTTTAATTAATTTAAGAATAGTTTATAGTTTTTTAGTTTTAATTTTCAGTTTTTAATATACATATGTACATTTTGTTTTAATTGAATCACATTTATTAGAAAAGTAATTCAGCCAATTATTAATAAAACAGAGGTGAATAAAATTATTGAATTTATGATAAGTATTACAGCTTCTATGGTTTCTCGTCAATTTCTTTTTCAGAGATACAGCTTTATATTTATTTTTGTTTATTTTTTTGTTTTGATTGTGGAAAGTTTGAAACGAATTTAAATAGAGTTATTAAAAAATGTGAAATAAAATAATGAAATGAAATAACTGTGAGCATTTTAAGTACATAATATCAAAAATGATCTTTGAAAGAAAGTGTGCAGTATATATATATAATTTGAGAATATTTACCGCACAAAGCTATGTTAAGCGATTCAAAATGCCGTATTACCGCATTTATTATTTAACAGTCTGGAGTAATTCATTTCAACGCAAAGCTCTTCAGAAAGTATCCTGTTTAGGTATTTATGAATGCCATGAGCCAGTACGTATAGTATTGATTTGAAGAGGATGACCTGTAAATTTCAAAATTATGATAAATTAGTAAAATAAAGATTTTGAATAATTTTTTTTTCTTACATATTTTTCAAAGTTCAGTTTTAGAGAAACGCATCAAATTTCTTTTGTTTAAATCACTCATTCTTCAAATTTTCTTTTATGCATTATTTCACAATGTAATTTATAATTATTATAAAAAAAATTAATTATTTTACTCAATTTTACCGGGCAGATTTCGTCAACTTTCACTTAATTAACTAATTTTCGTTAATTTTCACTGAAAACTTCACAGCGCGTTAAGTAGAGTGAAGTACGATTACTCTGAAATTTTCACTTAACGTCAAGCAAAAATTTTAGTAGCTAGAGCTTGACTTCTTGTTAAGTCAATTTTTCAGGCATTGATTGTTGAACTGGGTTTAATGACATTTTTTGTGCTGAATATTGTACTGAATTTGTAGGCCCTTATCACAAATACTCTTGGGTATGCGCATATGTTCATAACGCTTTTGAAGTGACCACTTGCGGCAAATAAAACTCGAATGTCATAAATGACCTGAAGAGAATAACTATACAGTTTCGACAAGAAATTACTGGCAAAGGTTGAAATTTATTAATTTTCGCTAAATTTAAAAATAATAATTTTTTGTTATTGTTTGGCCATATAAGTATTTTATTTAATTATTTTTGAGCTTAATTTAAGGTCGATTGGTTTTCGGGAAAATTATGAGGAAAAGGCAACAATATTCAAAGCGGTATAAGTTATAGTTCTATTTCGGAAATTACCCCATTTCCCTATTAGACTTCTTAAATAAAAAAGTTATATGCCAAACAATAACAAAAAATGAATAAAAGATTAGCCAGCCTTATACAAACAAAATCCTATCAAATAGAAATTGTACAAACATACAACAACTACCCAGTCAAGTACAGCCGCACTTGTTTGGAGTAAGTTGTGAAGAGAAAAAGAAGGCAATATGATAACAGCTCACATAGCGTAAGCTTCGCACAATGCGTTTAGATGCCAGCTTAAGATTACGCATGATGTTATGTGTTCGACTCCAGCGGAAGCCAAGAAGAAGGAAGTCTGATGAGGAAATGTGGTGATTTCCGAAATAGTACAATAACTTCTACCGCTTTGAGTATTGTTGCTTTTTTCTTAATAATTTTCCCAAAAAACGACCGGCCTTACGCTCAAAAATAATTAAATTAAAAATAATTAGTTGTCAAGTTGTCTCAGTTATCCCACTTATAAAAATACTCGAGGGTAATCAGTTATTGCTTCATTTGGCCCATAATCTCAAACATAATATTGGAGAATTTGCAGTTTTAGTACGCAGTTTCTAGCATAATTAACGCAGTTTCTAGCATAATTAATGCAATTTCACATTTTAAATTCCATATGTGATATCTTTCTCTCTTTGAAAGAAAGCTTATTAAATAACTCGATTTGGTTACGATTGAACATCAACCAAATCTAATCGGCGCGTTTAAATACAACATACAAGCTACACTTTCAAAACTATAATATACTAGAGGATCATGCAGACATAGTCCTTTCCGGTTTTGAAAGTTTTTTCGATGTATATTACATTTTTACTTCAGTAAGCATGTACACTCGCTTACTAAATATAAGATGAAGATGGGCGAAAGTATTACTCTTTTCCATTTCCATTATATATTTCGAATATGAGTCCACTGAAAACTGAATTAAATCCAAAATCTGGCTCTACAAATCCCTCACCATGCCTGTCCTCTTATATGGCGCAGAACCATGGCCAATGTTGATCGGCGGTGAGAAATTTTGTTCGCAACGATAATGGTCCAGTTCACGTTAGTGATGAGTACCGAAAAAGATGGAACAAAGAACTGAATGAGTTGTATAATGAAGCGGACATAATTAAGCGCATGCGATGGCTTGGACTTGTCGTTCGTAGGGATGATTATGCTCCGTTGAAGAGATCTTCAACCCGGCACCCATTGGTTCACAACGAAAACCAGAACCTATCGTGAGGATAGGTTGAGTAACTGATTCAACCTCTCGGCCAAAACCAAAACACCGTTGTAGTCTCCTATAAGAAGAAACGGTGTTCGTGAGTATGGTGTTCACACTAAAATATATCTTAAGCATTTTTACCAGTGAGCATTCGATAATTTTTTAGCAGGAATTTTTGTTATTGGAACCGTACACAAAACAACACGTGCATAAAACAATACTCAGATGTAGTCTGTAGTTTTAATGACCCTCTTATTGGAAGAAATTTAAACAAATTATTGTGTATCAAAGAGCTCAGGACACATTCCTACCGAATGCTTTATACGCCTACCTAGTTCTACCAAAATCCGGGTATCAATGCGGGAGTGTTCTGCCTTTACATGCTCTTCAATGCAGAGCCGGCAGATAGAGTTGTCGTCTTAGCCTGTCGTAGCCAGTTGTTTATCCCACGTGAATTCCGCAGTTAACAGCCCAATAAGTAGTCTACAATCCTATCTTCTCAGTGAGCGCAAGTAACTACATAGATAGTCCTTTGATATTGAAGGCAACCTGAGTTTTACCCATCGACAGTCCTCGTTACCTTCCAGTCATAGCAGAATATCCACCAGAACTTCACTTGCACAAAATTAATTTGTTGTTTATGCAATTTTCTAAGATTTTTATTAAGAGTTAAGTTGACTTCGATTTCAAAACTTTATTTTATTTTGGACGTTGACTGCTATGGTTGATATACTAAAGTACACATTTCTAATTTCAACTCAATCGAAACATTAATGCGGATTTTTTATTTTTCTGACTTCAACACCAGTGGTTCTGCACCGAAAAACTATGGTATCTAATATTTTATACCTACGACATGATCAGTTATGAGGAAGAAAAGAAAGTTCTTTCAAAAACAAAAGATTTCCTGCAGGAATGCTATTTATACAGTACTTCATTATGTATGCATGTGTGTAAACTCATATTTTACCCTGCAATAACTAATTCAGACTCACTCTCAGATAAGTAATATTGTTACAAATATGTACTTGTTTCTCATCATATCCTGCCAATGGTTTCAATTTTTAATATCAGCGAGTCATTGAAAATAGCTGACCACAAGCTTAGCTTTGTTTCGAACATCTAACAAGTTATCTAAATATGAAATAGTATTATTCAATGACAGTCTCGTTTTTGTCTATCTAAAGACCGGTTCGTTAAGGACTGGTCGAAAGCTAACACTTTCGTTCCAAACAATTGTCCAATTCTGGTACTTTTGAGAAATTTACTGCAGGGTAGGCGGTTATATACTTATACATACATATGTATGGTATGTAGTACTTAAGCGCACGCATTATGGGTTGAAATCTTTTGCTTTCAATAGTTGATACATATGAACGTTGACAAAGCAACGCACTAAAACAGACACTAAAATGTAAGTCTTTTTTAACCTTTTAATTATTCTGTAATAGAAAAAAGTTTTTTCTAACAGCGGTCACCCCTCGGCAGGCAATGGCAAATCTCTGAGGGTATTTCTGCCATGAAAAAGCTTCTCATTAAATACATCTGCCGTTCGGAGTCGGCACAAAATTGTAGGTCCCTCCATTTGTGTTATAATATAAAGACGCACACCACAAATGGTAGGAGAAGCTCGGCCAAACACTGAGCTATATAGTGTACGCGCCAAAATTATATTATATTATATAATTATTCTGTCCTATTATTTTTAAATATTTTTACGGCAACGAAGGTATTTCAGCTGCTACTTTAAAGTTTCGCTGTTCTCTTTTATTCTTAACTGACTTACATAGTTTGTACTAAATTGTCTTTGTACAACTAACTACTGCACCACATTTTTTTTATTGTCATAACAAGAATAGCAAAATGAAGCAATGCGACTATCTCGCCAGCGCAACTTCACAGAATGGTAAACGCTAAAATATATTTGGTCATTTCCGCTGAGCTGGATTAAACAATTTGAAATCCCAAGATGTTAAATATTGATTGATGCTTCTACCTCGATGTCTCTTTAGAAGTCGCCAAGAAATTCTTTACATACTCGCAGTGGCGTATCCACGGGGAGGTTTGGGTGTTACAAAATGCCCTCTCCCCCTCTCCCCCCCTCCCCCCAAATTCTGAGAAAAGTAGGTCGATAAAAATATAGGTTTGAAAAGATGGATTTTCATTTTAAATTGGCATGAATAAATGTTGTTACTTGTTTTTCTATTTATTTATTTATTGTTCATTTATTTATTTTAAATGTCAGTATATACTTATACGCAATTAATTGTAATCGTGGTATATGCAACACACTTCCAAAATAATCATAAGGTATGCATGTAAAATTATATTTCCATTGGTTTTTTGAAAAATTCTTCTAAGACTTCGTCAACTGGCAAATCGATATCTCTGTGGATATCCATAAAAGCTAGACCGTGGAGCCTTTCTTGATCTGTTGTATTCCGCAAGAAGGTTTTAATTATTTTCAAAGATGAAAAACATCGTTCAGGTGTTGCGATTGAAACGGGCAAGATTGCTGATACGTAAGATCTTAAAGACATTTCCAAAAAAGGTCTTGTTAATGACTGGTAATGCTTCAAAATTGATTCGGAAATTTTTGCCTGAAGTTCGCTGTTTCCACATTTTTACGCAAGAAAAACAAAACACCAAAATTGTCTAAAACTGATTTGTGGTCAAGAAGTCGGCTTTTTAACTGAGCGATATATGTATCGAGGAAGGAAATGTTAAAAGCAATGCTATAGTAAGTCTCAGCGTCGCTTGTTTCCAAATTGCGGCGGTTCATTTGTCGTCTACTGTATCGCGGAACCTTGATTTCTGTACCTAGATCAGTGCAAACTTGTTCAACGTATTCAAAAATCAAATGAAATTTTTTTCTGCATTGTGTCGCATTTCTTCGAACTCCAAAGTAATACAATATTATAAGAAAATTTTAGGACACAATTCTTCAAAAAACCCCCCACAAATAAAAATTCTGGATCCGCCGGTGCTCACTCGGTTTCTTGCTTGTTTTGCTTTCAATCGCTTTGCAATACAAAAGTACCGGCCAATTTATACTCAAACATATAAATGTGTAGTAGCATACATGATTCTGTATATGCATAAATATGTATTTATATATGAACACGTACATAGATGATGTACTCGACTTATACCGGTATGATCCACACCTTTCAAAATAACTATATATGTTTTTTTTTTTTTCAGAGGAGGAAGCATCGAAAGCCTATACCCCGTCAGTGTGGGACTTTAACCGCACTAAACCTCCTACCATCAAGTACCAATCCCCCCGGTACCACCGTTAAGTATTGCGTCGCTTAGAGAGTTATTGAATACATACCTTTGATTACTCAACCTTGGGCACTGGAAGAAAACGTGTTCCGCGGCTTCGATTGTCGGGGGTCCGCATCTTTCGCAGAAGGGGTTCGTCTCGTACCCGAAGCGGTATGTATGTACATTGTGCATGCAAATACGCGCAAAATTTCTTAGCCGAATTATGTCATGCTGTTTATTTATTCTTAAATTTATTCCCAAAATATTTAATCCTTAATGGAGCCATGTTGCATTTCTGCAACATACCATTCAAATATAACTAAAAATGTAACTAAAACTGATTGAACAAGTTAACTCAGTGTTTTACATCGGCAACAAAGCATTCTTACTGATTAGTAACAAAACAGCTGTCTAACCCCTGAATTCAGTCTCTAATAGAGACAAAAGTGTACAATTTTAGATGACCAGTTGGCATTCATTAGTTTCAAAATAAGTATTCTAGTCTCAAAATAAAGTCTCTAAACTGTAACCAGGAGATGAGCAAGTTAATGGTGATCGCTAGTAGAAAATCTGGCCATTAATAGCGGAACTTAACGAAAACTTCAAAAAAGTTATATTTGAAGCGCATTTATCTATAAACGAGCAAATGTGTTCAACAAAAGCTAGATGATGTGGTTACCAATCAGAATTACCGGCTATTTTTTGATAATTACTACACCTCCATTCCGCTTATTGAATACTTGCCAAATCGTGGTATTTTGACTTTAGGTACTATAAGAAAAAACCGTATTCCCAAATGTAAACTGCCAGAAGAGAAAGTTTTTAAAAAAGATCCTCGCGGAACGTCTATAGAATACGTTCGTAACTGCAATGGAGTTGACGTAGCTGTGGTCGCTTGGGGAGCTAACGAAATCGTCGCTCTGTCATCCAATTTTGCTGTAAAGCTCCCAACATTTGTAGTAAGAAGATTGAACAAGTCAGAAGAGCAATACGTTTCTGTTGAACGCCCTGTCGGTAGTGTCGACCTTTTAGACTCTGTAAACGTTAGTATATTAAATTTATTTTATATCATTTCTTGGACATTGATATGTGTAATTCATGTTTTTTAATTTCGAAGAATAATAGATGAAAAGGGTAGTATCAGTGAAACCCTTAACTCTGCTGAATTCCGAGCAGAGACGTTATGTTTGTATGTATCAGACAAAAAAAAAAGATCCGCACCAACACGTATCTCCGAAAGATGTGAGCTTGGATCAACACGGACACTGGAAAGTTTAAATGGATAAACGAATGAGGTGCAAATTACCAGACTGCAAGCTATGAAAATTGTGGAGTAAGGTTGTGTTATAATAAGCAAAATAACTGCTTTAAAAATTTTTATATTTCCTAAGTTTACCTTTATTAATGTTGCCCTATTGATGCAATATTGCATTTCTGCAACATATAGTTTTTAAAGAATAATAAATAACTAATTTAAAATTATTTGTTTTTAATTATTATTTTCGTTAATAATACCCCGTTTACCACCTAGTATCTATAAAATAAACAAATTATATCTTTGAGCCATAAAAGGTTAAGTTATCTTCTGTATTGTAATTTTTTTTTTGCAACAGATTCAAATAATTAAACACTTTAAAGGTATAAAATAATAGGATAGGACTAAGTGGATTCCATAGCAAAATATCCGCTAACACCTTAAGCAATAATTGTAATCAATTGTGATATCCCTGCTGACCAAACCAAAGCCAGTGAGTCTGAGCAATCTTGCGAAGTTTTTACTTAACTTAGTTCCATGAAAGGTTCAGAAGCCATTCATTTTCGGCTCTTTCACAATTCCTTCCAGGATGCATATAGTTAAGCAGAACTACCCCCTTTTGATATAGACTGTCATCTCATTTAAGGAATAAGTTACAGTTTTTGAGGCAATAGTGACAGAATCCAGCGCTTTCTGAACTAATACTAAATAAGTGAAGATATTTGTTGCTTGAAGTATCTTTTGATCTTCATCTCACAACCGCGGCCTTTATTGCCGACATCCCGTTTGTATAGCACTCTGAAGATAAGAAAGGCGCAAGCACAGGGAAATACCTACATAATGGTGCCTCTTCTTGGTACGTAATAGGCCGTGATGCCTAATGGCCCTTTATTGCTTTATTTTTATTTCTTTGTGAAGTCATCGTTAATACTGTTTTCATAGACTTATAATAATAGAGGTACATTTCTCACGCATAAAAACATTTAACGATTTAACATTTTTCTGAAGAACGATTAAAATCTTTCTTTTAAAATAAAAAAAAAAATATTAAAAATTTGTATAGCTTTCCACGAAACTATCTCAGGGGCTAACATACTGATTTTGAATTTGATAATTTTGTGCAAATGTGCACATAAAGACCTTTCGTTCGATATACATATATTTGTGGACCTATTGTAGTTTAGTC
Source organism: Philophylla caesio (assembly GCA_963971545.1). Lineage (NCBI taxonomy): Eukaryota > Metazoa > Arthropoda > Insecta > Diptera > Tephritidae > Philophylla > Philophylla caesio. The sequence continues at coordinate 33,873,120 of OZ020606.1, read as the reverse complement.
AAGCTAGGCGCCGCTTAATAATAATTCTAAAACGTGCGTGCTGGAAGTAATCGGCTGATAAACAATGCTTAATCAAGACGTTTTTTGACTTTACGAAACTAGGGAAGAATTTCGCTGGAAAAACTTTGTATTTTATTATATGTGTGTGAATATGCACAAGCGATTATTTGCACTAGAACAATTATAACCGATAATATATTTTATACCTAGAGAGCTTACATAACTTGTTTTCATTTTAAGGTGGTTAAAATTAACTTTTACTTTCAAACGCTTTATCAACGGATACTTTAAAATTTGTCTATTTTTATATACGAGCGTACTTGTACACAGCAAAAAATAAGAGATAGATATAGACATATATATACTTAAATGATCAGAATGAAAAGAGGAATCGATTACGGACTGTCTGTCCGTCCGTCTGTCTGTGGTTACAATAAATTGAGTAAAAATTGAGATATCTCAATGAAATTTGATACATAGATTGCCTTTTGGGCAGGGTCGGTGGGTATTGAAAATGGTCAAGATCGGTCAATAATTACGCCCACTTCCCATATAACGTTTCCACGCCCACTTATGAAAAAGTTTCCGTATCTCAATAACAATGTAAGGTATCGTCACAAAATTTGGTAGACATGGTAGACATATTTTCTTTGATATTGCTATTACTACCGTAGAAAAGTTTTGAAATCGGACCATAACCTCGCCCACCTTGCATATAACGGAAATTTTGAAAAATGCACAAACTCCGTTTTTTCGGTATCTATTACAGCAAATTGAGTGAAATTTGGTATTTGGAGCGATTTTGAACTAAGTATTAGGTATTTATGAAATTTTCAAAAATAGGCGTTGCCACGCCCACTTATGAAAAAATATCTGTAACCCAATAACGGTGGAAGGTATCGTTACATAATTTGGTGAACAAATTTTCCTCAATATCGCTGTTTTCATCGTTAAAATTTTTGACCATAACCTGGCCCACCTTCCATATAACGGAAATTTTGAAAAATGCAAAAATTTCGTTTTTTCTTTATCTATTAGAAAATATGCATTAATTAAAATTTCATATCTATTGAGATAGTTAATTAAGAAAATTGATTTCTATGAAATTTTGCAAAATGAAAAATTTACAAAAATACATCGCGAGGGTATATAAAATTCGGTTTCGCCCGAATTTAGCTTTCCTTACTTGTTAAGACTATTTTTAAGTACAGCGGCTATAGTGCAAGTAAAATTAGCGTAATGGCGTCACACTTTCACTTAATTTTTCAGTGCTGGACGCGAATCAAAGACTCATTCAAGCGCGTCTTCCAAGCGCACCTAAGTGAATACACCAAGGCACATATTTTTTTTCAGTTCATTCAAATGCACTTATGTACATATTACATACATATGTACATAGTATATCAGCTGTCCAACATAAATATTAACTAAGATATACGTATTAGTAAGAGCGTTTGCCTGCATTTCCAACTGCCTGTCTAGCTGATGATCGCCTGATGTGCAATGCACTTTTCCGCGCTGCCCGTGTGGCAAATATTGTTGTAGCTGCTCCGCCCACCTGCTGCTGTTGTGCAGTTGGACAAGCGATGGACGCACGCATTCGCTTTGGTCAGATCAGTTTTTAGCAAAGTGTATCATGAAAGTACGAGTACATACATACATACATACATACATACGTACTTATAAATTCACTACATTGCAAAACAAGAGTTCCAGTATTTTTATAATGGCAGCACACCGAATACTCACGTAATTTCACAGCACATTGCACACTGCACATTTTGAAATTGCATTACTTCATTATATTTTGTATAACTAAATTTCTAAAAAAAAGTGTTTGATATAATTACGAGTATTAAAGGAGTATGTAAAATAAAATTTTGGAAATTTAAGTTAAAAGGTAAAATTTACCAGAAGAGCAACAAACCAATTTACTTTAAACAAACCGAATATTTTTGTAAAAACCCAGTTTCTTTGTTTAAAATCGCATTAAATTTTACCCAACTTGTTCCAATAGATACCGAAAAACGAAGTTTTTTGCATATTTCAAAACTTCCGTTACATGGAAGGGGGGCGTGGTTATGGTCCGATTTCAAACAATTTTTACGATTATACTATTGTTATCAAGGACAATATGTTCACCAAACTTAGTGACCATACCCAACAACGTTATTAAGATACAGACATTTTATCATAAGTGGGCGTGGTGATGCCCATTTTTCAAAATTTTATAAAAGTTCAGTATTTTTATTTAAAATCGCTCCAAATATTAAATTTCAATTTGTTCTAATAGATACCGAAAAAGCGGAGTTTTGGCATTTTTCAAAACTTCCGTTAAATGGGAGGAGGGCGTGGTTATTGACCGATCTTGACTATTTTCAATACCAACCTACCATGTCCAAAGAGCAATCTATATACCAAGTTTCATTAAGAAATCTCAATTTTTATGTTCAAGTACGTTTAGGTATAAAAATCTATTTGAAAAACAAAATATTGTAATGTAAAGCTCTAAAAATATGACCCCCTGAAGTTTCCTTGATATAGGAGAAATACTATTTCTGGCCAATTTTCTTCTTTAATTGTTCAAAAAAAAAACTGCTATTTTGCAACAATCTGGTAGATTAAAGTTGCAAACTTTACTCAAAATTAAAAAAATTTCGTCAAATTATTTGAAACCTCCGGAAAGAATAAAAGCGGGGTTAAACCGTGCAAAATTGGGTGCCCACCGCAAGTACTCCCTCTCACGGTTACTGACGTTAAATTAACTAATAAGCAAATTCGAAGGAAAATCTCCTCATCTAGTGCCATATGCAGACCGTAGCAGTAACTGGAAGTACCTAGAAACTATAAGTACTCGTAATATAAAGAACAGTGCCTTCAAAGTAATTAAGCGGTGCAAGGAATTAACGTGACAAAACGGACTTGTAGTTTTTCACAAGAAAGTGCAAAACTCCCATACAAGGCAGCATTATATTGCCAACCAAAAGCTATTCAAAGTATCTTGAATAAAAAAATGTTTCAATTTACCGCCCATAAATCTAGGGGTATTTAACTTAAGAATCTTTGGACATAATTGGACACAATTGGAAGGAGCAGCAAAGTATTCATAAATTAGATGGCGCATTCCTTTAACGGGGAACGAAAATTCTGCGTAACGATCGATAAGAAGAGGGCTTAAAATTGGCTGCCGAGAACAAGATACGAGTATTAGATTTCTAAAGCCAGCTTATACAGATGCGAGTATCTACTCTAAAGTAAACTTATATGTCAACAGCCAGGCGGCAACTGAGCAAGTTACCTCCCATGCACTTAAAATGGGAATCACCGACACCAACATGTACAAGAAATTTTGTAAGCAGGAGTCTAAGAAAACATAGGAATACTTACTTTGCCTTTGTCCTGGACTGTCAAAAATAGTACTATTTCGGAAATCGCCACATTTAATTATATTTTTTTTTCATCACCACTTCCCCTATCTTTGAGACCTCGGAGTTTTTTTAAACATTCATGACATTTTCTTTTAAGTAATTTTAAAGCATTCAGTGATCCCCACATTACGAAGGCTCTTTTCACAACGTTGGTAAGGCCAATAATAATTAACCAATTTCTGATTTTTGCTCTAAGGGAGTTTCGCTGGGATTCCCAGTATAACACCCTACATTAATCAATTAAAACTTATTAAGCCTCCTACGCTTGCTAGTCGCAGATAAATGTTAGGCATAATTTTGTTGGTAAGGTTACTGACAGGCTTTACTCCTAGCCCACCTCATCTGGCCGAAGTGAAGTGAAACGAATTAAACGAACCACCCACTTTTTTCATAAAGAATGCTATACTTTGTACTCTCAATAAATGATTGATTACATACACAAATACGCCTTAATACAACTATTACTATCCAAAATAATTTTAACTTAAACTCAGTTTTAGATCTCGACACCCAACAAACTCCTGCCTTTTATAACTCGGCACTGTACATACATATATGAAAAAAAAGAAAAAATAACGTCATGCGGACAAGCCCCTCGCGTCGGTTGGATGGGAATGGAGGTAAAAAGCCGTTGGGATTATTATTATTATTTTGAAATTTTGTACTTCGATTTGCGCTATAACACCTCCATTTAGCTGCTATACAATTGATTATTCTAATATGAGATTTTACACCAGAACTCTTCCATTAAGACAGATAAGGAAGTTAATTTTTGCACTTTTTGCATTACACAAGGGTATATTAACTTTGTTCGCATAACGGTTGTTTGTAACAGCCAAAAATAATCGAGATAGATATAGACTTTTATATACCAAAATGATCAGAGTAAAAAGAGGAATCGATTTAGCCCTGACTGTCTGTCCGTCCGTCCGTCCGTCAGTCCGTCCACCTGTCCGAGGTTACGATAACTTGAGTAAAAATTGAGATTACTTAATGAAATTTGGTACATACAGCCGTGCTCCCAGTTTCACATTTCATTTTCACAATGTGATTTTTAAAATATCCTGTGAAAGTGAATTAATGTGCTCCCAATTTCACAAATTTCTTCACATATCAGGTCATCCCTGTCACACATATCGGTGGGGCAATTCCCAAACAGCTGTTGTTGAAATTTCCTTTCGGAATGACTAACTAATGAATAACTAATACAGAAATGTCATAAATGACTTTAACAAACATCAACGAATATTTTAAAAATTATTCCAATCGAAAACAATTAAATATTCACACACTTTTTGTCATTTAATTTTCATTTCACATACAACCAAGCATTCACAAAAATGTGATTTCAAACCGATCGGTATATATTAGAGCAAATTAAGTAAAATTGTATATTTGGGACGATTTTAAAGAAAGAAACTGAATATTTATGTATGTAGTTTTTGTGTAACAATATCTGTATATCGCTGTTATCATCGTCAAAAAATTTTGAAATCGGTCCATAACCTCGCCCACCTCCCATATGATGAAAGTTTTAAAAATGCAAACTCTTCGTTGTTATTATTATTTGAGGCTAGTCGTTCTTATTATTTGATGTGCCAGAAAATCAATTTTTTACCCGACGTTTCGCTTACTACCTTAGCATTTCAAGGGTGATTCTTTATTTCAAACATATTAACAGAAAAACAAACAAACAAAAATATGTGTGCGTGTTTGTTAACATAACAAGTAAAAACATTAACATGTTGAACACATTTGCAAAAACTCTTTATAAAAAACAAAACTGAACATATTAAACATTAGAAACATAAAAAACATTAAAAACATTTAAAGTTTAAAATTATTGAGAACATTCATACCATCTTATTGTGGTGCTTTCGTCAGACTAATATTGTTTTATAGACAAAGCATATGCAATTTAAAACAAAGAAACTGAATATTTACGAAATTTTTAAAAATAGGCGTTGCCAACCAATTAAGTAAAGTTTAATACTAGGAGCGATTTGAAACAAAAAATCGGGGTTTTTATGAAATTTTGAAGAATGACCGTAGCAGCCGACCATACAAAAAAAACATCGCGAAAGTATGTATGTATATGGTATAAAGTTCTGTCTCGCCCGAATTTAGCTCTCCTTACTTGTTTTAAATTTAAAATCGCTCGTTATGGTTCGGTTCGATCTTCAAATATAGCGCTGCTTCGGTTCATAATTTGCTTACAGCTTTGAAATAAATCTTTTGATAAAACCCTGTTGCGGTTATATTTTTATAAATTAAAAATTTTTATATATCGTATGCCTAAATGAATTTCTAAGAAGATAAGTGACCCATGCGTAAGGAAGTAAAGGACTGCATAATTTTCGGCAACACTTACCAAATTTGGAATTAAAACAATACCGTTTAACAATTTATGTGCTAGTTGCGTTGTCTGCATAATAAACAAACAATTGATATTTATAGAAATATGTAAATAACATACGGGTATGAAAATATCCCACGAATATTCTTGCTTACATGTACGAGTATATGTATATACATATATATGTATGTATCGACGAGTATATACATACATACGCTTAACATGTGACTTTAAAGGTTAATATTTTGCATTGCTTCTTTAAGTTACTTTTCAAAATATACCATGCATGTTCATACTCGATCATACATATGTACATGTATATAAACATATTCGTAGATGCATACTATAAATGTGCGTGACATCGAATTGCTGATTTTAAAACTCGATTTATACCTAACAAATTTATTATTTCAGCAGTCAGTCTGTAGGAGGCCTTAAAGCAGGCACAAAAACATTTCATTTTATAAAATTTAATAAATAAGTTTTCTGGTAATTGGGCCACTTAGCTCCCACACCCGCATCAGTCTCGTCACCTTTGTAATATATACTTATAATAATAATAAGACTTCAACGCAAACATAAATATGCATATACTTTTTAAAATACACATTATAATTAAACGGCCGAAATTCCGGCTCAAATTCGCGCTCTGCATTTCTTGGCGGTTGAAACAGCCTAGGTTGCAATCCCCATCTAGGCTTGAGTTGCTAGATTTCATAATTGCCCGTCTGCCTGAAAAGGTTATAAGTTGCTTTTATAATACAGCACCGAAGTTCCATGCATAATTTGGCTTCTAACTTCGACTGCTAACAACATTTTGTTGCGTCGTTGTGGTCTTTTCACATTGAGCATAATTTAACAAAAAGAGTCATCGTAGCGGACGCCTTGTTAAGAACGTTCTGAATCCAACCCATTTGTAGATTATTAAAGCCAGATAGCTAATTGCTTTTCCCATCTTGAAATGAAGACCGACTTAAAAAATTTTTATTTACTAAAGGTATTCCGAATCTTGTGCCTTGCATTTTATATTGTCTGTCTGCGTTGCCATAGTGATTAATAAATATGGTTGAATCAAGGTACATTAAACAGGATTTTCCTTGTTCAAATATTTTTTAGTAATTTTAGCCATTTGAACATAATCACGAATTCCCATATTAACTATACAATGTTACTTATCGACAAAGTAAGAAAATCTCAACTGTCAAGTTCGGTGTTTACAAGTTTATATTATCATCTACACGTTGTTTTGAACTAGAGCGATTGCTTCTTTGTAAGGAAATAAATTAATTATAAGTACGTAAGAGACCAACCGAAATTGAACGGCGTGCGCCAAAAGCTGAATTAAATTCCAAGAATTTTCTTGCGGGAAGCAGCATTAACAGTTAAACTATGAACACACTTTATAAGACCACCATGACGACCATACAATACAATGGCGCTGAAACGTGGACTAACGCGATCCTCATAGATGACGCTACCCTGACGAATTAAATGTTAGCGAGTTGGGGCAAGTCGTACGAATAAAAGGTGGAGAAGGACTTGGTTTCACTTTAAGTTTCCAGTTTTCACGGAACTCAGACAAAATTTAGTAGCTGGCTGAAGTACCAACAAAAAATATAATAAGATATCACGCATAAGTTTCAGCAAAGAAATGCAAAAAACTGGATTCTTGAATGGGGGGGGGGGTCTACTCTATTCTGAGTGATGGGAGAGATTATCAATGTAACAAATAGGTTATAAAGATTACAAATTTATGTCGACAACCTTTTTGAGGGAATGACTAAAGAAACGTAATGCAGGCAGTTCCAGAAACGAGAATTCGAAAAGAAAAAGACAAACTAAACATAAAATAGAAGTTTAAAGTCTTCACTAAAATCAATCTATATTACCAGCTGAAAAATGCTAATTAGGCGTCACACAAAGAATATTTTTTTGGATTCTCAAAATTCTTAACAGCCTCAGTAATCCAATCGCGTAGAATGGACCAAGTATTTTCTGATAAGAAGAAATAGTGGCAGGGAAAAAATTCAAACATGCAAACATTCATTATTGTTGTGTGTACGAGTGTACGAATATATGCAAACTTTTGCCAAAATTTCTATATAACATAAGGACACACTACACTGGCTTAATAATTAATTAGGGTACACACATGGTATCGTATTGTCGTAAAAAAACTTGGAAAATTCCATGTTGTGTTATTTTACTTCCTTTTTCTCTGCAATGCAATAAAAACAACAAAAACTTTACAACTTTACAACTACAATATTTTACACCACTTTGTAAATACCCTAAATACATATATAGATAGACAATATCATTAGTTGGATAAGCTCAAAATAATTTAAGGGTTTAGATATACATATGTATGTACATATTTGTAAGTTTTGTGTCTTAAAAATGAAGCAGAAATAAGTAATTAAATAAATTAATTCTAAAAATTGAAAGAGGTTCAAATAATTCCCTTTCTAAAACTGTATGCGAGATGCCTTCAATTATTGCATTATAGTCAAACAGAAATAAGTTTATTATATGTATATTACCTAACTTATAGAGATAGTTGATTAAGTATTATCTAACTTTTGAGTCATAAAACAACCAATAAACTTAGCCAAATTATCAAAGGAAATCCACCAGGGATTACCTTACCGAACATTGTTAAATGAAATACATGCTACTTTATAAAAAGAAGAAGCTTACAAAGACTTTACTAAGATATTTTTGTTATGATAACGATACAATTTAGTAAAAAGCTTTACCTTATTTTTTCGTTTTGAAAAGCCCGAGCCGAAAAGTAAATTTACACTGGCCTTTCTCTGTGTGTATATTGAAGAAATTAACTGTCAGCCCACTAGAGCAATAATTTTCATTTGAAAAATGTAATATTCCTTACTGGCTGAGCATAATGGTGTTGCTGTAGTAAGTAGTAAGAGCTGTCAAAAGTTAAAATACGCTATATGCTTCAAACTGCGCCCAATGTGTGGCTGTAGCTGTGGTATACTATTCTGGCTGTGGTAAAGAATGAGCTATAAAATAGAAAACGAAAAATAACACACATTCACAACATAGCGGCTTCTTTGTCCTCAGTCATTTTGAAATTTTTTTTTGGAAATTTTGTTAAACATAAGCTGTACATTGTGTTCATATATTTTACGTTACCACAAAACAACCATCGGCTGAAGTAGCTAACGGAAATAGCTAGTGGCTGTAGTACTGCATTCTGTTCAGCCATTTATTGCTATTTTCTAGAGAGTTGTTCTGGTCTGAATTCCCTAGGACATAGCTATGTTAAATTCGCTAAGCTCTCAATTTGACTCTAATCAACTCTATTTCCTTTTGCTACTGGGACTCTAACCACTTGCGAATGTTTTTACATGTTTCGATTTTGGTGCGTACGCATTTTAAGAAAATACAGTTACACAGACAAGAAAAGTGAGTAAGCGTCTGTTATCTGTGAAGTTTATGTGGCACCAAACACCAAAGTCGTAAACACCAGTAGATAACAGGTAATGCGACTGGAGTAGTGTTTGCTGTTATGGCGCAACATCCGGCAAATCAATGCAGTCCATCAAGAGTTGGTACTCATACAAGTATATCCATCTTCCACAACTGGTTATGTCCACAGCGGAAGTATTTAAACGTCAACGCATGCGCGATAGCAGTCGGTACTCATCGTCATACGTTGAGGAATAAACTTAAATCCAAATAAAGTAGGCGGAAGGCTCTTTTTTGCATAACTATGATTTCAACGTAAAATATATGTATGAGCATACGAGTATGTACATAAATAAGTTCAGCAGGCAGTCAAAGCCTGCAATAGCGCGTTTCTTTGCAAAGTTTAACAGTCATTGGCTTAGAGAAAAACATCGCAATTTTTAATGCTCTTCATTTGACAGTTACATTTTGTAATGTTTGCAAGCCGGTTTTTGCAGATTCATATTTATATACATATGTATGTGATTTCTGCAGCGCGACTCAAATATGTGTGTTAATTTAAATATTATATAAAATTAATTTTTCTTTGAACATGCAATTGTGCATTTTTTAAATTTCATTAATGCAACTACTCTTAAGTAATATTGTTACATATCAATAAAATTACTTGAATAAAGTGAGCACCTAACAAACTTGAACTAGTGTTGAAAAACTAAATCTTTAGTTTGTCATAATTTGTAATACGAACATACATATTTATGTGATCACGAAATTGGACTGAGTATTTACATATGTATGAAGTGTTATTAAACAATAATATCACTGTGTGACATATTTGCTGCGAATCATAGCTCAGGTATTAGATCTAACTATGCTAGTAAAATTTAATATTTAGAATTATATATTACCTTTAAAACCTAGACTTAAGACGATAATCCATTTATGAGAAGTTTAAGAATGTTCAGGCTCCACACGTTATTACTGTTTATTCGACGAATAAGTTATAAATCCCATTTTGTGGAAAGCGATGTACATATAAATTTTAAATATTTCTTAAGAACAATAGTTTTATGATAGTATTATTTTAACGCTTTTCGTTTTGATCAGTGTAATTTTTTCGAAAATGACCTTTTGGTACACATATTTTCTGCAGCCCCTAGCGCATGTAGACTCTGAAGTCTCTATAGTTATGCCAGGCTTAGCCCTCACAGATCATTATACCATTCAATAATTATTCAGCGGTAATAAGTTACAATGAGTTATTATGATAGATACAAGTACATACGTTTAAATAATGTAGTCTTAAGGCAATATATACTTTAATCAAAGCCAGCAATAGTACAAATTGAGTTATATAAAAGTTTAAATTATATGAATTGGTACGTTTCCACCATATTTCGTTATACATATGTGCTTGACATTAGAAAATGTAACGCCCTCTTAGCGACCTTTCCTGTACGTGAATACGTTATTGTGCCAAAAGCTCTGGGGAGTCAATTTTGTCGTCATAAGTGAGGATACCATTCGCAAGATTGGTTAGGTTAAGAATAGTACATCTAAGCTCATAAGAGAACACAGCGTCGAATGGGTTAAAGCGCCAAAGAGCAAACTATTCTATGTCAAAATATTATATACACAGTAGTTGCGTACAGGTAGAGCTGATGGCATCGGTAGCCAGTGCTCAAAAAAAACGTTTTAGTACTAATTTCTAAATTATAATAATAATAAATAAATTTCAGGTAGTTGAAGCAAATTGCTCGCTTTATATAGCTTTTGGCACCCTGCCTTATTACCGTCAATTATTTGTAGATAAAACCAAAATCCTCCGCCTGAGCTTTCTACGAGGACGCCGACCACAGTTCCTTGTTATGTGTGATATCAGAAAGCTCCACAATAGTTAAGTCATATGGAAATGCCCCTAAATAGCCCAGTCACGAACGAAAGAGCGCAGCCAAACACAGAAGATCAGAATATCTGCTTTTGCCTACAGTGGAAAAGCGCTAAAGCTGAAATTCCTAATACCGCACTAATGTGAGAAGCAACATCCACGCATAATGTATGAGAGAACAGGAGCAGCGCTTAGCTAGTCTGGGCGAAATCTACCAGTGCTTAACGCACAAAGCAGTAGACTTTAAAAAGAAAGTGAGGAAGCGACAACCATTCCAATAACAGACCCACCACACATGTGGACGAAGAGGCTGGCGACGCAGAGGTGGAGGATGAAATTGGCCAGGTCATCGCTAGGAATTGACCACATGTTCTAACAATACACGGAACACGGAAGGAGTCATTTGAGATTTCGGATGACTGTCCAAACTGCACTTTCATCTGAGGTACACGTGGTACATAGTGACCAAGATAATTAAATCAAAAGCGACAGAAGACTTTTTTCTAGTTCATGAACAATGGATCGTGGGACTTCGCATTTGTAGACTGAAAAAGCATAGCTTCCAATTGGTGAACCTACAATGAGAAAAAGAAGGACCAGTATTATGATTAGTATTCAACTTTCCAAATATATTGATAGGACAGTTGGTACTATTCTAGAATTTCCTGCATTTATTTTACATAACGCATGGGCGGGGTCCCAATGCCATTGGGCAGCAGTGATACAAGTAAATGATTGTTTCATTAGTAATAAATTCGCTATTATCAAAATGAGTGAAGTCCTCAAAGGGTTCATAAAATACAACAAAGGGTAATAGAGAATACTTTAACATCAGAAGATGTGTAGAAGTATATTTTGTACACATATGTAGGTCACAAAAAAGTTTAAAAAACAGTGTGAGATATATACAGCTAGACGACTTTACGAAAGCATATGCTACGGTTCTAAATATATCTTGCCCTTATGTAACACACTGGAACAAGTGGGAACGAAATAATGACATCGAGCATACATGCAAGGACTGTAGGAATCCTATGTCCGTAGACATGAAAGGCATAATGCAAACAACGCCTAAGAAGGTTCAAAAAATTCCTAAAGAAATAAAAAAGCTATTACTAGAGAAGCGGCGGGTAATTCAGCTAATTTTCGCGAGTTGACTCAATGACTCTAGCTCATTAAGTGAGTCAGCTCAGTAAGATAGTGTAATTGAGTACCGACCAAAAATTATAGATAATAAGATTACGCAGTCCCAAAACTACCAACGTCAGTGCAGCACCAAATAGAGAAGATAGCAGAGCGAAGAAGTATAGAATGAGAGAACAGAGAGTTAAGCCACTTTTACATAGAGCGGGCCATTTAAAGTTTCATTGTTTCATTCCGATATTTCACTATATTTTCCTAATATTTATGAACATAAAAAAGCAAAATCTTAGCCTTAAACTAAATTAAAGTGCAAGCATGCATATGTTAACAAAAAACACAAAAATAAATTAGCAAATACTATCATATACAATTTCAAGTACTTGAACCATGTGAAACACATGCAAGGAAATGGCTTGTTTACAAAAGGGTACTGACGTCACATCTGTCAATTTCGGCAAAATCAAAGTAACGGTACCCCGGAATGCGTCATCTTTAGTTTGCTGCATCGTGAGTACCGACTCACTTCATAATTGTGTCAATCTGTACAACTACCGCAGCACTGTTATTGTAGAGAGGTGCACGTTTGACAATTAAAGTGACAGCGGAAGTGATAACACGCCAAAAGGAAACATTTTCGCGCTAGTTCTTATTTTATGTCATTCTTTATTCTCACCATAGATAATATGAATACGAAACTTCCATCTTTTGCTTCACAAATTTTGGGCTGGAATCAAATCCCAATCATGGTCTGGCACACAAAATGGCTCATTGCATTTTTATTTAGATATAGAAGTTAGTTAATGTTTTTATTTGACGCAATACGTGTTGAAATCTTTAAATTGATAATTAAGTTAAATATTTTAATGATAATAAAGCTTAAAAAGTTTTGATTGAAATGCAAATATTGTGTTTTATTGTAAAAAGATGTCCGCAAAACTTTTTTTCTAAGCGAACTGGGTATATATTGAACTTCAAAATACACGCATGCTCATCACAAATAGTTTTATAATTATTTGTTTTAGAGATGTATAAAAGCTATTTTTACAAATTTTTGCAAAAATATGAATTTTTCGTATTTTATAATTGAAGCATGTTCGCGAATAACGTTGTAAGCGACAAACTTCAAAATGTTCAGGAAAAGAAATAAACATTTAAAGCTTGAAGTTTTATCTATTTTGGGGTTTTTTTTAATTTTTAATAGTAATCTGTCTATTTAGTATGAATAAATTGAAATAAAAAATTAATAAAATAGGTTCACTAATAAAATAAGCGAAATTAACCTTTTAAAATGGAAAAACGTTTTATATCCAAAATTAAATGGATGTTAACACGTTATTCCACTAAGCATAGCATATAGTATGATGGCGTTTGAAACGTTTTTCGATCAATGTATTTAGAAAGTACAGTTTTCAAAATCCAAACAATTTTATATCAGTAATACAAACAAACAAAGAAGGTTATAAACAAAACGAAAAATCTTTTATTTCATATAAGAGAGAGGGGAAGAACGAGCGTAGCTGAAGGGAGGTAGTTTTGATGGCTCTCGGTGAGCACGCCAGCAACGCGTCAAGGGGGCCTGTCGGCAACGGCGAGGCGGTTAGGGAGAGTGACGGTGAGCTCTCTGAGATGGTCGGAAGATCAGAGAGCCGTGCTTATCGTGCTAGCAGCACTCTGATGAATCTCGGTAGCGGTCTCGGCAGCTGGAGCGTAGTATTGATCGTGCTAGTAGCACGCTGGTGAATCTCGGTAGCGGTCTCGGCAGTTGTAGCGTAGTACGGATCGTGCTAGCAGCACGCTGATGAATCTCGGCAGCTGGGGCGTAGTGGGCGTTGTGCTAGCAGCACGCTGGTGAATCTTGGTGGCGGTCCTATCAGCTGGCGTATCCTAGCTATAGTTTTCTGGTAAATACGACGGCATTGCGAGAAGATCCTTCTTCTTTTCATCACTTATTTTTAATGGATCATTCCTGAGCATTGGCAAAGTATAATTCGCATATTTTTTGTTTTTTTTGAGCGCAAATTGTAAGAAGTCCATGATTCTGCTATGTTATGCTGCTGACGCATTCTAAGTGTGTTTGGATCGTCTATAGAAATTTGTATCCACTTTGCAGTAGTTATATTGCACAAATGACATCTATATACATTTTTGACTAGCATCTCGAAGTTTTTAAATTCAATTGGAGCCGTTTGATGAACTTTGAATGGATTCAAAGGCCTTGCAAATTGAATCATTTGACACACATCTGCTGGTGTATAAAGTTGAGCTGTTTTTTTTTTTTCTTTTTTTTCGATAAATGCAAAATCCCGGTCGCAAGGCAAAGGGCTGTGCCCAAAATTTTAATTCACTTCAGAAAAGTATTTGTTCAGAAGGCTGTGGCACAAAGCAATCATAGTCCAATTGTTATTTTGTGCAACGCATCTATCGGACCATATAATCAATTTTCTAATTTGATCATTTCCCAGAATACTGAATTTTGATGTAATGTGTTTCCAAATACATGAAGCTATTTCAGCAGCTCCTCTTTTAGCAAGCGTTTCGTGCCATGTATACATATCGACCGTATTTTCAGCGATACTATGGACAGAAAAATTATAATTGAAATACTGCCGCTGATAAAATACATCAGAATGTTTGAGGTTCGGTGTGAAAATAACTTGCTGCATATCGACACATATGACAACTGTATTTGGTGAATTTTTTCCAGCGTTGGAATCATCTCGAAGTTGCGCATATGCTTTATCTGCTTGCTCGTGATGAGCTGTTGCCAATTTTTGAATATGTTCAAATCGTTTCGTATCAGCAGAGGCAATCATATCAGTAAAATACTTGTCACAAACCTTGCAAGTATAACTTCTTGGGAAACCAAATCGTAGTTTGTGTTCGTAGTAATCCGGATATTTATCTTTGTATAACTCGATCATTGTTTAAATATTTAAATTGGGGTTAAGACAATTTTTTCGAGATGTTGAACGACTATAGTGGCTTTCTTGGCTGGGAAAGCTTACTATGTGTTCATTAACGCTCAGTTTTTCCTGTTCTATGATTTTGTGGGGACGATTTTCATGTTTTCCGCGATGATCATCAATGTTTTTACCATGTTTAATATTTTTAACCAAAATTTAAACTCTGCGCTGCGTTATCTTCATATTTTAAGATAAAATGTAAACATCAACGAAAAACAACAATAAGACAATATATACCTGAAATGTGTGACAAAACATTTTTTTGCACACTCTCTTTCTCCGTTTTAAAGCACCAAAAAATAAGATACTGTTGTATTTCGTATAGAAATTCCTTCTTCAACTATTCTCCTCTTAGGCTCGCTGAATTCAAGAAGAGAGGATAAAAATAAACATTGCTCTTTGTAATTTTTGCAATAAAAGTTATAAAAAGGTGCTTCATTTGTTCATCATCAAGTTTTTGACAATGAAAATTACAATGGCAATCAAAAACCTATAAAAAAATACATAGTTCAAAATGCATGATCCAATTATAAAAGGTTGGATACTTATTGACGTTTAAAATTTTCGACTGCCTTGTATTTGGATTGCATTTACGAAGTACGCAGAGAGAGGGAATTTATTTAATCCCCTTTTTGTGGAAAGGTAATAAATATAAGCAGTTCGTAAAAAATGGATTTAGGGCATTGCAGGTAACTTATCTTCAAGAAATATACATTAAATTCAAAAACCGAAGGAATTTATGAATTATATAAAACCTATAAATCTTAAACTGCCTTATAATCAAAACAAAAATTGTACGATTTATATCCAAACAATATATTTTATTAGTGTTTTAGCAAAATTCTTAAAAAGTTAAACAAGTTTAAATTAAAAATTTTAAAAACAGATCTTTAAACTTTTAACATTTAGGCGCAAAGGTAAAGTTGTAAACGGGCTTCGAATTGAATTAAATTCAATTAACTGCTTAATCGAAATAAAATGCTTTTTATTTGCTTGGCTTTTAGTAAGGACCTCCTGTGGCATTCTAACCTGTAAAATATGGTTTTAGAATATAATATAAATACATACAAAGTTATAAAATATGATACCATCGTTTACCTTATATTGAACGGCAAAAAAGTACTTTCCCTCTTCTAGTCTTATTTAGGTGCTTTATGAGCGAATGTATCAGCGTTTTAAAAAAAAGTTGTTTCACCTCAAAGTTGATATTTATGTGCTCCGAACATAAAATGAGGGTTGAAAGGTAACGATTGCATGTTTTTATTTGATCACCATTGAAATTTTTTAAAACGACCTCCAGGCTCTTGATTATGTTGAGGAAGTCGCTAGATGGTTTGGTCAATCCACCCCTTGACAATTCATCAATCCATGTATAGGTAGCCTCCTGGCTTTCATATTGCGTTAAGGCAAGCTTCCTAATAAGGAACCCTGCAATATATTCCAACGCATCCTCGTGCAATGTTAAAATTTCCCAGTGTGTCCTTATCTCATTAGGAAAAGCTAATTCATTTGTCAACTCGAACTCCTCGCAAATTACTTCTTTGTCAGAAAGGAAACTTTTGAGGCTTTCTAACGAAGTGTCGCAAAGGCGAATCCACTCTGTTTCGTCGCTATCAACATTCCCACGAGACGAAATTGTTTCTACGTTACGTGCTAAAAAAAATAAATATGACTGTAGGCTTTTCTCAAATACCTACGTACATTAGTATTAAAATATTTCACCTAGCAAGTATTTCCGAAATCTATACTTAAAATGCATCGGGCTAGGGTTATCGAAAAGCCCACCTTTTGCGCGCATTGCTCCAAAAAAAAAATGGTCAAATATATTCTGATTCAGGCTGACATACCGCGTACTTTGCTTTTAAATACTGGTATAATCCTCTGAGCGAATTGTTGCTCAGAAGAATACCCTTCGCAAAAGTTAGCAACGTCTGTCGCCCAGTTAGTTGCCCTGATGCTTTGCATGCAAAATCCATACTTGCTAAAGCTTGCATCTGGGGATGCAATTCCATACCAAAAGGTTTTTTTGTTGGCAGTGACTGAAATGTGCTAAATTTCGTCTTAAATATGTCGAACCAATTGTTAACAATCGAAAAAAACTCAGCTGTCTCACTAGCGTTGCATAAATCGTGTCCTAGTTCATAGCACCGTCTAAGAGCGCTTGTCATACTGTGTGAAAACAATTGGACAGCCAACTTCACTTTTTGACGTCCTGCGTGGTGTACCGAGATGTGTTCATCCGTTAAAGTAAGCAATTGTCCTATCGTGCGTGTAGTCAATGCTTTGCCTTTATATATATACCCTTTATCAAGGTAATGGTTTCGGAGCAGTTTTATAAGATGCGGTACGTCCGCAAACACAAAATTCTTTCCATCGGTGGCCGGGTTTGGAAACCAAGTTTGCTCTTAAAGAGGAACAAAAAAAATTCATTGTAAAAAACTACTTAGAAATTTTCTTACCACTTTTTTTTATTTAGTTCTTTCCAAAGAGACTGATTACTTGAGCCCTTGTCGGAAACCTCTCCTACTACTGTGTATCCGGCTTCCTGGATTTTCACTACGAGATTTGTCAAAATGATCTTGGTCATCTTGCAGTCAAAGGCACAGAACACTGGTTGCTTCCACGAGGACTTCAAACCACGGGCAATAGCAAGCAGCACGTAATTGTACGGCTGCCGAACAGCATCAGCTATGGCGTCGTACTCATACAACGACTCAACCTTCATTTCATCGAAACTGACTATACAGAGCCTGTCTTCCATAGGTACCAAGTTTGAACTTCGAAGAACATTCAGCGAAAAGTTAAGCATGCCTTCATCCATCGTAACTTTCTGCAACTATTTTTCGATTGTCGATTCGCAGGGAAGAGGGAATCCTTTTTTGCATAGATGCCCATATGCCTTTGGCCCTGCGAATGATCTGTTACATATGAAATCGTTAGTCTATTATAGAGTGAACTGCAATACGATGATTGTGAACAGAGAGCTGCGAAGTGATTGTTTCCTACCTTGGCCGCGATGAACTTGGGAAGTATTTGGAATAGGAGATCCACAATTTGTGCGAAGCAATCGGTCTGCAAATAATTTGGTACTTTATAATATATTTACATATACATATATGTATGCATGTATGTATGTACATATATGCATATACACATAATCTCTTCATTATTTTAGAAATTTACTTAGTTTTAAGTTTGTACCTAAGGGGATGTACTAGGAAGCTGTATATGAAGCTTAATTATTTTATTCAATGAAATTTATAAAATTTTCATAACTTACCCCAACTTTTAAAACCACAAGCGAAGCAATGTTGCTTGTTACACTGTTTAATAAGAAAAGTACATTTTTCCAAGTATTTCACTACTAATAGTTAGCCACCCACACAGGATAAGATAAGGCAGCGAGCGCGAGTGAGACAACTGCCTAGTTATCCAACCTTATATAATTAAATCATGTTCAAAATGTATATGAAATAAAAATTATGTACTTAAAACGTTTTTCCACTATACCTGCTTTGGGACATTTTTTGCTGGTATAACTTGTTTTTTCTATTAATATAAGATTGTCCACTATTTCTTAATCTTTTATAATTGATATCTTTCCAGTTTTCTAAATTTATTTTTCTTTTCGTGCCTCTAACACACTTATCAAGCACACGAGAACACTCACTTTTTGCCATTGTACACACAATAAATAAGTTAGTTGAAACGTTATTCCACTGAGTGCTTGTATTAAAATGCGAATTGAATTAGAACAAATGCAATAATTTGTCAAATTTTGATTTGAAATGATAAGAGATACCCATAATAACGGTAAGCTGCAAAAAAACTGGTTTTGAAAAAATTGTCGCTTCAATTGTGATCATGCTGATTTAAGCCTGCGGACTAGGCGCAAGAGAATATATCCGCAGTAGGCATGCTTGTCGTAAAACGCAACTAAAATCCCTTTGGGGTATGTGTCCCGATTGGCAGTCATGCGTCTCGGGAAGGAGGAGGAAGACGGGAAAAATTCCCTCTAAAATACCTACCAACCCTGGCAGATTGGGGCAAAACTGCACAGTATGGCAATGGCACAACTAAAGGATTGTGATACTTCAGGTGGTACCCACGCATGTGGAAATCCACGAGCAGTTGCGGCACGGATTCTGGAGGCCTCAAGCATTGCTAAAGTCTCCTGTGTCATAGACCAGAGGCGCATCCTGAAGGAGAGTGGAAAGGTAGTACCAATCCTCTATTCTTCATAGTCGGAAGGAGACCCACCTCTGGCAGGGGATGCGTGTCGGGAAGCAGCTCGCTGCCAACGACCCTCCAATGACGGAGTGGGTCCTCTTTCAAAAAGGAAGAGGAGGAGAAGGAGGATGTAGGCGAAACGCGGACAGGGGAAACCCTCTTGTGTGGCCAGTTCCTGTTGCTGCCTCTAGCAAGCGGCCCAGGTCTATGCAGGTTACTCCAGAAGCCAGTAGGACATTGGTGCATGCAACGACTTCCAAATCAGCTGGCGGACGCAGCAAGAAAAGGAACACTGTGCCGACACTCACCAGCGCTTGCCCCAACGTCTCTTCGAGACATCGTGCGGCATCAGCCAAACAGACCTCGAGCGGCACGAACCCCTCGCCTAAAAACAAGAGAGGTAGTGACGCGGGGGTTGGACGAGGCAAAACCAACCCCGCGATGCCCTTGCAGAAGGTAAACCTCCCAAATACGTCAGGAGGAGTCAACTTTTTATATATAGTTGCTCCCAAATAAGTGACCAAGGCGATGCATCTCTTATAAGTAGAAGGTTAACCATGCTGCACGCAAAACCCCACATAACAGCCATTCAGGATCCCTGGGTTTTGAAACAAAAACCATGTGGACTAAGTGACTTACATGGTGCCAACATCTTATATAACGAAAGCTCGGTCAGACCGAGGGCTTGTCTTATAGTGTCTTCTCACTTTGCTGTAACTAAGCTTGTACAGTTCTGCTGTCAGGACTTGGTGGCAGCGAGGCTGACCTTCAAGGGCAAAAATGGGTGGAAACATTTTATTATGGCCTCCGCGTACTTTCCATACGACTCTCTGCTGCCGCCACCTCCGGTGAAGGCGGCCAGTCTTGTGGAGTATTGCGAAAACCGAAACGTTGGATTGATGCTCTGTTGCGATGCTAATGTCCATAATAAATCTGGGGCAGCAGCAAATGCAACGCGAGGGTAGATCGGCTTTTCGAGTATATACTGTCAAGTGGGCTGAGCATCTTGAATGTGGGCCCACATTCTTCACGCCCAGGAGACAGGAAGTGATTGATCTTACTCTTTCTAACTCTCGATTAGGGTGGTCAGTCCTAAACTGAAAGGTCCTGAGTGAATACTTGCTTTCGGACCACATATATAACCAGTTCCAACTTGGTTAGGATGCTATGTGCTCTGCGCCAGTACGAGACTTGTAACGGACTGGTCGTATTTAAGGGAGGAGTTTGGGAATCAGATCTCGGCTGCACCTAGAATACGATGCTCTACGAGATAGTTTGGATAGGCCTGTCCGGATCGTACACTTCTAAACCGCACGCCTGTTCCCGGGTGGAACAAGCAGCTGCAAAAGATGAGAGGTGAATCGATAAAATATCTTATCCGGGCTCTCAAAACTAATCTTGAGTTGGACTGGGAACAATATTGCTGCACGCAAAGATAGTATAAGAGTCTAATTTGCTCTGCGAAAAGGGACTCTTTTAAAGAATAATGCAAAGAGATTAACATCATTCATGCTAAAATGTCTGGAAAGATTAGTAGAGTTACGCATTCGTAGGGAGGCGCTCTGATCACATCCTCTGTCTTTGCATCAACATGCCTATCAGGCGGAAAAATCCTGTGAGACGGTTTTGCAAAATCTGGTTGCCAGAATTGGCGAGGTCGCCGATAGGAAACAGTTCGGCTTGGGCATTTTTGCCCATCGATGGCATGGGCACTGCTGCTCTACGGCATGGGGTAGATCCTTCGCTGGTATATTAGAATCGTTCAATGCTGGCGCAGCGGATTATCAGGATTTAGGCAGAAGAGGATCAATACTTAAAGTGCGGAGTAAATGAGGGTTGTCCTCAGAGCGGTGTGCTTTCCCCTTTGCTCTGATGCTTGGTAATTGACTCTCTTCTTGTCACTCTTGATGACTCGAATATCTACGCTCAGGCCTATACGGACGATGTGGCCTGTCTATTCACGGACCCATCTCTGTCGGCTGTTTGCAGGAAAGCGCAGACAATACTGAATAAGATTGACACTTGGTGTGATGATAATGGACTATCCGCAAACCCAACCAAAACTAGTGTTGTGCTCTTCACTAGGTGGAGAAGGTTGGATGGCCTCATTCCCCTCACTCTTAAGGGAGTTACAATTCAGACTTCTCCCGAAGTGAAGTATCTAGGAGTAATTCTAGATGCAAAACTGTCGTGAAAATCTCACGTTGAGCACAAGAAGTCTAAAGCATTGGCAGCCTTCTGACAACGTAAACGGGTCTTCGGCAAAACGTGGGGTCTATCACCAAAGGGTATCCTCTGGATATATACCTCAATGATCAGACCCATAATCAGCTATGCTTCAGTGCTATGGTGAATCCGACTCTCACTTAATAGCGTGGGAGACCTGCTTGCTAAACTTCAGAGAACAATCGCCGTGTGCTGTACAGGGACATCCTCTATGACACGTGGCGCTGCTCTTGACGCATTGCTGCACTTACCATCACTTGGTATATTCATACGTTGGGAGGCCTTAAAGGCCACCTACATACTTAAAATAAACGGATGTTTTTATAAAACGGAGCGGGGCGAGGCAGAAATTGCTGGCGGCAGAGTTATGGACACTTGCTTCTTTTCAACGCCACCGTTTCCTTTGCTGATGAGACTCTATAACGTTGAGTTCCCCGAGGCTGAATGCTGGTTCAATGCCAACACTGAGCCCGGTCTTACACGTTGTCGAATCTTTAATTATGGCTCCAAAACTGACTCTGGGTAAGGGTCTGGAGTTTTTATAGAAGATAATGAGGATAAGCTTCACTTTCCTCTTAGGGAATTAGCCTCGGTCTTCTATACCGAAGTATTTGCAATTCTCAAGGCCATGGAATACGTGCTGGAAAGTAGGTGGATTTTTTTTTTTTTTTTTTTTTTTCTAGAGGCACAAAGCATTGAAAGCCGAAGTGTGGGACTTGCCTTTCGACTCACCGCACTAAAAACCCACCCCTGCTCCGTTTCCCTCGCTCCGTGGAACTACCGTTAAGTATTACTTCGCGGAGGGGGAGCGGCCTATTGCCTTTCTATGAATTTCTGCGGAGTTGCTCCGCTTGACGCAGTTTAGTTATGATTTTGTTCGCCATATTGCAAACAACGGACCAATTTTCTTTAGATTCGAGCATAGTATCTACAAGGTTTTTAACCGAAAGCGATCTCCTCAACTTCGTGCTCGAGTCATCCCTTTCAATTGCAAACCGCGGACAGACGAAAAAACAGTGTTCGGCGTCTTCAACAACCTGATTTGCACAGAAAGTGCAGTAAGGGTCATCATCATGTTTATACTTGTATAAATAGGACTTAAAGCAACCGTGACCTGTCAATATTTGGGTAAGGTGGAAATCTACTTCACCGTGTGGCCTATCTAACCATTTCTCTAAGGAAGGAATAAGTCTATTCGTCCAGCATCCCTTACCTGCAGCGCTCCACCGCCTCTGCCACATCCGCAAACAGTTTCGCCTGACCACCTCGCGTTCAGCAATACTCAGTGGGGTTTCTACAGCATCTTTAACCAAGATCTCGATTGGACATAGCCCAGCCACTACTAGCGCCGCTTCTTCTGAGGTTGTTCTAAATGCACTGCACACTCGTATAGCGCAAAGTCGAAAAAGTGATCTCATTTCTCTTGCGTATGAAACTTTTTCAAGCGCAGCCGACCAGATTGGTGCCCCGTATAGTAGTACTGAGCGTATTACGCTTGCATACGCTTGCATACAACTACCTACTTTTCTGCTTAGGACCTCCTTTATTTACCATAAGCCTCGTTAGCGCTGCTGCCACCTTCTCTGCTTTCTCGACTGCATATTGTACGTGAGTCTTAAATACTAATCGAACGTCAAACATAATGCCTAGATATTTAAGGGCAGCTTTTAAAACAATTTCATGTCCTCCGACATTAATTTTAATAACCTCTAGGATTTTTCTGCTGCTAATTAACACTGCCTCAGTTTTCTGTTCGGCTAACTGCAGGCCATTTTCTTCCAGCCATGTCTGAATTCGTGCAGTCATGAGGTTTGCCTCTCGCTCCACGTCTTTTATATGCTTGGCAACAATAACCACCGCTATATCATCTGCAAAACCAACAATTTTTGAACCTTTAGGTACTTGCAAGCGCAGAATGCCGTCATACATAATGTTCCAGAGCAATGGTCCAAGAACGGATCCTTGAGGAACTCCTCCGGTTATATTATACTCTTTGCTGCCTTCGTCTGTATCATATACTAGGACTCTATCTTCCAAGTAGTTACTTATGATTTTTCGCAAATATCTTGATACTTGAAAGCCACGGAGAGATTCGATAATTTTCCTCCAGCTAGCGGAATTGAACGCATTTTTAACGTCAAGTGTCATGACCAAGCAATATTTCTTAGATCCGCCTTTCCATCTTACTCCACTTATCGCTTCTTCTGCCAGCTTCTTAACAAGCATAGCCGCGTCAACTGTTGATCGCTTTTTTCTAAAGCCGAACTGCGTTTCTGAGAGGTTTCCCCCTGCTTCAATTTCTGAGCTCAGCCTATCGCTAAGGATTCGTTCGAACAGTTTTCCGGCTGTGTCCAGCATGCATATTGGGCGGTATGCGGACGGGTCTCCTGGATGTTTACCAGTCTTTGGTAGGAGTACTAACCGCTGGCGCTTCCATATAGGGGGAAATATACCTTCTTTAAGACATTCATTGTACGTCCGTACAAACGCTTCGGTGTTGGTATTTGCAGTTAGCTTCAATATGTGGTTCGGTATCAAATCAGGACCTGGTGCCTTTTTCTCTTTAAGGCTTTTAACGGCTTTTAAAATTTCTTCTGCCGTAACTAGAGGCGTTTCGTACTCTGTAGGCGGAAATGTTTCCCGTTTAAATGGTGGTTGGTCTGGGAAAAGTGCGCTTACTATTTTTTCCAACTCTCTAGGGCATGAAATCTTCGGTTGTATCGACTTTTGTAGCTTTTCAGTCACTACTTTAAATGCTGAACCCCAGGGGTCTTTATCTGCGCTGTCACATAGACTTCGAAAACATTTCGTTTTACTGGCTTTTAGAGCCCGTTTCAGCGCCGTGCGCTTTTCTTTGTAGTCACTTTGCTGCACCGCAAAGTTTGCGTTTCGATTTCTGGCTCTTTGGTAGTTTCGCCTTGCGCTGTTACATTGTCGGCGTAGGTGCGCAATCTCTTCGTTCCACCAATACACCGGTGGGCGTCGGAAAGATACGGACTTTCTTCTCATGGAGGCGTCGCAAGCTACTTTAATTCCGTCTATTAGGTGGTGTGCCATATTAATTGCTCCTTCTGGGAGGATTATGTCGGTTACCATCACCTTAAGCCCTTCTTCGTCTAATGTGTGCAGCCTCCAGCCAGCTGATTTTACACTCGAGGTAGTTTGTGCCCTTCATCGTTTTTTATCGAAAATATAATAGCTTGATGGTCGCTATGCGTATAATCTTCGCTTACTTGCCACGACGTTCGTTTGAAAATTGTATTGCTTACAAATGTTAGATCGATAATAGATCCCCTTCCATCTCTTTGGAAGGTCACTTCCAGCATTGATAATGCTGTAAGCAGAGCCTTTCCCTTGGCGTTTGTATATCGGCTTCCCCATTCTCGGGCCCATGCATTAAAATCGCCTGCAATTATCACTGGGGATCTACCTCTCGCGTCGCCAACCAGGCCATCTAGGACGGTTTCAAATTAAGTAAGGCTGTAGCTAGGCGGTATATAGCAACTGTATAAGAATAGCTTCGATATTTTTACACAAACGTAGCATGGCTTCGCTTTTAGTTGTTCAATCGCAAAAGGTGTTTTAGCACAGCTCCATACCGCTGATTTTCCGTTGGTGTCACTAGCCCACAGTGGGGTTTTTCCGATCTCATACGGTTCACTTAGTATTTCTATGTCGATATTCTTATCTACTATCGACTGCTCCAGAAGCTCCTGTGCAGCCTTGCAATGATTTAAGTTTAATTGCAGAAATTTCATTGTGCTCGTGCTTTTTTAACCGCCTCTAAGTAAAAAGGACATTCTCTGCCACCAGTTCTGTGCTTTACTTGTGGCGCATTTCTTCTTGAGCATATTGCGCATTTTAAATCTTTTTTGCACTCAGCAGCTTTGTGGTTCGGCTCCCCACAGTTGAAACATGTGTTTTTAACATCGACCGAACTTTTGCAATTTCTCGAGAGGTGGAAAGTAGGTGGATGGGGAGAAGTATACGTTACTGCAGTGACAGCCAAGCTGCACTCAAGGCATTGGCCCGCCCTCTAACTACTTCCAAACTAGTTCGGCAATGCAAGTCCCGACTAAACTATGTTGGTAAACATAATGAACTTGCTTTACTCCATACCATATAAATGCATTCTCCTCTTCTTTGCATTCTGCTACGAAATGAAGTGAGATCATTTACTGATCGATTTGCGAGAAAAATCATATCTCAAGTTAGGGAGAATTGAAAGCTGAGATCATTTTTATTAAAGGCAATTTAATATCAAATAAATGTCTTGAGTCAAAATAAAGTTGATTTTTAAAGGAAATTATATCCCTAAGATAAATATATCCCAATTAAATAGTGGCAGAACGTTTTAACTTACCTTAAGTAAAATCTTAATTTTTGACTGCGAGTTCACCTAAATTAGTTGAAGTCAATTGCTACAAGTTAAAAGATAGTTGAATGCTATTTCACAACCAATCAATGTTGCACAGTTGTGGTCCGTAATCCTTTCTTGATACGTACTAGACGTTTGCATGAATGTACTCATTGGCCGTTTTAACACATTCACACGTAAGCGCAACATTCTACGCATTCTGCTCACAGCAAGCGAGATGACTGAATGAGTGTGCAGATAGCTGAGAATACTGCCCTCAGTCGCATTCAGAAAAAGAGGCATTCGTTGTACAAAGAGTGGCAAATATGTTGTACAACTAGTCATGCGCATTCGGATGTATGAGACCACATCCGGCTGTATGAGACCACATTCGACTGAAAGATTTTATGACGGCGCCAATTTTTGCAAATGATAGCGGCTACATTATATAAGCAATTAAATAGAAAAAATTCAATAATTGCATGTCTCTTCATATTTACGTACATACATACATGCATAATCTACATTGAATTTTACTGAAATTAATAAGTAACTATTAAATAAATGCATACACTTATAATAAAGTCAATGCACATTTGTATGAAAATATGTTCATATGTAGGCGCAAATGTAAATGGAAAGAAAACATATTTAGAAAAAAATTTCACAATGTTTTTATATACAGAATTTCTTAAGACTCTCATTAAAATGTTAGAAATTTTCAATTTCTCATTAAAACATTAGAAATTTTGGATGGAAAACTTTGATATTTGGAAAATGTTTGCACTCTGTACAAGTTTTGAAACTTTAATTGATATGGTTCTAGTTAAAGAATACGATATTATTTAATAAAGAATTAACGGAAAGGATTTGTGTTAAAAAACATTGTAAGTATTGCATACAACTGTAACCTGCTTTTGACGCTGAGGTGCATACATATATATATACGTATTTATATACGTACATACATATGTCTATTTATGTGTGGGTATAATGTTTGGTAGTAAAACCCTTTTATAAATATTCGCTAGCTTCTTCACATCCGTAAATATGCATGTATGTACATGTATGTATGTATATGCAGCCTACTTACTGAGCGCCAGGCCATTTGCTCAACTTGGTGATTATCCCTTTTGTATTTATGTACACACATAAACAGCTGATATTTGCAACAAACTGAAAGTAAATAAAAATTTAGTAAAGTATGTAAAACGCGGACGCAAAATATAAATTTAAACTCACCAAAACAAAATAAACTGCACACGAAGAACAAAAATATCACAATAAACAAGGCGAATCAGCAATCAGCTGTTTATGGTTACGGGAAAAACCAAAATTCAGTTGGTCGCTATGGTTATGGTTATGGTTATGGCGTTATGGTATGGCACCACTAATCGATTACAGTGTAACCCATAAGGTTGGTTGGATCAGCTGTTTTCTATGGTTATGGTTATGGCACCTCTAATTGAACCTTAAATCATAAGCAGAGAGTACCCATATTGGTATCTTTTTTCTCTGTAAGTACACATATTTATGATCGCATGAGTGCCTGAGTTGAATGAGCATCGCATTCACATTCGTGTAATCCGGCTAACAGAAGAAATGAATGTGCTCATGCAGCCCTCTAATACGTACCTATAAATTAAATTATGTACATATGTAGGATTTCAGAGCACTCTCAGACATCAACTATTCGAATCAAAACTTTATTTTGAAATCAATCAGATTTTAGAAAGCACTGACTGATCAGATAACTTTATGTGCAAAAATATGTGCTATTGCTTTATTTTAATACTGTAAATTATTGTATGTACATACATATATACATATGCATGTAAAATGAAATTTCCCGAATACCATTTATTAATTTTTCATAATATGTGTCAAATTCTGTAATAGGAATACATTTGCACAAATCCCTTTAAATACAATCGTGAACTTAAACTTGGTTGCTTGTCATTTTGTCATTCGTTCTGTTTGTAAGGCAAAATTTTGTAATTACATATGTATATTTCTAAAACTGTGTAGAAAACGCAGAACGCGCAATTTTCGTTTTGTTCAGTTTATGTCTTTGTTCCGTATTTATTTTGTTTTTTCGGTCAACCAGGTATTGGTGCATAATCGTAAATGTTAACAAATGTTAAGTGTCCTGAGTATAGGTACCTAAAATCTCGCGCGGTTAGAGTCCAAAAGGGTATATTTTATCTCGAATCTGCCTTTGCGGTAAGAACAGGTAGATAGTCAGTAATTTTAGCCCGCTTAGGTATTGCTGGTTTGTTTTGTATGTTGGTATCTGTCATTTTACCTATGTCTTTGTTTTGTTTTTTGTAAACAAGCCTTATTGGTGCAAATATCGCATCAGAGTTAGTGTTTATTTCTTCGTTTATTATCCCCCTATCAAAGGTTTTGTGTTTGTATAGTTCCATGTTTTCAAGAGCATTTAGGCGCCGTCCTTTTTGTTGTACGTGCAGTACCTTAACGGTTTTCTTTATGTTTGCGGGTGAACATTTTGCGTTTACCAAATGGTTTGCAAAATTAGATTCTGGTATTGCCGTGGGTTTTCGTTTCCTTTTGTTGTAGTCCCTTATGTGTTCACGGAATCTTGTTCTTACTTTACGTCCTGTTTAGATCCAGGTAATTTATTGTTCCCTTCTTTTCCATTTGCATCGCAAACATAATATATCCATGTTGTTTGTTTATGTATTCCAGTATCTGCTCTTCATTGTCCTTGGTGATCATGCAAATAATGTCATCCACCTACCTTCCATAGAATACTACGTCTAACTCGGCTTTCAGGTCTTCCATATACTGTCCCTCCAGTTCTTGCATAAATACCTCCATGAGGATGGCCGAGGTTGGATTTCCCATTCCGAGTCCGTTTGTTTGTCGGTATATTTTATTATTAAACTTAAAATAATTTTGTCGCAGTGTAGTTCGTAACGTGTTTGTGATTTGGGTTGTTTTTATATGGTCCTTCGTTTTTTTCGAGTAATGTTTTCCGGACCATATTTATTGTTTCTGTTTGTGGGATCGACGGGTATAAGTCCTTAATATCAAATGACACTAGCCTACTTTGCACGTTTGTCAGTTCATGGATGAGTTCCGTCGTGTTTGCTACAATGTGCGCGTTACGAAGTTCCAAGTTATCATTTAACAGCATTTTCAGATGTTAGGACAGTCTATAAGCAGGAGCCGATTTATAGTTAATTAAGGGTCTCATTGGAGTGTCCGGTTTGTGGATTTTTGGAAGCGCTATCAGTGGTGGTGCTGCAGGATTAATTTGGCTTAATAGGTGTGCTGTGTGGGGGGTTATAATATTGTTCGCTTCTTTTATGGCCTTCTTTATCTCTATTTGGTACCTGTCCGTGGGGTCTTCTCTAATTTCTCTGCACTTCATTTCCCCTATTAGGGTTTCAGTTTTTTGTATACATTCCTCTCTCTTCATGAGTACCGTTTCAAGAACTTTCCCGAGAATGCATGAACATTCATAGTTTTGTGCAAATGTTGACCTAGAATACTGCCCGATATATTTAACCAAATAAACAATCATAAACATACACACATACATACATAAGTATGTTTTAAAAAAACAAATGCATTTACCTTCTTATGAGAAGGTTTACTAATGCGAGTTTTGCATACTGTAGATAAAAGTTTAAAAATATTATTATTATTATTATTATACATGACTAACTTATAATTAAAATTATAGGCTAGTAGTAAGATAGGAGCAATAGTAGCAAAGACCTTCAGCTCGCGTAATACATTAAATTTTATGTAAGGAGAGAAATAAATTAAATTTTATAGTACAGCCGGGTGGATTTGAGATATGCTACGATTTTCTTTACATTACCTGTGTTTGGAGTGGACAAGAAAGTTAAAGGATTGTTGCCTTCAAAGAATTTGGTTCTATTGGATTGGAAAAGTGGACAATCTGCTAGGATATGGGATATATTAATGTTTGTGGTTTGGTTACAAAAGTGGCAGTTTAATTGTGGAGTATTTGTGATGTGGTAACTGTGCGTAATATTTGTGTATCCTAAGCGTAGACGTTCGAATTTTATTAAGTCTAGCCGGTTAATGGTATCGTCGATATGTTGGGTAAATGTTTGTATATTTGTATGATAGCTGTTGATAGATTGGTACCATGTAGATGTTTCAAGAAATGTGTTGTTGTGGATCTGTCTGTAGTGTAGCGTAATATGCCTCTTTATGTCTCTTAAGTTCCAGTTTTGTGTAGAAGTTAGGGGACGGGACGGAGCTGATTTGGCAACGTGGTCGGCCAGTTCATTTCCTTGGATGGCTGAATGTCCTGGAATCCATATTAGGAGAAATTTAGGGTAGTATTCCGTTAGGATATTTTTGATTTTGTGGGAGTAATATTCGCTATTTATAGGATTGGAGATGGAGTCTATTGAGGAGAGCGAGTCCGTGCATACAGCATATTTTCCTTCTTTGTGTATATGGTAGTCTAGAGCTTTAAAAATGGCAATAATCTCCGCTGTAAAGACTGAGGAGTAATCGGGTAGGAGGGAGTTGAATATAGTCGATGTACTTGTTGTAACACTGTAACTGGTTGAGTGACTGGTTTTGGACCCATCCGTAAAAATTAGTATATAATCCTGTATTTTGCTCAAAAGTTCTGAGAACTGTTTTTGGTACGTTCTGATGGAGGTAGAGGACTTGGGCAATGTTCGTAGAGAAGCTTTGATGGAGGGCATGGGAAAATCCCATTGTGGAAATTTGTGTGTTGTTGAAGAGTCGCAAAGGTAAGGAAGCTGTAAGAGAGAGCATTTGGCTATTGTTTTGGAGATGACGGATTCGACCTTTTGTTTTGTATTGAGATTGGTGACAGTGGATATAAGCTCATATATTGGTGTGTCGCAAGTGAGAAAGGATTTGGAAAGTTTCGCGGTGATGTAGTCCCTAGTTGTCTCGATTGATTTTATGTTGGCTTCGTACATTAGATTACTGATGCGAGTGGTTCGAAAGGCGCCAAACGCTATGCGGACCGTTGCATTAAGAACAGAGCGTAGTTTATTGAGGGTACTTTTGGCAGTGTATCCGTAGAGGAATATGCCGTACTCAATTTTTGAGATTATTAATGCTTTTATAACGGATATGAGGGAGCTAATGTTGCAATTAAACTTGTTGCTGGAGAGACATTTGACTATGTTGAGATTATGGCTAAGGGCGAGTAAAAGTGATTCAACGTGAGGTTGCCATCGGTATTTGGAGTTAAAGGTTACTCCTAGAATTTTGAGATTGTCTACATCGTTCAGGCGAATATTTCCAAATTGTACGGTACACTTGCAGTTACGTTTTCTACAAATGTGTAGATGTTGGCATTTATGCGGAGATAACTCAGCTCCAGAGTACTCGCACCATTCCAATATTTCATCGACTAGTGAATTTACATTTATCGCTTGGTTTTTTATGTTGCTAAGTTTCATGATGATGTGGAAGTCATCTGCGTATGCGCAAAAATTTAGTTCCCTGCGTATTGATAATATGTTAGCAAGTTTATTGTAGGCGATTAAAAATAGTAATACGGAGAGAGGGGATCCTTGTGGGATTCCGTTGTGAAGATTTGATGTGCTGGAGTGTTTGAAATTGACTTTAACTTTGATTTGCCTATTTCTCATAAAATTTATAATGTAGTTTATTATTTTCTTACCGATCTTCCATTCTAGAAGCTGATCTATTACGGAGTGTATTCCTACTCTATCGAAGGCTTTTGCAAAGTCAAGCGATATTATCGAGATATGCTTTTTTTCTGAGAGAGATTCTGTTATCATGTAGTCTAAGTAAATTAGACTGTCAGTAACAGATCTCCCTTTTCTGAATCCCATTTGGTGGCTATTGAGTAGCTTGTTTGAATTAACAAACCACCATAGTCTATTGGCTATAATTCTGTCTAAGATCTTCGCGCACACAGGGTTCAAAGATATAGGCCGGTATGATTGTATGCTGGTTTTGTCTGCCTTTGGTTTAAGTATTGGAGTTATTGTACTTAGCTTATATAGCTGCGGTATGTAGTTGTCGAAAATTTTGTTGTAAAAAGAAGTAAGCCTTGATTTTGCACTTGGAGAGAGGTGATGAACCATATCATAAGTGATTCGGTCAAAGCCTGGGGAAGAACCGTTTGCTTTTTTTAGTGCGATATGCAATTCAATATTTGATATGGGTTTTTCAATTATTTTAGCCTTTTCATTAGGTCTAAATTCGGCTACGCTGGAGTAAAGTGATGTTTTCTTTAATCTGAACTGTTGCGGGAATTTTGAGTCGTGTGATTGTGTGGACCAGTGCTGACAAAAGAAATTACTTATTTCGAAATCGTCTGTGATAGTGGAGTTGCCAGAGCTTATGCAATGTATACCCGTGTGAGATTTGAGGCCACAGAAACGCCTTATATTTGACCACACTGTTCTGGAAGGGGTGGTGGGCTTGATAGCGGATGTGAATGTGGATATAGAAGTTCTTTTGGTGGTTTTTATTTCCCTTTTTAGTTTGGCTGCGGCTTTTTTGTAGTTCAAGATGTTTTCGTTCGTAATGGAGTGCTTCAGCTTAATCCAAAGCTTGTTCTTTTGAGTCTTTAAGTTCTCTAAATTTTTATTCCACCAAGGGACAGATTTCTCTAAGTGACGAACTGATGATTGGGGAATGGATAGGTGTGCGCTTCTTAATATTATTCTTTGCATATTTGCGGCTTCTTTGTTGATGTTTTCACTTACTTCTATCCCTCTAGTAAGTTGGTCTGAAATCTCGTAATAACTGCCCCAGTTGGCAAGCTTAGTTAAGAATTTCGGTTTAATGGGGTTGAACGTGGAATTGTTTGTGGGGAATAGAGTTGTTATAATGGGAAAATGATCACTCCCCATGAGGTAGTCATTTACTTTCCATTTAGCGTCGATAGCTAGTGGAGGTGAACAAAAGGTGAGATCGATATGGGATAAGGTGTTGTGTGTGTTGAAGTGAGTGGCAGTGCCGTCATTGAGTAGGGTGTAATGAGAGTTATCTAAAAACTTTGAAATCAAGTTCCCTCTGGCATTATTACGGGAAGATCCCCATTTTCTGTGCCAACTGTTGAAGTCTCCAGTAACTAAACGAGGTAAACGGGTGGGTTCAAAAGCTTCCAGCAACAGTGATGACGTCAGTCTGGTGGCATGGGATATGTAGGTAGAGTTAATGATAAATTTTATTTTAGAGTGAATTATGGCAGATATTGTTTCGAATTGTGTATTGGTGTTCAGGGGTTCATATTGTATTTGTTTATGTATTAGAAGTGCAACTCCACCGTAAGATGTTGTTGCTTCATTTTTGTTAAGCATAATATAGTTGACGGGAGTTGGAATGTTGTGTGTCGTATGGAGGTGAGTTTCTTGTAAAGTGATTAAGAGTGGTCGGTATCGCTTAATTAATATGAGAAGTTCGTTGTAGTGATTAACGTAGCCGTTGATGTTCCATTGCATTATTTTAAGAGTCATTGGAAGAGTAGCTTAAGAGCTTGCGTTGGGAGGTGAGAGGATGGTAGGTGCTGTTGGGGACGTGTGGGTATGTGCTGGCTACTGGTAAATTGAGATAGGTTGGATTGTTACTGTATGCTAATAGAAGAGAAAGGTTGAAGAGTGTTTTCCATTTAAAAGAGTTTGATGTTATGTGTAATATGACTACTCTTTGGATATTTGTGTTCAATTTAGGTAAGAGGGTTAATGTAAATGATGATATTGAGTAATAAATTGTTTTCTTGGAAAGAACACAATAATAGCTTAGCGTAATACATATATATCTATAGGACTTCCTCATGTTGTAGTTCCATTGTTGTAGATTCAGATGAATCGTCGAGCTCGTGTTTGGTTGGTTTTGGTGATTTGGAATTGCGAGTTGCAGAGTGTTGTGATTTCAGTTTAGCTTTCATTTTGTTTGAAATACCTCTGGGAAAAATTTTAATTTTTGTTTCGGTTAAACGCTGTGCGGTGGGTTTAGGCAAAGGCTTCGATGTTGAAGGAGTGACGTCGTCGTCTGAAGGTAAGCTTTCATAACTTACTAGTTCTCTTCGTTGTCGTTGCTGATTTATTGGTTTGGTGACGGTGCTACTTTGAGCGGGCGATTCTTGTGTTTGTGCGTATAGAGCAGAGTTGTTACGGGTGACAGCTGAGTAGGATGGTCCGCTATGTTGGTTTCGCTCTTTGTATGTGGATATTGCTTTCCTTCTGTCAACCTTTTCCAATGTTATGATCGCTTGAATCTCTTTTTCACGTACGAATATGGGGCATTTTTTGTCGTATGAGTTGTGGTTGTAGGTTTGGATGTCGTTTTCTTTGCAGTTGACGCAGCTCTTTATGTTTACACATTCTTCGTTGTCTTCGCTGGCATGAAATTCGTTAGCACAGTTAGGGCATATTTTGGTATTTTTGCATATTTTTTCTATGTGTCCATATCGTTGACATTTTTTACACCTTAGTGGAAGTGGAATGTAAGGTCGGATTTTGATTTTTTCGTACCCTATTGACATTTCAGTTGGCAGAGATATTGAAGAGAAAGTGAGTATAATTAGACCAGTCTCCTTCAGTGAGTCGTTGTTTTCCTTTTTAAATATTTTCTTCACTTCTGTTACGTTTTGGTTTCTCAATTCATCGAGGATTTCTTCTTCTTTTATACCGCGCAAATCGTTGGAGTAGATGACACCTTTAGTTGAGTTGAGTGAAGTGTGCTCGGAGATTTCAATGTGTATAGTGGGCGAAAGTGACACTAATTTCACTAATTTTTCGGCTTGATTGTAATTTTTAGTTTTAATTAATATGTTACCATTTCTGAGTTTTTTGCAGGTTTCCACCTCACTCCCGGCGGTACAATCGATTACCTTTTTAATTAAGAAAGGCGACACATTTGCGAGTGTATCGTTACTTAATTTTCTGCACATAACCAAATACTTAGGGCCACATGTTTTTTGTTGAATTGTTTTTGTGTGGTCAAAAATAATTAATGGTTGGGCATTATTTTTCCCGGCCGGCGGTAAAATTGGTTGGTCGAGCATTGTTATTGTTGGGGGGTAAACCCCGGCTAAATATCTGGAGGCACTCGAAGGCCTGTCTTTTTTATGTCCCGAACCGTATATTTGGCACTATAAGTTAAGTTTATTGTCTGAGAAAATAGTATTTTATTGTGTACACAGTGCACAGTAGTAATTCAGGCACTTCGGTTTTGCAAAACAAAAGCAAAAGAAGAACACTTGTAAGCGAAAAAGATATCTGTCCAGCGCGAGAGTTGGTCAGAGACTGAAGTTTAAAAATAATGTTCACCAAAAACGTCTAAATTGTTTTTGTATAAACAAACCGATAGTTTCAAAGCAGAGTTGACATGGCAATACATGTAGGTTTGCATGGAAATCCATGTAGGGAATCAATCAATTTACGTTCTTCTTTTTTTGTTAATTTTCACTCCAAAAACATAAAATGCAGCTTCATAGGTGAGTATTGCTTAACGCGTTTTCAGTAATAATTATTGAATAAAATAAATTTTATCTGCAATATACATATGTCAATATATTAATTTAAAAAAATTTATGAATGAACATGAAATAACACGGCAACAACGCACAGGAAATGCCTTCCGAATTTCTTCACATAACCCTGGTTATTTATTTTATTCTCATGTCGTTCTTACAGGTCAGCCATTAAAATTACGCTGTCAAACCGCAGGAATCCATTAAAATTGCACTGTCAAAACAGAAAGAAACAGAGCGGAAATTAGAGAGGGATGGAACGAGATATCTTACTTATATAGTTGTACAATGAGTGAGTCTGAGCGTGCGGATCACTGCTGGGAGTCAGCTCAATAACTCAACTCAGTGCTGAGTTACCAATCTCTAATGGAAACCGTGATCCTCCACCTGGATATACACTTCCTTTGTGTAATAACTTATGTACAGCACAAGCCGTCGGGCGTCAACGGTCATCCCCCTATAACTAGAAAAAGTCATATGGGCAAAAACGACTTTTAAACCATACAAATCACAAAGACCCGACGCTATTAGACTAATACAACTGCTTCAATCTATTGATACAAGCTCAAAGGGGTTGCTAAAATTATCAGAGAGGTCCTCACAACTATCTAGATCCAGAGCAGTGGAGAGAGTCAAAGCTGTGTTTTACACCCAAAGCGGAGAAGTCGAAAATACTCTAGACGAATCAGTCTGCCATTTTCAATTAAATATTAAAGAACACTTTAAAGAACACTACACCAGAGTACCATCTATCTCACCCAAGGTTGCGCCCACAAATCTAAGAAAATTTATAAGTCGAAAGCATGGCTAAAGAAACTTTAGTCCTTGTTAATCCATATAAATCGGATGTATGTACTTCTAAAGGCAGTCGTATTTACCAGAGATATTTGGCGATACAGATGACATTCACAAACAAATTAAAGAATTATTAATAAAACAATGTCGAATCAAAGAATAACTTGAAGAATCTGAACGTAAGAGTAAGAAATCGGAAAATCCCAGCTAAGGTAAAAGTTAAAATTTAATTTTGCTTCGATTACATTTACATATTTTGTGCGCATGTTTGCTGATCCTACACTTAAACTAACTTTAAGCTAAGCTATAGTTTATGCAAATATGTACCGAAGTATGTAATATATTTTATATTATGGCTTATTTGTATAACGTACATGAATGTATTTATATATACTATGTACATGTAAATATATACATTGCTGAAAAGCTCAATAAACGCAATAATGTGGCAACTGGTGATACAATTGCAAAATGAGATGTGAAATAAGACTACAGTGGATGCAAAACTAAGCTTGGCCAAAGTTGGCCCACCGGTAGTCATTAAACTTGAACGCTGTTGCTGAGATATCGGAAGACAAAAACTATATACACTTATATATTTGTATGTACGTACCCTAAGAAAACAGAAATCAAAACAAAACCGAAATGTTAAATAATAAAATACAGGTACGCAATGTAGCAAATATGTAAACCCGATTATGTACATACATACATATGTATATCAATGCGTAAAATAGTTTAAAATGATGTCAGTGAAAGTGATGAGAGAAAAAAGTAAATGCTGACGATGATGATGATGTTGGCATTGGTGCTGTTGGCATCACAGTTGGGCGTCGTAGTAAGCGAATGTGATGAAACCATTGTTAAGAGAAAATTTATAAAAAAATTGTATTAGTTGATAATATTTTAAGCGCATTTGTTTGGTGCCTTCTTATACTCACGAAATGAGTTGATATTGGGGAATTGTTCAGAGCTTGCTTTACTTTTGTACCAAATGACAAACAACCACAATACATACAAACATACACAAAAAGTAATTATCATATATGTATATAATACTTATATGTATATTGGTAGTAACCTATCTGCGCAATGTCGAAAGATTCAGCAATTAAAGGGAGATAGTTTTAGTACAAATGTACGTTGTGCGCATGCGCAGGTTTTACATGGATTAGTATCTGTGAATACATGTGACAAACACATAAAAGCGAATTTGACATATCTGCAGTTGCAAAAAAATTTGAAGAGGGTCGCTTCACTGTGGGGGGGCTTATACCCCTTTTTGACGAAGTTTACTCATACAAAATAAAGTGTGCTAATGAAGTATTAAAATTTTATTTCATATCTACTTGGAAATCAAACAAACACGATTTAATTTATAATGATAAACAATTTTTTATTTAAGAATATTTAATTCATGTGTATATAAATTCAGTTTTAACTGAGTAAAACTTTACTCGTTGATTATTCAACTAAAGAGACATAAAACTATAGTGCCAAAAATTTTACAATATTCGCAATGTTATTCATTTGGAATTTTTTTTAATATAAGTCTCCGTAAAACCACTTACATTAACTAATTTTTTGGCTAAGCCACTTATTGATTGCGAAACAATATTAATTTTGTGTATTTATTTGTAATGTGAACCTACTGTTTGGTATATTTTTCGCTATCAAAAAACAAACGAATATCGAGAGAAAAACTTATAACTTCTTTAATTAACTGAGTGCGGTTATTGCTTACTACCTCATTGCTTAATTAAGTTTCAATCGCTATGTGATCGTCGGTTATTTTATTTGAAAAGGCTGTACCTAAATTTTGGAAAATTTTATTCGCCGAAATTAATTTTGCAGTTTTGACAGAGGTTCAGTAATGGTCTCAAATTTTTTCTGATGTTATACAAATATTGCAGAAGTCTCTAGATGGTGTTAGAAATCGTCCCATATTTTTGTGTGTTACGAGCGATGGCATTTCATCGCCTAGCAATTGGTCTTGACAGATTGGGCATATTATTTTCTTTTGCATTTTTGATGCCACAAATCCAGCGATATAGCGAACAGCATTGTCAACATAGATAGTGCAATGAAACCCTTGTAATGCACTTGTAAGGACACACTTACGCATGGAAAGCTATATCTTTTGCTTTAAGTATCTCTTGTTTTTTTCACATAAAAAGCATATGCGCGACATTTCTGCAATTTATTGTATTAAAAAATTTCACAAAATAAGGGAAAATTCAAAAACTTTCTAAGCGTGGCGCTTCTGGATTTTCTCTTGAATTCATGTGTAATTTTTGACTTACGTTTTTGCTTTTCGAATTTTATATATCTGTACTGTAATGTTTGCTGACTGCACTTGTCGATACTGCCAATATATAAGTATTACATATGTATATGGTAATTATGTACGTTTAACACATGATACAAATACTTTTAGAGGTAGTTTCACTTTTAAATTTTTGACAAAAACAGTGTTCGACGGCGGGCGCCCAATATTTCCACTACTTTGAAATATATATTGAGGGGGGGTCGGAATTTTAATTTTAATTTTGTTGTATTTCAAACTAATGCAGTGGATTGGATTATGAATGTAAATGTACAATATGTGGAATATTCTTTAAAAAAAAAACAGTATAGTTAAAGTTGCATTTACATGAGCAAAGTTAACTTGCAGTCGTCGGATAAATTAACGTCGTATGCTACATTTAAAGACTTTTGGGAAATCGCAATTGAAGATTGAAATTCAATTTCTTAAAAAGGCGACGATTGTTCTTTTTCGGAGAATATTACTAGTTCACGAAAACCTTAAAATATTTTATTTTTATTTTTTATTCTTAATAACTTTTTAATTTATGAAGAATTTCCCTCAGTCAAATTTTGTCGTAAATTTCATTTGGCAACAGTTTTGCAGGAATGCTTATGACATACGACAAAATATAATACAAATTATACTCAATATAGCGAAAACTAAATAAGATATTAAAAAACGAAAAACCCCATTTGAAATGTCTTGATAGATGGAGAGTTACAGCATTATTTACGTTTTTTGCAAAATTTTTACATACAACATTTCATTAGCCGTACGAAAAAATTTTACAGTTTTTAAAAATTTGTCCAAGGTTATTTGAGCATTTGACAATATTTTTCCGGAGTGATCAAAGAACGGAATGTATGTACGAGTATATGAAAAATGTTTGTGACATGCGACAAAATTTTACTCAATATTTCGGAAACTCCGAGAAATTCGAAAACGGATAACGTCATTTGAAAGATCTTAATTAATTTAGTATAATATAATAATTTGGCGCTTACACTATTTAAGCTCAGTGTTTGGCCGAGCTTCTCGTACCATTATACCTTAAATGGCGGGACCTATCATTTTGTGCCGACTCCAAACGGCAGATTTAATGAGAAGGGGTGATTTTTAAAACCCTGTGGTTTTCAATGTTTTCTCAGTTTTTCTTTAAACGCCCCCTTTAATTCAAAATGTTTCCCAAAAAACATAAAATCACGAAATTGCATTGTCTAATCTACACGTTTGTGGTTTTTAAGCATTTCGCATTGCATTCGACTTTGAAAATGCAAATTTGTTTTTACTTACGGTGAAGTAAATACTTTACGTGACATAGATTCCACGGTTTTAAGAAGTTCGCAAAGAAGACAGAGAGTAAAATACAAATACAATAGGTAAGTGTAACAATTGAGATATTTTGTACATAAGCAAAGTCAACCAAGAGCATTGTTTCAAAGGTAAAAAAAAGAGTGAACAACCAAAAGTTTTTCTTTTTTTTTTCTACATACAACCATTCAAGCGGAATGCACCAACTCGTAAAGTTTATCTATAACCGTGCATTAGTGCTTCCCACTATACCAAGAATCGATAGTTTCCATTAAAGCAATACACATATGTATACATACATATGCATATGTATGTATATATGGTACATATAGCTCAGGCATTGGTGACATTTTTTAGAATATTAGCAGGGATTTAGTTTAATTTTTTTTCGTACTTTTTTATAAAATTAAATTTCATGCTATAGCTGCATCAACATATGAACGTATGTATGTATTTACAAAAAGTTTCAGACACAACTACAAAAAAAAAGTTCAACATCTTTTGAAATTTACGTCTACAACCTTCTTCTTGGCTGCGCTTAGCTGACTTTAAGTACCATAGCTACAGAGATAAAAACCCAAAATTGAAGATAAATAAAATGGTAAATTTAGAATTATAGGTAACTTATGAATTAGTGTATTTAGATATGTTTTGCTGCAAAGTATGCCTAGAGGAAGACCAATAAAAGTTCGTAGGGGTCGTAGGTACTTTGACTGGAAGAAGAGAACAAGTAAAAGCATACATTCTTAAGGCCATGCCACATAGGACTTGCTTCGCTTTACATGACATATGTAACTTTGTCAGAAAAGCGAAAAACGCAAAAGGTATGCCACAATAAAACTTTGACAATACATACTTTTCGTTTGTTTATTGTGTATATTGTATATTTACATACATTCGGCATAATTAGGGACATTGTGGAAGTTTTGTTAATAGTTCTTTTACTTCACGATCCTTATTATGTTTAAAAAACATATCAAGGCGGAAAATGTGGGGAAGGGAATTATATCTTTGCTGCCACCTCCCGCACGAACCGGTCACGAAGTGACTTCCACCGTGCTCTGCAATGCTCCTCTATTATAAAAGAAAAAGCCTTTAGTAAATCATCACATACATATGTATATACATACATATATTTATATACAATAAAATACAATTACCAGAAACTCCTAAATTAAAAAAAAATTTATATTTAAGCATTTATTTCAGTTAAATTTTATATTTACCTTGTTTTTGTGGGAAAATTTTCAATTATACGTCGACCGTTTACAGACAAATGTCAGAAATAAAAAAAATTGGTAAGAGCGAACTGTCAAAGTCAGCGAAAAGATGAGAGTTGCCCAAGATTTCGCTTCGCTTTGGCGACGGTGTTGCCTAT
Source organism: Philophylla caesio (assembly GCA_963971545.1). Lineage (NCBI taxonomy): Eukaryota > Metazoa > Arthropoda > Insecta > Diptera > Tephritidae > Philophylla > Philophylla caesio. Next base: position 33,831,797 of record OZ020606.1, on the reverse strand, counting down.
GTGGGAAATTTCGAATAATTGCATGCATTCATCTTTGCTGTCAAAGCTAAACTCTGACGTAAAGCGAAGCAGAAGTTTTATGTGGCATGGCCTTTATGGATTTATGTACCTTTAACTTTGTTGCTAAGTCTTTTGAACCGTGTTCATGCAAACATACATTTTTACAAAAGAGCGCTGGACTCCACATTTGTTCGAGACAGGCTAAAACACCCCCCGCGCCCCCCAAAATTATGGAAAGAAATAAAAATGTTCATCATTATTATAAAATTACATGTTTAGTTATTTTTTAACGTTCTTTTTTCTATGAGCGAGCTAAGAGCGAATTCATTGGTTCACTTTTCTTCTTTTCCGTTTTTTCGAACCTATTGGGATTTGGTTTTTATGAAAAGGAAAAGAAAATAATAAAAGACCAAAAAAACAAACAAACAAACAAACAAATATTATTATCATCTCGCACTAGCAGCGAAAGAGATTTCTAACAACTATCAAACAATGCAAGAGAGTATTTTCGTATATTGTGCTTTGTTTTCTCTCTCTCAACGGACAATGCTCTTTCACCATCGTTTCGCGAATTTTTCGGACGTTAAAGTGCCGTTATCCCAGCAGCGCCACCGAAATTATACTCATAAAGAGTATACTGTGTAATTATAAAGGGCCGTACACATACAACTTTCCTCGCTTTTCTTGACAATTCGAACTTTAACAACAAAGCCTGAGGTGTAGAATGTTTGCTACATAGAACGCTTTGACAGTTTCTACGTTAGTGGTTTGTTTTCAATTGTTATTTGTGTCTATTCCAAATATTTTGTTTAATAAAATATTGAGAAATGAGTTTTACTTATATAATTAAGTGGTAGTTATGCTACTTATGTATGTTTCAAAGTCGCGAGTGTAATAAACTATATTCAGGCCGAGCATATTTCGACAAGATAAATAAAAACCGATCAAAGAGGTGTTTTATTTGCTATTTATTAATATTTCTCTTCTTTTATCTTTTTAAAAGTAATTATACACTCAAAAACTATGAAATACTAGTAAATTTTCTAAATCGTGTGTATATGCACGCAAAATAAAATGAAAATGCAAACAGTTGGTTGTCAAAGTGTACAAAAGTTGAGAGTTCGCCATGATTTTGCTTCGTTTTGCTTTGCTTTACTTTTCTCGCCTTGTATTTAGCAGCACTCATATAACATCAGTACTTTAACTTATCTGTCAAAGCGAAACTCTGAAGCAAAGCAAAGCGAAAGTCTTATGTGTACGGTCCTTAACGTGGTCAGTTCAGTTGCTAAAGTCTGTGAAAATGAGTAAAAATTCAATAAGAAAATACTTTCAAAGTAATGTTTTGAAACGCGTAAGTGACTCTACAGTAAATAACTGTAAGGAAAGTGATAGTGCACCAAAAATTCGCGCTGAGGAGGTAACACGACGGGCTGTAAGTTTTTTCATTAATTTTTATTTTGTTTGTCTGTCGATAATGCGTCACTTGTAGGAGTTCGCAAATGATGTTGCTAATTTTTGCAAAAAGCTTAATGAGAAAGAAATATATGAAGTTCTAACAAATGCGTGGGTGCCAGATATATCATTTCGTTTTTCGTCATCTGGCGATCGAAACTTAAAATTCCAGCTAACGTGGTTAACGTCTTTTCCATGGTTATTATATTCCCCAATTCAAGATGGTGCATACTGTCGATTTTGTGTTGCTTTAGGTTGGAAAACTGTGGGAAAAGGTAGTCACCAGAAGTCGAATGCTTTTGTACAAACTGCATTTCAAAATTGGAAGAAGGCAATTGAGAAATGCAAAGAGCATCAGGAAAAGGATTATCACAAAAAAGCAATTGATGACTCGGTAAATTTCAAGTTAATTTTCGAAGATAAGAGGAATGACATAATGAGTGCAATTGATGAGGGCCGCAAAAAGCGTCAAAGTGAAAATAGAGATAAATTAACATCCATAATCCGTGTTTTGCTCGTCTGTGGAAGGCAAGGGCTTGCATTAAGAGGTCATCGGGATGTTGGAAAGTTTTCATTAGAAATGCCTGTTGAAAACGAAGGAAACTTCAGGGCTCTTTTGCGTTTAGCTATCGACAGTGGAGACGAAATGCTAAAAAAACATATTAAAACTGCAGCAGGAAATGCTACTTATATCAGCTGGCGTACCCAAAATGAAATTATTGAAACAGCAGGACAGATAATACAACGAAAAATCATTAAACGTATAAATAATTCGAAATATTTTTCAATAATTGCTGAAGAAACGACGGATGTGAGTGGCATTGAGCAATTTTTAATTTGTATTCGGTATGTCGATCGTTACGAAAATAAGCAAAAACTGAGAGAGGACTTTTTATGATTTGTTCCTGTTGATGATACCACTGGTACCAATCTTGCAAATGTACTAATTGACAAACTAAAAGAACTTAACCTCAGTCTTGCATACATAAGAGGTCAAGGTGAATTTTGAACTCTGCTATTTTTAGAACAATTTCATTTTAATTGTTTTTTTATTTTCATCGAAATGTATGACGGTGCGCGTTCTATGAGTGGGCATATTAAGGATTGTGCTGCAGTCGTCCAAACTTTATATCCGGAGGCTCTTTATGTGCATTGTGCTAATCACAGCTTGAATTTAGCTATCGCAACCTCTTGCAAAATACCCGCTATTAGAAACTGCATTGATACCATGAAAGAGGTCGTTAATCTTTTTCGCATGTCCTCTAATGCAGGAACAGTGCTCAAAAATCTGATTCTCAAATATTATCCAAATTCAAAGCAAGTTAGGCTACTTAAATTTTGCGAAACTCGTTGGGTGGAACATTTGGATTCACTTTCATTATTTTTCGATCTATTTCAATTGATATGTTGGAAGAGCTTGATAGTGAAAACTTAAGAAGTGACGTTTCAAAGCCACATGCTTTGTTGACCGCAATCAATTCATTGCAATTTATTATTGCTTTGGCGGTACTAAACCCCATTTTTGCTTTATCGAAAAATGTAAGCCAACTTTTGCAGCAAGTATACTGTGATTTGAGCAGCTGCGTCGGTTTTGCAAATGATTTGTTTGCTGAAGGTAATGAAATGCGTAAGAATTCCGAACAATCGTTCAAACCCATTTTTGAGTTAGTCAAAACAATCGCCGCAGAATAAGATATAGATATCAAAATCCCACGTTTGGTGAAACGGCAAACTAATCGCGACAATTATGTTGGTGATCCCGAAGAATATTACCGCCGTTCAATTTACATACAGTTCCTAGACCATTTTCTGGATCAAGTGAAAGAACGATTTTTGAAACATCGGGAGCTACTCTCCAAAATTGAGAATATTTTGCCAAATAAATGCATCAATCTTAGCACTATACAGATGCAGGAGACGGTTCATGTTTTATAAATGCAATGGCCTGCCGATGTAGAAGGTTCCGAAGAAGATTTCGTGGCTGAATTTAAAATGTGGAAGAGGTAACATAAATCTTCCTTTTTTATTGTAAAATTATTAAAATATTAGCATAGATTTCCTCAGTAAATTTTTAAATATATTTTCAGGAACTGTTTAAATCAAACAAGTCGGCCTACAACATTTATCGACTCATTCATTTGTTGTGATGCGAAGATTTTTAAAACAGTCAGTCGATTCCTGCAGATTGGTGCAACATTACCGGTATCTGTCGCTTCAAGCGAACGCTCATTTTCCTAGCTACGAAGGCTAAAAACATATTTAAGAAACGCAACTGGAGAAGATAGGCTCAATGGCATAGCTCTCTTAAATGTGCACAGAAATATAGAAGTTAATGCTGAAGAAATTTTAGATGTAATGTCCCAAAATAAAAGAAGACTTGATTTTCTATAAATCCTTTTATTGTTATTATTAAACTAATTTAAAACCCCCTCCCCCCCCAAAAATTTTTTTCTGCGTGCGCGCCTGGTTCGAGATGTAGCACCCTTGGTGCGTTTATACGCAAAAATTTTATACGGAGAGTCACAAGCAAAGCGATTTCTACTACCTCGCATAAATTAACGGGCAAGCGAATTGCTTTTACATTAAAGCGTAGCATATTCCACATTCGGCAAGCGCCGAAATTGTCAAGGGAAGGGCTTTATTGAAAGGAGGATTGCCTAGCTCACTGCCAGCGAAACGTGACGTTAAGCTGGGATTGATGCTGGGAAGGTATACGAGTAAAAAATTAACCATAATGAAGGCTCTAACTTAAATGAAGTATATAACGAGATACTTTGGTAATTTACTTTTGTAATGTAGCACAATAAAAATTAATGTTTTCTAATTAAAACGAGCTTTAATGTTTTCTTTTTTTATATTTTAAGAAACATTTTATAATAATTGTTCTTCAGAAAGACTTAAAATCGTTAGTCAAGCACACCCGATTATCGAGAGTTACACACTAGTTAAATATTAATGTCAGTATTGTTATTCAATTTTTGCGATACCTGAAAAAATTCATAACACCAACTTTTCAAAAAAGCTCCAAAACACTTGGGGTAATTTATATCTTCTTGAATTGTGTACATTATTATATTAAATCTAAAAGTGAAATAAAATGCATACTCAAATTTGTTTTTAAGTTTAAAATTACAATGACGACACTCTGCAGCTTTTGAAAGTCCACGAACTAATGTTGGAAAATAAATTTAAAATATTACTCTTTTGTCCTTTACATATCACTTTGGTTTCAATTAAATCGCTTCGAGTGACATCGCTTTCATGGCTAGTCTTATAAAATATATTTCAAAGTGAGTTCAGTACAAACTGTAACTGATGAGGTTTGAAAGTCGCTATTTTCAAAAAAATTTTTTTTTAAAAACTATTTATTAAGCTTGAGACCATATTTTGTTAAGGAAAATTTTTTCGAGGATCACCACATCTCCCCGTCAGACTAATCGCGCTGGCCTAAGCTTACGGTGTGTGAGCAGTTGTTGTTTTCTTCTTTTTTTTCCTTAAGAATAACGCGAATAATCGTTTGTAATTTGCTGAAAAAGTTGCATTAAAAATTTAAGGAGTAAAGTTTACCAGTTTTCGAAACTCCAGTTTATATAATAAAGCCGTTAAACCTTTTTTCAAATTTCGTATAAACAGGGTATTTGATATTCTAAATTAGATGACCGACACATGATTCAATTATTAATGGTTTGCTCAATAAACAGTTTACTCGCATTTTATAGAGGATGCCATAAGTGTATGTATGCAGATAACAATTCTGATTCAAGATGCCGTGAATGTGAATACCTACCGCAAAGGTTCTTTCTGGGAAAGGGTTGGCAGAATTTCGCAATCAGCAGTGACGTACTGGGAAAAAGTTCGGCACGACAACAACATCCAAGCGGGCGTGAAGGAAGTAGAGCGTGTACGTGGCACCAAAGAAGTAATAGATGTACATCTTTTGAAATTGGACTAGAATTAAAAAATAATTTTTTCTCAAACGATCATTCCTTACATTTGCTTAGAGCAAGCCCGTTGAATGTTTGAAATTTCAATTACTGTAAAATATGAGTGTTTAGAAATACTCCTCTTTTGCTAGAGAGTTCATTTAAAGCATGTAGTTATAATTTAAGTTAAAGAAAAAATCCGGTTTTATGCTTCATTGCTAAGTCCTACACATGTAGATGCATTGGAAAATTCTCTAGAATGTTTCAACTCAACGATTCTCTGAAAGAAAATCTACCAAGTATAAATGTTAGCCTGTTAATTACGAAAAAAGAACTTTTTTTTTTTATTTTTGATTCTGATCTTTCACACAGATAGATTATTATTTTTCCCAAGTATGTATGTATTTACAAAAAGTTTCAGACACAACTACAAAAAAAAAGTTCAACATCTTTTGAAATTTACGTCTACAACCTTCTTCTTGGCTGCGCTTAGCAGATTGAAGATAAATAAAATGGTAAATTTAGAATTATAGGTAACTTATGAATTAGTGTATTTAGATATGTTTTGCTGCAAAGTATGCCTAGAGGAAGACCAATAAAAGTTCGTAGGGGTCGTAGGTACTTTGACTGGAAGAAGAGAACAAGTAAAAGCATACATTCTTAAGGCCATGCCACATAGGACTTGCTTCACTTTACATGACATATGTAACTTTGTCAGAAAAGCGAAAAACGCAAAAGGTATGCCACAATAAAACTTTGACAATACATACTTTTCGTTTGTTTATTGTGTATATTGTATATTTACATACATTCGGCATAATTAGGGACATTATGGAAGTTTTGTTAATAGTTCTTTTACTTCACGATCCTTATTATGTTTAAAAAACATATCAAGACGGAAAATGTGGGTAAGGGAATTATATCTTTGCTGCCACCTCCCGCACGAACCGGTCACGAAGTGACTTCCACCGTGCTCTGCAATGCTCCTCTATTATAAAAGAAAAAGCCTTTAGTAAATCATCACATACATATGTATATACATACATATATTTATATACAATAAAATACAATTACCAGAAACTCCTAAATTAAAAAAATTTATATTTAAGCATTTATTTCAGTTAAATTTTATATTTACCTTGTTTTTGTGGGAAAATTTTCAATTATACGTCGACCGTTTACAGACAAATGTCAGAAATAAAAAAAATTGGTAAGAGCGAACTGTCAAAGTCAGCGAAAAGATGAGAGTTGCCCAAGATTTCGCTTCGCTTTGGCGACGGTGTTGCCTATGTGGGAAATTTCGAATAATTGCATGCATTCATCTTTGCTGTCAAAGCTAAACTCTGACGTAAAGCGAAGCAGAAGTTTTATGTGGCATGGCCTTTATGGATTTATGTACCTTTAACTTTGTTGCTAAGTCTTTTGAACCGTGTTCATGCAAACATACATTTTTACAAAAGAGCGCTGAACTCCACATTTGTTCGAGACAGGCTGAAACACCCCCCGCGCCCCCAAAATTATGGAAAGAAATAAAAATGTTCATCATTATTATAAAATTACATGTTTAGTTATTTTTTAACGTTCTTTTTTCTATGAGCGAGCTAAGAGCGAATTCATTGGTTCACTTTTCTTCTTTTCCGTTTTTTCGAACCTATTGGGATTTGGTTTTTATGAAAAGGAAAAGAAAATAATAAAAGACCAAAAAAACAAACAAACAAACAAACAAATATTATTATCATCTCGCACTAGCAGCGAAAGAGATTTCTAACAACTATCAAACAATGCAAGAGAGTATTTTCGTATATTGTGCTTTGTTTTCTCTCTCTCAACGGACAATGCAATCTCACCATCATTTTTATTTTGTTTGTCTGTCGATAATGCGTTACTTGTAGGAGTTCGCAAATGATGTTGCTAATTTTTGCAAAAAGCTTAATGAGAAAGAAATATATGAAGTTCTAACAAATGCGTGGGTGCCAGATATATTATTTCGTTTTTCGTCATCTGGCGGTCGAAACTTAAAATTCCAGCTAACGTGGTTAACGTCTTTTCCATGGTTATTATATTCCCCAATTCAAGATGGTGCATACTGTCGATTTTGTGTTGCTTTAGGTTGGAAAACTGTGGGAAATGGTAGTCACCAGAAGTCGAATGCTTTTGTACAAACTGCATTTCAAAATTGGAAGAAGGCAATTGAGAAATGCAAAGAGCATCAGGAAAAGGAGTATCACAAAAAAGCAATTGATGACTCGGTAAATTTCAAGTTAATTTTCGAAGATAAGAGGAATGACATAATGAGTGCAATTGATGAGGGCCGCAAAAAGCGTCAAAGTGAAAATAGAGATAAATTAACATCCATAATCCGTGTTTTGCTCGTCTGTGGAAGGCAAGGGCTTGCATTAAGAGGTCATCGGGATGTTGGAAAGTTTTCATTAGAAATGCCTGTTGAAAACGAAGGAAACTTCAGGGCTCTTTTGCGTTTAGCTATCGACAGTGGAGACGAAATGCTAAAAAAACATATTAAAACTGCAGCAGGAAATGCTACTTATATCAGCTGGCGTATCCAAAATGAAATTATTGAAACAGCAGGACAGATAATACAACGAAAAATCATTAAACGTATAAATAATTCGAAATATTTTTCAATAATTGCTGAAGAAACGACGGATGTGAGTGGCATTGAGCAATTTTGAATTTGTATTCGGTATATCGATCGTTACGAAAATAAGCAAAAACTGAGAGAGGACTTTTTATGATTTGTTCCTGTTGATGATATCACTGGTACCGGTCTTGCAAATGTACTAATTGACAAACTAAAAGAACTTAACCTCAGTCTTGCATACATAAGAGGTCAAGGTGAATTTTGAACTCTGCTATTTTTAGAACAATTTTATTTTAATTGTTTTTTTATTTTCATCGAAATTTATGACGGTGCGCGTTCTATGAGTGGGCATATTAATGCCGGAGGCTCTTTATGTGCATTGTGCTAATCACAGCTTGAATTTAGCCATCGCAACCTCTTGCAAAATACCCGCTATTAGAAACTGCATTGATACCATGAAAGAGGTCGTTAATCTTTTTCGCATGTCCTCTAATGCAGGAACAGTGCTCAAAAATCTGATTCTCAAATATTATCCAAATTCAAAGCAAGTTAGGCTACTTAAATTTTGCGAAACTCGTTGGGTGGAACATTTGGATTCACTTTCATTATTTTTCGATCTATTTCAATTGATATGTTGGAAGAGCTTGATAGTGAAAACTTAAGAAGTGACGTATCAAAGCCACATGCTTTGTTGACCGCAATCAATTCATCGCAATTTATTATTGCTTTGGCGGTACTAAACCCCATTTTTGCTTTATCGAAAAATGTAAGCCAACTTTTGGAGCAAGTAGACTGTGATTTGAGCAGCTGCGTCGGTTTTGCAAATGATTTGTTTGCTGAAGGTAATGAAATGCGTAAGAATTCCGAACAATCGTTCAAACCCATTTTTGAGTCAGTCAAAACAATCGCCGCAGAATAAGATATAGATATCAAAATCCCACGTTTGGTGAAACGGCAAACTAATCGCGACAATTATGTTGGTGATCCCGAAGAATATTACCGCCGTTCAATTTACATACAGTTCCTAGACCATTTTCTGGATCAAGTAAAAGAACGATTTTTGAAACATCGGGAGCTACTCTCCAAAATTGAGAATATTTTGCCAAATAAATGCATCAATCTTAGCACTATACAGATGCAGGAGACGGTTCATGTTTTATAAATGCAATGGCCTGCCGATGTAGAAGGTTCCGAAGAAGATTTCGTGGCTGAATTTAAAATGTGGAAGAGGTAACATAAATCTTCCTTTTTTATTGTAAAATTATTAAAATATTAGCATAGATTTCCTCAGTAAATTTTTAAATATATTTTCAGGAACTGTTTAAATCAAACAAGTCGGCCTACAACATTTATCGACTCATTCATTTGTTGTGATGCGAAGATTTTTAAAACAGTCAGTCGATTCCTGCAGATTGGTGCAACATTACCGGTATCTGTCGCTTCAAGCGAACGCTCATTTTCCTAGCTACGAAGGCTAAAAACATATTTAAGAAACGCAACTGGAGAAGATAGGCTCAATGGCATAGCTCTCTTAAATGTGCACAGAAATATAGAAGTTAATGCTGAAGAAATTTTAGATGTAATGTCCCAAAATAAAAGAAGACTTGATTTTCTATAAATCCTTTTATTGTTATTATTAAACTAATTTAAAACCCCCTCCCCCCCCCCAAATTTTTTTCTGCGTGCGCGCCTGGTTCGAGATGTAGCACCCTTGGTGCGTTTATACGCAAAAATTTTATACGGAGAGTCACAAGGAAAGCGATTTCTACTACCTCGCATAAATTAACGGGCAAGCGAATTGCTTTTACATTAAAGCGTAGCATATTCCACATTCGGCAAGCGCCGAAATTGTCAAGGGAAGGGCTTTATTGAAAGGAGGATTGCCTAGCTCACTGCCAGCGAAACGTGACGTTAAGCTGGGATTGATGCTGGGAAGGTATACGAGTAAAAAATTAACCATAATGAAGGCTCTAACTTAAATGAAGTATATAACGAGATACTTTGGTAATTTACTTTTGTAATGTAGCACAATAAAAATTAATGTTTTCTAATTAAAACGAGCTTTAATGTTTTCTTTTTTTATATTTTAAGAAACATTTTATAATAATTGTTCTTCAGAAAGACTTAAAATCGTTAGTCAAGCACACCCGATTATCGAGAGTTACACACTAGTTAAATATTAATGTCAGTATTGTTATTCAATTTTTGCGATACCTGAAAAAATTCATAACACCAACTTTTCAAAAAAGCTCCAAAACACTTGGGGTAATTTATATCTTCTTGAATTGTGTACATTATTATATTAAATCTAAAAGTGAAATAAAATGCATACTCAAATTTGTTTTTAAGTTTAATATTACAATGACGACACTCTGCAGCTTTTGAAAGTCCACGAACTAATGTTGGAAAATAAATTTAAAATATTACTCTTTTGTCCTTTACATATCACTTTGGTTTCAATTAAATCGCTTCGAGTTACATCGCTTTCATGGCTACTCCAGTTTATATAATAAAGCCGTTAAACCTTTTTTCAAATTTCGTATAAACAGGGTATTTGATATTCTAAATTAGATGACCGACACATGATTCAATTATTAATGGTTTGCTCAATAAACAGTTTACTCGCATTTTATAGAGGATGCCATAAGTGTATGTATGCAGATAACAATTCTGATTCAAGATGCCGTGAATGTGAATACCTACCGCAAAGGTTCTTTCTGGGAAAGGGTTGGCAGAATTTCGCAATCAGCAGTGACGTACTGGAAAAAAGTTCGGCACGACAGCAACATCCAAGCGGGCGTGAAGGAAGTAGAGCGTGTACGTGGCACCAAAGAAGTAATAGATGTACATCTTTTGAAATTGTACTAGAATTAAAAAATAATTTTTTCTCAAACGATCATTCCTTACATTTGCTTAGAGCAAGGCCGTTGAATGTTTGAAATTTCAATTACTGTAAAATATGAGTGTTTAGAAATACTCCTTTTTTGCTAGAGAGTTCATTTAAAGCATGTAGTTATAATTTAAATTAAAGAAAAAATCCGGTTTTATGCTTCATTGCTAAGTCCTACACATGTTGATGCATTGGAAAATTCTCTAGAATGTTTCAACTCAACGATTCTCTGAATGAAAATCTACCAAGTATAAATGTTAGCCTGTTAATTACGAAAAAAGAACTTTTTTTTTAAATTTTTGATTCTGATCTTGCACACAGATAGATTATTATTTTTCCCAATTTGAAGAGTTAAAAATTTAGATTTTTCACACTGAGCTAAAGCCAAACTTTTCATTCTGCTAGTGGAATGTAACTTATTTAATAATAAATATGTGGTTTACAATATTCAAAATTATACTAAACAAGTTTTTAATAACTTTACGATTTGGAGGAAATTGTTTTTACATAAATTCATATGTATGTAGGAGTCTTCTCGGCCTTGCGTGCTTCAGTCAAAATTTTATCCTTATATGTTTTCAGCTTCACCGCTTCAAGTATACTCAACCACACACATTTTTTTGGGTAAAATATATATAGCTTGTTTTTGTTACCACAGTCAATTTGTGTGCCGGCACAGTCTATTTGCCATACAAACTTTCAAATTTCTAACATTAGAACGATCTCCCTTTTGTTTTGTTGTATGCTTGTTTTTGAAAATATGCCAAAGAGAACTATCAATATAATTTTTAGCTAGAAACCGACTTCGGCGCCAGCTCGCGGATTAATATTTTACAAAAATATTTCTCTTTCTTATATATTCTCATGAGTTTGGTAATGAAATCGTTCCCAAACTTCAGAGCGCAGTGTAAAACACCGCTGACAATTTGTGTAGTTGGGCAATTAAATTAAACATATATTTTTTACAAGAAAAAGAAGTCATTGCTTTCTACCAAGTACAACTTTAAAACTACATAGATAGTCATGATATCACATGGGCCAATACAGGACAATACCAAAATTGTAGGTCCCTCTTTTTTATTCCAGTATAAATGGTGGCGAAACAGTAAGTAATATGATGTGATCAATTATTTTTTTATTATTATTAAAAGTACACAATTCATACGATCGTAAAAGCTGGAGTTTCTTACCCGGTTTTTTGGCTTTCGAAGTTGTTTAGTCTATATCCCAAACCATGTCATTAAATTGTTATTAAAATCAGAAATATTTTCTAGTATCGGTCATTTTCGAAAATACAAAAAAAATGCTGCTTAACACAATCACCAGATTTCAGATTTTCAGAAAATTTCATTAAAACTCGTACTTAAAAATAAATTTAAGAATTTTTTGAATTATACCGTTTTGAGTCTATTAAGTTTAGTATAACAAAGATCGAAATTTATTTGACTAAAAAACCGTGGATTTAAAAAAATTTTTTTTTCACTCCCCCGATGTTATTGTTATATGGAAAAAGTTATGGAAGAGCGCAAGGAAAAATGATTTTAAAAATCAACGGTAATTTATGGCCACTTGTCACTTGAAATTTATTATACTTAAATTAATGATATACAAATGTGTGTGATTAATATTTATCGAATTTTTTTTAAGTTCCAAATTGTATTTAATTTTTGTTAAATAGTTATGAATTCTGTATAAAATTTTAAAATTGGATTTCGATGTCGATTATGGATAGAAACCAAACTTCGGTTGAGTATTCAACTGGCAACGGCACTAAAAAAAACAAATTCTTATTACGAAAAATAACTCGCAATAGTTGCTGTAATGTTACCGGTAATAGAGTTTTGCCTGTTTCATAATCATTCAATTTAGAATTTAAAAATTATTATAAAATAAAGAATAAGTTAAATATATATATTTGTTTAGGACGATAGGTGTGTAGTACACAAGCACAACATCTACTCGGCAGCACTTGAGGGAGAACTCCAAACATCTAAAGCTACCTATACACCCATGCTCCCATTTTTGGAGTCGCAAAAATATTTCGTTTTTATTTTTAATTTGCAACTTACTTGCTCTAACATTCGTAAATCGCAAAGATTTCGCGGTTTAAATTCGAATTATTTCAGGGCAGTAAAATCAAAGGAAAATGACAAAGTTCGTAAAATTTTGTTTGCTGCTATATCCACGGAAATAAACACAACATACATAGTTTTATGTTGATATAAAACATAGTGAAAAGTGGAAAATATCTATAACATAAAAGTCGCGTTTAAACGTACGACTTTTATCATGTAGCAAAAATGATAATTTAAATTTGAAGTTCCCAAAAGAGGTGGTGAAATCTTTAAAGTATGCGCTTTAAGCTAGTGTTTGCTTTTGTTTCCCCAAAAACATGCACGTCCTGCGTTAGTTGAACTCCATTTCTTGGATTAGCCCCTCTAATCGTTGCCTGGTTTACTTCTACAAAAATAAATTGTATAATTTTATAAATATAATAATTGCAAAATGGCTTCAGTTGACAGTTGTCAGTTGCCGTCTGTAATATCGTTTTGGCAATTGGAATTTCAAATAAAGTTTAATTGCTATCTATTAAGGCATATTCAATAAGGTGGCGTTGAGGCGCATTTGTTTGAGGGGCATAATGTCAAACCAAAGAACATAAATGTATAAGAACGGACAACACGTTACTTTAAGCAAAGAACATAAATGTATAAGAACGGACAACACTTTACTTTAAGCAACTAGTGAATCTCCAGGGGCATGCTTTCTTACTCTAGCCAATCAAAAATTCATTTGAGCAAAAGAGAAAGCATGCCCCTGGAGATTCGCTCGTTGCTAAAAGTAACGTGTTGTCTCTGCTTATACATTTATGTTCTTTGGTCAAACTTCTTCGTTCTCATTGGCTATCGATATAGATGTGTAATGGTATTTGACAAGATGCGCACTAAAGAGCGAAAACAAAATACGTGTAGGTTTTTACTTACATATATGTATATTAGGGTGACAGTTAATTTCGAAAGTGATATTTTCTTTGGTCTCAGTATTTTTTTGTGTGTAGTTTTATTTAAAAAAAATTCTAGTAAAATTTCAAGGTCGTAGGAAGAGGATTAGGGGGCGCGTCGGCCCCCCAAAGTTACACAAAATACGTTTTTTCACGCAAATTCTTACTTTGACTGCTTGTAACTTTCTCTGTGTTTTTTTTTTTTAAACATTACTGGCGAAAGATGTTCATTAATATGTCTACAATAACATCTGTCAATAACATTTTTGTCTAATGTTAATATTTAATGAAAAAAACTTAAATATAGGAGAAAAAGTACGCCTCAATGTCGATTTATTATACTTAAATAAAATTACTTATATGATTCAAATTTTGGATTTTGTTCAGATTTATTTAATTAAAGATTCATATAGAAAATTCCTTATGATTTACGTAAGAGTAGCTTCAACAATTATATACAGTAAGACCTCGCTAGTCCGAACTTCAGACTTTTTTTGTTTACTTTTGTTTTCAAGTGTAAGAATTGTCTTTAAAAGTTTGCTTCAAATTTTTTTTGCCTGTATGCTGAAGCGATCTATAATATTGACAATTGTGACCGAGAATATTCCCGTTACAACCTCAACAATATTATTCTCAATGCTTGCTTTGATTCCGGTACTGGAAAAGAACAGGCATCCGCTGTATGCGATGCTATTTATGAATATGGTCTGCAAAATCACATCAAAGCTTTAGTGTTTGATACAACAGCGGTCAATACTGGGCGTTTCAATGGTACCTGTACGTTAATTGAAAATAATTTACAAAGACAACTTTTATGGTTACCATGCCGTCATCATATATACGAGATTGTTTTAAGATGCGGTTTCGAAGAAAAAATAAGCTGTTATGGAAGTCCAAACGTTAAAATGTTTGAGAAATTTAAAAATGCTTGGGCTAAGATTGATGCTAAAAACTATGAGTATGGCATCAACGATCCAACTGTCAAGACGTACATGAAAGAGTCTGCTGTTCGCATTATCGGTGCAGTAAATAATATCTTGGAAGAAAAACAACCCAGGGAAGACTATAAAGAATTCTTGGAACTCACTTTGCTCTTCCTGGGTCAAAAACCAGAAAAGACACATCCAAACAGCCTAATGTTTCGATCGCCAGGAGCTGTTCACCATGCAAGGTGGATGGCAAAAGCGATTTACTGTCTAAAAATATTTTTATTCCGTAACGAGTTCCAGCTTTCAGCAACTGAATTAAATGGGCTTCGTCAAATTTGTGTTTTTATTGCTGAAGTCTATGTCGAAGCGTGGTTTTCTGCTCCTTTGGCCATTAAAGCGCCATATCAAGATTTTTTATTTTTACAAAAACTTGAAAACTTCAAAAAAATTGATGCTGCTATATCTTATGTTGCTCTTAAAAAGTTCAGGAACCACTTGTGGTATTTAAGCCCTGAGGCGGTTGGTCTTGCATTTTTTGACAGCAACGTATCCCTTTTTTCAAAACAAAAAATGGTGGCGGCTTTGGAAAATGATTTTGAACAAGAGCAAAACACAAAGCGAGCTACAATAAATGATAGAGAAATCGTTGAAATATTCCATGACGGAATTGAACAGTTCGTCTCTGCCGAAACAAAAGCATTATTTGAAAGATTTCAAATAAATACTGATTTTTTTAAATTAAACCCAGACAAATGGGAGCAGGACCAATCTTATTGTAAAGCGGCTGAACTGATGAAAAAATTAAATGTTACAAATGACACTGCCGAAAGGGGGGTTAAATTGATGGAAGAGTATAATAAACTATTTACCAAAAATGAACGCCAAAAACAATTTGTTTTAAAAATTGTTAGCGATTACCGCCATCGGTTTCCGGACTGTAATAAAAAGACATTGTCTCAAGTGCTTTAAACAATATTAATAAAAAGAGAAATCATATACATAAGTAGTTTTATTTAAGTATAATAAATCGACATTGAGGCGTACTTTTTCTCCTATATTTAAGTTTTTTTCATTAAATATTAACATTAGACAAAAATGTTATTGACAGATGTTATTGTAGACATATTAATGAACATCTTTCGCCAGTAATGTTTAAAAAAAAAACACAGAGAAAGTTACAAGCAGTCAAAGTAAGAATTTGCGTGAAAAAACGTATTTTGTGTAACTTTGGGGGGCCGACGCGCTCCCTAATCCTCTTCCTACGACCTTGAAATTTTACTAGAATTTTTTTTAAATAAAACTACACACAAAAAAACACTGAGACCAAAACAATAAAGAAAAAAAAAATACTCCATACATTTAATTGTCACCCTAATGTACATACATATGTCATCATTTGCACATGCGCTTCTAACTCATTCATTGTCATAAATTGGCTTCATTCATAATTTGTGCGCATCTTGCACACTTTCCCGCTACGCGCATGTGCCGTCCACAAACCATTCTTGTTCGCGACGATGACAAAAATTATAAAATCTTCAATTTGACCATCCGCTGATGTCGAAATGAAAATTGGCACTAAAGTGCTGAAACCTCTTTCCCTTCCCACACTTGCATTGTCCACACAAAAATTATGAAGTCTGAAATTCTCTTCGCTAGTTGAAGATCGACAACAAAGTGCATAAAACCCTTTCCCTTCAAGTTGTCTTGTCTATCGTCGCAAGCAAAAAGTAAATTTGAACGAGTTTCACTTGCACTTAGTCAGCTGTGTGCTGACTACTTCGTTTTGGTTGCAACAAATTTTATTGAGCGCAAAGAAACTGGGTTTAAATTTAAACTGAGTTTAACTAAACTTAGTTTAAACTGAGTTTAAACCAGCACTGAAAAACTGGCCCTTAGTGTCGGTTGATCTTAATTGCGGTTTGAAGCAGTTTGCTGAAAAAATTTGGTTTTTGCCAATTTGTATACAGTATTTCTTGTTTATATGCGTCAACACTTCTTCCCAACAATTTTATTCCTGATGAGAGTTTCTTTTTAATTAATAGTTCAATTTGCATTGTTATTAAATGTGCCCCATATGCAATTGGCGCTTAACAGCAGATGGTTATATTTTTATACCAAAGTATAAATTTTTAAGTAAATTTCTTCGATTATGAGTGCGGGCAGATATATTTTTATGACGCTTGTAAGAGGGATGTACTGTAAACACAGATTTGTATGGCAGAGAACAAAGTACATACATAAATATTATTTTTTGCGGAGACAAACGCGAGAAATCAATTAAAATATGAAATTAAAATGTTATTTCAAAATTTTAAAAAGTTAAGCTTAAATACTGTCTCAAAAACTTCAGTAATTTATTTGAAAATAAATAAAAGGGCATTCTATGGAAACTTTTCGCGAATTTGCATTTTGACAAACCGAATACAAGTTCTCACAAAATAATTTCAAATTTTCGGGAAACATGTGTGAAGAATAGTAATTTTACATTAAATTATTACATAATTCATATTTAAAAGTAAAATAGGGAAACGAGCATTAGCACAAATTTACGAATTTGCATTGTGACTAACCCAATACAAATCAAATAAATTCAATATCTTAGAAATTTTTTTTCAATACCTTAAAAGTACCAATGAGGTTCATAACTCTTAAAAATCTATATAAAATAATATCAATTGCCTTAATTTGGAAATTGTCAATATTTACATATTTATAAAACGCATGCGTAATGCCGTCGGCAAAACCACAAACTTTTGTATATATAATTGTGCAACATATGTATGTACCTGCAACATTTCTCACATTAAATTTGAGCAGAAAAATGCCAGTTTACAGAAATTTAATGAAATTCTTCTGCTATGTCTCTGTACAATAACATTCTGGATTCCCTAGCGCGCGAGTTAATGACGTCATCACAAGGCACAATGTTTCCACAACCAAAACATGCATTATCAAGAAATGCATTATCAACACGTAAACAACAGATAAACATGCATTACCGAGAAATGCATTATCAACACGTAAACAACAGATAAACATGCATTACCGAGAAATGCATGTAAACAACAAACAACTGACCTGCACATAAGCAACGGACAATCATTGGAACAATAGAAATGCACTATCACTACAAACAATAGATATCTACACTCGTAAACAACAAACAACTGACAATGGAATAATCCACTACGATAACTACCACCACATCTCAATAGTATAAATAGAACTAAGAATTCAAAATGTAAGACAGTTTTTAGAAGATCAATAAAGAGCACGCATTTCGGCGTAGCGATAAAAGATATTTTTTTAACTCATATCGTGCGAACGATATTAACTGGGGGCTCAACCGGTCTAAACTCTTGACTACAGCCAAATATCCTCGAAACTACAGGATAATAAAATAAAAAATTCCACGGCTTTGAAGAAAAGCACAAAACCAGTCTCTGAAAACAGTGAGATATAATAAGTTTATCCAGTCGCGTAAAAAGGCAAACCTTGAAATAGCAGGCAGCCTAAACCGAAAAAAAAAGTGAAAAGTGAAATAAAAGATTCCTGATTTTATAGAGAATCCTTCACCCTGGACTCACGCGATAAACGCCAACAAATTTTCAACTCTCTGCGCCCAATACCACAAGACGATACAATGGCTCAGGACATCGCAACTCTACGAGCACAGGTAGAACTCCTCACACAGGCTCTAAACAATACACAATTAAAAGTAAATACCCTGGAAGCACAACAAACCCAGACTTTCACTACGACAGATCAACATGTAGAATGTACACTAAACATCACGGATCAATCGCAAATAAACTTGGAAATATTCAAAACGTTACCCAACTTCACAGGCGATAGGAATCAATATAGATCATGGAGGAAACGTGCTTGGATACACATGGAGAATATAAGGGAATACACTACAACACCCACATACTACACGGCACTCTCGATTGTACACTCAAAAATTCAAGGAGAGGCAGCAGATATTCTCATCAACCACGATACAAAGTTCAATTTTTATTCAATAATTAACCGCCTCGATTACACTTATGCGGACCAGAGACCCCTATATGTCTTACTGGAAGAAATGAAGAAAATAAAGCAAGGTAAAAGGACATTAGCAGAATTCCATTGTGAAGTCAACAAGGCATTAAACCTCGCACTCACGAAAATCGAGATGGAGAACTCAACATCCCCTTCTGATGTGCAACAATATGCGAATCAGGAAGCCGTCAGGACATTTATTCTCGGATTAAACAGCAAGTATACCAGCGGCACCCTCTATAGCCACAACCCAAGAGATTTAGAGACCGCCTACGCTATCGCAAGCACAATATATCACGATAACGTGAACTCACAATTCGATGTTCCGCAATACCATCACCTTAGACCGAACAATACACCGCAGCATCAACCTCCTCAGAACAGAAGATATCACGAGGACCCACGAAGATACAGACCAGACGTGCGAGTGCAATATACACAAAATGCACCCAGGCAACAGCAACAACCAATGGAAGTAGATCAATCACACCAATACATGAGATCTACAAACTTCAACAGAAACCATCCTGCACCCCCACAAAACAGCTATAACCGCCAAAACCAAGGGCTACCTCCAAATAACCCATTCAGAGGAGAACCACAGAAGAGAGAACGAAATCCTTCATCTCGCAACTTCAACACACAACAGAAGGTACAGCGGGTAAACCAAACACGCGACGAAGAACTGCAATCGCTTGCACCAGAACATAACGATGATGATGAATACGAGACCGGCAGTGCTTTTTTAGGCGTATGAACGATTTGCCGTGTCTGCAACGCCACTGCAGGGATACAGGCAAAACTATAAACATCCTCATCGACACTGGAGCAACAAATAACTATATAAGTACAAAATGCAATATCGGTAAGCCTATTCAAATTAAACCTGTAAAAGTAAAAACTCTTCATGGTCACTCAATAACCAAATCAAAAAAAATAATAACATTATTAGAACATAATCTCACATTTTTTGAAACAGATGCATTAGAAGAATTTGATATGCTTCTGGGCGAACAGGGGCTCAGAGCAATCAAAGCAGAGGTCAACCTTTTCGAGTACAAGCTCAGTTATAAATATAGGGCCAAGAAAGAAAGTGACTCTGTACAGAGAATAAATTATACAATTAATAATGAAAATTTCAGGGCGGAAATCGCCGAAATAATGCAAAAAAATGAAAGTACTAACGCCATACTACCATTTACTACCACGATACAAGCCACCATTAGGACGAATTCCGAAGATCCTATTTGGACAAAGCAATATCCGTACCCTATGTCGGATAATGAGTTTATTAACAAAGAAATTAACAAACTTTTAAAAAATGAAATAATTCAACCCAGCAAAAGTCCGTACAACTCCCCCATTTGGACAGTCGCTAAAAAAGGTACCGATGAACAAGGGAAACCTAAGCGCAGAATGGTCGTAGACTTTCAGAAGCTAAACGCTCAAACTATCACAGATAGATACCCCATACCTGATGTGGCTATGACCATACAGAATTTAGGTAATGCAAAGGTATTTACTACTTTAGATTTAGAGTCTGCCTTCCATCAGATCCTTATTAATGAATCTGACAGAGAAAAAACGGCCTTTAGTGTAAATGGAGCTAAGTACGAATTCCTTCGTATGCCGTTCGGCCTGAAAAATGCCCCATCCATTCTTCAAAGATGCGTGGACGATATTCTTAGACCATATATCGGGAAGTTCGCTTACGTTTATATAGACGATGTTCTCATTTATTCTTCCTCTCCCGAAGAACATATCGAACATATCCGCATAATTATAAACGCACTTCACCAAGCCAACATGAAGATTTCGAATGAGAAATCACACTTCTTTCATGACTCTGTAGAATACTTAGGACACATAATAAAATATAACCGGATAACTGTTGACCCTATAAAAATACAAACTATTAAAGATTTTCCTATTCCCAAATCGCTGAGGGAACTCAGATCCTTTCTAGGTCTCGCCAGTTATTATCGAAAATTTATACAAAATTTTGCAGCCATCGTCAAGCCACTCACTACGTTCCTCAGAGGAGACAACGGTGGCATATCAAAAAATCAAAGTGCAAAAATAAAAATCTCCTTAGACGAACCTGCACTAGAAGCACTAAACAAAATAAAAGAAGAACTGCAAACCCAGGTTGAACTCTTCCAACCAAATTTTGATAAACCTTTTGAATTAACCACGGACGCTAGCAATTACGCTATAGGAGCTGTATTATCCCAAAATAAAAAACCCATATCATTTATTTCACGAACACTCAGCCAAACAGAACAGAACTACTCTACAAATGAGAAAGAGTTACTCGCAATTGTGTGGGCATTACAGAAACTCCGCAACTACTTATATGGTATAGCGGATTTGACTATTTACACTGACCATCAATCTTTAATCTTCTCCATATCGGAAAAAAACCCCAATACAAAATTAAAAAGATGGAAGAATTTCATCGAAGAATACGGCGCAAAACTTGTTTACAAACCTGGACACCAGAACGTTGTCGCTGATGCACTTTCTCGCCAGCAAATAAACAACACATCAAATTCGGATGACTCCCAACATTCGGCACAAAGCTCACCAACACAAAAACTCAAACGAGTAAAGCAACCATTAAACTGCTTTAAAAATCAAATTGTTATAAAACAATCAGATGCGAACCTAATCGAAATATCATCACAAAATATTTTTTCTAACAGTCGACATACACTTTTCTTTAACACCAAAGCTGAATTACTGGACAGACTAAAAAATATAATTAGACCAAAGGTAACTAACGCTCTTCAAATAGACGAGCAAATATTATTTTACGTCGAAAACGACATCATTGACACATTTCCGACCGTATCAATCGTATTAGCCCAAAAAATGGTAGACGACATCACCGAAACCGAACAACAAAAACAAATCATACAAGACACACACAGACGTGCTCATAGAAATTATAAAAATAACGCGCAGGAAATTTCACTCAGATATTACTGGCCGAACATCCGTGACGCTTGTACGAAGTACAAGACTGCGAAATATGTCTTACCAACAAGTACGAACGCCGACCAAATAAACAACCAATAGGTTCAGCACCAATACCAAACAAGGTAGGCGAATGCATACACTTAGACTTATTTTATATGAGCAATAACATATACATTAGCTCAACCGACAAATATTCAAAATTTTGCCATTTGAGACAAATACCCTCAAAGAAAGATACATACAAATACGTTGACGAGATTCTCTCACAAATATACCCAAACGCAAAGTTTGTAATGACTGATAACGAGTCAACACTCACTAGCATATGTGCACAACAAATTTACAAACGACTACAAATAACACACACCAAAACTCCTGCCTTTCATTCTACAACAAACGGGCAAGTCGAACGTACGCATAGCACGATAATCGAACTCGCGAAAGTCTTGGCACACCAACACAGCTCAGCACCTGACGAACAGATATACGAAGCAGTCCGACAATACAATAAGACAATCCATTCAGTGACCAACGAGAAACCCGAGGACGTGTTCTTCAACCAAAAGGGGTATCCTGGCATCAAAGAGCGCCTTCAACAAAACCAAGACAGAGTCTTACGATACCACAACCACAATCGCAAACAGCTGAATTACAAACAAGGTGATGTTATATACTCCAAGACGCATAGACGGAACAAAACGTAAAAACATACGCGAAACATATAGTTAAAGAAGACAACGGAAAAACGATAACAACAAATAAAGGACTCATTATACATAAGGACAACATCAGAGTGAAGGCATGTACGGAGTAGTATTTATCTTACTTTTCCCTATCGCATTTAGCGATAATATAATAGACTTAACCAATAGAAAATATGTACTAGTGGAAACAGATCCTGTTTACATTTATCAGAATACAGCTTTCCTGTATCACATATCTAATCTTTCAAAAATACTCGCGCCTTACGAAAGTGTAATGAAATCTACATATAATTTAGAAAACTACCCTGAGACTCAAATTCTTGAAACTAAATGTAACCTATTTAACGTATATCCTTTAGCACATAAGCATGGTAAAATTAATTTAGATCCTAAGATTGCAAAATGTAACGATTATCAAAGAGTATCAAAATGTAAAAATTATATTAGTACCTTTATTTGTAAATCAGAACCCTCTGATAATTGCACTTTAAAAATATTAAAAGACAATCCTGCGCAATGCGAAACAATCCATGAGAATAACGCCCCACTCCGAATCCTAGAGACTGGTCACATCTTGACGGATTATGAGCATACTTGGAACAACATGCATATATCAGGCCCAAAACTAATACATTTTAAAGAATCTACAAACATCGATGGCATCACTTATTATAACCATCAACAACAACTCAGAGAAGTTATACACAACCAACATAGCGAAAAACTTGAGGTACTCCGTATCCTTTCCTCAGACTCAAAATACAAATTCAACAACATTCAAGAACTCTCAACATTTTTAATACCTGTCGAGGAGAACCCTGTACAGTTTACACTTTTCATCATAATTGCATTCCTTACCTTAGCAGTCACCACTTATGGTCTAGTACACCTCTGCCGATACTGCGAAAATAAAAGAACACTTGGCAGACAAAGGCGAATGGACGAACTTTACGAAATCGAACTCAACCGTCTTCAACAACAACACCTAGCAGCAGTGTAGCGAGGACGCTTCATTTTAAGAAGGAGGGGAGTTAATGACGTCATCACAAGGCAAAACGTTTCCACAACCAAAACATGCATTATCAAGAAATGCATTATCAACACGTAAACAACAGATAAACATGCATTACCGAGAAATGCATTATCAACACGTAAACAACAGATAAACATGCATTACCGAGAAATGCATGTAAACAACAAACAACTGACCTGCAATAGAAATGCACTATCACTACAAACAATAGATATCTACACTCGTAAACAACAAACAACTGACAATGGAATAATCCACTACGATAACTACCACCACATCTCAATAGTATAAATAGAACTAAGAATTCAAAATGTAAGACAGTTTTTAGAAGATCAATAAAGAGCACGCATTTCGGCGTAGCGATAAAAGATATTTTTTTAACTCATATCGTGCGAACGATATTAACGAGTTACGTATATGAATAACCCGGGTAATGAACCTGATAAATTTGCAGAATTCCTTAATGAAATTAGCCAGACAACAGGAAATGAATAAAATAGTAATATGACACCATTTCCTTTGCCTTTATGAAATTTAGCACAAAAGGTGCAAAAGAAAATTAGTAAGTTCATAATATTTCCAAGAATCATAATGTTGTTGACAAATTATGATGTAAACCATTTAGTCAGCATTTAAGTACATAAGTAAATGTAAATTATTATGTGAACCACTTAGTCAGCTTAATTATATTAAATGTATTCGATTGTAAGCTTTGATGAAGAGCAAAATTCAAAAATAAAATCAGTCTTGTTCAATAGCACAAACCTGCCTGTTTAAATCGGGAAATAATATTTTTTTAAAAACGCTCGAACGTGAAAGAAAAATAAAATTGGCGCAGTCGGTAGGATCTTTGTAAATAAAGTGAAATAAAGTAAATATCGCTATCAAAGGTCCAGTGATTCGAACCGCGTTCGGAAAAATCGTTTTACCCATACAAATTGTTCAAATAATTCCCAATTTCAATCCTGCGATTCTGTAGCCAACGATAAGACGTTGACCAGACCCTCCAGGATATAACAAGAATAACTGAATAATATATTTGCTATTTAGCAAAAACTGAAGTAGACACCACTAAAAGTGCAGTGAACGCTATTCAAAGAATAAGCAGAAGCCACAAAAGTGCAGTGAACGCTTATAGTTAAAACAGCCACAAATAAATAAATATTCAAAGTGCAGTGGTTTCTATAGAAACTGAAATCACCACTAACTACGTTCAAAGTGCAGTGCGAGTGAACACAAAATAAATAAAGTGTTCCACCATTAATTTGAACATCACGATTTATTCAAAAAGGCAACAAATCTTCGACCAAAGAAGAATGGCTAACGAACAGATTCAAATGCCCGCCGTAGACCTAGTAGAGGAGCTTGCAAGAAGAGAACAACAATTGGAGCAAATGCGGCAAGCCTATCTGGAACTACGGAGCAGAACGGAAGACAACAACAGCAGCAGACATGGACTAATGAAGACTGTGAACAGTTTACCAATCTTCACAGGGACAGGAAAAATAACGGTCAACTCCTTTTTCAGCAGCATAGAATACTTGCTATCCACGATTAGTAGCAATGAACTACAGAAGGAGGTAGTGAGGTCAATATTTTACAGAACAATCCAAGGACAGGCGAAGAACACAATAATCAACATTCCACAGCCGGATAATTGGCAGTTGATCAAGGAAACGTTAAAGTTGCGGTACCGACCAGACATCGAGCCTCATCACTTATATCGGAAGGTATCCAACCTAAGGGTAAGCTCTGTTAATGAGTTAATGATTGAAATACAAAACATAAAATATAAAGCGGACGAACTGACAGTTTACTATAGGGGTGACCACTACATCGACCTAAGTAACATGGACAGTTTATTAGTAAATACCATAAAAGAAATGACACAAGGAGTGTTGCTTGACAAGATTTATGACGAAGGAAACTTGAACAACATATTAAAAATAATGACGAGTAGAAGATTTGAAGATAGTAGTATTAGACCAGAGTATAGGAAGTTTAAAACAAAAGGTGACAATCCAACAGATAAATGGAATAGTAGATATCCTGACAGAGGTCAGAGATACAATAAAAATTATGTAGATAGAAATCAAAGCGCGGGTCAAGGTTCAAACAATCAAGGGAATAACAATGACACTAAATATAATGCGTCAGGACAATACAAGCAAAACAATGACGCTAGATATAATGCGTCAGGACAATACAAGCAAAATAATAACGGAAGATATAATAACAATAACAGACCGACAAATTCGTGTAATTTCCAAAGACCACAAACGACAGGAAACCCTAGACAAAATTCCGGTCAATACCATCAGAATCAACCTAGACAAAATCAAGGGGAACCGATGGAAATCGACAATGTCGAAACTAATTCTAATAGACCTCAATTGGCAGGAAACCCTATTTCGCAGCATAGCCAAAATTGCTTATGCTCGGGTAGGCAAAGCCAGGAAGGATCTTCACAAAATAATGTTAAGAGGGAAGAAGTAAATAATAGTATTTTTTTTATGAGGGAGCCTTGGAATGCTTACCCAAAATAAAAATGAGGATTAGAGATAAAAGTTATGTAGCGCTTATTGATACAGGAGCCAGTTTAAGCCTGATCAATAGCGAAATAAAAGATTTCCAAAAAATTAAACTTAGCAACCCACTAACATTTAGTACGCTTACAAGCGAGGATACTATTAACTACGAAGTGCACACATTGGCACCGGAAGAATTTAACTTACCCAGCAACGCCAGAGCAAGATGGAAATCCACTCCGCTCACAGGACGAAAGTATGACTTTATAATTGGAATAGATATACTTAATTTTCTGAATGCTCAGATAGATATTGAAAAAAGAAAAATAATTTTAAATCAAAGAGAAACTTATTTTCTAAATAATCCGTATAATTTAAATCAAATCTGTACTTTGGAAGCTACAGATCTGAATTTAGAAAGGTTAGCATTAGATCATCTCAATGCCGAAGAACATATAGAAGTTACAAAACTATTAAAAAGATTTAATAAGTTATTGTTTAAAGAAGGTGACAGATTAACCAACACAACAGAAATCCAACACGAGATCAAAACCACAACGCAACAGCAAATAAATTCAAAGTTGTATAGATACCCACCCCAACATGAAATGGAGGTTAGAAAACAAATTAGAGAAATGGAAGAGCAGGGAATCATTCAAAAAAGCCACTCAAGGTATTCGAGCCCATTGATAGTGGTGCCCAAAAAACTAGATAATTCAGGCGAAAAAAAATATAGAATTGTAATAGACTACAGAAAGTTAAATGATGTCACAATAGATGACAAATATCCACTCCCAAACATTGATTCTATTTTAGACAAATTAGGAAGAGCCCAATACTTTACCACTTTAGACTTGGCAAAAGGGTATCACCAAATTTTAGTTAAGAAAGAGGATCGGGAAAAAACAGCATTTGTAACACCCCATGGACTTTATTCGTAAGGATGCCATTCGGTTTGAAAAATGCCCCAGCCACATTCCAACGGCTGATGAATGAAATCCTTAGAGATTATATAAACCGAACATGCGTAGTTTACTTAGATGATATCTTAATATTTAGCACATCGTTGAGTGAACATGTCAAAGCTATAGGAGACATTTTTAAAGTCCTCGAAAGTAAAAACCTAAAAATCCAAATAGACAAGTGTAATTTCTTAAAGAAGGAGACTGAGTTTTTAGGACATATTCTAACAAAAGATGGTATGAAGCCGAACCCAAACAAAATTAACGTTATCAGAAATTTAGAATTGCCAAAAACAGAAAGACAGATTAAAAGTTTCCTAGGAGTTACGGGTTACTATCGGAAATTCGTAAAGGACTATGCAAAAGTAGCACAGTCAGTTACCAAATACTTGAAGAAAGGGGCAAAAATTAATCTAAAGGACCCAACGTATATTGAAGCTTTTGAAAAGTTAAAAACGTTAATAAGTACGCACCCAATTTTGCGTTACCCAGATTTTGAAAAACAATTCACGTTGACAACAGATGCATCCAATTATGCGATTGGAGCAGTACTATCCCAAGAAGGACACCCAGTATGTTACGCTTCAAGAACATTAAATAACCACGAAAGGAATTATTCGGCAACCGATAAAGAGTTCTTAGCAATAATGTGGAGTGTTAACTACTTTAGACCATACGTTTATGGCAAAAGATTCAAAATTTTAACTGACCATCAACCGATAAAATTTTTACATTCCAAATACAGAGGAAAAGACATGTCACCTCGACATCAGAGATGGTTATTAAAACTAGGTGAATATCAATTTGACATCGAATATTTGCAAGGAAAAGAAAATAAAGTAGCCGACTTTTTGAGCAGAATAGAACATAGTGAAGACATTAATTCCGAAAAGATGGTGGAAAACAATACCAATATTTCAAACTTTTCTGTCAATAATATAGAAGATGATGAAACAATGGCAACAATACATTCAGCCGAAGAAGATTTAGGTGATTATTTCTCAATTAAAGAAGAGATAGTTAATAAATATAAGACACAAATTATACTAACGAATAATAAGGTAGAAGAATTCAAAATGTTGCATGGAAAAAGGATTATTTTTATTTCTGAACACGACTTCGATAGAATGAGTGAAATATTTCGAAAATATATCGGAAAAGGTAAAATAGGAGTATTTTCAGAAATATCAGAACGTAAATACAATATAGTGCAGGAAAAGCTTATTGAGATGTTTTCAAATAACAATCAAATAGAATTTATTAAATGTACAATGAGAGCACAAGACATTGAGACAGAAGTCGAAGCAGTGAAGCAAATCTCCTTGTATCATGTTAGAGAAAGCATTCACTCAGGTATTCAGGAAACATTTAACCAAATAAGAAATAAAATATACTATCCCAAATTAATGGAACTAATTCAAATTGTAATTAACCAATGTGAAGTGTGTCAAGAAGTAAAATATGACAGGAATCCCATTAAACCAAAATTGAAGTTTACGGAGACTCCTACAGGAATAAATGATATTGTACATATAGATACGTATGTCATGAAAGGTCAACATTTCTTAACAGCCATAGATAAATTCTCTAAATTTGGTGCAGCCTACCCACTGAATGATAGAAACCATATAACGATTGTTGAACAGCTTGAGGATCATTTCGCTAAGCTAGGGAAGCCTAGAAAGATTGTAGCAGACAATGAATTTAAAGCAATGAGAATAAAAGAATTTCTAGATAACGAAAACGTAGAACTTCACCTAACAAAACCCAATAGCCACACAGGCAATGCGGATGTAGAAAGGTTTCACAATACCGTAGCAGAGAAGTTTAGAATTCTTTATAAGTTAAATAAAGGGTTACCAGTAAAACAATTGATACAAAAGGCTATTCGAAATTATAACGATAGAGTTCATTCGACAATTAAATGTACACCAAACGAGGTACAACACAATAAAATAGATCAAGAAGTAGTAAGAAATAATTTAACAGCAACAAAGAATAAAGTTATAAATAAACTAAATAAGAAAAGAGAAAATTACGAAGAAAAGAGAACGGAAGGATTTATAAAAAATTATAAAGCCGTTAGGCATAAGGAGCAACCTAGGTATAAGAAGGGAAATCTGAAAAATATTCACCTTTCTAACATTAAAAAACAATTGAAATTTTCAGATACTCCAGCTGATAGTAATAATGATATTGACATGGACACCACAGATTAAAGGATTACTGACATCTACTGAATTAACGGATCAGATAGGATTCATAGACATTCAAATGAGAACACAAGAAATAGTCAAGGATACCGATATAGTAGTACACTTAATAAACATAAAAGAAATGGAAAGCATAATTAACGAAATGACAGACAATATTATTCTATTGAAAACGAACAACAAGGACTTATTACATTCAGAATTATTAGAAGCAAGAGATAAATTAATGACGTTAATACCAAAAGTAAAAAGAAAAGGAAGAGGTTTAGTAAACGCAGTAGGCAGCGTATCCAAATGGATGTTTGGTACGATGGACGACAATGATAGACAGACAATTCAAAATCATCTCCTAAGGACAGACGAGACGATGAACGAACAAATACACGTAAACGAGTATTTTAATTTAGCGTTAGAACAAAAAAAAATATTGTAAGAAGCGATAGAAAAGAAATTGAAAAAAGCTTTAATGTTATAAATAAAATGATAGACGAAGAATATGAACAAAAAATGTATTTAGAGCAAATGACAAAAATTCAATTTATAAAAAATAAAATAGAACAAATTCAAAATAATGTAGTTTCAGCAAAATACGGGATTATTAACCCAAATATTCTAACAAATCATGAAATTACCAAATATAATATTGATTTCAACACATTAAAATATGTTCAATTAGGAACAGCAACCTTTAATAACACTTATTTGATACTTGGCATTAAAATACCAAAAACTTTTATAGAAGTTAAAATAAGAAAAATTGTACCAATACCAAATAGAAATCAAAAAGAAATTGAAGCAAAAATAGAAGAAATTTTTACTTATGAAAATAAAACAATGCGATTTGAAGAAAATAAACATATTAGACAATTAAAACTCAGCTTTCATTGTATAATAACAAAGAGTTGTAAACTAATAAAAAACAAAGAATTAGAAATTATAGAGTTAGATGAAAAATCAATTATTGTAAAAAATGCAAATAATTTGGTAGTTAACAACACGTGTAACAAAAATCAAACTATTCTTAGTGGAAATTATGTAATTCAATTCAATAATTGTTCAATAAAAATCGATGATTATTACTTTTCCCATTTATTTGAAATGGTCGAAGGAAATATTATGAACACGAAGTACGAATATATTAAAAACTTTACAGAAAAAATAACATTAGATCAAATAGATGGGGAAAATAAAATAAATTTTAAAAACATTTCTAATTTAAAATTTCACAATAAAGTAATATATGGATGTAACATATTGATCACAGTTTTAGTAATACTAGCAATTGCAACCTTGATAACGAAACATAGGTATATCA
This sequence comes from Philophylla caesio, assembly GCA_963971545.1. Lineage (NCBI taxonomy): Eukaryota > Metazoa > Arthropoda > Insecta > Diptera > Tephritidae > Philophylla > Philophylla caesio. Next base: position 33,801,219 of record OZ020606.1, on the reverse strand, counting down.
AAATAAAATTAAATAAACGAATTCAGGAGAATTCTATTCTAAAAGGGGGAGTAGTTACGTATATGAATAACCCGGGTAATGAACCTGATAAATTTGCAGAATTCCTTAATGAAATTAGCCAGACAACAGGAAATGAATAAAATAGTAATATGACACCATTTCCTTTGCCTTTATGAAATTTAGCACAAAAGGTGCAAAAGAAAATTAGTAAGTTCATAATATTTCCAAGAATCATAATGTTGTTGACAAATTATGATGTAAACCATTTAGTCAGCATTTAAGTACATAAGTAAATGTAAATTATTATGTGAACCACTTAGTCAGCTTAATTATATTAAATGTATTCGATTGTAAGCTTTGATGAAGAGCAAAATTCAAAAATAAAATCAGTCTTGTTCAATAGCACAAACCTGCCTGTTTAAATCGGGAAATAATATTTTTTTAAAAACGCTCGAACGTGAAAGAAAAATAAAATTCGCGTTTCACAAATTTATTTTTATCGTATACGAAATGCACCTTCTCATTATTGGACATACGTTCTCTGGTAAAACTTAACCATTCTGCGATAAAATACGTGGACTCAGCAAAAAATCTAGGAATAGTTTTTAACATAACCATATTATTAGCACTATAGGCAAAGTAGATGGCATGCTTCGGTCTTTATGGGGTATTAAGGACTTTACGTCGTTAAAAATAGGTTATGAATTGTTGTTGTTGGAAACTAAATGTTCTGTACAACAATATGTAGGTCCGTTCGTCTATAACTCCAGCCAGAATTATCCAGCAACGGAACTTCTGAGAATTTTGGAGTATTTTCTCAAAGAGAGATGCTTGCAAATTTGTACGCGAACGCAAAATTTGCAAAAACTTGCAGGTTTACGAACAGCTGATTAAATTATTTTCTGCATCCAAATATGCAAAATTAAAAATATTGCACAAGTGTTTTTCTAAAACATTCCTCCACTCATAATTTATAATTTTCACCTTTAAAATTCTTTCCTATTTATCCAATTTTGATCAGCTGTTTTCTTGCTTGCAAATTTGTGCTGGGTATAATTTGTCCAGCTAGAAGTTGCTACTTCCCCTCAAAATGAAATGTAATTTTGCTCCCTCGATTTTCCCTTCCTTGCAAATTTTTGTGACACCGCGAAAGCGATTTCACAAAAATCGTGATATTTCGCATCAATTCGTAACAATTATCTGCATCGCGAACACTCTTAATATCGCGAAATATATTTTTGGCATTAAACGTAATGAGCGTTGAAAATATTTTCTATTACTACGTTTATACGGGGGCATAATGCGGTTTCATCAAATACACACCAGTTTGATGCATAAATTGATTTTGAAGACGGTTTGAAGTGCTTCAGCGAATTCACTCCCACTCAATTTTAAAGTCGGTATTTTAATTATCGCTTCGGTTGGTTAGAAGGAGCATATGAATCGCACGTTTTAAAATCTTCTACTTCAATATTTAGTTTAAAATCGTATAATTGACAAAGTTTCAGGATATGATTAAGTATTTACATGCACTGTAATTTAAAACCTCTAGTACTGACTTTACAAATCGTTTCAGTATACTGATTTACCGTCACACTATGAATTTAAATATTTAGATTTTTATGGATTTCTTCATAGACTCGTATGTACATATGTCATATTTTTAATGAAAATTATTAAAAATAAATAAGTGAAAATTAGTTGCAAACGAATTTATCACTTTGGACTTCGTGGTTATTTTTGTTACCAGAAAGGTATAACACCAGTAAATAGTATTTTAAATTAACAAAAAAATCTAACAAATATGTTAGCTGCTCAGTGCAAAAATCGATTAACTTCACGTTTTGAAAAAGTCTTAATCAAAACACTTGGTACATGCTCAACTTTTTATATATATATTTAGGGAGTTCATAAGCAGTGTCGTATCTCGTATTTCGTCGTATCGCTTATTAGAATAAACTTGTTGTTATTGTTACACATGTTAAATTTTCGTATTTCAATACAACTCTGAAAGGTATGTTTAGTGTGTTATTTTTTGTGTGTTATTCGATTAGCTCTTTCTGTTTCTGTTTTCATCATTTGAGGTTTATTTTTTTATTAAAAAATGTTAGATGAAGTTAAATGTTGATGTACGTATACATATTTTAAGTAAACCGACCGCTCAAGTTTATTTTAAATGATTTTACAATAGCAAAGGAAATAACACGGTGCGTTCACAAGCTCCTCTGTTATTTAAATAACGCACTAAAGAAATACGACCAATAACACGCTTGTGAACTCCCTAAATATGTCTTTTGAATATTATAAGTTGACGAGCAGCATTAAAAAACAAAATAAACCTCAACCAATATAATGTTTCCTTCTTTTTCTTGTCCGACAGGGTGGAATGTTGATATTTGATGAAACGATTATCCGTCATCCCATGTCAAGTTTGGTTTGGAGACAAACCGTTTTCGGCGCTGTGCCATCTTCAATGTCAATTTTCGTTCTGTTGAGTTTAGGACTGTTGTTCCGTATTTAGTTCGTTTTTTTTGTCAAGAAGGTTTTGGTGCATAATCGTCAATGTTAATAAATGTTAAGTGTCCTGAGTATAGGTACCTGAAGTCTCGCGCGGTTAGAATCCTAAAGGGTATATTTTATATCGAACCTGCCTTCGCGGTAAGAACAGGTAGATAATCAGCAACAATTTTCGTTCTGTTGAGTTTAGGACTGTTGTTCCGTATTTAGTTCGTTTTTTTGTCAAGAAGGTTTTGGTGCATAATCGTCAATGTTAATAAATGTTTAGTGTCCTGAGTATAGGTACCTGAAGTCTCGCGCGGTTAGAATCCTAAAGGGTATATTTTATATCGAACCTGCCTTCGCGGTAAGAACAGGTAGATAATCAGCAACATTTTTTCCGTTTCGGTATTGCAGGTTTGTTTTGTATGTTGATATCTGTCATTTTACCGACATATGTCTTTGCTTTGTTTTTTGTAAACAAGCCTTAATGGTGTAAATATCGCATTAGAGTTGCTGTTTATTTATTCGTTTATTATCTTCCCATCAAATGTTTAGGCGCCGTACTTTTTGTTGTACGTGCAGTATCTTAACGGGTTTCTTTATGTTTGCGAGTGCACATTTTGCGTTTCCAAATGGTTTTCAAAATTAGAATCAGGTATTGCAGTGGGTTTTCGTATCCTTTTTGTGTAGTCTCTTATATGTTCACGAAACCTTGTTCTTACTTTACGTCCTGTTTGTCCCATATAGCTATATTGATACTCACACGTCAGTTTATATACGCCTTGTTTGTTCAATGGGTATTTTTCATTGGTGCTGCTTTTAAGTACCCTTTCCAAGTTGTTTCCAGTTTTGAACGCCGTGTAGATATTATATTTTCTAAAAAAAAGTTGCAAGTTTGTATGTAATTTATTCCTGTGTAAGTCATTGCTGTCCAAGTTTTTTCGTCTAGAACTCTGTCGCTTCTTTGAATTGCATACATTTTTCTGAATTTATACACGAGCTTCTTTTTATATCCGTTGTTTGTTGCTATGTTGTATATTGTGTTTAGTTCCTTTCTGTTTGTTAGTTTTCTTTATGCGGCCTATTTGTGTTCTTGAGGATGATCTGATGTGGTTTGTATTATGTTGTCTGTAGCTGTCGGTTTTCTGTAAATTTCGTAACCAAAATTTTGGGCACTTTTGTCTATCTTATTCGTCAGATCCAGTTAAATTATTGTTCCCTTCTTTTCCATTTCCATCGTCAACATTATACTTCCATGTTGTTTATTCAGGTACTCCAGTATCTGCTCTTCATTGTCCTTGGTGATCACGTAGATAATGTCATTCACGTACCTTGCGTGGAGTACTACGCATAACTAGGCTTTTAATTCTTCCATATACTGTCCCGCCAGTTTGTGAGTTGGGTTGTTTTTATATGGTCCTTCGTTTTTTCGAGTAATGTTTTCCGGACCATATCTATTGTTTCTGTTTGTGGGATCGATGGGTATAAGTCCTTAATATCAAATGATACTAGAATGCTTTGCTTTTCACGTTTGCCAGTTTATGGATGAGTTTCGTCGTGTTTGCTACATAGTGCTCGTTGCGCAGTTCCAAGTTATCATTTAACAGCATTTTCAGATGTTTGGACAGTCTATAAGCAGGAGCCGACTTATAGTTAATTAGGGGTCCCATTGGATTGTCCGGTTTGTGGATTTTTGGAAGGGGCTGGCCGGATTCATTTGGCTTAATAAGTGTGCGTATGAGGGATTATAATATTGCTCGCTTCTTTTATGGGCTTTTTTGTCTCTATTTGCCTCCAATTTCTCTGCACTTCTTTTCCCTTATCAGTGTTTTAGTTTTTTGTGTATATTCATCTCTCTTTATGAGTACTGTTGTATTGCCTCTGTCCGCCTTTGTCGTTATTATGCTGTTCTTCCTAAATTTCTTCTTTAAACTCTTCATAATGTCACTTTCGTGGCTTCATCTTCGATTTTCATTTGTTTTAATTTGGTTTTCTATGATATCTCTGCATGCGTGCCTTGCTTGATCTTGGTCCTCACTTGGCAGCAGAGATATTCCTACTTCCGTATCTATAATAGCTTGTTCCGCTATCTTATCCAGTTATTATCCTTTATATTATGCTTAAGTCCTTTCTTCAATAGTTAGGTTTCTTTCTCGTTGATGGATATATTTGCAAAATTTACTCGCCTGGTGTGAAAGTTTTTTCTGTAATTTTTCGTATATCCGCTTGTTAACGTGCTCGTTTTAGTAAATTTTTTTTGAAATCGGTTTGAAAATGGCGATCAAATTAGAAAATCATTCCTTGAAATTTGATCAAAACGAAAAATGTTAGGTATCAGCTAGTTTGCTGAACCGATTCTGTTGTTCAGATTATCAAGGTGATTCACCAAGATAAACTGTGGTTGATTTGTGTGAAGGCTATTCGCCAGTCACGAGGTAATGATGGATTGTCCAGGGAGTAGCACCAGAACAAGTTGATGATATGCAACTCAAGCACTTGGACTTGGTTGCAATTAGTAAATTAATTGTTTATTATATTGTCAAGGCAGTTCACCAGGACAAGTTTATAGGTTGTAACACAAGCACTTGGAACTTGGATACATCGGAGAGCGATAAGGAGTAAACTTCACAGTTGTTTAGTTTTACAATTCCTGAATTACCTTGATAATCTGAACAACAGAATCGGTTCAGCAAACTAGCTGATATCTAACATTTTGGCGACCAACTAAATTATGCAATGTCCATATGCTCATGAATGCAAACATTGCACAGTTTGTTGCTTACATTCCCGGGGAAATGCCATAGTCCGCAGGAAGGCGTTAACTTGCAATTTTTCGTTCTTGCGTACATAACGTCTTCGACTTTCTTTCGTACTGTGTTGACGTACCGTATTCTTTCTGCGTTTTGTGCTCCCTCTTTGTTTATTGCTTCTTAAATACTCTGTGTGTTTTAAATAAAAAACTTCTAATTTGTAAAATCGTTATCAGATATCTACCAAGTAATCATCAAATATCACACAAACTTGAACTCTGTAACAGTATATGCGTCCTGTTTGAATGAGGTCTCATTGATAATCTTAAGGTTACCACCTGTTTTCTTGCTTGCAAATTTGTGCTGGGTATAATTTGTCCAGCTAGAAGTTGCTACTTCCCCTCAAAATGAAATGTAATTTTGCTCCCTCGATTTTCCCTTCCTTGCAAATTTTTGTGACACCGCGAAAGCGATTTCACAAAAATCGTGATATTTCGCATCAATTCGTAACAATTATCTGCATCGCGAACACTCTTAATATCGCGAAATATATTTTTGGCATTAAACGTAATGAGCGTTGAAAATATTTTCTATTACTACGTTTATACGGGGGCATAATGCGGTTTCATCAAATACACACCAGTTTGATGCATAAATTGATTTTGAAGACGGTTTGAAATGCTTCAGCGAATTCACTCCCACTCAATTTTAAAGTCGGTATTTTAATTATCGCTTCGGTTGGTTAGAAGGAGCATATGAATCGCACGTTTTAAAATCTTCTACTTCAATATTTAGTTTAAAATCGTATAATTGACAAAGTTTCAGGATATGATTAAGTATTTACATGCACTGTAATTTAAAACCTCTAGTACTGACTTTACAAATCGTTTCAGTATACTGATTTACCGTCACACTATGAATTTAAATATTTAGATTTTTATGGATTTCTTCATAGACTCGTATGTACATATGTCATATTTTTAATGAAAATTATTAAAAATAAATAAGTGAAAATTAGTTGCAAACGAATTTATCACTTTGGACTTCGTGGTTATTTTTGTTACCAGAAAGGTATAACACCAGTAAATAGTATTTTAAATTAACAAAAAAATCTAACAAATATGTTAGCTGCTCAGTGCAAAAATCGATTAACTTCACGTTTTGAAAAAGTCTTAATCAAAACACTTGGTACATGCTCAACTTTTTATATATATATTTAGGGAGTTCATAAGCAGTGTCGTATCTCGTATTTCGTCGTATCGCTTATTAGAATAAACTTGTTGTTATTGTTACACATGTTAAATTTTCGTATTTCAATACAACTCTGAAAGGTATGTTTAGTGTGTTATTTTTTGTGTGTTATTCGATTAGCTCTTTCTGTTTCTGTTTTCATCATTTGAGGTTTATTTTTTTATTAAAAAATGTTAGATGAAGTTAAATGTTGATGTACGTATACATATTTTAAGTAAACCGACCGCTCAAGTTTATTTTAAATGATTTTACAATAGCAAAGGAAATAACACGGTGCGTTCACAAGCTCCTCTGTTATTTAAATAACGCACTAAAGAAATACGACCAATAACACGCTTGTGAACTCCCTAAATATGTCTTTTGAATATTATAAGTTGACGAGCAGCATTAAAAAACAAAATAAACCTCAACCAATATAATGTTTCCTTCTTTTTCTTGTCCGACAGGGTGGAATGTTGATATTTGATGAAACGATTATCCGTCATCCCATGTCAAGTTTGGTTTGGAGACAAACCGTTTTCGGCGCTGTGCCATCTTCAATGTCAATTTTCGTTCTGTTGAGTTTAGGACTGTTGTTCCGTATTTAGTTCGTTTTTTTTGTCAAGAAGGTTTTGGTGCATAATCGTCAATGTTAATAAATGTTAAGTGTCCTGAGTATAGGTACCTGAAGTCTCGCGCGGTTAGAATCCTAAAGGGTATATTTTATATCGAACATGCCTTCGCGGTAAGAACAGGTAGATAATCAGCAACAATTTTCGTTCTGTTGAGTTTAGGACTGTTGTTCCGTATTTAGTTCGTTTTTTTGTCAAGAAGGTTTTGGTGCATAATCGTCAATGTTAATAAATGTTTAGTGTCCTGAGTATAGGTACCTGAAGTCTCGCGCGGTTAGAATCCTAAAGGGTATATTTTATATCGAACCTGCCTTCGCGGTAAGAACAGGTAGATAATCAGCAACATTTTTTCCGTTTCGGTATTGCAGGTTTGTTTTGTATGTTGATATCTGTCATTTTACCGACATATGTCTTTGCTTTGTTTTTTGTAAACAAGCCTTAATGGTGTAAATATCGCATTAGAGTTGCTGTTTATTTATTCGTTTATTATCTTCCCATCAAATGTTTAGGCGCCGTACTTTTTGTTGTACGTGCAGTATCTTAACGGGTTTCTTTATGTTTGCGAGTGCACATTTTGCGTTTCCAAATGGTTTTCAAAATTAGAATCAGGTATTGCAGTGGGTTTTCGTATCCTTTTTGTGTAGTCTCTTATATGTTCACGAAACCTTGTTCTTACTTTACGTCCTGTTTGTCCCATATAGCTATATTGATACTCACACGTCAGTTTATATACGCCTTGTTTGTTCAATGGGTATTTTTCATTGGTGCTGCTTTTAAGTACCCTTTCCAAGTTGTTTCCAGTTTTGAACGCCGTGTAGATATTATATTTTCTAAAAAAAAGTTGCAAGTTTGTATGTAATTTATTCCTGTGTAAGTCATTGCTGTCCAAGTTTTTTCGTCTAGAACTCTGTCGCTTCTTTGAATTGCATACATTTTTCTGAATTTATCCACGAGCTTCTTTTTATATCCGTTGTTTGTTGCTATGTTGTATATTGTGTTTAGTTCCTTTCTGTTTGTTAGTTTTCTTTATGCGGCCTATTTGTGTTCTTGAGGATGATCTGATGTGGTTTGTATTATGTTGTCTGTAGCTGTCGGTTTTCTGTAAATTTCGTAACCAAAATTTTGGGCACTTTTGTCTATCTTATTCGTCAGATCCAGTTAAATTATTGTTCCCTTCTTTTCCATTTCCATCGTCAACATTATACTTCCATGTTGTTTATTCAGGTACTCCAGTATCTGCTCTTCATTGTCCTTGGTGATCACGTAGATAATGTCATTCACGTACCTTGCGTGGAGTACTACGCATAACTAGGCTTTTAATTCTTCCATATACTGTCCCGCCAGTTTGTGAGTTGGGTTGTTTTTATATGGTCCTTCGTTTTTTCGAGTAATGTTTTCCGGACCATATCTATTGTTTCTGTTTGTGGGATCGATGGGTATAAGTCCTTAATATCAAATGATACTAGAATGCTTTGCTTTTCACGTTTGCCAGTTTATGGATGAGTTTCGTCGTGTTTGCTACATAGTGCTCGTTGCGCAGTTCCAAGTTATCATTTAACAGCATTTTCAGATGTTTGGACAGTCTATAAGCAGGAGCCGACTTATAGTTAATTAGGGGTCCCATTGGATTGTCCGGTTTGTGGATTTTTGGAAGGGGCTGGCCGGATTCATTTGGCTTAATAAGTGTGCGTATGAGGGATTATAATATTGCTCGCTTCTTTTATGGGCTTTTTTGTCTCTATTTGCCTCCAATTTCTCTGCACTTCTTTTCCCTTATCAGTGTTTTAGTTTTTTGTGTATATTCATCTCTCTTTATGAGTACTGTTGTATTGCCTCTGTCCGCCTTTGTCGTTATTATGCTGTTCTTCCTAAATTTCTTCTTTAAACTCTTCATAATGTCACTTTCGTGGCTTCATCTTCGATTTTCATTTGTTTTAATTTGGTTTTCTATGATATCTCTGCATGCGTGCCTTGCTTGATCTTGGTCCTCACTTGGCAGCAGAGATATTCCTACTTCCGTATCTATAATAGCTTGTTCCGCTATCTTATCCAGTTATTATCCTTTATATTATGCTTAAGTCCTTTCTTCAATAGTTAGGTTTCTTTCTCGTTGATGGATATATTTGCAAAATTTACTCGCCTGGTGTGAAAGTTTTTTCTGTAATTTTTCGTATATCCGCTTGTTAACGTGCTCGTTTTAGTAAATTTTTTTTGAAATCGGTTTGAAAATGGCGATCAAATTAGAAAATCATTCCTTGAAATTTGATCAAAACGAAAAATGTTAGGTATCAGCTAGTTTGCTGAACCGATTCTGTTGTTCAGATTATCAAGGTGATTCACCAAGATAACCTGTGGTTGATTTGTGTGAAGGCTATTCGCCAGTCACGAGGTAATGATGGATTGTCCAGGGAGTAGCACCAGAACAAGTTGATGATATGCAACTCAAGCACTTGGACTTGGTTGCAATTAGTAAATTAATTGTTTATTATATTGTCAAGGCAGTTCACCAGGACAAGTTTATAGGTTGTAACACAAGCACTTGGAACTTGGATACATCGGAGAGCGATAAGGAGTAAACTTCACAGTTGTTTAGTTTTACAATTCCTGAATTACCTTGATAATCTGAACAACAGAATCGGTTCAGCAAACTAGCTGATATCTAACATTTTGGCGACCAACTAAATTATGCAATGTCCATATGCTCATGAATGCAAACATTGCACAGTTTGTTGCTTACATTCCCGGGGAAATGCCATAGTCCGCAGGAAGGCGTTAACTTGCAATTTTTCGTTCTTGCGTACATAACGTCTTCGACTTTCTTTCGTACTGTGTTGACGTACCGTATTCTTTCTGCGTTTTGTGCTCCCTCTTTGTTTATTGCTTCTTAAATACTCTGTGTGTTTTAAATAAAAAACTTCTAATTTGTAAAATCGTTATCAGATATCTACCAAGTAATCATCAAATATCACACAAACTTGAACTCTGTAACAGTATATGCGTCCTGTTTGAATGAGGTCTCATTGATAATCTTAAGGTTACCACTGCCTTCAAATTCCAGAAATTCATTGATGGTGCCTCCAAACATTAAGTAGTTTTACTAAGGAAAAGGTTGACAGCCCCTGGTAAACAGCTCGTGTTAAGTACTATTCTGCAAACCTAATGTGATGAAAAAAATGGCAAAAACTAGGACACACCACAAAGTGGTGTAAGAATAATTTTTTTCCACTAACTGTTAACCTCCCTTCACATAACCCGATAAATTGCAGCCGCACTTTTTGTCCTAACTGCACAGATGAGCATCCAGCCTTTTCCAACCTTTGCCCTAGCTTTATATGATCAAAACAAATATTAACAAGTAAGAAAAGCTAAATTCGGGCGAAACCGATTTTTATATACCCTCGCGGTGTATTTTTGCATGGGCGGCGCCCATAATATCATTAAAACCCCGTTTCTTTGTTTCAAATCGCTGCTAGTATTAAACTTTACTCAATTTCTTCCAATAAATACTGAAAAACGAAGTTTTTACATTTTCAAAATTTCCGTTATATGGAAGTTGGGCGTGGTTATGGTCCGATTTCAAAAATTGTTGACGGTAATGCTAGTGATATTAAGGACAATATGTTCACCAAATTTTGTGTCGATAGCTTAGGGGAAATTGGGGTACATTTGACACCTTTTTTTTGAAATCATATTTCCCGACACCTGTTTAAACTATCATAAAAAGCGTTGTTGCTTCCTGGAAGGCAACTATTCAGCTTGGTAATATTGACAAAATTTCTTTCAAAGGAACCCGTTTTACACTTTAATTTACCATTTTTGAAGAAGAGTCATTTTGTCAAATGTACCCCTGCCACGGGGTACATTTGACTTTAGAATGGGAGCATTTGACACCTATGTACATGCATTTTTAAAGGAAACTAGTTTGTGTTGTCTTCTATCTAATATAAACCAGCATTTTGTGTATCAATTCATTTTACTATTATTTGAAAAAAAAAAAAAAACATTTCATTTACAAGTGTGGGATTAAAAAAATAAAAATTTTAAGAAAATGAAGTATTAGTTTCTATAAAAACTTATTTTATATAATACATTGATAAGTCCTGTTTAAAGATATATTTTATACGACAACGTGAAGCTGAAGCAGGATTTTCAGGAATTGGCAACTTTAACTCTATTTCACTGCGCATAATTATTGCTAAATCTTCTATTTCTGGTTTAACAAAGACTAAATTCGAAGGAGATGTCTTTCGAAAAAAGGTGATGTTATAAGTGCAGTTGCTTAACGTTTCCACTATTTGGCCAACATAGAATACCATTTTTTTATGTTTTCTTCTAATTTGACCAGAACGTAGTCTCCCACAGTCAATTTATCATCATCAGTTATTTTGTGTAACTCCAAATCATTTGCCCGGGATTCAAGGTAACCTTCATCATCAGCAGCGAATCCATTAGAGGCAATTGACTCAGCGTAGCTAAGGTCACTTTCATCACTTTCATCTGAATATTCGATTTCCGATCGGCGTTTTCTTCTAGGTTGCTTCCTTATTACCTGCGTTGCTCTTTTCTGTCAAAACTTGAGAATGCGCTTCGCAGTTTTTTCATTTTTCTTCGTAGCAAGCTGCTCAATCCTTCGCTTTTCACTTGAACAAGTAAGGATTCGAGAAGTTCCGCTTCTCGAAGATTTCTTGGACGCATGAAGTTGTGATATAGGCCTAACAGATTCTGGCGTAGAACATGGTGAGTTATCATTTAGGTAGCTTTCTGCGTTTACTGTAACATTTTGTGATGAATTTATATCATCTGATCTATCAGGAAGAACGAGCTCCGCTTGCTCATCTGTCACAGCCTCCAGTGCAAATGTTTCATTTTGAAATACCTGGGTATTGAGAGAATAAATTCCTGTTGCTTTGAATCCGTTTATTATGTTTTCGGGAGAAAATTATCTTTGAAATGGTTGTTGGGTTAGTGTTCCGATGTCGTATATACTGATTTGCTTTCCAGGATTTGTGGTTAGAAAATCGTTAAAGGTCTTGCGGCAAAATTGCTTAAAGGGGCCGAAAAGTGATACATCAAGTGGTTGTAGCCGATGGGAACAATGTGGAGGAAAAGAAAGTAATACAATTCCGGCCTCTGTGCAATAATTAATGCTTTCCAAATTGCAATGTGATGCATGATTATCAAGTAAAATTAGAATTGGGTTTTCAGTTGAACAGTTCGTAAACTTTTGAATGTGTTTCAGCACATTTACAAAGATTTTTTATTCATTATCAATGAACCGGGCATGCACCCACTTCCGAATCTTTAAGTAAAACGTATGCGGGGAAATATATAAGCAGGAGGCAAACGATTTCCGCAAGCGTAAACTATGCCGACGATTGTAACCAAGCTGCCACGTTCTGCGGAAGTAGCTTCAGAAACCGAACGTTGTCCTTTTGCAGCACAAATCTAGAGAAATAATACATTATTTACGAACATGTACCTATAACTTTCTCTTACATTAATAGGCTCCATCACCGTAGTTACACCAGTTTCGTCCAAATTATAGATAACCTTTGCTTGAAATGAGTATTTTTCATACAACGTAGTAAGGTTTGTAAAAAAAATTTCCACTGCTGATTTAGTAAAACCACGTAATCTTGCCAAACTGATCTTTTCAGGCTTACGAAGAGAAATAGAATCATTTCTTTTGAGAAACCCGTAAAGCCAATCGTCTCCAGCTTCTTTCGATATTTCCCAAGCAGTTGGAACAACAATATTGCTAGCTTTAGCGTAATGATACGCAAATTTTTTAAAAGTTTGATATGTTAAGCCATAAGAATAAAAAGCACATTTCTTTACGTATTCACAAATATCGGTTTTTTGTTGCTTAAGAAATGTCTGACGTGATGTGTATTTCGATTGAAATGTAAAGGAGCCTTCAGAGCTGCTGTCAATGCCAGAATCTAAAAGATTGCCTGAGGTTGCTTTTTTTTTCAAACGCATGACTAGGGTTGTTCTATTTATTCCGTATTTGATGGCTGTTGTAGTTTGGTTTTCAATCCCATTTCTTATATCTCTTATTGCCTTTCTAATATTATTTTCGTTTATAGCACACCGGTTAGACTTTTTTTTGTAATTGCGTACCATTTTTCTGAATATTAACATAAAAATGCATTCATTGTATAATCAAAACAAAGTTGGGGTACATTTGACTTTTGTCAAATGTGCCCCTTCAAAAATGTCAAATGCGCCCCAAATGCGTTTACTTTAATAATTTAAATTTTCTTACCTGTTATAGTATTTATGTCTTAAATTTCCAAGTTGTTTCGAAATTATTGAAAAAAATCTTAGTTAAGTTTACTTAGCAATTTAAAATGGTCATCAAATTGACTTCAAAAACCTGTTACATATCACTGTCACCAAATAACACAGAGTACCGAGAAAAGTGAAAAACAAGTGTTGCTTCACCAAAATGTAAACGTTAACTGGCAAACTTCACCACGCTGGGTAAAATGAAATACTTTACCATTCCTAATTTATAAATTCGATTGATTTTACTAACTTGACTTCGAAAAGACTATAGTCAAATGTGCCCCATAGTCAAATGTACCCTAGTTTCCCCTACATCGTTATTGAAATACAGAAATTTTTCCCTAAGTGGGCGTGGCAACGTGGAGATATATCAGTTTTTACTCAAGTTATTGCAACCACGGACAGACGGACGGACGGACAGTCAGTCAGGGCTAAATCGATTCCTCTTTTCATTTCGATTATTTTCTGCTGGTACAAACAACCGTTATGCGAACAAAGTTATAATACCCTTGTGTACAAGTACGCTCGGGTATAAAAATGAAGACCGAACAAAAATGTTCTATGCGAAAAGATGCCAATTCATAAATCAAACCCACTTTCCGAAAATTTCCCATCTTTCTCATCGATATTAAGAAATACAGACCACCAATCTCGTCCAGTGGACTTTAGTTCAACACCATTACGAGTATTCCTTATGCAACACATTAGGATTGAATCCAGAGAAACCAGTCTCCGTGAACTGCTTTAAATCTCACTCCTTTTAAAGCTTACATATTGGGCATACTCGTCTGACGCACATCTACTTCCTAAAGGGTGCCGATTTTTAGATGCAAACAGCTTGACGGAAAGCGCCGCTCTAATGGCTTTACTTTTCTTTAAGAAACTTGGAGAACATTTATACAATTCATGAGTTCTTAAAACAGAACAGTCTTCACGCTAAGATTTAAGACGATCACGAATTTTTCCATACATTCTAAAGTTTTTTTTATGTTTTTCCTTTGGAATAAATCAACTACTTTTATTTATGGATATTCATTTATACTTTCGCAAGAAATAATTGTAATTTAGTGCATTAATTGTTGTATTATTAAAATTCTTATAATATAAATAAATAGAATAAAATTAAACGTATTTACTTGGATTTTTTTTATTTATCAGGGCCGTATCGTATTCTTTTTCTTCCTATCGTATTTAATTTGTCGAAATTCATTATTCGATTTGTTTGGCGCGTTTTTTGTTCCGTATTTCGATTTATCGGAAATTTTCACTTTAATAAATCTGATGTAGCACTAGTTAGCGGAGTTGGCACTGCGGTATATGTATATAATAATAATAATATTAATAATAGTAGTCCCAACGGTTTTACCCTCCATAACCGCCCAACCTACGCGAGGGGCGCAACCGCATGTTTCGCGGATGTATAAATGTTTTTTTTTACATATATGCTAGTCATGAAATGCATGCTAGGTGTCGAGATCTAAAACTGTTCAATTGTCGAAATTCACGTCTTCATCGTCTCCATTATCTTTGTCAGTTTAATAGTTACTCGCGTCGTCTGTGGGCATAACAGAGATGTCGAAAAAATTTTTCGAAACATCTTCATTACTTTCTCTTAAAGCTGGTACTATTTAATTTAATGCTAAAAACCTGCAAAAGGAAAACTTTTTTATATTTTTTTCACTTAAATACCGTACGTGCTACATGTAATAGTACGCCAACATATACATATGTACATGCACCAAAATCACATATTATTTACTTATTAGTTGTAATCACAATTTTTGATTCGGGCACGCTTTGTTGACCGTTATGTGTAGGGCACAACAATAAACGGATCACCAAAATTAAAGCACAATTATGAAAAAATTTAAAACGAAGAAGTGTACTACATGTATGTACATAGTACGCTTAGCATATTTGGCTTAAACACGGACAAGTGGTCAATAGACGAATATTTAACAAGTGAACCTTTATTCTGTCATTTGCAGCTTAGATCCGCAACGTAAGGTATGTGCTTTTGCTGATATGATAAAATTAGTTTTAGTTTTAGTAAAATAATTAATACATTTAATTAAACGATAAAATAAATACAAAACACTTCACTGAGAGAAAGCTCTAAGCTCTGATTAACGAAACATATTTCCAAAGAGCCCAGATACCTCCACACACATACTTATGTGGATATATGTAGTGTCCAAAAAGGCTTAACAAAGCCAAGTACCTGCTTTACGAGTGCTATATTGCGATTGGAAGTACTATTTAAAAAATTTAACGGTACCACTGTTCGGAACTGTGTAAGGTTGGAAAATCTGATTGCGTGTTCAAAGCACAGAACTGCCAGCCCAGAGATCAAGAAGCTTTTTATTAAACAAGAAGGTTCCATTTTATTATAAATCTGAATAAATCAAACGGAAACAAAAGGCGGTAATAGTTTCTAGAAAATAATCTTTAAATTTATTAACATTGTTTTCTTTGCTCTGTGCCCTGTTTAAATAAAAGATTAAACATGTATTTTGGATGATTTCAAGAGAACAAAAACTTTTGCATAGATAACATGAAAGCTTCCTTCTAGCGAAACTTACACCTCTATGCTGTAATCAGAATGTTCGTAGTTACGAATTCGTAGCTCCGTTCCGAAAGTTCGAAATTTGGTATGCTGAAATCCGATCGTAACTATCAACCGCGTTGCCAACCAAAACCAGGAATTTCAAAGTTCGTAATAAGCACATTGGCAGAAATATATGTACATGTACCGATATTAGGTAAGTTCGGGTACGGATAAATATTGAAAGTTTTCGAAAACTATCATCTTTCAGCGTTCGCGTACGCCAAAAACTAACAAAGTAGGGGAAATTGAGAGATCAAAGTTACATTTCAATTTGAGCGAAGCTGTTGGTTTCTGCTGAAAAAATTTTTGTCAGCAGAAATTTTCGAACAGCAAAACAGCTGATCAAAAACAGATGATTGCAATTCGCATAATTACGAAATTATTGTTTAAGAATTTTAAAGGTGCAAATTATAAAATATGAGTGTTAAACATGCTAGTAGCAAGTAAATGTTAGTTTGGTTAAGTTTCCTTGGTAGAATGTTTCAAGAAAACACGAATGCAATGTTTTCCATTTTGCATATTTGGATGCGGACAAGAATTCAATCAGCTGTTCGTTGAATTTGCTAGTTTCTGCAAATTTTGCGTTCGCGTACTGTTGCGGATATTTTTCTTTTGTGAGAGAAAATAAGACAATTCCACTGAATTTTGCTGTTGGATATTTTCTGTTGGAGATTGTAAACGAACGTACCTATTATTGCAAGTGAAGAATGAAGTTTAATATCAAAATTTAGAAGCCATTTGATAAGTTTTCGTTAATAAAAGGCAGAATTGCATAAATATGCATCGTATATACATAAGTACATTGTTAAGAGATGATCTTAATACAAATTTCTTAAATGATGAAGTGTGTGATATTGTCGAATTCATTGCTCTGATATATGTATTAATGTTTAATGGTTTAATGATTTGTGCCAAGTTTTCGCCTCAACCTCAACAAAGGACAAACATACAAGAAACATACTGCGTACGATTTGTTTGTGATCTTCGCACACATACGTATGTATGTACATATTATGTGTCTGGTAATACATAAATCTCGTTTTTCTTGCACAGTTTATATTACATATGTACATACATATGTACATAGATTCAAATGTACACATGTATATACATATACACGTCTAATTTTTCTAAAATTTATTTCGCTCCGACAGCAGTCACTGTTCGTACACAATTTTTCGCAAAATACGAATTGCGAAAACAGTGTACGAATTTCGAATTTACGATTACGAAATCGTAGCGAAATTTGAATTTGCCCTTCCCCCATCATCCTTAAATGCCTTGAAGCAATAATTTAAGGTGTTGTACAGTGTTCCGTCTTTGCTAAATTTCTTAATAGAGTTCGTAAAAAATCTTTAAAGAGCAGCCAAAAGTAAAGTTTTTCAGACGAAATAAACAGGCCTATCATCAATTTCAACGTGATCACGAAATTTCGAAATTCGGGAGATTGCCATCACGGATTCCGAGTGAAACGCAATTTTGACATTTATTCTTGAGAATAATCTACGAAAGTTTTCCCTTATCGGGAGAAGTGAAAATAATAATTAAAAAGAACAAAAGAATACAAGTGAACTAGAAACTAAGTGGATATTTTTCACTGAAATAATTAAAAATGTAAAAAGTGTTTATTAATGGCTGTAGGGCATAAAATTAAATTTATTTTTCAACAGGTCAAGACTATGCACTAACCGGAGTTAGTATGATACTAGTGAATATGATGAACGGGCAGACATTGCGCAAGGTTTTCCAAAAACCCCGTGCAAGTATTAAGTGCCAATGTACATTCAACTGTAATATAACATAAAACTTCAACAGCAACCACCTGGCAAAAAAGTAAATAGGTACAAATGTTTGCCAATTTGTTGAAGTATTATAAAAAGTAGCAACAATAATAAAAAGCAACCACTTTCAAACATTCAACGATATAAAGGATTTGCCGGTTGGAAACGTCTGTTTCGGGCTTCGCGCTTGCTCTTTTAATAAAACAGCTTCCACAATGGAATTCATTTAATTATTTTTTGTATTTAAATAACTATTGTAAACTTTCAACTGCTGTTAAAAAAGTAAACAAAAAACCGCTGAATTTCGTGTAAAGAGTTGGTAACACTTATTCGAACTGAGCGTAACAGTTGGCAACGCAAACAACGAAAACGTCGGAATCGCTGATAGTATTTTTCCCGAATTCGTGACGGAAGATTTCGATATTTTGTAAAATATGGATGAAATACACGTACATGCGTAGGAATATTTGGCGGGTTATATTACATGCAACCTTGACCTGTATAAACATGTTAGGCAGGAGCGATCCTATACGAGTGTATGGGTAGATGAAGTGTTAATATAGAAATGCACTGATTAAACCCTCACGTGCTTTCCTGTCGATCATAGTAGAGCTTGAGGTAATAGTTAATAAAATTAATGGCATCTTCCATGATTATATTTTCTCCGGTCAGTTTGATTTGTACATATGTATATGAAATACAATTTTTTTTAGGTTTTTCTGATCTTAAAGTTTGCGCGGCCGAACGTTTCCCTAAGCTTTCTTAACATCCCCAGACGCGGGATTATTTTTCCTATATCACAAATGTTTTCAATATTTTAGGACTGCTTGCTAAGTTTAAGCGAAGAGTAGAGTAGTCTCAGCACAGAAATGAAGAAACTGTTTTTCAAAACCCCAATGCACTTTCGTATAAATAAAAACCTAAAGCGTTAGTAGCTGCTTAAAAGTGCAGCACGGTTAGCGTAAATTATTCATAAAATCATCGTAATTTTGTGGATGGACTCTTTTTGTTCTTTTAACGTATGTGCATAAAGGCATAACTATGTTCATTTTAAAGATCAATTCGATCGCTTTAAATATATGAAATCAAATAAACTGTAGTTTTCTATACTGGTAAACTAATGCCATCTCATCATCCCTAAGCTTTCTTAACATCCCCAGACGCGGGATTATTTTTCCTATAGGTTCAATTAGAGGTACCATACCATAACGCCATAACCATAATCGTAGTCATAACCATAACCATATTTAAGCAATCGATTAGTGGTGCCATAACCATAAACAGCTGATATTTGCAACAAACTGAAAGTAAATAAGAATTTAGTAAAGTATGTAAAACGCGGACGCAAAATACAAATAAAAACTCATCAAAACAAAATAAACTGCACACGAAGAACAAAAATATCACAATAAACAAGGCGAATCAGCGATCATTTGTTTATGGTTACGGCAAAAACCAAAATTCAATTGGTCGCTATGGTTATGGTTATGGTTATGGCGTTATGGTATGGCACCGCTAATCGATTACAGTGTAACCCATAAGGTTGGTTGGATCAGCTGTTTTCTATGGTTATGGTTATGGCACCTCTAATTGAAGGTTCAATTAGAGGTACCATACCATAACGCCATAACCATAATCGTAGTCATAACCATAACCATATTTAAGCAATCGATTAGTGGTGCCATAACCATAAACAGCTGATATTTGCAATAAACTGAAAGTAAATACAAATTTAGTAAAGTATGTAAAACGCGGACGCAAAATATAAATTAAAACTCATCAAAACAAAATAAACTGCACACGAAGAACAAAAATATCACAATAAACAAGGCGAATCAGCAATCATTTGTTTATGGTTACGGCAAAAACCAAAATTCAGTTGGTCGCTATGGTTATGGTTATGGTTATGGCGTTATGGTATGGCACCACTAATCGATTACAGTGTAACCCATAAGGTTGGTTGGATCAGCTGTTTTCTATGGTTATGGTTATGGCACTACTAATTGAACCTTGAACCTTATATCACAAACGTTTTCAATGTTTTAGGACTGCTTGCTAAGTTTAAGCGAAGAGTAGAGTAGTCTCAGCACAGAAATGAAGAAACTGTTTTTCAAAACCCCAATGCACTTTCGTATAAATAAAAACCTAAAACGTTAGTAGCTGCTTAAAAGTGCAGCACGGTTAGCGTAAATTATTCATAAAATCATCGTCATTTTGTGGATGGACTCTTTTTGTTCTTTTAACGTATGTGCATAAAGGCATAACTATGTTCATTTTAAAGATCAATTCGATCGCTTTAAATATATGAAATCAAATAAACTGTAGTTTTCTATACTGGTAAACTAATGCCATCTCATCACGTTGAAAAAAAAAATTAAACAATTTTTCTTTTCCTTCCAAAATACAACGTTGAGTTATGCTTTTCAATTTCTGTGACTCTACCCTTCAAGTTTTCTGTATTGTTGAGAACTGATTCTCTAGGAGTCTGACCTTGTTTTCTCACCATAGATTCTGCCTGTACTATCTCAATTGGACTCATGTATTTTGTGTGCAACCTCGCTATATTTTGATTTAGTAAGTAAAATAAATATTTAATAAATTATTGGTCTGTCGCGTAAACTAACAAATTTGAAATCAATATTTGCCCATTAGCGGTATGGGGTGTGAGGTTAGCGCTGGAAAAAACGGCACTTAACGGTTTCGACACAAACGAAAAATAACGCGGTGGGCATATAAGATTGCATAAAAAATTAAAAAATTGACAACTGGGCTCACGCTATACATCCAAATATCAGACATGCGACTTAAAGATATTTTTCACACACTTCCTACAAACAAAGCCTCTGCAAATAATTTTGCTCTTAACGATAGACTTTTTAAAAGAAATCTTAATGTCTTAATACCTAGGATGTGAAACAAAATCCACCATTCCGATAGTGTCAGTAAGAAGACGCTTTAGACGCAAAGATCCAACAAGGAGATGGAATTGATTCAATATAATATAATAATATTTAATAATAATTTGGCGCTTACACTATATAGCTCAGTGTTTGGCCGAGCTTTTCCTACCATTTGTGGTGTGCGTCTTTATATTCTACCACCAAATGGAGGGACCTACAATTTTGTGCCGACTCCTAACGGCAGTTGTATTTAATGAGAAGCTTTTTCATGGCAGAAATACCCTCGGAGGTTTGCCATTGCCTGCCGAGGGGTGGCCGCTATTAGAAAAAAACCTTTTCTACGATTACGATTTTGCTTGCGCTGACTGAGATTCGAACCCGAACTAAACGGCATATCGAATTATAGCACGCACCGCTACCATCTCGACCACAGCGGCCACTCTCAAATACACATTGCTGAAAATTTTGGGTACTCTGTGATCTAAAATAACGAAGTAATAGTCAATTTAGGAAAAGCCCCAACTCATAATAAACATTTATTGAAAGAAAAGTCCCTCACTCACTATTAAAGTTTGACAATTTTTTGCAATTCAAAGGTACTTTATTTATTATATTTAATTCAGTATAAATTTAAATTTCCTTTTTGGAATTAAAAAATTTAATCGTGTCGACCTGCCTTTCTTAACGATTCTGACTCCCAATTTAAAGCGGCTCCCGCTATGCCAGATTTCTCCCTTTTTTGCTGATTGTTCTAGTCGACCAATCAGAATTTGCCACGTATGACAACTCACAAGTTAGAGAGTAGAGCTTACGTAGAGCTTACGTTAATTGTGCTGCCTGATCGTTCGTAATACTCCCCCCTGGTATATCCTCTCCATCAGGATGTACCGAACTTTTCAGATCCAGAACGGCTAATTTGGCAGCAGGTCTTTCGTAAATACCACAGGTGGTTTTAATTGTGGCGCTTCTAACCCTTCCGTCTGCACTCTTTCGGACTTCGATCATCTTGCCCCTTGGCCAGCAGTTCCTTGGGCTGTTGGGATCGACTATATAAGCAATGTCGCCGACCTCAACGGCTTTAACGTCCACAAACCATTTGGTTCTCCTTGTTATAGTCGGAAAATATTCAGTTACCCAACGTCTCCAAAAGGCGTCGGCGAGTTGCTGTGATGTGCGCCAATGACAGCGCATTAAAACGCCCTCAGTAACTGGTTCCGCGATCGGCTCAATACCACTCGAACTACCTAGCAAAAAATGGTTAGGTGTGAGTGCTTTTTCTCCTTCATGATCGATAGGAATATAAGTTAATGGCCGAGAATTAATCGTCATCTCTACCTCCATTAAAAAGGCACGAAGAAGTTCGTCATTCGGGCGGCTAGTTGTTAAAATTCTTTGGAGTATATCTTTTACCGAGCGAACTAGCCGCTCCCAAGCTCCGCCCATGTGTGGTGACGCAGGAGGTATGAATCGCCAGTTAGTTGCTGCAGAAGTAAAGGTTTTCGTCAGCAGATTTTTATCTAAGAGTGAGAATGCTGACTTCAATTCTCTCTCAGCGCCCTTTAGGTTTGTACCATTGTCACTCTAAATCTCCAACGGAGGGCCCCTGCGTGCCATGAAATTACGTATGACTAAAATACAGGAGGCTGTGGATAGCGAGTATGCAATTTCGAGATGAACCGCTCTGGTTGTTAAACATGTGAATAACACGCCGTATCTCTTTTCGGTGTTCTTTTTCACAGTGACAAGTAACGGACCAAAGTAGTCGACGCCTACGTAGAGGTTGCGCTGTTCTATTTTTACAAGCCTGGCAATTGCGTCGAATTTTATTGGCCACAATACGGAGTTTACTTATCCAATAAGATTGCCGAATTTCATTAACGACTGTTTCGCGGCTGCCGTGGTGATATTTTACATGAAAATCGTTTATAATCAAGTGCGTAATGTGGTGGTTGTGTGGCAAGAAAACTTGATCCGGTCGCCCTACTATCTTAGCTCTGCTGTCTATTCGCAAAACACCGTAGTCATCTAGATAGGGTGATAACTTATAAATTGTGCTGGATTTGTCAACAGCCTTCCCTGTTGCCAAAATCGCTATAGAGTCTTGGAATTCGTCGAGCTGGGCCTTCTTCCAAAGATACCTTTCTGCCTTACAAAAATCTTCAGTACTTGGGACTTCACCAACTATTCGATTTTCTCGAATCACGCTTAACCAGATCCTAGCGCAGTACAAAACCATAGCAGTTGATCGAAGAAGACGGTTCCAAGTTGAAAATCTCTCATGATCGGGCACTACCATAGACTGCGCTGATGCTATGTGGTGAGATCCAATGAACTGGGGACGAAGCTCCTCGGTTGCGATACTTCGCGGTTCTTCGGGCTCAGGCCACTCGTTAGGCGGAAGGTACAAAAATGAAGGTCCACTAAATCATCGGTTGTTGCTAGAAATGTCTGGATCCCCACGCCATTTTGTGGCTTCGTCAGCGACATTGGCGGCAGTTGGAACCCAGCGCCATTCTTTAACGTCAGTCAGTTCCAGGATCTCGCTGACTCTGAAAGCTACAAATTGCTTATACCGGCGATTATCAGAGTGTAGCCAGGATAAGACTGTTCGTGAGTCTGACCAGTATGTGCGGCTATCAACCCGAATAGAATGCGATTCGACAACGTGATTGGCAAGACGAGCCCCTAAAAGTGCTGCTTTGAGCTCTAGACGAGGAATCGACATCAGTTTGAGTGGAGCTACCCTTGTTTTGCTGGCGATCATCGAACATTGAACTACATCATTATACGAATATCGAAGGTAGCTCACTGATGCTTAGCTGCTTTCACTGGCGTCGACGAAGGTATGCATTTCTATTCGGGGGGCTCCAGCAAATATTTTCGGCATATAGCAGCGTGGTATTCTTAAATTTTCTATTCTTGGAATGAGTTTAAGCACCTCAGCCACTTACTAAACTGGTCATCTGGAATTGGGTCATCCCACTCGCACCCAGTTTTCCATATTTCTTGCAGTATAACTTTAGCGAAGACCACGTAGAAACCAATAAGCCCCATGGGGTCGTAAATCGTCATAACTAAGCTCAGGACTTCGCGCTTAGTCGGTCGTCGCCGACGGAAAAGGAGGTCGGAATCTCTGTACTTTGCGGATACACGAAATGAAAAATGATCGCTAGCAGTAACCCACCACATACCCAACACCTTCTCGGTCGGTAATTCTTTTTCAAGATCGAGACATAGTGCGTCGGTGGAGCTCTCATTTAGGGCAGCTAACACTCGGCTCGAGTTCGACAAAAAATGTCTAATATGAAAGCCTCCCTTCGAATGAACGTAACACACATCTTGCGCTAGCTTAATAGCCTCTTCTTCGGTGTCAATACTAACCAGCATATCGTCAACGTAGTGATTTTCGATTATACACTGTGCTGCTTGAGGAAACTTCTCACGAAACTCAGCAGCATTTTTATTTTTAACGTATTGAGCGCAGCTGGGTGAGCATGTGGCCCCAAAAGTCATAACGGTCATCACAAATGTGGTTGGCTCCTTGGCGTTTGGTTCGTACCAAAGAAATCGTAAAAAATTTTGGTCTTCTTGTCTGACCTGAATTTGATGAAACATTTCAGCAATATCTGCCGTGATAGCAACTCGCTTTTCTCTGAACTTAAACAGCACCGAGAGTAAAGGGGTCGTTAGGTCCGGGCCTTTAAGCAACATGCTGTTCAATGACACACCATTTACTTTTGCTGCTGCATCCCAGACTAGCCGTACCTTTCCTGGTTTATTAGGATTTGTTACTGCAAAAATCGGCAAATACCAGTATTTTCCAAGGTCAGCATCGTGTGGTGTCAATCGTCGGGCATATCCCTTTTGAATATAATCCTCAATTTTCTGCTGAAGCGCCTCATTCAAGTTGTGGTCACGTTGCCATTACGTAGCCATTGCGCACGAAACAAGGCCATTTTAAAACTGTCAGGGAGCTCAGTATCGGGATGTTTCCACAATAAACTTGTCTCGAAGCGATCACCGACTCGTACGGTGTGTTGTCGTAGCTGCTTTAAAGCGCGATCGTCCTCTTTGGATATTATAAGAGCAGATTTATCACTCACGCCAAAATTATCGAGGCAGAGATACGCTTTAGTTATTTGAAGCAGCTCGTCTTCGTTAGAGCAGTTACAAATGTGATAGACGCAGTGAACAGTTCCCATACCGGCATTTGGTGTCAGGCCTTTCAGGGTTCATCCAAGCTTAGAATTCTCTGCTATTGGTTCATTTTCGGTGCCACATAAAGATTTAATGGCGGATCCGAGCACAGCGTTGTTTAACCCAATCAGTAGTTGTGGTGCAGCATTTGAATAAGACTGCAATGGCAAACCTCTCAAATATTTGAAATTTGACTGCAGCTCGACAGCGTTTAGCGATTGGATTGGTAAGTCCAGTTTTTTAACGGAGCGAACGCCTTTGAGAGCGAATTTCTTTTCATTTTCTTTAGCCGATATAGTTAAGTTGACCACGACCGAGTCGTCCTCATACCGATGTGTATCACCAGTCCAACGTAAACAAAGGGGCTGCGGCGTACCTGCTACTTTTAGTCTTTTTAACAGCTCTTCGTCGATAAGTGTAAGTGACGAACCATCATCTATGAAAGCATAGGTTGACACTCTATGACGCCCCGAGTGTAGAACTACGGGAAGTACTCGAAACAGTGTGCTAGATCTACCCGAACTATGCATATTAACATTGGCAGGTTGCGTTGAAGAACACACATTGACATTTCTTGACGGCTTATCAGCTTCAATGCCATCCAACTCTGAGTTGTGCAGCGCTGGATGATGACTGCGGTTGCAACCATTAACGTTGCAGATTGCGACGGTGACATAGTTTCATTTTGCGAACTATTTGCCACCTTTGGCTTCGTGGCATTACCTTGAAAGATTTACAATTAGCGACATCATAGCATTTTCCTTCGCAAACGATACATCTTACCGAATTAAAATGATGATTAACTACGCCGCGTTTCCGGAATCTTGGTGACTCTTTTGGCACGAGGACGCAATTAGCACCTTGTGCTAGTTGAAAAAGCCAATCACTAAAATTTTGTAAATTACAAACCGCTAAACTTCGTTTGTGCATTCCCCAATATGCTGGTAAGAGTCCAGGCAATTTCGAAACCAGGCGTTGCACGAATTCAGGGTTGTTTAAATGGCTGTTCAGTCCTGATACCGACATCGTTGCACAGATGTTTTGTACTTCTACGGCAAAGTCGACAATCGACTCCAATTGACTCTCTGAGGGTGACGGCAGTTCACAAATTTGACGCTGCAGAACGCTAATTATTAATTCTGGCCGCCCAAATCGCATTTGAAGCGTAGAAATAATCTGGCGTACGCATGAGGAGTGCAGTAATAGATTTTTGACAGCATTGCGTGCTTGCCCTTCCAAGGCTTGCCGCAGTCTTAGCAGGTTCTCTTCTTCCGAAAACCCACAAACTTCGGTCGACTGGTTAAAGGCAGCGTAAAACAACGGCCACTCACTTGGCTTACCGTCATACTTAGGCAACTCTTTAACAAGACTGTTGCGAGAAGCGACCTGGTCTCGAGTTAATCGGCGATAAGCCGACGCACCAAACGATAAGCCCTTAACATGCCCAGCTGTGGGAAAGGTTGTTTCCGCTGGTTGTGGTTGGGGTGGAGGACATCCTCCATTAGGCAGTGAGTAACGCTGTAACTGCTGCTCGAGTAACTGAATTCTGTCTAGTAAGGATTGAAGGACAGATGCAGGTGGATCATCAAGGTGTTGTTGAACAGTTGATGTTAATGGAATGGAGTCTAGTGGATTAGGCCTTTGAAAATTATTTGCAGCTGATGAAGCTACGTTGAATGGTGCAACCAAATTTGGTGGTAGTTGCATTGCACGCGCTGTTTGTGGCGCTGAATTCTGCATTGTAGTCAAAAGCCTAGTATATTGCCTTTCTTCTAGCTCGTCGTCGAATCCTATTGCATCTATGCGGTCCAGAAAACTGTGCTGCTCTCTTAGTAGAGCTTCCCTCTGCCTTAAGATTTCGCTTTGCTCGTGTAACAGTTCGGCACGGCGGCGAAGCCCTTGTGAGTTGACGGAATTTACGGAGTGAGATGGACTAGTTGGTTGGTTATCCTATTTCGGCAGGTGGCCCGGCATGCACTCCACTAGCGAAAGGAGCTCCAGATGACATACTAACATCCAAGTTTGCGCACTGGTTGACGGGATAATGTTGATATGTAGGTTCACTGTTGATACAGTCGCTGCGTCTCAGCAGATTGTTATTCGGAGCGAATAGATTATGTGTCATGGCGAAATTTGATGAAGAAGCGGCAGCATTAATGTTAGGTCCAGCACTGAAGTTAGATGGAACCGTATCTGCCTCAGCTTCATTCATTGTAGCTCGCGACATTGAAATTGTTTATATTTACTGAAACTTCAATGCGTTGTGAAGGCAGATTAAATTTTTTAAGATATTAAAGTTTGACAATTTTTTGCAATTCAAAGGTACTTTATTTATGTATTATATTTAATTCAGTATAAATTTAAATTTCCTTTTTGGAATTAAAAAATTTAATCGTGTCGACCTGCCTTTCTTAACGATTCTGACTCCCAATTTAAAGCGGCTCCCGCTATGCCAGATTTCTCCCTTTTTTGCTGATTGTTCTAGTCGACCAATCAGAATTTGCCACGTATGACAACTCACAAGTTAGAGAGTAGAGCTTACGTAGAGCTTACGTTAATTGTGCTGCCTGATCGTTCGTAATACTCACTAAAGTTCGTTTTATTTGTGTATGCGTTGTATCTTGTGTGTAACTGTTACTGAATTGAAATGAGAAAGGGGATTCCACGCTTACATCTTTGTTTTGCACTACGGCATAGAAAACGAACTTCCCCGAAGTTGCTCAAAAACACCTCCGTAGGTGACTGAGAGCAACAAGACAATCATCAACCTATTCGTGCATGGGCACACACATCACTGTTGACTGACCAGATTTGAAAAGTAGAGAACTTTGTGTACCATTAACACCAATAACATCGTTAGCCTTGAAATCCAACGAGGATATCTCTTGACAACAAGTGCTACTAAGCACCTCAAAGCAGCGAGTAGAGATGACGCCTTCCGGGCTAGCGTTACTTGCAATTTTTTCTGATTTGAGAATTGAGTGACGTCAATATAGTGTCAGTGTTGCCGCAAGGGTTGTTAATTTTTTACCAAAACTAAAAAAATATTATCTTACCCTGAAAAATATAACCAAAAGTCGTTTAACACGTAAAAACCTCCAATTTATTTTTTTAATATTTATCTCCCTTAAGGTGCAGACAAAAGACCCCTACATAAAGCAAATGGTCCTCATGGAGGATTTTTTGCACTGGAGTTTATGGCGTCAGCAAAACTGTCAGACTAAGAAACAACTTGTCGGCCACAAAAACCCGATTGAGTCTATACAGAGACAGGATGGCTCCTGGACAGCAACGGGGGAAAAAACGGTCGAACTACTTTTCGACACGCGCTTTCCTGGAAGCTGACAAACAAGGGAAGTAGATCGTTAATCTCCCTATCTCAAAAGAAAAGCAGCCGGGCCAGATGGCATAATACCTGCGCAGCTGTCTGCAACGATTGATGCTCCTACAAATTGGCTACTAATCACGTTTACAGCATGCTGCAAACTAAACTACATACTGATGATATGGAGATCTGTTTCCGTTGTCTTCATATCCAAGGCTGAAAAGGCATCACGAAGGAACCCGAAGGACCTCAGACCTATAAGTCTATCATCCTTTATTCTTAAAACCTTAGAAATAAATAACTTACTTTCTCTTACAATCGACAAAATACTATTGTCTAATAATCAACATTCTTACCTTAAGGGAAGGTCCGCGGGTGACATAACTCAACTCCTCTCGTATGCTATGCTATGTTAAAATTTCAACGTAGTAACAATAATCAGTTTCTCACTGCAACAAAGAAAGTTTCCATTTTACTAATTCCAATACCAAAATCAAAACTTTATAGCAGTTTTTCTCGGTTGTTGGTTTTTTGAGTTAAAACACGTTGTGATAGAACGCTATCTGAAGAACGCTCATTAAGTGTCGCAACCAAAGTTCCGACGTCGAAAAGTAGCCATCGCAACGGACAGCTGAGAATTTTCAATCTCGACTATAAATCCTGCTAAACCAAGCAATTTTCTCATCACCCTGATATTAACGATCAATAGGATAAGATCTCCCAATCTCTACGTAGCGTTGCGGAGGAGTTGTTTGGGTACTACCAGCCACGGACAAACAATTGGCTGGTTTCAAGACCGCTGGGGCTGGTTCCTGCAAAGACGAGGTATGGATAGACCACTTTTTAACGCTACTGAATGTGAATTCTGGTGACTCGTTTAGGGATGAACAACAAATCCCTCCACTCGACCAAGGCGAGGTGAGAACAGCACTAAAGCGGCTCAAGAACAACAAAGCGACTGCAGTAGACGGTATACCGGCTGAGCTGTTCAAAGCGGGGGGCAAAAAGCTGGTAGGAAGCATGTACCAACTCTTATGCACTATTTGATCCGACGAGTACATGCAAGAGGATTGGAATCTCAGTGTATTTTGCCCAATCCATAAGAAGGGTGATTGGACCTTATCAGTGTGGCTTCAGGCCTGGTAAATCCACCATTGACCAGATAGTCACAGCACGTCATATCCTGGAAAATACCCTAGATAAGCAAATCGACACGCAAAATCTCTTTGTTGATTTTAAAGCTGCTTTTGACACGAATAGAAGCTACCTCTATGACGCCATGGCTAAATTTGGAATCGCCGCTAAACCAATACGGCTACGCACAGTAACGTTAGGTACAACTTTTAGCTCTTTCCAAGTTGGGAAGGACCTCTCCGAGTCGTTCGAGACCAAACGAGGTTTTAGACAAGGCGACTCACTTTCGTGCAACTTCTTCAACATAATGCTGGAAACCGCAATAAGAGCTGCCATTATGAATCGCAGTGGCACTATATATGTATAACGAAAGTACGTTGCTGCTGGCGTATGTGGATGATATTGACATGGTTGGCCTTAACAACAGAGCCGTCAGTGCAGCATTTTCCAGTTTAGAGAAGGAGGCAAAAGAGGTTGGTCTTGCAGTGAACGGGGACAAACAAAGTACCTTGCGCCGGGAAACAAAAAAATCCTCGCGTATTGCGACCCACGTGGCCGCTATGGTAGAGTTGGTAGCGGTGCGTGCTATACCTTGATATGCTGGTGAGTTCGAGGTTCGAATCTCAGTCAGGGCAAGCAAAATTTTAATAACAGAAAAAGTTTTTTCTAATAGCGGTTGGATCCAGCATTAACACCACTAATGATGTCAGCCTAGAAACCGAGCGAAGAATAACACTTGCTTACAGGTGCTACTTTGGGCTCGGTAGGCAATTAAAAAGCAGAGCCCTACCTCGACGAACGAAAATCTCGCTCTACAAATCCTTCATCATGCCCGTCCACTTATATGGCGCAGAAACATGGACGATGTTGATTAGCGATGGAAAGGCTTTGGGGACATTCGAGAGAAATGTTCTTCGCAAGATTTATGGTCCTGTTCGGTTGAGCGACGGGTACCGAAGAAGATTAAATGTTGAACTGTACGAGCTGTATAATGATATGGACATAGTCAAGCGTATAAAAATTCAACGACTGCGAAAGCTTGGCCATGTCGTTCGTATGGATGATGATACTCCGGTGAAAAAATCCTTCGAGCCAGCACCCATGGGTGGGCAACGAAGGCAAGGACGTCCACGAACACATTGGAAGGACCAAGTTCAGAAGGAACTATTTTCATTTACGTGTGAATAATTGGCGCAACATGGAGAAGGAGAAAGCTGGCGAAGCTTCTTGGTCTCGGCCCAAACCGACAAACGGTTAAAACGCCATAAAATAAGAAGAAGTCTTTTAGTAAATGAGTCATATGTTAATAAGCAAATTTCTTCTGCAATTGCAAGAAGGTAAAAAGTTTTAAATTTGTATTAGTAATAACTTAGTAACATATTTAAAACTCATTTTCGACTATGCACTGAGTAGGCAATTGCACAGTAAAGTCCTGTCTCGACGGATATAAATCAATCTCTCTAATCTCTCATTATGCTCGTCCTATTGTATGGCGCAGAAGCATGGACGATGTCAATATCAAATGAGAGGGCTCTTGGAGTGTTCGAGAGAAAGATTCTCCGAAAAAGGTATGAACCTTTGCGACTTTGCAACTGCGATTACCGCAAACATTGGTACTATGAGCTGTACTGCGAAAGAGGTTATATTTGTACGTCCGAAAACAGATAATTGGGGCTCCAAGGGTTAAGGATTTGTACTATGTTTAGTTTGAAAAATGCAGGATGGAACGGATAAATTTACATGAATGACACGAACAACGTTTTGGACTTTTGAACGAGAAGGATCTAAAAAATGTTTTCCTTCAAAGTAAAATTGCGGGCGCTAAAAATACCCATTTGTGAAGCCTGCGTGAAGGGTAAGCACACAAAGAAGCCATTTTCAACTGATAATATACCAGCCAACGTGTTGTCAAAAGCATTGGCGACTTTGTCACATACTTTTTTTAATAAGTGCTAGGAGCGATAACTCACATTTTTTGTAAAATAATCAATGAGACCCGAGAAATTGTATAACTTATGCCGGCAAAAATCATTAACCTGACGATAGCTTTTATCACTTAAAATATAGGTTTAGATGCGGTATAAATCCGCAAATAAATGAAACGTAACATCAGAAAGCTGCTGCACAGATAATATGGCTATTTAATGCTCCCGCCAAAGAATTTATTTGCTTTTAAATTGTTGCACATACACATATGCGATTCCGCCAAATATAAAAAGGTTTCACTGGTATACCCTTAAGCATATCCACCATCATTTGCTTTTTAAATTTTTTTTTCAATTTTTTTTGGCAAATAAAAGTTAAGCCTAAAATTTAAACTTCCATTCGATTCATTTATTAAAGTTTTCTCGATACTATTTGCGATAAGAGCAAACTTATTTTTAGGCATACTTTTCGATTTAAACTGTTACGAGTACCTACCTACATTCACACTTACATATGTGTGTAAGTTAATTAATTATAAAACATATTTCAATCGAGCCATACATTAGTGTGTGAAATCAGTTGATATTTAATTACGTCTGAATTAAACAAAAATAAATTTAAAAAATTATACATATCAAATAAATAAATCCGCTAAACTTGTACTATTAGATGTTAAGCTACAAAAATATCTTGTGTATCGCACAATAACGGTTAGTCGCTTACAATATTTGCGTGAACATGCAATACCAAGTTAAAATTTCTTATTATTCATTTACATCAAATAATATTTATGTATTATTATATATTCAATCCAGCACACATACATACATATATACGTTTGCCCTTTGTGATCTAGCTAAAATGGATAAAGTAGAAATTTAATAACGCTATGTAGATTTCAAATTCAATTACTTTAATATTTGTTGTGTTTATATTGATAAAGGGTCACGTCCTAAATAAAAATATATTTTCTAAGTCTACAGTTTTCGTAACAGTGTTAACATCAGGTATTTTGAATATCATGTTTTCGCTCCAAATATAGGACGGTTATTAAAAATGGTTTCGGAAAAGTTTAGTGAAGTTTTTTTTTCGAATTCGATGAGTATGTACATATTTTACTTGATAATTCTTGTACATATTTTACTTGATAGTTCTTGTATATATATATGTATATATATATGTACATATATTCTATGACAGAAACTGCATTGTAAAATCAAAAATGAATGCCTTTTTGAAACAAGAAAATGTGATGCAATTTGGAATGATAAATTAGGTAATAAGGAATATTCGATAATTTTTTGCAGTTTTAATCTTCTATGAAGTACTTTCTAGTAACACAGCAGCTGCAAGCTCCAAGCTCCAACCGGTTTTCTGTAATGCTTGCTCGCATTGTGAACGATTGGCGAGACCGAGTCTGAAAAATTTCATTGGCGATTATTAGTGATGGCAAAGGTACAGTTGAGGTCAATATAATAGGAGTACATACATATACATACATAGCTTGTTCTATTTTAAAATTTAATTATGATACAACATGCAGGAGCGTTTTATTGGTAAATTTTAAGGTAATTAGAAACAATTAAGCTGTGATCAAGACCTTTTTTGCGCTTAAAATCATTAATTTCAGTTTCGAACTTTGACTGAGAGCGATCATAATAATAATAATAATCCCATTTTTTTTTTTTTTTATATACATATGTATGTTGTGCCGAGTCATGAAAGGCAGAGGTTTGTTAAGTGTCGAGATCTAAAACTGTTCAGCTACAGAACAAATGCTCATCAGCTGATCGAATAGTAATATATATGTATGTATGTATCAATTATTGAGATTATTGGGTATAGTTTTCTTTATGTAAAAAAGTGAGTATGAAATATCAAAGGAACCGGAGTGAGTGTTAAAATCCTGACACAAACTACGGAGTGGCTCATTTAACTCAAAATTACTTTAACATGGCTTCAGAAAGAGAAGAGGGAACGTTTAGTTTTATTTTGCCAAGAAGAGATGGGCTAGAGATCAAGCCTGTCAGTAACTTGACCAAAATACAATGCCTAGCATTTCTTTGCGACTAGCAAGAGTAGGAACATTAATGAGTTTTAAACGACTTATATATGGCGGCAGGTTGTACTTATAATCCCAACGAAAATTTCTTAAAGCAAAAAGCAGAAATTGTTTTTGAATTGAGTCTATTCGATCGGAATGAACTTGATAGCGCGGGCTCCAAACAACAGATCCATATTCCTCTATGGGCCTCACTAACGTTGTGAACAGATCCTTCGTGATATAAGGGCCATTGAATTCTTTTGACCA
Source organism: Philophylla caesio (assembly GCA_963971545.1). NCBI lineage: Eukaryota > Metazoa > Arthropoda > Insecta > Diptera > Tephritidae > Philophylla > Philophylla caesio. The sequence goes on along the minus strand of OZ020606.1, from coordinate 33,767,635 downwards.
CCGTTTTACAAATGCAAAAACACCCTTTGCTTTGTTAACAGTAACATTTATGTGAAGATTAAAATTAAATTTCGGGTCCATTGTAATTCCAAGATCAACAAAGTTAAACACTTGTTCGAGGTTATGGTTACATATGTCATAAGAAAGTGGTTGAACTGCCCTTCGAGAAAAGCACATTACTTTACCACCCCTATGCTGTAATCCGAATGTTCGTAGTTACGAATTCGTAGCTCCGTTCCGAAAGTCCGAAATTTGGTATGCTGAAATCCGATCGTAACTATCAACCGCGTTGCCAACCAAAAACAGGAATTTCGAAGTTCGTAATTAGGCATATTGGCAGAAATATACATGTACCGATATTATTGCAAGTAAAGAATGAAGTTTAATATCAACATTTATAAGCCATTTGATAAGAAGTTTTCGTTAATTAAAGGCAGAATTACATAAATATGCATATAAATTATGAAGTGTGTAATATTGTCGAATTCAATGCTCAGATAAATTAATGTTTTATGGTTTAAAGATTTGTGACAAGTTTCGCCTCAACAAAGAAGCATTCATACAAGAAACATACTGCGTACGATTTGTTTGTGATCTTCGCAAATATATACACACGTAATAATTCTAGTTTTTCTTGCATAGTTTATATAACATATGTACATAAATACAAATGTACACATGTATATACATACATACATGCATATTTGCTTATTTTTGGGTTTATAAACGTTTATTTTTCTAAAATTTATTTCTCTCCGACACCAGTGGCTGTTCGTACAAAAATTCCGCAATTGACAGCTCCGACGGATTCTGGCATACCAGTATTACGAATTGCGAAAACAGTCTACGAATTTCGAATTTACGATTACGAAAAGCGGATTTGAGCATACCGATTTTACGATTCGTAGCGTAATCGAAAGTACGACGGATTCCAGCATAGGGGTGTACAGTTAATTTACTTCACACCAGTTAGTCATGCTATTTTAATACGCTTGTAGTAAGGATCTTTCCTCAACAGACTGATACGATAAAGCTAAGGTAAGTCATTTATAAAAAGTAAAAACAGAATCGGACCAAGGTGACTTCATAGCGGGACCCCTGAAGAAACATGAATAATGTTTGAGGAACTAATTTTAATGAAGAAACATGAATAATGCTTGAGGAACTATTGTTATAGTATCGGTTCGAAGTGTAAATATGTGTGGAAATTAAAAATTAATAGTAAATATTAACAGTACGGATAATTTTATCAAAATATTGTTATAATTTTTTAGATTTTGCATATCTATACTTTTGTTATGGTTTATAGTGTCATTGCACCTCCGAGGGACGCGAAGTAATTTAAAATATGCGGAAGCAAAGCAAAACTTATAAGATGTTTAAAAAAAACTTTGGGATACTTTGACCAAATGTCACACCCACAAAAAGTTCCTTTGCTTTCTAAAATATATGTAGCAGCGCGTATCAAGTTTGCTAAGTGGCATTAAGGTGTGGGGCAGTTTTTCTTGTAATGGAGTGGCCCCAAACCACCTTATTAAAGAATTGATGTGTCAGTGGGTATATGTGGATATATTGGGCAAAGTAATGCTGCCGTATGACGAGGGGTATATGCCTCTGAACTGGGTCTTCCAGCAAGGTAATGGCCCGAAACACACGATCAAATCGGCAGAGGAGTGGTTTTGATTAAATGGAGTTGAGGTCATGGCCTGGCCAGCTCAGTCGCCCGACTTCAACGCCATAGGAAATCTGTGGGCATACGTCAAGGGTGTTTCGAAACAAATGGCCACCAAAAGCGAAGGATTTGTGGAACAGTATCCAAGAATCATGGCGATATGTCCCTTCAAAACGTTGACATGATGTCATCGTCTCCATACCCAGAAGAATTTGAAGCAATTTGAAAAAATCGGCGCTATGCCATTAAATATTATACAATTATTAGATTAATATCCATCTGTGACAATTTTTTGCTTTTTACTTCTGTAATATTTGTAAACTTTTTCAAAAAGTACGACGTTAACAGAAGGTTTCAAGACCGGGCCGAATACTTAAATTATGGAGGGAACACTTCTCCTCGCTGCTTAATGATAGGAGCTGCAACAACTTTGGAGAAGAGGATGAACCCGAACGCCCAATCAATAATGATAGACTAGATGTACCATCGCCTGACTGTGACGAAATTCGGAAAGCGATAGCACGGCTGAAGAACAACAAAGCCCCTGGGGCTGATGGGTTATTCAAGTACGGCGGAGGGAAGCTGGTTAAGTGCATGGCCGAGCTCATTTCTAGGAACGCATGCCTCCTGATTTGAATTTAAGTGTGTTCTGCCCAATCAACATTAAGGGGGATCCTGCAGTCTGCGCCAATTACCGCGGGATTAGTCTTCTCAATATCTCGTATAAGGTTCTGTCGACTCTCGACTCACAAAAACCATACTCTATAAGTCTCTTATCATGCCCGTCCTATTGTATGGCGCAGAAGCATGGACGGTGCCAACATCAGATGAGAGGGCTCTTGGAGTGTTCGAGAGAAATATTATTCGAAAGATTTATGGATCTTTGCGCATATGCGGTGGCGTATACTGCGTTCGATGGAACGATGTGCTGTACAAGGACGTAGACTTAGTGCAGCGGATTAAGAACGACGGCTCCTCTGGTTAGGCCGGCCACGTCGTTCGAATAGATGAAATAGCTCCAGCCCTGAAGTTTTTTGACGCGGTACCCGCTGCCCTTCGAGACCTCCTCTGCGTTGGAAAGACCAAGTGGAAAAAGACTTGGCTATACTATATTTCCAGAATATTATTATGTGTTATTTAATCTAAGCGCCAATTCATGAGCGGTGAAAAACAAAATAATTATTTCAATTATTAAAACTTACAAAAAAAAATCTGTTCACTACGAGTTGGAGGAAGGAAAAGGTTTTGAAAAAAATGTAAATTAGCAATTGAATTCTTCATTTCTACAAATATAATTTTCCAAACAATGGTTAGCATGCCATTTGTAAATTATTTCATTTGAATGAAACTACCCACCTAGTGAGTTGTTCGATTTTATAGTGTCGTATTGCAGCGTTTGCATCGCCATTTGCAGCCCTAAGTGCATTGCGCACGTCCACTTCCTGCGCAACCGATCCCAAATCCTTTAGAATTTGTTGAATTTTTTCATTCTCCCGAGCGAATTCGGATGGAACGGGTGCATACAAATTTTCCCCGCCGCTCTCCTGTTGCTGCTTCAGTTTCTCCAGCCGACGTTGTATTTGCTGTGCAGATAGTTGTGGTGGTGCTAATGGTGCAGGCCGATGTGGGCGCAAATAGTCGTCGAGAGTTACCTCATCGTAAATCGCCGCTGGCGCTGCGGATGCTGTTGTTAATCCGTTCGAAAATATACCGTTACCAATTCCAATAGAGTTCAATGATAATTGACCGTAATAGGTCGAGGGAGTTGGCGCTACCAAGTCATACATTTCACGACCACCAATACTGTCATACAGTGAAGCAGCTGAAGCATACATTTGGCTTGGTTGTGTTTTTGGCGCTACAACGCGATTCGAAATTGCTACAAAGCTATGATTCGGCTGTTCGGGTCCCACAGCATTTGCATTGCGCTCAGCATAATGTCCTTGATTTTGGTAAGTATTCTCCGGCAGATGTGCATAGTAAGCTGGATGTGTCGAAGTGCCATTAACTCGTTCATACCAGATTCGTTTAATTACTTCTTGAGTGCTTGTTGTAGACGGACCAGCACCACCTCTAGTGATTTCGTGTGTCGCAACAGTCTCCAGATTGTTTTGTTTATATCGATCACTATTTGGCGTTTCTGTGGCGGGTGAAGTATCGAACTGTTGTTGGCTATATGTTTCAACGTTGTGCTTTTTAGGCGAAGCACCACTGGTTGCTGTGTTCGATTGATTGACTGATTTTTTTAATGGAGTTATGTTTTGCTTGTAGACAATCTCTTTGTTGGCATACATTTGTGTGGAGTTACGTTCATAATCACTTTGGCCTTTACCACTGTACATGTCCTTCTCTAATTCAGCAATGAAGGATTTGTCCAGCAAAACATTGCCTTCTGATAGGGATTCCTCCATCGGTTTTTCAAGGCTTAAAGAACTCAGCGTTGTTTGCAGAATGTCTGCACTTTCCGTTGTAATTGTGCTTTGATTTTCAGTAAGAAGAGATTGTGGTATGTTTTCTTTATTGGACCCTGCGCCAAAAAGGCTCCTTCGAGCTGACGGGCTGTTATATAAGGATTGTGTGATATTAGCGCGCAATATCGACTCTGGTGAAAGCTGTTGTGGTTGCCGCATGATGTTGGAGTATAGATTAAAATTGCCAGATAAAGTATTGTGACCTGTCCCTTCACCGTTGCTCGTTTGCACACTGCTAGTATCAAATGGATCATTCTGTTGCATCGGTTGTGACTGTTGTTGTTGTGAAAATTCTATGGTATTGGAGTATGTGGGTGGCATTTGATAAGGAGGTGGCTGTGGACGCTGCTCAAGGGCAGAATCCCCGATTCGAAAGCTTTGGTTCACTGAGGTGAAATTTCTCGAAATCATTGCTAATTCTGTAGCGCCCGTTGTTAAGTCGAATTCCTCGCCCTCAGTAGGCACATCAATTGGTGCATCCAATATGCAGAACGAACTATCCACTTTTAACGAACCACTCCTACTCCCATCTGCTTTCGTAGACGACGACGATGGTGGTCCAAATTCAGGCGAAATATCAATTAGGATACCCTCGCTCTGATGTTGTTGTTGCGGAGGAGGGGGACGTTGCGGGCCCTGTTTGTGGTGGCTGAACCCTTTACCTTTTATTATCTGCGCCGCTTGATTTCGCTGCAATTCAGCAGTACGTTCGTTAACCAGCTTGTTGTATGAAAACTGTTTGTTAGACACCGACTTCCTTTCTTTGGCGTGATGCGCATGCTGCTGCTGCATTTGCGGCTGCATGGAAGCACATTTACGATTTCTCTCTACAAAATATTTTATTAATCTAGCCAGATATAAATTTGCATAAGATACACTTGCCTGCTTGCATTTCTGCACTCGCGCTCATTGCTCCAGCCCCTCCCCAGCAAAATCCAAATGGTGAGCTTGCATGTCCACCACCATGGCTCTCATGCAATGGTCGTATCAGGTCACCGTTTGTATGCTTCTGCTTCTCCAATATATTACGTGGGAAAACGCCAATATCAAAGGTGCGTTGATTTTGTCCTTTAATTAGCTTCAAATCAGCGCGACCATCAATAATGGCCAAGGTATCAGCAGCCTCGATCTGCAACCGATTATCTTCGCGATAGGCACGAGCAGCTTTATATATAGGCGGTGACATACCAACTAAAAATTCTCTTAAAAAAAGGTAAAACAAGCATTTCAGGGAGAGTAATTAATCTTTGTCTAAATATGAAAACTTACTTCAAAGCAGCGAACGTTGGCCGCTCTGCAGGTGTTTTGTCCCAACACTGTAGCATCATTTCGTAAACATCGGGGGGGCAAGCATCTGGTTGATGGAGCCGTTCACCGTCCCTATCGATTTTTCGCAGAATTTGGGAGCCATTTAATCCCACCCACGGATCCTCTCCAAAAGTGAACATTTCCCAAAGGGTAACACCAAACATCCAAGTATCTGAGGCATGCGAAAATTGTCGAAAACGCAATGATTCTGGTGCGCACCATGGGAATGGCACCTTTTTGTGTTCAGACATCACATAGCAATCATCTTCTTGCGGCAGTGCACGCATAAGACCGAAATCACCGATCTTGATTTTATTGCCAGAAGCAAGTAAAATATTGCGACATGCCAGGTCACGGTGAAGGAAGCGTTTATGCTCTAAATACGCCATGCCAGTTACGATCTGCACTGACCAATTCCAAATATTTGTTAACGGCGTATGTTTACATTGCTTCCGCAAGGTGTCCAACAACGAACCGCGCTCCGCCAATTCGGTGATCATCATCATTGGTTGGGACAGCACAACACCGAACAAACGCACCAAGTTCGAGTGATCCAAGGCATGCATGGCTTGCACCTCCCGAAAGAAGTCGTCAATTATACCCGGTTGTGTGAGATTATCCGATTTCAGCACCTGCCAATTGTAATCGATTACTTTTGTTTAACGTTATAGCTAAGATAGGAATGGATTATTTACCTTTACGGCCACTGGCAACACTTTGCCGTTTGGGCTGGTGTGCCACTCACCACGTCGCACCACTCCGAATGAGCCGTCTCCCAATTTTATGCCGAGTGTGATATCTTTTTCGAGTATAAGGCAAGTTAGTTGAGTATTTTGTTGTTCTTTATTTACAGCTTGTTGTGACTTTTTTGCGGAAGGTTGTTTTCCCCCACCAATCAGTTTTGAAAGTATGTTTTTCCGCCATTGATGAGCCTTTTTTTTGCGCACTGCCTCCATAAGCCTGCGCACAGCTGGCTTGCCCAAACCACATCGTTCAAGATCTTCCGGAAGCACGTAATCGAAGTGTGCCAAGCGTGTCACTTGTAAATCATCGCGTATGCGCTCAAGAAATTGTTCAAGTTGCACTTCGTGCAGCAGCGCCTCCAACCACTCAGTTTCGGTCGTAGAACCAACAAAATTTAATGCAACACTGGAACCGGCAACGAATGTTTCGTTCTTTACAGGGGCGGCCATGCTATTGTACTACTTAGACGGGCTAAAAAAGATAGTAAATAAACTAGTGTTATTAGATTCATGGAAGACTACTTAATAACCGTATTATCAATTAATGATCTCCGATAATTTCAAAGCTATAAATATATGATTATATATTGCTTTAGGATGTGATAAAAGAGTGTCAAGTTCCTTTCTAACGAAAATATATTTAGATAAGAATATGTTTTTCTAAACTGCAAAAGCTCATGACATACATATGTACATACAAGAAATAAGTAATAGCGCGGCTTTACAAGTATGACATGGAAACAGAACAGTAGTCAATGGTATAAATGCCTACTTAGCGCAAGTGAAGGAAGGTAACAAAAATAAGCAACAAACGCGACGATCTCGGTTAACTTCACCAGAGTAAGACAGTAACTGTCATAAGGTATACTGAAAACTGTTTAGCAAAAATGTTCAAAAAAAGATAAACAAAGAGAATCTACGGCTCCTTTTAAGACCTTATTTCCCGGATCTAGCGCTGAGTGATTTCTATAACAAAAATTAATAAAAAATACGGGAGAAGTTTTCGGTTGCAATGCAGAAATGCGATTTTTAGGACTGTTTTGGACAGTTGATCCACATATTACGGAAATGTATTAAAATTGATGGTGATTATAAAGAAAAGAAAATAAATAAAAACTTAAATAGAAAACTAAAAATATTTTTGCTTCTTTTTTTTTCAACTACAAAATTTCATTCTAATGCGCAGCATAATTGTGGAGAAAAGGAACCTTCTGCTGAAAAATCGTATTTGTCACTTATGTACATTATTTTGGAGGTTTGAGTTCGATATATGTACATATGTAAGAGTATATATGTATGTATACTTGCGACGAATATATGTACATAGTTTTTATCTCAAACGTTTACAATCATCCTTAAGTGGGAAACTCCATCTGAATAAACTTCCTCTTAATAAATTTCTTTGGTACACTTATAATATAATTTATATGCAGTTTTTTTATTCTCGTTAAGTAAATAAATACAAACTGATTTAACAATAATAGATATCAATGTTACAACACCAGCAACAATTACATACATATGTACACATCGTCGCCTGGGAAAAATATTGTCGTAAGCGCCATTTTGACGATTTTGAGTTATCGATGTAGTTATATATTTCAAAACAAGATCTTTCAATGGGTGTTATCAGTTTACCGATATCTCGCTTAATCTCCGAGATATTCAGCATGATTTTGTCGTATATCCACTGAAAGTAGCGGGTTTTTCGTTTTTTGTTGTATGTGTAGACGGTTTTCCACATACGACAATTTTCCCATACAAATTAACCAATTTTTCTTGTCATTAAAATATTGTCGTAGTTGCAAGATTGCTTGACACATACGACAAAATTGTATTGCCGCTTAATAGAATTCTGTCGTATGTGTTATGGTGAAATGCATTGATTGTAGTAATTTCAGTATCAATCGTGATGTCGTCGCGATCGGACGGTTCTTCAGCGCCGAGCGTATCGGAGGAAATTTATTCGTACGTTTTATAAAAAACTCTACCTGTAATATTAGAAAACATTTAATAATCATACTTATGTTTTAGAATGCGTAATGAAATATTGGAATACGAAAGTTATAGCGATTTTTCACCAGACGACGAAGTAAATGATCCCAATTATGACCCTAATTCTAAATCGACACTGAAAACATTCTACGAATCAGCCTACACAATTGTTTCGCCAATTACTCCCAATACGACTAAAATCTTGCAACTACCGTCGAACTACAACAGCTCATGTAAGTATAGTACATAATATGTATTTTATTATGCATATTATGCTACCTTACAATTGCGCTCTGTTTAACTATGTTTTGTATCAAGCTTTTATAAAAAGTAAATTATTCTTTCAGCGAGCTCTGAGTCTCCTGTTGCAAGAAAAAGAAAACGAGCTCCTGAATTGTGGAAGCAGAACATACGAAAAAGTCTTCGTGAACGTGGTATGCAATTTACTAACAAAAGCGGAAATCAAAGACCAGGTAGAGCAATGGGATCGACCTGCAGCCGTTCTTGTTTCTACATCTGCACTATAAATATATCCGAGGAGCAAAGGCGAGCCATCCACTCATATTTTTGGAGTCTAACTTCGGGTGAAAAAAAAATATTCTACGGAAATTTTGTGAAAAAGGAACCTATTAAACGCAGAAGAACTTCAGAAGTAAAGGATCATCTTAAAAAGCAGGCATCCTTTCACTACTTCTTCAGGGTAGACAGCAAAGCTTATCAAGTCTGTAAAAAATACTTTTTAAGCACTTTAGCAATCTCCGAAAGGACCATTTATTACTTTTTTGCAAAACACTATGCCATTGATAATGTCGAAGCCGGGTTAAAAATTGATAATCGTGGAAGAAACGCCACAGATGAAAATCAAATCATGGAAGTGAAGAATCACATTTTGCAGAGCTTCGACTTCAAGAAAATATTTAGAAGGGCATCTAAGTGTACAAAAAATGTATGATCTTTACAAGACCGCAGTTAATAGCCCAGTTGGCATTTACACGTACAGGAAGGTATTCAACACAAGCTTTAATCTCTCTTTTTATATACCAAGAAAAGATTTGTGCGACAAATGTCAACTGTTTAGGATCAATGCGGCCAAACATTCTGACGCTGAAGTAAAAATGCATGAAAAACACTTGGAAGAAAAAAGATTCACAACTGCCGAACGGGACGCAGATATCCGGAGTATCGATACAAATGCAGCAGTTTTAATGTATGACTTGGAAAACGTATTTACTCTTCCAAAGATGTTCGCATCCAGCTTCTATTATAAAAGAAAGCTATTCGTCTATAATCTGACTGGCATCCTGATTATACCTGGTCTGGAAAAGATTACATACTGTGCTTTGTGGAATGAGACCTTAAGTGGTAGAAGTGGAAACAATATCGCCAGTGGATTAATAAAAATACTTAGTAAAGTTGTTAGTGATCACCCCAACCTACTTAAATTAACACTATGGAGTGATTCCTGCGTTCCTCAGAATCGTAACAAAATTACATCAACTGCTATACTTCAGTTTATGCATGATCACCCGCAAATCCGAGAAATTGTGCAAAAATTCAGCGAGCCTGGACATTCTTCTATACAGCAGCTTGATAGTGTTCATAGCACAATTGAAAAGTTTTTGCGGAACGTTGAAATTCCCAGCCAATTGTGTTTAATTCGGCTGCTCAAAAACGCAAATTTTCCCAACGTCAAATTACAACTTCTGCAAATGAACGATATTGATTTGAAATGTTTTTCAATAAAAGCAGGAAGTTTGATTTTCAAAAAAGTACAATTTTTCAAGTGCAAGTCTATTATATATTCCAACAATGACTACTTTAAGGTTGGAACAAAATTATCATTTAATGAACTCGAATGTACCTTTTTCGATTTAAGGAAAAGTAAAGGACGGTTTTCTACAACACTTTGGGAAAACCGTCTTCGAGTTGTTCCCAAAAAAACACTTGACAGCAATAAAAAAAAAGACTTACAAAGTTGCCTTCCTTTCTTAGAAAAAGAAGAGGACACAAATTTTTATCGTTCCATATTAAACATATAATACCTGCTATTTTTTTAAATATTATATTTTTATTTAACTCATCAGACTGAATTTGATATTGCAACTTATGTTCCTTTAGTTTTATGTTAAGCATGTATTTAGAAAATTTTTATCGTTCCATATTAAACATATAATACCTGCTATTTTTTTAAATATTATATTTTTATTTAACTCATCAGACTGAATTTGATATTGCAACTTATGTTCCTTTAGTTTTATGTTAAGCATGCATTTAGAAGCTGTGATATACGACAAAATCATGTTGAGGAAAACTCGAAATAACTCCCATAATATTAACAAAATATATACAAACCTTATAAATTTCATTTGTTAATGAAATGATTTATAATCCCTGAAATTTTAAGAAAAATCTACCGTTGCGTTTTTGGGTAACGTACTCCTAAACTTCAATTGCGTTTTCCCAAAAATCATAAAAAGTGATATACGACAATAATTTACCCAGGCGACGACATGTACTAGGCATGTCAATCCCGGGAACCCGGCCTTTTTTAACTCCCTAATATCCCAGGATAAGTATATTCAAATCCCGGAATTGCTGAAAACAGTGAAATTAACAGCCATTTATTTTTTAAATTTCCCTTTCAAGGCCTAAACAAAGCCTTTAGAGTGTTTACAATCCGTGTTATTTTTCGTATTTCTATAGTCCGCTATTAAAATAAGAGTGGAACGTGTGGACGCACTGTGCAATTTCGTTTACTATTGTACATATGTGATATTCAAGATATTAATCAGCAATAAACCGCTTATAATAAATATGACAGGTCAGCATTGATAGTTAAAAGAAATTGATAGTTTTTGTAATGGGGACGATAAATAACACACTTAAGGCTTTATGTTCTTTATGCTTGCATTTTGATCAATATGAGGAATTAATCTGCCTCGCTCAAAATGGAATGGGTGATGTATTTAATTTTTACTTGATGTATTTTTTTTTTACTAAATGTTAATATATAAATTTTTAATATTCGTTTAAAAAAGTGATTAAAAATATTTTTACTGTATGTACATACATATATTCATTTGCTGCTGTGCCAAATATGTACTCGTACATTTGTACTTGAAGAGTGAATTACTTTGTATGTTGGTCAAATTTTTTCGTTTATTTTTTTGGGATTGAAAAGACCAATAAACATATACATACATACATGAATTACAAGAAAGTGTTCTTCTTTATTATACTCGTATTAATGTTATTTTTAATAATACTATAATACAACGATTACAGACGTGTTACATTTTTTTTTTTGACAAATTACGAATAAAACTTCCTGAAATTCGGGATACCGGGGTTGTCCCGGTATTTTGTTTTCGAATCTCGAAAATTCCGGGATCAATAAAATGCCAAATATTTACATCCCTAGTATGTACATACATACAAACATATGTACATTGTCGACCAAATAAAGAAATGTGAATGAAACGTGCTTTAAACTTGAACTTTCATTTATGTAGAGCGCTTCGCGCTAGAGTTTTATTGCTTTATTGTATTACGGTTTTCTTATTTTTATAAGAGAAGCGTGCGATTCAGCGGCAAATTGTTGTTTATTTTATTGTTGCCGTTGTTGTAGAATGACGGAATGGAAAAAACGCAACAATACGCGATTACATCAGTTCCATTTCAATTACTTAGGCACATACAAACTTATCCATCCATACATACATTTATCTTAGTGCAATGAGTTGAATGTTAAGAGCGGCGGGTGCTTCGTGAAATTGTATGTATGTATACATGCATATGTATGTATGTAAATATATACACATATTCATAGTGCGACATTCACAAAAACGGCATTTTAAATTGTTGACCATGGAAGTGTTTTTTTTTATTTATTGAATATTAAAAATATCACAAATCTACTTACGCCATGTGGCTGAATGAAAAGGAAGCTTGCAAATTTTAAAAATTGTATATATGTACATATGTACATACATTTTATAAACGCTTTATTATACGAAGATGAAATGTGAAAAAATCGGAACCTGTTGGAAACTGGGTAGAAATAAAAAGTATGGATAGTATATATGTATAAGCAAAAGGCAAAGATTTCGAAATAGATGACGATGTTTTATGCACATATGCGATATGCGAAAAACAACAATCAATGTCCTCTAAAAAATCTATAACGTGACCATGTCAAGCGCAGAGTAAAAATCAGCGGTCAACCCGCTTAAAAAGGAACTTAGTGACATACACACATTCAGAAGATTACATCGTTTATTTCTAAGCCCGTTGATGTGAAGCTGTTCTCGATTGTGAATCTAATCCATCCAGAACCACACTCAAACACACACACATAAAATTTTTTTGTCAAAATGGGCGCAGCCATTGGAAATCTCGTACTCAGACGCAAAGTCTTTCAAAGTTAGCAGGAGAGAGCACAAACCAAGCACGTTCTCTACGTTGAATGCGTTTACTTTACAGGACTTGCAATTATGGAGTGTTCTAAGGCTAAGGCAGCAAATCAAATTGCTAAACACCGTCATATAAAAGAATAAATTTGTTCTTTAAGAAAGAGGTGACCGGAATACAACTTCGAAGACGGATCGATACGTTCACGACTGGGCAATATCGCACACAAGCTCTTGTAAACAGGAATTATATAAGAGTACAGATTTGAAGTGAAGATGTATAACTACGTTAGCCGAGCAGACAGCCACTTTTTTTAGTAGAAAATGTAGATTTCGATGTTAGTATTAAAAAATATAATAATATCGTTGTAAAAAATGTTCAATAGAGCAGGTGTATCTGATAGTTTGATTAATCATCAAATTCCAAACGTTTCTCTCAGATGAGTTGGAATTTTACTTGAGTATGCCATTTTTTGCACGAACTAGGTATGAGGTTGTTTCTTGCCTGATTCCCACAAAAAAAATACCGTTTTTAAGCCCCTTCACTTTTAGTTACCACATATGTATGTTGGTTAACGCTGAGGTTATGCCTAAATTCAAAATAACATACAAAAAATATTTTACGACTTTAGAAAATAGTTTGGGCGCATAAAGTTTAAAGATTAACTCAAACGTTTTCCGTGCGATAATGGGCATTACTTTTATAAAATATTGTATAAATAATTAGTTCCACTTAAATTGCAGGTGAAAATAAATAAAAGAAAAATTGCCTAAAACTGTTACTACTGAATGATTTCATTGCAAGCATTTTGATGAAAGAATGAATAATTTTGTCATGTTTTAAATGAAAACAAGTGAGAAATGCTGTCTTCGGCTATGCCGAGGGCTTTATTTGGGAATTGTATGGGAGCCATATGTTATAAATATTCGATATTAATATTTTGTCTGCTATAATAGTCTAATAATAATTAATATTTGTGGAACATTTTAGCCGCTTTAATGGAGGGGTTTTTTACTAATTGCAATATCTGAACAATCGGTTGTATGACAGCTATATGTTATATTTATCCGATTTTATTGATTTTCACAGCTAAAGCAGTTGTTCTAATAGGCAAGCAAAATTTCAAGACTTTAGCTGATAAAATGAAAGTTTTGGCCGAAAATGCAATATCTGAACAATCGGTTGTATTGCAGCTATAGGTTACATTAATCCGATTTTAATGATTTTCACTATACCTATAAATGGAGGGGGTTTTGTGCTAAATGAAATATCTGAACAATCAGTTATATGGGAGCTATATGTTATGTATCTTTGATCTATAAGACTTTCACTGGTATTGTAGAACTTAGTATAGCGGCCCTTCTTGCAAAATTTCAGACTTCTGGCTTTTCAAATGAAGAAGTTATGAAGCAAAATATGATACCCGAACAATCGGCTCTATATACGTTATAGTCGTCCGATCTGGCCGGTTCCGACAAATGTCTAATAAAATGTAAAAAGACATCTGACTGCCAAGTTTCATTAAAATAGCTTGCGTTCAAACAGACGGACAGACACACAGACAGACGGGCATGGCTAAATCGATTCAGCTCGTCACTCTGATCATATCGGTATACTTTTTGATGGGTCTAACTCTTCTCGTTCTGGTACTTACAAACATCGGACCAAAGTTAATATACCATTTCCATGAAAGGTATTAAAATATATTAAAAAATAAACGGTAATTCATAGTCACATCAAACTTTCACATTGCATTTCACAAAATTTGCTGTAAAACTGCATACTAAAAAAATTGTAACACTCCCGAGAAAAAAATTCAAAATCTATATACAAATTTGTTAAACTGTTTTTTAGTTTTCTAGAAAGTTTTAAAATTGGATATATGTATATGGTTTATGTTTGGGAATGAACTGAATTTTAATTGAAAATTCTTAAAAATAAATAAATCAATATAAGTGGCAAACTATGTAATTTTGAAATTGGTTGCTAATGATATGCACAACACTGTATACTATACACACGCACATACAATGCATTTATGTATGTTCATGTTAGTTTAGTGATTGATGTTACGATATACCCTGGTGGTCATATGATTTTCAACCACATTTAATTAAAATTCAGTTCATTCTTTAACAAACATTTACTTTAAAACTTTGTGGAACATGAAAAAAATCAACAAAATTTCATCCACATTTCCAACTTTTTTCACAGAAGTGTTTGAGTTTTGAAGATAATCAAAAAAAATTTTAATTATTTGAAATAAAATATTTTAAAGGATTATAGGAACACAGGTTTATTCTCTTTTAAATTCTAGTACAACAATTTTCAAGCTTTAAGGGGCTAAAATTTTCATATTCCGCAAATCTATTAAAATTTAATTTATTTTGATATTTTTATAATAAATTGTTAATTTCATAGTAATTGTAATTTTATTTAAAAAATTGAGGAAACCCTGATTCGCGCTAATTTTTTTAAGTATGAACTACATACAAGTGTGCAAAATTTTATAATAAATTTTCACAAAGATGTGTTTTCTGAGTTACTGTATATAAACGCAAACGTCAAGCTGTGTGGTTGTGTTTACTTTGCTCTCTTACAAATATTGTTATAAAACAATTTAAATATCAAATTAATTAAAAGAAATTTCATTAAATTGTGATTAAATCAATTTTGTGCACTTCAAGCTAAGTATAAAGTGATTTGGTGCAATATTCATTTAATAATCTTTAACTTATAAAAAATCTCATTTAAATCTTTGTTGTGTTGTGTGCCGAGTCATAATTTTTCTTGTAGTACAGTTGTTGTTGCCAATTGTTTTGTTTTTGCATTTGCGGCTGTTGCTGTTTGTGCGCGCACTCTTCTTTGTTACTCCTTTTAGCTTTCACAGCTGTTTGCGTGATTTGTTAAGTGTCAATAAAACTGTGTATCCCAAACTGTTCTAACTGCCTTACCGACTTCTATACTGCTTTTTTTGCTAAACTGCTTTTTTTGCTAAACTGCTTACCACTGTTAGATCCTTTCTTCTGCTAGTCCTATAAATTGTAATTTTAATTCTAATTAATTTTCTCCTAAATAATATACCATGTCTTGTAATTATCCTAACTGCCAAGTTAAGAGTGGGTCTGAACGCTTTGTGTCTTGCTGGCTTTGCGATGGGCTTGCCCACATGAAGTGTGCTGGATTGACAGGTAGAGTGTTAGATTTGATTGATGATGGTAAGGGTGTCCGCTGGTCTTGTCTGAAATGTAGGTCAACTGAAGTTGATCTTTTTAAATTTTTTAGGCAGTGTAGGAACGGTTTCTCTGAGATTGGTAAGGAGCTAAATGTTCTTACCGAAAAATTCAAACACTACGAAAACGTATTTAATTCTTTTAAATGCTTAGAGAATACGAGTATTCCTAATAGCCGTAATAGTAAACGGAAACGTATTGAGAGTCCGTCTGACGAAGCTGAGCCAAATCCTATTCCGACGACAATTATTTCTTCTCCCTCAGGGGAGTTGATTAGTTTCTCCTCACCTTGTCCTCAGGGTGTTGAACCTTCAACATCAAAAGCTGCTGCACAGAGATCAGTTCAAAAGGAAAGCAGCGAAAGCAAAAATTCTGCTGGGGTTTCTGTGGCGCCTGCTAGGGGGCTGGTTGTGGTTCCTCAGAGAAAATCTATTTTTATATCAAGATTTTCCAGTGATACCACAGTTGAGGATATCAAGTTTCACATTTCATCTAAGGTTAAGACTGATGACATAACTATCAGGAAATTTAACTTTAATTACAAGAGAAACATTTCTTCATTTAAAATCGATGTAACTTCCGAAAACTTTAATATACTTTTAAATAGCTCTTTTTGGCCAACTGGGGCTTTTGTTCGCGAATTCGAGTTTAAACCCAACATAAATAATCAAAACTTAGCAAAAATCTCTAATCCTAATCCGGAGTCAAAAAACTGATAAAAACTAAACTTGATATATATTACCAAAATGTTAGAGGCTTGAATACAAAACTAACTGATTTGCTTTTGAAGAGTTATCACTGTAATTTTAACATTATAGCTTTCACTGAAACTTGGCTTAAACCTCACGTTTTTGATTCGGAGATTCTTTGCAGTGAATATCATATTTACAGAAATGATCGAGAGTGCAGGATCGGTGGAGGTGTTCTTTTTGCTGTTCATTCTTCATTACCATCTGAAGTGGTTAACGCCCCTTTCATTGAGTCTACTGAATTTAAGTGCATACGAGTGCAATTAAGCAAGTCTTATATTTATTTAGCCCTCTGCTATATACCTCCTCAGTCTGACTTGTCGGTATATAGTGATCATATTTCTTTACTTGGGATTGTGGACTCAATACTTAGGCCTCCCGACTCATTGATTGTGTTGGGTGATTTTAATCTCCCAAACATTTCTTGGAATATAATTGATGGTCATATCGTGCCTACCATTAACAACGCCTTTCTGGAGGGGATGACTGAACTTTGTCTGAACCAGGTTAATACCCTACAAAACAAGTTGGGGAGGGTCTTGGATTTGGTTTTTGTTGACAACATGTACAGGGCCTCCTTAAATCGATGTGATCCATTGGTTTTACCTGAGGATGTATATCATCCTGCGATTGAATTGTCATACGAGATCATAGACGGAGAGCGGGTTTCTGGATCGAAAGCTTTTAATTCTAATGACAGCTTCGATTTTAGAAAAGCTAATTTTAAAAAATTAAACTGTGACTTATCTAAAATAACTTGGCCTTACTACAATGGCGATATTGAGCGTAATGTTTTGGACTTCAACAATACTTTATACAACTTATTTCTTAAACATGTACCTAAAGGTTCTTGTATTCGTGATGAATCAGCCCCTTTATGGTTCACTAAAGACTTGAGAACTTTAAAAAATAAAAAATCGCGTTCTTTTAAAATATATAAAAGTACTGGTCGTCATGTGGATTATCTTAATTATTCAGTCTTGCGACATAAATATCTAGAATTAAATAAAAACTGTTATGAAAAATACTTGAATAAAATGAAAATGAAATATCAAAATACTGTGTCATGTGATAACGAGATTATTGCCAATCTATTTGCCCAGTTCTTTAAATCTAACTACACCACTCAATTTAAATATAACTGTATTTCCTATCCATACAAGCTGAGCCCCAATAACTCTATTAATATTCCAGTCATATGATGTTTTTCATTATTTAATATCTTTAAAAGAATCATTCAAGTACGGCCCTGATATGATCCCGACATGTTTCCTAAAAAAATGTGCAAAGCACCTGTACCTGCCATTATCGAACTTGTTTAATTTGTCCCTCCAGCAAGGAGTTTTTCCGTCAATATGGAAAGAGTCTTACATAATCCCCCTTCATAAATCTGGAAGCAGGTCTTCTATTGAAAACTATCGTGGTATAGCTAAACTCTCTTCTATCCCGAAGTTGTTTGAAGCTATTGTTACCAATCAAATGACTTATCCGATTTCCTCAATAATAGCAAATTGCCAACATGGCTTCTGTAAGGGCAAATCGACCATTACAAATTTACTTGAATTTACCACGCATGTTTCAAATGGGTTTAGGGAATGCATTGATACTGATTTTATATATACCGATTTTAGTAAAGCATTTGACAAAGTACTATGTCACTCTTTACTCATCCGTAAACTAGATCTGCTTGGTTTTCAACCTGGTATCCTCTGTTGGATGTCTTCTTATCTCTCCGGTAGGACGCAAAAGGTAGTTTTTAAAAATTTTCATTCTGGGATCATCGATGTTTCCTCGGGAGTTCCTCAGGGCAGCCACCTCGGACCGATTCTGTTCCTGCTATTCATAAACGACATTTCTACAGTAGTAAAGTATTCTAAAATATTGATGTACGCGGATGATGTTAAACTTTTTAAGACTTATGCCTCGGCTGAAGAAAGATCCTTGCTACAGCAAGATTTGGACAGCATAGTCAATTGGTGCAGCATTAATTATATGCCGCTTAACCTTAACAAATGTAAATTCATGTGCTTTTCTCGACGAACCATTCAGCCGGCCTCCTACAAAATAAATAACTTCGTCCTAGAACATGTAAACAGTTTTGTTGACCTGGGTGTTGGTATGGATTGTAAACTCAATTTTAATTTTCATATTAGTTCCACAGTTAATAAAGCAAGGGGTGTACTGGCTTTTGTAAAGCGTTGGTCAAAGGAATTCCGCGACCCGTATATAACTAAAACACTTTTTACTTCATTAGTAAGACCAATACTGGAGTATGGTTCCATAGTTTGGAATCCTCGTTATCAGGTCCACTCAGACCAACTAGAGTCAATACAAAAACAATTCTTACTTTTTGCTTTGAGAAATCTTCGATGGGATTCGCCATACAATCTTCCCCCTTACACTAGTCGTTTAAAACTTATTAATCTTCCTACTCTTTCGAGTCGCAGAGAAATGTTAGGTATAATATTTCTGGTAAAATTAGTCAATGGATGGATCTCAAGTCCATTTCTTCTAGAGCAAATTAATTTTAATGTACCCTCCCGTGCAACGAGAAACTTTAAACCACTTCTCTTGAAACTATGCAGAACTAACTTTGAGTTGAATGAACCGTTTCGGGGTTTATGCCAAGACTTTAACAATCATTCCAGCACCTTTGATGTATCGGACTCACCTTTTATATTTAAAAGAACTATTCTATCCTCTCTTAATAACAGCTAACGATCCAATTTTCTTACTTTGCATTTCTCTAACTTTGTAGTCGGCTGATGAATTCTTATTCTGTAGCTGAGCAGCTTGGGATCTCGACGCTTAACAAACTTTCTTCTGTGACGACTCGGCACCTAAGATTTGTATATTTAAAAAACATCCGTACGTTATGCGATTGGGCGGGAAAGTGGGTTTCCGTTGGGTTATAATATAAACCCGTATGTATGTAAGTATGTATGTATAGACAAGAATGTACAACGTTTTCATAGTTCTCTCGCTTCATGCTTTTTATTATTCACAGAAACATTAGTAGCAGGTTAAGAATTATAGGTTGCTGATAGGAATTTATAACTCATTTAAAACGTGCATGATGGTTTGACCTAAAGCGATATTTTAAATTAATCTTCAAAGCAATAATATTGCACATATGTATGTACATATAAAATATTAGCTGTCATACACTCCATGGAGCAAAAGTGATTGCTTAAAAGTGAAAATCACCGTATTTTAGACAATTTTACTAGTTTTAATTCGGGTTATACATATGTACATATGTAATAGGGATGTGAATTTTGGGCATTTTGTTGACCCCGGGATTTTCGAGATCTGAAAACGAACACGTCTGTAATCGTTGTATTATTGGAGTATGCAAAATAACATTAATATAACAAAGAACGATTTTTTGTAATTCATGTACATATGTATTTATTGGTATTTTCAAGAAAAAATAAAATAAACGTAAAATTTGACACACATACAAAATAATTTGTATTTACTGTTTGAGACCAATATTATAAATCAGTCCCGTAGGCAAATTAACGTACATATATAAATTTTAATCCAGAAATTTTATGCCTTTCGATTATTTGTCAATTGCGAGCTGCTGGTTAAAACTTGATGCAATTTATCTTTGAGACTTTCTGCCTTATCCACTTCAGGTACCTCGTCGTTAATTCTATTAACATCGCTTTTATAGTGAGCCTAATTTTCTACTCGAATGGGATGTTCTCCAGCTCATGTATAATAGCAAGGACAAAACAAAGTCTTATTGGAGTTAGCAAGCTGTGTTATTTGTCGGTTGATATCTCTCTAAAAGCTTTGTTTTGCCCTTGAAAGAGGAATTTTTTATAATACAAAATTTAAAAAATAAATGGCTATTAAATTCACTGTTTTCTACAATTCCGGGATTTGAATAGACTTATCCCGGGATATTCGGGAGTTAAAAAGGCCGGGATCTCGGGATTGACATGCCTAAAACGTACATATATATATGTTCGATTATTGTGTTGATAACGCCATGGCACTTAGTTTAAGTCAAGATTAAGTCGACGTAAACGCAACTTTTCTACAAGGTGTCTGTCAAAAAAGTTGCTTCCATTCTTAGAGTCGCCTCCATACCTCCACAAAGATTAAAGAACTAGCTAATTTTCACTTTTGATAAATCACAAAAAAAAAACATGAAATATTCGAAATTTATACTTAGAAATGAATAGTATGGAAAAATTATTTGCTTACGCTCATGTAGAGGCTTTGTTTACTGGGTATTTAAAATGTAAAAAAAAAAATTAGAAGTAACTGATGAAAGTGATCAAAAACTAATGAAAATACGTTTAACGGAATTTTTCGCATAGGTATGCACATACATACATATCGTACACATTTTATGTGAAAGCAAACAACTAGAAAACCCCGAGAAAATAAATATGAATAAATTTATTTACATTCTTTCTTATATTTAAACTCGTTTTCTGACAAGTAATTGTTTATAAAGAGTCTTAAAGATAATTTAAGGAGCAAACCGTTTTATGAACAGTGACTCAAACAAGTGTTCAAATATTTTCTTTTTAATACCGAAAGTGTTTTTCATGATATTTATGTATATATGTACAAATATGATTCCTTTTACAACAAAATTATAAACAATTTTCAAAAATCGATGCAAAGTCTGACTTACACTTTATTATAACATAAAAGAAAGGGTTTGAAGGTTTGAATGTTTTATAAACCTTTTATAAAAAACTTCTTATGTTAAAGAAAACTTAAAAAAAAATAAATCATTCTAAATTTTATTTTAAAACTTTGATTTGTATTGTATTTGTTGAGTTATCAACTGCATATGTATAGGCAAGCGGAATTTTGCGCAAGAGTGCGAATTTTACAACTTTGTTTACAAAACGGTGGTTTGTAACAGACATGGAGATCGATAAATAGTTATACATAATAAATATTCAAATTTAAAAGTTAAGTCGATTTAGCGCAGACGGTTTTGTAATGACTTTTTCCGTAGATTTCTCTTTGACTAAGGTATGTTGGAATTAAAAACAGCGATTTCGTTCTCTTTCTATAAAACGGCTTTTAATAAAAATGGAAATACTTCGTTATTTAAGCAGCCATCGAATGCAAATTGGTCAAAATATGAGCATGATATCTAATGATTATAAATTTTTGAGAAATGGGCGTGGACCCGGCCACTAATCTATACCAACTTGACACGAACAGTCTAAACCAGGGCTGCTCAACCAACGAAACGATACCAATTTGTTTTGTTAACGAGCAAAATTAACTTAACGAAATGAGTTTGTTGCGTTTCGGCGCCATGTTATGAAAACGAAATCAAATCGTTAATGTTGCAACGTTATAAAATTTCCGTTTTCGTTAATTTTAATGTGCCTAAAAGTATGCAGCGCTTCTGTTTGCGACGAGTGAATCTCCAGCGTTTTTCTTAACGTTTTAACGTTAACGCCAGCATTTCGTTTCGGTTAAAAACGTAATTAAATTTATTATGATAATTGCTTTAACGATAATATTTTGAAATGTTTCAACCGAAACAAGAGAAAACATTTCGGAACGGTTAAATTTAACGTTAAAATGCATCCTTGGCCAAAACCATGCATACCTTTCATTTAACGGTAATTTTAGTTTGCGAGCGTAATAAAAATTCGGTTTGGCCCAAATTTAACCTTTACTTGTCTTTTGCTTGTTAATAACCTATCCGCAAATTCATGAAGGAAAAACAGCCACATTTATGTATTACAAAAATTCTTTGACTTCCTCAAAAAATTCACAATGACTTTTAATGTTTACACTTATCAAACGTAATCTTTCAGTCTCAAACTGAAAATCAGTAACCTCATAAATACTTGAGTATGCTGGAGTATTATCGTTAAAAGTGAATCATTTAAACTGCCGTTCACTTTACTTTCATTTTAAGTGTGAAGTTAAAGTGAACGTTGAAACGAATTTACTCCCTTTCAACTTTTGAAAGAATTCTTCATTGTATGAATGAGTCATACAACATTAAGGCAAAGTGAAAATACTAAATAGTTCGTTGATTTCTCATCGTTCACTAATTTGTTCGTAGTCAAATGTGAAATGTTTTTATCTTGTTTTTATAAGGAATGGACAAGATATGTAAATTGGTGCTTGTCATTCTTACAAGACTCCCGATCATCTCAGGATCCTCTTTTGATAATTCATTTAGCACCGTGGACGAAGCCCCCACATTTTCTTTATGTATTCACACACCTACAGTTTGGATTATATCTAGTTGTCCATATCTTTGCTTCCAGTCCATGTGTTGAAGCTCACATATACATATGTACATACTAGCAATGTCAATCCCGGGATCCCAGGATCCCGGTATTTTTTAACTCCCGAATATCCCGGGATAAGCCCAAGCAAATCCCAGGATTGTTGAAAACAATTAACTTAATAGAAATTTAAATTTATAAAAAATAAATAAATTTATTAAAAATTATCTTCCTTTTCGGCCGAAACAAACCATTATTTGTAAGACTATTTGATAAAACAGCTCCGCCTAGTCAAAGTTACTCTTGAAGCATCGCTTTAAATTTTATGCTGAGGAAATAAAAATTAAGAAATCTACTTTGAGTAATAAGTTTTTTAAAAAACTCGTTTCAAGAATCAAACAACAAAGGACAATCCTGTCAGATGTGTACACTTTTTTATTCATCCGTATAATGTATGTACATATATAATTTTAAATATGACTTTATGAAACTTTTAATTTTACTGTCATTATAAAGGAGCTGGAGAATATCCTCTTTGATGTAGAAAATTAGCTTTCTATGAAAGCGATGTTAATAACACTTACGAGGAGGTGGTTGAGATGAAGAAGACAGTAAGTCTCAAAGAAAAATTGTATCCAAGTTTTAACTAGCGTGTGTCCACCAAAAGAATGGCATACAATTTATCAGAGGGTTTGGTAAAAGAAATTATTATAACGGGGGCGATACAGGTATTAATACAAGAAATTTAGGTCCAGTTTGGAGGATAACACACATTAATGCTGTAATTTCCTTAAGATCGCATTTTGATCAAAAGGAGTAATAATTCTGTCTCACTAAAAATGGAATTTTATATATTTATGTATATATTTTTACTTGATTTTTATATTATATTTACTGTCCGATTTGGATTTTCAAACATATAAAAATATTCAAAAGTTTATAATTTGTTAATAACATTTTTTATATAAATAATTAGGCAGAGAAAATCCCGTTTTTTTTATTAGAATATATAAAATTTGGTAAAAATTAAATTTTTAATATTTGTAAATAAATGATGATTTATCAAGATCCAGAATCGAACTGTTCATATTGATCTCAAACAGTGATTTCAAATAATTTTACTGTATTTGAATTTTATTCAATTATTCACAACATGTCTTTTAAAATTCAATGGAAACTTTCAAAATGAGGCGGTAAAAATAATAGAACAAAGATATTATGCTCTTAAAAACTAAAATAAAATAAAAATACCTCAAAATCTTAATTAGTAATCAGAAATAAAGTTATGTATTCCAATTAATATTTAGTAGCATGTCCTTTATTATACAACGGCGGCACAACGCCTTGGTATGGAGTCAACAAGATCCCGGCATCTTTTTAGTGGTATTTTGCCCCAGGAATACCGTCTAAAGCCCTGCATTGCTGGTGGGTCTTGCGTCACGAATCGCCTTTTTGATCTCAGTCCAAAGATTCTCAATCGGATTGAGATCAGGCGACTGCACAAGCCATTCGATCACATTAATCAAATGATCCGCAAACCATTTTTTTGCCTTCTTGCTTGTATGCGTGTGGTCATTATCCTCCTGGAAGACCCAAATATACGTTCTGATCTATGACTTCTTGTATCGAATGTATACGGCATATGCCATTAAAGGAAAAGCAAGCCCACACCATTATACTGGACCCTCTATGTTTAATGGTTTTTATTGTGAATCGATGATTGTACTCAGTATTTGGGTGTCTCCTAACTTGAGACCGACCTCCCTTGCCACCATACAAAACGATTTTGCTTCGTCTGTCCATAAAATATTCCCTCATCTCTCTACCAGCCAGTCCAAGTGGTCTTTTGAAAACCTAATACGTTTGCCTATATGTCTATGAGTAAAAAGGGGTACCTTTCTGGGAGAGTGCGATATTAAATTATTCTCCCTAAGCCGACTGCGAACTCTCTACATTCGGTGATATTAAGTTCTTTTTTAGTACAGTTGCCGGTTTAAACGGCTCCATCTTGACCTCCCGTACAAGTCGTTTGACTAGCAACAATGACATTTCGCGCTTTCGTTCACGAGTTTCGGCATTTGGAGCAAATATTGCATTATTGATCATTTTATTAGGACAGCCAACTACAAGTCCTGCATAAGTTTTGCCCTGAAAAATTAGTTTACTTATAATTTCTCGCTTTTTGGCACTGCAATGCTTTCCACGGCTACTTAGAAAATTACTAATTTTGCTTTTTATTCAAAAACTATTAAATTACCTCTACTCAAAGTATTTATATAATATGTAAAAAGGAAATCTATTTTTTTCGATAGAATGCACTGGCAATGCTATTATTTTTACTGCTTGAATTCGTGCCCCGCATACTAAATTACTCGAAATAAAGAGAACCGTTATGATTGAAAATAAATGGTTGCACTCTTAGAGAGAGCCCTTTGTTAGTAAACCAATGCAATAGAAGAAGCCAGTAAAGTGTGGTCAAAATTTATTTTTTTAAAAGGGAAAGAAATTTTTTCGCAGTAGTGCTATTTTTTTTTACCGGCACTGTACATAAATTACAACAAAGTGGTCTTCTTTATTATACTCGTATTAATGTTACTTTAAATACGTGTTGCATTTTTCGCCAAATTAAAAATTACGAATCAAACCTTTCTAAAATTCGGGATCCCGGATTGCACCGGGTTTAATAAAAACATACATACATACATATGCATGTAATTCGTTCATTCCGTATCATACGAGGTAATTTTGTACCGCGAACCACTCATAAAAAGCAGTGAAAGAGAAAATGTAATCGGAAATTTTGATGAAAATATTCAAACAGAATAATTTAATATAGTCAGAATTGCCCTTGTAAATAAACAACATACAAGTATTGTAAAGTATTTTCGTGTATTGTATAACATCTAATAAGCCGTATAAATCAAAACCTGAGCAGGATGCTCAATTATCTTATAAGCATTCCATAGCATCTACTAGAGAGCATTTTAATATTGTTTAAGCATAGCTTTCTCTTCCATGTGCCCAGTTTATTATTCAAATTGCCTTCTGTTTTAATAATCTAATAACACATTTACATACATACTCGTACATAGATACATACATATGTACTCGTTAGTAAACTCAAGTATTTTTTGTTCTACCGACTAGTTTTTAAATTATCTGTATGACAGTGACACATACATATGAATTCCAGAAATTAAATTTAAGTACAATGGAAGAATTGCTGTATTAAACTTTTAAAATACTTCAAAAACGACACTTGGATTGAAGAAACCGCGTTGCAGCTACCCTCGATTCCTTGGCTTTAAAACGTGAATGCAGCATACCATGCAACTGGCTTAATTACATACATATGCCAAATCTAATAAACTACGCTGAAACACAATTACCGCGTCATTTCGATCCACATGTTCTTTTAATATATTTAGCTAAAAGCCATACTGACGGTGTTGTGTCAGTTTTGCGCACTTTTGCTTTGCGGTTATTGTACTTTTGATGATAGTTTAATGCCGATGCAGCGTCTCATCGCTTGTATGTACATTCTTTCGTCTTTAAAGCTTTAAGAGTATTCACAATGCATACCAACTGATCTATTAGAGAGACGAAGTTATTTTTCGAATATATTTGATTTGAAAGAAATTGTTTACAAATTGTATACATATGTTTTATAAGAGTATTAAAAACTTTTAGATTATTGAGCCAGTGTTATACCTACATACATACATATGTACATAATTATACAGTGTTTTAATCTAATGGGCAAAGTTCAAAAAAGGCATGTTATAAGTATTTCAGAAAGAGTAATTTTTCTGATTTTTCACCTATGAAGCGATTTATCAACTGCACTGTAAAACTACTCAAGCGAATAGAAGAAGCTACATACGTATGTGGACAAAATGAATTGTAAAATTTTAAATTTTTTACGTTGTCTTTGCACGAGCAATACTTCAAAATTGTCATATGTACATATATATAAACTGATTTGGTAAATTGTCAGTATTAAATAGGAGTTGGTTTCAGTGTTGCCTGTATTTTCGACAAAAAACTGCTACATCCAAAATGAAGTTTGTTTTAGAAATGTTGGCCGAGTGGACTGTTGTGTTTATTCATCTGCCTTAAACAAACCGACTACAAACATCTATACAAGGCGTATTTTGTAACTAATTAGTCAGGTTTTTAAGACATTTTTTTTTTCAAACGCTTGCCTATGGCGATTTTTACAAAAGCAGTTCAAATTAGAATTATAAGTATACATACATATATCATTTTTCTATAGAGGTTAAAAATAAACCAAAACTGATTTATTAATTGAATTGAAGCAAACACTTTCAGTAATTCTTACAAAACAATTTTTTATTCAAATTTTATCATTTTTAGAGGAATTTTTATACAGATTTTGAATAGATTAACAATTCAGCGCTTAACCGATAGGCGCCGTGAACCGAATACGACTTGGTCTTTCTATCGTCGTATACAATCCAGTTTTCGTTTCTTCGCGTAATCGCAATGTAGTGTCCTATATCATTTGTCGATTTTCTTATACATAAATGGTAGTTATTGTGCAAACGTACGATCTTTGGACGGAATCCAACTCTATAGCTCTGTCCATATCTACTCCGAAGACTGTTATTTCTCCTGTAAATAATCCGGTTACTTAAACAATGTATTAAAAATAAAAATTTGGTTTAAAAATTAAGTTAAGCTTTTAAGATAGCTAATTTCAAACATGTTGAGTTAAAGATTTATGTATTTAATTAAGATAATTTTTATCGTTTAAGAATTTGTGATTTAAAATACTACGTTGACTCTGAACATACATTTTAAATAATTATATTTATAAATAAATTTTATTACCGATACTTTGAATTTAGTTGGTTTCCATTCCACCGCATCCTTTGTTTTGGTACTTTACACTGGGAAAGTTAAGATGATCTTTGAGGACTTCACCGAAAGGACTTACTAGTTATCTTTCCAGTATTGTGATCGTAGGAAGATATTTTATGCGAGGGTGACAGCCGCCAATAAAATTTGAAAAATGCTGTCGAGCATGTATTCCTTATTGAAAATTTGGTTGATCCAACGGTGACCAATGAGTCGGTTCCTTTCCATTCGTCAGAATTGCCAATTTACGAAAATTGTCGGAAAGTAAAATCCTGGTTAGTTTTGGAGAGGTCTGAATGCACACTATCATTTGGCAGCGAAAGTTCACTGCGTAGAAGTCTGGTAGATTATTTTGTAACTCGGTGGACGAGTCTGAATTCGTGTCAATTTCCTTAAGAATATTTGACTTTCCTTTTGTGAAACTAGTAGGGGTCGCCGCGTCTCGATTAGCTTTCCTTTCATCTTGAGTAACAGAACAATCGACTATTTTGAGTTTGCCATCGTAGTAATTGACGTTTTTTCTATTGTAGCGTCTATCCGATTTTCGAATTTCAACTGGGGCACTACTGGCTGGCACCCGTCCGTATCCAAATTCGTCTCGACATATCCTAGACCACAGTGGTATAGTTGGCAACTGCTTGAGGAGTCGTTTGGAAAAAGTTGGCGAAAAGCGGGGGTTCAGGTCATCCCCGCACCCCTTGAACAATAAAGTCGCTACTTTTTTTTTCAATTTAACCAATCCATTTTCCTCGTCCTCCAGTTCTATTTCCATACTGCTGTTTTCGATATTTATCAAACTAGAATCCAATATTTCTTCCATTCCCGACGTTACTTCCGTTATCTACCCTTACAAAAATTCAACGGCGCTCATTACAGATGGTGATCCTTTTTCAGCGCTTTTACTTTTCGATATTGAAAACAATGATTCAATGATTTCCGTGGCTTGCGTATGGCTTCGGCAAAGGATCGGTTGACCGATGCAAAACATATAAAACTTTTTTACACCTTTTCTTTTGGTTGATAGTGATTTTGCCCAATTGTTTACGTATTGAGCTACATCAATTCCTATTTTGCATGTTGGTGTGATACATGACATGCAGGCTTCTGCGTAAGAAGATATCGTTGAATAACCCGCAAATGTCATGCAGCAAGCACTTAGTAACGCTTTGCTTGAATCACACTCCTGCAAGGAAGTTTAAACATTCATACCAGGGTGGTAAAATAGTTCATTTGCTCTGAAATTTACCACTTCTTTGGGTTATTCCGCGCCAGACTGAACCCAGCGCATCAACCACGTAGCAATAGTACCTGTATCTTGGTGTTAAGCAAGCACATGTTACAAATTTAGCGCTTTTCCTGACGAAAGAACAGCTCGATACAAAAAAATGTGTTGTGATGTATCTCCATTAACATGCTGTACATGACTCCTTCTGTTGCGTCGATACAGAGAAAGCTGGCGTCGTTTTATCTTTTATGAATTTGTTATACACTCGTATTTGATGCGGAGACCAAAAATGCACTGTGAATGGGTCAAAACCGATTTATCTTACAACGTTCCGACCTGCAGACCTTTTAAACCTTGCAATCGCATGAAGGGGATTGAAATCTCGATATTTCCCTTGCTGGAATTGGTACTTAGCAGTTCTTAGGACGCCGGCACTGTATAAGTGCGGTGGTTAGTTCAAATCTCCTTCGCTCATCATTTTTGCAGTTTTCTTCGCTCTATAAAATTCAGTTGACTCCTTGTTCAGTATGGAGACAACTCTCTTTCGGGATTCTCCGCGACATTGTCCCTTTCCACAATTGCCATTACCGTCAGATAAAACGCATTCGATTTTGATTAAATTTTCGGTTTCAGAGCGCGGTAGAATCTCACATTAGAGCTTACTTCCGCATTCACAGTATCCTGCAAGGACCATACAGATATTAAGTATTAACTACGCTTCAAATGTTTTGCAAATTATAAATCCATCAATTTGTTCTATAAAACTTGCCAAAGGCAAGTTGATATTTTCAAATTATTATTTAATGCTTATCTTTTATTTAGTTTATATCTTACCTATGAATCCACCAGACATTTTATCGCGACTTAGGTAGCTGTTTTTAAAGTGATATCCATGAGACAGCCGGTTCTCGTCAATTATTTTTTTGTCAAAATCTCCGTCCATTTCTGTGGCTTCAAGATATTAACAACGCTGAAATTTTTTCTGCCTTTTTTATCTTTCGTTTGTCTCTTTGTTTCCATAATGAGGTCATCGAAGTCATTTTTACTGAGAGTCAAAATAAATCCCAAGTCCAGTTTGCCGGACGGATCCGTTGTATCGGTCGTAGACGAGGTCGGGACGGGTGCATGTTGAGAAGAATTGCTGTCTGCGTCCAACAGCAAAGTCCTCAGCGAGTACCGGTTATTTGCTACATAGGAATAGAGGGAAACAGGTTTCATTCCATTGTTTACTTCATTTGCAATGACTTACCACACAGTATGTGTCTTTGAAACTGGAGCATTGCTGTTTGCAGCACAAACAATATCATTTTTATACTTAAGCATCGTTTCACCAATAGCTTTGGTGTCAATCGTGGCTGGACGACCTTTGGGCATGTTGGCAGATTATTGTAGAGCAAAATATTAAAAAAACAACACTTTTAAATAAACAAAGTTTTAAAAAATGAAGCAATGTAAAAACTTACCGATTATGCTCGTACACGAAAAAAGCGTGAACTTCTAAAAGCGTTGTAAAAAATTTCAAAATAGATCGGTTTTTAAATTTTTTTAGTATTTGGACTGTAATAATAACACTCGTGAACAAATTTATTCTCACTGAAGAATTCCATGTAAAATTGTGTCCTAAAGGACAGTCATGCCCTCTAAAAGAGTGAGCGTATCAAATTTGTCTACCTGCAAGTACATATGTCAATTGCAAAAAAATTGCACAAATTATACATATTTTCAAATCGTTACGATGCTTAGAATAGGCGGAAACCGAAATAAAAGATTATTGAAAACTGGATTTTGCCTTATAAAATCGGTTTGTACATTTTTTGCAGCTGTCACCACCTACCTACTCTAATATGAATGATAATCATTTTAAGTCCTTTTTTAACTGTTTTGTATTTCCCAAAGCGTCCGTTCCAAACTATAAGTCTGGTTACATATGTATATGTATATCTGCAAAAATCACTATAGACAAGCGTATAAAAAAATAATATTTGCGTAACTAATGAGCAACAAATTAGCGACAAAATTGGGACTAGTTTTGAAATTTTTATATCGCGTTTTACTCATTTTCTAGGGGGGTGCTTAGCTAACTTCACGTCAACTTAGCAAAGCACCCCAAAAAATTAAGAAAAAAAGAGCAACAAAATAAATTTTAATGTAATCACTTAGCAACTAATTAGCAACAATTTCTAAACGTGGTTAAAATCGTTTCAAGGACGTTTTGAATTTTTTTAGATTTTTGGTCCAAGTACGGCAACTCCATACGAATTTAAAAAAAAAAAAATTGTTGTCCAAAAAAAATAATTTTTGAGTAACTAATGAGCAACAAATTAGCGGCAAAATTGAGACTTGTTTTATATTGGATTTTACTCATTTTCTAGGGGATGCTTAGCTAACTTCATATCAACTTAGCAAAGCACCCAAAAAAATTAAGAACAAAAAGAGCGACAAAATTAATGTTTGCGCAACTAATTAGTAACAAATTAGCGGCAAAATACCAATAGTATATCGTTTCGATTTGCGATGGGTGCTTAGCTAACTTCACGCTCATAAACTTTTGTACTATGCTACTTCGGTTACTGACAAGCTGAAATCTTTTTTAACTCACCGCGCATTCAAAAAGCAAACAGCTGTTTAGTGAGGTGAACTTGTCAGTGATACGGAATTGAGCTGTTAGACTTATATCGTGCAAATACCAGTTCCCTAAAGTAAATAGTGGACACGCTCCTATTATATTAAATAAATTTAGGAAATAAAATATGTGGTGATTTCCGAAATAGTACTATAATTTCTACCGCTTTGAGTATTGTTGTTTTTTCCTACTAATTTTCTAATATCTAAACCAATCGGCCTTAAAGCTCAAAAATATTTAAAATAAAATATGTATGATTGCGCAGTCTGGCAACTTCTTTAAATTATCTGCAACTTTTACTCAATACTTTGTGCATTTTTGCAAATATATGTTTTTATTATGTCTTATTTAACTTTTAAACTTTTAGACTAATTAAATACCTAGAATTTAGCTCTCTGAAGTTGACACCACCATATGCAAATTTGGTTGTTCGTTTGTCCACCAAATATATTTTTTGGAACAACTTGTGGTTACGCTATCTTAACGTTAAGTTGACTTAGACACAACTAAAAACTAACTGAAGGAAATAAAACACAAATATGCAGGAATAAATGGCTCATTTAGTGCTCTCAAAATAGTCAAAAGTTTTTTTTATGTTCTTGAAGCCCAATTTATTTCTTTAAACTTTCCATTACGTTAAATTTACGTTTAGTTGACGTATCCACAACTTAAAAACTAACTCTAAATAAAAAAATACTATGCTGGAATTAAGGGCTCATTTAGTGCTTTTAAAATAGCCCACAGATTTTTTTCAAAAACAAAATTTTGTGTGTAGCTTACTTATAGTCAAGCTGGCGTATCTACAACTAAAAGCTATCAATATGTTAACTTTACGTAGATATCCAGAACTAAAAACTAACTCAAGAAAAAAATATGCAAAAATTAAACTTAGGCCCCTCTATTTGTAGTAAACATAAGTCACCGCAAATGGAAATGAAAATCTTAAAACTAAACTAATAGGTTTTAAATTTTTTGACAAATTCAGTCATCGAATATATGTAAGCATAAATAATAAAAAAAAAGTACTTACAGATACACTAAATCAAAAAACCAAAAGGCTACTATTTACTTATTTAACTGAATACTTATTTCATGTGTTTGGGATTTTTGTATATATTAACCAACTTACACATATGAATTTGTCCATTGTTTTTAGATTTCTACAAGTTCCTTTTATATCGTTGTATTCCACCCAATTATTCTTCCGTCTACAACTTACTGGATTGCCACCGATCTATTCAGGAGATGGCTAAGCAGAACAGACTAAACCTCATCTGGGTTCCAGGCCACAGGGACATCGAGGGTAACTGTATAGCGGATGAACTTGCGAGGGAAGGGACAACCAAGCAGATTCTTCCTGGTAAAGAACGTATTGGTATGCCCTTTGGTACTTGCAGGCTGCTCTTAAAAGAATATGCCTATGCTCGTGCGAATGAGAGGTGGGCACAAACCACGACTTGTAGGATATCTAGGCAGACTTGGCCTTGATGGGATCGTAAACGGTCGCGTGGTCTGCACACCTTAAAACGGGATGATATATCTGAGGTCATTGGCGCCCTTACGGGGCACTGCCTCATAGGCAACCATGCGGGGCGTCTCGGTGTACCCTTTCACAGATGCTGTAGAAGCTGCAAAAATTATGAAGAGGAGGAAACTGCTCTTCATCTTCTATGCAATTGTCCAGCGCTAGCCAGAAGCAGGTCACGCTTTCTAGGGGTACCACTTTTTGGAGACCTCGGAGACAACGGGCCTCCAATCATGGCTTAAGTGGGTCGCTAAAGCAACGGTGACAGCCACATATACCTACTTACCTACCTACAACTTGCGGTGTAGTGACCACCAATGCCTATATTTTCTATTGGACCAGAATTTCCGAATTTTTTTTTTTAGGACCATTTGTCCAAAAAGGGGTTGGTGAATTTTATAACTCCAACCAGCTTATAGTGATCTTCCTTGTTACCGCTTACATCAGGAAAACTTGTTCGAAGCCGGTCGATGTCTATTTTTCGCCGCTCATTTTCCAATTTTATTAAAATGAACGAAGCTGTTAAAAGAAAAATTTTTAGCATTATCCTCGCGATACATACAGCTGTGCTTACTTTTTAAAGCCAGCTTTAACATTTTTAAATAATTGCCATGTTTTACATGATAAATAATTTACGACTTAAAAGTAAAACCATATATACATACATACATATGGGAATTTCAACGGTAACGGACGCAACATTCGTACGCTTTTAAGTGCGTCCAAAACAAAGACACAAAGTAAAAGTTTATATGTATTGATATTGTTTTAAAGGGCTGACGGAGTGCTAGATTTTAATCTATACGGGAAGGATCTACTACAAATAAGTACGTAGTTATAAGCAATTATAAAGTGATACGGACGCGACAAAAAATATAAGTTTTTTTGAGGCGCGTTCAGAAATATACAAAATTCAGCAAATTAAGGATTTTTATATATACATACATATATATTTATATATGTTAATAAATGCGAACAGATGGCTGTTATTCGTAGGTTTATAAAATATGATATTTTTCTCTTAGTTTTTTTTAATTGAGTATAGAAGAAATACGGACGCGACAAAATTTTCCCTTAGCCAAAAAAATACAATTTTTTTTCATTATAACACTTCAATTTTATTGAAAATAAAGCAAAACAATAACGTAAATTAAAAATTCAAGTAACATTATAGTAAAAATTACTTAAAAAATTAAGAAGAAAGTTATTAGTTTTTAGTATGGTCTATTTTAATTTTTTTCTTTAATGAATAGGCGGTCCGAGCAACTTCAATGAATTTACTGTCGAAATATGAAAACCAATGCATACTTTTAACTCCTTTGATATTTGGAACATTTTGCCATAACTCTGACAGTTGATTAGAAAAACTATCAATTTGTGTTCCAGGGATATACAAAATGTTAACTCCATCAATGTTGTTCTTAGCACATTCATAGAAGCATGAAGCATCACCGAGAACAATATTTCTTGCTTTAACGATTTGCCATTTTTTTCATTTTTTCTCTATACTTTATTGTTATTGCTTTTCTTGTTGCTTTTGCCGTTTTTGCCATCTATACAATTTTTATATATTTAGTCAAGAGAGTCAAATTTTTGTAAATTTTGTATATTCGTTGTATATTTCGGCTCAAAATTAAAAGAAAATAAAAATTCCTTTATACATATTTATAAAATTAACACATTTGAGATTTATTATTCATCAACAAAAAGTTTTCAGGAACTGTTTGAATTTTGCACTCGTGGTGGACCTTTTTGTGGAAATGCCCATATGTACATTTGTACACATGTAAGTAAAATATTTTAAGAAATATGAAAAGTTTTAAAATTTTTAATCAAAGTTTGTGAAAAATTCGAGGTACGTTGTTTTTAGCTCATTACGTTTTAGTGAAATAATGTACAAGTTTGAAGTCGCAAGAACATTGATAAGAATTTTTTGTGAAGGGTGTTGCGTATTTTGTAAAATATAAATAGTTTTACATATGTATATACATACATACATATGTATGTATAAATTTGTGGAAGCATTGTTAAGAAATCATGTGTTAAACCTTTTGAAAAAATTCCTCAAAAATGATATTATTGAAATTTGAATTTTGCTTATCTAAAAAAAGCGTTTAACAATCTTCACGTTATAAAAAAATTTTAAGTTTTTATGACAACTGCTCGAAATTTCCAAGGTGTTTGTGAATTCTATTCGAAGTCTAAGTTGGTTTTTCTTGTTGATTAAACTTGTTTTATTAAAAATTAACGCTAATGTTTTTAGTTACTGTAGTAACTAAGTGTTCGCAATGATTGCAATTAGATTTTAGTTTGAATACTTATTTTAAACAAATTGTCTTCGTACTCATTTGGCATTATAAAAAGCAGGGCTGCAAACCGATGCAAAATCTATGTGGTTCGGTTCAGTGATTCGAACCACTTAGAATAAACTTGAACAGGTTTAAGAACCGGTTCGTAAGTACTCCTGGTACGCTACATAATTATTATGTAAAAAATAAGTCTTTGTTATTGACATGAAATTCAAAATATTATGTATCGTGTAATTAAGTGTTTATTATTTCATACATATATGTATGTACATACATACATACGAGTATATCGTTTAGAAAATAAAATTAGAAGGCACTACTCATTAAATTCCATGAAATAATGAAATAATTCTTTTAAATTACTTATATATTTAGTTTAATTATACAAAGTTCTAACTTAATAAAATAATGTCTTCTAATAAATCTGTATCTATGCTTGCTCTTAATTCAGATAAAATAAACTTTAAGGTAGAAAATGCTACGAACTTAAGACTTAACCATCCACGACTTTTTTCTGCTTTTAGTTTACAAGAATACCACGCAAAAAACATATTACTTAAAAGTAAATTCTTTCTTTGCAATTTAATTGATATATCATATGGATTAAGGATTTCACAAATGTTTTCAATTTGCTGCCATCATATGCAGTTCTTTTATATCATTAGCGCTTTTTAAGCAGAAACTTTTTAATTCAAGTAAACCCTTAAACATATTGTATGTGGACCCCATCGAGTCTCACATTCAATAATAGGCTTATGCAGTTTATCTGTTCGTAGCAAATTCACCAATGTTGGTGTCTTTACTACTGTTCTAGCTTTATTGCGAGTTTCAGTTATTTCTTTCAAAAAATCAGACACTGCTGATTTCCTTCTTTTGATTTCCTTCTTTTTCACTGTGCAACCGTTGACTAGAATGGAAGTTTTGAGAATTTTTATTTAGAAATTTTCCGACGCATATCATATTAGCAGCATTATCGACTGTTATCGAGTAAATTCGGTCCATATTTATCTCGAATGATTGGAGAGCGTCTACTATTATATTAGATAAATTGCAGCCGCTATGCTTGACAAATATTTCTTTCATTTTTAATTTTAATTTCAATACTGCCCTTTTCAGTATACTGCGCATTAATTCCTATTATTGATCTGTCGAGTCTACTTACACAATCTAATTTAATGGAAAGTAAGCTTTAATAAAAAAAACAATGATATATTGACATTCGAAAGGAAACTGTAATATACCGATTATTAAAGCTTGACGTCATAGCAGATCGTGGTACGGCCGCTCTTTTCACAATTTCTTTTTTGATATTTTGTCGGTTGATAGATATGCCCACTGCTCTACATAATGGATCAATAACTTTACGGAACCCGCTATCCTCTAACAATTTGAGTGGACGCCCATTCTTCGTCACCAATTCTATACGACCATCCAGCAGTTCTTGTTTCGACATGGTTACAGTTGCCGTAGGTGCTTTGTTTATTATGTATTTCATGATGCTATTTTCATTTGCGTCTTTTTTTTTTGTTTTTTCTTTGTATAAATTTCTTCATAAATGTCAGCGTGCTTTCGTTTAACGTGCTTTGTTAGGTTTTCTGTGTGCTTGCCCGTCATTTTAATTTTGCCAATTTTTAGACTCACTTGTATTAGATTGCGCGTCATAGACAAAACTTTTATGTACTGGATTAACACTCATTTTTATCAAATTATGCAAATCGCTAAACGTAATTATTGATAAACTCTTCAGAACCCAAGCTACAAAAGGCGCAACTGCGAAATTACAATGTTAAATGACAACTCATAGAGTTGTTTGTACAATGTCCAATGACAACTCACGAAGTTGCCATCAAATAAAATAATGTTGGTAGTTTATCCATAAGGATGGACTTTTTTAGGCAAGATACAATGCACAATTTGAAAAAATTCTTTAAAGGATTTTCGAACCGAAAACCACTCCCAAAAAATGGTTAGTAATTTTTTATTATTTTAACCCTTTCGATCCGAAAAGCCCTAAAAGTAAATATAACTTATTTTACATAATTAATCGTGACAATAGACGTAGAAGAAACGTTTGATCCATAAAAAAAGAAATTTAGATAATTAGGAGCGACAAAAATGTCCCGTCAGGATTTTTGGATAGGACATATTTATCCCGATCAGTATGTTATGCTCCCAAACCAGACATGTTATTACATCCTGTATGAAATCTATTGTTATTTCTAATCCAATGAACATTTTCGATAAACACAAAAGAGATACATACTTCAAATAAGATTATAAAATAAAAAAAAATAGTAAACAAAAGAAAAGTTAAATAATCAGTATTTATTTGTGAATGAACATTTTCGATAAACACAAAAGAGATACATACTTCAAATAAGATTATAAAATAAAAAAAAATCGTAAACAAAAGAAAAGTTAAATAATCAGTATTTATTTGTGATATGGTGCGAAAAAATCCTTGCAGAGAGGAATTTGGCATTCTTCCCATATTGTTTTCGTTCGTCTCTCTTTTTTTGTTCTGCGCAACTAGCACAACGTCTTCGGTTGGGAATTTTTACAGGAAAGTGCCCTGCGACTATTTTTCTAACCTCTAAGATAACCCACTGCGACGAACAGTTGCTCTTCTTTTTCCTTCTGCAATCATGTTTTCGGCCAAAACGATCATGAAGTCAATAGTGTCTAATAGATGGCAGACGATTATATGACATAATGATCATACAGCCAATAACAATCTTTATTTCTCCAACATCTGTAAGCTTTTTATTTTTGTGCGACGGCTTAGATTTGCGTAAAATGTCAATGCGATGGTTAGTACATTGAGTAATGCGCATAAAAAGGCTTTCCGGAAAAACTTTCATGAATACACCGTAAGAATTTTCAGTCCTTTCAAAGCGTTGGTATATGTATATCAATTCGATGGCTACTTACAGTTTTTCTTGGAACAAAAGCCGCATTGGGTGCAGACCATATAGTTGAGGTATTTTGGAAACTGGCTGCAGAGTTTATTTCTTCGAAGTTATCCTCTGTATCCTCCTCTTGATGATCATTATTGGCCTCCTCCATAGAGGTAGTTATCACTACTACCACTCGAAAAGTCGTGATCCTCATCAGAAGACTCTTAAATATCAGCAATTCTGTCACGATCAAGTGGTTTCAGCATTGTGAGTCTATTCAAAAATTATAAGGTGAATTTATGAATAATAATAATATGAAAGCATTATAAAATGTTGGCAGAAAATGAGTATGATAGATCCTGACTGGGACACTTTCAGCCCAACAAGATTACTGATGGGACACCTATGTCCCGGGAAGATAAATATACCAATAATATAAAAAATACATCAAACAATTGGTACTTACCGACTTTAGGAGATAACGAGAACACTAGCACAATCGATTACAAAACTTTCAGTCGATTTGAAACTTGTAAAATAACAATAATTCACAAAATTCACTACCTCTTACGAAATTCACGTCCAACCATGAGCTCGCTTTTGATAAATTGAACACGTGTTTTCTTCTTAAAATGACACGAATGGAAATAAATACCGTTAAGAATTGTAAAGGCTACGAAATGGGAGTAATTTGACCCATTTCCGCAGCATATTTTCAACGCTAGGTTTCTTTGAACATGTACCGGGACGCATATGTCCCCTTCGGATCGAAACGGTTAAGATGTTTTTAGTTGTGAATACGCCAGCTTAACCCATTCAAGCCCACGGCGAACCGGATGGGTTAGGAGCTTGAAATTTAAGAAAGTTTGTTTAATTGAGATTAGAAACAAGGGAACATAAAAATTGTGTTGATAGTTTAACTGGCTTCCGCTGTGGAGGTGCTACAAATATTTAACAGTGGGCAGTGCCTTATAGTTTCTGACCTCATCCTTGTTCACGTAAAATAAAATTTTTTATAATTTTTTTTTATTAAATTGTTGTTCAGTACTTTTATTCTAGCGAAAATAAAGATAACAGAGGCACATAAAAGCAATTCAGGTTGAAATCATAAGAATACTTGTACTCTTATTATATGGTTAAAGTTACTTACATACATATGTATGTTTTATTATTTTCAAAATAATATTTTTCAAAGCATTTTATGCACAACCTCACATCACATTTTTTGCATATAGAAGATGGATATATTGACTGTATGTATGACTGGAGTATTTCACTTCACCACTGGCTACTCTGAGTAGGCTTTGTAACTCCAAAAGTTTTGCAGTATCTGGAGGCAATAGCTCTTTGGAAATCCAATTGGGTTACGCTTTCCCCACGATGTAAAAGGGAAGCATTTTGAACCGAAACGTGTATTAACCATATACAAATCGAATACCACCATTTCCTTCCGCGAGCACCAATCCAGCATTAACGTTCTGATCCATTCTATCATTTCCCCCCTTGAATTTGTTGTATTGCAAAATGGAATGTGGCAAAGGAACCATTATTCTTTTTCTTTCGGCCCGCGAATATATTCCGATGGTAGTCAATAGTAATTTACCATGTATGGTTGAAGCAACACTTACAGTGGCGGACAAAAGTCAATATACACCCCCTATTTCCGTTGGATTTAATGTAAAAGAAGTTTATTGGAAAATTTAATGATACAGTTTATTTCAAATATATTTTCTTATCATGAAAAACAAAAAAAAATAAATTTTTTAACATAAAATAGTAAAGCTATGACAAAAAAACGTTAATTCAGGATTGACAAAAGTCTACATACAGTACATACATAACTTATCTTAGAGCGAAAATTTTGTATTTAACATTAGGTAACCCGATTTTTTAGTATTTAGTTGGTCCACCGTTTGCATCAATAACAGCCTGAAGCCGTCATGGCATCGAAGCTACTAAATTTGTCAATTCTGCTGAAGTAATACTGTTCCAAGCTTCAATAATGCGTTCTTTGAGTATTGCAGAGCTGAAAATCTGATTTTTTCTAATTTTTCTTTCTAAAATTTCCCAGATATGTTCAATAACATTCAAATCTGGACTTTGAGGTGGTGTGTAGTGGCCTTGGAGCGTGATAAAGCAACCAATCCTTGACAATATGGGCCGTGTGCTTTGGATCGTTATCCTGTTGAAAGATCCAGCCTGCACCAAGCTCCAAACTATCTTCCGAAGGCTTCAGATTAGCTTCCAATAATGCCTTGTATTTAAACCGATCCATATTACCCTCAATAAAAGCAAGCTTTCCAACTCCAGATGCCGCAACAGCTCCCCAAACCATTACGTTGCCTCCATCATGTTTTACTGTTGGTACTATATTTTTCGGACTTAGTGCAGTGTTTTGTTTTCTCCAAACTTTTGCCCTTCCATCGCTGCCGAATATATTAAACTTCGATTCGTCTGTAAACAAAACTTTTTGCCAAAAATCCATTCCCTTGTCCAAATGTGCTTTGGCGAACTCTAAGCGAAGTTTACGATTCTTTTCAGAAATAAGAGGCTTTTTACGAGGCGTTCTACTGTGGAAGCCGTTATTGTTCAGAGCCCTTCGAATTGTTCATGGATGAACAGACTTATTTGATGAGCTTGCTATGTTTTCGGCTAATTTTGGAGCAGTAATTTTGGGATTATCGTTCACTTCTTTAAGAATAAAACTGATGTCTCTTCGAGACAGTTTTTTCGGGCGGCCAACTCGCGGCTTATTTTCGGTGGAGCCATTTTTTTCATAGTTTTTTACTATGATCTGTACTGTTGGACGACTTAAATTACAAATTTTTGAAATTTCGCCATAAGATTTATTCTCATTTCTGTGTTGTATAACCAGGTTTCTTACGTCAATAGAAATTTCTTTTCGCGGAGCCATACTTGATGCTTAAGTGATTAAACCACAACTAAATTAAATACTAGCAAATCAGACAACATAATAAAGGAAAAAAATGTGAAAAAAACTGTACTTTTTCCATATAGCAACACAGAATATCGATCTACCTGCTAAGAAACCGGTCTTGTATATAGACTTTTGTCAAGGACGTTTCTGGGTTTTTCCACCATAACCTTTTTATATTAAGTTAGGTAATGGATTTTTTTAGTATATGTGATTAAAAAAGGATTTAAAATAAAACTGTATACCTAAATTTTTCAGAAGAGTGATTGTACTTTCTACACAAAAAATACAAGTGGTGTATGTAGACTTTTGTCCGCCACTGTACAACTGCATTGTCAACCCATTTGGTCACTTTTATGCCTGTATCTTTCATTATTGCACTTTGCACATGGGCCCGCTCTCGTTTTTTTAATTCCTCTTTGGAATGGAGAGGGCATGATTTGGAAATAATATTTTCTCGAATGATGCCTGTTCCTTGGTAACCCCGTTGTTTCAGTCCAACTAACGCCGAAGGAGTAGTGAATAAGTTGTCGAAGTGTAGGGAAAACTCTAGATGTTTGATGTTTTCATCGAATTCATCCAACATGCAAAACAACGAAGATATATTTTTTCCATATTTATGATATTCTGTTTTCATACGGGATTTGTTTCATGATACATTTCAAAATGTATTAAATATCCTAGAGGGGTATTTAAACTCCACATTTTGTACCCGAATCTTAATAGTTTGCCTCTAATGAATTGTTTACAACCGTGACGCCCATAATACTCTACCATCGATTCATCGTACGACAGGTTACTTTCGGGATGAAAATGCTTCTGAAAACGCTGCTTCAAGGCATCAGTAAATGGTCGTAGCTTCCATATTTTATCATTTATCTGCTGCTTTGCATTATCGATGAAATGTATGCTGTGGAAAATTTTATCGAAACGGTTTCTGCGCATAACATCACTAATCATCATCGTTATCAAAAAAAATTTTAAATTGCTCATGGGGCGATAGGTTAACGCAGTCAAGATAATTTAGATCTGGAAAAATTTGTTGGTACCTTGTATTATTATACCCAACCCACTGATATATTGGTTCACTACTTTGTTTAGCACGTTTTGTTCGCCCTTCTTCTTTTTCTTTGCAAATTTTTGCAGCCGCTTTTAAAGTTGGCGGTCGTTGACTCCGTTTTTGGTTTCAGAGAGCAATAAGTTTTTACAAACAATCTTATTTGGCGTTTTTTCCAAAACCAAACTGGAAGTTGACGAATCAATTGTTGGTATAGTGGCATCTAAGATATCTGCATCCAAATTTTGGGACGAATATTTCTTCAATAATCTCCTCCCCATCATCATCTGACATCAATTCCTCCAGTGTCAAACAAGTATATCTGAACATAAAAACAAATTTTATGACACACAAATACTATAAAAATAAAGTAATGCTAAGCACACTGATATACAAACACTGAGATAAGTTTCCTGTTGCTAATACCTAACAAAACCAACAAAAAGTACTGGGGATTCCCACTGTTACATATATGTAACGCCTTCATTATCGGCTCTTCAGTGGGCACCACTCCCAGGAAAAATTTTTTCTCCCATTTTTATAACTTACTTTGCACATTTATAAATAACCTTTCAAAAAAAATATTATTCTAAACAGACGTTTAAATATATAAATATCTGTTTTTACCTTCGACGTGACGTCATATGTATCTCCGCTTTTACCACTTCTAAAAAAACTTCACTTAGCGCACAATTCACTGCGTTGAAACTGAAAAGAAAACTGACTTGATTTTCAAAACGAATTGGTTGCTGTGCTGTATTATAATAAATAGACTAAAATTCACCTTTCTGAAGTTGGCAAGACAACTTTTACTTAAGGAAAAAATTATCTATTGGATCAGCTGAAGTTAGCGTGCCACATTTAAGAAAATTATGAAAGAGATCAGCTAGGGCATTTTTATTGCACAGTAATTTGCCGCTTTTTTGCCGTAATTAAACGGTAAAGAAAATTCAAAACAAACTTTTTAAAAAAATGTTTCATATGCACTGCCAACTTCAGGTGAAGTTAGCGTGCCACATTTAAGAAAAGTGTGAAAGAGATCAACTAGGGAATTTTTTCTTGCACAGTAATTTGCCGCTTTTTTGACGTTTAGTCCTTTGGTATACATTTTTACACCTGAATAAAAAAATTTAATCTTAAACTAGCACGCGAAATGGATTT
Organism: Philophylla caesio; assembly: GCA_963971545.1. Classification (NCBI taxonomy): domain Eukaryota; kingdom Metazoa; phylum Arthropoda; class Insecta; order Diptera; family Tephritidae; genus Philophylla; species Philophylla caesio. The sequence goes on along the minus strand of OZ020606.1, from coordinate 33,724,205 downwards.
TAATCTTAAATTCGGTGTGTAATTTGCTGGATTGTGTAAGATGAATAAAAATATATACATATAATAAGACAGCATAGTTAAACAAAAAACATTCGTAGATTCCCGTTTTTCGGCATAAATTTTTAGCAGTTTGGGTTTAGTACAAATATTGGCAGTTATTTAGGAGTGGTGCTAACATTAAAACTGCATTTTCGGTAAAAGCTTGACAATGATATCTTGAGTTTTCTATGTTGATGTTACATTATGTATGTGTACAAAGTTTTTTTTATTATAAATCTTAGCTTTAATCATTAGATTAGATCTTATTGTACGAATACTCTCTTCTCATAAATAAAATTACTCTATTATTATCAATTCTCTGAAGGCATGGCTTAAAGGAAATAAATTCAAATTTTTGTTTATCTCTTATTTGAGTAAATTTAATAAATCATATTTAAAAATCGATATTGACTGTATCACTTTATTTATAGTATGTAATTTGCTTATTTTTTGTTTGAATTGAACTCAGGAATAAAATGATCAGTCCGCATACTGTCATATCAGCGACATTTTAAGCAACTGATTTTATTATCTTGAAATTATTTCCGTAATTGAAGAACATTCCCCTTTGCACTGTCAATACCATAAAAATTATACAAAAATAGCTGTTTAAACTTGTTTTCACAATACAGTTACAAATACTCGTATGCATTCGTTTTCGCCTGTTCATGGTCAGCATGATATGTAGGTAGAATAATGAAAGGTGAGCTTTATTCCCCTTAATAATTTAACATATGATGTTTTATTATACAAATACTTGACAATTTTTATAAAAACTTATTCAAACTCTGGCTTTAGAAAACCTATTATCAACAAATAAGAAAAAATATTCAAAATTTTAAAACAATCGATAATATATGTACAGTGGATCACAGCTTATTTCGTGCAGTTCCTAAATAAAATTTTGAAACCTAACAGTTAGTTAACTAGAGATGATATCAAAAAGATTTAAACGCACAAGTTTTACAAATGCATTTCTTTATTTAACCAAAAACTTTATCTTCATATGTTTATATAATCGCGGTTTTAATAACACAAAATCTTAAATTCAACGAAAAGTTTAGCCACAGCTTTAAGACGATTTTCCATCGAGGCCACAAGTTTTTTAGTCATTTCACGTGGGATCTTCTCCCATTCTTCAACCAGCGCAGTTTTTAAATCCTTCAGGTTACTAATCTGCCTTTTGCGTATAGCCAAGTCCAAAATTGACCACAAATTTTCAATAACGTTCAAGTCGGGATATTGTGGAGGCGGATTCATGAGGTGTGGACAGTTCCATATCAGCCATAACTGCACAATCCCCGATTTGTATTTCGGGTCATTGTCTTGGTAGTAGCGGAAACGATCGCATATACCTAAGGCATCGGCGCTTTGTAACAAATTGTCCTTCAATAAGTTTAAGTAGACATTTTTGTCCATAGTCCCATCAATAAAAGTTATCTTGCCAACTCCAGAGGCTGCCATACAAGCCCAAACCATCACACTTCCTCCACCGTGCTTTACAGTAGCCTTTAAGTTCTTATTTTCCAGCTCTGTGTTGGCCTTACGCCATACGTAGTTCATGCCATCCGAGCCAAATAAATTGAATTTGGACTCATCAGCAAAAATTACGTCTTCCCAGAAAGAAATGGGCTTAGTCACATACTCCTGAGCGAATTTAAGCCGACTTTGTATATTTTTTTTTATATAAAAAGCTTTTTACAAGCTACTCGGCCATTGTAGTCATGCTCTCGCAGGACACGACGCATTGTTTCGGCACAGCATGACACCCATTTCGTTTTGAACCTCCATCACCAATTTTGGGGCCGACATTTTAGGATTTTCCTTAATTTTTCGGACTATTTTCCTTTTATCAGCATCAGTGAAAATTTTATTTGGCGCATTTCTGCCCTTATCCGCTACTCGATTTTCGCGTACAAATCGCTGAATAATGTATTGTACTGTGCTGGAACTTAGTCCGACCATCTCCGCAATTTTTCGCTGGCTCTCTCCTTTTTTAAAATGGTTTAACACTAGTTCGCGTTTCTCTAAAGTAGTCCGTGGGCCCATGTTATAAGAACGAAGTATTACTATTTTTTGATGCGGGATTGAATAAAAATTAAGTTTAACAATATCACAAAAGAGTTACAGTTAATTAAGATGAAAGTGTCACACAGAAATACGTTTTAAAAAAACTGCACGAAATAAGCTGTGAGATTTTTTTTTCTCAGAAAAAGTTTTTTGCAGTATTTCTAAGAGGACATTACCTTTTTTAGGCTTTCTTTTTTACGCATTAAATTCGATAAACATGAAGGTAAAATATTACATTTAAATATTTTTTAAACCATCATTAGCTGTAATCCTACAACGTAAAAAAGTTTTATTTCGCAGCTGCACGAAATAAGCTGTGAGCCACTGTATATTATAAGTTCCACATGAAAAAGTTAATTTTTTGCTACAATTCAACAATTTTTTTTACCAAGTTCTGCAAAGGAACAACACAGTTTCTAAGGGCGTTCAAGATGGCTGATTTAGAGCGAGAAGTTGCCAACGTACAACACCTTTCATTATTGCATCATGATTTTCAGTCTTACAAAGAGGCACATAGCCGACTTCAGTGAATAAATAAGTCACATCGGTTTAAGGAATAAATGCACAATGGATGCTATTGTCTGGTTCCTATTTAGATTCTGACGCTGGTCCCGAAAATCGAGTAAGATTTAGGGATAAGTTTTTGAGAAATGAATTTGCAAATAAACAACTAATAAACTAATGGACGTCAAAAATATTATTACGTATAGGCACCGGGTGGAAAAGCAAGGTATGTTGACTGGTGTGGAAAGGGAGTCAAACATTTTCTTTCTGGTTCCAGTTGAAAAGAGGACAAGAAAACACTTCTGAAGATAGTAAGATTGTTTCAGATTTTTAGAAATAAAAACTATGTACGATTGTGAAGGGTTTATGCCGCCCGGGTAAACAACCACTTTCTGCACTTAGATCCACAATCGAAAGGTTTTGTATACATCCTAAAAGTTCAATGCCCAAATACCACCGAAATAATAATTTACGGAAAGTTTACATTCTATTACACAGTGTGACACTCCAAAATACTTGGGAGGTGATAATATTTTTCTTATAGTTCTTATCGAGTAGAACGAGATTCCAATTTTTGGAATTTGTCAAACACCCCCAACATCTCGACTTAACCTTTAAAACCGATTTTTTCGTGCTTTTGCGCACTTCTTAGCCATATCTAACTAACAACCGATTTTCATTCTAAGAACGGTTTAAGAAAGAAGAAACTCAGACGTCTTAATAAAGCTGAAGAAATTTACTTCTTTTTTTGCTTTTGGCGATATTTTCACACACTATTTTATAAAAACACAAAATGAGTTTTGATTAGGTTCAAATAGTACGTTTAATACCGAGTTCAACGAATGTTTCTTTTAAAAAATCGGCCAAAAAGTGACTGAGTTATTTTAGTTTTTATAAAAACGAAATTTTTGCAAAAATTTGCTTCTGTTGTTCTTAAGGAAATTATCACTTAATTTTTGAGTTTTTACTAAATTTTGTAGTCTATAAATTTCCGTTATACTGAAGTGCACTTTTGTTGTGTTTGCTGTTAAATTGGATAAAAATCGTGGTAAAGTAAAACTAAAATGTGCAACAAACGTAATAAGTTATGCTACATTTGTGGCTTATTTATGGATACAAGTCATCGGCGTGATTTTAAAAATAATATTGGTGTTGTAAAAATATATAACAAGATTTTCGAAAGGTTTTATAGTGCGAGTCGCTGGTACGAGCCAGAATTTATTTGTGAATATTGCTGTACAACATTAAAAAAAATTAAAGTTCAACAATCAATTACTTTTCCCTTTTCTGTGCCTATGACTTGGCATCATCAAGCATATCATAAACAAGACGATTGCTATTTTTGCAAAACAAACGTTTCAGGTCACAATTTCAAATCGCGGAAAAACGTAAAGTATGCGAATGTTGTTACGGTTACAAAACCAAAATACTTTAATGCCATAGTGCCTACAAAAAGTGAGTCAATTGATGCTGGTGAAACATATTTAGTAGGGGAAGAATTCCTTCCTTGTAAATCAAAAACAACGGAAAGGCATTTGGTTTCAAATTCTGATTTCGCCGATCTCGTGCGTGATTTGCATTTATCGAAACAAGAATCTGAAGTCCTCAGTTCACGACTGAAGCACTGGAATTTAGTGGAAAAATATTTTCAAATAACATCGGGTAGAAAAAGCGACCGCACTTTGATACTTAGAGAAAGTTTTAAAACTGATGGCAATGACTGTGATGTAGTACATTGTGTAAATGTACCAAAATTAATTTCGGCTTTAAATTATAATTATAATGCAGATGAATGGCGACTTTTCATTGATGGATCGTGTAAAAGTATGTACCCTAAAAAAAAAAATACATTCGTGTTCCCTTAATGAAGTCTGCAATGTCACCCTTAGGTGTAAAAGCTGTGTTATTACACAATGAAAATATCTTACCATCAGTTCCAATCGCGTATGGGGTTAACAAGAAAGAAACGTATGAAATGATGGAAAAAATTTTACGGTTGATCGACTAAATGGAAAGTCATCGCTGACTTAAAAGTTTTGACAATTTTATTTGGCATGCAAGGTGGCTACACAAAACATCCTTGCTACCTTTGTGAATAGGATAGTAGGGCATCCAATCGCTATGATCGCAAAGCATGGCCATCTCGAGAGTCACATCAGATAGGTAGGAAAATCGTTTTAAGCCTCCCATTGGTAAAATCTGAGGATGTTTTACCACCACTACACTTAAAGTTGGGATACAGGAAACAATTTGTAAAGAAATTGGATGTGAATAGCGAAGCTTTTCTTCATCTTAAAACTGTATTAAATTTAAGTGAAGCTAAAATAAAACCCGGTGTTTATTAATTTATTTTCATACCTAATTGTTTCTTATTTTTTTTTATAATATGTGTATATATGTAGGTATTTTCATTGGACCTCAATTTCGCAAATTTATGAGCGACATTACCTTTATGAACAAGTTAAGCTGAGAAACGTCCATGGAAGAGTTTTGCAGCGCTATGTGATAATTTCCTTGTGAACAACAGAAGCGAGACTACATCACGGTTGTAAACGAATTTTTAAGTGCATATGGTGAAATGGGTTGCCACATGTCGATAAAAATTCATTTCTTGCATTCGCATTTGGACTTCTTCCCACATAATCTGGGCCAGTTCAGCGATGAACAAGGCGAACACTTTCACCAAGAAATGGCTACGATCGAAAAACGTTTCGAAGGAAAAAACAAAATAATATGATGGCAGAATATTGCTGGTCAGTACAACGCGAAACTGACGATGCTGACCCTATGCGTGTAACTCGAAAGTGAATGTAAAAGGAAAAAACGGTTTCCAAAGAGGATAAACCCCATTAGTCTTTTGCTTTTTAGTCATGCTGCGGTACCGAAACGCCATCTTTAATTTTCATTAAACCAGAAGATTTATTTTTAAATTTCAAATTTTAACATGTACTTAGCATTTAAAATAAAAATTCGTACAAAGTTTTATATCAAATTAATAATTAATTTACACTCTCTCCAGCTTTGGTATATACATACATAAGTACATAAGTACATATATAAGTAAGCATAAACTTAACTAATACAGTGAAATATAGATTTTCCTATCCAACGATATATGTATAAACATTTTGCACATATCTGGTTAATTTACCTTAACTAAAACATACAAATTTTGTATCCCTCCAAAAAAAAAAAATTTGCTGTTATAATCAGTAGATAGATATAAGTTATAATAAAAATTTGAATCCACATTTTTTTTTTGTAATATACGTTTTTTGCACGTCTTACATTACAAATCATATTTCAATACTTATTGAAATCCATACAAAAAAGTTTGTTAGCTCTGAAATTTGAAATGGATTTAATTTGGCGACAACGACAACTGCAAGATTGCTGCCGTGAAGTCGAGCTGTTGTCTCAATAACAGTGCCCATAAGAACGTGTGTATTTTAATATTTGACTGAGGCTGCATGTCCCTTGCTGTCTTCAAAGTGTTCAAAGCATTAATGCTTACCAAGCAATCCCGTACAAGTTGCTACCAAAGAGTAATCTCTTGTTTTACTATTTTACAGGTGTATCAGAAGGCATCTATATATGTATACTGACTAACGGTCGTGATCGTCTTGATATGCCTGCAGTCATAACTGACATTGATAAGACTCAACCACCACTTTTACAAAACTTTGGAAGTCATAATTAAGATAGAGAAAAATTGCAATATACATATGTACATACCTAAGCTGCATAATTCATGAGCGTGAAGTTAGCTAAGCACCCATCGCAAATCGAAACGGTATACTATTGTAATTTTGCCGCTCATTTGTTGCTAATTAGTTGCGCAAAAATTAATTTTGTTGCTCTTTTTGTTCTTAATTTTTCGGGGTGCTTTGCTAAGTTGATATGAAGTTAGCTAAGCACCCCCCTAAAAAATGAGTAAATCGCGATATAAAAATTTAAAAACTAGTCCCAATTTTGCCGCTAATTAGTTGCTCATTAGTTGCGCAAAAATTAATTTTGTCGCTCTTTTTGTTTTTGTTTTTTTGGGGTGCTTTGCTAAGTTGACGTGAAGTTAGCTAAGCACCCCCCTAGAAAATGAGTAAATCGCGATATAAAAATTAAAAAACCAGCACCCCAAAAAAACAAAAACAAAAAGAGCAACAAAATAAATTTTAATGTAATCACTTAGCAACTAATTAGCAACAAATTACAAACGTGGTTAAAATCGTTTTAAGGACGTTTTGAACTTTTTCAGATTTTTGGTCAAAGTATGCCAACTCCATACGAAATTAAAAAAAAAAAATTTATCCAAAAAAAATAATTTTTGCGTAACTAATGAGCAACAAATAAGCGGCAAAATTGGGACTAGTTTTTAAATTTTTATATCGCGATTTACTCATTTTTTAGGGGGGTGCTTAGCTAACTTCATATCAACTTAGCAAAGCACCCCGAAAAATTAAGAACAAAAAGAGCGACAAAATTAATTTTTGCGCAACTAATTAGCAACAAATTAGCGGCAAAATTACAATAGTATACCGTTTCGATTTGCGATGGGTGCTTAGCTAACTTCACGCTCATGCATATTTCATAAGTTTAACATACTTTTTTTATTTTTTATTTATTGGTTTATGAAGACAATGAACACAAATTCTTACAGACTACACATATTAGAAAGTATTACATATTGTTAAAAAATATTACTGTCATTAAAGACGAATTCTCCCAAGTGTACCTGCATTTTTTCTATGGTCGAGCTTTTCTCGTACAATAAACGTTTTTCAGTTCTAAACGATAAATAAAAAAATACAACTTTGATGATTTTTCGAAATTCGATAAATTTTTAATTATTGTAACTAATATTTAAAAAAATATTTTTTTAAATACAATTTTCTTAAACAAATTCAATTAAAGTAAACTTCTATACGCTTAAAATTTTTTTTTTTTCATAATATATTATTTCTTATTTAATGAATAACCATATGCAAAAAAAAACACGAAAACTTTCACATGGTAAAAAGCTATACGTGTTAATAGAACTTGAAATAAATCTAGACTGTTTCAGTAAAGTATGGACATACATATGTATGTACATAGATCGAAATTTTACAAATAGTATAACATATCAAGAATGATAAATTATTTATTAAATTTATCATTCCTTAGAATATATAGTTATGATTTTTAGATTCTTACCTGAGTGTACACATATGCGGCAAAGTTAATACAGAAATCAACAATACGAAGCCGAGTTGATAAAAAACGGAAGCACTTTATGCAACAGCTGTGAAGTTTGCACCAAATATTTATGTATTCTTCACGAAGGGCAACTAAGCAGCTGTATCAATGCAAAACTGGATTTTCGTTATAGGATTTGCAGGGTTGAACGTTACTCCTAACAGACGGTGGTCAGCCAAATCGAATTCGATGTCGACGATGGCCCACACATTGCTTAACTTTGCTTTACTTGCCGAAACTGCGATTAAACCTGCTAGCTTGCACTAGTGTACTGGGCCAAAAGCGACTGGTTTTGTAGATATATTTGCCATTTATTTTTTCCGATCGTTATTGGTTTAATAAATAACTAGTTTGCACTTGGTTTGGATGTTGCAGATGCAACAAAGATAAGTATGCCCTGATACTTTGTACTACGTTATACTATTGTGTTGCAACATTTTTTATTTTGTACATAATATATTTAATTTTATATCACATTCATTCGAGATTCACTAATAAATAAGATTATTTTTGATTTGCAAATTAAAAAGCGTATAAAATCAGCACACGAAAATCTACTTTTACGCCCCGAGAGAGGCAAGTATACAAGTTCCATATGCAATTCGCTATATTTTATAGTCGTTTTTTATATAAATTCAGCGATATTGTTTATTTTTGTCCCATTATTTACAGCGATGCAATATTCCCAAATAAATATGAAATATAATAAGCGACAAAATGCAAACAATCCCGACCGAATAGAACTAAACAGCAACTCGAATTTCCACGAATTGGGCGAAGAAATATGAAAAGGAAATACAAAATGCAATTAGCAAAAACACAGGGTTGCTTTTAGAGCTGCCACTTCGGTATAAATTATGGAGTAGGTAGTGGTCAACGTAAATGTAGATAAACGTAATCTCGTGGAATAACGCTTACGTTGTACTAAACAATAAACTGATTCAAATCTAGGTTTTACAAAGAGCAAGTAGGCTGATGCTCTAAATAAATCACACCTTTACTAATAAGGAGAATGAACGCGTGTGTGTTTGTATGAATGTTGTTAAAGACAAACATTACTATTGCGCTAACTCATTGGTAGACAAGGGACGAAAAAAAAATATTTTTTTTCCATATTTCAATATAAAAAATGAGTTTGTTCTAAACTTCGCATAAAACTGTTGAGCATACATACATACATAATTATATGTTTTAAGATATTCAACCATAATATGCACTGATCGTTTTCCAAATAATCACGTGAAGCAAACGTAAGAACAGGTTTGCTAACAATATATGCCAAATAGACTTGGAAATTAAAAGACTTGAGACAGAAACTACCAATTAATTTAAAAATACAGAGAAATAGTCACTGCCGATGCTTGCTGGTATCCATCGATGAAAAAAAAGGGACATACGGATTAGTTTAAAGTAACTGGAGAAAAACCTTTGTAAATAAACTTGAATAACTAACCATTAAAACGCTTACGCTGTGTTCGTCGATTTTTTCGTGATTCGCATGGTGATTAAAATGGTGTTTCCACGGCAAGTGAATCATGTTTGAATTACGAATCACCAATCACCCCGTTTACAAGACGCATTCGTGATTCGTTTGGCATATCTGTTGCTGTTGTAATACATACTTACATACATACTTTTGCGTCGTCATTCATTATAGGTTAGCCCAACAACCTCTTTTACATTTTTACATGATTATTTTTTTCACAAACTCAACGTTTGCAATTTTTGTATTGGTATGATATTTATAAGTATGTACCTTGGTAGATATTTTCGATACATTTCCGATTAAATTAGAGACGGCTTCGATTTTTTCTCGATTCGCATGTAGATTCAGATTCAATCAACTACAAATGAGATGATTCGCTCACAAAAATTTGTATGGGGAATCGAGTGGATTCGGTTCGTGAAGCCAATTACGAATGAGAGAGCGAATTACGAATGGGAGAGCGAATCATGAGGCGTGGAAACATCGTATTAGATTAAATCACTCACAAATGAGGCGATTCGCTCACAAAACATTGTATGGCGAATCACGTCGCTTAGTAATTGGAGAGCAAATCACGTGCCATGAAAACATAATAAATAAACTATCAACAAGTGTTGTGTCTTAAAAATAAAAACTTATCGATAGTTTGATATATTTTTTAACTCAACTCAACTTTTAAGGCGAATTCCAACCGAACTACAATAAATACATGCCCGGCTTTCCTCTAGAGATCGTATGTGCGCAGCTAGCGAACTATCCAAGGCGGATTCAAAAAGGTGGCGTTGAGGCGCCAGCTGCCAATATAAATGTCTACTGGTATTTAACATAATGCTCATCAAAAAGCAAAAATAAAATACATGTTGGTTTTTGACGTATATACGGTTACCGCCACCCTATTGAATCCACCTTGGAACTATCCCAACGCTGGCACCGAATCAGTTTGCCTTTGTGCGTGGTGCTGCACATGATCTACGGATGTTTGTATTTTTATGCGAGACAAGTTCTCACATACTAACAGCCTAACCTAAAATTCACGCACTCCGGCAATTTTCTGTCAAAAATGTCTCATGCTCATACAACTTGTATGGGAGCAACCCAAATTGAACGGCGTGCGCCAAAAGCTAACTCAATTTTCATTTTGCGTGACATTTCGATTTGACGTTCATCCCACAGTTGAGGGTGATGCGCATTGTTTGGATGAGCAAAAAAATTATCAAAAAGCTTTGAATGAAAACTTTTTATAAATTTGTACATTGTTTGGAACTTGGGATTATAATTTTTATGATTATTATTGATTATATAATATAAAAGAGGAAACAAATCAATTGCCAAACTTGTTAATAAGTTTCCTGTGTTGAAGCTCTTCATATAAATTAAGAAAATATTTAATGTTTAAATAAAAATTAATATGTAACATAAGGTAAAGCAAATCTTTAAACTAAATAAATAAATTGAACCAGCGCTGAAAACTTTCACCTTGTATTGTTCTCAAACGAATTTGGCGTGGACGTGGTTAAAAATCTTGCGCGCGTGCGTCTCAAAACGCAAGCCGTTTATATTAGGTTACACTGTAAGACAAAAAATGATGTACTTGTGTGGGTAGTTCATACATATAAATGTATGTGTGCGTTTTGCTCTTTGTTTGCCTATATGCATACAAACATACATATGTATGTATGTATATAAAATGAATAGCACACACCAGCGCCACACGCACACACAGTTCAAACGAAAGCAAAAATCGTTTGCTTTGTGGCGATTTGCGCAGAGAGAGGCAATTTTTGAATCGCGGATTGCGTGACCTTGTTTGTATAGAACTTGCTCTCATTCATAAAATCAGCATGGTGCTTGCCAAAAAGAGACGAAGTTTTCATGTTTATCTTTAAGGCTTAAGGCTCAGTTAGTCAAGAAAATTTAAAAATAAAAATTAATGATGAAAAGTAGATCGTATCCTCCAATAAAGAACTGTACGATAACTTCTGACCTGACATCGGAGCACTATCGATAGTACAGATGTTAAAATTTTTGTTTTGAAACATCGATGTTTTTTTTACTATCGATGTTTTTTGAGGATATTTTATCTCTAGAAATTTTATCCGTTGCTGATTTGTGGAAAAGACGACTTTGAGGTAAACAAGATTTATAAAAATTAATGCGTACCTACTAAACTCATAATCTTTCACAGTTTAGCTAAACTTTAATATGTGTTGGTGGCTTGGAAGGATGGAGTGAAAGAATCTTCAGCAAAGCTGGTATTGTTGTGAGTGATAAAATATAAAATCGTCAAATATGGCCAAAATAATTTTTATGAGTAAAAATTATTGGTTAAAAACGAATAATTGTTTAAGAAAGTAGTTTCTCACAAAAATTAATTTGGCAGTCTGATCTCTAATATTAAAAACTAAGACTAAAAAGCTGTATTGTGCCTTGCATTTATGCAAGTATTTAATTTATTTAACAAGATATCTATAACACAAATGAATTGTGTGGTTTCTAAATGAACATTTTCATATTAGTTTTGATTTTTAATTTCATTTAAAATAATAAATGTACCTAATATATGAAAAAATATAAAGCGTATTTATAACGATTTCCATTTAAAATGAAAAGTTTCTATTCCCATGAAAATCCGATAGTATCGATACTATTGATGTTTTATTAGCAAAAACATCGAAACATCGATTGTTTCAAACATCGATGTTTTTGCAGCTCTACTAACTGACCCTTGAGCCTTTACTGACCGTAATATGACCGGTAAAATAGTTGTCATTTATAGTTGCACAAAAGAGACAATGATCATTAATGCTAATTTCGCATATGCGAGAAAGAAACATACGATACATTCATAGGAGTTTTGCAAATAGCGCGCAGTATTCGGAAAACTCTGAAGTGTATAGTTGCGAAAACTTTGAAATCGTCGTGTTTTTGTAACAGATAAGTTTTAAGTGAAAAAATAGTTTTCTAAATGCTAATTATAAAGAAAAGAAGATTTCTTAATCTAATATACAACATGAAAGAGCTCTGCGCAAAAATACTGATGGAGTAGCTGTAGTTTGTCTGGTCAGGGATATTTTTTTCAGGACGGACGAAGAAGGCTTACACCGGAAACAGTTCAGCGCAAAAAATTGTTCATCAAAATATGTTTAATTTTTTAACATGATTAAAGTTGTTAGCATGTAGTAAATCAATAAAATTTAATTGAAAAAAATAAAAAAAAAACTTGTTTATTTAATAAAAAAAAAGGAAATATCATTTGATGTAGGTATAAAGAAATATGATGATTTTATAGGGAGCATTGACCCAGTAAAAAGACCGAGAGTGAGCAGTAGAGCTATATACATATATGTATATGTATATATTCGGTAATATTAATGTGTTAGAGTGAAATACAATATCACACGTACACATTTGTTGACGTTTTTACATAGTGGCCCCTTAGAAACTGATAGCAACTTTGTTCTAAGAGCTGACAAAATTGTTTCAGCCACAGACCATCAGATGTACGGTAAATTAACCGTAAGTAAGAAACAAGTCGGTTACGGAAAATACACTTTGGCATAGAGAGATCAAGTTCTAGAGAATTGGAAATCGTATTGAATTCTTGCAAGGTTCTATTTAAGGGAGCATTTTTACTGTAGTAAGTTTTGCTGAAAGCGACCGGAAAATCGTTATTACTTAAGCGAGAAATAATAACAAACGATCCATCAATATTGCATGCTAGACGGTCAGAAATAACACGATTGGACCACGTCAATATATACTGAACGTGCGACACTGCCCAATGGTAGAAAACTGCTCGCAGCATTGTGATATGTACTTTTAAAATTTGTATTTTTTTACATTTTCAGGAATATTCACCATGAACATTGAGCAACACATAATTCGATGTAAATTCTAAGGGCTTGAAGTATCAAAAGTCCTTCGCAGCTGTTTTCATGGCACTGAAATCATAAAAAAATTAGCTTTCTTTTTGATTATGCATACAGACTCTTTTAGGAATACTCTGCTTTAATTGATAGCTGTAGTTTCGCTTGCGCTCCATGCAAAGCAGTTATTTCCTTCTAGTACATTTAAAAAAAGTGGGCGCTGCGGTCGAGTTGGTAGCGATGCGTGCTATAACTCGATATACCGGAGAGTATGAGGTTCGAATCTCAGTCAGGGCAAGCAAAATGTTAATCATAGAAAAAGTTTTTTCTAGTAGCGGTCACTCCTCGGCAGGCAATGGCAAACCTCCGAGGGTATTTCTGCCATGAAATAGCTTCTCATTAAATACAACTGCCGTTCGGATTCGGCACAAAACTGCATGCAAGATATATTAAGACACATACTTTTAAGAAACACAAGTTTGCTCAAAAGAAATTAAGAACTATTGTAAGAAATACAACTCTGAAGCTACATCCGGTCTTTTTGTTGGGAAAGCGCCTATTTTTCGAACGCCGGTGCCGCCGCCCCAGAAAATTAACTGGCTCCGGAAGCGTCGGGAAATCTTGGAATTGCAAAGAGAAATCCAGCAGTTGGAAGGAGCAGCCAGCTTTAAAGAGCAAATGCTTTATGGATATTGAGTACGCTGTGCCAAAATTTAGCGGCGACAGCAACACGCGATAGGTGCATCACTTTTTAGATGATTTTGAGGAGCTGATGCGCCGCATAAATGCCGACGAGAATTTTAAATTGTTAAGTCTTCGCCGCTCGCTAACCGGAACAGCTGTCAGCCGGCATGACATATACCGTGCACTGTCAGAGCGCCGCTGGAATAAGAAAGACGAAACGCTCCATTCCTACGTGTTGGCGGTGCAATCCATCGCGAAGAGAGGATGCATTGATGACATCGAAGTTATCAATTTTATTATTGATGGCATAAGTGGCAGCGTTGCCAACATAAACCTGCTGATGACAGCGCAGACCATAAGCGAGCTTAAAAGGCTCATAAACCGCTTTTATGATCGCTACCTAAAATTGGACGCAACCGCCACTCCCCGTCCTTCCGGAATCACCACAACAAAAATCACAACACTGAACACTGCCGTTAAGCAAGCCGCCGCTGCCAGTAAGGAAATGAACGAAGCCCCTCTGTGCTTCAATTGCTCAAAAAAGGGGCACATAAAACCTAATTGCCCTTACCCGATACGCCCGGATGGAGCATGCTTTCGCTGCTGGCAACAAGGCAACAAGGCCACAACCATAACTCGTGCCCAAGCCCTCGGAAAATTTTACAGCCCGTAGGAGAGCGAACAGTTGCGACTGGAAAAATTGCTGCGATGAAATAGAATCAATAAATCTGGTGAGTATTGCCTTTTCACTCAAGTCGGGGAATAGTGCATTTTTCAATAAAGTTTTTTCTCTTTTCGATACCGGTAGTCCAATTAACCTTATAAAGCGGTCATACGTGCCAGAAGAAGAAATAAGACTTAATCCATTGTTGGATAGATATTGCGGTATTGGAGGACGTTATTTAAATATTATCGGGTAAGCCACTTGCACCATTGAATTCAAAAATGTAATTAATGAAATAAAAGTTTATGTTTTGCCAGGCGAGGGAATGACGACGCCGGTTATCCTCGGTCGAGATTTGATATACATACATATAATAAAAGTAAATTGAAATATAATATAACTGATTTAATTTATTTGCGAAAAAATATCTTTACCACCGTCTGATTTATTAAACACATTAGGCGAGTTCAATCTTTTAACTGTAAGCAAACTTTAGAATAAGATTTGCGCTAAATGGGGACACAATTATTGGTTTCAAGGGCGGTGTTCATTCGGAAGTGCCAGACCTTTTTAATATTGACACTGTGTGCAGTGCTGTGGAGTTAGACGTAAACTGCAAAATCGAGTTTGTAGGGCACAAATAAATTACTTAGTTTATGAAGCTTATATTGAACCCGATAATGTTACTGTACAGCCTTTTGATTACAAGATGAGGATACATTTAACTTATGTTATTCCGTTCCATTGCGTGCCTAGACGCCTGTCGTTTTCCGAAAAGAAAATTGTTCAAGATATCATAAAAGACTTATAAGCTGACGGAATAATCAGACCAAGTAATTCTTCATACGCCTCTCCAGTAGTCCTTGTTAAGAAAAATAATGGACAGACCAGGTTATGTATTGATTATCGGGGACTGAACAAATTAACGGTTCGAGGCAATTATCCTTTGCCTCTCGTTGACGATTGTATCGAGTACTTAGAAGGGAAAAATATATTTTCTGTGCTAGATTTGAAAAGCGGATTCCACCAGGTCGATATATCGCCGGAATAGCGTCTGCCGTTTTCCAACGCTTTATAAATAATATTTTTAAAGATTTAATCGACGAAAAAAAATTATCGTATATATGGACGACATACTGATTGCTACAAAATATATCGAGGAACATAAAGTTATTTTAAAAGACATTTTGAAACGAATTAGGTCTCGCGGGTTAAAGTTAAACCTATCAAAATGCAAGTTTGGCTATTACGAAATAGAATACTTAGGATATTCCGTATCTACTAGTGGTATTACCTTGAGCGAGTCCCATATCAAAGACATCAGAAAATATCCCATGCCTACCAATTAGAAAGAATTACACTCATGTATGTATAGGATTGTTCTCGTACTTTAGGCGATTTGTTCCGTCTTTTTCTAAAATTGCCAGACCGTATGTATGTATGCTATTCGTTAAGCTACATATATCCGACGAATTCAACCAGCACACGCGAAGTGACTGCCGCTCTTGAAAAATACTTTAACTATTATAGCCGACCTAGACGAATTATCTCAGATAGAGGTAGCTGTGTCACCTCGCTTGTCTTTGACGAATTCCTAATCAAATGAAATATAAATCACGTAAAGGTTGCCGTTGCCTCTCCCCAGGCCAATGGTCAGGTTGAACGAGTCAACAGGGTAATCAAGGCAATGTTGGGAAAGGTTAGTGATTCAATAGATCATGCTTTGGTCTAGTAAGCTATTGCAAGTAGAGTACGCAATCAACAATTCTGCTCACAGTAGTACAAAACAGACTCCTAGTATGTTGCTATTCGAAGAATACTTTCAGGAAAAATTAATTGACGAAAGCAGTCGGGATTTGGACACCCTCTGGTCTCGCGCCGCTAAATCAATACAAACCACCCAGGACTGTAGCCAAAGTTACTTTTCAAAGCATAGTCGACAGACCAAGGAATATAAGGTTGGGGATTTTGTCGTTATCCGAAATGTAGACACTGCTGTTGGAACCAATAAAAAATTTGTCCCAAAGTATAAAGCACCTTACGCTGTCTACAAAGTATTAGGAAACGACAGATATGTTATTCGAGACGTAGAGAATTGTCAGCTGACACAGCTGCCCTACGACGGCGTTGTTGAAGCTAATCGAATGCGTAAATGTCTAGAGTCCAGTGAAGGGATTGAACTCAACAAAAGAAAAGGCAATGCTACAACAGAAATAGGGTAGTCTTAATTTGATAATTTATTGATCGAGGCCGATCAAGGTCCAGGCCGAGCTGTAAGAACTATAAGAAATACAACCCTGTGTATAAATTAAGAACTACTCCACCACCACACCCCAACCCTTCATCGTTGCAGGCGACTTTACCGCTTGGAGCCCGCTCTGTAGCTTAGCCTTTTTAAATCAGCGAGGACACTGTATATAAAATCCCTTTCTTACCTCTCACTGCATCCTACTCAATGACGGCTTCCCCACCCACTTCTCAACCCACTCAACCTTTACCCATATCGACCTTACCCTTTCCTTTCCTTCCCTCTCAATCAACTTATTATGGCATGTTATATACGACCTTCACGGCTGCGATCACTTCCCCATCCTCACCAAAATTCTCACCTCCCGACCCTTAACGCCCTTTGTTCCGAGGATTAAATTTAAAACAGATAAAGCTGTATTGAACAAATACCAAAACGCATGCAAATTCTATTCCAATTCCTTTCCAACGTCTTCCAATATCAACCAAGAAACTTCTAATATCCATAAAATATTCCGCAGTGCATCCAACCACTTCATCTCTCTTTCCTCAACCAAATCAGCAAAACCAATGAAATTGCCTTCCTGAGACAAACCAAGATGCGTGGCACCATTTTAAACGCAACCGATCCCACAGCCCTAATGCAATACAAAAAGATAAACGCGCCTTTCGTCGGAAAAACAAAGATGGCAAACTTCACTTCTTCGAAAAATTCACTCCCAGCACTAGTGCGTCATCCGACCCCAAAAAAATCTGGGCCGACATAAAAACGCTTACCGGTTCTTCTCGTAATTCCATAATCAACTTCCTTAACTCCTCTCATGGCAGTCTTCTATATAACCGAGACATAGCCCAAGAATTCGCCAGAACCTTTTCTAACACCTCTTCAGACCAATCCTTCCCCCCAGAGTTTATCGCCAATAAGAGCTCATAAATCCTTCAAAATCGTATCACACCAACCACTCTCTCCTATTCAGCCAAACTATTAGAAGCCGACATATCCCTTCCAGAGCTCAAAATTGCTCTGTCCGCAGTTAAAGGCCAGACGCCCGGCATCAACAAAATATCTTATAAAATAGTTAAGCATCTTCCCATTTCACTCCTCCACCGTCTATTTAAACAATATAACAATATCCGCGCAGTAGTTCCTTTCAAAAAACGTAGAAAATCTCCTTGCGAAGTTAACAGCTATCGCCCAATCTCCTGCCTTGGAAAGCTCATGGAGAAGATAATTGCTACAATACTAACCTGGTACGCCCACTCAAATTAACTCATTCACCACAATCAAGTCGCCTTCAAGAAGGTTCAAGGTACCACTGATGCTCTACTTCACCTAGATCACCTAATTTCAAACGCTGTTTCTAGCAGAAACCTCGTCACCCTCCTTTCACTCGACTTTCAAAAAGCATTCGATCGGATTGGTGCTCTGGTAGTACTTAGACAACTCGACCAATGGAAGATCGGTCCCAAAATGTACAACTTCATTAAATCATTTCTCACAGACCGAAAATTAAGGGTTCTTATTTCCAACACCCGCTCTTCCATTTTTCCACTCGATAATGGTACCCCGCAAGGCCCCCCTTATCTGTTATTTTGTTAAACTATTATAGCATTCAACGAAGTTAGCAACATTTTCAATAAGTTCCCAAATATCCATCTTCAAATATATGCAGACGATGTTGTATTGTTTTGCAAATCCAATGATCAAACCGAAGTAATGAGAACCTTCTCCAAAATGCTACACTTATTATTCACATGGTCTCTCTCCTTCAGATCCTTCAATTTGTCCCAGTTAAGCCAAAATGCTTCACATATGTAAAAAACGGTTGTGCCCTTCTCCCACATTTACCTTCAATTATGTAAATATAGTCTGTACCGATAATCTAGGTTTCTCGGTATTGTATTTGATTCCAATTATTCATTTAAACAACACTGTAAATATGTTAGGAAGAGACTCTTTGTAAAGTTAAGTATTATTAAGTACTTATCAAGCAAACGCTCTTTTGGTTAACGGTGCAAACGCGCTCATCTTATCTACCATCAATTACGGTATTGAAATCTATGGTTTACATGAAAAACAAAACTTAAAGATGCTCGCTGCCCCCTGCCACGCTGCAGTTCGAAGGTCCATACTCGCGTACCCAACTTCGCCCATAAAAGATATTCTAACCGAATCTGGTCTGCTGGCTCAACACGACATAATGGAGGACAAAATATTCAGACTGTATTCAAAGCTTACCCAAAGCTCCAATCCTCTTAATCGCAAAAACTTTCAATCAGCCGCTTCACGAGTTGACCTGCGCCTCATTTGCGAAATATGCCCAATTGGCGATTAAGCAGCATATCCCTCAGTACACTCGTTACCCGTCCTGGGTAGTCAGCAAAGCATCCTTCATTAACGACCTAGCCTTTTTCCGAAAATAAAACACCCCAAACACCGTATATAAAGCTAAATTGAGCGAAACAACAGAACATTTTAAATCCATCGGCTGGCAATTGATTTTCACAGATGGTTCAAAATCATCCCACACCTCCTATGCTGTGATGAAGAAAAGTCAAGAAGTTATCGCGTACGGCCTCCTATTTTCATTATGCTCGATTTTCACTCCCGAAGCAACCTCTATATTTCACGATGCTCAATACTCCGCCAAAAATAATACATAATATGCACCGAGAGCATGTCATGTTTCCAAGCCTTCCAAAACCTCAACAAACCGAACAACATCATCGATAATATAAAAGAGTGTGTTTTTTATATCCCACCCACGCAAAATCAAAATCATGTGGATACCCGGGCACTCCGACGTACAGGGTAAAACACTTGCAGATTCAATCAATATTTCTATAACACCGGCAATCACATTCGAAGTCACCCTAACCAGCGATATACACCGACTAATCCACCGTCAGAGGCAAAAGAAGTTATTACGTGAATGTGCGGATTATAATCATCATTATTCTGACATTAGCCCCAATCGCACAAAACCTACATATACGAATTCGATACCTACCAACCACATCACACCATTCACACGCCTCC
The DNA here is from genome assembly GCA_963971545.1 of Philophylla caesio. Classification (NCBI taxonomy): domain Eukaryota; kingdom Metazoa; phylum Arthropoda; class Insecta; order Diptera; family Tephritidae; genus Philophylla; species Philophylla caesio. Next base: position 33,704,373 of record OZ020606.1, on the reverse strand, counting down.
GAATTGGACACCCCATAATGACTAACGCACACCTGCTACAGGGTGCTAGATCCAACACCTGCCCCTTCTGTCAAGCAACAATAAGCGTGCACCACTTACTGATATCCTGTCCAGAACTTAGTCCACAAAGGCTCCATTATTTTGATAACATTAATCCCCTTCAATTATTAATGGATACCACTGAAGAAAATATAAGACAAATTTACAATTTTCTAAAGGACACAGATCTACTCCGACGTATTTGACCAAACCCACCCCACCAGATAGCAGAAGCCTCTGGTTTACTTGGTTTAAGTAATAATTAATTATTATGTAATCTTTGTATAAAATAAAAAACTAAATATTTATTTACAAAATTAACTGCTTTTGTTTACAAATTTAACGGAAACGAATGAATGAAATGAAGAAGAAAACTCACCACCGAAAAGTTTACTACCCAGGGTTGCTTTTTTTTATTGTACACGTTGGTTGTAGGAATATTGTGGTGAGCCGTTGAATAATTATTCAAATATGCAAATAACAGCAGTCATCACATATAGTATTCGCTATACATTTTTCGCTTAAGTAATAATTTTATGCAAATTTTTCACATTCCGGAAAATTTTTTATGTGATTTTCAAAGTTTATTATAAAATAGCATCGCTTGCAACTCTGCTATAATTCCTTTCATTATCCACCATGAAAAATCGTATCCCTGAGAAGGACTTCGCCTCAGCGATATACTGTATACACTGTGCAGGTAACCGCGGTAGAGAAATTGCAACCCTGCCAAGTTTTTATATATACCTTTATTGTCAATAAGAACTATCAAATCAGTATATTGAAAACAAAAGTTGACAAATCACAAATTCAGTTTACCCAAAATAAATAAATACAAAATATCAGAACTTAATGTTTGAGCCTTGGGACAGAGTTGGTAATCAAATGTACGCATTTGGCGCCAGAAACCAAATCACAGGTCGCGAAATAGTCCAAGGACACCACATTGTTTCCGTGAACGTTATGTCAAAAGCTCTCTTGCTAACAATCCTTTGGGGAGGCTCTCAGGCACGTTACGTGACCGATTTTGTAGACCCAATAAGTTATTTACGCCAATTATAGGAAAGTTCAATTATTCTGATTCTAGACATGAAATTTTAAGATAAACAAAAGTTTTTTAATATACACATAATTAACAAATTAAATGAAGATTACTTAAAAAAAATGTACGGAAATAAAAGCTTTTATTATAATCAAGGACGAATATTTTAATTATGTAATACCCAAGAATTATATTCAATATTTTTACAGTAAATTATGTTTTTTATTATATTATACAGGGGAGGCTCATCCTCCTCTAGCCTCATGGACGCTACGGGCCTGAAACTGCGCCTTTTACGAGCCGTCTTTTACAGACAACGCACTTTCCCAACTCTTTTCTAATTGAGCACAAAATACATAACACATATGTATATATACATATATGTAGCAAACTGCACAATATATTTTTTCACAATGTCATAACACATACATATGTATATACAAGATTTTCATTCATTTCATGAGCAAACTGCACAATATATTTTTTCACTAAAAAGCACAAATCAGATGTAAACAAATATTTTTGTTTTTATTGAATCAAAACAAAGTTTGACAATTAAGATAAAAAAAAAAAACTTATAAACTTTCTCGAGGTTACCTGCTTTGAGTGAACCATATCTTTAATTTTCTTGTAGTTGAACGGAACAATTGATTATTTGCAACTAAACAATTGAATTTGACAACCAACCACCAATCAGCTGATTGATCAAAGTCACCTTTTATGAATTCGCCTTGATGATGATCGGTTTTTTTTATTTGAAACTCGAATTCTAATAGTAGGCGTTAACGAAATAAGTACATGCCAAGGCACATTAAACAGGTGGCAGCATTAAAGAAAATGCAACCCTGGGGTATATTTTTGGTCCATCACCCTTTAAAACAGATACATATATCAAATTTGACGAGTTTGATAATTCTTAATGTAAACAAAATGTACGCGTTTTAACATTTTGCTTGAAAAATACATTTATTTCAATGCAAAGAGTACAAGACGAATCCTACTTGAACGGATCCTTAGGAGGTATGTCCGAGGTATAACTTCAAGAATACAAAAAATGGTCGGAACTAACTTAACTGTTTGCAGAAAGCGGCATGCCAAAGCTCTGTTCCAATTAGATATTAAAACAAGATCCGACCATTCCCCGTCTTTTATAAAAGAACTCCCATTTATGGGTATGTGTATAGTATACACTGTATACACTGTATACATACTTATGTACATACGTATATAGGTTTTCCAAATCACGTTAACGCAAAATTTGTTTAAATTAGAAATTAGAAATATACAAAATGTACACAAAGATTGTTTTGTAAACAAAGTTTTTTTTTTTGTTTGTTTTGAAAATAAAAGTTTGTTTTGTAAACAAAGTTTGACTTGTTATGGACCACATATGTATATGAAAAATTTCAATCAGCGGATAGCATTATACTTACTACCTGTTTATTGTACAATGGTATATGCCAATTAGTATTTTTCTAAATTGTGGGTTTAGATAAGGGGCTACACTTTCGTGCAGCTTATTCAATATGATGTTGTAAAAGGATATACGAGCTGCAAATATGAATTGCTTTGGTGCCATATACATACTACATACATGTTAATTAGGAATGTCAAGTTTGGAGATTTTGTTGATCACAAGATTTGAAAACGAAATCCCGGGATCTCGAGTTTCACGAAGCTTTGAGTCATAGTTTTTAATTTGCCAAAAAAATTTAACACGTCTGTAATCGTTGTATTAAAGAATTACACAAAATAACATTAATACATATGTATAACAAAGAACGATTTGTTGTAAATCATGTATTTTTTTATAGTCTTTTCAAGAAAAAAAGAAATAAAATTAAAATTTTACACACATACAAAATAATTTATACTTCAAGTCCAAATATACATACATATTTGGTACAGAAGCAAATGCACCTACATACATAAGGTAAAATTATTTTGAATCACTGTTTAAGACAAATATTATATATTAATTTATTACCATTCAGTAAAAATTAAATACATCAGCCATTCCATTTTGAGCGGTGCAGAATTATTCCTTATTTTAATCAAAATGCAATATCAAAGAAATATGTTAAGAGCTTCAAGTGTGTTATCCTCCAACCTGGACCTATGCAGGAAATAGCCTTTGTCGCCCTCATTACAAAAGCTATTAATTTCTTTTACCAAACCTTCTGATAAATTGTATATTTTTCGACTATTGGGCACTTGCGAACTGCTCGTTAAAACTTGATGCAATTTATCTTTGAGACTTTCTGCCTTATCCACCTCGTCGTTAGTTCTATTAACATCGCTTTCATAGTGAGGCCTCTTTTCTACTCAAGTGGGATATCCTCCAGCTCATTTATAACTAACGACAAGCACGAAACAAAGCCTTAAGGGAGTTAACAAGCTGTGTTATTTGTCGATTGTGAATTCTCTAAAGGCTTTGTTTTGCCCTTAAAAGGGAAATTTTTAAGAATGATGGAAAATTAAAATAATAAATGCCTATTAAATTCAGTTTTCTACAATTCCGGGATTTGAATAGACTTATCCTGGAATATTAGGGAGTTAAAAAAGGTCGGGATCCCGGGGTTGACATGCCTAATATTAATATAATAAAACAGCGTTGCTGCTGGCTTATGCGGATGATATTGATATCGTTGGCATAAACAATAGGGCCGTTAGTACAGAGTTTTCCAGAAAGCGAAGAGGTTGATGTTGCGGCGAACTAGGACATAAAAAGTCTCTTTTCACAACAAACAAACAATGGTGCAACAATTGCTTCAGTGGTCTGGTTAAATGAGCAATTATTCAAATAATTCTTTGTTCTTTTGATAATTTTCTTCAACATTGGATGAATTGGAATATACTTACATACATATTACATATGTTTTAAGGCTTAATTCACCGAATATTTATGTAAATGAAACACAAACGGAACAATTCAAATAATTTTTTGGATCAAGTTCAAGCCGTTTATACGTCTGTTTACGTGCGTTGGTTACAACGTTATGTTCTTATTTCTAACAGGACGTTAGCTTTTGTTCATCTAGTTAGGTTTATTTCCTTATTTGATTAGCCTGACATATCGTGTATTCTCTCGGCAACAGTAGTAGTGCATTTTCATATGTTTTTCTGATTCCCATGCCCATAGCCGTATTTAGAGGGGGGTTATGGAGGTTCCATCCGCGAAATTTTCCAATTGGGTGAAATTAAACTACCACGTATCACCTAGGATGGGTTCGTGTGTAGAAGTCCACGAAAGTGGGGAAAGTTTCTGACTGCCATTCACTAGTAAGTGGCCAGAGCGATTCTTTGCATGTGGATCAAGCAGCTCACGACTTCCCGGTGATTTCATCCAAGTGTCATCTGCATAGCTCGCAAACATCCGTTTAGGAGTGAGCTAAAGTGAGAAGGCGAGGCCACTTCGACAAATTCGGCTTATGGGTTCACCAGGGTATGCAGCGTCTGTTCACCAGTAGGTGCGGCTGCAAGCGGACGTCTGTCTTGGAGCAAGCGGCCTGCTATATAAATTTACTCGATTACCCCAAGAAATGGTTGTGCGCAGGGCTTGGGGCCCGCTACGTAAAAAAACCACTACCAATGAAAAGGATAACAAAGCCCCGAATGATGACAACCACGGCAAACGTTTTAAGGACAATGATTTGAGGGCATGCACCTGGAATGTCCGGACCCTTAATTTGGAGAGTGCCTCTGCCCGGCTGGTTGATGCCCTCAACAGAGCAAGGGAAGACATCACCGCCATCCAAGAAAAGCGATGGACGGAAATAATCGTAGGCCCTTGCGACAATTACTACAGCTGCCATGTAAAGGAGCGCAAATTCGGTGTCGGATATGTGGTGGGAGAGAGACTTCGCCGTAAAGTACTGTCGTTCACTCCGGTGGACGAACGTCTCGCCACAATTCGAAATGTACTAAAATATATTAACACCCATTTCAAAATTCATATTTCTTATACAAATTTATACATAAAAAATGCCAAATATAGGAAAAATAAATGTTTACGCGATCTTCAGCATATCATAAATATTCGCACCAATTCATTATAAATGCATAATTGTTGTCAAAATAAATGCCTAACGTTTCATTGTTCCACTTCTGTATACATATATTCACCATTATTCAATTATAAAAGGTTCTGTATTTACTGACAGCTAAATTCCTTAATCTATCGTTGTATTTTTGAAGTACGCAGAAAGGAGGAAAAATGCGATCCTTTTTTGCGAAAAACTATTAAAAAAATACTAAGTAATTTACGTATTAAAATACATAGTAATTTTATAAGTAGTTATTTAAATTTTTTTATTACCTAGCTTAAACCTGCAGGATTTTACCCCTCTATTTTATACAAATAAAATACAGGGTTTCCCAGAACTCAACGTCAAGCCGAAACGGGGTGACAGGATTGATTTAATAAAAGGACGACTAACTCTCACGCGGAACGGTTCATTCGCTAATCTCGTAAAACTTGTCAAAAAATCGCTTGTTTGAATATAACCTTAACATACATTGTGAACAAACAAACTTTAGTCAAATGGCCGATCCACCGGATAGGGACAAAGCTGTAGAACAGCTCTTGTACTAGACGAACAAAAACAAACAATTAACAAGTAAATCGAAAACACATAAATACATGATAATGAATAGAATCGAAAGCGCGCAAAACCTCTCAAAAGTGTCTCCCTTTTAAAAATGAATAGACTCAATGTGCGGAGGTGAAGTTGAAATGTGCAAGAAGTCTATTAAAGTAGACATGTTAATCGGATATGAAAAAGTAAGAATTAGGCTATATGCTCCCCTCCAGTTCAGATGTATGAACTGCTTAAAATACGGACACTCGCAAAAATATGCAACAACACTAAAATATGCGTAAATTGCGCTAAAACTTCTCACGTTAACCTCGAAACTAGCGAAACGTGCACTGACCCACCAACTTGCATTAGCTGTACACACAATGGATAAGTAAATGCTGACCACAATGCACTTGACAAGAAATGCCCGGTATTTCTAAAAGAAAAAGAGATACAAGCGATCATTACACTGGAGAAAGTGGATAGAAGGAGAGCGATAACCACATACGAAGAACGTCACCCATTCAACAGCGCAACATACGCATCAAAAATAACAAAAGCAAATCAAGAAGTTACCAACAACCATGCAAATAACTCTTATAGCAAACGTGCAGACTCACCATACTCATCAACGTTCTCCCCAAAGACAGTGAAAACCACTACATCAAGCAGCCAAATCCTGTCGTCCGGCAACAACATTAAACACACTCTCCCACTCAACACAACAAATTTACCACGCCCATCTCAACTACCATAGTCATCAAATATTAAACAGAGAGAGCAAGCGGACTACTCTGACATTGTACTCAGCTATAATACTTTAACTAAAAACACTATGCAACAAATCACAAAAGACAGCAAAACGAAAATTTTACCAAAAAATATATCCAACAGAACAAAATCCATGCTAAAAAAAATCAACAAGTCAAAGGGAAATTGTAAACAAGACTCTAATATATCTTCACCACCTGCATATATCGATTCTGATTCATCAGAATCAATGTCTTCGGACCAATAACAATAACTAGTATATTACTTTATATAACACACATATACATACGTACATACATATACACTTACATAAATAAACTCACATATATAATATAATATGACTCTACACATTATACAGTGGAATATGAATGAATATCCTAACAATTATAACGAATTACTAATTCTCGTACACAAATATAAACCTAAAATCATATCTATCCAAGAAAGTCACATCCCGACACTTTGCCAAAACGTACCAATTCCAAATAATTTCCTTTTCTACTCATTCAACTCACACTCATCATACGGCGGTGTAGCTATACTAATACATAAGTATATACAACACGAATTAATTCCAACTGAAAAGGACCTTGATAACATAGATAGAAGTACACTCAAGAAAAAAATTCAGAATCACTTCTGTCCACTGTCCTCCATCCTCCAATTTTCGTAACCACAACCTAGAAAATGTATTTAATCCAAATAACCACCCTTGCCTTATCACTGGTGACTTCAACTGCTGGGGATCACGAGCTAACAACCGGAAGGGCAACATACTGTCAAATTTTTTTAATCAATCTAGCTTCATACTACTAAACGACAAATCGCCAACACACTTTTCGACTCACAACACACTGACACACATAGATTTGTCTTTCTGCACGCCCGATCTCGCAGTTCTAGATTGGAAGACGCACAACGACTTAAATGGAAGCGATCATTTCCCAATCCTTATTTCACTCTTTCCTTCTGTTAACCACCAATATACAACAACTAAGCCCTAAAACCTTGGTAAATTCAAAACATAGAAAAACAGCCGGTTTCATTTATTCAGGTCGAACATGACTGAACTTAATTTAATCGAATATAAAAAGGCAAACTCTAAAACTAAAGCGCGAAATTAAAATCAATGCTCGATACGAAAGCTTAGAGCAGAAATTAACCCTAGCAAACCCACTAAGAAAATTTGGAGGCACATTAGACGCTTTTGCGGATACAAACTCACTCACGGTATACACTGCTTACAGTGAACATATTCACACAGACCCAAAATATATCGCCAATGAGCTCGCCAATCACTGGACCAATATAGCCTCGGACCAAAATTTTTCAAGTTATTTTCAAAGCAGGAAAAGAGCGACTATACAACCGCAAAGAAATATACAACATAGTAGAGATGCAAAGCTTTTAGAACAGGATATAAATTATCTAGAACTGATATCTGCGCTCTCTAAGCTCAAAGAGACAACTCCAGCCTTAGACAGGATAACATACCCAATGATCTGTAACTTCCTGAAACATTTAAAAAGCGCCTCTTAAACTTATATAACTCAATTTTTCATAACAAAATTATCCTGCAAGCCTTCAAACACAGCATTATCGTACCAATGCCAAAACCAAATTCAGATGAAACACAAGAAAAATCATACAGACCGATATCCTTAAATTTATGTTTTTCTAAAGTCTTAGATAGAATTATACCAAGTCGACTGTGGTGGTTTGTAACAAAAAACAAATTACTAAATAGCCGACAAATGGGTTTCAAGAGAGGAAAATTAGAAGCAGATACTCTATTTCTGTTAGACTATCTAGCTGCAGCCAAGCTCTCATCAAAAAGTCACCTAACAATTATTTCCCTTGACTTTTAAAAAGGCGTATGACAAAATTGGTATACACACAGTAATTGACCAACTCATAAATTGGAAGACAGGCCCCAACATCATTAACTATATTGTTAACTTTATGCCAAATCGTAAGTTTATGGTGCGGTCAGACTTCTGGGAGCAGATAACGGTATTCCCCAAGGGTCGCCTTTATCTGTCATTATTTTCCTGATAGCGGACGACAAACTATGCTCTGTAATGTCAATCGACAAAGAAGAAGACTTCTGTGCTTATGCAGATGACTTCATCATTATAATTATCGACTACCTAAGCGCTTCTCTGATCACACAACTAAATATTGTGAAATTTCTAGCCACCCCAAAATTTATTTGTGACACTCAATCCATCTTGATAATACTTAGAACACTAATCATTCCGAAAATAAGTTATGGTATCTTTTTTACGGCTATGCTACTAAATCTCTCATAAAAAAAGTTAAGACATTACTTAATGCTGCGCTAGGAGCGCTACGCTCTACACCACTTGCAAATCTATTTGTTGAATCCAAAATAATGAACCTATAAAACCTATCAAATATCTTACTATTATTTATCCCCCATGGTCCTTTAACACGAAATCAATTAATGCTACACTGCATACCCTTAACAAGAACAACACAAACCCGATTCAATATCGTACAATGTTCATCGAAATAAGAAATAAATATCACAACTATAGTTTTATCTATACAGATGGATCAAAGATAAATCAAAGCACCTCATATAGCATATCCTAAGAAAATGAAATTATAAAAATGTAAATTATTCCATACTATAGCTCCGTATATTCTGCCGAAATAATTGCCATATCTAAAGCAATAAACTAAGTAAAGCACCAGAGGAAAAACATCGCTGTATGTTCAGACTCACTCTCGGCACTTAATTCCATAGCTGATATAAGCAACACAAATTACTACACAACCACAATAAGAAATATTATAACTATGTAAATACTATCCAAAAATTATTTTAATATGTGTACCCGGACATAGCAATATAATTGGGCATATCAAAGTCCAGTAACTAGTACAGAAAACAACACTTCTACAACAAACAACGCATTGAATGGAATTTGACCAACGACTGGTACAAAAATATAAACTACGAAAGGACCCATATAATAGACTTCCTACAAAAAACGAATAAAACACATACGCGACTAGACATTATACAATTTTCATTAATACAAACCCTATATCACTCCTCTCAGTACCCTCAGCCGAATCAATATCATTAATAACCAAATTCTCTAAAAGAACCAATCTGTATCATATGATATAAAATATCATTTAACTACATACATATATTTAATAATGGAAATATTAGTACATAATTATAAATATCGAGCTTAAGGCCTAGCTATAGCTTTTAGCACAATTAGCTTATAAAATATATTTTATATAATAAAATAAATAAATAAATAAATACAAATGCTGTCTGGATATTTCCAACTGATTTATATGTATTTAAGTGTTCTGAAAACTAAAAAATTCCAGAACGTAAGGTTATTTTACAAAACGGAAAATTTTATTATAAAATAGGGTTTTTTTGGGCATTAATAATAGGTATAATTTTTTTTGATTACAGTTTTTAAATGTTTACCATAACTATCATTAATTTCTAAATAAGGAACACCCTGTGTGAGCTGCATTAACAAACATAAACATGTTGTAACCTGAACGTGCGCGCTCCGATAGTGTAGAAAGTGGCGCGGTACAATTATGTACGTGTTAACTCGTCATTGTTTTGTAGAGCTTGGTTCAGTATAGTGCAATGTCGTCTTTGCGGAAGTGTGTGAACTTGTCTGACAGTTTCTGTTACATACATACTTATATTTGTGGCGAAAATATGATATTAAAGCAGCAAGTTGATATTACGGACTTTGGTAAAAAAAAGTATACTTCGCGTATTTTGGCTCAAAACTTGGAGATCAGGATAAAGTTTGGGCACCTTATAAAGTCTGCAAACGATGTGTTGAAGATCTTCGAAATTGGTTTAAGGGCAAGAAAAAAGCTTTCCGATATGCGATTCCCATGGTATGGCGCTAGCAATAGAACCATAGTGATGATTGTTACTTTTGTTCGTGTAATGTGAAAGGGTATAATTCAAAACGGAAGCAGTCAATTTCATACCCCAATCTGCATTCAGCTACTCGTCCCATCCCTGAAATACCAGTGCCCAAGGTCCCTGCTACCTTGGAAGAGATTCCAAGTTCTGACGAAAATGGTGCTGTACCTGAACCCGATGACATGTCAAGTTTTGAATTTGAAGATGACAGCAGTCCGAAATTGTGTTCCCAGGGTGAGCTAAATGATTTGGTAAGAGACTTGAATCTTCCCAAAAATGCTGCTGATTTGCTTGGATCGAGGCTCAAAAGCAGGAACTTACTTTTGTCGGGAGTGTCTTCCTCCTGGTTTAGATATCGTGAGAAGCATATTACTTCCTACTTTGCCCAAGAGGACGAGTTGGTTTATTGTACCAATATTGAAGGTTTGATAGATACATTAAGATCTCATACGACCCAGCACAGTGGCGTATTTTCATAGATTCTTCAATAAGAAGCTTTAAAGCAGTTCTGCTTTACAACGGCGGTTTCTATACTTTCTTTCCTGTCGGTCATTCCGTACACCTCAAGGAAACCTACAAAAACTTGGAATTGATTATTTGCAAATTAAAATATAAAGACCACGGTTGGCAAGTGTGCAGTGATTTCAACATCTTGGGCATGGCGCTCGGACAACAATCTGGGTTTACCAAGTTCCCTTGCTTTTTGTATCTATGGGATAGTAGAGACCGATGGAAATTGCTCCAAATACTTAATATTAAAGTTTCCAAGCCTCTCGGAGGCAAAGTTGAAGTAAGGTGTTTTCGTTGGACCATTCATCACAACCATGACGGATGCTCAAAGAGAAGGGTGGATTGCCTTTAAAGAGGTCATAAAGAAATTTTTAGGCAATAACAAAGATCCTAACTACAAACAAATCGTAAAAAGAATGTTAAAAGCATTTCAAGCTTTAGGTTGCTTGATGAGTTTAAAAGTACATTTTCTTCATTCCCACGTCGACTACTTTTCAGAAAATTTTGGAGACGTGAGTGAGAGCAAGGTAAACGATTTCACCAAGATATTAAGGAGATGGAAAAAGATAGCAGGGAAGATGGAGCGTTTCAATGATGGCTGACTACTGTTGGACGCTTCAAAGAGACCTTCCCGATGCTTCCCACAAGCGAAAATGTACCAAAAGGAGTCTAACTGAGAAAAAGAAATGTGTTTAGTGCTTACTAATTAATGTATTTTACATAAATAAATTAGTTTTGTTACGCAATAATAAATTTAAAATTTTTTTTGAATCTTTTTTTTTTATTTTATTTTAAGATGATAACTTGTTTAACATAGACACATACATACATTGTCAGAAAACGTGACGGTCTATGACAAAATTAAAGTTATTTTCGGATTCAGCACACCCAAAAACATAAGAATTACACAAAAAAACCAAAACAGCTCTCAATTATGTTTTTTTGCAGACGTGTGTTATTTAACAAAAACCATATACTTCTAAAACCCGAATTCTGTATCACATTCCCGAATTCAGTAACTTTGTATCATCTGAAGTCTCAAAATGAGCTAGAGATTATTGCTTTTCCTCGCTTTCACGTTTTTTTCTTTCGCTTTTATTTTAATTTTTTGTGACCTGCTCATCATCAGATCACAAATTTTTCGTGGTCATGATCCGATTTTAAAAATTTTTGACGGTGATACTAGTGTGGTCAAACACTATAACACTCCAAACTTCAAAGGAATAATCACTGTAGCGTCTTTCAGGCGGTACTGATGGCAATAGACATGGCTACAAATCTGGTAAAGTGTGATATGATACCCAAGGTTGATATCTACATCTTCACTGATAACCAGGCGGCAATTGGCAAAAAGAAACCACTTGCAAAATATCAATGCAACTATGGCCGCACTTAGTGGAAAACAAACAGGTGCATTATTAAACTTGTGCAAATGCAAAACGACCATGATAGTATCTGTATTAACAGGGCATTCTTTGATAGCCAAAAATGCATATATGCAGATTAGGTGTGAGATTGCATGACTTCTACAGACATTGTCACGACGAAGGTTCTCCCCTCTAAGCAGGCAGTTCTTCAACTCAGTCAATCAATAATTTTGATACTTGTTCACCACCTTCCTTAAATGCTTTTCTAAGGTTCAGTTGAATCGTTCCAGCATACCAACTTATTGACGATGAAGTGCCTTTGTTCGAGTTTTTCGGATACTTAGAATCTGGCACATTTCTTGTAATGCCACCGATTCAAATATTTTTCCGGGTTAGAGTGGAAACGTATAACAAAGCATCTTCCCATTGAAATATATACGTTCACTTAAACACATGCGGAAACTGCATTTTAACTTTAGTTAAAAACTTATCGGTTTAGCTGTTTTCTTACAACTGGTTAGTTTTCTCGTTCATTTGAATATTTGCTTATTGATATTATACTCGTACAAGTCTTGTTAATAATATTAATTTTTGACGAAACAGTTTGTTCGCATATGTATATGTATGTACATATGCATGTACTAGAGGGCTGCCCAAAAAGTCTTGCCGTCGTCGTCTCTTGCTGTACAGTACTTCCAAGGCGAATTTAGTAAGGTGGCCTTAGTAAGCAGCTGATTGATTTGTTTTTTCTATCGCCGTGGTACAGCAAATGTCAAAATCAATTGTTTGTTGGTTGGTTTTGACATTCGCTGTACCGAAAGCAACAATAAAATACATGTACTTTTTTTTCTTAAACATTTGCCTTTATGAATTCGCCTTGAGTACTTCCAACAACTGAATTTCAGTGCGGCTTTGCTACGAAAACAAAGGTATTTCTTATGAAACAAGTCCAAAGATCTAACGCTTCACGCACACGAAGCGGCTTCGGGTATGGTAAGGAAGTGCTAGTATAACTGCAAAACAATGAAATGAAGCAAAGACAAAGGCAAATCAAAGCAAGAACAGCGAGTGGCTTCAAAAATGTACTCATCACATCGTTATATTGAAATTTAGCCCTAAAATATAGTGAAATGATAACGTGTTTATTTTTTCGAGTAGATCTGAACATAAAAAAATTATATGAACTTAAAACAATTCAAATATTCTAAGAAAAATTACTCCACAAGTCATTAGTTAAGGAACTATATTCTGCATGTTCCTAATGGGCCCAGCGTTCAAGTTTCGGTCGAGCACAGCGTAGCGCTGCTTCGTTATGATTTACTTCGGGCATATATGTATATAATACTTATATGTATATTGGCAGTATGAACAAGTGCAGTCAGCAAACATTACAGTACAGATATATTAAATTAGAAAAGGAAAACCGAGTAAACGTAATTCAAAAATGACACTTGAATTCAAAAGAAAATCCAGTGACGTATACAAAAATTAGTTGTCAAACTCTAAATAGTTTTTATCGTTTCAAAATTTTTCGTTAATTTATTTTTTATTTTAAATTATAGTTCATTTGACAAAACCCATATGCTTTTAAATTATATATTATGTGCAAAAATGAGATATATTTATCAAAAAAAATGAACAAACAAATTCCAAATGAACGACATTGCGAATATTGTAAAAATATCACTTCCGTTTTGAGTTGAGCCAACATAATGTTTTTTTCTCTTTAGTTGAATGGTCAATGATTAAATTTTTACTCACTGAAAATGGAAATTTATGAATATACATATGAATTAAACATTCATTTATAAAAAATTGCTTATCAATGCAAATCAAATCGTTTTTGTTGATTTCTAAGGAGCTACTAAATAAAATTTTAATAATTCGTCAGCACACTTTACTTTGTATGAGTTAACTTCGTCAAAAAGGGTATAAGCCCCCCACAGTAAAGATACCCTCTTCAAATTTATTTTTTGGCGCAACTGCAGATATGTATGTCAAACATGTAAAATCTGCGCATGCGCACAACGTACATTTGAACTAAAACTATCTCCCTTTGATTGCTGAAGTTTTACACATTGCGCAGATAGGTTACTGCCAATATATGAGTATTATATATATATATGACTTCGGGTCGTTTTTACTTCAGTTTTCACTTACCTCGATTTGTATGTATTTGCTGTATTTGCTGTAATTTGATTTTGTTGTTCGTGTACATACAAACCGTTTTTATGATCGATGCTCTGTTTTGCAAAGCCAATGACAGTGAACGACATTATTTGAAATGAGTGCGATATTTTGTATTGACGCATTTATAGTGCTTGTGCAGCCCTCTAGTATGTACATACAATAAAATTATAAAGTAATTAAGATATGTAATATAGATTTTGATTTTATAGCGATGCATTAAAATTTTTTTAAATAAGTTTGGTATCAAACAAGAGTAAAAACTTTATAGTTTTATTTCATATGTGAATTGACTATGCTGAAACCAGATAAAAAAAAGTTGTGTCCTACAAAACATGCAGAGCCTTATCAAAATTAAGCTTGAACAATATTATTGTTTTTAGCAAATTTTTCTCAGAAGTCACACAACTTTATTTAGGCCGTATTTCCATTAACCTAACTACGGTAGTGCGATATTTTTTTTCATCAAGATTTTTTAGAATATTATGACTTTTCATATTGTACATTCAAAATTCGCTTGAAAAAAGGCAAAGGTCATTTACAGAAAAAAATTAACGAATGGGTGGAATAGAAGTTTAAAATGTAAACAAAAAAAATATTTTGACACTTTCACCGCTTAAGGCGTAGATAGAACAAGCAATCACGTGAAGGGATTATACCACCTTCTATGATTTCAGCTTGGGTACGGTAATACAATACTTTTATTCCTTCTTCATTTTGACACTAATTGTATTTCCCTGTTTTGTTTTGACAATATTTATGCCGCTTAAAAATGCGCTCGGCTTTTGCAATGCTGAGTGGTAAGATTCGAAATTGAACAAACAAACCTTTCAAAGACTAGCAAAAGGCAAGTGCGTTTCTAAATTAACGACCCTCTGCTCACAGTGCATTATATTTATTTTATTAGCATCAAATTTACATTTTTTTTGACTTAAGAAATCAAATATATATTATAATTGAAAATAAATTTAATTTTTTTTAAGGTGTAAATATATTCCGTAAACCAAGGCACATCAAATATGTAGGTTGGCGCAGCAAACTTTTATTCTTAACTTTTTCATATTTTATTAAAATTTTAATTGTCAAATTTTGAATTTCGTTGTGATAAGAATGCTTTTCAAGGCGAATTCATATAAGGTGGGAATAATCAATCAGCTAATTGCTTGTTCTTCTTATTTTATAAAATTAGGGATGTCAGTAAAAGGTAATGACGAAGAATTTTGTTTACATATTTCGATATTTATATTAAAAATAGAAATTGGAAAATTACCATTTTTCAAGGTTCCAATAAGCAATTCTGAGCGGCTGATGTGGTCGAGATCCTGCCGTACGCAGCTTGAAGCGAAAGATTTTGTTTGCTCTGACCACTGCGCACGCATGGACATGGTCTGTGGAGGAAGAAAAGCAAAATTGTTGGCAAAGGCGGTGCCTTTTGCTCCAAAGCCGTACGCAGCTAGCACCTGCATGCCGACTTCTGATTACAAATCCGGAAATGACATCAGCCTATAAAACTCGCATAAGAAATAATATTAATTCCTAAACGTACTGGCAACAATAACGAAAAAAGTAATATTACACATTGTAGCACTGTAAAAAAAAAGGGTTTTCGATTTAATAAAACTTTAAATTTATTGCAGCAAACAAAAAATTGTTATTTTTTGTATCCGAGTTTTATTGGATAGTAGGAATATATGTATCTTTATATATTTTTATTTATAAGAATTCAAACCAGTTTTGACATTAGAGGTAAAATTAATTTCTTGGCTTTTTGTTACCAATATATCGCTTCGATCAGACTTTTATACACTCGCGTTAACAACCATCATTCTGGTCTTACTCAACTCTATTTTTTTTCGTCATTTCAAACTAAAGTTTCTTGCCACAATAAAAATGATTTCAAAAGTGGGAACAAATAAACATTGCGTTCCGCGAACAATGCATCGCGACGAATTTCACCATACCGGAACTAATACGATATTCGTTGATTGATATCAGAGTCTAATTCGGTCTAATTAGATTTCGGCAAAAAAATTTGCAGGGCATTCTTACTAAAGGCGCCTCATCGCGCTATACTCGATTTAACACCGCTGGAGTATATTTGTGGGGTTATGTGAAGTCGCTTGTCTACGCAGATATGCCCGAGACGATTGACGCCTTAAAAGATAATATTCGGCGCGTTTTTGCTGACATACGGCCCCAATTGCTGCAAAAAGTGGTCGAAAATTGGGCCTCTCGGCTGGAATTTATTCGAGCCAGCCGCGGCAGTCACTTGCCCGAAATCATTTTTAAAACATAATGACAAGCCCTTATCTTTATAATAAAGATAAATTCTATGACCAAGAAATTATATTCGTTTTATTTCTTTTTTAAAACCGCATGTCTTAAAAACACCCTTTACTTAAAAAAATAAAAGACGAAACCGAAGAAAAGAGAAAACCATTTTGCAATTTTATAATTCTTTACGTGCGGATCAAGCAGCTCACGACTTTCGGGTGATTTCATCCAAATGTCCTTGGGGTAGCTCCCGAAAAACCGTTTGGGAGGAAGATCAAGTGGTGAGGCTACCCCGAGACATTAGGTTTTTAGGAGTTCACCAGGGTCTTGCAGCGTCTGATCACCAGTAGGTGCGGCTGCGAGCGGCCGTCTTAATTGGAGTAGGCGGCCCTATAGAAATGTTATAATTTCGAATGTTCCAGATGATGGTTGTGCGCAGGGCATGGAATCCGCCACGGAAAAACTAATGCCAATGAAAAGCAATACAAAGCTTCGGGTGAGACCCCCTTTTTTGATGACGACCACGGCAAACGTAAAAACGACAATGATTTAAGGAATGTCCCTACTCTTAATGGGAAGGTATCTCTGCCCGGTTGGTTGATGTCCTGGTCTGGGCAAATGCTGCCATCACCACCATCTAGGAAATGCGATGGGCGGGACTACAATTGCCATGAAAAAGGGGCGCAAAACCGGTGTCGGATTTGTGGAGCGAGAGACTTCACCGTGAAGTACTGTCATTCACTCGCAACAATTCGCATCAAGGCGAGATTCTTCAACTTCTCCCTGAATGAAGAGAAGGACGAAATATGTCAGCCTGTAGCACCTGATTTCAGCAGAGGAAGACACACCAAGCACCAAGCAGGTTGTCTCCAGATGATGAAACACGTAACCAAATCGACTATGTTGTGATAGACGGTAGACATGCTTCCAGTGTCCGTGGAGCTTACATCAACTCGGATTATTATCTTGTGGCAGCTAAGATCTCCACACGCCTCTGTGCAGCAAACGATGGACAAAAGGAGGGCTCGACGTCGGAAAGCAGCAATCTCACGGACAGCCACCCACTTCGCCACACGACTTGCACTCCTGCTCTCTAAGGGCAATAAATCAACCGTACGATGTTTCCTAGCCGTGAAACCACAGTTTTCGCTGTCTAAGTATTGCCGTTGATAACGGCGACTTGGTTACTGATGTCCAGAACGTACTTAAATTATGGAGGGAACACTTCCCCACACTGCATAATGGTGGCAGCTGCAACCACTTTCAAGCAGATCATGACCTGAATCCCCAATCAATAATGATGGATCGACGTATCGTCACCCGACTTTGATAAAATTTGGAAAGTGATAATACAGCTGAAGAAAAGCAAAGTCCCTGGGGCTAATGGGTTGCCAGCTGAGCTATTCAGCTGGTTAAGCGCACGCACTTGCTTATTCCAAAATATACTCTGCCCAATTCACAAGAAGGATGATCCTGAAAGACTAAATCCCACCGTCAACGAACTGATTGGCTATTACCAGTGTGGCTCTATACCTGGTAAATCTTCTATCGACCAGATATTCACAGTGCACAAGATCTCGGAAAATACCCGAGTACGAAGAATCGACACACACCAAATTTTTTTCGACTATGTAAAATGATGTTGCATTGGGGGGGACCTCTCCGAGCCGCATGATCCCAAACGATGTTTCATACAGGGTGACTCTTTGTCGTGCGACTTCTTTAACCTGATGCTGAAGAACGACATTGACATCGTCGGCCTTAACAACCGCGCAGTTAGTTGTCTTCTCCAAACTGGATAGAGGAGCGAAGCGAATGGGTCTGGAGGTGAACGAGGGCAAGACGAAGTATCTCTTGTCAGCAAATATGGAGTCGGCACATTCGCAAAGTCTTCCCTCGATGGACAAAACCCTACTCTATAAGTCTCTCATAATGCCTGTCCTATTGTATGACGCAGAAGCACAGGCGATGTCAATATCAGATTCACCCCTATATTTTTAACCATCCTTTCCCCAATGACATAAAGGATGTGTTTTGATATCTCAGGTATAAGCAAAATTTTAATTTATTGATTTTTATTAAAAATAAAGTATCACTCTAAATACATGTAACTACTCAGAAAACGATTTAAATATGTACATAGACTATGTGTGGAAGTGATCACATGCTTGTTTCCAATTGCAGGTACAATATTATACGTACATATGTATGTAGACTTATCGCTACTTTATTGTATATAAAAAGGCCCGATTTCAAATCTCTTACACTCAATCGTAAATGGCATTTACATATTGTAAAGTTCGCTTGGCAACCTCGTTATGGCGACGTGAAATAGTTCGTGTGGCAAGGTTCCGGCAACAACTCTATTTTATACTTTTCAATATCTTAAATTAACTTAATTATATTAAATAAACTACAACTGAATTTATATTTTGAAAGTATTCATTCTGAAAATATGTAGTTTAACTTCGCGTACATCATTTAAACAGAAGTTTGACCCCAGTAACTTTAAGCCAATTAAAATTTTTCTCTGAAATGTACATAAATGGCATTGTAGTGTGAAAATGAATTAAAAAGTAAAGTTCTCAATGTATATTTCGTCGAGGCTCGGATTTATATTGAGCATAATGGGGTATTCACAAGTTGTCCTTAAGTTGTTAAATAAAAAAATTGCTTAAATTTAAAGCTGTGTTATATTTCAATTCCTTTTCTGTTCAATTCAAACAAAAAAAAATATAAATATTATGTTTTTATAACTTTACAACATTTAACATCAAATTGCGAATTCCCTAAATATTTTATATTATGCTGCAACATTTATATTAAATTTTTTACTTGGCAGATTTTATATAATTTTTGATTGGAATAAATATGAGTTAGGACCTTTCTATATTAAGGTGAACATACCTATGTATGTACGATTATGTAGTGTAGATACTCGTACATACATATATAAATTCTATCCAAATACATTATCATACATTTTATAGCAGATACCAGTTTTTTTGAACATCTGATTTTCCTGCTGATTTGCCTTGAACATTAGATACTCTTTCAGAGTGACAGAGTCTGATGGTCCCCAGTCAGCCTTTGGCTTAAAACTTTCTTTAAATCGTTCGCACGTTGTCCCATTGGGGCGCTGCCACATCTCGCTTATACCCCAAATAAAAAGTTGACCAATGCCAAAGCCCGAAATACACCAACCAAAAACTGCAAAAATTAAAAAGACATGCATAAAGTTTGATGGTTGTTTAACTGTCGCTATACCATATAATCCATCCTGGTAAGTGTATCCATTGTATTGCAAGGGCTTGTAGCTTGCCAGTGTGTAAATCAGAACGGCAGCCATAAAAGCCGGCGTAACTATTCCCCAACAAACACGATAGTAAATGGGGGTTTTTACACCCAACATGAAGTTAACGTCTCGGCAGAGATTTTTCACACCTGTAATTTTATGAAAGTAGAATAAAAGGTAGTCGAACTATATTGTGTGTTGGTGCAAAAGCTCGAACTCACCATATATCCAACCAACGGCGATCAACTCGAATATTGCCAATACTAGTGCCACAAATGAAGCCCCATAAAAGTCCATGAAATTCAAGAGGTATTGGCCACCAGGAGTTAAGTACACAAGACCGATACCGTAACATACAACAGCGATGCATACTGCAATAATCCATTGTTTGATTTGTGTAAAACGATCCTTAAGTACAGTCATCACACACGAAGCCATGCCCACATTGCTTCCGATGCCCAGCACAAATAACATTAAAAAGAAAAGCACCGAAAATACCTGAGCATGTATGCAAAGATTTAAGTTAAAAAATTCAAAACAACAGCGGATAAATATCACCTGAGGCATAAATTCAAATTTTGATATGGCGTCTGGATATGAAATGAACGCAAGTCCTGTGTTACTCTTCACAACATTTTGTATATCGGATGTATTCGATTCATGGGCTAAGTTTCCGAGAATACCGAATATTATAACGCCAGAAAGGAGAGAGGTAAATGTATCTAAAGTGGTGACAATCGTGCAGTCTCTAAAAAAATGCATGTACATATGTAAGTGCGTAGTGATACAAGAAACGCTCATATGAAGAAGGATTATTGTTTACCTTTTTATGTTGTGTCGGAATCGATTGTATGAGGCATACATTATGATATTTCCAAAACAAATTGCAAGCGAAAAGAACACTTGAGTAACTGCTGCATACCATACCTGCCCCAAAGAATAGCCACCTTTTAAAATTGTTTCTTGGATATGTTTGAGTTTACGAAAACCTGTGTACTTACCTTCGGATCTAAAAGTTTATCCCACTGTGGCGTCAAAAAGTACAAAACACCATTCCAGGCACCTGGTAGAGTCAATGACCGTATGAGAAGAATAAACATAACCACGTAAGGAAAGAGTGCGAGAACATAGGAGGCCTTGCCGGAGCTTTTAATGCCCTTAATAAGTATAGAGACTACAACAATCCATGAAAAAGCTAATGTTAGCGCTAACCACCAACTTGGATACCCGATGCCATCATCTATGGAGTCCTTTTCACGTAAGATTACTTTTCTATAATAGGAGTTGTGGAAAATTTTGTTTTGAAAATATCCCAGCATCTTTTGGTTGCTTACGTGAAATAAAACTCTGCCGACGTAGTTTTCACGATCGTTTGATTCGTGGATATATTTGATTTGTTTTGCTTCGAGTCGATGCACGCATCTCCCCACTCCTCGCGACAATAACTCCACGGTAAAGTCGAATAGCATGACTCGATCAAATAACGAAGCGTTAGAGCCATCAAAGTCGCATAATATGTAGTTACAACACCTGTGCCAAATACTTGACCATATCCAACGCCTGTAAGAATTTATCGACATTAATATATTAGTATAAATATTTATGTCAAATATTTTGTAATGTGATTAATTTTCCCATCCCTTGCTAAATATATCAAAGTTTTATATCTTTACTGAACTGTAACAATGTATGTACATTGGTTACTGTATCAAGAACTTGGCTAAATAATTCATTTATTTCGTGAAATTCAGAAATTGTAAAGTAATCGGGGTTCTGTATTTAAAAAAAATCTGAGTATACAATTTTATAGCCAATTTAAGTTTAGTATAATAAAATGCAAATTTCAGGTGGCTTAAAATTACTCACCTCTCATTATGGGTGCAAAATCAAACACTTTGATGCTACCACGACTGGAGAATTGCCCCAAGAGCATTTCCATATAGTAAACGGGTTTACCAACCAAAAATAAGACTATAATATAAGGGATAACGAATGCTCCACCACCGTTTTCCAGCGCAGTGAACGGAAAGCGCCAGACGTTGCCTAAGCCCACGGAAAGTGCGATGCACGACATGAGAAACTCAATATCATTAGCCCAAGTATCTCTACTTTCGTGCTTATTTCCAACAGCTACCGGGGTGCATGGTAATGGCAATGGCTCGCATGTTTTCTGTAAAAAATAAACAATTCATCGTTATTACTTATGTATATTCATAAACTTTTTATACCCGAGCGAACTTATACACAAGGGTATTATAACTTTGTTCGCATAACGGTTGTTTGTAACAGCAAAAAATAATAAAATATACTAAAATGATCAGAATAAAAATAGAGATCGATTTAGCCCTGACTGTCTGTCCGTCCGTCCGTCCGTCCGTCTGCCCGTGGTTACAATAGCTTGCGTAAAAATTTAGATATCTCAATGAAATTTGGTACATGGATTGCTCTTTGGACAGGGTAGGTTGGTATTGAAAATGGTCAAGATCGGTCAATAACCGCGCCCACCTCCCATATAACGGAAGTTTTGGAAAATGGAAAAGCTTATTTTTTTCGGTATCTACTAAAACAAATTGAGTGAATTTCGGTATTTGGAGCAATTTTGAACTAAGAAATTAGGTATTTAAGAAATTAAAAAAAACGGGCGTTGCCACGCCCAAATAAAAAAAATTTCTGTATCTCAATAACGGTGTAAGGTATCGTCACAAAATTTATATCACCGTTATCATCGTTAAAATTTTTTTAAATCGGATTATAACCTCGCCCACCTCCCATATAACGGAAATTTTGAAAAATGCAAAAACTTCATTTTTTCTTTATTTATTGGAACATGTTTATTAAAATTTGATATTTAGAGAGATAGTTAATTAAGAAACTTGGTTTTTATGAAATTTTCAAAAATGAGCGTTACCACGCCTACTTATAAAAAACGTACATATGTAAGTATCTCAACAACGATGTAAGGTATCGTCACAAAATTTGGTGAACACATTGTCCTTGATACCATTAGCATCAATAATTTTTGAAATCGTACCTTAAAAACGCCCAACTTGCATATAACGGAAATTTTGACAAATGCAAAAAACTTCCTTTTTCAGTATTTATTGGAACAAATTAAGTAAAGTTTAATACTAGCTACGATTTCAAAACAAAGAAACGGGGTTTTTATGAAATTATGATCATCGTCCATACAAAAATACATCGCGAGGGTATATAAAGTCGCCCGAATTTAGCTTTTCTTACTTGTTGATATATTTACTTGTTTTGTTCCAAGGTATGCATTTTTATAGTAATTAAATAATTTTTGGGATAAGTACTCGCGTAGATATTAGGTTTAAATTTGAGGTATAGGCACAATGGTAATCAATTCGTTTAGTTAATTAAATTTGAAGCTAAGGTTACATTTTATTACACCATTTTATTAATTACAAATTTTCTCCATTTTAATCTCGTACCTACCTACGCCTTTCAAATTATTGAAAAAAGAAGCCGACTAAAACAGCCTGCGTCGTTATCACAGTAGTAGTTAGATTAATTTTTTATGGAAATGTCGGCTCGGAAATTCCTCCTACTAACAAACTTATTCTTTCGAACTTGAAAAGCTTCTGGCAACGAAATTTCAAAGACAGTAAAATTGTATACACGTAACAAGGGCTGCCAACCGGAATCGCAGTGGCACTAAATATAACAAAAGTACGATTCTGCTGGCGTATGTGGCTGATATTGACTTCGTTGACCTTAACAACATTGCCGTCATGGCATTTTCCAGTCTAGAGAATGAGGCAAAAGAGGTTTGTCTTGCAGTGAACGAGGACAAAGGAAAGTACCTTGCGGCAACAAAATAAAAAAAACATACTTGCGTATTTTGACCCACGTCACTGTTGGCATATACAACATTGAAGTAGTCAAGGATTTTGTGTAACTTGGATCCAGCATTAGCACCACCAATGATGTTAGCCAAGCAATTAAGCGAAGAATAACACTTGCCAACAGGTGTTACTTTGGACTCGGTAGGCAATTGAAAAGCATAGCCCTTTCTCTACGAAAAAAAGTTTCGCTCTACAAATCCCTCAACAAGACCGTCCTTTTATATGGCGCAGAAACATAGTCAGCGCATAAAAATTCAACGACTGCGATGGCTTAAGCATGTCGTTCATACGGATGATGATACTCCGTTGAAAAAATCCCTCGAAGGCAAGGGCACCGTCCGGGGCACCCCAATAGAGACCTGCTCGCGCTGGAGCCGGCACCCAGGCACATCAGGGGACATCTCTCACAACTGACGGACGAGGTCCAGACATACGTACGCTTACCGCTGGGCCCAAGGACGTACCGACAGGCTCTGGACAACATTCACAGGGAGTCGGTATCCAAGTATGGTCCGACCCTGTTGAAACGGCTCGTTTCCTGGACCTTTCGTTAGTTGAGCTTGACGATAATGATTGAGCGAGCCCGCCAGCCCAGTCGCCGCTACAACAACAACAACAAACAATTTTCTACGAAAAATATATGTACATATGCATCTAGATATTTCGCTTAGTGAAAAAAATGTATAGTCTCTAAGGGACGATTTTGGAGACATCAAACTTTCTCTACTTAAAAATTTGTAATTCAAAATCAGAAACATAGAGTTTCAATAGCAACGCAAATCTTCTCTTGATAATTTGCCGACAGACTGTATATGTGAATCTGACAGGCTCTAGGTGAGTGATTTGTTTGGTGCTTATCTTTCAGTGTATCAATGGAATGTCTGACTCAAATGACATTAAAATTTGAAAACAGGTTGCCGTAGGTTTTGGAGAAATATATTAAAGCTATTTTGGAAATGTCAAAGGAATATGTTATCTCATTTCCAACAACTACTCTCTTAAATTTCTACGTTGCAATTAAACTAAACTTCTTTTAGAACCTTAGCGTCCGACATTTTTAACTCAATGACGACAAAAAAAATATACCGGGAACATTTTCACTTTCAATGTAAAAACGTGGTAACACTTGATAATCATACTACTAAAAATTTACCATAATCAAAAATCAGACTGTGAATAAAGAAATGTAAACAAGCAACATCATCTTGATATTTACTGTACAAACGCAGCTTTACTAAATTCGCCTCGAGGCAAAACAAAAATACGCATCAATACTACTTTAGTTTGCTTTTGTAAATGAGGGGATGTATTTTTGTATGGGTGGTGGCCATAATTTCATAGAAACCCCGTTTCTTTGTTTAAAATCGCTGCTAGTATTAAACTTTACTCAATTTCTTAAAATAAATACTGAAAAACAAAGTTTTTTTAATTTTTCAAAATTTTCGGTATATGCAAGTTGGGCGTGGTTATGGTCCGATTTCAAAAATTATTGACGGTGATGCTAGTGATATCAAGGACAATATGTTCACCAAATTTTTGACAATACTTTACATCGTTATTGAGATACCTACAGACCTTTTTTTATAAGTGGGCGTGGTAACGCCCATTTTTCAAAATTTCATAAAAATCAAGTTTCTTAATTAACTATCTATCTAACATTAAAATTTTAATTAATATGTTCCAATAGATAAAGAAAAAACGAAATTTTTGCATTTTTTCAAAATTTCCGTTATATGGGAGGTGGGCGAGGTTTTAATCCGATTCCAAAAATGTACAACGATGATAACGGTGATATTGAGAAAAATTTGTTCACCAAATTTTGTGACGATACCTGGCACCGTTATTGAGATACAGATATTTTTTCCTAAGTGGGCGTGGCAACGCCCATTTTTCAAAATTACATAAATACCTAATTTCTAAGGTCAAAATCGCTCCAAATACAGAATTTCTCTCAATTCGTTTTAATAGATACCGAAAAAATTAAGTTTTCGCATTTTCCAAAACTTCCGTTATATGGGAGGTGGGCGTGGTTTTGATCCGACGGGTGACCGCTATTAGAAAAAACGTTTTCTATCATTAAGATTTTGCTTGCCCTGACTGAGATTCGATCCTCGAACTCACCGGCATATCGAGTTATAGCACGCACCGCTACCAACTCGACTACAGCGGCCATTACGGTTTGCTTTTCTTATTTTTTCTGACAGTTTCCCTATTGACTCTTGAATTCCTTTTGTATCGATGTCGAAGGAGCTTAATCCTTTTTAATTTTATTAACTAAATAAGTGCTATTTTTCGCAGTGAATTCTTTCCCGTAAATTTTCCTTTTCAAATTTGCCCAAAAAGTTTCAATCGGCTTCAGTTGGGACACGTTTGGAGGGTTATACTCTTTATGTACAAATTCAATTCCACGGGTTCTTTCGGCATAATGCGAAGATGCCAAATCCGGCCAAGAGACTATTTTGTTCCTTCTATGGTATTTGTTGATACATTTCTGAAACTTAGGAATACATTTCTATGTAAAACCCTAAAGCAGAAATTGCTAAACCGCCTTTAAGGAATACCGGGGAACTTAGTTTTTTGAATATATTTCATTTCGTCGGATGCCTTGCGTTTTGCAGACTCGAACTAATTCTTTGGTTGACATTCGTTGCCTTCCACTGTGAAGTAGCTCTCATGATACATAACGGTTTTATAAGTCGAAGACGTAGCAAAGTATTTTTCGGAAAGTAACCGCAACCTAGATTCCTGGTTTCGATTTTCTTTTTTTTATTTGTATGTTCATAGATTCCCAAAATTTTTTTATAGTATTTTTATTAACTTTGGTTTTTTTTGTCCTAATTGACGGTACGATTTTGCTTTTTGCCCCACTGTATCTGCTTTTAACTTTTCAGGTACTTTGATATTTTGTAAAGCACATTTTTTGTCGGAATTAACATAATAGTATGAAGGTAAACAAGTACGATATGTATATACATATGTAGTTATATATTTGTATGTTGCCCATGAATAAAACAAGAAAACTTGCTTGGATCTATACCATACCTGTGTTGCTGGTGTTGTACTGTCATTCGATGTTGATTCCACAATTTTACCATTATTCCCATTGCTCTGTGACTCGAACTTTGCTCGATACTCGCCCTGTATGGATGTAGTTGAGGTGTTTGTTGAAGTTGATGCAAAAGCTTGATTAATGAAACCATTATTGTTGGCCATTTTGGTTGTTTGATTTTATCGAAGTGGATTTTTTAGATATTGATGAGTAGTAGCACTGCATTTACGTCGAGTTCAAGAACATAAATTCATTATCTGTAAAAATTTGTTAATTTCAATGCAATTAGTAAGTCAAAAGTCAACATGGGAAACATAATATTTTTTATTTCTTCCAGATATGTACATATATGGCAAAAAAGAGATGCGTTTTAAAAAAGTTTAATTTATTTATTTTAATTGTACATTGTCACTGAATTACATAACATTTTTACTTTAAATCAGCTTAACACCTAAATGCCTCGTAAACTTGCTATGAAAACCGAATTATTTTCGAGGTTTATGCAGTTACGGGGCATTTGCGCGATTGAGATGTAAGCTCACAATACTGACAGCAGTCTCAGAAATACAGCTAATCTCATCGCCGAATTAGACAAATGGTTAAGCAGGCCAAATAGATAAGTTGATTGTACTAATACGCAACTAATCAGTGGGACAGACGCTTTAAGGGGTTATAAATATACACTTGAGTTGGTCGAAACAATTTTTTTATTGCATTTTCTTAGAGTATATCCTTTTGAATTTATTTTCAAATTTCATACAGATCTGAGCACTAGAGCCAAAGTTACAGCTGTCAACAGCGCGCTCCTCCCGAATGCCCGAACGTACGGCAAAACGATGTTTTTCAAAAAGTGCTGTTGCGGTGGGCAAGGTTTCTTAAGAACCATGTGACCTATCGATAAAATTTTTGCAGGCTACCTAAAAACTGCAATATCTCATACTTGAACGAAGGAATTTTTATTTGAAACATAATCTTTTTTGGGGATGAAAAAACTGAATTTTTAGACCTTCAAAAATCGACCTTTTCATCGAAATCATGAACATTTGTGTAAAAATGTGTTACGGTGCTATGATATAAACTAAAGACAAATGTTGTTTTTTATTGCAGTTGAGCCATTGCCTACATGTCATGCTCACCGCAAAGCGTGTAAGAAAAAAGTGTATCAGCCAAGGCACATTAAACAGGTAGCAGCTTTAAAGAGAATGCAACTCTGGGGTTTATTTCGTGATTTCTTGTGGTCCATCTCCCTTCAAAATATATATGTATATCAAATTTGAAGAGTTTGATAATCCTAAAAGTAAACAAAACATAGCCGTTTCTACATTGCGCATGAAAAACTCATTTGTTTTCAACGCAAACAGTGCAAGACGCATCATGCTACAACGGATCCTCAGGAAGCATTGCTCCTGGTCACAAAATTATGGAAAGACTCACGAGGTATGCTTTCAAGAATGCAAAAAATGGTCGGAACGCACTCAACTGTTTGCAGAAAGTGACATGTCGAAATTATGCTCCAATTGGATATGGAAAACAAGATGCAATTTCTGAGTGTGTTTCCCAAATCACGTTAACGCAAAATTTGTATAAATTAGAAATATACCAAATGTAAACAAAGTGTGGCTTGTTATGGACCATATATAAGAAAAAATTCCAATCAGCTGCTAACATTATACTACCTTTTTATTGTACCATGGTTTTAGCGCAACAGCAGTAGTGCAAACAAAGGGGCTCATTCTTTAAGGTTCAATTAGGATGCCATAACCATAACCATAGAAAACAGCTGATCCAACCAACCTTATGGGTTACACTGTAATCGATTAGTGGTGCCATACCATAACGCCATAACCATAACCATAACCATAGCGACCAACTGAATTTTGGTTTTTGCCGTAACCATAAACAGCTGATTGCTGATTCGCCTTGTTTATTGTGATATTTTTGTTCTTCGTGTGCAGTTTATTTTGTTTTGGTGAGTTTAAATTTATATTTTGCGTCCGCGTTTTACATACTTTACTAAATTTTTATTTACTTTCAGTTTGTTGCAAATATCAGCTGTTTATGGTTATGGCACCACTAATCGATTGCTTAAACATGGTTATGGTTATGACTACGATTATGGTTATGGCGTTATGGTATGGTACCTCTAATTGAACCTTTACTCAAAAATTAAATTAATCATCTTCAGACATAGATATATGCAGTGTTTGTAAAAAAAATTCTTCAAATAACCGATTTATTCAGAGAATAAGTGAATATAACCCCTTAACGCATACTCCTAACGTTTTGGGCATAAAGAGGACACGACTGGAGTGTGTACTTAATAATAATTTGAGTGCTTGTGCAACACCACAAAGTTTTATATTACTAATATTGTATGGTATGTATGTATTGCAACCAAATTAAAAATAACATGGCTTGGCACTTAAAAAATTCAGCAAATTTTTATATACGTATATATTTTGAACTTTTTATACTACCCATACTCGAATTTATTTAGGAAAAGTTGAGCAAAATGCTTGTATCCCATATGATTGCTAATTGCTTAATATTCGCGACAGAGCCATGGCATTCAAGTCCAATTCTTCAGAAATAATTTCTTGTGTCAATCGTGGAACTTCGCCAATGCTAGATTTAACCAAAGCCACATAGAAGTTATCAGTGGAAGATTTTGGTTGACCTTCTCGAGGCTCGCCCTCCAAAAAAAAATTTACCCTCTGAAATCTTCGGAACCAATTGGGAATAGTCTGTAGAGACGGTGCAATTGTCCCATATACACATTGGCATTCAATGAATATTTGTAATGGCTTTCAGTCCTGTTTGTATAGAATTTCGTCTGATCTATTATCAGGAATTTTGCGTTTTATAGCTGTATCTTAACCGATTGTTCCGATTGGAATGAAGTCTCGTTAAACAACTGCAAAGGTTTTTTTTCTTTTAGGTTTTTTAAAAAAAGATTTTAGAGTCACCAACTAAGCGAACTTTTGTTTGACCCCTCGTAGTTTATGTTAGAGAGTGGACCGAATTTGGGATTGTAAAATCTTTAAAATAAATAATTTTATTTAAGTGGCAAACTATGTAATTTTCAATTTGGTTGCAAATCATATGGTCACCATTGTACATATAGACACAGATAATATACAGATTAAGGCACATTTTTAGAATTTATCGAAGTGATTACATGGCTTTTAATATCGAGAATTAAATCCAATCACAATTAAAAAAAAATGCCAATGAAATTACAGCGTTTTGTTGGAACTCCTCAAATTAAAGACCTTATATTAAACAAATGGAGGAAGTTTTATCCCGACTGTGAACGGCAGATGTATTTTATGAGAAACCTTTTCAGTCAAAAATGTACTGCCTGCGATCCACTACCTCAACGGTATATAGAGCCACCGAAAACTTGATGCTTATCAATTGGCAGTACTGTAATATATTACAGCTGTTTCAAAAGTTTCAATAAAAATTGGACCATTATAGAAAATTGAAACCGAAAGAAATGACGGAAATTCACAAGTTCTTATAAATATTAAGCAGATGCCATAAGCATATTTTATAATGCCTTACAAGCAATTTCAATATCAACTTTTATAAAAACTAAAGAAAAATTAGATTGGCTTTGTAAGATTACTCTATTAGAACTAACTCCAAAACTATTTGGTTAGATAAACTTAAAAGTTTTTGTTTTTAATTTTAAATATTTTTGAGCTTTAAGGCCGATTGGTTTATTGGAAAATTATTAGGAAAAAACAACAATACTCAAAGCGGCAGCTAAACGCATTCAGCTAAGCTTTCGTAGTGTGAGCTGTTGTTATTTTTCCTATTTGTTTTACTACGATTATTTTTTTTTTTAACTTAATTTAAAGTAATTAAATTTTTTATCGATATTTATAATTTTTTTATCGATGTTATAATTGCTGAGGCTTCCTCAAAAAACCCGGTGTACCCGGTTTTTGCTGGATTTTGAAATTGGGAACCGTTTTTTTAATTATCAGTTCTCTTGCCGTCTAGAGGTTTTAGAGTTGACACTTCATTATATATGTAGAAGCTTTTGTTAACGGATAATTTTTGTAATTACATCGATGTTTAACTGTAAAAACTCCAAACATTCTTGTGTACACTCGCACCCAAAATAAACAATAAAAACAAAGCGAACAACATTGAAAACTTCTATTAAATACCGCGGTAGTAATCAAAAGCAGTTGGCCTTAGGAGAAACTGGTAATTTCAGTAGCCACTATACTAATGTAACTCTGGTAATTGTTAGTAATAAATTTGTTTAAATGTGTACACATGTACAGTGGTGACCTTATAATTAGAAACGATTTGCTAAAAAAACATAATCACTGTATACATACGTCTTTTCAAGACGCGCACAGTGAATTATGAGTACCGTTATTCATAAAGTAAGCGATATACATACGTTGTTGCTAAATAAACACTTGGTGATTTGCTAATTGGTTGTTAAAAATTTAAATTATTTCCCGGTTTGTGTATATGGGCTGGCCACGCAATTAGAAACGCGGAGTTGGATTTATATTTATGTGAGTATTATTTGGAAAGCCATAGTTATCTGGCAATAATTTAAAAACGTTTTAGTCGTTAGAATGGGGGAAGAAGTCAAGCACTCCAAAAATGAGGGAGTTAATTGTGACGTGTTTTTAAAAAAGAGAAACTGTCAATGTCGGCTATCCCTAAATGGTATTTGGAGCTATTTATTTGTACAAAAAAATAAAATAGGTTTGAAACCCTTACCAGGAAGTCTAGACCACAAAATACTACTCCAGCAGGAGAACGGATAGTTTGCAGGACCAGCAAGAACAACCCGTTCATGTCTTCGCGATAAATAAAGG
This sequence comes from Philophylla caesio, assembly GCA_963971545.1. Lineage (NCBI taxonomy): Eukaryota > Metazoa > Arthropoda > Insecta > Diptera > Tephritidae > Philophylla > Philophylla caesio. Next base: position 33,672,591 of record OZ020606.1, on the reverse strand, counting down.
CTGAAATTGGACATAAAATAAATGCAGATATCTCAGCTCGCTCGGTAAGAAGGCGCTTACAAAAGAAGGGACTTCGTGGGAGCAATATTAAAAAGCGGCTGCGAAGTCGTTTTTAATTATAAGACCACCACTGTATGTGTATATAGGAATGTCGGTTTTTGCGATGCATATACAAATACAAACGCATGTTACGTAATAATAGGCTATGTTCAATGAACGCATGCAGTTGTACGAAGTTTACGTTTCAATTTTGTTGCAACTTACCCGTACAAACAACCATACATACATAAAATAAATCGGTACATGAAAATGCAACTACACAGCATTGAGAATCTCTAACTGGTAATTTTCTGTAGAAACAGTAAAATTTTTCTGAATGCATTTTCCCCTTGTTTCAATAGCAACGGAAGGTACTCGTTTATACTTACTCCTACTATTTATAAATATTGCTTAGAATATTGGAATCGGTTGTGCATATGTATGTATGTATGTAGTGTGACAAGAAATTCTGTTTACGAAATCTTCATATTTCCATATACAATTAAATTAAAAAAGCGTGAGAACGGCAAAACTCGGGCAAAATCGAATTTTTCATACCCCGCGATACATTTTGGTATTCCTACCTATGAATGTATATCTATCTCTAGGATTGCGAGTCCCCAAAAGTCAGTATATTCGGTTTTTTAGTACATTTAAGTTATGCAGAAATTATACAATTCACTGTTAGTTTTATTAAGCACATTAAAATAAAATCACATTAATTTCTACATATTTATGTACATATGTATGTGTACATACATACATACATAATAGCGATTTCAATTTTGGGCATTTTATTGATCCCAGGATTTTCGAGATCTGAAAACAAAATCCCCGTACAATCCCGGGATCCCGAATTAATATATGTAACACCATTCAGTAAAAAAAGAAATACATCAAGTAAAAATTAAATATGTACATCACCCAGTGGAGAAGCACCGATTGTCGACAAAATGTTAAATGATCACTGTAGAAATTAGCCTTTATCACCCCCATTACAAAAACTATTAATTTCGATTACCAAACCTTCTAATTAATTTATTTGCAACTCTATTATTGAATACTCGCTCGTTTAAAGTTTATGCAGTTTATCTTTGATACTATCTGCCTTATCCACTTCAAACACCTCGTCGTTAGTTCTATTTATTAACATCGCTTTCATCGTAAGGCTCATTTTCTACACGAGGTAGATATTCTCCAGCTTATTTATAATAGCAAGGGCAAAACAAAGCCTTTAGTGAGTTAACAAGCTGTGTCATTTGTCGTATTGTGTTATTGTAATACAATAGTTTTTGTTTTTCATGTTACATTTTCTTATTTCAATACAACTCTGAAAGGTATGTTTAGTATGTTTTATTCGATCGGCCCTTTCTGTTTTAAATCCTTTGAGGTTTATTTTTGTTTAAAAAATGTAAATTTCAAATTTAAAAAATAAATGGCTATTAAATTCACTGTTTTCTTCAATCCCGGGATTTGACATGCCTAATACTAGATTAATAAATTAAATTTTATTCACATTTGACTTTGTTTGACGCTTCGAATCCATTCGTACATTATTTAATTATATACTTAGATATATAAGTTTTGCAACATACATATGTATGTGCATAATATAAATCACATTATAATTATTTTGGCGCCTACACTATATAGCTCAGTGTTGGCCGAGCTTCTCCTACCATTTTTGGTTTGCGTCTTTATATTATACCACAAATGGAGCGACCTACAATTTTGTGCCGACTCCGAACGGCAGTTGTATTTAATGAGAAGCTTTTTCATGGCAGAAATACCCTCGGGGTTTGCCATTGCCTGCCGAGGGGTGCCGCTATTAGAAAAAACTTTTTCTATTATTAAGATTTTGCTTGCCCTGACTGAGATTCGAACCTCGAACTCACCGGCATATCAAGTTGTAGCACGCACCGCTACCAACTCGACCTCAGCGGCCACAAAAAAGAAATAAATCAAGTAAAAATTAAATACATCACCCAGTGGAGAAGCACCGATTGTCGACAAAAAGTTAAATGATCACTGTAGGAATTAGCTTTAATCACCCCCATTACAAAAACTATTAATTTCGATTACTAAACCTTCTAATAAATTGTATGCCATTCTATTATTGGATACTCCCTCGTTCAAACTTTATGCAGTTTATCTTTGAGACTATCTGCCTTATCCTCTTCAAGCACCTCGTTATTGTAATACAATAGTTTCTTATTTCAATACAATTCCTAAAGGTATGTTTAGTATGTTTTATTTGATCGGCCCTTTCTGTTTTAAATCATTTGAGGTTTATTTTTGTTTAAAAAATGTAAATTTAAAATTTAAAAAATTAATGGCTATTAAATTCACTGTTTTCTTCATACGTAAACAGAGATCAATACATTAAATATTATTCACATTTGTCTTTGTTTGACGCTTCGAATCGATTTGTACATTATATAATTATATACTTAAGTATATAACTTTTACCACTTACATATGTATGTATGTACATACATATGTGCATAATATAAATCACATTTCTTTATACATAACACGCACATGTATTTTTTCTAATACTTGTTGGATTTGTGTATCATTTTGACTAATTGTTGACCGTCAATCCTTTTTAGAAATTCAAGAAATGCCTCGCAATTTATTTTAAAACTTACTTTTATTTGGAATATACATTTATTTTCGTTTAGAAGAATATTTTGTTAAGGCTAAATATTCATTATAAAGCAAATCTATATCTATGTCTCTAATATAAAAATCATTACTTGTTTCGAGAAACTCATTTTATTTTCTGATAGAAATTCTTTAAATAAAATAGAACATTTGAAAACCAAAATAGTGCAATTTAATTAAATTTTCAGTCATCCCTTGTCAAGTTTGGTTTTAAGTCAAACTGTTTCCGGCGGTGTACCATCTTTAGAGAACGAAAAACAACACTGAATCTGGCAAAACGTTGAAAACGATTTATCTTATAAACCAAACTTGAAAAGGGACGACGGAAAATTGTTCCAAATTCAGTTAATATTCCTTTCCGCTTTTAGATTTAAGCGGGACAATTTGCAGGTATTAAATGATGCAGAGTTGTTTATATGAAGCAGCTAATAAATTAATTCCTTTTTTCACAACGTTCAGTGTTTTACCAAAATTTTTATTATCTAAAAAGCCAAATTTTCTTCCGCGCCAATTAAGCTTATATCGGTAATCATTCGCCGATGCGACTAATACACTTTAAATTTATACAGTGAACATTGGTTTTGTAAACGAACCAGTTCCTTGCTAGTGTTTCCCATGGCTCAAAAACTTGAAATTCTAAATGGAAATGTCTGCTAATATATGTATTTTTGTATTTTTCATTTGCATTTGCATGGTTGTACCTTTAAATATTTCAAGAACCTTTAGAGGACCTGTCCCATGGTTGTTTTTTTTATCTATGTATATCAAAATGGAGTTTGTTCATGCGTTAAACTAAACGAAAATCAATGATTAGGTGAAAAGGTTCGACATTTTTGAAAACTTTTGTGTGAGACCTCTTGCGCAATAGTTTTGGAGTTTTAACGATGTACGGTTTCACTGATATAAAAGCCGCATTTGAATGTGAACATTTTTCAATGAGCATCAGAGGGGATGTGCTGAAGTGACCAATTTTTTTTGCATAAATCATGCTGTCCCAATGTGAACTTGCTCTGTTAGACTTGCTTTGAAAGCTTTAATGAACAAAAAGTAGCTTCCAACGCTGTAAATATGTTCAGTAGAAGTGTGCTGAGCCGATACTTTTACGTATTTAACTATACTCGATTTAAAAAATATCTAATTCATTTAATACTCGATACCAAATTAAAGTCATTCTTGAAAAAAAATTGTTGTTATTAATTTTTTTTCTAGTATTGAGTATCGTTTTGAAATCGACAGAATAACACACCACTATCTGAGAAATAAAAATGTCAAAAGTCTTTAAAGCGTTGCTGGAATATTATAAGAATATGTTAAGGATGAAAGGGTGAGTGAAGTGCTTGTCTCGTTTAAAAATTACTTGTAGTAATAGTGAAATATAATAAAGTGAAAATACAATTTTTGCGAATAGTTGATGAGTGAATTACTTGAAATAAAATAAAGTTAAAATAGAACAAGAATTTTTAGGGGAAGTAGATGAGTGAAGTGTTAGAGGACTTGTTTAAAAATCTTAAATTAGAAAACACAGAGGAACATATCATGAACGCTGACCAAGTAGGCGAGTTGATTAGAGCAGAGGTGAGCAGGGCATTAGCGGCTCAAAAATAAGAATTCGACAGAAAGATAATTGCAATTCAGAATGAGGTCGCTTTGACGAAGCCAAAAATAGAAAAGTTTACAAGGGTTGCTATCATTCCTACAGTAAGTTGCGAGATTACGCTTGACGCTATTAAATCTCTTCCTGAGTTCTTTGGCCACCCAGGTACGTATGTGTCCTGGCGTGAGGCTGCACATAATACATACAAATTATTTAAAAGATACGATGGCAGCGAACGCCACTATCAAGCAGTTACTATTTTGAGAAATAAGGTACGAGGGGCGGCCGATGCAGTACTTTCGTCCTTTAACACGGTGCTGAATTTTAGCGCAATAATTTCTCGCCTCGACTTTACCTACGCGGACAAGCGACCAATATACCTCATTGAACAGGAACTATCTACACTGAGACAAGGTTCAATGTCATGTCTAGAATTTTACGATGAAGTAGAGAAGAAACTAACTCTGTTAGCAAACAAAACTATTATGTCCTACGAAAGTGGAGTAGCAGACACCATAAATAAAAAGTACAGGGCCAATGCACCCAGAGTGTTCATATCAGGTTTAAGGAAGCCACTATGTGACATCCTGTTCGCGTCTAGGCCTTCGGACCTTCCATCGGCCCTGGCCTTGGCACAGGAGGTGGACGCTAATAACGAGCGTTACGCATTTGCAACAAATTTTGCAAACAGATCTCATGAAACTTCTTACAACAAGAAAGCCAACGCTATCCAGATCCTCAGTAATCAAAAGAGCTTTAATTCTGACCACAGTGGGGGTCACAAGAATCCACAATATTCAGTTAGTAAACAAAATAGGCAGGCCGGTCATGCACAAAGTTCCACTAATAACTTGAAGCCATATACTAGTAGTAACTATTCAGGTCAAAGGCGTGTCGAGCCTATGGAAGTAGATCCTTCCACATCCCACTTTAAACACCTTCCCAATAGTCCTGGCCAAGATCATAACGGCAGGCAGCAGGGGAATCTGCAGAAGCGCACAGCGAATTCGGGACGGTACACCGGCCCTAAGATACAGCGCGTAAATCATCTGAATGACGAGCCTGATTCATCTAACGAACCAACGTATGACAAAGAAGCGGAAGAAGCAGCAGATAACATTGAAAATGATGAGCTCAATTTTTAAATCCCTCCTTCCCTGGATTTCGAGGTCAATAGGAGGGAAAGAAGTCAAACTCCTTGTCGATACTGGCGCGTCAAGGAGTTATATCAAACAATTGCCAGACTTAAAAGGAATACAGTCGGTTAGGAATCCATTTTCAGTTAAATCAATTCATGGGGTTACCCCCATTAAGCACAAATGCAAAGTTAAAATTTTTGGAGTAGTGGCAGACTTTTTCATACTACCGAATTTGACATCATTCGATGGTGTAATTGGCCTCGACTTATTGAACAAGGTACACGCGACTATTGATCTAAAGACAAATACAATTAGGCATGACTTTGGCAAGGAGGTTATTTTATTGATCACCGGCCAGGATGTAAGTCATCTGCAACTACAGTTTAAGTCAATTCCCAATCATTTAGAGGAAGCCGTCGTCAAAATAATTAGTAGTGTAAATGGGGTATTTGCAGATCCCAATCAGGCGCTTCCATATAATACCAATGTCGTGGCAACGATTCGCACAGAGAACGAGGAACCAGTGTACTCAAGGTTATACCCGTACTCACTGGGCGTTTCGGATTTCGTAAATAAGGAAATCCAGGACCTTTTGGCGAATGGCATCATTCGGACCTCTAGGTCCCCATACAACAACCCTATATGGGTAGAAACTCCTGCAAGAGGCAGTGAAAGTGGATGTAGTGAACGCAATACATTGTGACCTACACACCCTAGCACAATTTCAACATGAATTGACTGAACTCTTTCCAACAGTAAAACTCAGACATACAGAGAAATTTGTTAATGACATATTTGACCCAAACGAACAACAAGAAATAATTGCGGCTGAGCATAATCGAGCTCATCGCGCAGCTCAAGAAAATACAAAACAGATATTAGAAGACTACTTTTTCCCAAAATTGGAAAAGAAGGCTAAGCAGTTCGTGGCCAACTGCCGCGTATGTTCTCAGGCGAAATACGACCGCCACCCAAAAAAGCAACTTATTGCTCGGACACCCATACCGACATATTGCGGAGAAATCCTTCATATCGACATATTTTCTACTGGATCGAAGTATTTTTTGAGTTGCATCGACAAATTTTCGAAGTTTGCAATAGTACAGTCGCTTAGGTCTAGGACGATAGTAGACGTAAAACCCCAGCTTCTGCAGCTACTTAATATGTTTTCCGGAACCAAAACCATATATTGCGACAACGAAAAGTCCCTAAATTCATTTAGCGTCAAGGCGACACTAAATAACCATTTTAGTATAGAAATCGCGAACGCCCCACCACTTCATAGTACATCAAATGGACAGGTAGAGCGATTCCATAGCACACTGACGGAAATATCGCGATGCCTCAAAATCGATAAAAATCTTGAAGATATCGAGGAAATAATCCTTTTGTCCACAATTAAATATAATAACTCAATTCATACGGTAACAGGAATGAAGCCCATTACAGTCTTTCGTCCAAAAAAGGACGATGCACAGATAGCGTCTCGCTTAAAGGATGCGCAAGAAAAGGAATTAGTAGCGCACAATAAGAATAGAATAGATAGGGAATTCTCAGAGGGCGACAAAGTCCTGGTCAAAAACAATAGGAGACTAGGCAATAAGCTGACACCCCTTTATACTGAGGAAAATGTTGAAAAGGATTTGGGCACAACGGTGCTCATAAGAGGGAGGAGGGTCCATAAGGACAACCTTCGCTAAATTAAAATTAAAAATTATCTAATTACTTTTACGTTCATGTACTTCTAGGGTTATCTTAAATCTGATCATGGCTATACTAGTGTCGGCAACGAAGGGACGAATAATAAACTACTCCCACGCAAAGTACATTCCGATAGTTGATGGGGACCTCATAATTTGGGAGAACTTTGGACATATCAAACACGTTACGAATTTGACTCTTTATGAAATCCTAAGGGATGAGACAATTAACGCCACAGACCTCTTCCCGCTAACACATATGAGGAAGTTGTTGGACGCGGACGTAAAACAGATAAATAGACTTATTCAGACGGTAAATACTCACCACAGGCAGACGAGGAGTTTGGACGCACTGGGGACAGTACTGAAATATATTGCTGGGACTCCCGATCACGATGACTTTGAAAGACTGACAAACGCAGCGGAACGGCTGATTGACTCGCAGGACAGACAATTCATCATTAACACAGAAGTTCAAAAGGAAATCAATAGCCTTACCGTCACAGTAAACAAAATTTTGGAAGCGGCAAAACAAAAAGAATTAGATACGGGTCACCTCTACGATATTCTCATGGCCAGAAACAGAGCAATAATAACAGAATTAGATAGCATTATTACCTCCATTACTTTCGCAAAAATTGGAACACTCAACCCCATACTCCTGGACAGTAATGAAATAAATTCCGTTATAGCAAACGAGCACTTCACAAACCTTACAGTAACCGACATTATGTCTTTAGCTAAGATTAAGATTCTACAATATAACAATGTCATTTATTTTTTAATAAAATATCCTATTTCTAAGTTTAGATGTAAGAAACTTAATATTTTGCCAGTAGCCCACGGCCACGAAATCCTGCACCTACGGTAAAGAACTGCAGCGACACCGTACCAACATTTTGTTTAGCATCTTCACTCACGTCATGCGCTCTACAACTAGTGACACGCAATACCGCCAACTGCGGCACAACATTTAACAACCTCCCACCTATTGCGCAGATCAGCGACGGTTTGGTTGTCATCAACGACCAACTGGCGGACATAGAAGAAAATTATGAAGCTCCTATCACAGTCAACGGTACCTACCTGGTTGTCTTCAAAGATCGTGTGAGAATTAGTGGTACGACATTTTACAATGAAAACGCAACGACGCCTTTGAAACCGGAAATACCATGGGCCGCCACAATCAACCTTACGGAGCACACAGAGATACTTACCGCACCTTACCTTCACCATGTAAACCAAAAGAATCTGCAGCACATCAAACATCTGCAGAAACGTGTAGAGAAAGTTCATGTCGCAAGTCTAACGACCATCGGGGTAATATTCATTGTGGGTCTGGTCGCCTATGCAGTCCGACGCATGATCGCTTACAGGAGGAAGCTTTACATAACCAAATCGGTCGAAGTAGCAATCAAAAACGCCGCTACGAGGCCCGTGGACGTCCCTGTCTTAGAAGGGGAGGAGTTATCGTAAGTAAGTTCTCACGATAACATTTTCGTCAACAACAACATCTTGTTGACGCAACCCCACTCAGGGTGGTTGCACCTAACGTTCTACACGCGCAACCATGTCAGCAGAATTGCGCTCACACGGTTTGGCTGCACCGAATATTCTACACGCGCGGCCATGTCAGCAGAATTGCGTTCGCACGGACTGGCTGCACCGAATACTCTACACGCACAGCCATGTCAGCAGAATTGCGTCCGCACGGTAGAACGCTAGCAGAACAGCAGCAGCGCAGCGCGAAGCCGTGGGCTAGGTGTAAGCTAGGGCACGATTGTAAGTTCAGAAAAACTCATTAAAGACAACAGCTAGTGCGCTGTAGAAAACAATCGAATAAAATTAAATCGTTTTATTTATACATGAACTACTTCAAAAATTGGCATCCCTAATCCACACCCACCTCTTTTATGCACGTAAGTAATTTTAGAAAATCTAACTTATCACGAGGGTATACAAATTTTGGTTTCGCCAGAGCTTTCTTTAAGCTATTTTACTTTTTTTCCAGTTAACATTGATGTTGGAAACTGACGATGTTATAAGCCAAGGCAGATCTAACAGGTAACCGCAGTAGAGAAATTGCAAACCTAGATTTTTTGATATATCTTTATTGTCAATAAGAACTATCAAATCAGTCTAATGAAAACAAAAGTTGAAAATTCACAAATTCAATTTACCCAAAATAAATAAATACAAAATGTTCATTTCATAACTTAATACTTCGCTTTTTACTAGCTGTTTCTTGCTTAGAACGCACTTTCCCAACTCTGTAAAAGTTGGGCACAAAACACACAACGCAAATATGCATTTTATGAGCAAAATGCACAATATATTTTTTCACTACAAAGCACGAATCAGATGTACACAATTTTTTTTTGTTTTTATCTAATGAAAACAAAGTTTGATAATTAAGATAAATGAAAAAAATCAAATTATTAACTCTGTTGAGGTTACCTGTTTAATCTGCCTTGGTTTTAAGCATATAACCAGATAACTCAATTACCAAGTTTGCGTGAGCAACCTAACAAATAAATGATTATCGAAAAGTGAACTTTGATATATACTCATATGATTGTTAGCGAAAGGTGGTGTTTCTGGAAAAGCTGTTTTGGTATTTCTCATTCGCCTTAGATGTTCATACTTTCTTTTTGCTTTTACGGCTCAGACACCAGAGAAATTAAATAAACTGGCCAAATAGCATGTTTGTATGGTAAACATATGAATTTCGAAGTGGAATTCTATTTAATAAATATATTGTCTCTGCATCAATATTTATGTACATACGAGTGTGTTAATTAAGTATTTTTATTATTGAAGACCAAAATTAACTCTATAGATTTGTTTGCAATATTAATTAATTAAAATTTCAGTAATCAAAAGCAATACGTTTTCTAACACGTGACATTTCCACTCAAAATATTTATAAATATATTTCCAAAGTTAACTTTAGTCAGAATTATAGATATTTACAAATTATAAATATTGCCAAAGACGAGTATAAAGCGCTAACTGTTGCCACTGAATGACCGCAATGAAAACAAGTTTTAACCGACACAATTATGTTGATTTGATTAAAACTATTACTTTATGTCCTATTTTTCGTATATTTAAAAAAAAATACAAATATACGGTTATGCATATAGTTGGCAAAGTTCTGTCAACGTCATTAGATATTATCACTTAAAATATTATTGGTCTCATAAAAGATACAAACAAAATGTCTACAAAATGCATCAGACATAAATATAAATAACCCTCATTAACCCTTATTAGTCTCATTAAGTCTTTATTGAAGGGAAACTTCTAAGTGGTTGTAGTAAATTGAAAAAACCAACATGGCGAATGGCACGGGAAATATGCTTTGGAAGTCGGCCCGAAAATGTTTTGGGGTGCAAGAAGTACTTCTTTGGATCATCTTACCTGAACTCACTACAACTGATAACACTGAGCTGATCTTTCCTTAAGAAAATCTATCACACCTACATACATATGTTACTTTATGTTAAATTAAATTAGGTTTAAGCGGCCGTTAGTAAACTTGAAAAATTTAAATGGAGTATGAGTGAAAAACGGTACACAGCACTGCAACTCCTCACACATTCATTGCAAAAATTTAGCATTCAAAAAATTTGTTTTAAAATTTTTCTTTGAAATTTGCACAATATGTTATTAAAATTGAACATATTGCAAAATAATATACCTGAAAATTGTTTAATGCTTTTGGGAAACAAATTTTTCAAATTGATGAACATTTTTTAAATTAAGTATTACATTTTTCTAATGTTTCAAAAAAGTTTTAACTTGTAGAGAGAAGAAAATCGATTGCATAAATGTTTCAAAATTAACCATTGCTTTTAATCTTTATACTTTTGGGTTCCACTTTGCTACATCTAATATGTCTCAGTATTAACACCTTTTTATTATTCAGAAATATCCAAAAAAAAAAATTCAGTAATTTTAGATAACAGTTTCGAAAAATCATACATACATACATTTACATATACTTACTGGAAATATTAAAAATTTAGTTTAACAATTTTAAAAGGTATTGGAGTCAGCAGAGTGGTAAAACGAGTCAGTCTGTCAAAAGTTGTAAAGATTGCGACGATCTCAGATAACATAATCATATCCAAGCTTTCCTACATACATACTTAGATTCTTCTGCATATTATTATTTTATGACACTTTTATAATTTTTATGTTTATGGGATTAAAAGTACCATTTATGTACAAATATTAAATAAAACATAAAACTTCACTGCGTAACGACATGCAATTTTATTAAAAGTCCACGTATGACTATACAAAGAGTTCAATGCCTGAAGAAATTAAAATAACATTGAGGTAAATCATGAAATTAAATAGGTTTTAAGGTCTAAAAGTTATTGTTTTTTAAGAGTTTTTTTTTGATACGGAGAATTTGCAACATTTTGTTATGAAATTTGAAGACATACCGACAGAGTTTAGTGGATTAAAAAAGGATATCGCGTCTTTACCGACCTTTTCGTATTGAAGCTTTTCAGGAATTACCGATTTCTTCGCGATAACTTGCATATCTTCGGCTACCACCAGCTTTTGCGATATAAAAACAAATGAGTTCCAGAAAACAAAATTGGTTTCGCAGAATGTTTTTTTTTAACGTTAAATAAATCCTTATCCACTATATTATTATCATAATATTTTATTATCGAAAAGGATAAATATGAGTTTCAACGAAAAGGTTAATGATAGGGAATTATTTACATGACCGAAATAAAAATATCACTGGAATTCATTCGGCCGAAATCATAACGCGAGTTTCGTCGAAAATCATAACGCACACTTTCAAAAAACGCAGACAAATTGGTATAAATATTGTAAAAATATATTAGTTCATTTTAAGAATTTGTGGTCTGTTCACTTGAATTCAATTTCGTAGCTAATTATTTTTCCCGTTTGTACATATTAGTTCATACATTCATGTACGAGTATGCACATATTTTTGTGCATTTGTATGTACATATACATATGTACATATATTGTTGTGATCAATTAAATATTTACATACATACATACATATTTATTGATTTGTGAGATGCCTTTTTATGTACATACATATAAATTTCTTTTTATTAATTGATGATGTACACATAATATGCAGGCATATACGAGTATGTAAGCTCTTATAATTGGGAAACCCGAAATTTTTGCATTGAAATTATAAATCACGTTCATGATTGGCTTAAAATTTAACTTGTTCTTACTTTCAGTGAACTCACTTGAATAGGTCTTGCTGTTTTGGCAGCTGCTCGTAAACTAAGTTTAGTAGCGGCACCTTTATTTATGCCAGGCAGCACCTAAACTTGTTTCAACACCGACGACGCGGCCGGTACAATGGCAACAATAAAGACAATTGAATGCGTCAAAGTCAGTTAACCAGTCAAAGGCACTTATGGATATGTACATACTTTCATGCAAAGAATATGCTTTGACTCAGATAAAGTTTTGCACGTGCGATCGCTCTACAGCAACAAATTGCCAATATCGCTAATATAACAGAAGAGCAGAGCATTAGAAGATAAAGTTCCACTTATGCATGTGTGTGTGTGCATAATAAAAAAAAGCTCCCATCACTTGCCCTTGTCTTTTGGGTGCGATGTAATATTGTACGAGTTTGTCATAGGCACAGTTTTAATGGGTTGTCTGAGCAATTAGGGTAATCTCTCGCAGAGATTTCATGCGCATGTGGCAAAGTGAAGCTTACCTACATATGTACTTAAGTAAGTTTAGGACAAAGCCCGTAACAAGTATGTATATACTTTACGTTAACTTATATTACTTAAAAAAAATCTATTATGTACTCAACTCTATCAAATACGATCGTAGTTGTTTTCTTGAAAATATTTACTTAATGCGTTTGGTGGATGAAAATGGATCAAGTAAGTAGAGTGGAAGGGGGTAATGTGGTACATGGGGTAATGTGGTGAACTGGCTTTTTAGATAAAAGGAATGGAATGATTAACTAGCCGTCGGTAAGGTAGGTGCCCGGTGCCCGGTGAACAACGTTGCTTTTGCATACAATATTAGCAATCGTTATGTATTTGTGACCCAATATGTGGCGACATTTGTAAAATTAACGATTTTGGGACGACAAAAGTGTTTTTTATCGTTTGAAAAAAATAATTTATCTTATAGAAAAATACACCAGGTTAATGTTTTTCGAAGTGAAATGTCCTGCCAATGAAAAATAATTCTTTATGTTTGAGAGAATTGTGTTTTTTACCGAGTTATGGAAGTTAACCTGAAAAATTACCGTGGGAGAAATGTGGTGCATTTGATGTGGGGTAATGTCGTGCTCGTGAATAACTAATGCAGAAATGTCATAAATGGCTTCTACAAACATAAAAGAATATTTAAAAAATTATTCCAATCGAAAATAGTTAAACATTCACAAACTTTTTGTCATTTACTTTTCATTTCACATACAACCAAGCATTCGGATTCAATTCACAAAAATTTATATAAATGTGAAATTGGGAGCACCAAACATGTGATTTCAAACCGAATCCACAGGGAAATTTGTGAATGTGAAACTGGGAGCACGGCTGTATATTTCGTTTTTTTCGGTCGAATTTATTGTTTCAGTATTCTAATAATATAATAAATAAATAAAAAAAAATGTTTCAACGTGTTTTACCATGACAACCATTTCTTGCGCATTCATCAAGTCTTCTCTTTTAATATTTCATCTACCAAATATTCTTATTTTACATCTTTTAAATTTTTTTATTTTCAACTGTGTTTGTTAACCTCGTGTAACCTACTTGAAATTATTTGTAGGATAATAAATAAATACAAAACAATGGTTTACTTTCTTAAATCAAACCAATAGTTATCATTTTTTTTACATTCTGATACCTTTATTACGGTCGAAAAATAATGTCCCCAGAAATTTCGATGGTGATAATTTGCACCAAGAAGATTTTTTGCTACAAAAATGTTGTTTTACGTTAATGTAATCAAGATAACTATCTTTCGAATGGATGCTTACTCGTTGTATTCAGTTGAAAAATACGAATATATGTATACGAGCAAGTCAAAAAAGAGTGCACCACAGTACCCCCTTCTACTGCACATATTTGAATAGTAAATTATAGACTAATATTTATATTCTCTATCTCGCTTTTATATCGCTCTGAACATAAGAGTTCAACTAGCACTACTACAGGGGACTACAGTTTTGAGCCGACACCGAACGGCAGATGTATGTATATTTATGGCAGAATTACCTTTGAAGGTCTGCCATTTCTTGCCGAGGGGCAACCGCTATTGGAAACACATTTTTCTATGATTAAGATTTTATTTGCCCTGGCGGAGGTCATATACCCTAACTTAGCGGCGAAGCGAGTTAAAGCACATACCACTACACGATTGACCACACCGGCCGCTTTTCACCTCTGTTGTCAAGATTTCATCAAGTATTAGTTATATTTAAGACGACTTTGTTTGCTTAGTTGAATAACAAAAACCACTTTTCTCCCCTATATCAGAAGCACACGAATTGCACAATATCTACGTACATATGTACATATAATACTGTTCAACTCCATACATTTTTGCGATTTCGCCTTGGCACAGAACGTTGCCGGTTGTTGTTGCTTTTCCTACGGTGTCTTGATTATCACATGATGGTACTACGTTAATCGCTAGTCTATATAAATTCAACCTTACTCTCGTCCTTGATGGTATCCTTCAAGATATCTTTTGTAAGAATATATATTTTTTAGGTGTTTAATATATAGGTAAAATTAGATAAGGTGGCAGTAAATATTATAAAGTTGCGCAAGCAGGCAATATCCAATCTAGAGATCTGCTCAGTAGTGTATATGAAGTATGAGTCGGGTGTTTGAATCTGAGCTTTGCAAAAGCAGGGCAGTCGAGAAGGTAATCAACCTCCATAAAACTCCGACCCAGAGTTGCTGTTTATTTGTTCGTTTATTATTCTCCCATCAAATATTTTTTGTTAATAAATTTCCATGTTTTCAAGAGCATTTAGGCGCCGTCCTTTTTGTTGTACGTGCAGTACCTTAACGGGTTTCTTTATATTTTTCGTTAACCAAGTGGTTTTCGTATCCTTGCTGTCCTTTATGTGTTTACGTTCTGTTTGTTCTATATATGTAGCTATGTTGGCACTCACACACGCCTTGTTTGTTCAGCGGGACTTCTTCATTCGTGCTGCTTTTAAGTATCTTTCCTATTTTGTTTCTTGTCTTGTATAAGTCATAACTGTCCAAGCCTTTTCGTCTATGTCTCTGTTGCTCCTCAATGAGGATGGCCGAGGTTGGTACTTGAAAAAACGAAGGACCAGATAAAAACAACCTAAATCACAAACACATTACAAACTACGCTGCGACAAAATTACTTTTAGTTCAATAACAAACTATACAGACAAACGAACGGACTCGGAATGGGTAACCCAAGAGGGCCGAAACCGGTTTGTCTCCAAACCAAACTTGACAAGGGATTACGAAAATAGTTCTAACAAATATGGACTTAACGCCCCGTAACCTAATGACAGAGCGGACAACGGCTATCTTGGAGACATGCTCCTCTACTCCCAATGGCACATCGGCGACCGAAATGTTAAATAGCTACCTTTGCTATACATAAATGGTCTTTACGAAAACGGCAATTAAAAGGCAAATGTTTCCTTGTTTACCACTTAATAATCGCATATTATTTATGTTTGTTCATTTTTCTGTTGGCCTAGTAAAGCCGATTTTAACTCGGCTTTTATTGAAAGTTTTTTCAACTTATTTAGAGTCGTCTTTAACTTGAATATGATTATTACGGATTGTGTAAGTGAGCAAAGTCATTGCACTACACTGTGTAAAAAAAGTGTTTACAAAAAATTTCATAAAACTGAAATAAAAGTATATTTATACATTGCATTTCATCAATGGCTCAAGCAATTGTTGGTGGCAGTTTCTAATCTTTAATGTAAGTGTGTAGATATGATTGGGACTTCTTCTTCTAAGAAAAATATCCAATCATGTTCTTTTTTATTGCTTATAATCTATATAATTATATGTAATACTTATATATTGGCAGTATGAACAAGTGCAGTCAGCAAACATTACAGTACAAATATATAAAATTAGAAAAGGAAAACCGAGTAAACGTAAGTCAAAAATTACACTTGAATTAAAAAAAAAATCCAGTGGCATAGCCAAAAATTAGTTGTCAAACTCTAAATTGTTTTTATCGTTTCAAAATTTTTCGTTTCCTTTTTTTTTTTAAATTATAGTTCATCTGACAAAAACCATATGCTTTTAAATTATATACTATGTGCAAAAATTAAAAATCTTCATCAAAGAAATGAACAAACAAATTCGAAATGAACGACATTGCGAATATTGTAAATACTTATATCACTTCCGTTTTAAGTTGAGCCAACATAATGTTTTTCCTCTTTAGCTGAATAGTCAATGATTAAATTTTTACTCACTGAAAATGGAAATTTATGAATATGCATATGAATTAAACATTCACATAAAAAAAATTTATTATCAATGCAAATCAAAACGTTTTTGTTTGATTTCTAAAGAGCTACAAAATAAAATTGAAGCAACCCTTTTCAAATTTATTTTTTGGCGCAACTGCAGATATGTCAAACACGCTTTTAAGTGTTTGTCACATGTATTCATAGATACTAATACATGTACAACCTGCGCATGCGTACAACGTACATTTGAATTAAAACTATCTCCCTTTGATTGCTGAATTTTTACATATTGCGCAGATAGGTTACTGCCAATAAATAAGATGAATTTCATTTCAAAGGCTGAAAAAAACGTACATTTTGAACCCGACCCCCTCAGAATTTGATGAAATTTTGCATAGAGGTATATCTTACCTACCCAAACACAACCCTATTTTTAGAAAATGGATTTTCGAAAAATTGTGGGCGTGGCAAGGTATTGAAATATTCGAAAATATTCGAAAAATTACGATAATAGGTACTTTTAAAGTGTGATTACTACGGAATGGCTTTACCGATTTTAAAGATCTTCATACCATTAGAAAGGTATTGAAATAAGCTTTCAAAAAAATACACTGTAAAAATTTTTTAGTACACTGAAAAAAATTGTTTTCCAAAATAAAATTTTAAACTGAAAAAACACTTCAAAGATCAAGCGATTTTGAAAAATCAAATTTTATTTTAGAAAGGTCTATTTAATATATATAACATATCTGAAAACTAAAATGGGGTGTTTTTTCTTTTTTTATACAGATACAATTGAGTCCTGTGACCCAGGCATGATTCGGCTGATTTCATCATCTTCATAAAACAATTTTACTGTGTTTAAAGTTTGTTCAGGTAAACTACGTCTGTCCATGCTAAAGCGTTTGACGTCCGAAAACTTTGTACTTGAAATTTGCGAAACACCCCCAAAATCTCATTTTAGGGCCAAAAAACTGTTTTTGAGGTCATTCGCTAGTCAATCATCAATATCTTTGCGAATTTTTATCCGATTCAAAAGTTGTTTATATATTTTGAAAGGTGACAAATCACTATTTTAATGGCGTGTAACTCATCAAAATCAAACGAGAACTGACGAAGCTACAAAAAAATCGTAACTTAATAAAAAAAAATTAATTTTGAAACTTTGACTACGATTTTACGATAGTCTTAATTCAGAAAGGTACCTATCAAAGACAATATTATTAAAGTGAATTTAGTACTGCGTCGATTAGGCTATTTCAATCGAAAATTATCTTTCAACTTCAAATTTTTATTGTGACTGAAAATAAAAAAAAATTAATCATTAAAATGCTAAATAACTTTATAGCTAAAAATGTTTGCTTGATCTTCTGCGTTTATAAGACGAGTCATCTGTTTCACGTTTGAGTGACCAGCAGTAATTAGCTATCATCCTAACTTGGTTCTTTCCTGTAAACCGTTTTTCAATGTTGGAGATTTCTTGGTGAAATCTTTCACCTTGTTCGTCGCTGAATTGACCAAGATTATTCGGGAAAAATTCCAAATGAGAATGCAAAAAGTGAATTTTTATAGACATGTTGCATCCCATTTCTCCATAAGCTTCCAAAAATTCATGGACCACCTCAACGTAATTTGAACTTCTCGTGTTTCCAAGAAAGTTTCGGCACAAAGAAATGAAACTCAGCCATGCTCTTTTCTCTACTGGGTTCAATTTTTTTATGAAGTCATCATCAGTCATAATCTTACGAATCTGCGGTCCAACGAAAACGCCTGTAATTCATGATCAAAATGTAAAAATAAATTAGGATGAATTCTTTTTGAAGAATTCTTGTTGGGAAATTTTTATAAGTACCTTCTTTAATCTTGGCGTCACTCAACTTGGGGAATACAAGTTTCAGGTGTAGAAAAGCCTCGCTGTTTTTTTTCGAGTCGTTTAACATACTGTTTCATGTACCCCAATTTTAAATGCAACGGCGGCAAAATTATATAATCAGGCTTAACTAATGCAATATTGAGAACATTATTTTTGCCAATTTGAAACTTTCTCGGTGGCCATATGTTGCACTTGTAATGATTTTTGGCACGACTGTCCCATTCACAAAAGTAACAAGGATATTTAGTGTAGCCACCTTGCATTCCAAGTAGAATTGTCAGGACTTTAAGGTCCGAGACAATCTGCCAGCGAAATTTTTTTGTATTTAAGCAATCGTAGAATTTTTTCCATCGTTTGATAAGTCTCTTTCATATCAGTAGCGTATGCCACTGGAACTGATGGCAATTCATTTCTGTTGTGCAGCAATACTGCTTTCAGACCTACGATGTTAGTCAATTGAAAATGAATTGATAAATTGTATTCAAATTTAGTTCTCTCACACTCATAACACATTAAATACTTACTTTTGCAAGAACCGTCTAGAAATAATCGCCAATCTTGTGGACAGTGCACGTGATCAAGTGCAGCAAACAATTCATCCACATCAACGCAATAAACTAGTTTGTTATTGGTGTCATCAGCTTTGAAAATGTGTTCGAACGAAGATAGGTCTCTGTCTCGTGCAGACGTTACTTTAAAGTTACTGTCTACTATATTTCACTGCTTTAATATGGAGGCCAGAATCTCTGTCTGTCTTATAGACAGATCCATATCCCGCACAAGATCACAATAATCGTGATTTGACACGAAATGACGTTCCGTTTCTATTGCTTTGGTTGGAAGGTACGGTTCGTCATTTACCTCATTAGAAGATTTGTGGCTTGAATCAGGAAATGTAGCTGGATTTTTGTCTTTAGTTCGCTGATCTTGTTTTCCTCTTGGAATCGGTTTCGATACAGTCAACACATTGGCATATTCTATGAGGTGGCGACTTTTATAGTGGTGACCAGTGATTTTTGTTTGGCAAAAGTAGCAATCCTCCGGCTTGTGATATATTTGATAATGCCAAGCCATAGGAGTCACAAACGGCAGACGCTGTTCATCGCATTTACCGGTTTTCCATTGTTTTAATGTTGTACAGCACATCGAACAAATATATTCGTGTTCATACCAAGCACTTTCCACGTATGTGCAACTGAAAAAGAGGTTGAACGCTTCAACCATAGCTTTATTTGTTCTTAAATCGAACCGATATTTCTTATTAACAAATAGACCGCAGGCGTAACAAAATTTGTTGCGCCTATCACACATTTTACCACACTTATTACACAATATAATTGCGAAGCGGTCGCAAGGTTGAATTGACGGCGTAAATTTATTAGATGACCACTCAAAATTTTTGGAAATGAATGTGTTTAAAATAATTCCTCATACTTGCTATGTTTCTAGTAAAATAACGCAATGAAATGCGGTCAAAGTAGAAAAATTAAAAAAAAAAAAAAACTTTTCGCAAGGTAAATTTATTTAATAGCAGAAAAAATTTAATAGCTTCGTCAATTTTTGTCCGATTTCATTGCATGAGCACTCAAAATTTTTAGACATGAATGTACTTTCAAAATAATTCCTCATACTTGATATATTTTTAATAAAATGCGGTCAAAGTAGAAAAATTTGAAGAAAAAACAAATTTTCCAAGTTTACCCGATGAAAACTTACAACACGCTAGCTTAAAAAATAGATCTTTATATCAATTTAAAGGTATAATCCTTACCTTTCCAAAACATATTTCATATTGAAAATCGGTAAAGAAATGGCCAAGTAATGAAAAGATTTGCGCGTGCACTTCCGAAGAACGGTTTTTTAACGGTAAAGCAAGATTTTGAGGGTGTTACAAATTTTCCAAAAACCGTTTTGAGTTATATTCGACCAGGTGAACACTTTCCAATATTTCACTTTAAAAGTTCATTCAATTTTTTCCATTTTGTAACACTGTGTAATTTTTGAAATCGGACCATAAGCACGCCCAACTTCCATACAACGGAAATTTAAAAAATGCAAAAAAAAAACTTCGTTTTTCAGTATTTATTGGAACAAATTGAGTAAAGTTTAATACTAGCTACGATTTGAAGCAAAGAAACGGGGTATTTATGAAATTATGTGCACCGCCCATTCAAAAATACATCGCGAGGGTATATCTAAATCGGTTTCGCCCGAATTTAGCTTTTCTTACTTGTTTTATTTGCACATCATTACGTTCCGACAACTAATCAGAAAAATGCGATACTGCAGATCAGAATATTTACTATCGCATTTAGAAGTTAAAGGTGGCGAAGTAGTTATATACATTTTATCCGGAGAATATGAACCTGCAATCGAATATTCACTATCGGATATTTTTGCGACCAAAAATATCATACAACTTATCAAAATTTGGATACATCTTGTTATTTTTTTCTACAGAGAAGCATTAAAAAAGGCATCAAGTAAAATGGCAAATTTTTATACTTACATATATTGCTGTCACTTGCCTTGAGTCCGGCCCCTATTGAGCTTTGCCCCTGTAACGCCTTCTGATAACATGTGCGCATGTTCCGTTAGTTGGCTTCTAAAATAAGCATTTTTGAATAAAAAAATTTTTTGATCATCTTCGCATCCTTTTTATACACTACCTCGAACGGTGTGTGACCCAACAGAAACTTCTAAATTTTCCCTACTTCTCCATTGCTTCATGTTTTGTTTTAGTCTTTCTCTCTTTCTCTTTTTTACCGCAGACCTAGAAAATTCGTCAATATCCTTTAAAATAAATAAGTTTACAACAATAAAATTACCTAAATCTACAAATATTTACCACAAAACTAGTTTCATACAATTATTCTATTCAAATTTTCAATTTCAATTAAATTTTCAAATTTCATTTTTTCAATTTTATATAAAAGTTGTCAATAAATACATCTGACATCATGATTCAATAATAAAAGGTTAGATCAATATTGACAAGGGAGTTTTGACACTCCCTTACAAAAGGTTGCATATACGAAGTACGGAAAAAGGGTAAATAATGCGTTCCTTTTTGTGAAACTAAGAGAAGCAAAGTATGGAAAATTTGCAAATAGTGGTAGAACACAATTCGTTAAATTTAACATTTTTGCAAGACATTTTGTGCTTAAATGGCAATAAAAAATATTCTTACCTTAATTAATTAATTAAACTGCTATTTAGTAAGAATATTAAAACTGCAAGCTAAAATTATGATAAGCTCTAAATTTTTTTTCTATCTGAGTCCGAGTTTTAAAATAAAGAAGCTTTTTCACATCATTTCTGATGCTTATGTGTTAGGCACACGCAATGAGGGTTTCTATAGAGCATGGGCACGATTTTATTTCTGCGCTCTTCAAATTTTCAAAAACCAGCTCCAGGCTTTTGATTATAGCCAAAAAACACGCTGGATCGCTAGGTCAAGGTGCTCCCGGACACTTCGTTAACCCAAGTCAACGAAGCCTCATTTGCATTATTTTTCGACAAGTATATCTTTCTTACTACGAAGAAGTTATTTATTCGGTTTATTCCTTTTATTTATTTACCATGGGTATCAGGGTTATTCTTAATATTGTGATAAATCCTGGAGTGTGAAAGGACCAAACATTTTATTCCGATAAATAGTATGTGACTTTATGGAGTTAATGGAGTTGTAAGAAAACCACAATAATTCGAGATTTTAGAAAGAGAATATTTATATATTAAAATAATAATATATCAAACTTCATAACTGAAGAATTTAGTTCTTACAAATTCTTGTTTTTGGCATTTGGCATCGGATTTATATGTGCAAGAAAACCGTTCAATGAAAAAGCGCGTAATTTATAAACATTTACATGAAATACGGGTTTTTACGAGCCGGAGTCAATCTTGCAATCAGAAAAAATGAAGTCCTTTAAATCCGGATTTAAACTTACTGTTTACGCGCACAAAAGAAACAAATAGTGTTGCCTGTTAGTTTTTGGTATTAAAAAGTTTTGAGGGTACTACTATTATTATTTTTAAGAAGCAACACCGTTTTGATGCTAAGGGAGCCGTTTGACAAAAAGTGAGCGAGCTAGCTGTTTATCGAGCTAACCTTTTATAATTGAATCATGATCTGACATGACTTTTACAGGGTTGTAAGAAACAATACACGATATCAAGCAATGATACAATAGGTTTTGATATTCAATGAATTTGTTTTTGTAAATTTACAAAATTCACTTTCGCAAGTATGTATGAACACACCCTGCAAAAACATTTTCATTTTTGTTTTTATACATAGACTAGTCGTCATTTATACCCATCCGGGTATAGAAGGGGACAATTAGTCTCTTCATAGGCCATGTTCGAACAAAAGGGAGCAGTTCATTCCATATAAAAAGATCAGAGGTTGTATTAGTCGCATGTTCCCTTGCGACTATTCCCGGACTCATCCTAGACTAATCGCATTTTTTGCAGGGTTGCGACTATTATTACTGACGTATGTACACGACCGAACTTAAGTACAAACAGATAGCTCATATTTATATCACGTGATTTTGATAATGGAACTTAGAAGCAATTTCCGTGGTTATGGCAAGGACCGACTGAGTAATAAACATGCTTAAAACCAGAATTATAACAGCCGAACTGGGAGGTGGTAGACTAAGGTTACGGCCACTCGTGGCTGACCCAATGGTGTGGTCTTTCTCCCCTGGTTGTCGACGAACTGCTATAGAAATTAAAAGGGAATGTATTTAATGCTTACGGCTATGCTGAAGACCCTTTCATCTGCGTTGGGAGTTGGGATGAGGAGATATTTAGCTCCATGCTAAATCTAACTGTCAAATGGCGTTCTGAAAAAGGATTGTCAATCAACCCAACGAAGTCCACCATCGTCTTAATCACTAATAGAGTTTAATTTCATAAACAATATATGTTTCTTGTTATATCGCAGCACGACAATGCTCTAATGTGAATAATAATAATAATAATGTATAACATATTAATTTTATTTCTTATTTTGTTATTTAGGTAATTGGTACCAGAGAACGTACAATAATGAGAAGGTGCATTTCGTATACGATAAAAATAAATTTTTGAAACGCGCGAATTTTATTTTTCTTTCACGTTCGAGCGTTTTTAAAAAAATATTATTTCCCGATTTAAACAGGCAGGTTTGTGCTATTGAACAAGACTGATTTTATTTTTGAATTTTGCTCTTCATCAAAGCTTACAATCGAATACTTTTAATATAATTAAGCTGACTAAGTGGTTCACATAATAATTTACATTTACTTATGTACTTAAATGCTGACTAAATGGTTTACATCATAATTTGTCAACAACATTATGATTCTTGGAAATATTATGAACTTACTAATTTTCTTTTGCACCTTTTGTGCTAAATTTCATAAAGGCAAAGGAAATGGTGTCATATTACTATTTTATTCATTTCCTGTTGTCTGGCTAATTTCATTAAGGAATGCTGCAAATTTATCAGGTTCATTACCCGGGTTATTCATATACGTAACTACTCCCCCTTTTAGAATAGAATTCTCCTGAATTCGTTTATTTAATTTTATTTTGATATACCTACGTTTCGTTATCAAGGTTGCAATTGCTAGTATTACTAAAACTGTGATCAATATGTTACATCCATATATTACTTTATTGTGAAATTTTAAATTAGAAATGTTTTTAAAATTTATTTTATTTTCCCCATCTATTTGATCTAATGTTAGTTTTTCTGTAAAGTTTTTAATATATTCGTACTTCGTGTTCATAATATTTCCTTCGACCATTTCAAATAAATTGGAAAAGTAATAATCATTGATTTTTATTGAACAATTATTGAATTGAATTACATAATTTCCACTAAGAATAGTTTGATTTTTGTTACACGTGTTGTTAACTACCAAATTATTTGCATTTTTTACAATAATTGATTTTTCATCTAACTCTATAATTTCTAATTCTTTGTTTTTTATTAGTTTACAACTCTTTGTTATTATACAATGAAAGCTGAGTTTTAATTGTCTAATATGTTTATTTTCTTCAAATCGCATTGTTTTATTTTCATAAGTAAAAATTTCTTCTATTTTTGCTTCAATTTCTTTTTGATTTTTATTTGGTATTGGTACAATTTTTCTTATTTTAACTTCTATAAAAGTTTTTGGTATTTTAATGCCAAGTATCAAATAAGTGTTATTAAAGGTTGCTGTTCCTAATTGAACATATTTTAATGTGTTGAAATCAATATTATATTTGGTAATTTCATGATTTGTTAGAATATTTGGGTTAATAATCCCGTATTTTTCTGAAACTACATTATTTTGAATTTGTTCTATTTTATTTTTTATAAATTGAATTTTTGTCATTTGCTCTAAATACATTTTTTTGTTCATATTCTTCGTCTATCATTTTATTTATAACATTAAAGCTTTTTTCAATTTCTTTTCTATCGCTTCTTACAATATTTTTTATTTGTTCTAACGCTAAATTAAAATACTCGTTTACGTGTATTTGTTCGTTCATCGTCTCGTCTGTCCTTAGGAGATGATTTTGAATTGTCTGTCTATCATTGTCGTCCATCGTACCAAACATCCATTTGGATACGCTGCCTACTGCGTTTACTAAACCTCTTCCTTTTCTTTTTACTTTTGGTATTAACGTCATTAATTTATCTCTTGCTTCTAATAATTCTGAATGTAATAAGTCCTTGTTGTTCGTTTTCAATAGAATAATATTGTCTGTCATTTCGTTAATTATGCTTTCCATTTCTTTTATGTTTATTAAGTGTACTACTATATCGGTATCCTTGACTATTTCTTGTGTTCTCATTTGAATGTCTATGAATCCTATCTGATCCGTTAATTCAGTAGATGTCAGTAATCCTTTAATCTGTGGTGTCCATGTCAATATCATTATTACTATCAGCTGGAGTATCTGAAAATTTCAATTGTTTTTTAATGTTAGAAAGGTGAATATTTTTCAGATTTCCCTTCTTATACCTAGGTTGCTCCTTATGCCTAACGGCTTTATAATTTTTTATAAATCCTTCCGTTCTCTTTTCTTCGTAATTTTCTCTTTTCTTATTTAGTTTATTTATAACTTTATTCTTTGTTGCTGTTAAATTATTTCTTACTACTTCTTGATCTATTTTATTGTGTTGTACCTCGTTTGGTGTACATTTAATTGTCGAATGAACTCTATCGTTATAATTTCGAATAGCCTTTTGTATCAATTGTTTTACTGGTAACCCTTTATTTAACTTATAAAGAATTCTAAACTTCTCTGCTACGGTATTGTGAAACCTTTCTACATCCGCATTGCCTGTGTGGCTATTGGGTTTTGTTAGGTGAAGTTCTACGTTTTCGTTATCTAGAAATTCTTTTATTCTCATTGCTTTAAATTCATTGTCTGCTACAATCTTTCTAGGCTTCCCTAGCTTAGCGAAATGATCCTCAAGCTGTTCAACAATCGTTATATGGTTTCTATCATTCAGTGGGTAGGCTGCACCAAATTTAGAGAATTTATCTATGGCTGTTAAGAAATGTTGACCTTTCATGACATACGTATCTATATGTACAATATCATTTATTCCTGTAGGAGTCTCCGTAAACTTCAATTTTGGTTTAATGGGATTCCTGTCATATTTTACTTCTTGACACACTTCACATTGGTTAATTACAATTTGAATTAGTTCCATTAATTTGGGATAGTATATTTTATTTCTTATTTGGTTAAATGTTTCCTGAATACCTGAGTGAATGCTTTCTCTAACATGATACAAGGAGATTTGCTTCACTGCTTCGACTTCTGTCTCAATGTCTTGTGCTCTCATTGTACATTTAATAAATTCTATTTGATTGTTATTTGAAAACATCTCAATAAGCTTTTCCTGCACTATATTGTATTTACGTTCTGATATTTCTGAAAATACTCCTATTTTACCTTTTCCGATATATTTTCGAAATATTTCACTCATTCTATCGAAGTCGTGTTCAGAAATAAAAATAATCCTTTTTCCATGCAACATTTTGAATTCTTCTACCTTATTATTCGTTAGTATAATTTGTGTCTTATATTTATTAACTATCTCTTCTTTAATTGAGAAATAATCACCTAAATCTTCTTCGGCTGAATGTATTGTTGCCATTGTTTCATCATCTTCTATATTATTGACAGAAAAGTTTGAAATATTGGTATTGTTTTCCACCATCTTATCGGAATTAATGTCTTCACTATGTTCTATTCTGCTCAAAAAGTCGGCTACTTTATCTTCTTTTCCTTGCAAATATTCGATGTCAAATTGATATTCACCTAGTTTTAATAACCATCTCTGATGTCGAGGTGACATGTCTTTTCCTCTGTATTTGGAATGTAAAAATTTTATCGGTTGATGGTCAGTTAAAATTTTGAATCTTTTGCCATAAACGTATGGTCTAAAGTAGTTAACACTCCACATTACTGCTAAGAACTCTTTATCGGTTGCCGAATAATTCCTTTCGTGGTTATTTAATGTTCTTGAAGCGTAACATACTGGGTGTCCTTCTTGGGATAGTACTGCTCCAATCGCATAATTGGATGCATCTGTTGTCAACGTGAATTGTTTTTCAAAATCTGGGTAACGCAAAATTGGGTGCGTACTTATTAACGTTTTTAACTTTTCAAAAGCTTCAATATACGTTGGGTCCTTTAGATTAATTTTTGCCCCTTTCTTCAAGTATTTGGTAATTGGCTGTGCTACTTTTGCATAGTCCTTTGCGAATTTCCGATAGTAACCCGTAACTCCTAGGGAACTTTTAATCTGTCTTTCTGTTTTTGGCAATTCTAAAGTTCTGATAACGTTAATTTTATTTGGGTTCGGCTTCATACCATCTTTTGTTAGAATATGTCCTAAAAACTCAGTCTCCTTCTTTAAGAAATTACACTTGTCTATTTGGATTTTTAGGTTTTTACTTTCGAGGACTTTAAAAATGTCTCCTATAGCTTTGACATGTTCACTCAACGATGTGCTAAATATTAAGATATCATCTAAGTAAACTACGCATGTTCGGTTTATATAATCTCTAAGGATTTCATTCATCAGCCGTTGGAATGTGGCTGGGGCATTTTTCAAACCGAATGGCATCCTTACGAACTCATAAAGTCCATGGGGTGTTACAAATGCTGTTTTTTCCCGATCCTCTTTCTTAACTAAAATTTGGTGATACCCTTTTGCCAAGTCTAAAGTGGTAAAGTATTGGGCTCTTCCTAATTTGTCTAAAATAGAATCAATGTTTGGGAGTGGATATTTGTCATCTATTGTGACATCATTTAACTTTCTGTAGTCTATTACAATTCTATATTTTTTTTCGCCTGAATTATCTAGTTTTTTGGGCACCACTATCAATGGGCTCGAATACCTTGAGTGGCTTTTTTGAATGATTCCCTGCTCTTCCATTTCTCTAATTTGTTTTCTGACCTCCATTTCATGTTGGGGTGGGTATCTATACAACTTTGAATTTATTTGCTGTTGCGTTGTGGTTTTGATCTCGTGTTGGATTTCTGTTGTGTTGGTTAATCTGTCACCTTCTTTAAACAATAACTTATTAAATCTTTTTAATAGTTTTGTAACTTCTATATGTTCTTCGGCATTGAGATGATCTAATGCTAACCTTTCTAAATTCAGATCTGTAGCTTCCAAAGTACAGATTTGATTTAAATTATACGGATTATTTAGAAAATAAGTTTCTCTTTGATTTAAAATTATTTTTCTTTTTTATATATCTATCTGAGCATTCAGAAAATTAAGTATATCTATTCCAATTATAAAGTCATACTTTCGTCCTGTGAGCGGAGTGGATTTCCATCTTGCTCTGGCGTTGCTGGGTAAGTTAAATTCTTCCGGTGCCAATGTGTGCACTTCGTAGTTAATAGTATCCTCGCTTGTAAGCGTACTAAATGTTAGTGGGTTGCTAAGTTTAATTTTTTGAATATCTTTTATTTCGCTATTGATCAGGCTTAAACTGGCTCCTGTATCAATAAGCGCTACATAACTTTTATCTCTAATCCTCATTTTTATTTTGGGTAAGCATTCCAAGGCTCCCTCATAAAAAAAATACTATTATTTACTTCTTCCCTCTTAACATTATTTTGTGAAGATCCTTCCTGGCTTTGCCTACCCGAGCATAAGCAATTTTGGCTATGCTGCGAAATAGGGTTTCCTGCCAATTGAGGTCTATTAGAATTAGTTTCGACATTGTCGATTTCCATCGGTTCCCCTTGATTTTGTCTAGGTTGATTCTGATGGTATTGACCGGAATTTTGTCTAGGGTTTCCTGTCGTTTGTGGTCTTTGGAAATTACACGAATTTGTCGGTCTGTTATTGTTATTATATCTTCCGTTATTATTTTGCTTGTATTGTCCTGACGCATTATATCTAGCGTCATTGTTTTGCTTGTATTGTCCTGACGCATTATATTTAGTGTCATTGTTATTCCCTTGATTGTTTGAACCTTGACCCGCGCTTTGATTTCTATCTACATAATTTTTATTGTATCTCTGACCTCTGTCAGGATATCTACTATTCCATTTATCTGTTGGATTGTCACCTTTTGTTTTAAACTTCCTATACTCTGGTCTAATACTACTATCTTCAAATCTTCTACTCGTCATTATTTTTAATATGTTGTTCAAGTTTCCTTCGTCATAAATCTTGTCAAGCAACACTCCTTGTGTCATTTCTTTTATGGTATTTACTAATAAACTGTCCATGTTACTTAGGTCGATGTAGTGGTCACCCCTATAGTAAACTGTCAGTTCGTCCGCTTTATATTTTATGTTTTGTATTTCAATCATTAACTCATTAACAGAGCTTACCCTTAGGTGGGATACCTTCCGATATAAGTGATGAGGCTCGATGTCTGGTCGGTACCGCAACTTTAACGTTTCCTTGATCAACTGCCAATTATCCGGCTGTGGAATGTTGATTATTGTGTTCTTCGCCTGTCCTTGGATTGTTCTGTAAAATATTGACCTCACTACCTCCTTCTGTAGTTCATTGCTACTAATCGTGGATAGCAAGTATTCTATGCTGCTGAAAAAGGAGTTGACCGTTATATTTCCTGTCCCTGTGAAGATTGGTAAACTGTTCACAGTCTTCATTAGTCCATGTCTGCTGCTGTTGTTGTCTTCCGTTCTGCTCCGTAGTTCCAGATAGGCTTGCCGCATTTGCTCCAATTGTTGTTCTCTTCTTGCAAGCTCCTCTACTAGGTCTACGGCGGGCATTTGAATCTGTTCGTTAGCCATTCTTCTTTGGTCGAAGATTTGTTGCCTTTTTGAATAAATCGTGATGTTCAAATTAATGGTGGAACACTTTATTTATTTTGTGTTCACTCGCACTGCACTTTGAACGTAGTTAGTGGTGATTTCAGTTTCTATAGAAACCACTGCACTTTCAATATTTATTTATTTGTGGCTGTTTTAACTATAAGCGTTCACTGCACTTTTGTGGCTTCTGCTTATTCTTTGAATAGCGTTCACTGCACTTTTAGTGCTGTCTACTTCAGTTTTTGCTAAATAGCAAATATATTATTCAGTTATTCTTGTTATATCCTGGAGGGTCTGGTCAACGTCTTATCGTTGGCTACAGAATCGCAGGATTGAAATTGGGAATTATTTGAACAATTTGTATGGGTAAAACGATTTTTCCGAACGCGGTTCGAATCACTGGACCTTTGATAGCGATATTTACTTTATTTCACTTTATTTACAAAGATCCTACCGACTGCGCCAATTTTATTTTTCTTTCACGTTCGAGCGTTTTTAAAAAAATATTATTTCCCGATTTAAACAGGCAGGTTTGTGCTATTGAACAAGACTGATTTTATTTTTGAATTTTGCTCTTCATCAAAGCTTACAATCGAATACATTTAATATAATTAAGCTGACTAAGTGGTTCACATAATAATTTACATTTACTTATGTACTTAAATGCTGATTAAATGGTTTACATCATAATTTGTCAACAACATTATGATTCTTGGAAATATTATGAACTTACTAATTTTCTTTTGCACCTTTTGTGCTAAATTTCATAAAGGCAAAGGAAATGGTGTCATATTACTATTTTATTCATTTCCTGTTGTCTGGCTAATTTCATTAAGGAATTCTGCAAATTTATCAGGTTCATTACCCGGGTTATTCATATACGTAACTCGCGCGCTAGGGAATCCAGAATGTTATTGCACAGAGATTTAGCAGAAGAATTTTACAAAATTTCTGTAAACTGTAATTTTTCTGCTCAAATTTACATATGCAGCACAAATATGTTTAAAAAAATTTGTGGTTTTGCCGACGGCATTACGCATGCTTGTTATAAATAAATATTGACAATTTCTAATTAAAGGCAATTGAAATTATTTTATTAGATTTTTAAGAGTTATGAACCTCATTGGTACTTTTAAGGTATTGAAAAAAAATTACTAAGAGATTGAATTTATTTGATTTGTATTTGGCTAGTCACAATGCAAATTCGTAAATTCGTGCTAATGCTCGTTTCCCTATTTTACTTTTAAATATGAGTTATGTAATAATTTAGCCTAAAATTATTGTTCTTGTACACACTTGTTACACGATTACAATTTTAAGATGTTTTGTGAGAATTTGTATTCGGTTTGTCAAAATGCAAATTCGCGAAAAGTTTCCATATAATGCCCTTTTATTTATTTTCAAATAAATTACTGAAGTTTTTGAAACAGTATTTAAGTTCAACTTTTTAAAATTTTGAAATAACATTTTAATTTCATATTTTACTTGATTTGTCGCGTTTGTCTCCGCAAAAAATAATATTTACGTATGTACTTTGTTATCTGCCATACATATCTGTGTTTACAGTATTTCCCTCTTACAAGCGTCATAAAAATATATTTGCCCGCACTCATAATCAAAGAAATTTACTTAAAAATTTATACTTTGTTATAAAAATATAACCCTCTGCTGCTAAGCGCCAATTACATAAAGGGCGCATTTAATAACAATGCAAATTGAACTATTAATTAAAAAGAAGCTCTCATCAGGAATAAAATTGATGAGAAGAAGTGTTGAACGCATATAAACAAGAAAAACTGTATACAAATTGGCAAAATCCAAATTTTCTTAGCAAACTGCTTAAAACAGCAATTAAGATCGAGCGACATCAAGAAGCTCTGTGGTGTGAGGAATAGAGTTGAAGCAATAATCGAACATTTTTGTTTTGCCGCGAGTTCGATGCCAGCAGCCACCGAATTTGCAAATTTGGTGGTTGATTTGTTTATTCGTCTTTTCCAAATTTTGTCTTCATGCAAAAGAAGAACAAGAATGAATAAGGAGCAGGGCGGGTAGAAGCGCAAGTGAAACTATTTGCTTGACTCGAGCTGCGCACTTTTGTTCAACTCGCGCAAATTTACTTTTTGCTTGCGACGATAGACAAGACAACTTCAAGGGAAAGGGGTTTATGCGCTTTGCTGTCGATCTTCAGCTAGCGAAGAGAATTTCAGACTTCATAATTTTTGTGTGGACAATGCAAGTGTGGGAAGGGAAACAGGTTTAAGCACTTTGTTGCCAATTTTTATTTCGACATCAGCGGATGGTCAAATTGATGATTTTATAATTTTTGTCATCGTCGCGAACAAGAATCGTTTGTGGACGGCACATGCGCGTAGCGGGGCAAGTGTGCAAGGTGCGCACAAATTATGAATGAAGCCAATTTATGAGAATGAATGAGTTAGATGCGCATGTGCAAATGATTACATATGTACTTATGTACATATTTTATTATTATGTATATTTTTGCATTGTATGTACATACATACTATGTACATATACATACATATGTTTTTTATTTTATTTTTTTTTTTTTGTACGAGGAGGAAGCATCGAAAGCCTAACTGTCACCGGTTTGTCAGTGTGGGACTTTAACCCTAACTAAACCTCCTACTGTCTGAGTACCATTTCCCCCGGTACTACCGTCAGGTATTTCGTCGGGAGATGGCTTGAGCTTACGCTCTACGTACGTGAAGTCTGTTTGTACCGCCCTCTGTACTGTTGTTTGTTACATCTTCGTGGGGGTTTAAATTGCCCCGTTTCATTTTCAAGCATTTTTTTGTTTTTTTTTTTTGCTTGACTGCCGGTTGAAACGAACGAGGTTCCAAGCCGCTCAACATGGTATTTCTCCTATTATATAAACTATTGATTTTAATATAATTTACGATTTTAGATTACCTTGCCCGCCGGTCGGAACGAACTGGGTTCCGAGCCGCTCTGTTACTCTCTTAACTTCTTCTCGTCTGGTTTTTCAAAATTTATGGTTTCCAACTATTCTGCAACGGTCGGAACGGACTGGATTCCGAGCCGTCTACTTACTTAATTCGATTTTTTCTGCTTTGTATGAACTACTTTCTTGGTAGCCGGAACGGACGAGATTCCGGGCTACCCGGCCGTGTGTAACCGCTTTGGGCTGTTCGTTGGGAGCTGTGCTTAGAGCCAAAGAGCCAAACTGCTTACATTATTTATTTTTTTTTTGTTATTAGTGCAGGCAGTCGGAACGGACTAGGTTCCGAGCCGCCGATTCGGTGTGAAGTTTGTTGCCGTCAACCGACATTAAAAGATTATGTATTTCTGCGGAGTCGTTCCGCCTGACGTAGTTTCGATATTACCATATTTGCCATGTTGCAGACGGCAGACCAGTTTTCGATCGATTCGAGCATTATATCGATCAAATTCTCTACTTTTGTCAGCCGCCCTACATGTACGTTTAGGCAGTTTCGTTCATCTTCAAAATATGTGCAGGCGAAAAAGCAATGTTCAGCATCTTGGATATCGTCCTCTTCGCAGAGAATGCAGTAAGGGTCATCATCGATTTTAAATCTATAAAAATAAGATTTGAAACAACCATGCCCCGTAAGCATTTGGGTTAACTGGAAGTTTACTTCTCCATGTTTCCGGCTTAACAATTTTTCTATTGATGGTATGAGACGGTGTGTCCAGCGACCTTTATCTGTCTGGTCCCAACGGCATTGCCACTGTTGCCAGCAGATCTTGATTTCTGCTTGGCGATTCGCCTTGTTTACAGATCTTGCCAACGTCTGCGTCACCAGGATATCTATTGGACATAGGCTAGCAATAACCAACGCAGCATCTTCCGATGTAGTTCGGTAAGCGCAGCATACCTTAACCGCGCAGAGCCGGTATAAAGACTTCGCTTCGCGTGCGTATGACGTCTTCTTAAAGGCTTCACCCCAGATTTGAAACCCGTATAGCAGGACACTTCTGACTATATTGGCGTATAACTGCCTTCGCTGTTGCTTTGGACCTCCGACGTTAAGCATCAGTCCCGAAAGCGCTACTGCGACTTTTTCCGCTTTTCCGACTGCATATTCAATATGCCGCTTGAATGTTAATCTAGCATCCAGTATGATTCCGAGGTATTTCAGATCTGGGGCTGATTCTATTTCATGGCCACATACGTTTATTTTCGCCACTTCTCGGATCTTCCTGCTGCTAATTAGCACTGTCTCGGTTTTTTGCTGTGCAAGCTCTAGACCTGCATCGAGGAGCCAGTTTTGAACACTAGTGATCGAGTTGTTTGCACTCTCTTCAATGTCTTTTATGTGCTTAGCTACGACCACAATGGCTATGTCATCAGCAAAACCAACTATTTTCGCCCCTTTTGGTAGATGTAGCTTCAATATGCCATCATACATTATGTTCCATAGCGTTGGACCCAGCACTGAACCTTGTGGAACTCCGCCTGAAATCTTATATTTCTTTCTGCCTTCATCGGTGTCGTAGAGTAGAAGTCTGTCCGACAAGTAATTGTTTAGGATTCTTCTGAGATATGCTGGAATATCGAAAGTTATTAGCGCCTCTGTTATTTTCCGCCAGCTTGCGGTGTTAAATGCGTTTTTTACGTCGAGCGTAATTATTAAACAATATTCTTTTGAGCCCCATCTCCATCTCTCACCGCTAATCGCATCTTCTGCTATTCTTTTTATGAAATTGGCTGCATCAACTGTGGACCGCCCTTTTCTAAATCCAAATTGTGTTTCGGAGAGTCCTCCATTCGCCTCCATTGCTTCTGTAACTCTATTGGTAATTATGCGTTCCAGAAGCTTCCCTGTTGTATTAAGCATACATATTGGTCGATATGCAGAGGGATCCCCAGGAGATTTTCCCGCCTTTGGTAGTAGAACGAGCCGCTGGCGTTTCCATATTTTCGGAAATACGCCCTCTGTAAAGCATTCGTTAAACGTGTGAACGAAAACCTCAGTATTCGCTTTCACTGCTAGTTTAAGAACTTTATTCGGAATTGCATCAGGGCCTGGGGCCTTTCTGTCTTTAAATTCATCAACCGCAAGCAGCACCTCTCCAGCGGTGATCTGGGGGAATTTGCATTCAGCATGGGAGAGGATCTCTCTACTGAATGCTTTTTGGCCTGGAAACAGTTTGCTTACTATTATACCCAGTTGGTCGGCGCTTGTGAGCTGCGGCTGGACCGATGCCTGTAGCTTTGTAGTAACCGCTTTGTATGCCATACCCCAAGGATTTTGTTCGGCACTGTCGCAAAGCTGAAGAAAACACTTCTTCTTGCTCGCCTTAATGGTTTGCTTTAATTTCTTTCGCTTGGCCCTGTAGTGTATTTGTTGTTCCAAATAATTTGCCGTTTTTCTGGCCCTTTGGTAGTCGCGCCTTGCTCTATTGCATTGTTGACGAACATCTGCTATCTGGGAATTCCACCAGTATACTGAGGGACGTCTACCAGATGGGTTTCTTCCTCTTCTCCTCATTGAAGCATCACAGGCGTTTGCTATGGTGGTCATGAGCTTGTTGGCCATATTCGTAGCTCCTTGTGTTAGGGTAACTTCAGACATCATAACTTTTAGCGCTTCTTCATCTAGAGAGTCGATTTTCCAGCCCACTGTTCTCCTTTCGGTGCAAGACCCTGTTTGCTTTGGTTCGTTTATAGTGAAGATAATTGCTTGGTGATCGCTGTGAGTATAGTCGTCACTAACCTCCCAATGGACATTTCGGGATAGTCTACTAGTTATGAATGTTAAGTCTATTATAGACTCACTTCCGTCTTTTTTGAATGTAGCTTTACTTCCGGAATTTAATAGCACCACTTCTAGGGTCGAAAGAGCTGTCAGGAGCGCTCTGCCTTTGGGATTTGTTTTACGGCTTCCCCATGCTTGGGCCCATGCATTGAAGTCACCTGCGATTACAACCGGCGTTCTAGTTCTAGCATCGGTGACCAAGTTATCTAATATTGTTTCAAACTCCTCGAGGTTGAAGCTAGGTGGTATGTAGCAACTGTACAGTATGATGCCAGCAATTTTCACGCATACGAAGCCTACTTCCGATTTCAGTTTTTCTAATGGGAGTGGTTTTTTGGCACAACTCCATACCGCTGATCGCCCTGCGCTGGCCTTGGCCCATAGTTGACAGTCGACCACTTTGTATGGTTCACTCAGTAGAGCTACGTCGATATTCAGTTCTAATACCGACTGCTGCAGCAATTCCTGTGCCGCCTTACAGTGATTTAGATTTAGTTGGCAAACCTTCATTCTTTACGTGTCTTTTGTACTGCCTGTACATAACAAGGGCATTCTCTTCCACCTGTTTTGTGCTTCAAATCTGCCAAGTTTTTCCTCGTGCAAATGGCACACCTCAGCTCTTTCTTGCAATCACGGGCCATATGACTTGAGTCACCACAGTTGAAACACGATCCCTTCATATCGTGTGGAGATCTGCAGTTTCGTGCTACGTGTCCAAACTCTAAGCATTTAAAGCATTGCATCGACTGTGTTTTTTGCCGAATTCGGCAAACCACCCATCCTATACGTATTTTTCCTGCTGCTATTACTCTATTTGCGGCTGCAGCTGGGAGAAGGAAAGTCGCTGTCTTTGTACCACTGTATGCCTTTCGCATAGATTTCACTGCGTCTTCTTTAAACTTTATCCCCTCGAACTCTTTTTCAAAAGCGGCGCAAATCTCTTCTTTCGTTGATACTTCATCCAGATCTTTAACCTCTAGCGCAATTTGCGAGGTGAGAGTCTGGACAGAGACGC
Source organism: Philophylla caesio (assembly GCA_963971545.1). Taxonomy (NCBI): domain Eukaryota; kingdom Metazoa; phylum Arthropoda; class Insecta; order Diptera; family Tephritidae; genus Philophylla; species Philophylla caesio. The sequence goes on along the minus strand of OZ020606.1, from coordinate 33,635,999 downwards.
TTTCGCCAAGCGCTTCTTCGACAGCTCGCTGTACCTCGGAAGTGTGCGAGTCTGTTGGTTTCTCCAGCTGAATGAGTAAGTCCCCATTGGTGGTTTTCCTTATTTTTGTTACCATCTCTCCTACGTGTTTCAGCTTTGGCTCGTTCCTGACAGCCCGCAAAATGTCTGCGTATGACCTTCCCCCACGATCCTTTATTATTAAAGCATCTGGCCGTGGGTGCTTAGGTTTTGGCTTCTTCCTCCTTTATACGGTTTGCCAATCTGCCTCTCCTCTCCTTCCATGTTCTTGCTGGGTTGAACGCTTGGCTGTGATGACGCGTCTGTGACTCCCCTTTGAGATCGCCGAATAGAGTGGTTTACCGCGGTTGTTTGGCTCCCGGTATTTGTTTTTTCCTTCGGAGTTGGGGGTTTCGCTTTCTCAAACAAAGCAGAGAGTTCGCCCATAACATCGCGCATGGGCTGATGGATGGATCTTCTTTTTCCATCCTCCAGCATGTCAACAAGCTCGCGAATCTTTGCTCCGAGGGTAACCCATGCTGATGGCTGACAATCGGTTTGAGTCAGACAAACATTTTTGGGCACCGGACAAAGCTCTGGAGGCGAACTCATCAACCTAGGACGCTTTCCAAAAACGTTGAGAGTCGTTCCTACTTCGGATGGCTCACTCCCGGTTATTTGGGGTCCCGAAACTTCCTTATTATTTCGGCCTGCCGGGGGCGACCGGGGGGCATATGTACATACATATGTGTGTAAATAAATGTGAGGTATATAGAACTAGTATATAGAGTTATATGTAATAAATGTTTTTTAGATATGTATACAGATATGTACATATATGTAATTAACATTATTTTGAATATAAATGCATAAAATATATACGAGTATTTTCTCAATGAAAATATGAATTAACGAGCATTTATTCATTCAAAATTATTGCAACAAAAGAAATTAATTTCCTGAATGTCATATTCACTGGCATATAATGAAGATGCATAAACAAAATCTAAATAATTTCGCATTTCGTCTTTTATCGATGCAAATAACGGAAAATATGAAAGAGCAGGCGTCCTGTTAAAAGAATTTTGCTACTCAAGTACTTAATTGCCAACTAAAATTTCAATTTATTCTTTGGCATTACCGTGTGAAATGAAGGCAACAAATTAATTGCGAACTCTATTTTTTCCGAGTTCAACTCCCAGCCACTTATGTATGTACATTTAACAACTTTTTAAAATTTTTCCTTTTTTTTAGTTTTAAATATATGTACATAAATTATTTTATATTAATTTACTATACGTTCTCTGATTATACGTTCTCTGCTCTTAAGCATTCGATGCCCAAAAGTATGCAATAGTGCTGTCTGTGAAATAAAAGAGCGTAAATGTTAACTAACATTTCTTCATGTACTAAATTGAAAATGCAAGAAAAGGGATACACCAGAGAAATAAAAGAATTCACCGAAGAAATAAAGGGACTCGCCATTTCATTTAAACTTTCTTCACGGGGACAAATTAATTTGCACAGTTCCTTAAGCATTTTTGTGATGCTATAAATGAACAATTTAATTCATAAAAATATAAATATTAAGGTTTGTGTGCCTACACGTGTTACCGTTTCTGTAATTTTGTAAAGTACCAATTACCTAAATAACAAAATAAGAAATAAAATTAATATGTTATACATTATTATTATTATTATTCACATTAGAGCATAGTCGTGCTGCGATATAACAAGATACATATATTGTTTATGAAATTAAACTCTATTAGTGATTAAGACGATGGTGGACTTCGTTGGGTTGATTGACAATCCTTTTTCAGAACGCCATTTGACAGTTAGATTTAGCATGGAGCTAAATATCTCCTCATCCCAACTCCCAACGCAGATTAAAAGGTCTTCAGCATAGCCGTAAGCATTAAATACATTCCCTTATAATTTCTATAGCAGTTCGTCGACAACCAGGGGAGAAAGACCACACCATTGGGTCAGCCACGAGTGGCCGTAACCTTAGTCTACCACCTCCCAGTTCGGCTGTTATAATTCTGGTTTTAAGCATGTTTATTACTCAGTCGGTCCTTGCCATAACCACGGAAATTGCTTCTAAGTTCCATTATCAAAATCACGTGATATAAATATGAGCTATCTGTTTGTACTTAAGTTCGGTCGTGTACATACATACGTCAGTAATAATAGTCGCAACCCTGCAAAAAATGCGATTAGTCTAGGATGAGTCCGGGAATAGTCGCAAGGGAACATGCGACTAATACAACCTCTGATCTTTTTATATGGAATGAACTGCTCCCTTTTGTTCGAACATGGCCTATGAAGAGACTAATTGTCCCCTTCTATACCCGGATGGGTATAAATGACGACTAGTCTATGTATAAAAACAAAAATGAAAATGTTTTTGCAGGGTGTGTTCATACATACTTGCGAAAGTGAATTTTGTAAATTTACAAAAACAAATTCATTGAATATCAAAACCTATTGTATCATTGCTTGATATCGTGTATTGTTTCTTACAACCCTGTAAAAGTCATGTCAGATCTTGATTCAATTATAAAAGGTTAGCTCGATAAACAGCTAGCTCGCTCACTTTTTGTCAAACGGCTCCCTTAGCATCAAAACGGCGTTGCTTCTTAAAAATAATAATAGTAGTAACCTCAAAACTTTTTAATACCAAAAACTAACAGGCAGCACTATTTGTTTCTTTTGTGCGCGTAAACAGTAAGTTTAAATCCGGATTTAAAGGACTTCATTTTTTCTGATTGCAAGATTGACTCCGGCTCGTAAAAACCCGTATTTCATGTAAATGTTTATAAATTACGCGCTTTTTCATTGAACGGTTTTCTTGCACATATAAATCCGATGCCAAATGCCAAAAACAAGAATTTGTAAGAACTAAATTCTTCAGTTATGAAGTTTGATATATTATTATTTTAATATATAAATATTCTCTTTCTAAAATCTCGAATTATTGTGGTTTTCTTACAACTCTATTAACTCCATAAAGTCACATACTATTTATCGGAATAAAATGTTTGGTCCTTTCACACTCCAGGATTTATCACAATATTAAGAATAACCCTGATACCCATGGTAAATAAATAAAAGGAATAAACCGAATAAGTAGTAAGAAAGATATACTTGTCGCAAAATAATGCGAATGAGGCTTCGTTGACTTGGGTTAACGAAGTGTCCGGGAGCACCTTGACCTAGCGATCCAGCGTGTTTTTTGGCTATAATCAAAAGCCTGGAGCTGGTTTTTGAAAATTTGAAGGGCGCAGAAATAAAATCGTGCCCATGTTCTATAGAAACCCTCATTGCGTGTGCCTAACACATAAGCATCAGAAATGATGTGAAAAAGCTTCTTTATTTTAAAACTCGGACTCAGATAGAAAGAAAATTTAGAGCTTATCATAATTTTAGCTTGCAGTTTTAATATTCTTACTAAATAGCAGTTTAGTTAACTAATTAAGGTAAGAATATTTTTTATTGCCATTTAAGCACAAAATGTCTTGCAAAAATGTTAAATTTAACGAATTGTGTTCTACCACTATTTGCAAACTTTCCATACTTTGCTTCTCTTAGTTTCACAAAAAGGAACGCATTATTTACCCTTTTTCCGTACTTCGTATATGCAACCTTTTGTAAGGGAGTGTCAAAACTCCCTTGTCAATATTGATTTAACCTTTTATTATTGAATCATGATGTCAGATGTATTTATTGACAACTTTTATATAAAATTGAAAAAATGAAATTTGAAAATTTAATTGAAATTGAAAATTTGAATAGAATAATTGTATGAAACTAGTTTTGTGGTAAATATTTGTAGATTTAGGTAATTTTATTGTTGTAAACTTATTTATTTTAAAGGATATTGACGAATTTTCTAGGTCTGCGGCAAGGCACATTCAATAGGTAGCAGCAGCAAACTTTTTTTTTGAACTTTTTTCATATTTTATTTTAATTTGAATTGTCAAATTTTGAATTTCCTTGTGATAAGAATGCTTTCAGTACAATTCAAGGTAGTTGATAAAATATTTTTGAAATTTTAGATTTTAAAAGCAAAAACAAAATATACAGAGCTCAAACATTTTTTTTTTTAATTTTTCTACTGCTGCTACCTATTGAATGTGCCTTGGTCTGCGGTAAAAAAGAGAAAGAGAGAAAGAATAAAACAAAACATGAAGCAATGGAGAAGTAGGGAAAATTTAGAAGTTTCTGTTGGGTCACACACCGTTCGAGGTAGTGTATAAAAAGGATGCGAAGATGATCAAAAAATTTTTTTATTCAAAAATGCTTATTTTAGAAGCCAACTAACGAAACATGCGCACATGTTATCAGAAGGCGTTACAGGGGCAAAGCTCAATAGGGGCCGGACTCAAGGCAAGTGACAGCAATATATGTAAGTATAAAAATTTGCCATTTTACTTGATGCCTTTTTTAATGCTTCTCTGTAGAAAAAAATAACAAGATGTATCCAAATTTTGATAAGTTGTATGATATTTTTGGTCGCAAAAATATCCGATAGTGAATATTCGATTGCAGGTTCATATTCTCCGGATAAAATGTATATAACTACTTCGCCACCTTTAACTTCTAAATGCGATAGTAAATATTCTGATCTGCAGTATCGCATTTTTCTGATTAGTTGTCGGAACGTAATGATGTGCAAATAAAACAAGTAAGAAAAGCTAAATTCGGGCGAAACCGATTTAGATATACCCTCGCGATGTATTTTTGTATGGGCGGTGCACATAATTTCATAAATACCCCGTTTCTTTGCTTCAAATCGTAGCTAGTATTAAACTTTACTCAATTTGTTCCAATAAATACTGAAAAACGAAGTTTTTTTTGCATTTTTTTTATTTCCGTTGTATGGAAGTTGGGCGTGCTTATGGTCCGATTTCAAAAATTATTGACGGTGATGCTAGTCATATCAAGGATAATATGTTTCCCAAATTTTGTGACGATAGCTTACATCGTTGTTGAGATACCTAAAGACGTTTTTTTTGTAAGTGGGCGTAGTAACGCTCATTTTTCAAAATTTCATAAAAATCAAGTTTCATAATTAACTATCTAAATATCAAATTTTAATTAATATGTTCCAATAGATAAAGAAAAAACGAAACTTTTGCATTTTAAAAATTCCTGTTATATGGGAGGTGGGCGAGGTTATCGTCCGATTTCAAAAATGTTTAACGATGATATTGAGACGATAACTTACATCGTTATTGAGATACCTACAGACGTTTTTTTTTTATAAGTGGCCGTGGTAACGAAATTTTTGCATTTTTCAAAATTTCCGTTATATAGGAGATGGGCGAGGTTACGTTCCGATCAAAAATTTTTAACGATGATAACAGCGATATTGGGTAAAATATGGCCACCAAATTTGTGACGATACCTTACACCGTTATTGAGATACAGAAATTTTTCCTAAGTGGGCGTGGCAACGTGGCGTTCTATGTACAAAGTTTCATTGATATAACTCAATTTTTACTCAAATTATTGTAACCACGGACAGACGGACGGACAGACAGTCAGGGCTAAATTGATTCCTCTTTTTATTCTGATCATTTTAGTATATATACATATGTATGTCTAAATCTATCTCGATTATTTTTTGCTGTTACAAACAACCGTTATGCGAACAAAGTTATAATACAAGTACGCTCGGGTATAAATATGGATTTGAATGAGGAAAAAAAGAAAAAACTTTCGAAACAAAAATTTAAGCTGAGGAAGACAAATTGCAATTAGAGATAAATCGACAAGAAAGAGCTTGAATTGAAGCAAGAATAATTGACAATAAAGGAGCGTATCGCTAGATTAGAATTGGAATTGAAATAAGGGAAATTCTTAAAGTTCACTTACTGTTTTTGTTTACTTTATTTTTTTAATAAATAAAATCTAAATTATCTCGTTTTAATTGTTAAATAAATCGTACTTTTAAAACTTATTTAAATCAAAATTTTGATCGCTAACGAATGTTTATGTTGACAAATATCGCAGATTTCAAATCAAGTGAAATACACATTTTCACACACGATCAGCTGTTAATGTAAATTCAGAAATACATACAGGGTCGCTCACAATCTGGTGTATTTATGATAAATATTTTTTCCAAATACCTCACACCGTGAATACGGCTATTGTTAAAAAATCTAAGTACACATTATTTTCAATCTTACATACTTATGAATAATAAACAAAAAGATAATTCAATTTTTGAGTTTTTGTGCTCTTCTGGTGGTGATCATGTTACAGAAAAGTATTTTTTTCTAATTGAACTTAAGTTTTGGAAAATACAACAATATATGTATTTGCTTATCATAGATGCTTTTTATTAATATAATCAAAACGTTATTTAGGAAGAATTGATTTTGTGCAATCTGTGTATACATATGCATGTCATATTTGTGCTCACCACAAATACTTTTTTGGCAGTTTTACAGTATGACATTGTCATTCGTGCTTTTTATAATCACAATAGCTGCAACTTCCGTTCGTGGAAGCAGAAATATTCTTATGGCCAGACTGTTCAATTGTCCTTTCGTGGCTAGAAAAACTTCCATGCATAACCGCACATCTCAAATTATATTAAACTGCAGCAACAGCAAATGGCGACACGTATCCTCCAATCACAATCCTGCCGACCTAGGACTTAATACATCAATCTCTTTGGTGGCACGAACCTGATTGGCTCACGTAACTTTCTGAACAAAGAAACTTTAGATAATGTCTATTGGAACGATTTTCAGCAATCCCTTGTCAAATTTGGTTTTGTGACATACCGGTTTCGGCGTTGTGCCATGTTTAGTGTCGTTTTCGTTCTCAATATACTCGTTCCAATATACATCATATTTCCACCCTGTCGGAAAATCAAAAGAAAATCAAAAAAACTTTAGATGTATAAATAATGTAGAGCGGCATTAGGCCTTTCTCGCAACATATTTAGAGGTACATCATCTTCCTCAGTACCTGTTTCTTCATCAGACGAAGTCGAAGATTTCAATTCGTTGTTGTTTTCAGCTATATGTAGGTAGGTCATCTGCTTCAGGTCCAGAAATACTGCTTTCTCCATCATCATTGTCTAAAGCTCGAATAAGATCTTTAATATATTTATCATTAAGAGAGAAAGCGCATAGAATAAACGTAAAATAAAAAACTAAATAAATAGTTAGTCGTTTCGTTTACCAAACCTACTCAAATAACGTATTTGGGGCAGAGAACTTAAATGTATAGAGAATGTGCAAATTTCCAGTGCTCTTGGTGAAGTCTGAAACGTTTTGACCACGGAATCTCACCTCGAAAAAATAACATTTCAACATTGATTGAACAGAGATAACAGCAGAAATTTTAGTTAAACCAGAGAACTTGTAACAGAGAACTTGTAAGAAATGAGAAGGCGCAAATGTTACTGTTAAATTATTTTAGTACATTTGACTTCTGAAAGATTTCAGATTAAGGGATTCACCACTTCGACATGAAGATACCACAGTAAGAACGAAAACACAACATCCACCACCAAAAGTTACCAGTCTAAAAATAGAATTTAGTTATGAAAAAGTAAAGGGCAGATATTTTGAAGTTTCATGGAAATTAACTGTAAATAAGGTAAGTAAATTGTAAAAAAATGAAATAAATCAAAAGGAAATAGATAACGGCTGTCAAAGTGTAAACTCTTTGCTACAAGTTCGGTTGCGTTTTATTTTGTTTTATTTGTTCATTATTTCTTTTCAGATATTTTTATTATCATTACAAATTTAATTATTTTACAATATGTACTTATTTCCTTGTAAATAAAAAATAAAATCTATAAAAATTAACTAACCTTTTATTTAAAAATATTTCTTTGAAATGAACACGAATGACTTATGATTACTTCTTGATTTGGCTTTTGCCTAATTTTGTTATGGGTTTTGCCTTTAAGTAGATGTTAATATAATATATGTATGTGCTTTGGAAGCGTACGAAGATTTTGTAAATATGTTTCACAAGTTTATACCGACAAATTTGCATTTCGTCAACAACTTGTCAAGTACGGATTAAGACAATGTGGTTTGAGAAAAGTACGTGGTGTGGTTGGTAGAAGAGGAGAACTCAACGGCGTTTATTTTTCGTCTTTGCACGAGTTCGATTTCAGCCGCCACCGAAAATATCAAAATTATTTTTATTCTTGCATCTCTTTGACTTTATACAAAGGAAGAAGAAGAAGTTAAGGGCCGTACACATAAGACTTTGGCTTTGCTTTGCTTCAGAGTTTCGCTTTGATAGATAAGTTGAAGACCTGATGTTATACGAGTGCTGCTAAATACAAGGCGAAAAACGTAAAGCAAAGCAAAACGAAGCAAAATCATGGCGAACTCTCAACTTTTGTACACTTTGACAACCAACTGTTTACATTTCCATTTTATTTCTGCGTGCATATACACACGATTTAGAAAACTCACTAGTATTTCGTAATTTTTGCATGTATAAATACTTTTAAAAAGTGAAAATAAGTAAAATATGAACAAATAGCAAATGAAACATCTCTTTGTTAACCACCCTCATCTTTTTCCTAAACTCCCCTAGATCGATTTTTATTTATTTTGTCGAATGATGCTGCATGAAGACTTTTTACTTCTCAGTCTTAATAAAGTTTATTACTACAAACATACATAAGTAGCTGTAAAACACATTTATTATTCTTTTATTAAACAAAATACTCTGAATAAGCACATATCGCAATTTAAAACAAACAGTCATCGCAGCAACTGTCAAAGCGTTCTATGTAGCAAACCTTCTACACCTCATGCTTTGTTGTTAAAGTTCGAATTGTCAAGTAAAGCGAGGGAAGTTGTATGTGTACGGCCCTTTATGAGTAAAAAAAAGGGGAAGAAACAAAAGTGAAACGATTACACGCACTTTTGTTCAACCTGCACAAATTTACTTTTTGCTTGCGACGATAGACAAGACAACTTCAAGGGAAAGGGTTTTATGCACTTTGTTGTCGATCTTCAACTAGCGAAGAGAATTTCAGACTTCATAATTTTTGTGTGGACAATGCAAGTGTGGGAAGGGAAAGAGATTTCAGCACTTTGGTGCCAATTTTCATTTCGACATCAGCGGATGGTCAGATTGAAGATTTTATAATTTTTGTCATCGGCGCGAACAATAATGGTTTGTGGACGGCACATGCGCGTAGCGGGGCAAGTGTGCAAGGTGCGCACAAATTATGAATGATGCCAATTTATATGAATGAAATAGTTTAATGGGCATGTGCAAATGATGAGATACATACATACATGTGTATGTATTTATGTACATATGTGTGTACATAGATTAATATGTAAAAAATGTTGTATAGATATACACATATGTATGTACAAGATGTTGTATTTATTTTTATTTGATTAGATAGATACATATGTACCTAACTACTACGTACATATGTACATATGTACATAAATACATACACATGTATGTATGTATCTCATCATTTGCACATGCCCATTAAACTATTTCATTCATATAAATTGGCATCATTCATAATTTGTGCGCACCTTGCACACTTGCCCCGCTACGCGCATGTGCCGTCCACAAACCATTATTGTTCGCGCCGATGACAAAAATTATAAAATCTTCAATCTGACCATCCGCTGATGTCGAAATGAAAATTGGCACCAAAGTGCTGAAATCTCTTTCCCTTCCCACACTTGCATTGTCCACACAAAAATTATGAAGTCTGAAATTCTCTTCGCTAGTTGAAGATCGACAACAAAGTGCATAAAACCCTTTCCCTTGAAGTTGTCTTGTCTATCGTCGCAAGCAAAAAGTAAATTTGTGCAGGTTGAACAAAAGTGCGTGTAATCGTTTCACTTTTGTTTCTTCCCCTTTTTTTTACTCATAAAGGGCCGTACACATACAACTTCCCTCGCTTTACTCATGACTCAATAATGTAAGGTTGTGTTGATCAGGCAACAATAAAATGTCCCGTTTGACGACTATTCTACGTTATGTCAGAAACGGCTGATTTGCTTTGTTTATGTATTTATTTTCAAGATACAAAGAGCTAACGAAATCGATGGAAACAATTAAAAAAGGTAAAAATAATAAAAATGTACATACATATTGCTAATTAAACGCATTATTTGTATTTGTAGTGAACTTCAATAATATGTGGTAACACTTACATATGTATGTATAACAGTGAAGGAGTAATTTGGAAAGCAAGCAGAAATTGTTGTGCGTAAATTTATTAAACAAATATACATAAAAGGTATTAGTGTTAACATTTCTGAAATAAAATACCTTATTAATTTCAAACTTTACAGGAAAACCAAGAAGCCAAACCTTTAAAGTGTTTAATCGGCATTAACCGGCAACAAATACATGTACATACACATGTGCATAACATTTGTTGTGAACAGTCGACAAATCAAAAGCTCTGTGTTTTATTAAAAAATTTTAGTGAAAAGTGACGGTGTATTCCGAAAAAAGTGTACAGGGCGGTCGTTAAAATTACCCGCTTCCCTGCAGCAGTGAAAAACACCGACACAAACGGAATCCAGATAAGTATCATCATCAGTGAGAAAATTTATAAACCTTTTTTTTCAGCCTACGTTTTGTTTTGTTTTGGGTTTTCATAAAGAAACCAAAAACAACACCAACAGCAAATAAAAGTACTTTTGGCGCGCTAAACAGCTGATTAAAAGTGTGCGTTCAACCACAAGCTGCAAAACAGCTAGAAATAGTGAAAGTGATAAAGCAGCGTCTTTCGTCGATAAGAAAGCTCCAAGTCCAAGTTTTCCTCCGAATAGCAAGGACACAAACCACACGTCGATAAAGCAGTATATACATCGATCACTCGAAATACAACGGCGTGCACAAAATTAGCAGCGGGCCAAGTCGAAACTAATGGAGAATGGCTGAACCCGCCGAAAACCCATTTAGGCGGAGTTCAGGTATCATGCACTCCCCTCCGAGAGTAAGGGAAAGGAATGAGGCCGAAAAAGCCGAAGTCCAAAAGAGAAGTGCGCTCGCTTTAGAAGACGACGGATGTCAAGAAGCGAAAAAAGCCAAAAAAGCCGATACAAGCGATAAAGCTCCAGCTAAATGTTCTCCTAACGCGGAAAGACGTCACAACATAAATGTCGAGAAGGAAGCAGAAAATTTACGTTCGCGCTCCTCACCACCGGATATCAGCCGCGGGGTAGCCCCTTTGCCCGAAAACTCTTTAGCAAACGTTAAAAGTCCTATGAAAGAGTTGGGCTCCAAGATAAATGAGCTCTTAAGCATGATAGGCGGAGGCAGAAGATCTATTCACCAACCCATGCGCGATCTAGTCGGGGAAATTGCGAAGTTGCACAAACAGGCAACAGAAGTGCAGAACGCAGGCGTTAGCAACAAAATATATAAGATTACTAAAGAGCAATACGCCCAAACTTCAAGCGCCCGAAAGGTTAACAAGCCGACAGTAAACGCGAGCCAGGCGCAGGCAGAATCGACTAAAAGAAATACTGAGGCAAAGGTTATAAACAAGGCGGCCGCAGGGGCAGAAACCCCAGCTAACAAATGGACCCTGGTGCAAAACCAGAAAAAATTGAGCAAAACCGCAAGGAAAGCGTCAAAGCCTGATGCGGTAATAATCTCAAAAACAGGCGAAACCTCATATGCGGACATCATAAAGCAAATGAAGAAGCAACCCGCAATGCAAGAACTAGGGCAAAGCGTCAACAAAATTGTCACCACAGCTAGGGGAGACTTACTAGTCCAATTACGCGATAAAACCGGCCACGTGGCAAGCAAGTTCAGAGAGTGCGCTAACGAGGTACTAAAAAACGTCGCAAACGTAAAAGTCCTGACCCACACAGTAAATGTAGAGATTCGCGACATGGATGCTGCAACAACAGAAGAAGAGGTTGGCGATGCAATCAAGCACCAATTCCCCGAAGTAAATTATGGGAATGCAGTTCCAGTCAAATCCATAAAAACGTTAAGAAATGGAACGCAAACTGCGCTCATAAGCCTTTCATCACGAGACGCAAAAACTTTGGTAGAGGCGGGACGAATTCGCATTGGCTGGGTCAACTGCCGAATTAGGGAACTAATCAGTCCCCTCAGGTGTTATCGATGCCTCGATTTTGGACACATATCCAGGCATTGCAAGTCCGCCGAAGATCGCAGCGGTACGTGTCTTCGTTGTGGAGAGAAAGGACACTTCGCCAAGCAATGCAAAGCAGCACCCAAATGCGCTATTTGCAAGACAGCACAAGACCACCCTACTGGAAGCTACAGATGCCCAGCGTACAAAAAAGCGGTCAACCAGATAAAACAATGATTAAGTGCATACAGATTAATTTAAATCACTGCAAGGCTGCACAAGACCTCCTAAAGCAAGCAGTATACGAACAAAAGATTGATATTGCGCTCATCAGCGAGCAGTACAAAGAACCCTCAGTGGAAGGAAGTTGGCTCCAAGACAAAGGGAAAAAAACTGCAATATGGGCATGCGGAGACTTCCCCATTGAATCCATGGGCAACGACCAACAGCAGGGCTTTATCTACGCAAAAATTGGCAAAATCCACTTTTACAGCTGCTACGCGCCACCAAGTGAACCGTTAGATGCTTATAAAAACATGCTAAGTCGTCTGGTAGCAGACGCGTTGGGAAAAACACCCCTCATAATATCTGGAGACTTCAACGCATGGGCCGTCGAATGGGGTAGCCCAAAAACAACTCCACGGGGTCAGGCGCTTCTTGAAGCCTTTGCCAGTCTTAATGTCGTGCTACTCAATAACGGAAGGAAAAACACATTCCAAAAGGGCAACGCGGGTTCAATCATCGACCTGACCTTTAGCAGTCCTGCAATATATAATAATATAACATGGGATGTTTCCGATGAATTTACATTCAGCGACCACTTTGCCATTAAAATTACCATAAACTCGCACCGAAACTCTTCGAATAGGAAAAAAGGGTCGAAAGTTCAGAGAATTGGTTGGAAAACAAAAATGCTTGATAACAGCATGTTGGAATATATGACGGAACTCCTTCCAGACACACTCGATGGAAACAATGAAAGCCCTAATACATGCGCTAATACACTAATTAAGCATGTCACCGACATTTGCAATGCATCAATGCCACGTAAAAAGAGCGGAAAGGAGAGAACACCCGCTTACTGGTGGACAAAGGAAATAGCGGAGCTGCGAGGGGAATGTTTAAGACTGCGCCGACGATACCAAAGGCAGAGGGCAAGGAGCAATTCCGAGTACCAATGTTTCCAAGATGCGTATAAAAACGGGCGAGTGAGACTGCGAAAAGAAATACAAAAAAGCAAGCGCGAGGCCTTTGTGGAACTTATCAAAGACGTGGACGACAACCCCTGGGCAGCGGATACCACATCGTCCTGAAAAAACTAAAAGGGCGCAACGCCAAGCCGCCAGTATGCCCACATATAATGAAACGCATTGTCTCAGGGCTTTTTCCGCAGCAAGAAGCATGTAGCGCACCAAGAGAGCTAAAAGTAGAGCCCACCGAGATCCCTCCAGTAACAAATACCGAAGTGCTCGCCGCTGCAGCAAAAATCAAAAGCAATAAGTCCCCAGGCATGGACGGTATACCGAATAGCATCCTGAAGTATATTATTAAGAAGAAGACTGAAACCTTTAGCAAACTGTACACGCAGTGCATACAAGAAGGCACCTTTCCAAAGAAATGGAAGCGTCAACGGCTAGTTTTACTACCCAAGGGTAATAAGCCCCCAGAAGAGCCGTCCTCATATAGACCTCTGTGCATGTTAGACACAGCAGGAAAAATACTGGAAGCAATTATATGCGCGCGACTCCAAGAGATCACGGAGGGTGACAGGGGACTCTCGAATCAACAATACGGCTTCCGAAAAATGCGGTCAACGGTCGACTCCATTGCGTCTGTCTGCGATATAGCGCGAAGAGCACTCGAGGGCAAAAGATGGTTCGAAGGAACAAAACAGTACTGCGCTGTTGTCACGCTGGATGTAAAAAATGCGTTCAACTCCGCCAACTGGCACCACATAATTAAGGCGTTAATAGAGATGAAAGTTCCGGACTACTTGACGCGCATACTCCTAAGCTATTTTAGCGAAAGAGAGTTATTTTATGATACAAATGAAGGCCCAAAAAGGTACCATGTCACAGGTGGTGTGCCGCAGGGTTCGGTCCTCGGACCAATCCTTTGGAACATCATGTATGATGGCATCCTTAAAATTGAAAAACCCGAGGGCGTGTCTATAATAGGCTATGCGGATGACATAGCGATCGTAGTAGTGGCGAAACATCTGGTGGACGTGTCGCGCATGTGTAGCGAAGCAATAGCGTCAGCAAAAACTTGGCTGCAGAACGCAGGACTAGAGTTGGCTGATCACAAGACAGAGGCATTGCTCATGACCAGTCGAAAAAAGCTGGAAAAGATTCAAATACGCATAGGAGAGCACACTGTAACGTCAGCGCAAACTTTAAAATACCTCGGTGTCGTACTCGATCCACGACTGAACTTTAAGGAACACCTGAAATATGCCAGCGAGAAGGCAAGGAAGACCAGTATGGCTCTTGCAAGACTCATGCCAAATATGGGAGGCCCAAAACAGAAACAAAGAACCCTGCTTGCGAGCGTCAGCTCATCAATCTTAATGTACGCGGCACCAATCTGGGCAAGCGCGACCCCTATAACCTCATACATGAGAGCACCAGCCTCGGTGCACAGATTATCATCCCTTAGAGTATGCTGTGCATTCGTGACTGTGTCAGACGAGGCCTCAAACTTACTAGCTGGAAGATGCCCGGTAGACATAGCTGCAAGAACGGCGGCAGCAATAAAGCATAGCCCAAACGAACGCAGCAAGATGCTGCAACAAAGCATCGACGAGTGGCAACAAAGGTGGGACTCGTCCCCAAAAGGACGTTGGACAAAGAGATTGATCCCAAGGGTAGACGAGTGGATTAAGAGAAAACACGGAGAAACAAATTTCTACCTTACCCAGTTCCTTACCGGGCATGGCTGCTTCCGACAATATTTACATAAATACAAGCACGTTGACCACCCCTTCTGCTTATACTGCGATAGGAAAATTGAAAGCGCCGAACACATACTGATGGACTGCCACAGATTCGACACAGAACGCAACGATCTAGAACGTTATATGGGAAAAGCAGTGTCTCCGGAAGGCTTGCTGAAGGTTATGCTGTCCGATAAAGATATTTGGCACAAATGTGTAGACACCATCACGGGAGTAATGAAAAGACTTCGAATAGACGAGCGATACGCGAACCGCGCAGAAATATAACGCACGCTGAGTGAAGACGAAGAATAACGTCCAGTGCCTGCCCTGCGAAGTAATATCGGAATTGATAGTCCCGCAGGGGTGCCACAGGCCCAGCGTACGAAGGAGGTTGGGTTTAGTCCGTAGGTGCCAGGAGGCAAATCGGGCATGCGGGCAGTACGGGCTGTTCGTATCTATGAAGATTCCTCCTCCCTGGTCGTAACCGAAAAAAAAAAAAAAAAAAAATATGTGGTGCCAAAAATGTAATGCGCTCCTATCATACAATCCAGAAAGTTCTACATTCATCAGCGAGCGTGCAAGTTGCTTAAAGAAGAAAAGTGTAGTGAATTTTGTATATGTACCTCTTTCGTTACTTAGTTTTTTATTCGTTTTTGGTGATTTTTGTCTCTGAAAATATTTCTGGCTCTTAAAAGAGCCGTTTAATATTAGTGTATTTTACCTTTGATGTGTTGTGCAATAACATCACAGATCGTAATGTATTTTCTAATGTTACGGCAATAAATGAAATTAAAATATGTATATCGGAAAAATTCTATATACATACATACATACATGTATGTTTATTGCTGAGGCAAATTTTTGTCTATTTGGATTTATTGGTGGCCCTTAAAAGGGCCGTTTTAAAATAGATTGCTGGCGATATGTATTCATAACCCACAGTTTAATGTGTAGGAACGCCTCGAATCAAATCGGACGGTAGAAAGTGTTCCTCGCAAATCATGTTGGTCACCCAATTTGCAATGCCGATGGATTCCCTCCATGAAGCTCTGCGCCGCACATCAAGCGGAACACGAAAAAATGATCCGCCCATCCTTTTCGGCTTTCCGCAAATATCGCACATAATTTAATTTTAAGTTTTTATCAAAATTTTTCACAAAAAGTAACGCGTAGTCACAAAACACAATCCTATCGCAAATGAAAATTGTAAACAATAAAACGTAAACAAAGGCAACACACGTGATAGTTTGACATAACGTCATTGCCAAATGGAATAAGAAGAAGCACGTCTTTTGTCGATGTCACCTGTAATAGTTACATCTTGGCTTTACTTGACAATTCGAACTTTAACAACAAAGCATGAGGTGTAGAAGGTTTGCTACATAGAACGCTTTGACAGTTGCTGCGATGACTGTTTGTTTTAAATTGCGATATGTGCTTATTCAGAGTATTTTGTTTAATAAAAGAATAATAAATGTGTTTTACAGCTACTTATGTATGTTTGTAGTAATAAACTTTATTAAGACTGAGAAGTAAAAAGTCTTCATGCAGCATCATTCGACAAAATAAATAAAAATCGATCTAGGGGAGTTTAGGAAAAAGATGAGGGTGGTTAACAAAGAGATGTTTCATTTGCTATTTGTTCATATTTTACTTATTTTCTCTTTTTAAAAGTATTTATACATGCAAAAATTACGAAATACTAGTGAGTTTTCTAAATCGTGTGTATATGCACGCAGAAATAAAATGGAAATGTAAACAGTTGGTTGTCAAAGTGTACAAAAGTTGAGAGTTCGCCATGATTTTGCTTCGTTTTGCTTTGCTTTACGTTTTTCGCCTTGTATTTAGCAGCACTCGTATAACATCAGGTCTTCAACTTATCTATCAAAGCGAAACTCTGAAGCAAAGCAAAGCCAAAGTCTTATGTGTACGGCCCTTAACTTCTTCTTCTTCCTTTGTATAAAGTCAAAGAGATGCAAGAATAAAAATAATTTTGATATTTTCGGTGGCGGCTGAAATCGAACTCGTGCAAAGACGAAAAACAAACGCCGTTGAGTTCTCCTCTTCTACCAACCACACCACGTACTTTTCTCAAACCACATTGTCTTAATCCGTACTTGACAAGTTGTTGACGAAATGCAAATTTGTCGGTATAAACTTGTGAAACATATTTACAAAATCTTCGTACGCTTCCAAAGCACATACATATATTATATTAACATCTACTTAAAGGCAAAACCCATAACAAAATTAGGCAAAAGCCAAATCAAGAAGTAATCATAAGTCATTCGTGTTCATTTCAAAGAAATATTTTTAAATAAAAGGTTAGTTAATTTTTATAGATTTTATTTTTTATTTACAAGGAAATAAGTACATATTGTAAAATAATTAAATTTGTAATGATAATAAAAATATCTGAAAAGAAATAATGAACAAATAAAACAAAATAAAACGCAACCGAACTTGTAGCAAAGAGTTTACACTTTGACAGCCGTTATCTATTTCCTTTTGATTTATTTCATTTTTTTACAATTTACTTACCTTATTTACAGTTAATTTCCATGAAACTTCAAAATATCTGCCCTTTACTTTTTCATAACTAAATTCTATTTTTAGACTGGTAACTTTTGGTGGTGGATGTTGTGTTTTCGTTCTTACTGTGGTATCTTCATGTCGAAGTGGTGAATCCCTTAATCTGAAATCTTTCAGAAGTCAAATGTACTAAAATAATTTAACAGTAACATTTGCGCCTTCTCATTTCTTACAAGTTCTCTGGTTAAACATTCCCTGGTCAGAGAACTTGTAAGAAATGAGAAGGCGCAAATGTTAACTAACATTTTTTCAAGTTCTAAATTGAAAATACAAGATAAAGGGATTCACCATAGAAATAAAGGAATTGCCCACAGAAATAAAGGGACTCACCACTTCACTTGAACTGCACATATTTTAGGGGGACATTTGCACATTTTCTTAAACATTTTCGTGTTGCTATAAGCGAATAATTTAATTCATAAAAACATAAATATGCATTTGTGTATACATACCGTTTATGCAAATTTTAAGAAATACCAAATACCTAAAAACTAAATAAAAATAAAAAGAGTATACTCGATGTGGGAATCGAACTTCGAAAATGCAAACTGATAAATCTTCATTCTTATGTTTTCACAGTATATAAATGAATGGAATTTTGCACAGAATGATATTATTTATCATCTTTCCTGCCTTTAATAGGGTACGAGCTCTAGCGAACACAAAATACTTGTCTTATAAATAAAATAATAAATACATATTTAATAAAATAGAAATAAATGGCAAATTGTAACAAATTGACAAATGCTTCATGTAGTTGAGCACGGACAAAAAAGTGCAAAAGTTTGCGGCCGTCGTCTAACACGTCGACACCATAGCAATTATAAATATATGTATTTCGGACAAACAAGTACCTACTTGAGTTACAAACAAGTCATAACAAGACAACAGTTCTTTCATTGTTTTCTGTTATTTGCGCCGGCAAAAGACAAAAAGCGAAATCGTTGAACATAGATACATATGTATGTATCTGTTTGCGTCTTCATTTTATGCCAGTGAATATAATATTCAGAATATTGGTTTATTTTACTGATTAAATTCATACTTTAATTAAACAAATAAATGAAAATATGTTTTTGCTTCAATTTGCATAGGGAAGTACATACATACATATGTAGCATGATTCAATTATTAAAGGTTTGGTAACTAAGCAGCTAGCTCCCTCACTTTTTGTCAAACGGCTCCCTTAGCATCAAAACCGTATTGCTTCTTAAAAATAAAAATAGTAGTTACCTCAAAACTTTTTAATACGAAAAACTAACAGGCAACACTTTTTGTTTCTTATGTACGCGTAAACAGTAAGTTTAAGTCCGGATTTTAATGACAGCATTTTTTCTGATTACAAGATTGACCCCGTCTCGTGTAAATGTGTATAAATGACGCGCTTTTTCATTGAACGATTTTCACGCGCATATAAATTCGATGCCACTCTGTCACATCGCAAAGTTTTGTAATTTCTAGAAGGAATGGTTTTAAATAAACTAAAAATTATGTGAAAACAAGTATTTGTAAGAACTAAATTCTTGAGTTATGAAGTTTGATGTATTTTTCTTTTAATATACATAAGTATAAAGATTTTATTTCTAAAATCTCGAATTTTTGTGGCTTTCTTAAAACTCCATTAACTCCATAAAGTCACTTACTATTTATCGGAATAAAATGATTGGTCCTTTCAACGTCCAGGGGTTCATCACAATATTAAGAATAACCCTCACAACGATGGTAAATAAATAAAAGGAGTAAACCGAATAAACAACTTATATTTGCTTTATACCATAAAATCGTTTAGTTCATGGGACAAATAGATTGAAAATTTATTTTCTAGTTAAAAATTGAAAAAAACATCTACCAAGAAGTACATAATTATTTTAATTTTGTAAGCATAGCTATTGTATTTCTTAATTTAAATGAAATATCTTGGAAATTTTTAATTAAAAAAATTACTAACATTTTACTACTAATTATTTAGTTTTTAAGAAAGGGTAATAAAATCTAACCCGTTTTCCATACTTTGTAAAACAACCCTTTATAAGGGAGTGTCAAAATTCGAATGTCATTATTTACCTAACCTTTTATAATTGAATCATGCATATGTAGCACGTATTTATGTACATACATATGTAGGTACTTCCTATGACATATTCATCTACTTACATGCTCCACATACCTCATCTACTTATACATATGTATATATGTAGTTACTTACATATATGCATATTAATATTTGTAGATACATACATATATATGAACATATGTATGTAGGTACATATGTACATGCATAGTTATATGTACATATGTATGTATGTATGTAAGTAGGTAGGTACATATGTATGTAATCAAATAAAAGTAAATACAACATCTTGTACATACAAACATATATACATATCGCACCCTAAATACAAAAGGGTCACAACTCAAAATTTTTCAAAACTGAGTTTTTTGCATAAATTAATTCAGAGTACACATCTCTAACTACTGCAAAAATTTCGTTCACATAACTATCTTCTTTAACTGGAAAAATACATGTCTATTTTTATGTCAAGTGTGTTGCTTTTGCACGATCAACTAAAGAGAATTATTTTTAGTTGCGTTAATGTGCTCAAAAACAGCTGATTACTTTTATTACACATAAAGAGTTTTATTTTGAGTTCTGCCTCTATAACTGTAAAAAGTGATAAATTTCGTGGTATATTATTTTGCATTGTGCCTCTTTAGTTGTTCTGTCTATCGTCGCAAGCAAAAAGTAAATTTGCGCGAGTTGAACAAAAGTGCGCAGCTCGAATCAAGCAAATAGTTTTACTTGCGCTTCTAACCGCCCTTGCTCCATAATCATTCTTCTTCTTCGCTTACATGAAGACAAAAATTGAAAAAGACAAATATATAAATCAACCACCAAATTTGCAAATTCGGTGGCTGCTGGCATCGAACTCGTGCCAAAACAAAACCGATCGATTATTGCTTCAACTCTATTCATCACACCACAGAGCTTCTTACTGTCGGTTGATCTTAATTGCGGTTTTAAGCAGTTTGCTGAGAAAATTTGGATTTTGCCAATTCGTATACAGTATTTCTTGTTTAAATGCGTTCAACACTTCTTCGCATCAATTTTATTCCTGATGAGAGTTTATTTTTAATTAATAGTTCAATTTGCATTGTTATTAAGTCCGCCCTTTATGTAATTGGCGCTTAGCAGCAGAGGGTTATATTTTTATACCAAAGTCTAAATTTATAAGTAAATTTCTTCGATTATTAGTGCGGGCATATATATTTTTATGACGCTTGTAAGAGGGAAATACTGTTAACACAGATATGTATGGCAGAGAACAAAGTACATACATAAATATTATTATTTGCGGAGACAAACGCGAGAAATCAATTAAAATATGAAATTAAAATGTTATTTCAAAATTTTAAAAAGTTGAACTTAAATACTGTCTCAAAAACTTCAGTAATTTATTTGAAAATAAATAAAAGGGCATTATATGGAAACTTTTCGCGAATTTGCATTTTGACAAACCGAATACAAATTCTCACAAAACATCTTAAAATTGTAATCGTGTAACAAGAGTGTACAAGAACAATAATTTTAGACTAAATTATTACATAACTCATATTTAAAAGTAAAATAGGGAAACGAGCATTAGCACGAATTTACGAATTTGCATTGTGACTAGCCAAATACAAATTAAATAAATTGAATCTCTTAGTAATTTTTTTTCAATACCTTAAAAGTACCAATGAGGTTCATTACTCTTAAAAATCTATATAAAATAATATCAATTGCCTTTAATTAGAAATTGTCAATATTTATTTATAACACGCATGCGTGTGAATGGTTTTACTAGGTACCTGCGAACTAACAACTGGGTAGGTACCTGTTATAAGTAATTACCTACAATACTAACTACATCTACTTAATGTGTATAACTTTAAATACTAGCAATGATGCAACTATTTTTTAGTAACTACCAACAACTAATATTAACTATGTAATAAATACACTACTACTAGCAATTCATAACTACTAATAATCGATATTAGTGGGATCATAATAAATAATAATTCCATGAAACTTCACAATATCTGCCCTTTACTTTTTCATAACTAAATTCTATTTTTAGACTGTGGTTGGTAACTTTTGGTGGTGGATGTTGTGTTTTCGTTCTTACTGTGGTATCTTCATGTCGAAGTGGTGAATCCCTTAATCTGCGATTCTCGAGTCCTCCCACCTTCTTAGAAGTTCTGCTGTGTATCCCTTAGAAGGACCGCAGAACGGCTGAGGACCGCAGAAGCTCTGTTGGGCCCCTTTTTTTGCGAGATAGTCCGCCCTCTCATTGCCATCCACACCCTCATGACCCGGAACCCACCACAGAGTGACTTTGTTGTTGGCTCCTAATGATTCCAGTGCCGCTCTGCAGCTGTCTACCAGTTTTGACTCCGTTTTGAAGGAGTCTAGTGCCATAAGGGCTGCCTGGCTGTCTGATATAATGTTGATTGTGGCTCCATTTGTCTTTCTGCGAAGACATTCGTGTGCACACAGCTCAATAGCATAGATTTCCGCCTGGAAGATGGTTGGGTATGACCCCATTGGGGCACTTTTTTGAAATCTTGGTCCGAACACCCCGGTCCCGGTGCTCCCATTGATAAGTTTGGAACCGTCAGTGTACCAGACCTGTGATCCTTTATTAATTGCTTTCACCATCCCTTTACATGTAACCCTTTCAAGTATTATGACTTTGTAGGTCTTGGTAAAGGATAGTTTTGACAACATAGTGTCTGTGAGTTTGATTATTGGATCGGCACTGAGTGGTTGTAGGACACCCAAATGCCCCCTGAAATCTCCACTTTTCAGATGACTAAGATTAGACAGTCTCAGAGCGCTCTGACAAGCCTCTTTTTCAATGAGTATGGCCAATGGTGGGATGCCTGAGATGATGCCAAGCGCTTCTGTGGGACATGTGCGCATGGCCCCCGTAATGGCCACACAGACGAGGCGATGGAGTTTGCCGAGAGCAGCGCCGGAGCTCGCCATTTTGGCCTTAGGCCACCATACTAGTGCTGCGTAGGTGATAATTGGCTTTATCACCGTGTTAAATGACCAGTATGTGAGTTTCGGGGAGATTCCCCAGGTTTTGCCGTGTAGTGTTTGACAAGCATAGAATGCTCTTGTCGCTTTATTGGTACTTTTTGTGAGATGAGAGTTCCAGTTGAGCTTACTATCTAGTGTGATCCCTAGGTATTTCACTTCTTTTGAGAATTCGATCTCAGTACCTCCCAGCATTGGTTTAGTTAGGTCCACCTTCCTTCTTCTGGTGAATGGGATGATGGTCGACTTTGCTGGATTGATTGACAACCCTTTCTCAGAGCACCATTTGAGCGTCAGATTTAGGGCAGATTGAAGCCTGGAGCTTAATGTCCCTTCATCCCAGCCCACAACATAGATGACAAGGTCGTCAGCATCGCCGTAAGCATTGAATCCAATCCCTTTAAGCTTCTCTAAGAGTTCATCGACAACGAGTGTCCACAATAGAGGTGAGAGAACACCCCCTTGAGGGCAGCCACGAGTGGCCGTTACCCGAAGTCTACTTCCACCTAGTTCAGCCATTATGGTTCTGGATTTCAGCATGCTTATTATCCACTTGGTTATAAGCTTCGGGATATCCTTCCTTGCTAATCCTGCGGAGATTGCCTCATAACTTGTATTGTCAAAGGCACCTGATATATCAAGGAATGCACACAGGGCTATCTGTTTGTACTCTAAGGCCTTTTCAAGTACTTGAGTTAGGCCGTGTATGACAGTAATAGTAGACTTCCCTGCTTGATATGCATGTTGACTTTCACAGAGTGGTTTAACCTTGAGATAGGTGTCCCTGATGTGAAAGTCAATAAGTTTTTCCAGTGTCTTTATCACAAAGGAACTTAGGCCTATAGGTCTAAAAGCCTTTGGAAGTTGATTGGAATTTTTTCCGGCTTTGGGTATAAATACTACTCTTACCTCTTTCCAAGGTGAGGGAATATAGGCAAGAAGCAAGCTCGCCCTAAGTATTCTAACAAGGGTTCCAGATATGGATTTCATAGCCCGCTGAAGCAGACATGGGTAGATACCATCTGGACCAGGGGATTTGTATGCACTGAACGTTGAAATAGCCCACCGTACCCTGTCATGGTTGACAATTCTTCTCGTAAGATCTCTTGTCCTACCGTTAGCGCACACTGTAGCAACAGTGGTCGCAGTAGGATTTTGGTCTTGTATAATACATCCTGGGAAGTGGGTTTCCATTAGAAGCCGGTTGGTCTCCTCAGGGTCACCCGTGTAGGTTCCGTCAGGTTTCCTTAGTGTGCATAAGCCATTTGTATGATCCAGTCTAAGTGCTTTCTGCAGACGCTGAGCAACAGGAAGGGTGGAGATACCCTCACAGTGCTTACGCCATGTGATCCTTTTGGACTCTCTTAGCTCTCTGTTATAGGCAGTGAGGGCTGTTTTGTAAGTGGACCATTCACCAGTCCGTTTAGCCCTATTGAATAGCTTTCGAGCCTTTTGTCGAAATTTTTTGAGATTGCCGTTCCACCATGGGACGTCCCTTTGAGATTTTTTGATCTTCTCTGGGCAGCTCACTTCAAAGGCTGATGTTAGATTATTTTGAAGCTGTATTGATTCAATTTCTAGATCGTGAGTAGACATAATGTCCGCCGAGGCCGTGTTAGCCTCTTGTTCAATAGATAAGTGAAAGAGTTCCCAATTTGTTTTCTTTGGGTTTCTGTAGAACTGGATAGTCTCCCTTGAGGCCTCTATGTCGAACCTTAAGTGCTGATGGTCCGACATGGATACCTCATTTGAGACATGCCAGTTGGAGATAAATGTGGACATATTTGCCGTGCATATAGTCAGGTCTAAGACCTCGCCCCTAATAGCGTTTAAAAATGTCGGCTCATTTCCCCGGTTTAAGATATTTAAGTTGTTACTGAGAGTAAAATGAAGAAATGACTCACCTCTCGCATTGGTGTTGGAGCTACCCCATACTATATGATGGGCGTTGGCGTCACAGCCCAACACGAATTTCAACCGCTTCCTCCTGCAGTACTCCTCTAGGGCGATTACTTCCCTTGTGGGCATTACGTCACTGTCTCCAGGAAGGTAGGCCGAGGCAAGTACAACCTGTTGTACACCCATCTGAGTTGGCACCTCAGTCCATACGGCCACTAGGTCCTGATGTATCAACTCTGAAATGGGAAAAAAGGTTGTGTTACTTCTTATCACTAAGGCCGCTCTGGGCCTACTGTTGTAGGTGTCATATATAATCTTACCATCGCAGTCATTGAGGCCTTTGATAGCCTCATTGGAAACCCAGGGTTCTTGGATGAATGCGACATCCAAGTTCTCCTTGTTCAACCGCCAGCACAAGACGTCCAAGGCCGCCTTGGCGTGATGCAGGTTCACTACTGCAGGCACTTCATGTGCTTAGTAAGGCATCTTGGGGGTTCTGCCATCGGATGGTCTCGATTTGTTTCGCTGGGCCCTCTTAGCCACTTTTCTCCCTCTGCTTCCTCCCAAGAGTACCCTTTCCTCTCTTGACTGTTCTGCAACGCCCTGTCCCCGATGTGACCTTATTGGGGGTCTAAATTTGATCAGGGCGGCAGACGCGTCCCTTGCGGGTGAGAGTGGGGGTTCCTTACTTCTCGGTTTTGCATTCCCTTCTGGGCAGGCCGGCCGCTCCTTAGGGTTTCCACCCGAGGAATTTATGTTAGTTAGCTCCACAGAGGGCCTTCGCAATATTTGGGCGTCCTTTGAGCAACATGGTCGCTCTTCGTTCGCCGTGCTATTGCTAGCCACAGTGGTGGATGCCGTTGTTGCAGCTGTATTTGCGGAGGATGCATTGTTACGTACCGCTGCAGGGCCTTTCTTATGGATACGCACCCTTCCGAACCCATAGTTTACCACGGGCCCCAGCTTGTCGAGAGTCTCAGCGGAGTTGGGGTCAACCGAGAGAGTGAGCTCAGAGGTGGGTCATCGTTGTACCCTGTTGAGTGCCCTCCAGTTGCCCACTTGCAGACCCGCGTTTTGCCCCTCGACAAGAGCTAGGATGTCTTCCACTGACGTGGTCACCACCTCGGGAAAATAGCCCACATAAACCGAAGGTTTGGGCACTTCAGTTGCGTCAACAACCTTAATTGTGGCGCCCTTCCACGGCTTTAGCTTGGGAGCCATATTCCGGAGCCACTCCGAGGTCTCTGCGTCCCCACAGCTGATGGCCAGCCACCCCGGCCGGAAGGAGCAGCTGCTGAAATTAGGCTTTATAGAGCCTTTGCGCTGCTGCCTTACCGCTTCCAGGATAGCGGACTGAATCAGCTGCAGTTGCTGCAGAGACCAGAGCATCCTTGGGTAGCTTGGCGGCAATAGTGCTACCCTGCACCCATCTTTAGCAGGCATTCTTCCGGATACCGCCCCCGCAACCCGAGCAAAGGTTGCCTTTGGCTGCATTGGTCCTACTTGGGCCCTTTTGTCGGTCGGTCCCACTTTACGCTTTGGAGAGTTGTGGACATTGGAGGAGTCGGTCGTTTCCGACCTATACCTCTTACCACAACTACTCAGCATGCCAGCGAGCTCCCGCTTTCCCTTGGCCATAGGCAGGAGGGCTAGCTTTTTCGCTTCAAGCTCACCAACGTTTCTTGCCCGCTCCAGAGATTTTGGAAGCTGGAGTGCTCGTCTCCTCCGGCTGGGATGAGAGCAAGAGCTCCTCCTCATCCGTAGGGATCTGGGTATCGCTGTCCATTGGAACTGAGTTCAAGTTGGCCATAACAATATCCAGGCACTCGGTGACACCCCTTGGGCCGTTTGGACTGGGGTCCTTTTCGTCCCTCGTAGTGACAGGAGGTATTAGCTCGCTGCCCCGAACGGTAGGATTTACGTCCATTGCGTCCGCTGCAGTTGCCATGTCTTCGATCAATTCTGCGGGAATCGAGTGCTCCTTTGAGTTAACCGACTGCTCTCCGCTGAAGGCGGAAGCAGAGTGGTTGTTGTTTTTATTTGTTTTGTTTGTCTGTTGTTCTTCCATAATTTTGGTCCCACGAGTAATGGGGGAAGAGCGAGTTCATCCAAGGTAGAGCCCCGGTACCTCGGAAAGGCTAAATAAAATCAGAAGGCGCCACGTAACTGGAGTACACCGTTAGAAGACACACTAACGTAGTGCCATTCAGTCCAAGGCACGGTACGATTGACACCAGGACTTACGGATTTTATCGAGTTTTTCTCTCTAGATCCGCCATATTTAGTAGAAAGCAGGGGCACCTCGTGCAGGGTGTGACTCTTCGCCACGTATGGTCGGTCTTGGGCATAAGCCCCTGATCCAGAATGCTGCAACACGTATAAAGCCAGCATCAAGAACCTTAACCCCCTTACTGTACATATAATTCCGCGCTAACGAATTTCGCATACCCTTGTGCATGCATATGCGCACATGTCCTTCATTTATTAAATTTGCTTTACAAGAGTTTATGGACTCGTACTACTTTGACATAACGGTTGAGATTCCGATATCCAATGCGCTAAATTATAAATTATTTTTTACGCAAGTTTTAAAAAAATTATATACGCACCGCGCTATATGTTTAATGAAGAGCGCACACAACAAATTTTTAAAGTATTTAACACATTCCGTATTTTAAACATTAAAGCTGGTGTGCTTTAATTTGTACATATGTATGTTTAGGATTCATCGCACTTCTGGACACCACTTGTAGGATTGGCCTTTCTTTAAATTAAAACACGCACTCGCAATTTTAAGTATACCTTAAATTATAGTTTATTAAGTATTTGCTGGAAGGCACTTAACATAACTACACGACTATGTAATTAGACGTCCGTCACGTATGACCGTATAAGTATAAGCTAGTGTATCGAGTGTCATACTCCGTGCGAGTCAATTAGTGTCCTAGGTTTCGTTAAGTTTGTCTGTTTCCTTTTGTTCCTTTTTTTCGTCTGTCAGTGTTGCTCCTGTGTGTTACAGACCAGTGTTGGTTCTGCATGTCAACAGTCTGGGTTGCTTAGTGGCATTTACGTATGTCCGTTTATCAAATTCTACATGTATTAAATTTTTTTTTACTATATCGTAGTATAATAATAAAAATAATTTGGCGCTTAGAAAAAACCTTTTCTATTGGACTTGTCCTGGTTTGAAATTCCCTAGTAGAATTACCAATACCAAAATTAAACAAAGGCCAAACCAAGGAGTTAAAAGTTATCATAGGTCATTCCTATTTATTTCTGTAGAAAAATGTTTTAAAAAGATTTATTTTTTTACATATTCTAAAATAATTAGTTATGCTCAATATATAAGCATCAAAGATAATACAAAATCTTAACGACACACATATGTACATAGTCTCATCTTAGTTTTAAGTTTTATTTCGAGAACATGTATGTATATTATCATGTGGCATCACTGAACTAATGCCATTTTTTGTTTTATGTTATCTATTTATTCTTATTGATATTCTTTGGGAAACCTATTCGATTCCATTTTGCTTACCACATAGCGGAGTGGTATTTAAACATTTGAACAATAAACTCCATTTGAATAAATCGACAATCCTGACGATAGTATGTACATATGTGATGAAGAAAAAAATCTGAAAAGATATAATAAACAAATCCTAAAAAGAAATATCAAAGAAGCGACCTCCGAAATTTTTTTCAGAAAGTGCCTCGACTTACAGAAGGCTATGTAAGAACGACATCGTTAAATTTCTGAGGGCAATGAATATGCCGAGTTGCCACCTGAGCTACGACGGTGTAGAAAATTTAAAAAATACGCGTTTGGTCGCAGGATCGCATGTCTGCTGATGATAATTTAAGTTTACTCTGCGCAACACACAAGACCGGTGATCCTTCCATTTTTTAGTTATAAGGTTCCATCAAAGGTGTTGTAGGAAAGATTGAAGCCTACCGTAAATAAACGTATTAAGACTTATTATTGTTGCTTTAAACAAAATTTATGGTCACTTACTGCTGCCGAAGGTTGGCAAAAATCCTTGGACTGAACCCTCCGCGAGGGTGCCGACTGGAAATGACCACTAGAGAGTAATCCCGTACGATGTCGGGAAGGTGCTCAGCTAAGATCAGGGATCAGTTTCATGTGCTTATGTCTCCCAATGGCTCTGTTATATGGAAATGGTTCTTGATCGTGGTCTCTAAGGTAGGGCTGAATCAAGGTTGCATGCGTACCGTGCTGATGATCAGCCTGGCTGGGAGCCCCCAAATAGCCCAGTCTCGTACGGCGCCCTCTGAGAACCGCGCCGCACCTAGTTGTATTCAGGCCTTACCACGGGTAATGCGGATTTCTGCCTTGGGTGGACGAATCCCTTTCTCCGCTACTTGTGGGATCAAATTATGGACACACCAACAAAAACAAAAAACAACAAGAGCGGCACTCGTAATATGTCGGAAGGGCAGTCGCCCAAGAAGCAGGAGGACCGTGCGATGCAGGGTCCCTCCACTAGCCACGAAGTGGCCAAGTTACTAGCAGAGGCGAACCTGGTAGGCAGTTTACTACCATGGGGCTGCTAAAGCTGGTGCGCGGATCCCTCGGGCGCCACCGCGAACACCCACTGCGTTCACTTGACCAGAAGACAGGCCACCCACGGAGGCAGCAACTTCGCGACACAGGAAGGCTGCCATTAGGATCTCGAAAAGGTCCAAACTAGCGGAGGATCTCAGTAATCGGGCGCTGCCCGGTGATCGTGCGGACATTCTGGCAGAAATCGAGTGGGCAAATGCTATCATGCCCAACTTCCAGCTGACTGCTCCAGAGGGGCAGAGAACAGCAATCAAGCGCGAAAGATCGATGGAGGTTGCGCAGAATAAACCGAAAAGGTTTAAAACCCATGGTTTTGCGAGCCATTGGAAATGGATGAAATCGGAGTTATCGGGCATTGCGGAAAGCGTGTTTCGCGCGAACCCTGGACCGCCACCATCATGTAAGGATGCGGGTTGGTTCCAGGGCAGTGTACAGGTGGTTGCAAGCGATGACACCAGATCTGCCGAGATGTACAAGAAGGCGGTTGCCAGTTTGGGAGAGGTCTACCCGGGTGCGAAGCTGCGGGCCATGGACTTCAAGGAGGTCCCCTCCAGACCGAGGGCAAGAGTGTGGCTGCCGGCGAAGCCAGCTGAGCCAGAGGGTATTCTGGAAAATATCCGCCTATTTAATCCGGAGCTCCACGCAGGTAATTGGAAGGTGGAAAGCAGCACCAAAGCGACGCGTCAGGTGGTTCTGATTCTGAACAGAGAATCCCTACCGTTTCTGGAAGGACGGAAGGGACTATCAAATATGGGTTCGACACCGCTCGCGTTGGGGTGTACTCCAACGACATTAATGCAGCGCGCAGCGTAGAAGCAGAGGTGGACCAAATCAGCGAGGATGAAGGGGATGCAGAGCCTGGCCAGGTTGATCCGATGGATTATCTGTCCGGGGGCTATGCGTCCTCGACGTCGCATTGGATTCACCTTCCGCAAGTATACGGAGGAGGAGCTTATGTCGGACGATGACGACGAAGCCAACCGTACTATAAGGCAGGGGGAAAGAGACAGACGACGGAGTATACACTGGTAAGTGGGGCAACTGTGTGTAGACCTAGAGCTTGCATTCTTGTTAACTCGAAACTAAAATTTCTGTTTGTTCCTCAATTTAGTGACGAGGACACGACGACCACGATCCTAGAAGTCAATAGTCAGGTGATCCGTCTGACTTATATGTACCTGGCCCACGACATACCAATTCCGACGCCGATGGTGGAAAACGTCGCTCAGTGTACAGCGGGAGCGCTGATTCTTGCCGGTGACGCGAATGCGCACCTCTTCACATGGAGCAGCAGCGACACCAACGAAAGAGTCTCTCTCTTCGATTTCATATTAAAAGCTAACCTAGCTGTAAGTAACAGAGGTAGTGGACCCACCTTTGTAACCAGTATTAGAAGGGAAGTCCTGGACGTGACTCTCATGTCGGTGGAAGCAGAGGTGGTGGTTAGGAACTGGAAGGGTGTCTTTGATGGGGGTGATCGACTTGCACACACGCGACACTCCAAATCGTCGACTCGTAGGTGCTCAGTCATTCGGTGGCTGACACCCCCCTTGTACTAGGGGCCTCCCCGTGGTGACACCCGGTAACGCTTCGGCGGCTAATTCGAGCGGCGACCCCTCCAAAACCCCCTCATACCCGCAATTCCTACTCAGGCCTATTCCAATACCCAACTTCCCCTCCCATTTTATCTATTTACAGGGCCAAGGATCAAGGTGTCATACGACCCGTGCCGAGGATCAGCCTGGCTGGGGGCCCTTACAAAGCCCAGTCTCAAACGGAGTGCTCCGGATACCGGGCAACCTTCGGAGCTAACTAGCCTTACCCGGGTACAGCGGATCTCTGCCCGGGTGGACGTTTCCCTTTCTCCGCCACTCGTGGGACATTATTATGGAGTCGAAAAATAAAAACACAACACCAACAAGGGAGTGCGGCGCTCCCAAGCAAAGGCCGACAGGAGCTACAACCTCCGCAACTCATACAGCTACGGCACCACCGAGCTTAAGAGCACACAAACCTCAACAAAGGCAAACTAGGACAAAGGTACCCCCTGGTCCGAGAAGCCCGAAGGCTAATGCCACTCGCAAGAGTGGTACGAGCCAGGAGGCCCAAACTGTCGACAGCGGGCACCCTGCGCCTCCCTGCAGCAATCTCGTCACTCAGCGACCAGCGGCTGGCGGGGAGACTGTAGTGAGACCTAGGCAAGGCCCGTTGACGAGCAACAGGGCGAAGGAATTCGCACGTCCAAACCCGTCGAAGGCCACCCACCAAGATAGACGAAAAGCCTCACGGATTCTCCGTCGTCAAGCCACCTCACCGATCAGGGAGGATCAGGTATCGAGGGAGGACTTCGTGAAGGTTCAAGAGGATATCGAGTGGGCTAGGTTGGTTATTCCAGACTTCGATGTCAAGTTATACGGCAAGTCAGCGGCTACCAAGCGATAACGATCCGTAGAGGAACTGCAACCGTTAGCACCGAAAAGGGCCAAAACGCAGGGCGCATGGACTCGATCCTTCGCAGAAATTGCTAAAGATCGAAAAGTTATAGGCGTCATCGATAGCAATAACGAGGAAGGTAGGATACCCAGACACCAATGGAAATGGGTAAATGCCGCCCTAGCCAAAGTTGCACTAGCAGTGCTGAAAGAGAACCCTGGACCGCCGCCATCATGCTCTGATGCTGGATGGTTCCAGGGGAACGTGAAGCTAGTCGCCTGTGACGATAACAGATCGGTCGAGATGTACAAAGCGGCCATCGACAAGGTTGGAGAAGTGTACCCTGGAGC
The DNA here is from genome assembly GCA_963971545.1 of Philophylla caesio. Classification (NCBI taxonomy): domain Eukaryota; kingdom Metazoa; phylum Arthropoda; class Insecta; order Diptera; family Tephritidae; genus Philophylla; species Philophylla caesio. The sequence continues at coordinate 33,604,019 of OZ020606.1, read as the reverse complement.
CTGCCTCAAAGTGGTGGATGCGAAGGATATACCGTCACGCCCAAGAGCAAGAGCCTGGGTGCCAGTTACACCATCGGACCCAGTGGAGATCCTGGAGATGGTGCAACTATTCAACCCAAACCTACCTACACAAAATTGGAGAGTGGTAAACACCGAACCCACAGACCGAGCGACGATGCAGGTGGTTCTCCTGCTAAACAATGAGAGCATAGAAATCCTGGCTAAATGCGAAAACAGGATAAACTATGGCTTCGGGAAGATTACCCTTAAGGTTTACAAAACCGACACCGAGGCCCTAGTGAACCTGGCAAATTGTGTGGAAGCGGAGGAACCACCAAGCGACCACGAGATGGAGGCAGAAGAGAAGATGAAGGAAGATCTTAGCGGATACACCTCATCCGGATCGGAAGGAGGCTTGGCCCTAAGTAGGCTATATGCGGAGTGCGAGCTACTCAGTGATGAGGAAGCGGACACGACAATCGTGGAGAAGGTAGTACCGTGTGATGAAGGTTGTTCAGATAAACCTTCATCACAGTAAAGCAGCGTCCGCTGCGCTTCTACTTCAACTGGCGTCAGGAGAAGTAGACATAGCTCTGGTCCAGGAGCCATGGATCACTGGTGATAGGATCCGTGGCCTGAAGACCCCGAAATATGCTCTGTTCGGAGCTCAAGGTAAAGGGAAGCCCCGTACCTGCATTCTAGTTAAAACCATTATAAACTCTTTTATTCTACCGCAGTATAGCAATGGAGACATAACCACAGTCAGCATTGAACTGGCGCACAAAAGGCTCAGGGTGGCCTCCTTTTATCTGGCTCATGACCACGAGGGGCCTCTGCCGCTAAAACTTATGAGGGAACTAGTGAGGGACACAAACCCACTAAGTGCAACGCTAATTATGGGAGGAGACGCTAACGCCCATCACACGCAATGGGGTAGCTCCAACATCAACGAACGAGGTGAGTCACTCTATAACTACTTACTTAATACAAATCTAGCCTTATGCAATAAAGGCACTGACCCAACATTTATAACAGCCAATCGTAAAGAAGTCCTAGATATTACCCTTTGTACTGATAAGTTTAGTAACCACATAATAAACTGGAAGGTCCTGAAAGAACACTCATTTTCGGACCATAGGTTTATAGAATTCAGTATATCAGACTCGCCACCCACACCTAAGGTGACGCAGAATATCAAAAAAAACAAACTGGGGTTATTATAGAAAACTGCTACTCAAGAGACTCCCTTCGGAACCACCCACTAAGCCAAAGACACCAGAGGAACTCGACCATTTAGTAGGTGTCTTTGTTGAAAACTGCAACGCAGCACTGCAAAAAGCATGCCCCATTAAGAAAATAAAAGAAACATACAGGCCCCCCTGGTGGACCTCAGACCTAAATAGACTACGTAAAGAATGTAGGAAAGCATTTAATGCTGCTAAGCATGATGCCCAGGAGTCTTCCTGGGCGCATTATAAAGCAACACTAAGACTCTATAAAAAAGACACACGGAATGCAAAGCGAAATTCATGGAATAATTTCTGCAGCGCGATAGAGACCACAACCGAAGCCTCAAGACTTCGAAAAGTTCTGGCAAAATCACCGACAGCACCCAGTTTTCTTCAAAAGCAAGATGGAACCTGGACCGAATCTAGCGTTGAAACAGTTAAGCTGCTTCTAGACAACCATTTCTCCGAGTACACCAATGATCTTGGAAATGAGTCAGAACAAAGGAATGTCAGACCACAGCTTATAAACGAGATAATAAGCGACAGAAGTATATGCTGGGCCATAGACAAGTTCGAACCCTACAAAAGTCCGGGGCCAGACAGTATTTACCCAGCTCAGCTACAACATACCATGGAACGCACCAAACCTTGGTTAAAAACAATCTTTACCAGCTGCTTAAGACTCGACTATATACCCATTTTATGGAGAGAAGTTAAGGTGGTGTTTATACCAAAAGCAGGTAGAGCTTCACACACCAAACCAAATGACTTTAGGCCTATAAGCCTTTCCTCTTTTCTACTCAAAACTTTCGAAAGACTAATTGAGATGTATATTAGGATCTCGATTAGTCCATCCCTATTGTCTAATGCGCAACATGCCTATACCAAAGGCAAGTCCACGGAGACAGCACTCCACTCATTGGTTTCCAAGCTTGAAAAATCCCTAGAAGAAAAAGAATTCGCACTTGTTGCATTTCTCGACATTGCGGGGGCTTTCAACAATGTAACCCCTCGAGCGATTACCTCGGCTCTCAGGGATCTGCGAATGGACAGCTCTCTAGTCGGACTCATTCACCAAATGCTCACCAGCAGGGTAGTGTGTTCGCAGCTGGGGGAAAGCACCCTTCGCAGACCCGTAAACAGAGGCACTCCACAAGGAGGAGTTCTATCTCCACTTTTATGGATGGTAACTGTAAATAAGCTCTTGCGACGCATGGAAGGAAATGGTTATGAGGTGATCGCGTACGCCGACGATGTTGCGGTAATTGCGAGAGGAACATTTCCTCAGACGCTATGCGAACTCATGGAAACAGCTCTCACTTCACTTGTCACGTGGACCAAAGACTGTGGTCTAGAAGTGAATCCTGATAAAACAGAACTAGTGCTATTCACCAGAAGGTATAAGATACCCACTCTCACACTACCGAAACTTGATGGCAAAAGCCTAATTCTTAAAAGTACTGCGAAGTACCTGGGTCTGATTTTAGACAATAAGCTGTACTGGAAAGACAACACAAGGGAGCGAATAAGGAAAGCCACTACGGCGCTTTTCACTTGCAAAAAAGCTATTGGTGTAAAATGGGGCTTCTCCCCTAAGATAGTACACTGGATCTATACAGCCATCGTCCGCCCAATCCTGTTATACGGAGCCTTGGTCTGGTGGCCCACTCTAATAAAATCAACAACGCTTAAACAACTGCAGAGAGTACAAAGAAGCGCGGAGCTCTGCATAAGTGGAGCCTTAAGCTCCTCACCCACTGAGGCTCTAAACGCCATACTACACCTGCCACCTCTTGACGTAGTAGCTCAAGAGGTAGCCGCTATCACAGCTTTAAGACTTGGAGAAGCTGGGTTCTGGACCCAGAGCACACTCGGCCACACAGAAATTCTAAGAAAAATGGCTCCAATTCAAATACCAACAAACACGGACTACTGTACACCATCAGCTTCCTTTAAAAAGGACTATGAAGTCATCGTACCAACCCGACAGGATTGGTACACAAGACCACACCTTATGCCAAAGGCAATCAACATTTACACTGATGGCTCCAAACTCAACGGAAAAGTCGGGGAGGTGTATTCTCTCCTGAACTAAAACTTGCAACATCGTTTAGACTCCCCGACTACTGTAGCGTGTACCAAGCGGAAGTGCTGGCCATCCAGGAGGCTACACAGCACCTAATCAAAAACCCTAAAGAAAGTAAACAGGTCTTTATCTTTTCTGACAGCCAAGCTGCACTGAAGGCGCTAGACTCCTGTATAGACAATACGAAGTCTCTCACTGAATGCCGCAGATCTCTAAACGAGATGGCTCAGCATTATAGAATTCAACTCATATGGGTGCCTGGACACCGCGATATCGAGGGCAACTGCAAAGCGGATGAACTAGCAAGGAATGGTACGACCACCCCGATCCTCCCGAGTAGGAACAGGTTAGGTATACCACTTGCCACTTTTAAACTACAAATCAAGCATAACACCATAAAGGTGGCGAATGAACGTTGGGGTAGTCACACACACCCACACTGCGAAATCTCCAAACTCACGTGGCCGTCTTACGATAAAAGGCGCACATCAAACCTTCTGGGGCTAAAAAGAAGCGAAGTCTCTACCTTAACAAGAACCCTCACAGGGCACTGTCTAATCGGTACTCATGCGAAAAGACTAGGAGTAAATGCCCCGAAGCACTGTCGCAGTTGCGACGAAGAAGAAGAAAACGTGGAACACCTACTTTGCCAATGTCCAGCTTTAAGCAGAAGAAGACTTCGCACGCTTGGCAGACCAACTCTACAAAGCCTCGCGGAGATAGCGCTAATAAACCCAAAAGCACTGTCGAAATTTATCAAGTCAACAAAATGGTTTGAACCCGATGTGCAGGAGAATTGAGAAGCGAACTCGCATATGGCAGTACAATGGGCCACGCTAGGCCTAAGTGCAAGGGAGGGTTCTCTTCCCAGCCATTCCAACCTAACCTAACCTAGGAACTGGGAAGTGCTTAAAGAGCATTTCTTTTCGGAACATCGATACATCTCCTTCTACTTAGAGGGGGTCTCGCCTAGGACTGAACCCATTAGAAACCTTAAAAATGCTGACTGGCCTAGATACAGGAATGAACTAGATAAGCGACTTTCAGGCAAACGAGTAAGAGTACCGTGTAGCCCAGGGAAGCTAGAATACATGGTAAACCAGTTTACCATGGCATGTGGGAAGGCTATTGATAAGGCCTGCCCAATTAAGAAGCCAAAAGGCAAAAAGAAACCACCGTGGTGGAATGTAGATTTTGACAAGGCTCGCAGAATCTGTCGAACTCTATTTAACCTTGCCAAAAGAACCCAAAGTGACTCACAATGTGAAGTTTACAGGTCTCACTTAGGGGACTATAAAAAGCTCTTAAGGCAGTCTAAAAGATCTTCTTGGAGGGACTACTGCGGCTCTATGGAATCTGTGTCAGAGGGATCAAGGCTGAGAAGGGTTCTCTCCGGCTCACCCCGCATAGCTCCGAGAACCTTGCTAAGGTCGGACGGGACGTGGCCGGGGTCGACAGAGGACACTCTCAGACTTCTGCTGGAGACGCACTTTCCGTACGCGTCGGGTGGGCTCCCGAACAGATCGACTGCAGTGAGGGACCAATCGGCGGCTGCTGACTTCCTTACATTAGAGAAAGTAACCTGAGCAATTGAGACATTTAAACTCTACAAGGCGCCGGGTCCAGATGAAGTCTCACCGGTGCAGCTTCGGCAATCTTTCGAGCTAAGTGCAACTTGGCTGCATGCTATGTATATAGCGGTGTTAAACCTCAACTATATTCCTAAAATGTGGAAGGAATCAAGGGTTGTTTTTATCCCCAAAGCAGGTAAAATATCTCACGTCAATCCCAAAGACTTTAGTCCTATAAGTATCTGCTCCTTTCAACTGAAGGTACTAGAGCGAGTAATTGATTGTCACATCAGCGATTCAATAACGCACAAATTAATATCTTCCCAGCATTCATCAAGTTGTGTCGTATATAGAGAACTCCCTGCAGGTCAAGGTGTATACACTGATATCATTGCTATACATTGACGGTGCCTTCGATAACATAGAGCCTCTAGCGATCACAAGTGCTCTGGCGAAGCTGGGCGTCGATCAACATCTGGTATCCCTCGTACAAAACCTACTGGTTGACAGGGTTGTGAGGGCACAATTAGCGGAGGCTACTTTAAAACGCTGTACAAGCAGAAGAACCCCGAAAGGTGGTATTCTGTGTGTGGTGGCTATTAACGGCCTACTGAAGACCCTGGAGGAGGGGGGAGGATCGAAGGTAGTAGCTTATGCCGACGACCTTGCGGTGGTAGTAAAGGGTAAATTTCCTCAGACGCTGTGCGACATCATGCAGGAAAAACTTAAAAAGGTAGAGAACTGGACCAAAGACAAAGGGCGGGGTGTAAACCCGGACAAAACCAAACTTGTTCAGTTTCCAGAAAATATAAGATCCCACCTCTAAGGCTTCCCGTAGTGGCAAATAGAGTACTGAGGCTAGGGGATGTCGCAAAATATCTAGGCGTGATACTAGAGAAAACGCTTTCGTGGACACAGAACGTCCAGGAGCGCAGTTAGAAGGCAACGGTGGCCCTCTACAGTTGCAAGGGGTCATCGGAAAAAAATGGGGCTTATATCCCAAAAGTATGCACTGGATATACACAGCGGTAGTCAGACCAATTCTGCTGTAAGGGGAACTGGTGTGGTGGCCATGTCTCGATAAGAAAACCACACAATCAGCACTGCAAAGGGTGCAAATATCAGCGCAGATATGCATAGGTGGCGCTCTGCGTACAACCCCCTCGGATGCTTTAGACACCATACTAAATATCCTCCCGATTGATTTCGCAAGAAAACAATTCGCGGGGTCTGCCGCTCTTAGACTACGAAAGTTGCCCGTATGGAAGTCTAGTCAAATAAGGCTCGCAAGTTACAGATTACTGCGCCCCTATTCAAAGCTTCACAAAGAAGTTCAACATATTAATTCCTGAAAGAGACTGGTGGTCCGATGAACCCCCGGGATCGGAGAACTCACCCCACTTCTACACTGATGGCTCAAAGCTTGAGAACAGAGTGGGAGGGGTGTTTTCTCGGCTCAAGTAGGATTAGAAAAATCTTTCCGTCTTCCTGACTATTGCAGTGTCTTTAAGGCTGAGGTCGCTCCTATACAGGAGACGGTAGACTACCTAAGGACAGAAAAGGTTGAACTCAAGGATATCTTCATATTTTCCGACAGTCAAGCAGCACTAAAGGCACTTGATTCAGTCAACTGTAACTCTATAACGGTAGCAACCTGTCGCAAATCTCTAAACGAGATGGCGGAGCAGTTTGCTTTTCACTTGGTATGGGTACCAGGGCACAGCAACATACCAGGCAACGAAACAGCGGACGAGCTTGCAAGAAGGGGGATATTCACTCCGCTTTCATCATGCTGGAGGGGTTCAGGTATGCCGCTCGCTACCTGCAAGCTCTTTCTAAGGGACTCAACCCTTAAGGAAGCAAGAGACCGTTGGAAAAACGGAAACACCTGTATCAAGTCCAAGCTCTTGTGGCCGGAGTGGGACGTCAAGCGATCACAAGGTCTTCTCATGCTTAGCAGAGAAAACCTGTCCTTAGCTTTAGAAATCATAACAGGTCATATTCTGATCGGCAGACACGCAGAGAGACTAGGTGTTCCCTGCAACGACTTCTGCAGAAGCTGCAGAAATGAAGAAGAGCCTGAAACCGTGAGGCACCTTCTATGTTAATGTCCTGCACTATGGGCTAGAAGAAGAAAATTCTTGGGATCAGAGTTCTTCGGAGACCTTAGCGATAAGATCCAGTCGCTTCGTGGACTAGGCCATGTCGAACTACATTCACATATGATAGCTGCAGGTGGAGTTTTCAATTGATACTAGATAGTGAGAAACAGAAAATCTCTTAGGCGGTTATAGTTACATATAATACTAATAATGTGACGGTCGTGGGTCTTCAAATGCCCTGGAGAATAAATTTTTACAGAATTTGAAATATCTACACATACATTTGCACATATACAGTTACGATACTCTTAACAATGTCATTAAGATTTCGGCAAATGGCTTTTCGAGTCTTTTCTATGTATCTGTATCACTTAACTTTTTAAATAAGTTATTTCATGAAGACCCGCTTTACATTTATTACGTTCTTAATTGATTTATAACAACATTTACAAGCATTAAATATCAATCAAAACAGTTATTACAAATAAACCATGTTGTGTAATGAAGCTATCGAATTAAAAAGTTAAGCACTACTGTCGCTTATAAAGTGCTGCATGAGTGTCTTAAATTTATTAATGCCACTTGTTGATAAGAGCTAAGAAACTACTTAAAGACTTTTCCATTGATTTGTGAACGTGCATATGTACTTTACACAGTCATTACTTTGAGATTTAATAGCTTTCGTATTTATGAGTTTGTAAATAAACCGAACTTATACGTGAAATATTTTCATGCTCTGTAGAGTATTTTTATATTGTATGTAAACTTGTAATCTTATCTAAATCTGCATGTTTAGAAATGTTATTGGCACATTCTAATAGACATTTAACAAAAAAAATTAAATTAAATAAATAGTTATATGGCCAAACAATAATAAAAAATAAAATTTGTCTAACGTATTGCTTTTCGTACTAAAATGTTACACAACTCATCCGCGCCATGGGTTTCCAATTTTAAGCCTTTAGTAAAGTACTATTAAAAACTTAATTTATATAATTTATTTCTTACGAATAAAAAGTGATTTAACTGCTTTTTAAAATATCGTTGAAACAGTCTACTATTATTGTTTTCCAACCCCACAGAAGCAAAAAAATTTCCCGGGATTGGGCAAGATTTCATTTTCGTTTTAACAAAACCGTGATATTATACAAAATACCGCGTTCAGTCTTAAATCGTTTTAACAGTTCTCTCTTGTTAAAGGGCAGTTGAGAAGAATTCAAAACTCTAATCACCATACTTTCAGAAACACAATGAGCATTAATTCTGCATTTTCATTACGTTCTCGCACTCCATTACGCAATTTAGATTTGGTATTCTGAGTTACGATTGAATCGAAAATAAACCCCAAAGATGATAAACAGAAAGACCGAAACAAATAACACAATTAATGCACTAAACATACCTTTAAGAGTTATATTGAAAAATTCAACATGTGAAACAAAAACAACAAGTTTACAAGTGCTATATTACGATAATACAATACGACAAATAACAAGGGAATAACCATGAAAAAACTATAAACAACCGTCCTTTATGTTGTTTCAGCAAGTAACAGCGTTCGTGGTTCGAACAGAATAATCATATTTTATACTTTACCTTTTAACATTGTAAATTTTTGCAAGTTAACATTTTCATATTTTAATATTTTTAAGGTATGAAATACATACATATGTTCTGATAAAATTGCATATCCTCTTCGATAATAAAATCTTGAATGAACTTGTTTTAATCGTTTTATATTTAACTATTAATTGCCACTAAATTGCATGAAATCGTAAGCTTTAGCTGATGGAAGTGACACAACTTTGTGAGTTTGTTATTAGTATGAATGAATTCTTAATGAATCCATCAATAAATTCCTTGGCTACGAAAGTACCGTTTTTATATGGATTATAATGAAAACTCATATATGTACTTATTTTGTAGGAACAAAAATGTATGAAAATATTGTACCGCCGCCTTAAATTATTTCTTTTTATGCAAATAATAAATTTCTAAAGTCTTAGACAGATTACCGGATTTTTTTTTAATTTTCAACAGTTATGCCCGAAAAATTCTTACAAAATGTTTTAAATGTACTTGGTTATATTAGTTTATTAAAATTTATTCATAGCGATTTATTCTCTACAATGCTGCAATGCCGAGGTGCGAACATTTTTCCAATGGTGCACTTCACCCAGTGAAATTGCCGCCTTTCGTAATGTTCAGTGCAGCCCTTCACATCAACAAAATACAAATTTCTATCCTGATATGCAATCAGCTATATTTCTCTATATTTTCGGAGCATAATTTAAACAAATTTCGTGGACAATTACGACATATAAAGAAAATAATGCAAGCAAATTAATGAAAATTTGCTATTTATACAAATTTGGACAAGGGCGTGTTATACAATTTTTTGGCGAGTCTTTTGTGATTCATTAACTCAGCGACTATCAGATACATTTGTTTGTTTTGTTTTAGTTGTAAGTTCTTCACATGCACATTTCAGAAAGCACCGTATTTGCTTTCTAATGACGGTCTTACCTATTTGGGCTCTTGCCATCATTAAGCAAATCACAAAAACTGCGAATTCTGGCTTCAGTAATTCCATATGGACGAACATATACTTTCTTTCAGACTTTGACTTTGTCAGTTTGCCTCTGTGTACCATATAAGTAAATCCTACTACTTTAACGGCGTATAGAAATTAGAGGCGGAGGAATTAGATTGGCAGAAATATATGTAAGTACGTCTTCTCAGCCTCTTTGTCCAGACACGTTTATCACGATAGGATAGGCCTATCGCAAACACCTGATGAAGCGAGTCCCTCAAACACTAAGGTCGTTTCTCTCGGTGAGCTGGACTCACCGTCAAAAATAGATGAAGCGGTAGACCGTATAACAAACGCATCATAATAATGCTTCCAGAGTCTCCTGCCCTTAGAGCCTACCGAGGGGTAAAAAGAAACCCCAGTGGTGGAATCTAGAGATTTCATCACTCAGGAAAGAGAGCAGGCGACTCTTTAACCAAGCCAAGAGGCAGGTCTTTGGCAACCATACAAAGACGCTCTTAAAACTTTCAAGAAGGCCATTAAGACAGCACAACGCAAATCTTGAATAATGGACATCTACAACCGACGAAATGCTGGAGTTACTAATGACCACCCACTTTCCTGGGTCGTTTTTCTAACGAAGGGAGGCAGGAATACCTACGCGAAACCCAAAGATTTCAGGCCCATAAGCCTCACCTTATTCCTTATCAAAACTCTTGAGGGGCTCATAGATGGGCATTTTCGGCGAAATATAAGGAAAGACAAACTCTCCTCGAACCAGCATGCATATTCAAAAGGAAAATCCATGGACCTGCTCTCCATGACATCGTCTCAACGATCGAGAAAGGATTGTCCATAAAGGAGTTCACGCTGGCGATCTTTTTAGATATCGAGGGAGCCTTCGACAATGTCTATCCCGAAGCTGTTATTAAATCACTCCGTATGGTGGGGGTACAGGTGGATTTTGTGGGGGTCCTACTCAGGAAAAGATCGATCTTCTCAACAATAGGGGACAGTTCTAAATCCAAACATGTGGCTAGAGGTACACCCCAGGGAGGTGTTCTGTCATCTTTATATTCTACCACCAAATGGAGGGATCTACAATTTTGTGCCGACTCCGAACGGCAGATGTATTTTGTGAGAAGCTTTTTCATGGCAGAAATACCCTCGGAGGTTTGCCATTGCTTGCCGAGGGGTGACCGCTATTAGAAAAAAACCTTTTTCTATGATTAAGATTTTGCTTGCCCTGACTGAGATTCGAACCTCGAACTCACCGGCATATCGAGTTATAGCACGCACCACTACCAACTCGACCCCTGCGGCCACATCTCTGACTTATACTACATAACAGTCGAGTTTTTTATCTAGTATCTCTGACTTATGCTAGATAAAAAAACTCTACTGTTGCTCTATATGCCTGTAAGACGGCCGTGGGGAAAAAATTGGGAATAAAGGGATTGTCGTATGGTGACCGGCATTGAGCAGGACTCTTACCAGAGCCACGCTAGAACGAGTCCAGACGGCAGCCTCAATGCTCACTACGGGAGCACTGCCCTCTACACCCACCAAATCTCTGGAGGTAATGATAAATCTCCCACCGGTGGATCTCTACGGCAAATTTCTGGCGGCCTGCAGTGCTGCTAGGCTAAATGAGATCCTTCCGTGGAGAAATCTTAACTACGGGCACGCAAAGGTCCTGAAAACTCTGCCCGACAACCCGAGAAGGTTGTATTACACTTTACACCCTCCTTTCTATGGAAATAGATTTTCCAGGAGAATCCCGCAGAGGAGCGAAAGGATAGGTATCGTGGACCTGGATGCAGGATCGACGCGTCGCGACGGCTGAATACCCAGACGGTTCCAATTTAAACGAAAGAGTAGGCAGTGGGATTTACTCTAGTGAACTCGTTTACCGGACCACTGTAGTGTTTTCAAGGCCGAACTAAATGCAATAATGGTGCTGCGTGGCCTTACAACGTGCACCTCTTTAGAATGAGGCATCACCATTTATTCTGACAGCCAGGCTGCTATCAAATCTCTAAACTCCTACGGTACAACTACCAAGGTAGCCATTGAATGCAGAGCAGCTCTAAAACAGTTGGCAGATATGTGCTACATATATGTTTTATGGGTCCCTGGCCATAAGGACATTCCTGGCAACTGCCAGGCTGATAAACCAGCAAGGAAAGGGACGGAATTAACTGTGATAAACTCTGCTTAAGAGGCGGGCATCCTATAAACACAGATTAAGATCTGAGCTTATGGATAAGGTAAATTTAAGGTGGGCATCGGAGCCCACTGCCACATTACCAGACAAATCTGGCCAGAAGTTGATGGAAAGCACACTAAAGCTCTCACTATGCCGCTCCTCTCTCAGATTAGTAGTTGGGGTGATAACCGGACACTGTCTCATGGGCACGCTTGGGGAAATGCTCGGTTACCCAACAAATGATGTTTGCCGCAGTTGCCGAAACGAGGAGGAGGTGGAGAGTATTAACCTAACCTAACCTAACCTTACCTAATTGAAGAAATATATTTGTATATCCTACTAATTTTTTATGTAAATATTTTAATAAATAATAATTTTATACTAATACAAGATTAAAATAAAATAAAATAAATTTATGCGCTATCTATTTTCCTCTATAATTTGGATATGCTTTAGAATTTTTCATAATATTCCTTTTATACAATGACGGATTACTTATTTTTTTTTTTTGACTCACTTACATTCTCTGCTTCACTTGAAGACAATGCTTAAAATAATATTACCTACGTTCATATCTCACAAAGCGTTTAAAAAGTAGTCATACATCTACAAATTATATTTAGGGAGTTCACAAGCGTGTTATTGGTCGTATTTCTTTAGTGCGTATTTAAATAACAGAGGAGCTTGTGAACGCGCCGTGTTTTTCCCTTTACTATTGTATGTGGTATTCAAGCAATTAATCAGCAAAAAATGAGTTTTAATAAATTTGAGCGGTCGGTTTCTTTAAAATATATATACATACGTACATCACTATTTGACTTAATTTTAAATTTTTTCAAACAAAAGAAAGCCTGAAATGATGATAAACGGAAAGAGCTGATCGAATAACACACTAAACATACATTTCAGAGTTGTATTGAAATACGAAAATTTAACATGTGAAACAATAACAACAAGTTTAAACTAGTTTATTCGAATAAGTGATACGACGAAATACGAGATAGGACAGTACTTGTGAACTCCCTAATTATATTTTAAATTCAAGACTTCGAATAAGTGATACGACGAAATACGAGATAGGACAGTACTTGTGAACTCCCTAATTATATTTTAAATTCAAGACTTCAATGCATATTGACGTTAAAGCCAATGAAAACAACTTTAAAATATGTTGGAATGTGTTGGCATGCACACATACACACCCAGGATACGCATCTACAACTACATTTTAGGAAAATGTTTGCAGCAAAAAAAAAGTATATAGCAAAAATGTGACTTATGTAGTTTCGAAATTAAGGAGTTGCTTGATGTATAAATAATGGGTTGATATTCTCTCGTATTTTGAATATTTCTCAGAGGCTAGATTTTAAAATCTAAAATATATCGAGCCATAACCGCCAAAATGACGTAACCGACAAATGAAAATTTATTTTAATAAATATAGTCGCGTTTTGAACAAAAAACAACGTAAATCTTGTATACAAAGCGGCATTCAAATGTGAAGCTTAACTGCGGAAAAAAATAAGCTAAAAAGCACCTTCTGATTAAAAAAATGTATTTGTTGCTTATGTCCTTTTGGCGGTTATGGCTCGATATGTAAACAATTTCGTGTATTTTGAGGTGAGAATGACTGAGTTATTTTGAAAATATAAAGAAAATTACCATTTTAACAGGGTTTTTTTTTTAATTTTTTAATCTAAGAAGTGTTTTTAAATGCACACAAATGTTAGTTAATGATAGTTTTTTAACAGAGCTGAAACCCATGGCGAAATTGTTTACGTTGACAAACTTCTTTTTTTTGTCATATTGCGCCAATACATTGAGATAAGAAAGCGTCAAAATAACCTGTTACACTGAAGAATCTGGGGGTCTTCCTCGACAGCCTTGTCTACTCCCTTAGCACACAGCGCAATCATTAAAAAAAAAACAGAGACGCAACACTCCTATTTAACCAGAATCAACATTGATACCCTCAACACCTGCTTAGCATGCGGAGAGTCCTCTCAAGACACAAATCCATTATGCGCATTCTAAACGCCAAACCCACTCAACAAACACCCTTCATCCTTATTATCAATCCCTTTTTCTTGCACCTTCCGCTAGTTGACAGACAGTTTAAAAAAACGCAGATGAAAGATAATGTTATTGAAATTCAAATCATAAACATTACTCTCACAAAGATTTTCGTTTGCTGTTAAACAACTTTTTGTAGTTTTTCCCCGAGTATAGATTATAAAATTAAAATTGGCAAATATTCTTTAAAAACGAATTGCATCTTACATTCCGAGATTATCCTTTAATTTTTGGTGTGTACTTTCAATATCGAAATTTTAAGGTTTAAGGCCTTTCATATTATATACAATGGCTGAATTCGCTTGCTCAATAGTCAATGGTAAGGTTAGTTAGAAGTGGCTGCCAGCAATCTCACCAGCACACCTAGGCCTAGCAAAGGCCTATTGTGGTACCACGCGGATAGAAAAACCCCCTACTTTATTCAACGTATCTTGGCCAGATCGTTTAAATCGCTGAAGTACTCTGCAGTTTCTGTAGGGGACACCCAGTATCTCTGTGCATCTACCGGTCAGTAAATGCCCTGTTATTATCCCTATAGCCAAGGTCAGGTGTCCCCTGCTCAGCAAGAGCAGACCTTGTGATTTGCCACAACAGGTAGCGAGCGGCGTACCTAAACCCTTCCAGCGTGGTGAAAGCGGAGTGGATGTTCCCCCTCTTGCAAGCTCGTCCGATGTTTAATTGCCTGGTTACCGCACACAAATATATTTTGATAACAATATTGAGAAATTTTACAATTTTTATTGAGCTCAAGGAAGATTTTTGTGAAAAAAAAACAACAGTTTTTTAATGGTAGAAATTATAGTACTATTTTGGAAATCACCACATTTCCTCATCAGACTTCTTTTTATTAAATTAATTAAATTTATTTTTCATAACCACTTCTCCCAGGCTTTGAACCCGGGAGCTCGGAGTTGCAGAGCCAATACGCTACATAATTTTGTATTCCATTTAAACCTAGAATACAAAAAAAAAAAGAAATACATATTGTGCTACGCTAGCCGAGTTGGCTGTTGTGTTTATTTCACCTTCCTTAAACAATATGAAATCTATAAAAATGTATTTAATTAGTTAATGTTTTTTCGTAGCTGTTTCGCCGCTTTACAAAGAACTTTTCGTTCTAATACAACGTGGTTTATTGACATTTTCTCTGAATCTATATATGTATGTATGCATGTAGCTACTCTACTTGTTTTTCATTCATAGTGTCGTTTACGATTAAATTTCATATACAAAAAATATGTGAATAATACAAACTATTAAACATCTACAACATATGTACACTGTATATATTTAGACTCTCTGAATTGGAAGAAAGGTGTGGTCAGTGATTAGCAATAATTTCTCATTCGAGTATAAGTTACAGCTTTTTATTATGAAAACTGCACAAAAGTAATGGAAGAAATAAGGATTTTCCTCCACAAAGAATTTCTCGTGATCTACCTCCAAATTAGATAAATCCCAGAGAAAACTTAAAAAATAAGCAAAACATTTTATCAAAGATTCATTCATACTACGAGTACGTTCATGTTGCGGCATAAACTTGAGTTATTGAGCAGTTTTGTTATTTACGTCAAACACGACTCATAAACTTCGAGTTTACCCATAATTCAATTATTAAAGGTTTGGTAACTAAGCAGCTAGCTCCCTCACTTTTTGTCAAACGGCTACCTTAGCATCAAGACCGTGTCGCTTCTTAAAAATAAAAATAGTACTAACCTGACAACTTTTTAATACCAAAAACTAACAGGCAACACTTGTTCTTTATTTTGTCCGCGTAAACGGTAAGTTCAAATCCGGCTTTTAAATACAGCCTTTTTTCTAATTACAAGACTGACCAGGTATCGTAAATATTTCACGTAAATGTGAATAAAATAATGTGACATAATGTGATAATCATCCAAAAACATGAATTTGTTTGATTCATTTTTCTTGTATTTGAAGTTTGATTTCTCTTTCTTAAATTTCGGATTATTTATTTCAAGATATTTCAAGATAATGTTTTATGATCGTTCGTCTAAAAAAATAAAGTTCAAATAATTTCAAATTATAAAGTTTTTGTTACTAAAACCAATTTTAACGTTTTTTACGGCAATTCAGAACTTTCTGCATATACATATTTACTAACAAAATAAATTATTTAATAATTGACGGATGCTTGTAGCAACAGCCAGTTATCCGAGTGTGAACTCACAAGTAGCCTCCACCACATGCACAACCCTACAATAAATTTTCATTAATTTCAAACAAATTTATAAACTTTCATAGAAATTTCCGCAGTAGAAATTAGACTAAAATTAAATTTATTTATTAAAGATTAACAATGGAAAGTCCAAATGATCATGCAATTAAGCAAATACGAATATTCATTTCGACCAGATTCCTACAATTGAGACTGGCCACTTTGATAAAAGGTTGTATAAGTTTTTAATCACTTTCGAGTTTATTTCATAATAGTCTATAATATTCGATGCCGCTGACACTGCATTCGATTGCATCAGCTAACAAAAAAAACATAAGTACGCAACATTATATGCGGACGTACATACATTATGGTGTGCCAAAAATGTCTGGAAAAAGGTGAAGTAGGAATTTTGCAGCTCCCCCAGTAACGAAAAAAATTATATATTATTTTTATTAATATTTTGAAATCAAAACAACATTATAGATCGCTCAAACTGCTCACAATATCCCAAGTAATTTATATAGATGTGGAAAAAGAAAAAAGTTGTTATACGTAATAAAGAAAATATGAAAATAAATATTTTTTAATCCGAAATGCTAGTTTCTCATCAAAACACTTCAAACCCAATTTTTAGTTAACTAATAAATCTTATTAAATATTAACGATTATTTTCTTTTTGGAGTTTTCGGGAGACTCATAACAAATATATAACATGGATATTCTAAAATAAAAGATATGTTGTTTTCTTTTCAATTCTCCTTTCGCCCCTAGCATTGTTCCATATCGAAAAGTTATGTTTTCCACATACGAGTATAAATTAAAGTTCTTTGAGCGAGTATATTTTAATATCAAAATAAAAAAATTTTTGATACACGCTAGTTTTTTTTTCACGTGTGGCCGAGTATATGTACAGCAGTGTGTGCTTTAATAAATAAGTATTGTAAAGTTTTTAATGGCCTAGAAATTATTAATAATAGCTTATGAAAGATTTTTTAGCCGAAATAGCGGCTAAACTTCTACTACTAAAACTGCTGTTTTTTTTTTCAAATACAAATCTTCCATAAACTGGCTCAATAAAATTGTCAATTATTGTAAATTATTATTATTATTTAGTTTTAATGGCCTAGAAATTATTAATAATTGCTTATGAAAGATTTTTTAGCCGAAATTGAGGCTATAACTAAAACTATTGTGATTTTTTTTCAAATACAAATCTTTCATAAATTGGCTCAATAAAATTGTCAATTATTGTAAATTATAATTATGATTTAGTTTTTAATGGCGTAGATATTATTAATAATTGCTTATGAAAGATTTTTTAACCAAAATAGCGGCTATAACTTCTACCACTCAAATACAAATCTTTCATAAACTGGCTCAATAAAATTGTGAATTTTTGTAAATTATTATTTATAATTTCTCTACTCAGAATATAAAATTCAGTATTGGCTGGCCCCTCTGATAAACCTACAATATGGAACATGATTAAACAATAAAATTTTCCGTAATAAAGCAGCTTACTCTGTCCCGCGTGACAAATCGGCTGCTTAACTCATGAAGAATGTTGCAGTTTCTAGAGTTTTCACTTGTAATAGTTAAATGTAATATAGCAACTGATTTTTGTCGATTAAGAGCAAATGAAAAAGGGTCTTCTCGTTACAGTTTTCAATATAACCATGTTGTTTTAATTTTATTTTCACTTACTAAAATGTACAGGCCAGTAATCGGATTTTATGAATCTTTTCTCCTCGATCTGTTGTTAGTTTCTCCAGTTCTGTGAGGATCAGAGTTTATTCGTTTCTTTTCGAGGAATCAGAGAGAATACATTAAAACCAAAAAAGATGGTCGCCAATGCCATTCACTCCGACTCCGACCGAATTTGTCAAAATGGAAATGCAGAACAGACCTGTTAAATCTGCAAAAAATATATACATAAATATGTACTTAAGTAGGCAATACAAAAATTCTGATTCTAATATTAAAAATATGAGAGTTTGTACATACATAGGTTTGGATGTGTGTTACTCAATCATGCAAAAATTACTCAATGAATTGATATTAAATTTATCAGGCAGACAGTTTATAACCCGTATTAAGAGTTAGGAATTCTTTTATAAAATATAAGTGGGAATGGCACTTCCCATACATGCGATGGACTGTTGGAATTTGGTACGGATGTTTGCATGTTCATGGTTTCTGGAAGAGTGAGCGTACCACCTCTGAATTTTTGATATCACATTTTTCGGTAAATATGTGCGATGAAGTAGTGGAATAATATTTTTACACACACCCACGTACCACGGGTGATGTTTTTTAACTTAAATTATTTTATTATTTAACAATTTAAACATAATTCGTTCTCTGTACGTTTTATTTGGATAAAATAACGGTGTAAATCCCGCGGGTACAAGCTAGCTAATACATAATTCAAATAATTAGTTAAAAAGCTTCATATTTTTTCAAGTATTTTACTAAGTACTTTTCTACTACCTTTTCTAAAAAAGGGAACACGTTCTCTCCTTTTTCTGCGCACTTCCAAAATACAACTATAGATTAAAGAGTGTAAGAATTTAGCTGCCAGTAAGTACAGAACCTTTTAAAATTAAATCGTGTAGTTACCAAACCTTTAATAATTGAATCATATATGTACTTATATGGAATATCTTAACGAAATACGTTAACGCCGACATTCATTATAAGTTGTAATTGGCGCATCAACCGCCTTAGCGATTTTGGCCGAGGTCAACAAAGCACGCCAGCTGTCCCTATCTCGTGCTGACTGGCGCCTGTTGGAAATCCCAAGTATAGCCAAGTCTTTTTCCACTTGGTCTTTCCAACGCAGAGGAGGTCTTCTTTTTCCTCTGCTACCACCAGCGGGTAACGCGTCAAAAACCTTCAGGGCTGGAGCTATTTCATCCATTCTAACGACGTGGCCTAGCCAGCGGACCCGCTGATTCTTAATCCGCTGCACTATATCCACGGCATTGTACAACTCGAACAGCTCATCGTTCCATAATACACGGTATTCGCCCTCGCAAAGACGCAAAGGTCCATAAATCTTTCGAAGAATCTTTCTCTCGAACACTCCAAGAGCCCTCTCATCTGATGTTGTCATCGTCCATGCTTCTGCGCCATACAATCGGACGGGCATGATGAGAGACTTGTAGAGTATAATTTTTGTCCGTCGAGAGAGGACCTTACTGTGCAATTGCCTACTCAGTCCGAAGTAGCATTTGCTGGCAAGAGAGATTATGCGTTGGATTTCAAGGCTGACGCTGTTATTGGTGTCAATGCTGCTTCCTAAGTAAACGAAGATATGAAGTAAATGGCATTTAGAACTAAAAATAATAAGTAAGTATACAATTAAGGGCCGCTGTGGTCGAATGGGTAGCGGTGCTTATACTCGATAAGTAAAATCTAAATCATAAAAATTTTTTTCTAATAGCGATCACCCCTCTGCAGGCAATGGCAAACCTCCGAGGGTATTACTGCCATTAAAAAGCTTCTCATAAAATGCATCTGCCGTTCGGAATCGGCACAAAATTGTAGTTCCCTTCATTTGTGGTACAATATAAAGACGCACACTACAAATGGTATATATACCTTTGTATATAGTGTAATCGCCAAATTCTTATTATTATTATACAATTAAGTGTACGATATGTCAATTTACAACAATTGAGATATAAGAAATATGTGCTACTGTGTTAAGAACATCAAAGCGGCTTTCACATTTACAAAATTTTACGGTGTTAATGTATACCCAATGCAATGCTAGCGAGTTTGGTGTAAACGATGTTGGTAATATTATTTGTCACATAAGTAAAAAATTATTTACTCCTTGGGGTTACTTATTTACATACGAAAAATTTCCAAGAAAAAGCTGTGGCAAATTAAATAACTATTTTATTTTTTTCGTGCCCATATGTAAACTTCGCTGTCGGTATCAATAAAAAAAAAATATTTTGGTATCAAAAAAAAAAAATACGACAATTTATTAGTTTTTTTTTTTGCATATCTATAAATGTACATACTATTTCGAGGGTGTTTTATATGGAAGTAATTGTAAAAAAATATGAAGCCAAGTGTCAAACTTTCTACAAAGCCAAAAAAATTCCACAAATGTAAGTCCAAATTCTTAAACCTATTCCTTAGAATAGTGTAAATGTTTCAAGCGATTAAATACATATAGATATTTATATATAGATATATAGATATAGATATATTATACAAATATAACCATTGACTTACATATTTTTGTATTGTCGAGGGTGTTTTGGTTCTTTTCCATTAAAATATATATTGTGTTTAGGCAAATATTTGAGCTTTTGTATGCGTACCAATAAGTAAATATTTCGAAAAGTTTAATTTTTCTTACGAATGGCCTGACACCACTATTTTATATAAGTTTTTGACTTAATCTGATGTCTTGTGTTTGTAAATTTGCTCTGCAAACGTTTTTTTTTTGCGTGAAGTTATGATTTGCAAATGTCTAAGAATTAATTAAAATGCTGCAACGTTTTCTCTGTAAATCGTGAAGTTATTTAACCTTTCTAGAATATATTAAGTAAAAAAAATGAGGAAATATGTCTAGAACAAAACAAGTTGTACAATATTTATGCATTGACTTAATATGTACAACATTCCAGCGCTATTCAATGAGTTACATGCATACATATATACTTAGTGTGTATGTACATTTAGAGTTGGAGTATATTAGACAATATGGGCACTGGGGCACGTGCCAAAAAAAAAAACAAAAGTATAATATTCCAAACATATAAAGCTGTATTATTTTAATTATTATTATTTTTGCGGTACATTTCAAAAACGCAACTTTTCACGTTGCACAAAATTTTATTATTTATGACGTCACGAATTATTGTGAATCTTTTGTTTGTGTATGGTGTAATATGTTGTTGTGCATAATTAAATTTCGCTTTCCAGCGGCAATTTCGCAACACAGTTAACATGATATCGCAGCGATAATTATTATACCTTTCATGGAAATCATATATTAAGTTTGGTCCGATGTTTGTAAGTACCAGATCGATAAGAGTTACCCCTATCAAAAAGTATACCGATATGATGAGTGTGACAAGCTGAGTCGATTTAGTCATGTCCGTCTGTCTGTCTGTATGTCCGTCTGTTTAAACATAAGATAGTCCCTCAGTTTTTGAGCTTGCTGAAGATTGTTCAGATATTCTATTTAGCTCCATAACTTCTTCTTCAAGAGGTTTGCAAGAAGGTCCGCTATTATTGGCTCTATATAAGCAGTGAGGATCTAATAGATCAAAGAAACATAACATATAGCTCCCATTCCACTGATTGTTCAGATATTCCATTTAGCACGAAAACCCATCTACAAAATTTTGCAAAAATAATAGTTATTATGAGAACTATTTTAGCAGTGAAAATCATTAAGGTCGGATAAACATAACATATAGCTGCCATGCAACCGATAGTTCAGATATTGCATTTTGGGTCACAACTCCTTCACTTAATCAGCTAAAGATTTGAAATCCGTCATTGTTAGATATATGTATATTAAAAATGATCATAAAGATCAAAGAAATATAACATAGCTTCCATACAATCGATTGTTCTGTTTTTGCATTTAGCACCAGACTCCTCTATTTAATCAGATAAATATATTATATTATTGGGACTATAAAAGAATCAGAATCAGAGAGAATACATTAAAACCAAAAAAGATGGTCGCCAATGCCATTCACTCCGACTCCGACCGAATTTGTCAAAATGGAAATGCAGAACAGACCTGTTAAATCTGCAAAAAATATATACATAAATATGTACTTAAGTAGGCAATACAAAAATTCTGATTCTAATATTAAAAATATGAGAGTTTGTACATACATAGGTTTGGATGTGTGTTACTCAATCATGCAAAAATTACTCAATGAATTGATATTAAATTTATCAGGCAGACAGTTTATAACCCGTATTAAGAGTTAGGAATTCTTTTATAAAATATAAGTGGGAATGGCACTTCCCATACATGCGATGGACTGTTGGAATTTGGTACGGATGTTTGCATGTTCATGGTTTCTGGAAGAGTGAGCGTACCACCTCTGAATTTTTGATATCACATTTTTCGGTAAATATGTGCGATGAAGTAGTGGAATAATATTTTTACACACACCCACGTACCACGGGTGATGTTTTTTAACTTAAATTATTTTATTATTTAACAATTTAAACATAATTCGTTCTCTGTACGTTTTATTTGGATAAAATAACGGTGTAAATCCCGCGGGTACAAGCTAGCTAATACATAATTCAAATAATTAGTTAAAAAGCTTCATATTTTTTCAAGTATTTTACTAAGTACTTTTCTACTACCTTTTCTAAAAAAGGGAACACGTTCTCTCCTTTTTCTGCGCACTTCCAAAATACAACTATAGATTAAAGAGTGTAAGAATTTAGCTGCCAGTAAGTACAGAACCTTTTAAAATTAAATCGTGTAGTTACCAAACCTTTAATAATTGAATCATATATGTACTTATATGGAATATCTTAACGAAATACGTTAACGCCGACATTCATTATAAGTTGTAATTGGCGCATCAACCGCCTTAGCGATTTTGGCCGAGGTCAACAAAGCACGCCAGCTGTCCCTATCTCGTGCTGACTGGCGCCTGTTGGAAATCCCAAGTATAGCCAAGTCTTTTTCCACTTGGTCTTTCCAACGCAGAGGAGGTCTTCTTTTTCCTCTGCTACCACCAGCGGGTAACGCGTCAAAAACCTTCAGGGCTGGAGCTATTTCATCCATTCTAACGACGTGGCCTAGCCAGCGGACCCGCTGATTCTTAATCCGCTGCACTATATCCACGGCATTGTACAACTCGAACAGCTCATCGTTCCATAATACACGGTATTCGCCCTCGCAAAGACGCAAAGGTCCATAAATCTTTCGAAGAATCTTTCTCTCGAACACTCCAAGAGCCCTCTCATCTGATGTTGTCATCGTCCATGCTTCTGCGCCATACAATCGGACGGGCATGATGAGAGACTTGTAGAGTATAATTTTTGTCCGTCGAGAGAGGACCTTACTGTGCAATTGCCTACTCAGTCCGAAGTAGCATTTGCTGGCAAGAGAGATTATGCGTTGGATTTCAAGGCTGACGCTGTTATTGGTGTCAATGCTGCTTCCTAAGTAAACGAAGATATGAAGTAAATGGCATTTAGAACTAAAAATAATAAGTAAGTATACAATTAAGGGCCGCTGTGGTCGAATGGGTAGCGGTGCTTATACTCGATAAGTAAAATCTAAATCATAAAAATTTTTTTCTAATAGCGATCACCCCTCTGCAGGCAATGGCAAACCTCCGAGGGTATTACTGCCATTAAAAAGCTTCTCATAAAATGCATCTGCCGTTCGGAATCGGCACAAAATTGTAGTTCCCTTCATTTGTGGTACAATATAAAGACGCACACTACAAATGGTATATATACCTTTGTATATAGTGTAATCGCCAAATTCTTATTATTATTATACAATTAAGTGTACGATATGTCAATTTACAACAATTGAGATATAAGAAATATGTGCTACTGTGTTAAGAACATCAAAGCGGCTTTCACATTTACAAAATTTTACGGTGTTAATGTATACCCAATGCAATGCTAGCGAGTTTGGTGTAAACGATGTTGGTAATATTATTTGTCACATAAGTAAAAAATTATTTACTCCTTGGGGTTACTTATTTACATACGAAAAATTTCCAAGAAAAAGCTGTGGCAAATTAAATAACTATTTTATTTTTTTCGTGCCCATATGTAAACTTCGCTGTCGGTATCAATAAAAAAAAAATATTTTGGTATCAAAAAAAAAAAATACGACAATTTATTAGTTTTTTTTTTTGCATATCTATAAATGTACATACTATTTCGAGGGTGTTTTATATGGAAGTAATTGTAAAAAAATATGAAGCCAAGTGTCAAACTTTCTACAAAGCCAAAAAAATTCCACAAATGTAAGTCCAAATTCTTAAACCTATTCCTTAGAATAGTGTAAATGTTTCAAGCGATTAAATACATATAGATATTTATATATAGATATATAGATATAGATATATTATACAAATATAACCATTGACTTACATATTTTTGTATTGTCGAGGGTGTTTTGGTTCTTTTCCATTAAAATATATATTGTGTTTAGGCAAATATTTGAGCTTTTGTATGCGTACCAATAAGTAAATATTTCGAAAAGTTTAATTTTTCTTACGAATGGCCTGACACCACTATTTTATATAAGTTTTTGACTTAATCTGATGTCTTGTGTTTGTAAATTTGCTCTGCAAACGTTTTTTTTTTGCGTGAAGTTATGATTTGCAAATGTCTAAGAATTAATTAAAATGCTGCAACGTTTTCTCTGTAAATCGTGAAGTTATTTAACCTTTCTAGAATATATTAAGTAAAAAAAATGAGGAAATATGTCTAGAACAAAACAAGTTGTACAATATTTATGCATTGACTTAATATGTACAACATTCCAGCGCTATTCAATGAGTTACATGCATACATATATACTTAGTGTGTATGTACATTTAGAGTTGGAGTATATTAGACAATATGGGCACTGGGGCACGTGCCAAAAAAAAAAACAAAAGTATAATATTCCAAACATATAAAGCTGTATTATTTTAATTATTATTATTTTTGCGGTACATTTCAAAAACGCAACTTTTCACGTTGCACAAAATTTTATTATTTATGACGTCACGAATTATTGTGAATCTTTTGTTTGTGTATGGTGTAATATGTTGTTGTGCATAATTAAATTTCGCTTTCCAGCGGCAATTTCGCAACACAGTTAACATGATATCGCAGCGATAATTATTATACCTTTCATGGAAATCATATATTAAGTTTGGTCCGATGTTTGTAAGTACCAGATCGATAAGAGTTACCCCTATCAAAAAGTATACCGATATGATGAGTGTGACAAGCTGAGTCGATTTAGTCATGTCCGTCTGTCTGTCTGTATGTCCGTCTGTTTAAACATAAGATAGTCCCTCAGTTTTTGAGCTTGCTGAAGATTGTTCAGATATTCTATTTAGCTCCATAACTTCTTCTTCAAGAGGTTTGCAAGAAGGTCCGCTATTATTGGCTCTATATAAGCAGTGAGGATCTAATAGATCAAAGAAACATAACATATAGCTCCCATTCCACTGATTGTTCAGATATTCCATTTAGCACGAAAACCCATCTACAAAATTTTGCAAAAATAATAGTTATTATGAGAACTATTTTAGCAGTGAAAATCATTAAGGTCGGATAAACATAACATATAGCTGCCATGCAACCGATAGTTCAGATATTGCATTTTGGGTCACAACTCCTTCACTTAATCAGCTAAAGATTTGAAATCCGTCATTGTTAGATATATGTATATTAAAAATGATCATAAAGATCAAAGAAATATAACATAGCTTCCATACAATCGATTGTTCTGTTTTTGCATTTAGCACCAGACTCCTCTATTTAATCAGATAAATATATTATATTATTGGGACTATAAAAGCAGTCAAAATCATATATACAATATACAATTACTCCTTTCATGAAACATATGAAGCCTTCGGCATAGCCGAATACACCCTTTTTATACCCGAGCGTGATTGTTCGCGTAACGGTTGTTTGTAACAGCAAAAAATAATCGAATGTCTGTCCGTCCGTCCGTCCGTCCGTCTGTCCGTGGTAACAATAACTTGAAAAAAATTGATATATCTCAATGAAATTTGGTACATAAAAATTTGGACAGGGTAGATTGGTATTGAAAATGGTCAAGATCGGTCAATAACGACGCCCACCTCCCATATAACGGTAGTTTTTGAAAAATGCAAAAACTTCGTTTTTCGGGTTATTTTACAGAAAATTTAGTGAAACTTGGTATTCGGAGCGATTTTAAACTAAAAAATTAGGTATGTATGAAAAATTTCGTTTTTTTATATCTATTGGAACATATTAATTAAATGTTGATATTTAGAGAGAAACTTGATTTTTATGACATTTTGAAAAAAATGTCTAGAGGTATCTCAATAACGATGTAAGGTATCGTCACAAAATTTGGTGAACATATTGTCCTTGATAGCACTAGAATCGCCGTAAAAAAATTTTAAAATCGGGCCATAACCACGCCCAACTTCCATATAACGGAAATTTTGAAAAATGCAAGAAACTTTGTTTTTCATTATTTATTGGAACTAATTGAGTAAAGTTTAATACTAGCTACGATTTGGAACAAAGAAACGGGGGTTTTATGAAATAATGGGCATTGTCCATAAAAAAATACATTGATTTTCTTGTTTTTAACTAAGTTATGGTTATTCTGCAATGGGGTTCAGTGGTGCTTCTGGGTATGCGGTTACAGTTGCACGGCTGTTCTCAATCCCTACTCCTACGTCCACGCTCGTGCTCCCTGAGCAACCCATGTGCGAGATGCGGTAACCAACCCGTGTGGAGCCTTGGTTCACGGCTAATAGAGAGGGAGCTTTAGTGAAGCCACTCCAACATATTCGGTTTAAGGTCCACTAAAGGCCGCAGCGTCTGTTCACCTGGAGGTGCGGCTGCAAGCGGGCGTCTGTCTTGGAGCAAGCGGCTTGGTATAGAAACCAACTTAAAATTTTCACCCCCAGCAATGGGTTGTGCGCAGGGCTTGGGACCCGCCACGTAAAAAACAACTTCCAATAAACAGGATAACAAAGCCTCGGATGAGACCCCCCTTTTTTGATGACGATCACGGCAAACGTATTAAGGACAATGATTTGAAGGCATGCACCTGGAATGTCCGGACCCTTAATTGGGAAGGTGCCTCTGCCCGGCTGGTTAATGTCCTCAGCAGAGCGAAGGCTGACATCACCGCCATCCAAGAGATGCGATGGACGGGGCAAGGGTAAAAATCTATAGGCCCTTGCGACATCTAGCTGCCATGTAAAGGAGCGCAAATTTGGTGTCGGATTTGTGGTGGGAGAGAGACTGCGCCGAAAAGTACTGTCGTTCACTCCGGTGAATGATTCGTCAATATCTCCCTGATTTGCGCCCATGCCCCGACGGAAGAGAAGGACGATGGGACCAAAGATCGCTTCTACGATCTCCTTGGCCGCACGTATGAGCGGTGCCCCCACCACGATATAAAAATCGTGCTTGGCGATTTCAATGCCAAGGTGGGCAAGGAGGGCATCTTTGGTTCTACAGTCGGAAAATTCAGTCTCCACAACGAAACGTCCGATAACGGAATGAGACTGATCGACTTCGTCTGTACTAACAGGTTCCAGCATAAAAAGATTCACCACGCTACGTGGCTGTCTCCAGATGGTAAGACACGAAACCAAATCGACCACGTTGTGATAGACGGAAGGCATGCTTTCAGTGTCCTAAATGTGCGCACGATCCGAGCAGCCAACATCGATTCATCATTTTCTTGTGGCAGCTAAGATCGCAACAGACAGCCACCCACTTGGCCACCAGACTTGCACTCCTGCTATCTGAGAGCAATAATCAACAGAACGATATTTCCGAACAGTGGAACAATATTTCTCGCTGTCTACTCTACATAATGAAAATTATTTCAGAATGTACGGCGGCTAACAGAAGGTTTCAAGACCGGGGCGAATTCCTGTAAAATTGACAACGCGTATAAGGTTTTATCGAGTGCATTGTGTGAAAGACTTAAGGCCACCGTCAATGAACTGGTTGGCTTATCAGTGTGGCTTTAGACCTGGTAAATCTACCACCGTCTTTTGTCGACTTCAAAGCCGCCTTCGACAGCACGAAAATAATATGCCGCAATGCCTGAATTTGAGATCCCGGCAAAACTTTTACGGCTACGTAAAATGACGTTGAGCAACACCACCAGCTCCGTCAGAATTGGGAAGAACCTCTCCGAGCAGTTTGATACCAAACGAGGTTTCAGACAGGGTGACTCTTTGTCGTCCGATTTCTTTAACCTGATGCTGGATAATTCGAGCCGCAGAACTAAATCAGTCAGGCACCATCTTTTATAATATTGTGCAATTGCTGGCGTACGCCGATGGCATTGACATCATCGGTCTTAACAACCGCGCAGTTTGTTCTGCCTTCTCCAAACTGGGTAGAGAAGCGAAGCGAATGGGTCTGTAGGTGAACGAGGGAAAGACGAAGTGTCTCCTGTCATGAAATAGACATTCGGCACATTCACGACTGGGATCAAACATCACAGTTGACAGTTATAACTTTGAAAAAGTAGAGAAATTCGTTTACTTAGGAATCAGCAATAACAGTAATAACAGAGTCAGGCTTGAAATCCAACGCATAATCTCACTTGCCAATATGTGCTACTTCGGACTGTGTAGACAATTGCACAGTAATGTCCTCTCTCGACGGACAAAAACCATGCTCTATAAGTCTCTCATCATGCCCATCCTATTTTATGGCGCAGAAGCATGGACGATAACAACACCAAATGAGAGGGCTCTTGCAGTGTTCGACAGAAAGATTCTTCGAAAGGTTTATGGACCTTTGCGTCTTTGCGAGGGCGAATACCGCGTACGATGGAACGATGAGCTCCAACCCTGAAGGCCTTTGACGCGGTACCCGCGGGTGGTAGCAGAGGAAAAGGAGGTCTTTTTGTTGTTTTTTTACTCCGACAAGTTTGAAAGTTGATGTATTTTGGAACGATTTTCCGTCGAATCTTGTCAAATTTGGTTTTGAAACAAACCGGTTTCGGCGTTGTGCCATCTTAAGTGTTATAACGGAAAATCGTTCCAAAATACATCGAAAAGGAGGTCCTCCTCTGCGTTGGAAAGACCAAGTGGAAAAAGACTTGGCTATACTTGGGATTTCCAATTGTCGCCAATTAGCACGAGATAGGGACAGCTGGCGTGCTTTGTTGACCTCGGTCAAAATCGCTTAGGCGGTTGATGCGCCCATTAAGTAAGTAATTAATGGTTATTCTGGGTATTTTAATAAAAAAAACAATATATAAACATTACTTTTTTGGTGACTAACTAAATCTTGTTTGTATTTATTACTGTGTTTATTTGAAAACAAGATCCCGAAATTCAGAAAGTTTTGAGTCGTTATTTGTATTTTATCATATAGAATTATTCTAAATCACAGTAATATAACAAATAAGAACAATTTAATAAATACAAAGTAATTTATACTTCAAGTCCAAATATACAAAACAATTTATATTAAGGTTGAGTCTGCCTAACAAACAAATTTAAATATACAAAATATGATCAAACAACAATAGATTTAATAACAGGAAGGGTTTATTTAATTGACACAACGCACCTCAGAAATAGCATCGTATTTATGATCCGATTTTAAACCCATGCATACATACATAAATACCCAATCCTGAGAAGGAAAAAATATAATTTTATTTACATTTCACGAAAATTCAGGAAATTTTGTTTTCTTGTTTTTGCCCGTCATTGCTGTGGGTTAAAATATTTCTACCAATCACAAATGCGAAAAGTTTTTTTTTTATAGTTTTTTTAAATTTTTTCTCGAAATGTAATACATAGGCTATGAATATTACTAGTGCGATGTTTGATTGTATACCGAACGATTTTGTCATAGTTTAAGATCCGGTTGAGAAGTATATACATAAATACCTTCATCTGGTATTTATTAATGATCACTAATAAACAAGTAAAGAAGTGGCTAAGTTCGATCGAACTTAATATACCCGGTGCACGTTTAAGCTAATTTTTTAAATTAATAAAGCAGAGATTAAGTTCGGTGCAAGTTTTCAAATTAAAAAGTTCTTTGAGCTTATCAAACGAATTCATACATTGCTGTGCATTTAGAAAAATGTAATAAATTTCATATATCAAATAAGTAGTTACAGTTATAAATTATGCTTGTAAAACATATTTTTACTCGCCTCTTAAAATATAATTGTGTGTCCTATTACATAATCTTTGATATAATTGTTTGCATAATTTTCCATAAATATTTTACAGTATTGTACATTATTCCTCATCTTAGTAATAGTGTCTATGCATACTTGAAAAGTATGTTTACACGTTATTACAATTTCTTTCATGACTTATACGTAAGTATATATTTATATACACAACTATTATTTATATTTATATACGTAACTATGTACATATTTTTAATATATTTAAAACAGAGGAATTTGAGCTACCATTACGGTGTGGAAAAACTTAGTCAGATACAGAAATGCAAATACTATCACTATAACTGTGAACCGTCTCGTAAGTGATCGCAGATTACCATCCATATTTGAAAACGCTCATTAAATTTCCGAACCGGTAGGTGTAAATAGTAAAATATTCTGAGTCCGACAGCGATCTAAAATTGTTTTCTCTAAGAAAATTTTCAATTGTATTCTTAGAAGAAATTTCAGGCAAATATCAAGATACCCCGCTTATTCCCATTACGCGTTTCAGTGCTATCAAACAGTAGGCTATTTAAGAGACTAAAGCCACGTATTTCGAAATTTTTGGAGGGAAAACTGCATGTCTCAACAAAGCATAAAATATCTGAAGTCATCATCAGATAACGGTTTCTCACATCATTAATATGGGCATGAAAGCTCTGAAAATTGTGAAATAAAATTTGAAGAATTGATGTTCGACAAAGCTTGAAGTCGAAGATTGGGGTTAAAGCTTTTGAAGTGCTCAGATCAGAAAGCTCTTTAAATACTGGATCTGATTCTGAAAATATGAAATCTAAAGTGGTCGGTACCACGCCCCTTTCCCAAAATTTTTATTTAAATGGATCTGTTGACTTAAAAACACACCAAGGAAATTTGAGAAAAATAAGCTTCCATAGCTACTGAAATATAGCAATTTTTGCATTTTCGGCAATTGCCGTTGTATGGGAGGTGGGCGAGGTTATTGTCCGATTTTGCCCATTTTCAATACCAATGCTCTGAGTCAAGGACAATCTACATACCGAGTTTCATTGAGATATCTCAATTTTTACTCAAGTTATCGACTGCAAGACATTGCTAAATCGACTTATCTTTGTATTCTGAACATTTTGGTAGCAACCGGTATGCGAACAATGATATAATACCCTTGTGCACAAGCGCGCTGGTATAATTACAAAGTGTGATACTAATAAATACCTGGGAGTGATGTTATTTTTCTTGTAGGTATTATCGAGTAGAACGAGAATCCAATTTGGATTTTGTCAAACACCCTAAAAATATCGACTTAATTTAAGAACGGTTTAAGAAAGAAGAAACTCGAATGATATATAGATGTCTAAATAAAGCTGAAGAGATTTATTTGTTTTTGCACAACAAAATTAAATTTTGTTACCCTTTTTCTCCTTTTTTTGACTTTGGCGATATTTTCACAAACTATTTTATAAGAAAACTATATGAGTTTTGATTTGAATACCGAGTTTAACGAATGTTTCTTTTCAAAAATCGGCCAAAAATTTACTGAGTTATTCAACTTTTTATAAAAACGAAATTTTTGCAAAAATTACAACGCTGTACTCACCAACAATATTCTGCCATAATATTTATTTAGTTATTTCCTTCGAACCATTTTTCAATCGTAGCCATTTCTTGGTGGAAGTCTTCGCCTTGTTCATCACTGAACTGGCCCAGATTATGTGGGAAGAAGTCCAAATGCGAATGCAAGAAATGAATTTTTATCGACATGTTGCAACCTATTTCACCATATGCACTTAAAAATTCGTTTACAACCGTGATATAGTCGTCGCTTCTGTTGTTTATCTTTTGTTGTGTTTGTTGTTAATAAATAAATTTGGTTATATTTGTGGCTTATTTACGAATACAAGTCATTGGCGTGATTTTAAAAATAATATTGGTGTTGTAAAAATACATAACCAGATTTTCGAAAGGTTTTATAGTGCGAGTCGCTGGTACGAGCCAGAATTTATGTGTGAATATCAAAAGCACTTGGTTTCAAATTCTGATTTCGCCGATTTCGTGCGAGATTTGTATTTATCGATACGAGAAATCTGTTATTTTATTTGCATATGACATTAAATAAAAGCTTATTTTATTCCGAATGTAATCTTTTTAGGTTGCGTTATCAAAAAGTTGATTGAATCCATGGTTGTCTAAATTTAAGATGTAAAATTTCAGCGCGGCGGTGAGAGTGACAGAGAAGCCTTGCAACTCCATTCGACAGACAATGATGAAGCGAGCTCTTATTAATGAAGATTTTTTCCGATACGGTAAGCGTTCTATTGATCAAATAAAGATTTGAATTCAGTTTAAATATTTACAACGATATCAATTTTTTTCACACACATTTATTTATCCAAAAATACATTTTTTTCATTTATTCATAAATCTATGAACAACGAATAGCTCAGGAAATATTTTATTCTAGTTTTACTCGTCAGAAGTGGCTTCGCCTTGATACTCTGAGTACATCCTCCTACGAACCATATGTGCTTAAAATAACGATTCAAGAAACAAAACTTTCTTAAAAGTCTTGAAAAAATTTCGTTTTAAAAAAGCCCTAGTTCATCCGTGGGTAATTACTGGAAAAATTACAATCAAGTGCCAATAATCCAAAACAATAAAATTTTTATAACAGTTAGAGAACAATGATTTTCTTACTAAACAGGCGGAAAATCAAGTTGTGAAAAGTGAAGAACACCGTATTCATGCGAACGTGAATAAGCAGTAGACGAATGATATTCTCGAAAACGAAAACAGACTCTGAAGATGGCGCAACGCCGAAGCCGGTTTGTCTCCTAACCAAATTTGACATGGGATAACGGAAAATCATTCCAACATCCATATCCATTTTGGCCTTCTTTTAACGTTTATTTTATAACTTGTTCAATTTTTGAAAGCCGTGCTTTACTTTTATCTCACAGAAATCACGTGCATCTCGTAGAGAAGCTTGCGGCAAGCCATTATCAAGCACGTTCGTAAAAGATAGAATGTTAGATTGCACTACAGCCCCGGGAGATACGATTATTGAAATCAGAAATAAAGAAGTTTGAAAATTGCACTGTCCGCTGAACCATCATAGCACAATGTCTAATTTTGTTTATACATCTTATAAAAATGTTTCAAATTAATTTAAATTATACATATGTATGCATGTACTCGTATATGAAGCTAAAAAAAATATTAGGGGCATTCGGGATCTGTTATATTATGTATTCGTGGTTTCTGTGGATTTTAAAGCAAATTTAGTAAAAATCCAACAATGAAATATACGTTCCACTTCAAATACAAGAGTGCTAGCAAAAAAAATCGATGGACCCTGCTGTTTTCTTTTGTACATTTCTCACAGGTGATCGCAACAAAAAAGATTACTCGCGATTTACTTCTGTAAGTCCGAATTCGTTGTAAAACTAGTAAATATTACTACGAATTCAACAAATTCCGAATACCCCTATTGTATTTCTAAAACAACGACCTAAATAGGAGGGTGGTCTGAAAAGTTTCCGACCTAACAATGATACAAGAAATTATGCAAGTTGCACAACTACATTCACTAGCTTTTATTGACGAGTACTGCTATCTTCACATTGAGGTCGTAAACTTTTCAAAGCACCCACGTACATATATAACAGAAAATCGATTGAATTTTTCCGACTTCAATAATCTCTAATACATTTTTTAAGTGTGCCAAAGCTAAGGTGAGTTCCCAATTGTTGAATTAACCAAATAAATATATGTAAACAATTATTTATGGAATTAAAAAATTGCAAAAACATTTAAAAAACCTCTTGCACGGTATGTTTTTCACAGATGTAAATATTTGGAAGGTAATATTACGTTTATTGTACCTTTAAACGAGAAGGAAAAGTAAGTAAATATGTGTGTGTCAAGTCTCTAATACATCTTACCGATATTAAAAATTTACTTTACATGCGTTAAATACATGCCGCGTACGAGGCCTGTAAGCCTGAAGAAAGAATTATTTCATTGGCAAATATTTTGACATTTTTATCGATTTTAATGCAGCTAATTTGATTTTCGAATGAAATTGCTGAAAGAAAAATTTCGGACTTAATCTTGCAACTCCTGACTGAGTGAACGCCAAAGTTTCTGTCACAAAAGTGCTATCTGCTGAAGGTTTTTCTCGTACAGGAACGTTTTTTGGAATAAACCCTGAAAAACCCGTAAATCCTTTCCTTAAGGAACAAATGTTCGTTTTGAATCTTGCATTGTAAATAAAATGAAGTTAAGTAGTTAGAAACTGTTGATATTTGTTGGAACGATTTTCCGTCATCCCTTGTCAAGTTTGGTTTGGAGACAAACCGGTTTCGGCGTTGTGCCATCTTCAGTGTCAAATTTCGTTCTGTACAGTTTATGTCTGTTGTTCCGTATTTATTTCATTTATTTGGTCAATCAGGTATTGGTGCATAATCGTAAATGTTAGCAAATTTTAAGTGTCCTGAATATACATAGGTACCTAAAGTCTCGCGCGGTTAGAGTCCAAAAATGTATATTTTATCACGAATCCGTCTTTGCGGTAAGAGCAGGTATATAGTCAGTAATTTTAGTCCGTTGAGGTATTGCAGGTTTGTTTTGTATGTTGGTATCTGTCATTTTACCTACGTCTTTGTTTTGTTTTTTGTAAACAAGCCTTAATGGTGCAAATATCGCATCAGAGTTGCTGTTTATTTGTTCGTTTATTATCCTCCCATCAAATGTTTTTTGTTTATATATTTCCATGTTTTCAAGAGCATTTAGGCGCCGTCCTTTTTGTTGTACGTGCAGTACCTTCACGGTTTTCTTTATGTTTGCGGGTGAACATTTTGCGTTTACCAAATGGTTTGCAAAATTAGATTCAGGTATTGCCGTGGGTTTTTGTATCCTTTTGTTGTAGTCCCTTATGTGTTCACGGAATCTTGTTCTTACTTTGCGTCCTGTTTGTCCTATATAGCTATATTGACACTCACAGGTCAGTTTATACACGCCTTGTTTGTTCAATGGGTCTTCTTCATTCGTGCTGCTTTTAAGTATCCTTCCCAAGTTGTTTCCAGTTTTGAACGCCGTGTGGATATTATACTTTCTGAAAAAATTTGCAAGTTTGTATGTCATATACAAAAAACTAAAACACTAATATGTGAAATGAAGTGCCGAGAAATTAGAGAAGACCCAACGGACAGGTACCAAATAGAGATAAAGAAGGCCATAAAAGAAGCGAGCAATATTATAACCCCCCACACAGCACACTTATTAAGCCAAATGAATCCGGCAGCACCACCACTGATAGCGCTTCCAAAAATCCACAAACCGGACACTCCAATGAGACCCATAATTAACTATAAGTCGGCTCCTGCTTATAGACTCTCCAAACATCTGAAAATGCTGTTAAATGATAACTTGGAACTTCGTAAACTAAATGCTCTTAAAAACATGGAAATATATAAACAAAAAACATTTGATGGGAGGATAATAAACGAACAAATAAACAGCAACTCTGATGCGATATTTGCACCATTAAGGCTTGTTTACAAAAAACAAAACAAAGACGTAGGTAAAATGACAGATACCAACATACAAAACAAACCTGCAATACCTCAACGGACTAAAATTACTGACTATATACCTGCTCTTACCGCAAAGACGGATTCGTGATAAAGTATACATTTTTGGACTCTAACCGCGCGAGACTTTAGGTACCTATGTATATTCAGGACACTTAAAATTTGCTAACATTTACGATTATGCACCAATACCTGATTGACCAAATAAATGAAATAAATACGGAACAACAGACATAAACTGTACAGAACGAAATTTGACACTGAATATGGCACAACGCCGAAACCGGTTTGTCTCCAAACCAAACTTGACAAGGGATGACGGAAAATCGTTCCAACAAATATCAACAATTCACCCTGTCGGACAAGAAAAAGAAGAAAACAATATAGTTAGAAACCTTTAAATTTTTGACTCATCATACATACATACATGTAATGCCTGAGCAGTCATATAACATAACCACTACCAAAAATTGTGTAAGGAAAATAGTACCAAAAAAACAAAACAAAACCACTTAGATCAGTGTCAAATAAAATGTTTTTAAAATTTTTTAAAATGGAAATGCACAAATTTCTCGATTCCAAGGAATTTGAATTAATATAAAAATACCGTTGACAGCGCCACGTCATCGCGATAAAGCCAAAAGTTAGTATTGAAGTGAACATCAAGAATTGCGTTGTGAATTTAGAAAATACTTTTTTATTTTGCAATCCCGGGGGAAAGAGTGACCAGTGACATAATTCAGCTAGTTTATTCCAGTTTTTATGACGGGATAAGTGTTGCAGATATATAAAAAACATTTTCCCTGAGCAGACCAAATGTTTATAACATAGGTACATAATTTATCGTGCGAAAAAGGACGGAAAGTTGGACTTGCACAATTCACCAGGGATACCTAAAAACCTATCTGCCCGAAATGAGATATTGCAAACGAGATTAAATTGGAGTCTGGTGCTGATATATCGTATGAAACAGTTCGACAAGTACTTCTAAAAGACAAATATTCCTCACGAATTGAGCGAAAAACCGCTATTGTCACAAGTAAATATAGAAAAGCGCCTGTCGTTCGCCACAAGTCATATTTCACATACCGATGCATTTTGGAAAGATGTTATTTCCTGTGATGATACCAAAGTTATGCTTAACTATAAATACCTACCATGTATGTATGTAATTACCTTACTGCTACAAGTACATACATACATATGTATGTATCACATCGTTTTAACATACTATTGCGTTCCTTAGGAGAAAAAATTGGTTTTTGAAGTGTCCCAAAGTTTATCATCCTGTGCAGAAAGTATTACTCGTTATGAGGTTTACCCGCGAATTTCACAATTTTAAACCCGTTGACATTCATTTGTTTCAAAATAAAGTATCTAAATCAGTGCTTTTCAAACGCGACTGCGCGCAAACACAATATTATATGCATGTGTGCGTAAGCAAAGCAGCGGTTGTTAGCACACTGTGCAAATTGTATGAATTATCAAGTGTTTTTTTTAATCGCTTATTAGAAGCTCATCTACATATACATATCTATTTCTGTTTTGTGGAGTTTAATTCTCATAAGATCCTCTAAATTTGTATCAAACTATTTCTCTGTTTGCTTTTAATTATTCGTATAATAATAATAATAATAATAATGCCTTTTAATATAATAATGGTTTTTTTAGCTAACAACTCCGTAGCATATTATGCATTGTGCTTCCCCTTCCATATTTTCAATAAAAAAAATCTATTTCCTAAGTTGCATCTAATATTATGTAAATTTGTTTATGTGTATTTTTTTTAATGTTGCGCAGCGAGGTTTTGCTTTGACAAAATGTGAATAGCAACTGAATGGATTTAATTTGCCGAATTAGCAGTAACGCGACGGCCGACCACTCAACATCGTTCGTTCTACGCAGTAACTAAAGGCCATGCCACATAAGACTTGCTTCGCTTTACGTGACGTTTGTAACTTTGTCAGAAAAGCGATAAACGCAAAAGGTATGCCACAATAAAACTTTGACAATACATACTTTTCGTTTGTTTATTGTGAGTTGTGAAAATCGCGCGGAACTTTATAAACTTATTAACATACATTCGGCATAATTATGGACATTATGGAAGTTTTGTTAATAGTTCTTTTACTACACGAAGCCTTATTATGTTTAGAAAACATATCAAGGCGGAAAATGTGGGTAAGGGAATTGTACCAAGATCGTGACAAGGCGGGCCTGTTCGCGGCTGCTTTCGATAAAATGTTTCAGAGAGATCCGGAGCAATTTAAGAAGAGTGTTCGAATGAATTGTGAGGTTTTTAACCTGTTGCATCAACTATTGCAGCAACGTCTCACAAAAATATCCAACAGACCGTCGATATCATCACAGTGCCGACTTTTTTTAACATTAACGTAAGTGACTTAAAATGCATTTAATAAAACATCTATACACTATTCATTCCATTTATAGGTATCTGGCTCACGGAGACAGCAAGCAAACACTTGCCACGGCATTTAAAATGGGCCGCTCCACTGTAGCAGCTATCATAAGCGAGGTGTGTGAAGCAATTTGGGAGGAATTGGGGGGCATCTATCTATCAGTTCCAAATAAATACGAGTGGAAGCGTATTGCGATTGATTTCAATAATATGTGGAATTTTCCGAATTGCGTTGGTGCAGTAGACGGAAAGCATATAACGATATCATGCCCCCCCAATTCCGGCTCATTATATTATAATTATAAGGGCAATTACTCCATTGTGCTCCTGGCGACTTGTGACGCCAATTATACTTTTACGACCGTCGATATCGGGGCATATGGTTCTCAAAGTGATGGCGGAGTACTTTGGAATTCCGGCTTTGGGCAGCGATTATTGAATGGCACACTGGATCTACCGGAGGACGACTATCTGCCTGGGACGGACATAAAATTCCCCCATTTTATGGTTGGTGACGCTGCGTTTCCGCTCAAAAATTGTATCATGCGACCATATCCAGGTTTGTAAATACTAATTTCAATATACTTATGTATGTATATACATACATACATACATACATATATATAAACATATTTAATATACAATTTTAAATTTTTTCGCATTTAGGATTACGTTTGCCATTTGATCGAGATATATTCAACAAGCGTTTATCCCGCGCGAGAAGAGTTATAGAAAACGCTTTTGGAATTTTGTGCGCTCGGTGGAGAGTTCTTCTTTCACCATTGTTTATGCATCCACAAACAGCAGAAAAAGTTGTGAAAGCGACAGTGGTTCTCCACAACTTTGTAAAGTTCAACGATGGTAGTTACTGTCCCGCAGATTATGTGGACAGATATGATGGCGAAGAAATCGTAAATGGTCTGTGGAGAAATGATGTTTCAACACCGTTACGAAACCATGGACGCATGACTTGCAACAATGCAACGAGAGGTGCATTTGCTCTAAGGGACAAATTGAAAGACTACATCGTGTCCAACCCAATTTAAGTAAGTGCTATGAAGTACTATTTATGTATTCTCATTATCATTTCAGTTTTTTTGTCCCTTACAGACTCTTCTTTTGACTTAAACTCCTGTATTTTAACGATGTCCGCTAAATTATTTTATATATGTACTAGAATGTACATTTGTACATACATACATACGTAACACATCAGTGCTTATACAGAGATACATATGTATACAATTAATCAAATTCAGTTCAAGTTTCATTAAACATTTTTTAAAAATCGAATTTATTTGTATAATATAGATCTAAAATCATGCAAATATGCAAGTAGTGAACCTACATATAATGGAAGTGTAAGTGTAAAGTAAAACAAAACACAAGTCATTTCAACTATAACAATAGGTATATCGTAAACATATGTATAATAAGAAATGGTATTTATGTACATACATAAGTAGGTATAAATAAATATGTAATTTACAAAGCAATGATCAAGCAAACAATCAACAGTGGTTAATATGTGAATATAAGTTATGTGCATGTACAAGCATACGAGTATACGTATGTATGTATGTAGTATAGATAGATCATTTAAGGTGATCCAGTTGTATAAATTTTTGTCGATAACACTACGTATGTATGTACATAAATTCATACCATTTGTAAGCCGCATTGCCTGCAAGAAAAACGAAAACCATATGTAAATACAAATTAGATATTAATGTTGATCAAAACCAATGTAACAAATCACTACCTATATTTCTGAAGAATAAGAATTACAATTTATAAATAATTCAGTCCATTTATTTTTTTTATCAGGTACGCATTTAGGTACATAAATATTTCACTAAATATACATAGATGTTCATATACATATGTAAGTATATACATATGTATGAAAACAAAAACAAAAAAGATAAATATATACACATATATTAAAAACTACAATACAATTTTAGTTGCTGTTGTACGCGTGATTAAGTAGCTCTATTTTGAGCCTATCGCGTACGTCTTCTGGCTTCTTTTGCAAGCACTCGTCCAGCATCTGCAGGAAGGCGCTATTTTCGGACTCGGTGTAGGAGACCTTCTTCGAAATGACGGACTCTATCGTCCCACATAGCCTATCGAACCGCTCGTGCGAGTCGTCGAAACGCTTTCGCTTCCTTCCTGCAGGAGTGCTTGCACTTGGTGACTCTTCAACCA
The DNA here is from genome assembly GCA_963971545.1 of Philophylla caesio. Taxonomy (NCBI): domain Eukaryota; kingdom Metazoa; phylum Arthropoda; class Insecta; order Diptera; family Tephritidae; genus Philophylla; species Philophylla caesio. The sequence continues at coordinate 33,563,910 of OZ020606.1, read as the reverse complement.
CCTCCACCAAATCCTCCATCATTTCGCCACTTTCTATCTCCGGCGCTTGTGGAGAATTACTACACGACGGCAGTTCATCGTCGAACATCAAATTGGTAAATGTTCTGTAAAGAAAAGAAGTAAAAATGAATATAGTAGCATACATAGTAATTAACTACTTGTTAATTCTTTTAAACAGCAACACGCATATCTATACATACATATTTGCCTAGACGTATGTACCTACATATGTACATACATACATGTTTCTGAATATTTTTTAATTTTTTATGAATGTACATATGTATGTATATACATACTTTAGTGTGCCTAGGTACCATTGTTTATCTATTTGTAAGCATCCAGTATACATAATTTTGTTAAACTCTTAAGGAAGGAAAACAAAACATGCTACTCAAGGGTTTTCCTTAAGACGCACTTAACGGCCAATATTACCTTGGTCATTTGGATGCACATGAGTGAGAATATCTAAATGCGTTTTGCTGTTTATTTATATTATTTGTATGAAGAGGACAGTTTTACGTACACCATATTAGATAAGTAGATGTTTTTAGTTTTAGAATATACTTATGTACGAATAGTTTTGAGATATAATACAACATATTAGTATACAGGTTTTAGTTTAAAGAAAGACAACTACTCTAAAATACCACTATTATTCTATTATTACAAAAATGTGTGCACGTACGAGTGTGTATATGCATACAAGTAATATGTAGGGAAGTGTGTATTTAGCTTACTTTCTTGGCGCAACGTGTTTTGCTAGGAAGCGCATTGCTTCCATGTAGCACCACTCCGGCTTCTCGCCTGCAGCTTCTCCTGAACGTGGACGATTTGCTGCCACCTCCCGCACGAACCGGTCACGAAGTGATTTCCACCGTGCTCTGCAATGCTCCTCTATTATAAAAGAAAAAGCCTTTAGTAAATCATCACATATATACATAAATATATTTATATATGTACAATAAAATACACGTACCAGAAACTCCTACAAAAGCAGCAACTGTCTGCCATGCCCGATCCTTTAGGTATTTATTCCGGAATAGGTGGGAGCTTTTGTCGAAGATGCTTGGCTGCACTTTCACCGCTTCGATTAGCTTTTCCTCCATTTCTTTTGCTAAAAGTAAAAAAAAACGGTGTACTCAGCATTTATTTCAGTTAAATTTTATATTTACCTTGATTTTGTAGGAAAATTTAAAAATTTACGTCGACCGTTAAGAGACAAATGTCAGAAATAAACGAAATTGGTAATGAGCGAACTGTCAAAGTCAGCGAAAAGATGAGAGTTGCCCAAGATTTCGCTTCGCTTTGGCGACGGTGTTGCCTATGTGGGCAATTCCGTATAATTGCATGTATTCATCTTTGCTGTCAAAGCTAAACTCTGACGTAAAGCGAAGCTGAAGTCTTATGTGGCATGGCCTTCATAGTATACGTGTGCAAGCATTGCGTCGGCAGAGCTGTCCCATGGGATAGCAAATAAAATTTTTGATAAGCACTTAATAGTGACCTGGTGATTAGCAGGTCACACAAAATTATAATAAAAACAAATGAAAAAAGTGAAAGCGAGGAAAATCAATAATCACTAGCTCATTTTGAGACTTGAGATGATACGATGAGATTTACTGAATTCGGGCATTAAGGGCCGTACACATAAAGGGCCGTACACATAAGACTTTCGCTTTGCTTTGCTTCAGAGTTTCGCTTTGACAGATAAGTTGAAGACCTGTTGTTATATGAGTGCTGCTAAATACAAGGCCAGAAAAGTAAAGCAAAGCAAAACGAAGCAAAATCATGGCGAACTCTCAACTTTTGTACACTTTGACAACCAACTGTTTACATTTCCATTTTATTTCTGCGTGTATATACACACGATTTAGAGAATTCACTTGTATTTCAAAATTTTTGCATATATAATTACTTTTAAAAAGAGAAAAGAAGAGAAATATGAACAAATAGCAAATGAAACACCTCTTTGTTAACCACCCTCATCGTTTTCCTAAACTCCCCTGGATCGGTTTTTATTTATTTTGTCGAAAGATGCTGCAAGAAGACTTGTTACATCTCAGTCTTAATAAAGTTTATTACACTCGCGAATTTCAAACATACATATGTACATAAGTAGATGTAAAACACATTTCTTATTCTTTTATTAATGAAAATAATCGGAATAAGCACATATCGCAATTCAAAACAAACAATTATCGCAGAAACTGTCAAAGCGTTCTATGTAGCAAACCTTCTACACCTCATGCTTTGTTGTTAAAGTTCGAATTGTCAAGTAAAGCGAGGAAAGTTGTATGTGTACGGCCCTTTAGACTTTCGTTTTGCTTTGCTTCAGAGTTTCGCTTTGACAGATAAGTTGAAGACCTGTTGTTATATGAGTGCTGCTAAATACAAGGCGAGAAAAGTAAAGCAAAGCAAAACGAAGCAAAATCATGGCGAACTCTCAACTTTTGTACACTTTGACAACCAACTGTTTACATTTCCATTTTATTTCTGCGTGCATATACACACGATTTAGAGAATTCACTAGTATTTCATAATTTTTGCATGTATAATTACTTTTAAAAAGAGAAAAGAAGAGAAATATGAATAAATAGCAAATTAAACACTACAACGACCAACCTCACCGTTTTCTTAAACACCCCTGGATCGGTTTTTATTTATTTTGTCGAAAGATGCTGCAAGAAGACTTGTTACTTCTCAGTCTTAATAAAGTTTATTACACTCGCGAATTTCAAACATACATATGTACATATGTAAGTAGATGTAAAACACATTTCTTATTCTTTTATTAATGAAAATACTCGGAAAAAGCACATATCGCAATTCAAAACAAACAATTATCGCAGAAACTGTCAAAGCGTTCTATGTAGCAAACCTTCTACACCTCATGCTTTGTTGTTAAAGTTCGAATTGTCAAGTAAAGCGAGGAAAGTTGTACGTGTACGGCCCTTTAGCTTTGCATACAAAAGATAACCTGAAATTCTTGAGCAATAAATTTCTGTACATACATATGTACATATTACTCAATAGCTCAGGACTGGTTTGCTCAAGTTACCAAATAGATATCAACACTTGAAAGAAAGACTATGCATTAACGGTTAAAATTATTGTAGCGGAAAGAAGTTTTTTAATTCATGCACCCGCCATGCATCGGTTGAATAAAAGCTCAATATCTTTTAGAACATGCTGTTAGCTGCAATTATTTCGAGAGCATCTTTTAGCTAGCCAGATACAATTGCACATTAATACATATGTATGTACATATACATACATATGTATATGTAAGTATGTACATATTTACCAGAGATGGGAAATCAAAATTTCCAAATGTACCTAATTTGACATTTCCTGTTAAATGTACCTAAAAAGTAGCTCACGATTTTGCTAACTTTTATTTTTATTTTTTGAAAATTCTTATAAATCCAGTAACTTTCAAAATTATTTGCATTAACAAAAAGTGATTAACATATCAGTACGATTGAATTAATATTTATATTCAATAAAGATATACTATGGTATGTACAAATGTATATACTTTTTATATTAGAGAAATACTGATAAAATTATCAGCATTGTGCCTTTTACATGCACTTACGAACATATACATATGTACGTATGTAATTCTTAAGCAATTTAAATGAAATATAATTTTTTTTTAATAAAAATATCAGCCTGATATACATATTTGTACATGCATAAGTATATGTATATGTATGCCATATGTATATTCACAATTAAAATTGACACACATGCAGTGTAGTCACTTTGCTTAAAATCCCTTAATTTAAATTTATGAGGGTTCTTTTACTGTTCACAAAGAATTTAATAAGCAACTTGGTCATGTAGCTAACTTTCTGCCTCAATTAGCGTTCAGTTATCGCAGGAGATCAGTCAAATTTATCCCCAGCGAAACTCTTTTAGCAGAGGAATTTTTGTACCTGGGCATGTCATCGCAGGAGATTTCATTAGAAAAAGTTTGAGAAGTAAAGCAATTATGCGCCCGCCTTCACGCATACTGATATTACACAGTGATATTGTACTATAAGGACCACTTTTTCAGTGCTGGTTTAAACTAAGTTTAGTTAAACTCAGTTTAAATTTAAACTTAGTTTCCTTGCGCTGAAAAAAATTTGTTGCAACCAAAACGAAGTAGTCAGCACACAGCTGATAAGTTAAACTAAGTTTAATCGAGCACAATGGGTCGTTTAAACTTAGTTTAAACTCCGTATAAAGTTGACTGAAAAACTGCATACTGAGTTTAATCTTAGGTTAAACGACAAACAGAGTTTAACTTGCACTGAAAAACGGGCCCTGAGTAAGTATAATTTTCTTTAACAAAAAATTGTTTAAATGGCGTCGAATAAACTCAAAAATATGTGTTTCTATTCGATCTTGCCTAGACGAGTGTTGCTACGAAATGAACATATGTATATGTATGTATGTACATATGTACGAATGTACATATATGTACATATAGTTGTCAAATTCAATGTCTGACAGTTCATCGCATGTGATTGCAATGAGCGGTTTCCACAAGCGATTCGTCGCCGGAGATTGATCTCCTGCGATAACTGAACACTTATGTATACAGCGAGTAAGATTTCTTATTGCCTCGACGATATGTTCACATTGATATGGGAGTTACCATTTCACCTTGTCGGGAAAAGGTACAATCGTACCTATTTTTCCATCACTCGTATGTACCTATCTAGCTGCTCCAATGACACGACAACTATCCCAAACTAATGAGCACATCACACATATGTACATACATATGTATATGCACATACTCGTATGCACTTCTCAGAGCGAGAAATCGTAAAAAGAGGCACGTCATGCCCATTGTAGTAAGAGCATAAATCCGCCAACGCCATCAGCGAACGGTCAGTATTATCTTTGCGGTCAGTCGTTCAGAGCTTTTGCAATAGATCGGTGTGCCATACAACAAAACGGAACCAATCGACAACGATCGTTTTGTCGATCATTGAACCGAAAAACAAGACCGTCACACTCACAGACGCACCAGTGAACTGGTCCAGCCAAACCAACTCAGTACGCGCACATAAATACTTATTATATACATGCATACATATTTATGTACTTATATACCATACATACATACATATATGTATGTACGAGTGAAAACGTCGGGACGCCATAAAAGTGTCTATTTAAAATTGAAAATTAAAAATTTAATTAAATAAAACAAAAATCAGCACCGAAGAAAAATTGCTAAGTTAGTCGTAGCAAAGAAAATTATACTCAAAGAGGCGAAAATTTTGGTTGTGAAAAAAAAAAACAGATCGCGGAAAATTTATTGTATTTCGTTTTCAAGGTGCCTTGGCGACGTCAGTAGACAAAATATGCAGATTCGTAAAATAAAAGACACACGAAATTGTCATGAAAAAAGTTGAGAAAGCACAACCTTAATTGCCAAATTCATATACTTATGCGTAAAGCACATAGCGTTTTCTGAACGCACATATTAAGAATATTTCGATATTTGGCTCAAATAAAATTTTGAGAGTGTCAAGTGATTTTGTCGGGGCCCTTGTATGGTCAGAGTTATGAAAGTGCCATCGTATCGAAGCAAAACAAATCCGAAATACCCGTTTTACGCTTTCGTAAATTACCACACCAAATACGTGACTGTCGCCCTGGCGAAGGATCGCAATTTGAAATCGAAATTAAGGAAATTGCAGATTTATTTTATGTTTAATAATTTATGTAAGCGGAAATCGTTTGATGTGAAACAACAATTAACTATATTATTGGCATTGAAAACATTAAAGACATCATCGCTCGTTTGTAACAGAAGTTATGTGAGTAGTGTCCAATTAACAAAATTGATCAAGAGTTGAACAGTTTGCAGTTTATTTTCGTTTTTTAAAACATATTGGGATTATTCGCATAGCACCGTAATCTAATTGAGGTAAGTAAATTTATGCAAATAAGAAAAGCAATACAATGTATTTAGGTAATATGTAATAGTTTTTTTAAATTAATTGTTGGTGGTGAAGTGATATGAACTGCTAAAATTTTTTTACGGTGTGAGAAATCGTTGAGCAGTAGCTCTACATACATACATAATTTTTAGTCTCAAAGTTTTTTTTTAATTTACTATTATTGTCCCCATGTCCTGTTTATTTAAAAAAATTGTATTACGAATTTTTTTAAACAAGTGAAGTAAATAACAAGTAAAAAAAGCTAAATTCGGGCGAAACCGATTTTTATATACCCTCGAGATGTACATAGTTTTGTATGGGCGGTGCCCATAATTTCATAAAAAACCCGTTGCTTTGTTTTAAATCGCTGCTGGTATTAAACTTTACTCAATTTGTTCCAATAAATTCTGAGAAACAAAGTTTTTTGTATTTTCAAAATTTCATAAAAATCAAGTTTCTTAATTAACTATCTCTATCAATATCAAATTTTAATTAATATGTTCCAATAGATAAAGAACAAACGAAATTTTTGTATTTTTCAAAATTTCCGTTATATGGGAGGTGGGCGAGGTTACGGTCCGATGATAACAGCGATATTGAGGAAAATTTGTTCACCAAATTTTGTGGGGATATCTTACTAAGTAGGCGTGGCAAATGTATACATCGGAACCTTTCATTTGATATATTTTTCATTTCTGTAACTATTGCAGTTTAGTCAAACTAAGCGCCGCTTTTCAGTATATAACATAAGTACATACATATGTACATACATATATATACAGATACAACTTTTCATTTTTATACCCGAGCGTACTTGTACACAAGAGTATTATAACTTTGTTCGCATAACGGTTGTTGGTAACAGCAAAAAAGAATCGAGATAGATATAGACATATGTATACTTAAATGTTCCGAATGAAAAGAGGAATCGATTTAGCCCTGAATGTATGTCCGTCCGTCTGCCCGTGGTTACAATAACTTGCGTAAAAATTGAGATATCTCAATGAAATTTAGTACATGGATTGCTTTTTGGACAGGGTAGGTTGGTATTGAAAATGGTCAAGATCGGTCAATAACCACGCCCACCTCCCATATAACGGAAGTTTTTGGAAAATACAAAAACTCCGTTATTTCGGTATCCATTAAAGCAAATTGAGTGAAATTTGGTATTTAGAGCGATTTTGAACTGAGAAATTAGGTATTTATGAAAAATTTTCTGTATGTCAATAACAGTATTAGTTATCGTAGAAAATTTTTGAAATCAGATCATAACCACGCCCACCTCCCATATAATGGAAGTTTTGGAAAAAGGAAAAACTTGATTTTTTCGGCATCTATTAAAACAAATTGATTGAATTGGCTGAAATTTATTAATCTTCCTCCTCTTTAAAATCGTAGAAAAATGCTAGGCATAATGTTTATGGTGAAGTTGGTCACGGGATCGATTGATAGTCCTTTTCTTTTGGCAGAGGTTAATTTCAATGTCCCTTCTCGTGTTACGAGGCACTTTAAACCCCTTTGTCTGAATCAATGTAAAACAAAATTTGAACGGAATGAGCCATTCCGGTGTTTGTGCCAGGATTTTAACTTGCTTTCCAACACCTTTGATGTATCAGACTCGCTCTTTAACATCAAGAATAATGTGCTGCCCTCCCTCTTAAATTGATTTGCGTTAGTACATAGTAACATTTCGGCCAGCTGATGAATTAATTTTTCTGTAGCGGAACAGTTTGAGATCTCGACACTTAACAAACTCTTTCTCGAATCGGCACAACCATATTTAAAAAAAAAAAAAAGAATAATCCGTGCGTCATGCGAATGCACCCCTCGTGCCGGTTGGGCGGGAAAGGAGGGTTATTATCGTTGGGTTTATTATTATTATTAAATTCGGTATTTCGAGCGATTTTATGCTAAAAAATTAGATATTATAAAATTTTGACAAATGGGCGTTCCCACGCCCACTTAGGAAAAAATTTCTGTATCTCAATAACGGTGTAAGGTATCCCCACAAAATTTGGTGAACAAATTTTCCTCAATATCTCTGTTATCATCGTTTAAAATTTTTGAAATCGGACCATAACCTCGCTTTTTTTTCTTTATCTATTGGAACATATTAATGAAAATTTTATATTTAGAGGTGGTTAATTAAGAAACTTGATTTTTATGACATTTTGAAAAAGGGTTTTATACGAGCATCGCTTTGAAACAAAGAAACGGGGTTTAATGAAATTTTGGGCACCGCCCATACAAAAATACATCCCGAGGGTATATAAAAATCGGTTTCGCCCGAATTTAGCTTGTCTTACTTGTTTATGTTAAAGTTCGTAAAAAAAAAATGAAAAAATTGGCAATAGTGATAATAATAAATGTCAAATGTACGGTTTTTGAGCTAAATTCAAAATATAAATTGGATAGGTGTGGTATGTTGAACTGTGTGGTTCATTTCTTCACGAAAGAGATTTAAAAGTTAGTGTCCAACTCGAATGCCGCATGAATGGTAGTCTCGCAACGAAGATGTTTTTAAAAAGGAAGAACTTGCTGGTTGGAGATCAAAGGTGACGATATTGTTAGTAAAAATGCTTGTTACAAAGTCCACGAAGTCATAATAATAATAATAATATTAAAATGCACACGTTCTTATGGGCACAGTTATTTACAGCCTAACCAAATATAAACGCACTCCGCCAATTTTCTGTCAAAAGTTTCTCATGCTCATACAACTTGTATGCGAGCAACCGAAATTGAACGGCCTGCGCCAACAGGTAACTCAACTTCCAATTTTCTTTTTGCGTGATATTTCGATTTCACGTTTAACTCAACGTTGATGGTGATGCGCATTTTCTTCAATATAATGAATATTGATTTTTTGTTTGCATTAGCAAAAAAAATTATCAAAAAACTTTGATTGAAAACTTTTTGAAAATTTGTACAATGTTTGAAACTTGAAATTATGGTTTTTATGATTATTATTGCTTCTTTAAAATACAATAGGAAACAAATGAATTGCCAAACTTGTTAGTAAGTCCCTCTGTTGAAGCTCTGCATATATGTAAGTAAATCAAAATTATATTTAATGTTTAAATAAAAATTAATATGTATGTAACATAAAGTAAAGCAAATCTCTAAACCAAATAAATAAATTGAACAGCGCCATTTGTAGACAAGGAAATTTCGCTGTCGTTACGTCGTGAAGTGCAGTCTTCTAAGTGTACAAATTTTAGTGTTTGGCCGGGGTTCCCTTATCATTTGTGGTGTGCGTCTTTTATATGTTGTACCACAAATAGAGGGACCTACAGTTTGTGCTGATTCCGAACGGAAAATGTATGTATGTATTTTATGAGAATCTTTTTCTTTCCCATTTTCTTTTTTTCCTGTCTTGGCTGAGATTCGATTCGAGAATTTAAAACACTCGAATACAACAGTCAAACAAATTCATCTACTTTCTCAAACTACATCTGTCAACCGTGGTGTGGTTGTAAAAAAAATTTATATTTTGTTTGGTATTTCATCTTGCAATCTTTTTAACACTGTTTACAGAAAACACTAGAACTATTTCAACATTTATAGATAGTCGTCTATTTGATTTAAAGAACAGCGTTGAAGTTTACACTTTGTGTTTACTTTTTTAAGAGCTTTTATTTATTTATTTAAACTTGAACTTGCTTTGCTAATTTCCTTAAATTTTGCGTTTTTTTCTATTGACGCAGCAATCAATTCAGCCTTGAAGATAATTATTTATTATTTCAAAAGTTTGCAAAAAAATGTAGTCTTGTTGTATCTTCAAAAAACTATATCTGATAGTGTGAAAGTATCGTACACATTCGTGGACGGTGACGAAACACCGAGTTTAAGTTTTCCATCTAATTTTATAAGTATATGAATATGGGCTTGTATATGATTTTTCCCGCAAAACCAAGTATTTGAATTAATTATTCCTATAAATTGGGTATACTGTACATATAACTGACTAATTTTAATATTCATTTAGTTTCTTCTCCATTGAATTTTTTAATGATGAAATAAAAGAATTTAATTTTGGGTTTCATACTAGACGGGTATATTTAATTTATCTCTCTAATAATGTAGTTAACTAGGAACGTGGTTATACTCGTACTATTTATTTATTTTTTTATTTAAAGTCTTTTTTTATAAAATAAAAGCTTAAATATTTTTGAAACTTTTTGAGTAGACCATAAAAATACGGTATATTTAAATGCAAGTTTGAAGTGTTTTCCATATACCATTGATATATGGCAATTTTTTTCTTTACTGGCTCAAAACCATCCATAGCTTTTAAAAATGAAAACTAGCGATACTATCGACAGTGTCATCGTTTGCTTTTCCTAGTCTACTAGGTACGTTTGTACATGACTCAGACCAATAATGTCTTAACAATTTAAAAATACCCTTATAATCCGGATGTGACTTCCTCGCATTCAATATGTTTTATATAAACCCGTTTAGTCATAAATGGCACTGTGCAATATTGACCTCCATTTTAACCGTTTTAATTTAATTCATTATTCTTTTACAAGGTTTCCGAAAAATACATATATAATATTATTGTTATGATACGATTACTTTATATTTAAAATTACTAAAAAGCCTGCTTGAGATATCAGGGACAAAACCTTATATTAAATGGTTTGGTTCAATGTAGAAAAAATATGTGTTTGGATTGTGTGCCTTAGATGTTCGCACCCAATTTTGAGTGTTTTCGTTGACACTTCGAAAAGTTATTGTTTGCATTTCTGATCGAAAAGGGTAATTTAAAAGATAAGTTTCTGAATTCTATAAACAAATTGAATAAATTGTAGTCATTTTCCAAAAATGAGAAATTAGATATGCCTAAATATGTATGCCATTTCGTTGAATATGTCAAATAAACTGGTTTTCGTTTGATATTTTTTTATTACTTTTGTTTGCAAACTATTTACATACAGACAAATTTCTTTAGAAATAAAAGTTATGCTTTCGCACAAGCATTAAATGAAGAAGAAAAGAAACAACTGCACCACAAGACGCTGGAATAGAGAGCAAGCGTTGTCTAGGTATTAAAAAATGATTATGCCGTTGTTGAGAGCGTTATGACAGAGTTCGCGTACCTGTATGATATATTTTAAATGTACATATGTATAAGGGATGCCAATTTTTGCCATTCTGTTGATCCCGGGATTTTTGAGATCTGTAAACATAATCCCGGGAACCCGAAATTCTGGTTCTTGATATACATACATATCATCATTTATTTACACATAATCAAAAATAAAACTTTTTTTTTTTTTGATTAATTATTTATATAAAAAATGTTATTGACAAATTATACAATTTTGAATATTTGTATACGTTTGATAATCTAAGAACTCAAACTAGGACTGTAAGTATGATATAAAAATTAAGTAAAAATTAAATGCATCACTCATTTCATTTTGAGCGAGGCAGAATTATTACTTCTTTTGATCAAAATGCGATCTTAAAGAAATTAAAGCATTAAGTGTGTTATCCTCCAACCTGGACATAAATTTGTTGCATATAATACCTGTATCGCCCCATTATAATTATTTAGTGTAAGCTCCAAATTGTTATTATTATTGTGGTCTGCTTTTAAAACCGAAGTTGTTGATTCGCCAGACATTTCGTAAATGCATTTTTCGTTTAAGTCATTAGTTGTTTGAAAACTGACATATTTAAATTCATTACAAAGGTATAGTAGGAAACTGATGAACTGTGAAACTTTGTTATATTTTACATATTATGGGTACTCATATAAACGCGCAAATGCCATATTATTTTCATATCGTCTTCCTCGTATCCGAAACGTTAAAAAGGATTTGGTGGCATTATTAAATTAAATCTTCAAAGCTCTGTTTTAAGTTGTAACGGATAGAGTGGTCACTATTATGCTCTCATATTTCGTGAATATTCTACATGTACTGTATTCTATTATCCCTAAACTATTATATTTTCCACACTTACTTACTGTCACAAAGCCCAATATTTTGGTTATACATTTGTAAGTTACAATGAATAATATTCTTTTACTTTCGACCATTAATATGCTACATACATATGTTTGTAATAACTCCTTCAATTCATCATAAATGCCTTGAACAACTTATTTAAAAGTAGAATATTAGAGAGGCTTTGACTGACATCTCCACGAAAGAGTCAAAAAATAACGCCAACATCCAGACCAGCCTTAATATACATATATACTATCGTTTCTTGGGTCGTTGAATATAAACGCACTTCGTTTTTAGTCAAAGAACCTGGCATTTCCTTGAGTACTCGGTATAGATCCTTCCAATGAGCTAGTATTTCCAAAGAATCTTGTAATTTTATATGAAATTTTCTCCGTTACGGATTCTGAGCTTGTGGAGAGAACGTCAATTCGATACACCTAAAAATGCAAGTGAGTGAGTGTAAGAATGAATACTAACTTGCTAACTACTTTGTTTGGTTTGAGTGCAAGGTAACTAAGTTTAAATATAAACTGACTCTAACTAAACTTAGTTTAAACTGAATTTAAACCAATGCAAAAATCTAGCCCTAAAAGGCTGCCATAACTCATGAAACAAAATAATCGATTTGAACATGCAGAGATGATCACTACAACAAAGAACATTTCATTTTACTAAGGGTGTTTAGGCCTCCAGTCTAAATACAAATTATCCATTTACGGTGTACCACCCTAATGTAAAGTTGTCTTTCCTTGTACACATACATGCAGCAGTTTTCCTTGGTTGTTGTTTTTTTGAGTTTTGACAATCTTTTAGTTAATGAGCCCCCTGTTAATAACAAAATTTATAATAATACAAAAGTTTAGTTTTAGTAAAAATTACCAAAGTGGCAATGCTGTTCTGCGATCTCTCGCTCACTCACTATGAGTTTCATTTCATAACTTTTTTTTATAAAAATACAAATTAAATTCCCGTTTAAATATATTTAACATTAGGAACTGTTTTTGACACGTTTTTATATTCATATAAACGCGCAAATGCATCGCAACTGCGTAAACCTCGCAAACGTTTATATTTGTGTATGAATACCCATGTTATTTTCATATCGTCTTCCTCGTATCTAAAACGTTAAAAAGCATTTGGTGGCATTATTAAATTGAATATTTAAAGCTCTGTTTTAAATTGTAACGGATAGAGTGGTCACTATTATGCTCTCATATTTCGTGAATATTCTACATGTACTATATTCTATTATCCCTAAACTTATATTTTCCACACTTACTTACTGTCACAAAGCCCAGTATTTTGGTTATACATTTGTAAGTTACAATGAATAATATTCTTTTACTTTCGACCATAAATATGCTACATAGTACATATGTTTGTAATAACTCCTTCAATTCATCATAAATGCCTTGAACAACTTATTTAAAAGTAGAATATTAGAGAGGCTTTGACTGAGCTTGTAAACAGTAAAAATAAATAATATAGTTTACGTTGTTAAAAATCTGATTTTTAAGAAATATTGCACACACTTTACTTTTGTCACAGATATAAACATAATCTGTATACATGATTATTCCAGCTGCAGTATCATCTGCGCTGGAATAACCCATATGCATACTTACATTTTTTTTCTTCTTTGCGTTACAAATAACTCTGGCAAAATAAATATATTTTTTTTATAGAGATAATAAATACGTATCGCCGTATGCGAACTTACCATAAATAGTCGCATGCATGTAAAAGCACAATGTACATATCTGTATGTAAAATATGAAATGTTTGTACATTTATCAAATTTGTCCTAATTATACATATGTACATTAGACCTCGCCTCACTTATATGGAACATTTTTTTTTTTCGAATTTTGCATTTGGGGATTGGTTAAATGTGCGATTTGATGTAAAAATTCATGTGGTAAAATTTGAAGTCGATCAGAGTGTGCCAATCCGTGCCACAATGAGGTCAAAGTTCAAAATATATATAAAAAAATCGTTTTTTCATAGATGACAAGTTATTTATTATAAAAAAAACATGCATTTCATATAATGTTTTCTTACTTTGCAATTTTTTATATTCAAAGATTTCATTAAAAAAAAAAGAAGAGAATTAATATTATTAAATTATTATAAGAGTGACGATTTAGTACATGATGTTAAGGACCGGTTAAAATCTGTTGTTGGCATGAATGTTGGCATGCATGGATGCTGGTAATATATCGACTCCACTCGCAATCCATTTTATTTCTGCGACAGCGAAAGCTGTAGGTCACAATATTGAAGATTTGGTTCTTAATTCTACAAGTTTGAGAAGACAACGCAAAGAATATCGTCATGGCAAAGAAATTATTGAGAATTTCAAGGTAATAAAATTTATTTTAAAATTGTTATGAATATTTCATAGAATTAACATTTTTCAGATTCCTGACACATTCGTTCTACATTGGGATGGTAAACTACTTCCTGCAATGGCTGGAAAAGAAAAAGTTGACCGCCTAGCTATTGTTTTAACTGCAGAAAAAATTGAAAAGTTAATTGCCATTCCAATTATTGAAGTTGGATCTGGAGCAGCAATCGCACAATCAATATGATTATTTAACGAAAATGAACATGATAAATTCATTACAAATGGTGTGCTTTGACACTTCTGCTACCAACACGGGTCAACATAATGGGGCAGCAATGTTGCTGGAGAAAAAATTAGATCGGAGTTTGATGTGGTTACCGTGCAGGCATCATATTGCAGAAATCTTACTGCGAGCTGTTTTTGAGGTATATTTTGGAAAATCTAGTGGTCCAGAAGTTGGTATATTTGAACGTTTTTCACGGGAATGGTACACTTTTAAGTTGGAAGATTTCAAAGTTGGTATTATGGATGAAGACGTGCAACGTGCTGTAAGTGTCGAAGAATGTAACTTCAGCAAAGAGTTTTGTATTAAACATTTAGAAAAAGACCATATTCTACATGATTATAAAGAGTTATTACAACTTACGTATATTTTTCTTGGTGGCAGCATCCCAAATTTCGCATTTCATGCACCTGGGGCAACATCCCATGCAAGATTTATGTCGAAAGCCATATATGTTTTAAAAATATATGCTTTACAAAAACAGTTTCAAATGTCTTCCAGCCAGTTGAATGGCTTGCGAAATATTTGTATAATTCTGGTACGCCTGTATATTCCGTACTGGTTCAGAACGACTTATGCTGTCGAAGCACCAAATAACGATTTACAGCTGGTTATAAAGATTGAAAGTTATATTGACCCAAACATATCAATACCACTATTAGCAAAAATCCGAAACCACCTATTGTATTTATCGGAAGAGTTAGTTGCTCTTGCTTTTTTTGATTGCAACGTACCCTTTGATGTAAAAAGAAAAATGGTTGCGGCACTTGGAACTGAGATCGAAACTGAGGAAGACAATGTAATTTCACTGCCTAAAAAAGTTTTCGCTAGTATTGCTTGTAACACATAAAACTAAAACTTTTTTTGCACGTTTGGAAATAGACACCAATTTTTTAAACTTTGATCCCTCAAATTGGCACGAAAGAGCAGAATACATTAAAGGCGTTCAAATTCTGAAAAATATTAATGTTGTTAATGATGCTGCTGAGAGAAAAGTCAAGCTTATTACAGATTTTAACCGGTCCTTAACACATAGCGAAGAAGACAAGCAGTACTTGCTTCATGTTGTTGAGAACTACCGAAAGGAATTCCCATCATATACTAAATCGTCGCTCTTATAATAATTTAATAATATTAATTCTCTTCTTTTTTTTTAATGAAATCTTTGAATATAAAAAATTGCAAATTAAGAAAACATTATATGAATTGCATTTTTTTATATATATTTTTAACTTTGACCTCATTGTGGCACGGGTTGACACACTTTGATCGACTTCAAATTTTACCACATGAATTTTTACATCAAATCGCACATTTAACCAATCCCCAAATGCAAAATTCGAAAAAATAAATTTAAGGCGAGGTCTAATGTACATACATACCTAATTAGTAATCGCACAGTGGTCGGAGAGACAATGTTCCACAGAAAAGACGTATATATATTTCAAAATTGCAATAAACTAGCTGGGGGTTAAGGCGCTCAAATCGTGGAGAATGTTTGCTGAGCAATTCGATGAATATACAGGACATTTTATTGATAAATTTTCAGTACCTTTACAATATGACTGTGTTTATAATTATTTTTCACCACCTCTTTAAGTAAGTGTAACACCGTGCTACAATATTACCAATTCGGCCGTAACGCCACTGAAATCTTTATTTCCATAACTTATGAGAGAAAGGGGGTGTTAAAATTCGACTTTATTGTAGCAAAGAAAATATTTAATAATATTATGGTAATAAGTAATATCGGTTTAGAACTTGGGAACAATGAAACCCTTAGAATGAAGTTAGAAAGAAAACTCTACTCAAGGAATATCGACGAGGCAACATGTAGTGAATACATTTTTCTTTTAAAATTTCCATACCATAAGTATTGATAAAATAAACTTGTACAAGTCCACTATAAGAATAATTTTATAAATGTTTTTTTTAGACGTGTGGTTTTCAATGAGGCAATACTCTTTTCGGAGTTGGTCTTTTTGACAGCTGTTACTTGATTTATACTTAGTTTGGTTTGCTTTTTCTTAACGAACAGAATTACTCCGGAACACCGTTTGCAAAACGTGCAAATTTATTACCAAAATAATGGTTCGGTTAGCGCGAAGCATCGCTGCTGCGTCCAATATCCGGTCGACATAATCGCCCAACATTAGTGCGTTTCTGTAACTTTTCGTTATGCATAATAACGAACGATATATCGAATTCACTAGTATAACGAAGTGTAGTGTTTCTGTAAGTCTGGTGAAAAGCATTTTCGTTATTTCTTTCGTTATGACATTCGTTATCATATCATTAAAAAAATTGCAGTGATATTTTGCGCCAAAATAAAGATGAGCGAGGTAAGCTGGAAAAATTTTGATGTTTTGTTTATGTTTATATTGTTTATATTATTTACAGAAAAAAGTAAGAAGTGGAAAAGTTACCAAACAACAAAAACAAAAATTTCTAGATTTATTGAAAAATCATAGAAATGTTGGTACCGGATAATTTGGTGGCCCAAACAGCGGCAAAGCTGCTAATGCTGTATGGGCAACTCTCACAGCGGAATTGAATGCATGCGGAGGAGCATGTAAAACCGTTGAGCAGTGGAAAAAGGTTCGTTCAGTATATTATACGTGCATTCATTGATATTTATTTCAATTCGCAGCGCTGGGCAGACTGGAAGTCAGGCGTAAAGAAGCAGCAGGCCGCAATTATGCGTTTCCAGAACGCTACTGGAAATCGTCCTGCCTCTGAAGGTCCAGCGCCGCTAGATGGTATGGACCTGCAAGTGTTAGACTTTTTCCCAACTGCACTTGTTGATGGCGATGGCGTTACTAAGGAGTCGGGGTTTCAAGAGGTAATATCTTCGTATAACAAAAAAAAATTATTGAGTTTTAATCACAAAGTTTCATATTTAGATGAATGATAGTGCAGATGAAGAAATCACTTGATGACGTGTTGGATACACCTCAAAAAACCTCAAATGCTGCACTGCCATCAACCAAACCCAATACAGTGCCATCGCCCACACCAGACAGAATGCGACAGACTGCCACTTTCTTCAGTGCATTTGAACAAGTGAAAACCACTCTTGCTGAGCAGGAACGCAAACGACAGGAGGTATTTGACCAGTTGCTGTCCGTGGCGAAAGACATTCGTGCCTCCGTGCAATCCATGGCCGCTTCGCTTAAACAATAATGCGAAAAATAATAAACAAAGCTTTTTTTTTATATTATATTTTATTTTTTTTATTATTATTATTTAAAATGAATTGTTTTTTTTTTTGTTGAAATGAAATCCTTTTTTTATGTTAATTAATTAGTGAATTTTTTATAATTAAAATAATTAGTTAGTTAAAATAATTTCGTACTATATTATCCCGACATCTTCTGCCTTGATTTAGCACACTACAATTTTCACGATTCTCTTCGAAATTGTCAACTTCCATACTGAAATTTAACGATACGTTTATGTCTGGAATTGGTAAATTTCTTTTTAATCTGATATTATGCAAGGTTAAACACGCATTTATTATTGATCCAGCATATGCTGGTTTAAACAATACACCCCGTTCATGTTATAAGCACCCAAATACCTTTTTCAAAACTCCATAAAGCCTTTCAACACAATTCCGAGCCCGAATGTGGCAATCATTGTAATTATTTTGCCCAATCGTCTGTGGATTTCGAAATGGTGTCATCAACCATGGTTGCTGTGGATAGCCTGAATCACCAATAAGCCAACTTGAATCTACATCACTGGCGTTTTGCCTTTCCAAAAATTGTTTACATTGGCTGTTCTCCCAAATAAAAGCATCATGGGTACTACCACCATAACGCGCGTTCCCAGACAATATGTTTAAATTGTAGTCACAAATAAGTTGCACATTTTTGGAAAAGTAGCCCTTTCTGTTTATGTAGCAGCATTCAACATCAGCGGCCGGCTTTTTAATTTTAACATGGGTGCAATCAATAGCACCAATGCACCCAGGAAAACCCGTAGATGAAAAAAATCTTTAAAAATATAAACACATATGTATGTATGTACATACACAATATTTTTTATGTACCTATATAATGATTTTCTTACGTTTGTTTTGTTCCTCTAAAGATGTTGGAAATTTAATGTATTTACACATTAATTTTCCTTCAATGATGTTTGTGACTTCTTTTACTGCACGACACACAACTGTCTTGCTTAATGAGCACACAGAAACATATTCCGTTGGTCCTCCAATAAGGCAAATAATGCAGCAGCTATCATAATTTGATTCACTAAGAAATTATAACATTGATAATAAATTTATACATTCAAAATATATATGTATATAGTATATAAAATATTATTTGTACTTACGAATAAAAAAAATAAGAGTAAACAAAACTTTTTTGCAGTAAACAAAACAAATATATTCGTGTACATTGACAGATGTTTATGCATTCATTTTAGTTATAGCACATTTTCGATAACATCGATAACGACTCACCACAACCATAACAAAACGTGAATTTTCTGAGTTACAGAAACACTTCAAAACAATTGTTCGTTATAAACCTTTCGTTACGCAAAAGTGATATTTCTTTCGATATCATAACGAAAAGTTACAGAAACGCACTACAGATTCGGTAATTCAAGCATCAACTTTTACTCTAGTGGATAATGCGCATCCTCAGAGACGCCGTACAGTGCGCACCGAAGACGCTATTGCTGCTGTGGAGCATATTTCACAAGAAGTTTTGTTCTGCGATGAAGCTCACTTTTGTTTGAATGGGTACGTATATAAACAAAACTGTTGCATTTGGAGTGGTGATAATCCACAAACCATTGTTGAGACCCCGTTACATCCTCAAAAAGTCATTGTTAGGTGTGCTATATGGGCAGAGGGAATAATTGGTCCATATTTATTAAAAAATTAAGAAAATTTGGACCTCTCGGCCGGAATTTATTCGAGCGGTCACTTGCCCGAAATCATAAATTATATTTATATGTATGTACATAAGTATATGTATGTATGTATTCATGTGCGTGTTATTATTATAGATAAATGAATAAAAAACTATGTATGTTTAAATAATGGGAAAAGCCTTGTAATTGATTTACCAAAAAGTTGTTTCCAAAGTGCAATTATAACAAAGAGTGATTTATTGTTCTAGTATGAAAAGAAAAGTTGCACATACTTTCGCAAAAAAATTTAGTTTTTTAGTTTAGTATATAAGTACTTAATAAAAATTAAGGGATTAATATATTTACCGTATTTTTAAGGCGACACGGTATATCCCAAATCTTAACATATAGAATGTCCGAACTTTTCGCAGGGAATGTGTCTCTTTTAACCTGCTGGATGTGTTCGAAACAGTGAAAATTTCAATTGCATAGTAGAAAGAAAAATAAAAGGTAGCATTTACTAAACAGCTGTCATGAGACGGAGCACAAAGAGGTATTCAGTACAAATCGATCACTTTTAAGAACTTGCCTTGCCTTACTTTTCGTTAAATAAAACATCTCCACGAAAGAGTCTAAAAATAACGCCAACATCCAGACCAGTCTTAACATATACATATACTATCGTTTCTTGGGTCGTTGAATATAAACGCACTTCGTTTTTAGTCAAAGAACCTGGCATTTCCTTGAGTACTCGGTATCGCTCCTTCCAATGATCTAGTATTTCCAAAGAATCTTGTAATTTTATATGAAATTTTCTCCGTTACGGATTCTGAGCTTGTGGGCAGAACGTCAATTCGATACACCTAAAAATGCAAGTGTGTGAGTGTAAGAATGAATACTAACTTGCTAACTACTTCGTTTGGTTTGAGTGCAAGGTAACTAAGTTTAAATATAAACTGACTCTTACTAAACTTAGTTTAAACTGAATTTAAACCAATGCAAAAATCTAGCCCTAAAAGGCTGCCATAACTCATGAAACAAAATAATCGATTTGAATATGCAGAGATGATCACTACAACAAAGAACATTTCATTTTACTAAGGGTGTTTAGGCCTCCAGTCTAAATAAAAAATTATCCATTTACGGTGTACCACCCTAATGTAAAGTTGTCTTTCCTTGTACACATCCATACATGCATGTGTAAAGTAGTAAATGCAAATTCAAAACTTCCCAGCAGTTTTCCTTGGTTGTTGTTTTTTTGAGTTTTGACAATCTTTTAGTTAATGAGCCCCCTGTTAATAACAAAATTTATAATAATACAAAAATTTAGTTTTGGTAAAAATTACCAAAGTGGCAATGCTGTTCTGCGATCTCTCGCTCACTCACTATGGGTACGTCACGCATTTTGGTAAATCGCAATCTTCTTCTCTATAATTTTTGGACACTGAGTACAATTATCGATTCCGAGTACTAGCATAGATTTTGAGTATAAGTAGCCATACTAAGTTTCATACTGTCAGTTCTATCAAACAAGTATCAAATATACCCAACACATATTTTAAGGTATAACATATTCTTGTATACACATATCAAATTACTTACATATGTATGTACATACATATATATCAGTTTTAACATTTGTAGATATTCACTGCTTATGTTGCCTATAAAACGCAGTGTTGGATCAATTTGAGTTTCATTTCATAACTTTTTTTTATAAAAATACAAATTAAATTCCCGTTTAAATATATTTAACATTAGGAACTGTTTTTGACACGTTTTTATATTAAAAAAAAAAATTAAGTGTTTACAAATTTTTGTATAACGTTCTAGTTGTGGTACCAAATGTTGAGTTTCTCTAAAATAATTACAAGAATACCATACAGGTAAATACTATTTGCGTTATTTATGAATTTTAAAAAATCAATTTATTTGTATCTTGTTATTGAAATGCCACTAAACCGTTGCTTGTTCTTTTACATTTACATTTTGTACCGAACAGCTTCTTGTTGTTTGGTATAAATGCAGGGTTGTAAATATCAAATTTAAAATGAAAAATTGGTAACTTAAGAGTAGTTTAAATATATTACCTGAAAACTAATAAAGAAGCATTGATTAGTGAGATTGAGTATATTGTGTTTCGTTATGGAACCTCCTCAAAATTAAGGGTACTCGAGCGGCGAACAAAGCCAATCAAGATAAACACGACAAACAAAGAGTGAGAAGCAAACAGGTATATTAGAGATAAAGTTCGCATACTTGAGAATATAGCGATGATTCGAAAGCAGCTATATAAAAGGTCAAAGCCTTTAATTAAAGCAAGTTTATTTTTATCGCCTTTATTTATTTTTATTTTATTTATTTATTTTATGCACAACAAACACAACAACCAGATAGTTCTATTTCTAGGGTTTTATTTAAAAATAATATAACATATAAGATTTAACTTAAAAGAGATATCTTACATTGCTATTATATTTACATGACATTATTACTATTTCTTTATAAGCATTAAAGTTTTAGTAAAAAAAAAAAAGTTTAATAATAGAAATTAAGAAAGAGGTAAAGGTAAGTGAGGGATTCATAGATGTACGTATAATTAATTTAAAGAGCGATAGGATTAGGGTGAGAAAGAGGATAGGATATTGGGTAAGAAATGACTTAGTACTTTCATGAGTGCTTATTCTTGATAGAGCCGAATTAGCATCCTTCTGAATTGCAATGTGCTTCTAATGCTTCTAATCTCCAGAGGCAAATTGTTCCAAAGACGGACTGCATACAAGAAAACTCTGATATTTTGTAATTGTTCAAAAACAGAACAAAAAATCAAAGTTGTGGTGCAATTTGGAGGCACCTTCGCAAAATTTAATAAAAATGATGAATACATGCAATTAAATTCGATACATGTATTTCAATTCGATTGCTGATGATCTGAAAACATCATAAGCGTATATTTTATTCATGCCCCTACAAAAATTTATATAAACCTATTATTCCAAAAAATAATACTAGCTCAAAGTTTTATCAAAATTTCGATCTCTTATAAATTTTTTTATAATTATTATAGCCCCACTTACTTTCAAAATAATAAAAATTCTTGAAAATGTAAGGAGATGTCTAAATGCTTTCCATATTTTAATTGAGCAGGTAAGAGCACATTGAAATACATGGTGGAGTTATATACAGGTGATGTCAGTAAGCCGAATGGCTGTAAATCGCTGCCTTAATTCCAGTGTAATCCACTCTTCTACCCAAATTTCCAAGGCAACTAGAAGAGTATTAGAAATAGTTTTGTTATGCCTTGGGGCGTATTTAGTGAGGTTGCGTTTGTAAGCAGCAGAAATAATTATTTTTTCTTTGCAGTGGTACAACAAATGTCAAAATGTTGTTTGCTTCCATTTCTTTATTCACAGTCTGATTTCTGATCATCGTACATTTCTACTAGTAGGATGACCACGTATTACCACGAGTTTCCATTGAATGAGATAATATTTTCGAACCGGGATTTGTTCTAAGCAGTTGTGTGTTTTACAAAAATATATTTCATTTAGTTTCTTTGTATTTAATTAAAAAAGTGCCCGTAATAAATAAATAAATAAAAAACTATTAGCGCCTCTTGTCGTTTGCTAAAAATGGTGAAATTTTTTTGACTAGAAAACCACGACATTGCTTTACTGATGACGCATTGATAAAGAAGTTTTTATATGCACATTTGACGTTGAAAGTAATATTGAAAAAAGTGATAACATAATTTACTCATTCTCTAAATAGTGACCTGGTAATGAGCAGGTCGCAAAAAATTAAAATAAAAACAAAAGAAAATACGTGAAAGCGAGAAAAAGCAATAATCTGTACTCATTTTGAGACTTGAGTTACTGAATTCGAGCATTAATGTCAGTTGAGTCAGATATTCCATCTAAATAAAAACACCAGTAATCTAACAAAGCTCGCACCTAGAGCCTGTCAAATTCACATACATATATGTACAGCCTGTCAGAAAATATGGAAGAGAAGACTTCGCTGCTATTGAAACTTTATGTTTCTGATTTTGAATTACAAAAATTTAAGTCGAGAAAGTTTGATGTCTCCATGTATTTTTTTCACTAAGCGAAGTATGTACAAATGTACATACATACCTAAATAAATACATATGTATATGTAATATTTAAACGACGTTTTTGACAATCACGACAATAAAGCAATAAAAAAATCAAATTCGCCGCTAAATTGACTCCACCTTGAATGAATTTGCATTGGGACACATATATTTATGGCGGAATTATACAGGTGACATTTTTAGAATAGCTGATTCGTTCTCTTTTTCGCCACGGTACATAAATGCCAAATTGATCTGTTTTCTGATTGGCTTAATTTGTTTGGTAAACTGTTGTCAAAACAATGTGTTGATGATATTATTATATTTGTTTACAATTTTCCTACAAATTAATTAAAGTTGGGAAAAGAAATTTTATATTGTTGTGCGGGTGCGAAATTCCGTAGTGGAAAATATAAAAATTATTAAAAAAAGATGGGCAAATGTGTGTTATGTGCATAAAGGTTGAAAGGGGAAAAAGGTCACTTTTTTCAAGTGACGAAGGTGGAGGAAAAGAGGATGCAGTTGGCCAAAGTGTGTGATATAGAGCTTAGGTTGAAGGACAGGATATGTGCGGATCACTTTTGCCCTTCGGATATACATATAGAATTTACGGAGAAAGAGGAATTTTTTGCCTGACGCTGTTCCAAATCTTCTATCTACAAAAAATAAAAGCTTCAATTTATTGACGGTTGTGGAAGAAAATTCAGTTTGTAAGCAAACAGTGTAAGAAGTAAATTACTTGCATTCAGGCTTTGGTAATGACCTCTTTTATTAAAGCGCGCACCAAGGTATTTTTATCACTTTTTGCCTGAGCGCAGTTAAACAAATTTTTGTTTTTTGTTTTCATCAATGGTAGTGCATAAATGTCAATTACAATTCTCCTAAGCTTATTTTAACAAAAGCGAATTCATTCAATTTGCTTAGATTTTAACAAATACTTACCAAAGGCAAAAACAAAATACACGTTGTCCTGGCGACAGCACCTTATAGATTCGCCTTGCATATATTGAAAAAATAAATAAAAAACTCAAAGTAATCGTATGTAAAAATTAATTTAAAAAAAAATTCCATTGGCGTAGCCAAAAATTAGTTGTCGTGCTCAAAATTTGTCGTGTCAAACTTGATTGTATGTGTTTGTCACAAATATTCACAGATACTAATCCATGTAAAACCTGCGCATTACGCAGATGGGTTAAAGCGGAGTTACCCACCGAAGTAGAGACGTCCAAACGTGTCAGCTGACATGACCTATCTTATGGGAGCGCCTTGTAAATGAAAACTCACGACCGTAGATTTTTCGTGTTGACGGAGAACTTACGTAGGAAATCCAAGCAAATTTGATTTTTCCCGTAGAAACGTATCAGCTGATTGTTCTTTTTCTCATCATTCTCGTACAAGCATGCCCGCGTACTTTTTGAAATCGTTAAAAGCTAAATACTTGAAATATAGCAGATTATAGCATATTATATTATTTAAATAGGTCAGCATTTCGATTCGATCATTTACATTATAAAAATGTTAACTAAAATTATAATTTTATGCAAAAACAGAAGCGAGTTGGTATGCAATGAGAGAACAGCTGATTTCTTAGCTAAGGCTACGGTAATGAGTTTTTGTAAAAATGAGATTCTACCGCCGTCCACGCTTTGCTACGTACACGTTCGTGGGTAACTGCGCTATTACTGCCAACACATACTTACGTATTATCAAAGAACATAAAGAACATAAAAGAACATTTCTGTTCTTTGGTATTATATACATATGTTTATGCCTAAATATCACTGGGTATGTCCTTATTCGATTTTATTAGCAATAAAATAAATTTTTCATTAACAGATAGTTTTTATAGAAAAATATTAGGTTTTTCCTGGCTATAGTTTCTAATTTTTGATTTTCATACATAAGTATGTTTATATACATAATTAGCCATAGACATGTATGTTATGTAAATACTTATATACATGGATACAAATGAACATTTTTTTTTTCAATTTCGAAGTATTCAGAAAATTATACATAGGTATGTCCATACACAAATCTAATCCAAACCTTTTACATTGTTTTCTCCACTTTTTATTACTTTTAAAATGCATGCCACAATTAGGACAATCTGTCATTTGGTGCTTTCGAACTGAAATTGCCTACTGATTTATAAGCAATTTTTACAACTATGAATTATTCCATGAATATGTTGATATTTAAGGCTGCGCACAACTTTCGGCTATCCTATTTTGAACAAGTAAGAAAGGCTAAATTCGGGCGAAACCGATTTTTATATACCATCGCGATTTATTGTTGTATGGTCGGTGCCCATAATTTCATGAAAACGCCGTTTTCTTTGTTTCAAATCGCTGCTAGTATTAAACTTCACTCAATTTCTTCCAATAAATACTGAAAACGAAGTTTTTTTTGCATTTTTTTAAATTTCCGTTGTATGGAAGTTGGGCGTGCTTATGGTCCGATTTCAAAAATTATTGACGGTGATGCTAATCATATCAAGGACAATATGTTTCCCAAATTTTGTGGCAATACCTTCCATCGTTGTTGAGATACTAACAGACGCTTTTTTATAAGTGGGCGTGGCATTTTTCAAAATTTCCGTTATATGGGAGGTGGGCGAGGTTATCGTCCGATTTCAAAAATGTTCTACGATAATAATAGCGATGTCAATGAAAATATGTCCACCAAATTGTGTGACAATACCTCACACCGTTATTGAGATACAGACATTTTTTCATAAGTGGGCGTGGTAACGTCCATTTTTCAAAGTTTCATAAATACCTATCGCTCTAAATACCGAATTCCACACACTGTCTTTTAATAGATACCGAAAAAACTAAGTATTTGCATTTTCCAAAACTTCCGTTATATGGGAGGTGGGCGTGGTTATGATCCGATTTCAAAAATTTTCTACGATAATAATAGCGATATCAAGGAAAATATGCCCACCAAATTTTGTGACGATACCTTACACTGTTATTGAGATACGGAAACTTTTTAATAAGAGGGCGTGGCAACGCCCATTTTTCAAAATTTCATAAATGCCTAATTTCAGAGTTCAAAATTGCTCCAAATACCAAATTTCACTCAATTTGCTGTAATAGATACTGAGAAAACGGAGTTTTTGCATTTTTCAAAAACTTCCATTATATGGGAGGTGGGCGTGGTTATTGACCGATCTTGACCATTTTCAATACCAACCTACCCTGTCCAAAGGGCAATCTATATACCAATATATATTTCATTGAGATATCTAAATTTTAACTCAAGTTATTGTAACCACGGACAGACAGACGGACAGACAGTCAGGGCTAAATCGATTCCTCTTTTCATACTGATCATTTTAGTATATATATGTCGATATCTATCTCGATTATTTCTTGCTGTTACAAACAACCGTTATGCGAACAAAGTTATAATACCCTTGTGTACAAGTACGCTCGGGTATAAAAATGTCTTATTGTTTGTTCTTCAATCAAAGAGATTTTTCTATATACATAAGTATATGGGGGACACATTTATATGTATAAATAATATGCACCCTAATGTTTGTACATACATACATATGTTATTAAAATATTTTTATGAATCTTTTTGCACTCTTATTGGTAATGAACTAAAAGTTGAACTTGTGCAGCTTCATGCCGAATATACTTTTTTTTGTTTTTACTAATTAGTTATTAACGTCACCTGCCGTCACATTAACGTAGAGTACTTTGATTGCGATCTAATCATTTAAATACATACATACACATGCTATACAAATATAAATAACCCAGTTGGAAGAATATGCATGAAAGAACAATGAATCATGTTACTTGAAGAAGCTTAGCATGCATGCCAAACCTCAATGCATGTTCATAGATTTTTTGTACAGGCTTGTCGTTGAAAATCATGTGTGCACGAAAAATGATTCAATATGCCACTTTCATGTCTCTTTTAAGGTTCATGATTCATTCTATCTCCTGCCTCCAGGATTCCTCGATTCTTGAGATGAAATGAATCATGAACCCTAAAAGAGACATGATTCATTCCATTCATCCAGGATTCCTCGATTCTTGAGATGAAATGAATCATGTCTCTTTTCAGGTTCATGATTCATTACTGTTTAATTAACGTTTAATTAACGAAATTCCATAAAAATATATATGAAAAAACATACATTTGAATTTAAATTTTTAAAATAATTTTTATTTTGATATTCTACGAGTATGATCAATTCAATGAATGAAATCAAAATTATTATGAAATAAAAATAAAATTAATTCAATATAAAAAAACATATTTCATCACATATAAAAATTAAGTCTTCATCTTCGCTGTTTCTTTATAAAATTTATTTTTTCTGCGTTTGAAGCCAAGTCGCATATCTTTGGCAAGTACATATATCAAAATCATATTTGCTATTTTTTACTGAATCTGCAAGGGAAAAACAAAAAATTAGGCTCATTGTTTAATATTGTTTCCATATCGTATATTACCAAAAACGAAAGTATGGAAGAGCTTATACTTTTTAATAGCTTCCTTGCCCTTCGCGCCGTCCCAATTTATTTTCAGCAGCAAAGTGTCACTAAAAAATATTTTTATGCTTTTTGCCATGTGCATTCCTCCAATTCGCTGTTTTATGTATGCAATCTAAAATTTTATTAATCCAGAAACATTCACAAAAATAATTAATGTCTTGACAATAATACTTACTAACTCTGTTCTAGAGTATTGGTCAATATTTTTCTGCACTTCCTTTAGTTCTGTGAGGGAGTCAATTGGAAAAATGTGCAAATCCGTGCTCTCCGTAAAGCACTTTTTTATGACAAACCCTTTAAATAGTCTATAATATGATAAAAAAAAATTATATTATAATTATTTATCGGCAACCTTTTGTAAAATAACTGCTATCACTGGGGCAAGGCAAAATCATGGTTTCAAATAAAAGTTAATGTTTTTTTGTCTTTTCAATTTAAAATAATGATTCCATACATTCTGTATATAAATCATAGATAATTATGAAAGTACTTACCTTATTTTGATAGTTTCAATATAATTGATGGAAATTTTAATAATAGTCACAAATTTACTGTTATTCTTTAAATTATTTCACAACACGTGTGTACTCCCGCACCAAACAAAACTAAAAGAACAATTTGCAATAAATCAAACGACAATTGACCGATTTTTCAATCGTATTTTTGTCGTGCAATTACAAATATGATTCAGAAATGCAAGAGATGGTCAAAAGAAGGTTTGACGGATTAAATATTAAAAACATGATTAACGCATGCTTCAGATCATTAAGATCAGACTTATTTCATTTGGCGAACACAATTTTTTTCAATTATTAGGGCTTACGTGATTTATGCATGAAAAAGATTTTTAAAACAGATTTGACTACGAACTTCATTGTAAAACATTCTTTATGCGTGAATGTCATGCATGATACATGAATGCATTTTTAAGCATGATTGAAATTCCATCTGGGAAATGTATGTTCATATGGATGTACATATGTGTGTACAATTGTGTCTTTGTTTTGTAGCTTGCGATGTAATCTATATGTACGAGATAAAGAACCTTTAAAGCACTGACAGACGTGCATAGGTTATCCGCATTAACAGTTTTGATACAAATAAACTCGTAGGCATAATCTTATTCCAAACTCAGTTACAGCCCAACCTAATATAAATGGACTGCGCTTTTTATTACCTCAACCGAAATTGTTTTGCGAGCGCGTCTGCTCAGAGTTGCCCAACTGTCAAATTCGTATGAAAACAATTCAAGGTGGAAGTTTTCAGCGTTGGTTCAATTTATTTATTAAGTTTAAAGACTTGATTTAACTTATGTTACAAATAAATTTTTATTTAATCATTAAATATAATCTTAATTTATATGCAACGCACTAGCACAAGGACTTATTAACAAGTTTGGCAATGAATTTGTTTCCTATTTTATATCATAAAATCATAATAACCATAAAAAAGAATGTAAAAATTTACAAAAACTTTTAATTCAAAATTGTTTGATATATTTTTTGCAAATTAAAATTTAAAAAAATCAGCGTTCGTTATATTGAAGAAAATGCGCATTACCATCAACGGTGAGATAAACGTCAAATCAAAATATCACGCAAAATCAAAATTGGAAATCGAGTTAGCTTTTTGCGCACGGCGTTCAATTTCGGTTGCTCCCATACAAGTTGTATGAGCATGAGAAATTTTTGACAATAAATTTGCGCCGTGCGTTTATATTAGTTTGGCCAGTACGCGAACAAATTCATGAAATTATTGTGTATTTATACTGAATTTGTCAATTTCAATAGGGCAATGCCGTCAGAAACTTACATTAGTTTGCATTCGCATTTTTGACACAGACACGATCGGCAATTTACACATACAGTGGTAACACAACTTTTTCATACAGCTATAATTCACAAGTAAATACAGCTGAAACTTAGCATATATTACACAAAATAAACAAAACTTGTATAAATAAGTACAAAAATGGCATTTTTATTCAAAAATTCAGAAATTAAAAATTTTCATTTTCATTTTTGGAATTAAAAAAACTAAGGAAACAAGGAATAAGGAAATAGAGAATACATTTTAACGCGGAGTTTTATACAATCCCCCATTGCATCTTTTTACACGGTTTTACGTTTTTAATGCGGATTTTTTTAAAACGGATTATTCCGCAATCCATTCTGATGTTGTTCTTTGGTGTTATTTTTAACTCTGTTTTCCTAGCACTAATAATGGACATTTATCGAAATTTCGTCAAAATTTATATAAAGACATGCTGAAAGAGAAACCTCAGCGCTTATTAACAGATTATTTTAAGAACTGAAGTATAGTTATATTCGTCGTTTAATATTTCAGAGAGTTCACAATCCATGTTATTTGTCGTATTTCTATAGTCCGCTATGAAAATAATAGTGGAACGTATGGAACTGTGCAATTTCGTTTATTAATATTGATAATTGAATTTATGGTAAACCGAATAAACAAAATAACTAGCCTAGCTTAGCTATGGCATGTGTATGATTTCGTTTATTATTGTATTCAGGCAATTAATCAGCAATAAACCTCTTATGATAAATTTGAAAGGTCGAATTCTTAAAAATATGTATACACACATTTTCACTTAACTTTAATTTCCATTTTTTTAAACAAAAATAAACCTAAAAGTGAAAAATAGAAAGAGGCGATCAAATAAAACACCCAAATACTGCACTAAACAGGTAGAAAGAAAGGTAGAGTTGTATTGAAATAAGAAAATTTAATATAAGAAACAAAAACAACAAGTTGTACAGTTGTACTGTTGTATTACGATAACGCAATACGACAAATAACACGGCTTATTAACTCCATAAAGGCTTTGTTTTGCTTTTGCTATGATCCTTACTTTGAAAGCGATGTTAAGAGAACCTAGCACGAGGTGCTTGAAGTGCATAAGGCATAAAATCTCAAAGATAAATTGCATCAAGTTTTAACGAGCAGCTCTAAATTGTCCAATAATCAAAACGCATAAAATTTATCAGAAGGCTTAGTAAAATAAATTGATAGTTTTTGTAACGAGGCGATAAAAGATATGTCCTACAAAGAGCTTCTCCACTGCATGTATTGTTTTTTTTACTGTTTTGGTAATATATTAATATTTAATATATGTAGGTCTCAAGCAGTGATTAACAATAATTTTACTTTATGTACATATGTAGGCGCATTTGTTTCGGTACAAAATATGTATGTATGTATATTTGTACTTGAATTATAAATTATTTTGTATGTGTGTCAAATTTTACGTATAGTTCTTTATTCCAATAAAAACTTATATGAATTACATCATAACATGCCTGTTTGTTATATTAATGTTATTTTGTATACTTCTATAATACAACGATTAGAGATGTGTTACATTTTTTGACAAATTAAAAATTTGTTTTTAAATCTTTATAAGTGCAGCCTGTTAGGGTAAATTTATTATGCACCTTACATACATCGTATGTGTGTCAGTTTATCTGAACAAATAATCTCACCTGTCCTGCTTATTAAATTGAAAGTGAAACCGAATTCGTTGAGGAAGGGCGTATTGTGGATGAACTCAACTAGGCAGATCAAATTGCATCGCAAAAAATAACTATGAGCTTCACAGTCAATTTGGAATTTTAATTTCACACATTAGAGACTCAATTTATAATTGTTGTTAAACAATTTTGCAGTGATTATTTTGAAGTAAATAATTCGTTTGCATATACTTATTTACTTTTTGTATGTAGATGCGCCATCATAAAATTTATTCAGGTGTATTATTGCAAATTGACTTAGATATTTAAATGTATGCTCATTTGAAGACGGTTTAAAACGAAAACTACACGTGTACATACAAACATACATATTTATGTGTTTTGGTATTTACAGGCACGATTTGAACTTAATGTATAAAACTGAAAATTTTAAACAAACTCGAAAACGGGAGTTTTTCGATACTAATATTTATTTAATCGTATTATATTTGTATGCGCCCTTAATGTAGTGAAATTTAATTAACAGCAAATTCTCTTTTACCTTTCTAAATTCAATTGTGGCATGGAGATTAATTTTTCAGTAATCATATCAGAT
This sequence comes from Philophylla caesio, assembly GCA_963971545.1. Lineage (NCBI taxonomy): Eukaryota > Metazoa > Arthropoda > Insecta > Diptera > Tephritidae > Philophylla > Philophylla caesio. The sequence goes on along the minus strand of OZ020606.1, from coordinate 33,531,792 downwards.
TCGCCTGCATGTTGATATCATTAGCCTACTACGTAGAGACTCCGGCGTAAATGACCATACACTTTTTCACACCTTGAATAGTTTGTTCGAAACGTGCTCATCTCATATTTTATTGTGTACGACATAATTTTCCAAAGTCACCGAAATCAAGCCAATATTACTGTTAAACCCAATCCGGAAATTAATAATCGTTAATTTAAATGCCGTCAACCATTTACCATCTAATTCAAGGATTTCGCGACATATGTACATATGTATGTTGAATATTAAAAAGCGCTACATTTTCTGAGGTAACCTGCGCTTTGATGCTGCAAACTGATAACCAAAATAAGTTATGTTATGTACACACGTATGAATGTAATTATGTATGCATTTACGGGTATAAAATATCTTTATTGACCATCAAAATTTAAAAAGCAAAAACATACTTCAAATATGCGAAGTATTTTAATGTCGCACAAAATAGTAATTTATAACAATGCGCTTTAATGAGACGCTTTTATGTTGGCGAAATCGAATATTCTGAATTTAAATCTAATCAAGCTTCAAAACCAAAATGAATCTATAATTTGTTTCCGAAAAAAATATTACTCGCGATATAGGAGTTTAAATCTTTAGATACGCTTTTATACAAGAATTATATTCTTAATAAAGAGCGGAATATTAAAGCTAATCCCAAACGTTGGAACTGTGTGAATTCAAAAAAGTATTGTGCAAATATTCCTACTTCTTTGATGCTTGATAACAAACTTGCTACTACCCCTGTTGAAGCAGCTAATCTTTCCGCTGAGTATTTCAAATCAAACTTTAATAGTGACGAGCTGAATTCCCCTGATTTTTCTAATGATAAATCAGCAGCTCTTAACTTTGGTAATATTCGGGTGTCGTCTGAACAAATAATTGAGGCGATGCGGTCTCTTAAATCTTCTACACAAACAGATGATGATGGGCTCACTGCTCTTTTCATCGAAATCTGTCCGTCATTTGAAAATTCCCCTTAAAAAGATCTTTAATAAATCTCTTGCATCTGGAATCTTCAAACAAAAGTGAAGTGCGTAACTACAGGCCGAATTCGAAGCTTCTAATGTTTCAAAATTTCTTGAAAGTGTGGTGAAGAATAAGATTAATTATTCGGGTAAGTCTGTTATGTCCTTTCATCAGCATGTATTTGTTTCTGGTCGCTGGACAGTCTCTAACCTTGCTATTTTATCGGAATTTTGCATGTCGGCATTTAAGAATGGTGGCCAAGTAGACTTTGTCTATACGGACTTTGCCAAGGCTTTCGATAGGGTTTCCCACACGATTCTTATTAAGAAAATAGCCAGTTTAGGCTTTCGCTCTACTTTCCTACAATGGATTAAATCATAGTTATCTGGTAGATGGTCTAGGGTAATTACTCACGGCGTATCCTCGGTTCCATTTGTTACCACTTCAGGTGTTCCCAGGAGGACATTTTAGGACCTTTACTTTTTTTCCTTTTCATTAATGACATCTATAATTGCTTCATTTTCTCTAGATTTTTGCAGTCAGCAGAAGATTTGAAAATATTTGCGGTTGTTAACAATTGAGATGATGCTTTGAAGCTCCAAAATTACTTGAACAATCTTCCCGGTTGGTGTTTAAAATCGCGACTATCCTTGAATGTTTCAAAGTGTTTTCGTTTGACATATGTATACGAGGCGCCGTGATGCTTTTGCACTCATTTTGCTATTGCGGGTTGTGTACTTCAGAAGAATAAAGATATTAAAGATCTTGGGGTCATGTTTGGCATTAAGTTTTCGTTAGAAAGTCATTTAAATTTTATTATATCGAAAGCGTACTCAGTATACCTCTCTGTTTAGGTCTAAATTAGAATATGCAGTTATTATTTGGAGGCCTTATGAATAATTTTCGATAGATAGAATTGAACGAGTTCAGAAGGTTTTTTTTTTAAATATGCACTTTGGTCTCAAAATTTCGGTGACCCGTTTCCTACTTATCACTCCCGACTTATGTTTTTAATTACTCGGGAAAAGAGGATATATTTTACTCTCCTTTATTTATAGTATTATTAATGGCTTCTCTGTTTGTCAATTTTTACTTAAGCGGTTAAGCTTTAATGTTTCGCAAAGGAATCTGCGCCATTATGACCCGTTCCATGTTAATTGTTTCAAAACTAATTTTGCAAGAAATTAACCAATTGCTCTTGCACTTCGAGTGTTTAATACACTTCCCAAATCGCACTGGGTTGATTTTTGTTTACCCAGGTCAGCTATTATAAAGAATCCTAATGAAATTATTTAACAAGTCAAACATACATATGTATAAGCTTTTAAGTATTATTAGTATTAGTCTGTATGGTACATTGTACTGTAGATTAAATTTGAATAAATAAATAAATATATGGCTTTTTCTCGTATTTATTGAACAACGCTTATTAACTTAATGTCTCCTTTAAATTTATGAAAAGTTTATATTCGTTACATACGGATTTATGTTGAAAAGTTTGCGAGAAAGTAATCTCTTTAACTTGGAAGACACCATTTTTATTCAGCATATTCGCTAAAATATACGTAGTTAAATAATAACATTTTATTTTAGACAAAAGTTTCCGCCATATTTTTATTTTGCCTAAAGGCAGATGTATTTTGTGATAAGCTTTTTTCATGACAAAACTACCCTAGGAAGTTTGCCATTGCTAGATTTTTCTTTGATTAAGACTTTACTTGCCTGAGAATCGATTGCTGATCTTAGCGGCATAGCGAGTTATACTTAGTACGTACCGCTACACACACGACCACAGTGACTACATACATACATACATTATATATTTTCCAAAAAAATGCATTTATATTATTTCTAATGCGCCGTGTAGCTGCTAAGGAAATGTAAAAAACAAGCGTTACACGCTAAATTTTCCATGTGTCGCTTACTTACGTTACGTTACGCGGTTAAGAGCCGATATATTCTATTAAATTGTTAATTCCTCCTTCTAAAACTACGTTTTCCCACTCTTTTATATTAAAATTGCTTAACAAGCTGAGAACTATCATTTCTAGACACATGTAGCCTCAATTTGTTTGGTAATTTAATGAAAATGAAAGTTGCCGAAACCAATCAAGTAAAAATAAAACATATTAAAAAACTCAAAATGCAACTTAACTGTCTTGGCCTTTGTTGCTGCTATTTCCACTGCTGAAAATAAGAAATGCAACAAGACATCCATCATTTCTTACAAGTTGACAATACAAGTTTCTTTTAATTTTAGAAGTGGGCTGATCTGTATTCATCCAGCGACACCCATTTCATACTGATTGTTCGTCTCATACTATGTAGGTAGTTACACATTTATTCAAAGTACTGAAAATTATTTGATTTACTTTAATTCTTCATACTGTGAACAGCGTTTGTCCTTTTTGTAATGCAAATTTTCACAAACATGCATGCATGTATGAATGTATGTACATAGTAAAAAACTTTTCTTTTCATGCGTTTATTTGCTTATAATCAAAAGTGTTGTTCGCTTAATAAATCTTAATGAAATTCATCAGGCATTATTCCTCTGCTGAGTTATTTGTTGGTTATTTTGATTTTATTTTTCTTATTCACACTTCATTCTTTGTTCAATTCATTGATAACATAAATTTGCTTATGCATACGAATAACTACATATGTATGTACATATATACTCGTATACATACATACATATGTGCATGTACTTACGATGCATGTTCATATGCATGCATATTTCACCTTTAAAAAAAAAAGGTTGTAATTAAACATTTTGTTTTTGTGAGACAACTCAATCAAGTTTTGATCGACATACATGTTTACAAACATATATGTATATTTATATATTCTTATATAAAGTCACCACGCATTAACTTTTCTAAACGAAAAGAGATATAAACAAGTAAAAAAATGCTTCATACATTTCATGAATGGACGAATTGTTTGATTGCCATATGTTAATCGATATTAATCGATATTATAGATTTCGACTGCTATAATAGTCCCAATAATAATTAATATTTGTGGATTTCTTTTGAAGTCATTAACAGGTTAAATGGAGTGGTTTCCGTCTAAGTGTAATATCTGAAAAATCGGTCGCATGGGAGCTATATGTTATATGTCTTTGATCATTATACTTTTTATTGTTTATAAAGGGCTAATAAAAGTGGACTTTCTTGCACAAATTAAGTCTTTAGCTGCTTAAATAAAGAAGTTATGGAGCAAAATAAAAATATTGAACAATCGGCTCCCATATACGTTAAAGTCGTCCAATCTGGCCGATGGAAAACGTTCGGTAGAAGGAACAACTCTAACGCGATATTTTGCACCATTTTAACTTAAAACTTTAAGAGTTTAAGAGTTTTTACTCTAAAACATCGACTATTCTCCAGCTCTAATTCTTTCTCACCTGCCAATTGAACTTGCGATTAAACGTACTCGATGCAATAGAGCATATGACCTGAGTTTCCGCATTGATAGCCGGAGCACGTGCAGAATTACGCAAAAAATTATCTTCTTTTTGACCGAGTTCAAGTGAAGACATCGAGCTACCAGCCTCATCCAGGTAACATAATCTTTGTGAAATATTATCCATAAAAATATTTTTAAATACACACAAACACATATATTTGTACCGAAGTACTAAACCCTTGCATTTTTCTTTTTATTTTCGTACAATCACGCCGAATAAAACCCTGGTAAACCTGAGCTTACGAGCAAAGAATACCCGCGGTTGTGCTGTGTCGTGGCTTTTGTAACTAAAACTCCGTTTTGACATCACACTTAACTATTCTCATCATAATCCAAAACTCCATCGAAAACGAAATAACAAAATCAATAAAAACTAAAAAAAAAACACAAATCAAATTACAAAAAAAAAACAACAAAATCGCGCACGATTAAGATATATTCAATATAAATAAAAAAACAAAAAAAAAAAACACTTAGCTCAAGGAAGACGTAAAACAATTTTGGATGAGGAGACTTATTTCTTGTTCCAAATTTTTCGAACACTGAAAAGAAAAACACAAAAATAATAATAAGCAAGCAGCAGTTCTAAATAAAAACCAATATTTTGAGGTAGTGCTCACGCGCGTGCGGACGTACGTGTGTGTACCAGACTTTTATTTCTTCGTTGGAGAACAACTTAGTCGACATACTTATATAATACTGCGAATTTATCAGCAATTTCTTTCTTAATACTCAATAATTTTGGAATTCTCTATACCTAAAAACAGTATAAAAAATATTCAAACCTACTATATAATTCGAAAGTTAGAATACGCAAGTTGTTGATTAATAAAAGAAGAATCTCAAGACGGGAGATAAGAGGCGTTTGGAGGTGCCGTTAAAGTGAGCTCATTCTGCAGAAGATAAGTAATTGGTTCACAAGCTTACGAAATCTCTGCTTCGGATTGCGGTATAACATAAATGTGCAGCACTACTTTTGATTTTAATATTCTGCCACATGATTAACAACCAGTAGTGTAATGATCAATAGTTACAAAATGCTAATTTAGAAAAATAAAATAAACAAATAAATAAATAAAGCGCTTGCGTTAATGACGAACGCAAAGAAACATTGCCATCAACAGCATTTCTATTCCATCATAATATAACCACGAAATCGCGGACATTCAGTGTGTGCGTTGTTGCCAACTTCCAAGCGACGGATAAAAAAAAGTGTGCACATCTTTTCTCAATTTGCGATTCGTAAGATTCCATTATTTCAATCCCAAACCACCACTACCCCCACGCTTATCTAATAAACACTCCACCAACTCCCCTCAACACATCTCCTTCAAGGACCATCGACACTTTATTACATCAAAAAAAAAACTTCAAATGAAAGCGAATCGGTGAAGGTTGCAGTCCAATATTTCAAATATCAACGTCTGCTAATTCAATCGCAATAAAAACAAAAGCAACACAACCAGCAACAAAAAATAACTGAGAAGAAACGTTTTAAAGTACAAAACGCAATAAGAAAGTAATTAATTACAAATCAACAAAAAATATTAACTATAAAAACAAAGACTTTCAAATTAGCTAAATAGGAGTGTTGTGAAAAAAAAAAATAAAAACATCACACAAAGAAATTGCAACAAAACATAATATAACAAAAGAGTTAATAAAAAAAAAATATAAACATAAATAGTCCAGTAACTTGAAAATTATATTTGATGGATTATTTTGTGAATCGGGATAACAAAGTGCGAAAAGTGTGTATAGAAAAGTGAAATAAAGCCAAGAAAACACATCGACGAAGAGTAGGCATCCAAAAACGACGCCGAAGAGAGGTTTAGACTTTCTGCCAACATCAGATCATCAGCATTCGTGTGCTTATTAATAGGTCATACATATACATATATGTATACCCGCCGCCAAAATAAATTATACATACCCACAGTCACATGTCTGAAATAGCAATACGGTTCAACAGCTTCTAAATAATTGAAGAAGTTTGAAAGGATACATAGTGGCATACAATTTCATTTAAAACGGCAAATTAGTTGTATGAAATATATATGTAAGTCCAAAATAAAATCACGCGGAATTAAAAAGCCAAAAAAACTTTACATTCGAATAAGACCGAAAAACTGACAAAGTGAAGGAAGAGCGGGGAGTAAGCGAAATTCGGGTGTATCGTAAAGGGTAGCTGTAGAGTAGATATACATAGTTGAGCCGAAAGTTGCAATGAATGCAGTCTAACTCGAACCAATAATTGCAACTCAGCAAATAAAATATTAAACGGCAACAATAAATTTAAAACTGTTTAAACAAACTAATACACATTTGAATGTAAATTTAAAATAAACAATATTATTCAACAAGCAGCGTGGGAATCGAAAGTAGAAATCCAACTAAATAAAATATCTATCTAAAAAAATAAACTAAAATACATTTAAGTGACTTTTACATGTGTATAAAATGCGTATTTTACAATGACAACAATACAACTGAGCAACTACATACAAATAATTTTGGCGCAACAGAGCATTTTAAGTATTTGAATCAGCACGAAATTGTTAATAAATAAAGCGATCGTAAATTAAACAAAAGCAAAAGAAGAGATCATACAGTCGCTGGAGTCATTTGTTGACGGGCATTCACTCTCAACACCCTCACACGGACGTGTGTCCGAGGAAAGGGTCGAGATATAAGCCGGAAGTCGGAACTGATTTAGACAGACTGCAACAACAAACCGAGGAAATTTATAATAGCTACATTAAGCAAGATGGAAAATAAAAAAATACTATAAACGAATGTGTGCGCATGCGAGTGTGTATTGTTCCTACAGTGTGTGTGTGTGTGATTGATAAATGCAACAAAAGCAAAACAAGACAGCATTAAGAAACCAAGAGTTTATAAAGAACAACAAAACAGAAACAAAAATTCAAAGAAAGATTTAATAACTCTGTGATAATTATTGTAAATTTATAATATAAACAAAAAGTAAGGAACAGCAACAAAAAACAAAGATTATTATTAAAAAACAGCAACAAGAGAAATTTTCGTTAAATTAAATTGAATTAAATAGAGTTAGAAAAAAAAAAATAAGAGTAAAAACTTAGAACTATAACTACAACACAAAATAGAAACAACTAAAGCAAATGCAAATGAAGATAATGAAACATTGAAACAAATTTGTGATATCTTAAAGGACTTCGATACATATATACTATAGTATATTATTATATTATATTTTATATTAATTAAGTGAATATATACTAAGCTTATAAGCAAAAGCAAAATAGACATTAAACGCAAAATACAAAAAAAAAAGAATAAAATAAAAATAAATATAAAAAGAACTTGAAGCAACTCCTGCAGTTGTATAAAAGCAGGACCGAACTGAAATACTGGAGAAAGGAGTGCTGAAAACCGTAGTTGTTTATGATAAATAAAAAGACTTTGCTACACTTAAAGTTTAGAGTAGTAAATATCAGTTAAACAAAATATCAATAACAGCAGCCAAGTAAAAACGCAACTAACAAATAAATCCAAACAGCGAATCGGCAAAAAAAGCTACTAATATCGGTTTTATGTTTCACCACATTTCGGTTATGTCTTCAAAACATCTCTCGAAATAATATAAAACGTTTAATCAATTATGCAAAATAATAAGAAAAACCAGATAATCTAGAAATAAAATATAGATTATAATAGTTTGAGAACGCGCAAAAAGGCTACAAATGGTAAAAGAATGAATTATTGCCGAAAGCGTAGTTTTTGAATACAGAATTTATGATAACTCCAATAAAATTAAAATAATAGTCCATAGCAGCAAAAGAGATCACAAAAAATTAATAGCTCTCTTCAAACAATCCTACAAAGGAGCTGTGTTTCGGCATTTAACATATACATACATAAATTCAGAAAAGCTCTCAGTGATTGTCACTGCCCCCCATAAAGCAGTAACAGTAAAGTGAACGTGTTATTTAATCTAAACCAAAAAAACAAAAAAAAAAAAATGGAACAGTAAAACGCTCTTTCACAAAACCTTCGAGTAGTACATCGAACGCAATTTCGCCTCTACTCATTATCATCATCAGTTGCCATTAGTGCATTTAGCGCGTTTAATAAATCCATTGAACAACTTGGGCGCAAACGCTTTACATCCGCTTTCATCGTGTATCCGCAGCGACCAAAGCTAGTGTAACACCAATCACCACCACTACTACCACAACCAGCAATAAGTATTTCACGAGGACTGATCAACATGAACGCTCAATCAAAAGGATACCGCACCGGTGAAGAAATCTACGATAACATTTCTTGTGATGGCTTTTTCAACATGAATGCCATGCGTATTCAAACGACTTTCCCGCCGATTGGCACTTTTACTTTGGATTCGACCCTAGGTCCACCACCGTCGCAATCCCAGAATCAACCGCCGATTTCTCAACATCCGCCACAGATTGGAATGTTCGATGCCAATGAAATACCGGAAGTAATTCAAAATCCAGCAACAATTGGTGTATTCCAATCAAATAGCGTTCTAAATAATGGTGGTGGCAATAACTCATCGTCCATCTTTAGCTCGCAATCGAGCTCTTCATCAGCTGCCAATGATCCAAATCAAACAACTCGAGAGACTGGTATTATTGAGAAACTTTTGCATTCTTATGGATTTATTCAGTGCTGTGAGCGTCAAGCACGTTTATTCTTTCACTTCTCGCAATTCAGTGGCAATATTGACCACTTAAAAATTGGTGATCCAGTCGAGTTCGAAATGACCTATGATCGTCGAACTGGTAAACCAATAGCCAGTCAAGTATCGAAGATCGCACCAGAAGTGGTGTTGTCAGAGGAACGTGTGACTGTGACTGTTACAACAGAGCTACGTACTGATTGCGCAAACAATTTACTTTCTTCGAGCGAGACTACGGGCCGCATTAGCTATGAAAATCGAGGCGAGTGCTTTTTCTTGCCATATACCAAAGACGATGTTGAAGGAAAGAGGTAACCTTGGTGCTTGTCATATCCGTTTAGAGAATCCGGCACAGCCGGTGAAATGCCGTGGTGTTGTTTGCTCCATGAAAGAATCGTTTGGATTTATTGAGCGCGCTGATGTTGTGAAAGAAATCTTTTTCCACTTTTCTGAAGCTGAGGGAAATGTTGAGCTACGTCCAGGGGACGATGTTGAATTTACCATACAAACACGTAATGGTCGCGAGTTTGCTTGTAATATAACTCGTTTGGCACCAGGATCAGTTATTTTTGAAGACGAAGATACTACTATCTATAAAGGGCAGGTTTTGAAGCCACTTGATCGGAATAATCCCGCTCGTCAAACTAATGATCCTCTTCCCGGTCGTATACGTTATCGTGCACCAGATTATTCTGAAGTTGAGGTACCATCCGGCTCGAAGCACCATGTAAAACCGCGGGTATTCTTTGCTCGTAAGCTCAGGTTTACCAGGGTTTTATTCGGCGTGATTGTACGAAAATAAAAAGAAAAACGCAAGGGTTTAGTACTTCGGCACAAATATATGTGTTTGTGTGTATTTAAAAATATTTTTATGGATAATATTTCACAAAGATTATGTTACCTCGATGAGGCTGGTAGCTCGATGTCTTCACTTGAACTCGGTCAAAAAGAAGTGCTAGCAGAAGCAAAACGGTTTTGTGTCCGAACCGTCGGACCATATAAATCAGGGGAAAATTAACGAGAAAAAATGTTTATCCGGCGGGAAAATATAATGGTAGCAATTGAGTGAAAGTGTTAATTTGTACGTGTTTTTTTTTTTTTTTTTTTTTTTACGGACGTTGGGATAGCGCGCTATCCATCAAGAGGCCCGTATAAATCTCTGGTGAAGCCACCTCCCCGGGACTACTCACGCATTTCATCAGGGAGGGGCTATGGCATAAATGCCTGACTTTCATGACGCCTTTTCCATAGTCCCCCATCCACGTAATGTGTTTAGGCGTTCAGGAGCGTTCTGCTACGACTTCACCTGTGAAAGATACAAGCAAACAAAAGATTAAACATATTCCGGACTAACTTAATCGCGTTGCTAAGCGACGGCGTTGTTCGCGTATTCTGAGCTCAGTCATTATTTCTTTACAGATGTTTTTTACTGTATTCCAAACTGTTTTATCATTAATCATATAGGATATCAGATTTTCTGGCCTTGGATCTACCTTCATGACGATTTTTAATTTCTCCCGCTCAAATGAAAACGAAGGACAAGAAAACAGTATGTGTTCTGCGTTCTCCGCCACAGTCTCACACGAGGCACAAACCATTGTATTATCATGACCATATTTACATAAGTATTCTCTGAAACAACCGTGCCCACTTAGCACCTGGGTCATATAAAAGTCTATTTCGCCATGCGATCTGCCTAGCCAAGCCTCGATACTCGGGATAAGCCGGAAAGTCCAGCGTCCCTTTGTCGACGTGGCCCAACGTTGTTGCCATTGGGTTAGGCTTTTATGGCGTTCGACCGCTGTCTCTTGTACTGAGAGGGCTGTGCCTTTATCTCGGGCCGTCTGATAGGTTCGCTGGACTTCGTTAGCCAGCAGGTCGGCAGGCATTATGCCAGCAATCACACAGGCCGCCTCATATGAAACAGTGCGGAAAGCGCTACAAACGCGTAGTGCACTAAGTCGAAATATGGAGTTCACATTTTTTGCATATGACGTATGCTGAAGCGCGTGGCCCCATACAGGGGCCGCGTACATAACCACTGATTGTGTGACCTTAGTTAGCAACTTCCTGCGATTTTGACCAGGTCCACCTATATTTGCCATTAATCTAGCTAGAGAACTGTGAACTGTTGCGGCTTTTTGTGTCACAGCTTCTATATGTAGTTTAAATGACAGCCTGGCATCTATCATAACACCTAAATACCGTACTGCAGGCATAGTTTCGAATACATACCCATTGATGTCTAGACGTGTAGTTTCCTTTTTCTTTCTGCTTGTTATAAGCACCCCTTCGGTTTTGTGAGCTGCCAATTGGAGCCCTTTGGTCTTGAGCCAGTCATCGATTAATATAGCCGTGTCTTTCGTGGCCAATTGAATTTTTTCTATGTCTTTCGCTACAATGGTAACCGCAATATCATCTGCGTATCCGATTACCTTCACTCCTTTTGGAACAGGTCGACGCAGGACTCCATCGTAAGCAATAATCCACAAAACTGGGCCGAGAACTGAGCCTTTGGGAACTCCTCTGCTGACGACATATCTATTTCTACCTAGATCAGTATTATAAAACAGAACTCTATCAGTAAGATAGCTATCTACTATATTTATAAGATAAGGTGGAGTATTTATTGCCTTTAATGCATTAATAATGTGCGACCACTTTAATGAGTTAAACGCGTTTTTTATGTCTAAGGTTACTACTGCGCAGTATTCCTTCGAACCGTACTTCCAGCGCTTGCCTGATATTGCTTCCTCCGCTATTTCAGTGACGCGACAAATAGCATCGACTGTGGATCTTCCCTTTCGAAACCCGTACTGGGCTTCCGACAAACATTGATAGGTGTCAATGTGTTGCAATAAGCGATCGCAAATTACACGTTCCAACAATTTGCCTAACGAATCTATCATACAAAGCGGTCTGTAAGAACCTGGATCACCTGTAGGCTTGTTGGGCTTTGGAAGCAACACTAACTTCTGCTTTTTCCACCTCCTCGGGAAAACGCCATTTTGCAGGCATATATTAACGACATGTGAGAAGGCCATAGGGGACTCAGCTACTGCCGCTCTGATGGCAATGTTCGGTATACCATCGGGACCCGGAGCCTTGCCGTTCTTTAGCCGTTCAGCTGCAGCTAGAATTTCATCCGGTATAACAGGTGGACAAATTGTCAATGTATTGTTATTCACAGGCCTCATTTGGGGGCTATCTTTGGGAAAAAGCGTTTCGACTATTTGCTTGAGCAGAGTGGGACATGTTGGCATCTGCTTTTGGCTACTTTTAAACTTTTTCATAACAATTTTGTAGGCGCCACCCCAAGGGTACTCGTCAATATCACTACAAAGATCTTTGAAACAAGATTTTTTGCTTGCCTTTATTGCATTTTTTAATCGTTTACGCAAGCATTTAAATTCATCTCTCAGAATATCAGATCTATTTCTTTGGTATCTTCTTCTGGCTTTGCTGCATTCAGACCGCAAGTCTGCGATTTCCGCATTCCACCAATAAACAGGGTTGCGGCTATTTTTGCGCACTTTTGTATTCATAGATGCATCACAAGCCCTAGCTAATACTTTATAAAGTTCATCGGATAGACTTTCTGCATTGTCCCGCATTTGTGTTACGCTTTTCATACCATCCAGTACCAACTTAAACATATCGAGATCAAATGAATTAGTGCACCAGGCATTTGCGTTGTTCTTCACATATCCACGAGACCTACTTCTCATGTAATCAACATCGATTATTACAGCCAAGTGATCGCTATGTGTGTAAATATCGCTTAGTTGCCAGGAAACGTTTGTCATCATTGATTCACTACAGAAAGCAATATCGATAATGGAACCTCTTCCATTTTTTTCGAAAGTATTTTTGTTCCCTCTATTCAATAGAAGCAAGTCTAATGTTGCAAAGGCTTTAAGAAGAGCGCGTCCTCGCTGATTTGTCTTGCTGCTGCCCCATTCTAGAGCCCACGCGTTAAAATCTCCGGCTATTATTTTGGGAGAGTACAAAATCGCGTCTTCAACCAGTCTATCCAGCAGAAGTTCAAATTCTTGCTGGCTAAGACTAGGAGGTGCATAACAGCTGTATATATAAGTACCGTCAATTTTGGTCCTTACAAAGAACTCATGGCTGTAAGGCTTTTCGGTAATGCATTTTTGCCCACACACCCATATTGCTGCTTTGCCTTTGTTATCAGGAATCCAAGTTCCCTTCCCAGAGTTCTTATATTGCTCGCTCAGAATGGCAATATCAATTTTTTCTTCGATTATTGTTTGATCCAATAGCTGCTGAGCAGCTTCACAGTGATTTAAATTCAGCTGCAGTATCTTCATATTTTTGATTTAGATTTATGTACGGCGCGTTGGAAGAAGGGGCACAGTTTACTCCCAGCAATATGGTTTTTTTCCACCTGATTGCTAGCTTTACAAAGCATGCATAGTGCCGTATTGCTGCATTGTTTAGCGTTATGACCTTTTTCTCCGCACTTAAAACAGCAACCACTGCGGTCTTCGTTTGTACAAGCCTTTGCTTGATGACCAAACTCCAAACATCTGTAGCATCTTGTCAGAATACTTTTTTCTCGAATGCGACACACCGACCATCCAATCTTAAGTTTTTTGGCTGCAATGATTTTCTGAGCTACGAGCTGAGGTAAGCCAAGCAGCGCTATTTGAGTCCCTGGATATCCTTTCCTGATCGTTTTTATCCAGTTTGGCTCAAAGTTTTGGTTTAAAACTTTTGCCTCTGAGATGGCTACAACTATCTCTTCCTTAGTTGTGATCTCATCGAGATCATGTATCTCTATATACATAAGTCTGCTTAGATAAAGCCGTAATTTCGGCTTCGTTACCTAAGAGACTTTGAACACCTTTTTTGAAAAGCTCTGTTTTTTCTTCATGCACATGGTTGAGCTCGAGAAGTATTTCTCCTTTCTGAGTTTTACGTACTCTTTTGACCTGTTCACCCATTTTACTTAAATCAGCACTGTTTTTCACCGATTTAAGCATATCGCTATATGACATGTCACCTGTCTTCTTAATGACAATGGCATTTGGTTTAACCAGCAAAGTATTCGATTTAGCCTTAATGATCTTCTTAGCTCTTGTTTGTACTATCCATTCACCTTCAGGGTCCTTATTTGAGGTTACCAGAGCTTCCCTATAAGACAGCGGTTTTTGCCCTTTGCCATCTTTTGAGACTACCGCCATACTGGACCGTTTGGGCGGGTTCATCTCATTTGTAATGGAGTCTTCTATGACTCTTTTTGATGTAACCTTAGTTTTTTTGAAAGGAGGCGAGGTTTACTTTACTTCACATACGCCTTTTGAAATCCTTAGTTTTTCATAAATTTCAACAATCTCATCAACCAAATCCCGAATCGGTTGATGAATGGAGCGCCTTGGCGGCGCCATCAAGTCGACAAGACTGCTCAATTTATTTCCTAAAAGGAGCAGCACGTTTGATTGCTCATTGCCTTCCTTTGCCAGATTCGGGCCCTGGCTAATGGCCAGCCTCACCCTATCAAGATCCGGCGGAGATGATCGGGCTCGCACTACCGACGGAGTATCGGATGTTAAAAAATTTCGCTCCACCATATCTATATTCGTGGACGGTGACCTCTGCATTTTGCCACTTGCCTTAAAAGGATCAGGCAAACCCGCGTTTTCCCCCATATTTCTTATTGCCCTCCTAGGTGCGTTGACATCACCAAAAGGAGGCAGCTTTTAAGTACCCGTCTGCGGGAAGTGATAAAAGCTTTCTAACCGGAAGTCTTCAAGCAGAAAGCTTTTAAGCTGAGCTTTTCGAAGCCTTCAAGCTTTTCTATGCTAAAAGCTTTCAGCAGCTTTGGTGTCTGATAAATCTATCAGCTTTATTCCAATGTCAAACTCAGCTGTTTAATTGGCGCCAAAAGTGTACTTGGAGCTCTTGCCAAAGTAAACAACCGATTTGTTTTTGTATTTTTGTTTTTAATATGAAACTCTTTAAAGGAATAATTTGTACGTGTGTGTAAACTTATGTGTGTGCTCATCTACACACACACACAACTACATGAAAGCCGTGCATAAGTGTGACCGCTGTACATTAGGGCGGGTCATTTATTGTCGGTTGATTTGAACTTTAGGCATAGAGGCCTAAACAGAGTGGCTGATGCGAACACTGTACATATATTAAGCTCAGATTCCTATTCCAATAATGAGCCAAATAGACATCGAATTGTTCCTTTATTCCCTGTCCTACCGACTCGAGACTACTGGAGTCTCAGTAGATAACCGAAAATTTGTAATCATCCTAGCTTGTGTACCACCGACTAAGCTTATCAGTTTACGTCCCTGTCAACAGATAAAAGTACATTACAGTAAACGTGTCGAAGGTGTAGAGTATTCTACTGGAGATGCCATTGGGTGACAAAGGCCCAGCGAACTTATTTAATTGGGCATTTGCTACCCACCATTTCTTTTTTACACCAAATATAATATCATATGATAGGAAACTTCTCTCGTTTGTTTGCTGCAAGAGCCCATAATCTCACTTTTGAGGCTGGCAACAAAACCGGATTAAAGTAAAATATCGTATTTAAGTGATGTTTATCTGCATGTAGGGTTTAAATCAGTGCTTTTCAAACGCGACAGCGCGCAAACACAATATTATATGCTTGTGTGCGTAAGCAAAGCAGCGATTGTTAGCACACTGTGGAAATTGAAGCTCATCTATATCTATTTCTGTTTTGTGGAGTTTAATTATCATAAGATCCTCTAAATGTGTATCAAACTATTTCTCTGTTTGCTTTAAATTATTTGTAAAATAATAATAATAATGCCTTTTAATACAATAATGGTTTTTTTGGCTAAAAACTCCGTAGCATATTATGCAATGTGCTTCCCCTTCCATATTTTCAATAAAAAAAATCTATTTCCTAAGTTGCATCTAATATTATGTAAATTTTTTTGTGTGTATTTTTTTTTAATGTTGCGCAGCGAGGTATTGCTTTGACAAAATGTGAATAGCAACTGAATGGATTTAATTTGCCGAATTAGCAGCAACGCGACGGCCGACCACCTAACATCGTTCGTTCTACGCAGTAACTTATAGTATACGTGTGCAAGCATTGCGTCGGCAGAGCTGGCCCATGGGATAGCAAATAAAATTTTTGATAAGCACTGGTTTAAATTTACATAGAACTGCAAAATTCCCAAAAAAAAAAACTCGATTAAAACTCCTAAATTAAATTTTTTCCATAGCAGCATTATAAAAAATGTTCATTTTGACAGCGCTCTCACAAAGGAAACAGTATCTTATCGGATTATCTATATTTTACACGTTGCGGGTTAAACATAAGAGAGGAGCGTTGGGGCTGAACTGCGGTAATTTGATATTGTGGATTTATGTTTTGAACACTTTGAAGACAGCAAGCGACAGGTAGCATCTGTCAAATATTATAATATACACACGAATGATAAAGAAGAAGACTGCGCCTTCCCAAAATATGTGATGTCACCATAGTGAATGAGCGAAGACTATCATTACTCAAAAAACCAACAACCGAGAAAAACTGTAGGGAAGTTACGAATTTGCATATACTCCCATAGTAAAATAAAATGTTTTTTGTTGTACTGAGCATTTCTGCATACTCAAATCGATTATATATTTTATGAGTGTTGGATAAACTCAGTTAAAAATAAGTTTAGTTATACTTAGTTCAATTAAATTTGTTGCAAACAAAACAAAGTAGTCAGTAAAGAGCCGATAGGTTAGATTCAATTCAACCCTTCAATATCGGCCGTTTAAAGTTGACTGAACAACTGCATACTGAGCTTACACTCAGCTTAAACGACAAACAAAGTTAAACTTGCACTGAAAAACTGGCTCTTAGTAAATGAGCGACACGTATATACATATGTGGTTGCACCTTAATGAGATAAATATTGAAAAAAAAATAAAAATTGAAGGTTTTGACGAGTTAAACGACGTTTGGTAATATTTTTATGGGTTGGACTTTTTTTTATAGTTTTGGTATTAAATTAAAATCTTTGTGGCAACGCTTTACTATATTGACGTCACACAACTGTCAAATCAGAAAGGTTTTGAGTAACGGTACCTCGGAAGGTTCAATTTTCTTTATCATTCTTGAAATACACACGTTCTTACGGCCATAGTTATTTAGACAACAGCACGATATCACGGCAGCAAGCTTGCCGTTGTCGTTGTCGCCAAATTAAATCCATTTCTAATTTTGCCGACGACAATGAGCAGCTGTAATGCTGCCACTAAAATGTGAAATGTAAAATTGTTGAATGTAAAATTGTTTAATGCGTCTTACGTTATTTTAATATCAAAAGCACACAATAGCTCTAATATTTCATATGTATGTATGTAATAACAATCGAACATTTGAAACGAATTAATCGACATTACTTATTTTTTGCACAAAAAATTTCACTTTGAACAAAATATTTTAACATTATGGAAGTGAAATATTTTAATGTGGCAACAAGAAATGAGCTGTTTGATATGTCGCTGATGTCTTCAAAATGTTTAAGAAGCTGGCTTCAACACGGCATTTGCAGACAAGGAAATTCCGCTGTCGTTACGACGTGAAGTGCATTCGTCTAAATGTTCAAAGCATTAGTCAGCTATTAGACAGAGCGTAAAAATTGTGCATTGTCGACTTTTTAAGATTCTCTACTTAAAACAAAAAAATACATACATTCATAAATAATAATTATAAGAAGACTTATCAAGTAATCTTTGGTGCACTAACTATAAAAATAATGCCAATATACTCTTATGCATTCATATGTATGTATGTTATGTATGCAAATGTGGTGATTTCTTGTAGAGGGGTCATCACGGACTCATTTTTCTGAACTTCACATACATAAATATTAAATTTTAGAAAACTATCAATATCAAGTCCAACAATCTTAATGTACACACTTATATGCATGCATATACTTACATACGAATATATACATACATATGTACATACATACGTTTTATCTATAAAAACTGTCCGCTGCATTATTATTTTAAATGGTAGAATTAAAAAAATTAATGACTATGTTATCAACCTTCGGAGGTTTATAATTTTTAATTTCGGCACATGATTTTACTTAAAAATACATATGTACATACGTGCCAATTGCATACATTTTTTTCGTTTAATTCAGCTTTCTTTTAAAGAATATGCTACATCCAATAATTCATGAAGTTATTTTCAATAAATGCTACGAGTATTACCCGCCAACTTTAAAATAGTACGTAAAATCTACGCGAATTTGAAAAACTCATTAATTATACTCGTACTCCAATTTGGACAGCGCGATGTATGTACATTTTTTTTTGAACCTAAAAATGTTATATTCAAAGTATTTTAGAGGGGGAACCTTTTGAATTTAATTAACCCGAATCACCCAGTTTTAATTAGTTTGTGATAGTGAGTGCATGTCAAAGTTAATAAAAAATGTGGAGTGAAAAAAAAAACCGGAAAAGAAAAAGTGGGCCATATGGCAACGCTAGGCAGACTAGACCACTGGTTTAGATTTGAATTTATTTGTTGTGTTTTATTACTTTTGTTGTTACTTGTGGGTCTTGTAAGGACTATATTGGTTTTGAATAGGTTAACATATGCTTGTTTTGTTCTAAGCTTTCTGAAGACCATTGTCGTTCCAAGAAGCACTGAACCTTTTGCAAGAATTGTGTTCTGTTAAGAAAAACGAGTTTTGAACAAATATCGAGCCACTTGAGCAGAATGGGAATCTAAGTGGTGAAGATGACTGCTTAAACTGCGATGTCGGACTTTGTTTTCCTTGCTTCGAATCATATCACACAAAACCCGAAAAACTGATATTTACAATATAAATTTTTATTTTTTTCATGAAAAGTAATAAAATGAATTATAGTTTACCTAGCGTTGCCATAAGGCAACAGGACATTTCAAGGACCCTGCATCCAGGACATAGAATCTAATGGTACAGTTTTCTTAGTTTGACCTAAAGCAAACTGCAAAAAAAAATCGTATCGAAATTCTACAAAAAATTTACGTAGGGTGATTCGGGTTAATAAAATTGCTTATTTGTAATACATAGATACTTGTAAAACAATTAAATGCATAGTAATCAGACAGTCAGTTTTTTTTTTGGTATTTGCTTTTTTGGGAAGGGACAGTCTGGACATTGTATTGTACATATGTATGTACATACATATGGATACGGCTCTAATCTATTTCATACTCAATGATTACTTACATTCAGTGGACGACTGAATTTCTTTCTGACTAATTATTAAGTTTTCGAGCAAAACTCTTTGGCATTCACACACAATTTGCGCCTCAATTAGTAACAGGCAATAAAAACTGCCTTCGTTTGAGGTTTCTGGTAGAAATTAATAAATGGAAGATAAATAGAATATTAAGTAGGTTCCAAAACCAAGCAGCAGAGGGTTGCATTGATATTTCGATTAAATTTTCTTTGAGTTTAAAACTAATCAATCAATAAAGAGTCGAAATTGTGTAGGGTAAATTGAGTTCAATTAGCACCTTGATTGAGAAAACCTGGCTAACTGCTCCACTAGCTGCGTGTTTGAAACGTAAATCTAACAAATTCTCATCAAAATGAGATGTCTCTCAATAATATCCATTTTGCAAACAGCAAAACCTCACAGCTTTATCGATCAACGACACAAATGAAATATTGTTGAACATTTGGTAATTTTAGTATATTTATATATTGTCTCTTATTATTATATATATTCTAGAAACTGCTTAAATAGGCTCTCTGCACATGTACTGTCACTTCATCGTTTTGCACTTAACTTGTCATGACGAGTCTTACTTCATAAAGGAAGCAGTCACAAGTATAGTTAATTTGTGTGTATCAAAGCCCTGATTTAATTGGTATTTCGTAAAATTTTGGCATTACTTTTGATCTTAGCTTGGCAGATAACGATACAAAATTCGGTATTAGTATGTAGCTCATGTGTCATCTTAATGTAAGCTTCGGCCAACAACACTACATATTGAGGAGGCACCTCTGAAAAAACATTTGAAGCTGGGTTTCGAAAAAAATCCCATCTACGTATATTTAATGCAGTTATAGATACTGATGTAAGTAATTTGTATTATTGTTCTTTTATTTTGGTCTCAATAAATATAATTTGAATTTGAATTATAGATACTGGATATAGTAACAAATTGCAATTTCTTTAAAGGCCTTGAAACGATATAAATGTACGAATGTATGTACATAACATAGATTTGCTGAACGAAGCGAAGGCATTCAAAGTGTCTCCAAAGATGCGTGAAGTGTTCCAGTTCGGAAAGCTAGATTTTCCATAAATTTTAACAAAATTGCACAACAAGACTGCATAAAACAAAGATGATAACAATTATTTCTCTACCGAAACGATATATATATATTATATATGTATGTAAATACGCAGAATGCAATACCCTGTCAGAAAAATAACAAGTAAATTAAATAATAATATTTTCAATAAAACATATATTGTAGAAAAGACTTACAGTTTTTTACTGAAAAAATTTCTTTCATATTTCTTTAATATAATTCCTTCGTGTTGGAAAACAAAAAAAAAATATTAGATATTAGCAAAAACAGGGGTAATTTTCCCGTTTGCCAAAATGCCCAAACCTAAAGAGAATATCTTCTGGACTAAATCGTTAATACATTACTTCAAATGCCTTATTATTAAATCCATGCTATTGAAATTTCAAAACGTATTATATAGGAAAATTTGGAAATTTATGGGCTCTACTTGTTTTCAAAATAGGGAGCTGAAAAGTCACATATGTAT
Organism: Philophylla caesio; assembly: GCA_963971545.1. NCBI lineage: Eukaryota > Metazoa > Arthropoda > Insecta > Diptera > Tephritidae > Philophylla > Philophylla caesio. The sequence goes on along the minus strand of OZ020606.1, from coordinate 33,510,836 downwards.
TTATTTTTATTTACCAGCCGAATGTACCTAGGCAAACACACGTATGTGATTCGGTAGCCCAGAATATGTAAGTTATCCAGAGATATATTTACATTTACTGTAAATTTAAATTTGTAAGTCTTAAGAGTTTATTAAATTGAAAATAGTATAATTCGCAAAATGAGTAAATATTGAGTTCTGTATTTATTGCTTTCGATTTAAATGTATATTTATATGTATATGTATATGTATCTATGTGCATATGTACATATTTACCCACTTCCTGATTTCTGACACAACGTCATAGCTTTCTAGTTTCCGCGTTTAGTTATTTCGTATTATTTTTTTTACAACGCACTGGAGTTCTTGAAGTTATCTTATCATTGACTTCATCATTCATATTGCATACGTTAACAATTGTTTGAATCAAAAGGATAAATCATCGAAATCTTATTTTTGATACAAATACAAATATTTGTATCCATGCTTGGTACATGATTTCGTACTAAATAGTATCACGATGGCCTAGCTTCAACAGAAGTTTTAGATTTTTAATGATTTTAATTCAAATTACAATAAAAAGAACTTAAACATACAGAGCACATGTGTTTTTTAGACACGTGATTTTTAAGAAGAAATAAAACGCATATAATTTAATGCTATGGCCAAGAATTTATAATAAAGATCAGGGTCTGCCATTATGTTTTAAAAATGATTTCGGGCAAGTGACCGCCGCAGCTGGCTCGAATAAATTCCAGCCGAGAGGCCCAATTTTCGACCACTTTTAGCAGCAATTTTGGCCGTATGTCACCAATAACGCGCCGAATATTCTCTTCCAAGGCGTCTTTAAATGGCAAACCAAACTGAGTATAAATCAAGTAACTGCTGTCAAAAAGACCAACTCTAAAAAAAGTATTGCCTCATTGAACAGACATCACTTAAAAACGCTTGTATAAACTGATTTTGAATACGATTTGAAATGCTGCAGTGAATTCACTCACACTCACACTTCGGTTTGAAGGAGCCCATAAACGTCTAGATTTATCGATTCAAATCAGTTGATATACATACTTTAAAGTCGAATGCTTAAACACGAGGAAATAAAGTGTATTGAGCCGATACGATATCGCCGAATGCTTCGTAAAAACAAGGTATATGTATGTATGTATGTGCATACATAGGCCATGATAGGCTTGCAGTGAGGAAAAGAAGTTATTAGTAAATTACTTTTGAATTTTAATTGAAATTATTTAAATACCCAAAAAATTCCTGCAGGGTATCTATGTTTGAACTTGAATATAAATATGTATGTACATACATATAAACTTTTATTTGTGCAACAGAAGTCGAACAGTTAATAATCAGACGTGATATTGATATGTATACACACCTACTTTAATCACTCACTCTTGTATGTACATACATATGTTAATACATATTATAAATATATTTATGTGTATAACAATAACAAGAATTTATGGTTCGATGTGATTTATCATGCACATTATACATATGTATGTATGTACATATATTTATATGTTATCATTAGGGTGTCTTTTATTACCCAATCAAGTTTTTTTTGATGCAGCCTCGTTAAATTAAACTTCCCGCTCTCAGAACATGTATGTATGTATTTAATATCAAATTCCCTTAATTTTAATATTAAACCTTGCTGCAATCACATTACATTTCCCAAGCAAATTGCATGGGATTTTTAAACTTTAAACATACTATATTTTTAATGCGAATTTGATTCTTTGCATTTGCCATGCGGTATATAGTAGGAATTATCAAGACCTAACAGTAATTTTTAACTCCTTAATATTTTAGAATTTTTTATTGTTTAAGGAAGATGAAATAAACACAACAGCCAACTCGGCTAGCGTAGCACAATAGGTAGCGTATTGGCTCTGCAACTCCGAGCTCCCGGGTTCAAAGCCTGAGAGAAGTGGTTATGAAAATTAAATTAAAAATAATTTAATTTAATAATCAAAAAGAAGTCTGATGAGGAAATGTGGTGATTTCCGAAATAGTACTATAACTTCAACCATTAAAAGCTGTTGTTGTTTTTTCACAAAAAAATCTTCCATAAACTGGCCTTGAGCTCAATAAAAAATTCTAAAATATTAACATTTACTAGGCCAACAGAAAAATGAACAAACATTGAATAATAATTTTCGGCAATGTAAAAACCTCAAGTTCAATCTTGAATAACTCTCGGAAAAGTAAATTTACCAAAAAAATATTGTAGAGCGTACAATCTTCTTTAAAAATATTATTGATTTGCTTTAATTAAAATTAAATGCTAGAAGTTCAAAAACCGCGTGTAATTCATAAGGAAAATGTAACGCGATTTTCACATGGTTTAATTTGAATATTAAGAATTTTTTTGGATTGTATGCTGGTTTTTAGGAACCATTAAAAGCCAACTTGTGAAACAACGGACACCCTTATGTACTTACATACAGTTTTGGAAAAATTAATAGGGACATTCCCTTGTTACTCTTTACTATTCCATAACTTCGCATATTTTTAAGCTATTTTTTTGAAATCAACTGTAAACTTACGTTAGTTAACGTTACTTTATTCAATAAGAACTTGAAGCATAGTAGGAGACACGCTTATGAAAATTGCGTTTTAAAGTTTATGCACTTGTTCTGGAATGGAAAAAATAATAGGGACAGGATCAGTTTTGCCGTTTGCGTTAAAGCATTGCCGAAATTTCCGAAAAATATTTGTATTAACTCAAAGTGATTTGCTGTGTCATAAGTTTTGAATAGATATTGCTAAAAAAATTCAAAGTATCACAGGGACGACGAAAATTCGTTCCAAAACCAATCATTTAACACTCTGTCGGAAACAACAACAACAAAAGATCAGAATACCTCAATATCCTTTAGAGTGTAATGTTGCCCTAATTAGAGCATCACATCCCGCTCAGATGGGACAACTCTTATACACAACAACGATCCGAAACATGCGTCCAGGGTTGTTAAATCTTGTTTTGAACGAATACAAGTTGGTCTTTTTAATTTGCCTTAACAATCATCGGACTTCAAACCCATACAACATCTATGGGGAGAAATAAAAAAAATGTCTCTAGGTGGACAAAGATGGAAAAATAAGCAAGAGCTGTGGGGAAAAATACAGAAAGCTTGGTACTCCACACCGGTCAGAATTTGTGCTGATTTGGTCAACTACATGTCGCGAAGCCGTCAGGAGGTCATTAGAACTAAAGGAGCTTCAACTGAAATGATTTCATAGTTAAATTTGGAAATAAATATTTTTTAATGTTTGTTTTTATTATTTTTTCCAATATTCATTTTTATTTTTTAAATCAAAATTATCAAATTAAAACCACTCAATAATTATTGAATAAACTAGCAAACCAAAGTTGTGTCCTTATTATTTTTTCCAATACTGTACATACATTGGGCTTTGAAATCATATCACATTCTTGATATTATTAACACATTCGTTTACATATGTAGGCTTATACCCAGTTGGAAATGTCATGCATAGTAATGTACCCAGGAATGTATAGGCCTTAGGTTCTATGTATTCAATAACCTTTTTACTCTCGGCAATGTCCTAGGAAAGTAATTTGTCGCGTGTCGTCATATTATTCGTATGAAATTTAGAAATCCCAATTCGACCGGAAATCAATCTCCAAACAGCAGGTAGGCATCAACCCATTCATAAAAGATTGAATAGATTTTTTATTATACACATTACCCAATCGCTTACTTTAGGATGCATCGTTTCATTTCTTGAAATATTTTCGTGTTGGAAAAAGGTAAAGGCATTACTTATTTTCCTACTGAGTACATAGTACAAGTATACATATGTATGTAAGCAATTAAACGTACATACATACATGTGTGGGTATATGTTACATATCAATTAAATGTCTCATTTATAACTGATCGACTTCTGTTACTTTGTATGCTTGGATTCATCAACACACTGCTGTGAAATGGAGGTTTCAACTTGATAAATGGTATTACTTTAAAGTTTCCTTCAGTTTATCCACAGCAGACTTTATAGAGTTTGAACGTATGGTTGACTGAAAGGTTCCATCTGAGATTTTGGAGCTTTAATGCTGAAAACCGAAAAAGTTCAAGAACAGGTGTTATATAATTACTTTACTATTATTACACATATTTTTTAGGCGCGTAGTTACAATCCATATAAAGGTTTTAAGGACTGGAGTAATAAGAGGACTAGCTATTATTAGAACCATAATAAATTAAAGTTTTTTTAAATCTAAAAACTTGTGTTCAAAGTCGCTGCACACTTTTGAAGGCATTAGGAAGAAATGTAAAATGTATTACTTCTTAGACACTTTTATAAATTTTTCATCGTTAACGATTTTCCAGCCAGATTTTGGTAAGTTGAATGCGTATACACAGAGAACATTATGTTAATAACTTCTTGAGATATTAGGAATTAACCTTAAAAAATGAGAGTAGGACGAGTAATTTTAAGAAATTGGGTTTGAGGCAGAAAACGACCTTGCGAAGCCTCTGATTAATATTTTTCCACGAAATTTTCAGGGATTGATTTTAATAGAAATTGATTATAAAGTATAAGAAGAAGAAATAATATTACTAATTAGGAATTTTTATTTTGTTTCTGGTCAGCGTCATTTCAAGGGAAGCCATGCGAATTTTGAAGCTTGAATTAAAATGCGCGATATTTAGTGAACAGAAACATATGAGCATGCGCTGAGAATCACACGATTTGCCAAATATATTCGAAGATTCTGAACCAAAAACTCACTGCTACATATGTACATAGGAGGAGACAAACAAAAGTTTGCTTAGTTGACCAAACAAAAAAAACAAAGAATCATTTCGTATTTATTCTTAATCTTTGTCTATTTTTATTCGCCATTAATTTCAATGCTTTTTGAAGCCTATAAATTCACTTTTCAAAAAGCATTCTTTTAAATCTCCGCGTTGCTGTTGAACATCTTTGCCTTCAAATTTCTTTTTATTCTTGGAAATAACCAGAAATCACAAGGGCTAGATTCGGAGAATACAGGGTCCGCATATAACAATTATTTATGAAAACTGTCATTAAAAATTTCACTATGAAGGAAATGTTCTACAGCAAAGTAAAGTATACCAATCGATTTCTTTTTTCAGCGAGAATCAAATTACAAATAACAGTAATTTTTGATTTTTATTTAATAAATCCAAAATCATTTTTTTTTTTAAATTTTATTTAATAAATGCGAAATAAAGTTATTTTTGATTTTTTTGTAAAAATCAAGTATAACCAGTTATTTTTGATTTTTATTTTACAAGTCTTATGATAACAGTTATTGAAGACTTTTATTTATATCAATAGAAATCAGTCACTGGCTTTTAATTTTTAAGTCAAACTTATACAAGTTTTTGTATAGTCATAGCAAATGGTTGATAAGACTAAAACGCCTTAAGCTGATCCATATGCTTATAAATAAAAAAAAATATGAATAAATATTAAAATTTGTATGTCTGATTATTATTGTTAAGCCGATCAATAACAAAAATATCCTACTGTCTCCCAACAACTTCTTTCCTGCGAAAAATGATAATAATTTTTATAAGTATGACTTAAAAAATAAAAGTCAGGTTATCATAAGACATATAAAATAAAAATTAAAAATAACTTTTATTGGTAGATTATTTTATTAAAAATTATTATTATTTATGCTTTATAAAATAAAAATCAAACATAACTGTTATTTAAGGAGTAATTAAATAAAAGTCTCAAAATAATCGTTAATGAGCGATTTTTTAAATAAAAATTGTAACTGTTACGGTCCCTGGGGGAATATGATGCTGGTCGTATTTTTTCCATGCCAGAGATCACAATAAAGTTACTCGCGGCTGGCTCGTTCTCATGATGTTAACAATAGCGTCGCAATTCCTTTTCTTCCTGTTCTCCAAAAAATTTGTAAAAACTTTTGGTAGGCAGCCTTCGGTAACCATTTCACAGCTATGAATATGTTCGGGTGAAGTAAATAGGCGTCATTAATATTGTTGCTGATTTTGGTTGGTTAGCTTTAAGGGGTGGGTTTGCTCCTATTGGGCTCCATACCATGGACTGTTGTTTGCCTTCTGAATCGTACCAATAACGACTTTACTAAAGTTGCTAAACTACTAATTTCTGAATTTATTAAGGAAAAATTAAAAAAAAATTCAATCGAACCTCTTCGAACCATCGAGCAGATTTCTTCGTGTATTCAAGATGATTACTTAATATTCGTGGGATTCAAGCCGAAGTCATCACGAATCATTCCATGAATCAAACGTGGATCTGGATCAACTTTCACTAGAGCGACAGTGACGTCAGCAGTAAACGATTTTAGTCTCCGGGCTCATCCTCTACGGAAAAAATTTCCCGTTTAAAATCTTAGAAACCATTTAGAAAAAGTCTGTATAGACGGTGCGTATACTATCGTCAGATATTTTGCATTTTATAACTATATCTTAACCGATTGTTCTGAAATTTAGAATGAAGTGTCTCGCAAGACAATTGCAAAGGATTTGTATTTTTAATTTTATTTAAAAAATTTTGAGAGTCACAAACTTAGCGAATTTTTATTAGTTCCCCCATATATGTTTGTATGAGTTCAAGATATTTCGTAAACGAAATTTATTTTTTAATCATTGTCATTCCTCATATTCAACATACAAGTAAGTGACAGCAATCTCAGTTAAGTAAAAAATTTAAAATAGAATTTTTGCGTCTATCGCTTTTTCTTATCCCCAATTTACTGTCACATATTGTCGACTTAACAGTGTCATCCTACAAAATACTTTGTTTTTTTTTTCATTATATTTTAGGTCATATTAACGAAGCTCAAAATAAAGAGAGCCGCCGATTCGTTCAAGCAAAGCAATGACAATAATCATAGACTAATTACCTACATACATCTCTTCTTCTTTCATTGGCTCGATAACCGCCTATGTTATATCTCTCTTTCGCCAACAGGCGCCAGTTGGAAATATCAAGCGTAACCAAGTCCCTTACCGCCTGGTCTTTCCAACGCAGGGGAGGCCTCCCTTTTCCCCTGCTACCACCGGCGGGTTCCACGTCGAATACTTTCAGAGCTGGAGCGCTTTCATACATTCGAACGACATGACCAAGCAAGCGAAGCCGCTGGATCCTAATTCGCTGCACTATATCTATGTCGTCATAAAGCTTGTACAGCTCATCGTTCCATCTTCTACGGTATTCACCATCGCAAAGGCCCATAAATCTATTGGAGAATCTTTCTCTCGAACACTCCTAGACCTTGTCATCAGATATCTTCATCGTCCATGCTTCTGCGCCATACATTAGGACGGGCATAATGAGAGACTTATAGAGTATGGTTTTTGTCCGTTGAGAGAGGGCTTTACTGCTCAGTTGCCTACTCAGTCCGAAGTAGCACTTGTTGGCAAGAGTGATCCTCCTTTGGATTTCGAGGCTGACATTATTATTGATGTTAATGCTGGTTCCTAAGTAAACGAAGTCTTCTACTTTTTCAAAGTTATAACTGTCAACAGTGATGTTTGATCCCAGTCATGAACGTGCCGACTGTTTATTTGATTGCAGGAGATACTTACTTCGTCTTGCCCTCGTTCTCCTCCACACCCATTCGCTTTGATTCTCTATCCAGTTTGGAGAAGGCAGAACTAACTGCGCGGTTGTTACGGCCGATGATATCAATGTCATCGGCGTACGCCAGCAATTGCACAATCTTATAAAAGATGGTGCCTGATCGATTTAGTTCTGCGGCTCGAATTATCTTCTCCAGCATCAGGTTAAAGAAATCGCACGACAAAGAGTCACCCTGTCTGAAACGTCCTTTGGTATCAAACGGCTCGGAGAGGTCCTTCCCAATCCTGACGGAGCTTACAAAGGGATTGGGAGTGTCAAAACTCGAATGTCAATAGTGAGCAAACCTTTAATAATTGAATCATGCATTTGTGCTAAACTTAAAAACATTCGACACAATTTAATTTTCATTAACATTTTTACAAGCAATATGCGATTCAAAAATAAACACACAAGTGTTTTATTTTCTACTTTGTGTCAACGAAGATATTCAAAGAACAATATGCAACAAAAATTAATCATCAAAAATTAAGTTGATGTGTTGAGTAATCATCGCCAATTCTTAAGTAAAGTTAAGTTAAGGCTGGACGAACTGAGCCTTAACTGAGCCTTAACTGTTAAAAGATGCACAACAAATTCACTAGCTTTTATTGACGAGAGTTGCTACCGGTGTTGCTACCAGTGTTGCTAGTTTAGGCCTTATGAGGCTAGAGTAAGCAGCCCTTAATTATAAATTCAGCGTTACGCCTGCGCTTACCCAGCAATGTACTCGTAGATACACTTATATAAGTTAATTTATATTCTGTTCAAAATACGCTTAAAATAGTAAAATCGAACGTATTTGATCTTTTTGGTATCGAAGAGTCCAAATATTCAGCAAATGAGGTAAGAATGATTGAATTTAAATGGAGGCGACTTTTGTCGTAAGATTGGGTAAGGCTGACTTCAACAGTTAAATTTTAGATAGACGTGACCGAGTTTAAAAACGCATTACTTTTGAAATTGAGCAAATATTAAGTGCATTGAAACTAGTAAAGATAAAATTACAATTAAAATGCTTAGCTCATTGCTAAACATTTGTTGCTCGTTAAAAATAGAATGACTATGTATAGGCTCTGTGGTCGAGTTAGTAGCGGTGCGTGCTATAACTCGATATGCCGTTGAGTTCGAGGTTCGAATCTCAGTCAGAGCAAGTAAAATCTTAATCATAGAAAAAGTTTTTTCTAATAGCGGCCACCCTTCGGCAGGCAATGGCAAACCTCTGAGGGTGTTTCTGCCCTGAAAAGGCTTCTCATTAAATACATCTGCCGTTCGGAGTCGGCACAAAACTGTAGGTCCCTCCAATTGTGATATAATATAAAGACGCACACCACAAATGTTGGGAGAAGCTCGGCCAAACACTGAGCTATATAGTGTAAGCGCCAAAATTATATATTATATGTATAGGCTCTCGTGATGTATGTATATTTAAACAGTAGTTCATCTGGTGAAGGGGCCTTTTTTAAGCTTTTTTGAGAGGCATTTAGCTTTTTTATTAGGTCGATCTAGCTTTTATTTATTTTTGAAGTCCTGGCAGCACTGGTTGCTTGCTATCTTTCCATTGAGATTAGAAACTTTTCAGACCACCCTCGTATGTGACAAGGAAAATATTACGGGAGCTACGTGTTTCATGCAAAATATGGCCATAAATAGAAAACAGTGCCTAGAGTTTTAAAATTTGATAAGCTTATCTGATGAATATTAGAAAAATTATAATTTGTTTTTTTTTTCCGTTCACACTATGTACATATGTAGCTCAGTCTTTGGCCGAGCTTCTTCTACCATTTGTGGTGTATGTCTTTTATTTTGTACCACAAATGTAGGTACCTACAGTTTTGTGCCAACTCCGAACGGAAGATGTATTTTTATGAGAAGTTTTTCGTTGCAGAAATACCTTCGGAGGTTTGTCATTGCCTGCTGACAATTAAAATTGGTTGTTTTTCAATTTTGTTTTGATCTCATTATTCGTTATATTTGTAAGCCAAAATTTTAGTACTTTTATTTCTCAAATTGTGCAGATTGAGCCAAATTTTGATCTTTATTACGGCTTCGGAATTTTCTAAAACCGAACTGTTCTGATACATATAATCCTTTCAATAATTTTCCCAAGAATGCATGAACATTCATAACTGATTAATGGTAGTTTTGTGCAAATGTACACATACAAATAATATTAATATTACATATCATATACATATGATCCAACAAATGCTGTACAGTTACAGTGGCAAGTAAGCTCCCTGACTTAAAATACTGCCCGTCATACAAATAGACAATCATAAACATATGTACATACATACATAAGTACATACATACATAGAAGCTGGTATGTATGACCTAGGTATCGCTTACGTAAGAGCAAGAGTTGGAGCCCGAGATCCTCGATTAATTAATTAAAAATATAATAAATCGTGAAAATTCAAGATAAAAATAGTGACGGTCGCGAGTGTAAATACCTGTGTTGTGGAAGAAAACCGATTTGCAAGGCTAATACCACAGACAGTGGGCGTTTTAAACAAATTTGCCAAAATCCGAATTATTTATTTTCGCAAATATAATAAATTACTGAGAGTGAGAGACGAATCCTCTCCCTGTGGTGCACAATTTAAGGCCGGCGAAAGTCTGTGAAAAGGGACAGAAGGGAAACAGGTAAGTGAGGAAAGTTAAAAAGTGGTGCCAAGCGTATTGCTCTAAGCAAAGGCCTGCACCAATCGGACTCTTCTTCACCACGCGGTGATTATGCTGGGCTGGGTAACTATAATGGATAATTCTGCCAAAAACCCTGAAATCCGGTGCGCCAGTCATTGTCGGAAAATTCTACTCCTTTCCAACGAAGTGCAATGACTGCGAGATCCTCCGTATGCAACACCACACCTTCGCGCTTAGCCAGCGAAAACGCGAATGTCGATAACAGCGAATATGAAGTTGATAACGCAGCACGCAAAGAGAATGCAATCTCAACGGACTCGGAGAGAATTAAAGCAATCGCCAAATCAGGCCAAACGCTTAAAAGCGCTCTCTGCATGATGAGAGAAAAAATCACAAAAATGAGAAGGATAATGGATAACCAAAGACATGTAAATCCGCAGATGAAGAATGAGCTGACTAGCATCTCCAAACTATGTGAGTTATTTTTAGAGAGTAGCGATTTAACACCAACGGTAATTAACTTCTCAGTGAAGTCGACGCAAACAGATGAGCCAGCGAATGAGAAACCCGCCGGCAAAAGGGGTTGGGCATCGATCGAAAGTGAAAAGTCCCTACAACCATTAGAGAACCGTAACCGGGTAAATTCTCCTAAAGAGCAAGCTGATCTACCTAGCCGTCAAATTCTGAGTAAGAACCAATCAGCAGCCAAGAGAAATAGTGGTAAGCAGCTGTTGGTTGAAAATGGCGGTAGAGCCACTGAGAACTCAGAATGGACTACGGTAAAAAATACTACACGTCAGAGAAAAAAGCCAACTCGCCCTGATGCTATTGTAATAAAATCATCAGGAGAGTGGTCTTATGCAGACATCCTAAAGCTAGTAAAAAGCGAAGAAATCTTAAAAGGATTGAGCGAATCGGTTCAGAAAATTAGAAAAACCGCAAATGGTGATCTCCTGTTCCAGCTCAAGCAGAACGATGATGCTAACACCGAGAAACTACATACGGCGGTAAAAGAGGTTCTAACAGGCAAAGCAGATGTTAAAACTCTTATGGAACTGGTGCCAGTTGAAATTCACGACATCGACGAAGTTACCACTCCCGATGAAGTGTGCTCCGCCATTAACATGCAGTGTGGTTCTGCTCAATTGCAACAATCCAACATAAAATCTATGCGGAAGGCCTACGGAGGTACACAAACGGAAACTTTACTGCTGCCCGAAAGTGTAACTAACAAGCTGCTAAAAAAGGGTAAGGTCATAATCGGGAGTGGTAATATGTAGAATTCGACAAAAAATCTAACCAGAGCGTTACTATAAATGTTGTGACTTTGGTCATATCTCAAAGAACTGCCGAAGCAGCGACGACTTCAGCAAATTATGCTTCAAGTATGGCCTACCTGGTCATAAGCTTACAAAGCGAAGTCACCACCATGCTGGGTTCAAGATACAAGCGGAAAAGCGGCCCTATGGGCAAAGATAATATGATACGAAACTCTTTGTTTCGAGAGAGCGCTGTCAAAAGGCGCATTTTTTATAACATTTTCCAAAAGAGCCACTCTGTAGAAATAGTATCGGGGATTTTTATTTCATTTTTTGGAGATTTTGCAGTTTCTTCGCCACCGTTGAGGTTTGCTAACAGAATAAAGGAAAATGCAATTACAATAAGAATATATAAGAGATATTATTTACCTTTATGCCAAAAGATCATTTATAAATATGAAATCAAATAAAATATCGCAGAAATGCATATTTTGCAAAAACTTGTATATATGCATTAAACAAATAATTTAAGATAAAGCGCGTTTTCATATACATAAATATACATACACATATACCATGTATATTAAAATGCAATTTATACCGAGTTTGCTTTAAAAAAATTGTTTTAGGGATATCTTTTTAATATAAAATACAATATTTGTATGTAAATCAAAACCTTTATACTCTGTAAAAATTTATATATTAAATTTAACTCTTAATTTAGAGATTTTAAGATGATTTTTATTTATACATTTTTCAATAATGGCAATGAGAAGAAATGAGGTTTGGGAGTTTTTTTGTTTTTGGATATTATGCAGTTTCCACACCACCATCGAGGTATGCAAAAGGCGCGTTAGCGAAGTTATTTTTGGGTGCTCGGTTCCCCAGTAGGCCTATATCACCCATATAAATACATATATATGTATATACAAATCACAAAGTATTATAAATTAAAATTAACATAACAAAATATGAAAAATATTCCAATATCATAAATAAAAATAAATTAAAATCACATCGGCAAACCAAAACGTTGGACAAAACAAAATATCACAAACAATTCAAAATTTACTGTTAAACCTTAAAAAATTGCACAAAGTAATGAAACAAAACAAAAGTTACAAAGATGTCATATATACATATATACAAATGGTTAATATGGGGATAAAAATCATATCTAAATATATATAAATAATAAGAAATACAATAAGCAATATTAAGAAATACAATAACAAAAAATAAAATAATACGCAACCCACACCCAGTTGTCAGTGATATTTACTTAAGTACTTAATTATTTTACTAAATCAGAAGCCGAAGAGGAAATAAGAGGTTCGGAAAATTCTAAAAACAAAGTATTCATACATACATATTTCAAAAATTAAGTTAAACAAAGCAGACGCACATATGTTTCCGTGAAATTTTGAAGCTATTTTGCCATCTCTACTCTACCTACTCTATATTTCCTACATATGGGAGACACATAGTATTTTCGACCGAAAATTAGGGATGCTAAGATTTCTATTGAAAAATTTTAATAAGAAAAAAATTTTAATTCTAACAAAAAGGGTTAATACAAAGTTACTATCGCAGTTATCACAACATACGTATGGTCTGACATCCTTCATTTTGTCGAATAAAATCTGCCCTACACCTATCCTATGACAAGTTGAATCAAATTCTTTCAAGAAAATAACTTCTAACTGCTTTAAATATTCTAAAAATCCCTGAGGCGGTCTTACTAAATTGCACCTGTCAACTTGTCTTTGCTGAATGAAATAGAATTCGCTAGAGTGATCATCATCTAATAAATAAGGTAAGGGTTGGGAACAAGCGTGCGTCTTATGGATTTTCAAATAGAGGTAACCGCAAAAATAAGAATACGCATTTTCTTTAAGGAAATCTACTTCTACATCTTCTAGTTCGGATTGCTCTTCTATTCTAACCCTATTAAAACTATGATCCGGTCGTGGTAGGCCCTGAAATTCTTGCCAAGAGAGGTCCCGCACTAGATTGTCATTGCACACGCTTGCTAGAATTTGGTTAGATTGTTCAGGGGAAAAGCATTCGTTATGCGAGGCGGGTTCGCAGTTTCCGTTAACTACAATATTGGCGTATCGTAACCCCCAAGACTTCCTAAATAAATTGCAGAACATGTAAGGTGTTATCCTAACACTTCTGCCACCCCCCCTTCTAATTTGTCCGAAATAATGCTCTAAACTGTCCTGACAAAGTCTTCTCGTCTGTAGGTCACTGAAGCCTGAGAGTGACAAAAATCGCCACAAACGTCGTAAACTATTAATATTTAAGATCCAACCCTTAATGTAATTAAAAGAGGAAGTGATGTCAGACCCATTCTCATCTCTAACCCTAATTGTCTTTAAAATTTCCTCAGCCTGATCTAGAAATTGAATTTGTTGCAATGTGGCCGAAAATACTTTCTTTGATGGCAAAATAGCTTCAAAATTGCGACTATTAAAAATATCGAACAATTTATTAAAAAATATAATATATTCCGCGGTATTTAAAAAGCGAGCGCTGGGACACGTCAAAAGCCCTGAGCTATATGAAGCCAGCATCCCCGAAGCTACGGTATCGCTCAATACCTGGGATGCCAGCTTCACGCTAATTTTTTGAAAATTTTTAGGAAACATATGTATGTGCGTCGGTAAGCTTTGGAGCACAATGAACGGGATTTTGAGAATCTTTGTTGTAGAAATAAACAATATCAGACCAACTAACCGAACGCGATTTAAAGCTGACTCTGTTTTTAGAACTTTCCAGGCAATTTCTAGTACTTTTTAGGAGATGGGGGCTATCAAAAAAAAAGAAAATGTCCTTGCCATTCACCTGAAAATGTGGGCACTCTTCTGAAACTCCTAAAATCCTAGATAAATAAAGAAAATTAGATCCCTGATCACAAGCGAAGTGGCAAGGTATGAGAGCTATATTTTGCAATTGGGTGATGGCCTCAAAAATATACTTTTTGGCAACATCCCCTTTACAGGAACCATGGACAATAAAGTATGACAATGGGTGGGCCCAAGGCATCCCTCCAATGCCTTGGACCATGAGAGTCATTGCGCTATTACCTAATCTAGACGTACGATTTTCATCGCCGTAGTCCTCAACTCCTATAATTTTATCAAACTTTGGGACATATTGCAAATGACTCTTAAGTGCCATTTCGTCACACAAAATCGACACAAACCTTTGGTCCTGCGTAAAGCCCCGACTTCTTAACTCTAAGCACTTCAAAGAACTATTATTACAACCTGGGTCTCGAGGCCATCCGGAAACAAACTCGTCTAGTGTTTGTTCTTCCGGAAACCTAAGGAGAGGCTTTAGGTGTCTATAAGCTAAAGGCGAAAGAAAGTATACTCCTAAAGCCAAAGTTTTAAAATAACTATCGTATCTACGACCTTTTGGTTGGCGACTACAATTCTTCAAACTATGTTCCACTATACTGCTAACCTGCGGAGGAAGATTTCTAACTAAATTCCTATTGACGCTAGAGCCCTCATCTAAATCGCTAACTTCTTTTTCCAGATTTTTTAACTTTATTGCCATTTCTGCTAACTGAACTCGTAAATAGCTAATCTCTTGGCTCTTTTCTTCTAATCTAACCCTCAACCTAGCATTTTCCTCCATAATTTTCTGCTCTCTACCTGCGAAAGATGTCAAACTCATATTCGTTTGACATCCTTTATCTAAATAACTATCGCCCATGCAAATACTACCTACATCTATTATTTCCTCCTGGGCTCCTTCTGCAACAGACGCAAGTAATAAAAGATCTCCCGATTCAATTTCTAAATTAGTATAATTTTCAATCTGCTTTGGAACGAAGTCTTCGGTTCCTAACTCGATTGCTGAGTTAGGAACCTCATAATCTGCCTGACAACTGAGTGTAGGTTGGTTTAATAAATTTGAGTCTGGAACAGCGGATGGCAACAACTTCTTCTCGAATCTCATCTTTAATGAGAAGTGACGTTCGCAGGCATATAAATATTTTTGTCTCCCTTCCCCTACACCGAGACGATCAATCCATATTGAATATCTAAAGAGTATCAAATAAAAGCCCTCTAAACCTTAACACCTTTACCTTACACATAATATTGCCGCTACAACAACATCAACAACATAATATTTTAAACCATTTTATCTACACCAAATTCCAAACGTATATTCTCAACTGATTGTTATGAATTATTAGTACTTAAAGGCTTATTTCTTAACTAGCAACTTAATACTTATTTCTTACTAGTAATTACATTAGTATTAATACATTAGAACTTAACACTAAATACTTAACTGTTATATTTGAATTAATGTTATCTCAATGAAAAAAGTACAATTGTCGGAAATATTTTCTGGTATGCCATAAATTGTATGCACCTAATTACAAAGTTAGTTAAATTAGTTAACTACAAAGTTAATTAAAACTAAAAATTATTAATTTTAAACACTACGGATGTAAAGAATTAACTCTTCAAATGGTAATTGATGTTATACCTGGCGCTGTCCTTCTCCTTACTTGGAAAGTTGAAAAATCGGCTTGCTTCCACACACCCTGCCACACATCGATTCTTTGTTTTTGGCATTTTCACTTAATTTCATTAAAAAAACACAAATTTGTTAGATTCACATAACTCATACACTTTAAACAATATACTTACCAACTTTTCTCTTTAAAAAATCGAATACAATTTGTAAATTCGTCAAAAAAGGCTTTTCTCAAACGCTTGCTTCTTAGAAATTTTGAAACGAACAATTTTTTCAGTTGCTTTTGGTTGATTTCTTTCTGGCAGCCCACCATTTTACGTTTCAGCTGTTTAGCAGCCCATGATTCGGCTTTGTTGCCAGCCCAAAATGTGAGATCATGGGCTCTCGCAGCAAGCGAAAGAGAGAAGTTTCGTATCTTATTATCTTTGCTATGGGTATGTGGAAGTCCGGCTCTCTGGATGCAAAATGCCGTTAGAGAAATTTGCTTCGTAGGTGCAGAAATTAATGACATATACGTTTGTTACTGCTACATTGCTCCAAGTGCAAGTATTCAAGAGTTCGAAGATATCGTTTTAAAGCTTGCAATCGATGTAAGAGGCAGCAAAAATATTATCATTGCAAGGGACTTTAACGCTTGGGTACAGGAGTGGGGATGCCCAAACACAAACCGTAGGGGAAGAGCTCTTCAAGAGGCTTTCGCATGTCTAGGCGTGCTTGCTATACTCAGAGCGACCACTCACCCCTAATCTGCAGCATTAATCGATCGTGATTCCTTTGCTACCATGTTGCCTTCCACGCACTATCGAGGATCAGCAGATTCTAAGGCTAAGAACCTAATGGCAGACCTAAAAGTAGCGTGTGATGCATCAATGGTGAGGAAATCTGGTTCAAAACATTGCCAGGAGGTTTACTGGTGGACCGAAAATATAGCAATATTAAGGAAAAAATGCTTAAGAAGTAGACGAAACTCACAAAGAGCTAGGGGATTAGAAAACTTTGCAGAAGCCCGTACAGCTTATAAAAAAGCCATTAAAGAAAGCAAGCGAAAGTGTTTTCTAGAACTTTGTGATGACGTAGAACGAAATCCGTGGGGGCAGCATATAAAATTGTCACAAAGAAATTAAACAAAGGCAAAAATATGATGCCAACTAGTGCAGGATATTTAAAGTCAGTGGTAAAAACCCTTTTCCCTGCACAGAGGCCGTTGGCTTCCGCCAGAGACGAAAATTTGTCAACGGATTTTGATCCTATAACAAAAGAAGAAGTTACAATGGCAGCAGCTAAGCTGGGAGCAAAAAAAACCCCTGGACCTGACTGCATTCCAAACGAGGCACTAAAAATTGCAGATAATTAACGTACTGCGATATTTCAAAAGGTTTTTCATGCCTGCTTCAAACATGGAATCTTTCCTCAGATTTTAAAAAGACAAAAGCTTGTACTGATACCCAAACCAGGAAAACCATTAGATGACCCTGCTAGTTTCAGACCCATTTTCCTATTAGTCTCAGCGGGGAAAATTCTAGAACAAATAATAGCTAAACGTCTTTGTCTCGAAGTTCAAGAGAAAGGTGGTATTTCAGCAAATCAGTACGGTTTCAGAAAAGGGAAGTCTACAATAGATGCGATATCTGCAGTAGTAAGATTTGCGAGCGAGGCTATTAGTGGCACGCGGTGGTTAGGGGGAGGAAAAGAATACTGTGTAATCATCACCCTGGACATCAAAAACGCGTCCAATAGTGCAAATTAGGCCAAAACACTCGATAGACTAGAGAAAATCAGAGTTTCGTACTATATACGCAGGCTTATCCGAAACTACTTTCATTTCCGTGTACTACTGTACGAGACCGAGGAAGGTTTGGAGAGAGCTGAAATAACAGGCGGAGTTCCACAAGGGTCCGTTCTTGGACCTTTACTGTGGAACATAATGTACGACGGGTACTCCGTGTGGAGCTACCCGAAGGCTCAACTATAGTTGGCTTTGCAGACGATATCACAGTACTGGTAAAAGCAAAACATCGTGAAACTATCTGCGAAAAAGCCTCGTCCGCCGTTACAGTTATTAAAGACTGGATGGAAAGTTTCGGGCTTAACCTGGCACCGCATAAAACAGAAGCAATACTCATCTCGAGTCGAAAGAAGTTTCAAGAAGTGGAGCTGAAAATTGGCGACTACACTGTCTCGACTAAGCCTACCATTAAATACCTATGTATGATATTGGACAAACGTTTAACTTTCAAAGCCGACTTGAACTACGCTACGGAAAAAGCAGCTGCAACAGTAACGGCACTGTCGAGAATAATGCTAAATACAGGAGGACCAAAGGTGCGTCGACGTCTGCTTTTAGCGAGTGTGGTTAAAAACCAAATTCTCTATGGGGCCCCTATTTGGGCACATGCAATACAGTGCGCGGCATATTACCGCGGAATCAACTCTACTGCCTTTGCTCACTACGGGTTTGTAATGAATTTAGAACGGTATCTGATGATGCAACTTTCGTAATAGCTAGTATGACACCCATAGACATTCTGGCAAAAGAGGCGCATAGGCTGGCTACGGCATCACCTTACGTTACACAACAGGACCGAGGTGGAGCTCGGAAGAATAGCCTCATGGAGTGGCAAAACAGGTGGAATAACACCTCAAAAGGTCGTTGGACCCATCAATGTATTCCAAATCTGGCCACTTGGGTTAACAGAACACATGGCGAGGTTGACTTCTACTTAACGCAATTCCTGAGCGGACACGGTTGTTTCAAGGCATACCTGTTTAAGTACAAACACGACAACGACCCATGCTGCGATATATGCCATGGCGACGTAGAAGATGTCTACCATGTATTTTTTGTGTGCCCCCGTTTTAGTCGCCAAATGAATGTACTGAGGACTACAATTGGTGGGGTGCTTGCACCGGAGGCCATCATCAGTCACATGATGAAAGGTCTTAGTGAATGGACATCAACCAGCGATGTAATTGATCCAAATTTAAAACAACTTAGAGGACTGGGGAGACAGCGCCGAGCGAACCATTAAGCTACCACAAACCACGTGCTCAAAACAGGTTGCTCGGAATCTCGTCCATTCCGACAGCTAAAGAATCCAGCGAAGGCGATGCTCGGAACCCGTCCGTTCCGACATTCCCAGAAATGTGAAGCTCTCTATTAGGCTGCTTGGCATCTCGTCCATTCCGACAGCCCCCATATAGATAGGGAGGGTGCTTCTCGGAACCTCGTCAGTTCCGACAGCTCTTTAAAAATATAAGTGTCCGATTGAAATACAAACAACTTTATAGACTTGGCATCCAGACAGAAATAAAATCCAACTAGTGCAGCAACTATTTATTCAAATCAAAATATGGAAAACTATCTGTGATGTAATAGAAGAAGCAATGAAGAGGTTGAGAACTCTCACCAGACAACAGCGTAGCAGAGGCGACTAACCGTCTTTCCCCCCCTTGATGTAATGCTTGACGGCAGTCCCTTGGGGAGAGGAATTTGACGAAAACAGGTTTATCCTGGTTTCAAAGGGCCACTTAATCTAGTGTGCTACCACAACGCCTCTGAAAAAAAAACATACATAGAAGCTGCAAAAAAAAAAAATTTGCTTACATACATACATATGTATATATACAAATTGCGTAGTTGATGTGTACGAGTACGCTCGATAGCTTAATTACCTTTGTTCCATATAATATTAATGCTAAATGGTTTATTTGTTTTATAACATATGTATGTACTTATGTACAGTATGCAAAACTCGTATTAGTGCACCTTCTCATAAAAACAAGCATCAATAATTTTTTGAAATGTATCTTATAACAATGCGTTAAAATCAATTTGTTTCGTATAAGTACTTAACAAAATAACGAAACTCGTATTAGTACACACTAGGAATGTCAATTTTGGGCATTTTGTTGATCCCGGGATTTTCGAGATTTGAAAACGAAATCCCGAATTTGACGAAGTTTTGATCCGTAATTTTTATTTTTCGAAAAAATTTACCACGTCTGTAATCGTTGTGTTATATAAGTATACAAAATAACATTAATATAACAAAGAAAAACGATTTGTTGTAAATCGTGTATGTATTTATTGGTATTGGAAATAAACGAAAAATTTTACACACATACAAAATAATTTATACTTCAAATACAAATATATGTACATATTTGGTACAGAAAAAGCACTGCTGCGCCTCAACATTTGTTGGTTGGATTGTCGACAATAAGTTAAATGCTATCTGTAGGACATAGCTTTTATCGCCTCATTACAAATATTATTAATTTTTTTACTAAACCTTCTGATAAATTATATGCCTTTCGATTATTGGACAATTGCGAGCTGCTCGTTAGAACTTGATACAATTTATCTTTGAGACTTTCTGCCTTATCCACTTCAGGCACCTCGTGAGTGGAATATTCTTCAGCTCATTTATAATGGCAAGAACAATACAAAGCCGTAATGGAGCTGTATTATTTGTCGATTGTAAACTCTCTAAGGCTTTGTTTTACCCTTGAAAGGGGAATTTGTAAGAATGATACAAAATTTTTAAAATAAATGCCTATTAAATTCTTTGTTTTCTACAATTCCGGGATTTGAATAGATTTATACCGGGATCCCGGGATTGACATGCCTAGTACAAACATATTTATAGATTATTTGTGAAGAATAAGCTAATTTTTTAATTGTTATCATTTTGTGAGATATCCTTGCAGATAATCGTTGCGGGGAAATTGTACTTCATCCTAGTTTTACTATCTAACGCTGTGTATTATGGATCGTTATCCTGATGTTGTTGTTGTGGCCGCTGTGGTTGAGTTGGTAGCTATAACTTGATAAGCCGGTGAGTTCGAGGTTCGAATCTCAGTCAGGGCAAGCAAAACCTTAACAATAGAAAAAGTTTTTTCTAATAGCGGTCACCCCTCGGCTGGCAATGGCAAACCTCCGAGGGTATTTCTGCAATGAAAAAGCTTCTCATTAAATACATTGCCGTTCGGAGTCGGCACAAAATTGTAGGTCCCTCCATTTGGTGGAGAAGCTCGGCCAAACACTGAGCTATATAGTGTAAGCGCCAAAATTATATTGTATATGTATATCCTGTTGAAATACAAATTTCTTCTTACAACCCATTTCTTTTCTTTTGATTTAGAAAATTACCTTTCTATTAAAGTCACACCGCGAACTGTTAATTATTTATTAAAAAAAAAGCAAATAAAAAAAAGTAAGTAAATGTATGTGTACTAATACGAATTTTACCTGCATTAAATAAAGTTAATTAGCTAATTTTTGCTATTTAACTATTTATGCTTGTTCTTATGAGAAGGTGTACTAATACGAGTTTTGCATACTGTAGATAAAAGATCAAAAATTAATTTCACGAAAAACGTCAAAATTGTCTTTGAATAAGCAAACCGATAAATTTCAATGCAGTGCTGACATGCGTTTTCAGTAGGTAATAATTATTGAATAAAATAATTTTGCAAGATAAATATCTAAATTAAAATAAAGTTAGGAATGAACATGAGATAACATAACCCTGGTTATTTATTTTATTTCAATATCGGTCTTTTTTAAAACAAAATTGAAAGCACTTTCATCGTATACATACATCAGCTTTATTCATTTTCTTGGCGATATCCAACTTTTTGATCAGATTTTTAAAGAAATGTTTCTGATATGTTTTGTATACCATTAAATTGTCCCATAACAAGGTGTAACACCGAAATTTCAAATCTTCTCAGAATACTATCGCCTTTGGTTGAAGATGTTTTCTTAGTCGTCGTACATATGTAAGTTCCTTAGGAATGCTGCAAAACCTTTCAAGCACATCACGATTTTCAGCTATTCAGCATAAACCACATTTACGAGTATGTTATATATTATGGAGCTTGCATATAGAAAGATAACTATTAATAATTCCGAGGATGTTAGGCGGTTAATATGTATACTCGTAAATATTTGCCTTTTTCCAGCTCGCAGCATCCTATGCATAAAGGATAAAAAAATATTCTCCCTCTCTGTTTAAGTCATCCACGGACTTGATTGCTCCGTTGACCGACACTTTTTGAACCCTTACTAGTACTGCGACAGGAAATCATTTGTTTCTTAAGATCGTTTCAAATAAGTTGCAAACAATTTCTTTCATATTTCTTCATATTTCTTGTGTGTCCAGCAAACATATAGCCAATAGGTTCAGAGTTCAGTTTGTTTTTCGATAAGCTGTAATTTTAACTCCAGTTTGCAATAGATTCCATTGTTTTAATCTCGAACATAATATTTATAATTTTTCTTTGGTCAAATCTAAATCTCTAACAAGGTCATTTAGTTCTGATTGACTAATCAAATGTGGTTCTGTATTTTTTCATCTATAAATGCCTCTATTAAAAGAGCCTTCTTCATCTTCTTCAATAGGACTCGATAAACTTGACAAAATAAAAAATCTCTCCGGTACTGGAATGTCTGGAGAATGTGCTGGTGACATTGACACTGATGACACAGTACTTCACCGAGTGTTTTGAAAATTGGCTTTTTTTCACTTCTAGTAGTAAATTCACCACAAACGTAACAAAGTAAGCTAGAAGAATTAACACAAACACGCGGCATTTTGTAGAATTATGAATAATCTAAATGTTTTGATGACTTTTGTACACACCAATGATATAATTTTATAGCTACCCTCAATTAAGTAAGTGTAAGGGAAAGTAAATAAAGTAAGATTACCGTTATTTATGTTTTGGGACCTGATATCTTAATATGAATTTGTTTTCTCCGTATACTTAATACGAATCACCACTCTGGATATCGGTGGTTTTTTTGATGTTGCATAGTATAATTTATTAATATATCCAACTAATTTTTTTACGATTGTTTGAAACTCCAGCGGTGTAATGTTTTAGATAAAAGTAGAAATTTAATCTTAAGTTTGTTTTATCAAAAGACCGTTGATATGTTGTATTATAGCTTAATATGTCGTTAAATACTTCAAAATTTATTTCAAAATGATAATCGCCTGTAAACAATTGCAATATATTTGCTCATGAATCGATTTCAACGGCGGCTCTGAAGTACTGATATCAAACAACGATCAAATGTGTTTGCCCTAAGCGGGTCAAGCTTTAATTAATCACTTACTCATAATTAAGTTTTCTAACAATACGAATAATTATAAATGAATAAACATATCTATTTATGTACTTATATATAAGTACATACCTAAAGCTGAGATCACACGATTGGTCAAATGTACCGATTTTTAACAAAATTTTTCTGTACAAATTTGTACAAAATAAATTTTGTGTACCGATACAATTTTCAGATTTCACACGATTGGCGTACTTGAGCCAGAATTTTTCTGTACTGATTTGTACACTTCAATAATATGACAGATATTTGTGCAACCCTGTCACATGATTGGGCTTGTCATCTTGAATAAAGTAGACAGCTGATAAGCTTTGTATACATACATATATTTGAACGTCATTTTATAATTTTTAAATAAAAATGATTTCTTCATCAAGAAAAAGGAAAATAGTAGCAATTATGTGTATTTGTATATACCTAATTAATAAAACTAAACAAATAAAAGAAATGACAGTTCGCTGCAACGTCTCTCCACGCGTTCTCTCTCTTCTGTCGGTTTTTATAATCTGAGGAAGAATATTCCCACAGTCAACAGACAAGAATGTTTTTCTATTATTTCTATTAAATTAAACACATCTTCCGAGGACCATGCCGTTGTAACATGAAAACGCTTTCTCTTTTCATTTGGCGTTGGTATAGGTTCTGCAGATATATTTTCGCACATTGCTGTAGTCAAATTATCAAAGATTTCATCTTCATCTGTATCCATATTTTGAAAAATCAATGAAATATATTAATGTATTAAATATAAATAAATAAATATATAATAAACATATCATAAATATTTATACTCTCCAATAGATGTAGTGACTTGTTTAATAACGAACGGAATAAAGAGCAATGGTGTATAAATTGTTTTTGCAGATATCACTGCTGCCAAGTTTGATAATTATGAAACAAACTAAATAGATACATAATAATAAAAATAAAAAAACATAATTTTGTCTTTATTTGAATTGATTGGTCAATGTGATCGGTCATGCTGTGGCAGATAAAATTATCGGTACATTTGTCAATTTTTTCTATCTACTTGATTTGTAAATGACAAAAAATCGGTACATTTGACCAATCGTGTGATCTCAGCTTAACCCTCTCAGTGTTTATGTCCTCATTTGAGGACAACTTTTAAAACAATTATAAAAAAATAAATTTACACCACTGTGCATCATGTGTTGTCTTGTGCTTTGAAAATCCGTTGTATACTTTGCTTTGAAACGCACACGAACAAGATCAGCTGTTTATTAAGCTACGGAGTGAAGTGAAATCTGATACGAAATTTCGAATCATTCAAACAAGTTAAATAAGGGTTTTTAAAAATTCTTCAAAAATAGAGAGTCCAATTATTTATGGTATGTATAATTATTTTTGAATTATTTACTTGTTTTTCTTCAATTTACTATAAGAAATGAATTTAATGGCACTACCGATTCATGATTTACATATGTATTTATTTTTGTCCACAAATGGGGACAAAAGTACTTCACGTATGTAAAATGTGTACGTCCTCAAATGGGGACAAAAATAAATTCATGTTATTTGCGAGCTTAAAACTACCCCATAAAGGCAATTTTTTTGTAATTTAGAATTGAAATGTCGAGAAAAACGCTGAACGAAATTTCAATTGCTGAATTGCTGGAAGCTTCGGAAGATGAGCTGCAATTCAGTGATGAAGATTCATCGGATTTTGAGGACATAGAAGGTGAAAATGAAAATAGTAGTGCTGATGCAGATTTGGATGAAGAACTTGGGGAAGAAATAATTGTTACTGTAACCGCTGGAGAGCCGAGTGAGCCGGTGGAGTTCGACTTGGACGCGGTCAATCCCTTGACCCCATCACGAAACGTGGTTTGGTTTGCCAATAGAGACAATGATGCCGATTGTGGTCCATTTCTTGGTCAAAAGAAAATTAATGTTCAGGGAAATACCCCACTTGATTTTTTCTTACAAATCTTTGATGAAGGTCTAATACAAGACATTGCTATGGAATCAAATCGTTATGGAATGCAAAATGGAGTGGAACTCAAAACAGATTCAAAGGAACTGAAAATATTCTTGGGTATCAATTTAGTAATGTCCTATATAAAATACCCACGCATTAAAATGTATTGGGCACGAGAAAGTGGGCTACGTTTTGAAAATATTGCAAATCATATGACGCACCGTCGTTATCAAATAATGCGAACAAATTTGCATTTCATTGATAGTCAGTCAATTCCACACAATAACTTAGATAAAGCTATCAGAATTCGCCCTATACTTGATCGATTAAACCATAATTTCCAGACTGCATATGATCCTGGTGAATTTTTATCGGTGGATGAAATGCTTGTGCCATTCAAAGGCCGGTCATCCTTAAAAAACTATTTACCCATGAAACCTAAAAAATTGCGCTTTAAAATATGGTGTTTAGCTGGGATCGATGGATATGTACATAAATTTGAATTATATCAAGGTGCATCTCGAACTGAAAAGGAAATCGTTGGAATCAACAAATGTGGAAATGTTGTTATTCGTTTGTGTGAGCACATTATGAACAAAAATCACAAGATTTACGCCGACAACTTATTAGTAGCTTGCCCCTAGTTCAGCATTTAAAAAACAATAACACTTTATATGCAATTAAAAAATTAAAATCTGAAAAAGATCTCAAAAAATCTGGGCGCGGCTCTTCCTCGATTGCAACCACTTCATGTAATATTTCTGTTGTTAGGTGGTTTGACAACAAGTGTGTACATGCAATTTCTTCCTTTGTTGGAATTGGCCAAGAAGAAACTGTACGGCGGTTTTGTCGTAAGACCAAAAAAGAAATATTTATTAAGCGTCCGGAAATTATTTCAGCATACAATAAATCCATGGGCGGAGTCGATTTAATGGACTCACTTACATCTCTGTATCGTAATTATCCGAAAAACCGTAGGTGGTACATGCGACTTTTTTACCATCTGCTCAATGTGTGTGCGGTGAACGCATGGATTATGTGGAAAACTGTAAATCAGGATAAAATGGATCTGCTGGCATTTAAAAGTGCAGTAGCTAATGCACTTATTCTGTCCGGAATAAATAAGAGAAGAACTGCTAGCACCTCAAGCCCTCAACCAGAAAAAAAGAGGAAAACTGTCAGCGATGCAACTCGTCTATACGGTGAAAATCATTGGCCAAAATGTTCGGGCAAAGCAAATGCTGGGAGATGTCGTTTGAAGTCATGCCCGCGAAAGACAAGGTATGTTTGCTCAGGATGCAATGAAGTTCCACTCTGTCCTGAGTGTTTTAAAGATTTTCATACGACATGAGTTTTTTTACATAAATAATTTTATATTTTTATCAAAGCTAATTACTACTATTTGTAATAAATTTTGTTAATAAAAATCTGAAATATGCGTTATTACATTCTTTTACCGTGCATTGAATATCTACAAAAAAAAGATCGTTTGAAACACTTTGTCCTCAAGTGAGGACAATTTATATCTTCTTACCTGTACAGGTAAAAATTCTGAAAAAATACGTTTTTACTTGTTTTGATACACTGAACTCAGAAAAACACAAACAAATTTTATTTGACAGCTGGATCACAGAGTGAGCACGAGAGGGTTAAGTAAATATGTACAAAAAACTCGAATTCTGGCAAATTCAATTTGATATCTCTTAACTTCAAATCGAAATCATAGAAATATATTCTATAATTGTTTTTAATAATCGTGTTTTTAATATTAAAAAAATAAGATTTGATTCACAAAATGTTGTGACTTGAAGTGAAATTAAAAACTTGCATTCCTGTAAGTACGTACTTAGTCGGATCATACAGAATGTAGATCGTACATATGTATGTACATATATGTATACATATACATACATACATACATACATACATTTACTTACGTATGTATATGAATGCACCTATTTAAATTCTAAACACTTATGTATGTATGTGCATAGATACCCTGAAAAAATGTGATTAGTCTAGGATGAGTCCGGGAATATTTGCAAGGGAACATGCGACTAATACAATTTCTGAACTCTTTATATGGAATGAACTCTTCACTTTTGTTCGAGCATGTCTTATGAAGAGACTAATTGTCCCCTTCTATACCCGAAAGGGTATAAATGACCACCAGTTTGTTTATACAAACAAAAATAAAAATCTTTGCTTTGAGTGAGAATCGAACCGGCTGTCCGAGGGTTGCTAAGTGAATGCTCTCTTTACATGCCTGCGGTGTGCATACAATTTTGTTGCCTATACAAATGCATCGTTTATTATACCCGAAAAAAGTGCATACAGGACTAATCTTCAATTATACCCGTTTGAGAGTTGTTTGCGACTAATACCCAATTGTACCCGATTGAGCCTAATCCCGGAATACTCTCTTTGGAGATAAGTCGCACAATTTTATGCACGGTATGTTCTTATGTACATACATACTCGTACATACATTCATATACATACATACATACATATATGTACATATGTATGTTTGTGATGAAATGTCTAATATAATTTTTTCAACAGATTTTTGTCTAAAGCTCGCTTTCGCCATGATCGAGAGCACAACATAATACATTATTTTCTTCACTGAGTTCTTCTGCTTCTGTAAATTGATAAAAGAAGATCCTGAGTTCACTATAAACTGTTTAGAATCTGTTGTTTATACGGCTAGTGGCAGTAAATTAAAAATGTGTTTTTTTGCAATTTTGTTTTTGTTTAGTTTTTTATTTTTGGTATAAATTGCTTCTGCTGAATATCTTCTAATAATTTTCATGATACGTGGACTTCTAGCAAGTAATATTCTGTATTTGTTAAAGGTGTAAGAAAAATACAAGAGGAATCATAAATGCACTAATTCTCTTAAAAATTTGCTTACGAAAATAGTTTATTTTCTTTTTTTTCGGTTTTTAAAACTATTATATTCGTGAATAACATACTACTTTATTTCTCAACTGTAAGGCAAAGCAAGCGCGCTAAAATTTAAGATAAGTTTAATACGTATGGGTCGTTTTTATTTCCCCTTTTATTTAGAATTAAGTACATAAATATGATATTAAAAGTTATTATGCCATGCATATAATAAAAATAGCTTTTTTCTATTTCAGTTCACTTTATTCAAGTCATCAAGCAGAATAAAAAGGTCTGAGAATGGTTGGTGTTACCGCAGCTGCCAGTGAGCATAGCATGTCATTGGCAAATAATCCCATGATAAAGTATATGTTAAAAGTACGCGAGAGTCATGCACGCAATCAAGAACACGATTACTCACACATTTTCCGCCTCAAGACGCGATTTGAAATGTTTCGGCTATCCATTATTGCAATGGCCATTGAATTCGCTTACGCCGCCGAAACGTCGTTCGTGTCACCGATCTTACTACAAATTGGCATAGATCACAAACTTATGACTATGGCCTGGGGTGTATCTCCCCTTATTGGGTTTTTCATGTCACCTTTATTAGGATCGATTAGTGATCGTTGTACCCTAAATTGGGGCAGACGTCGACCGATCATAACTATCCTTTCGGTGGGCATCCTGGTTGGTTTGATACTAGTACCGTATGGAAAGGATCTGGGAATTTTATTGGGAGATATTGGGTATAATATCACAACATCCAGCAATTTAACTGCCACGAACGATGGACTAGCAGCGGCATTACAATCGGCTGAAGATAGCAACTCAGATGGGCCGGTTCCATCTAATTTCAAATTTGCTGCAATATTAACAATTCTGGGTATGGTTTTGTTAGATTTGAATGCAGATACCTGTCAGACACCAGCTCGCACATATATGCTAGATGTGTGCATACCCGAGGACCAAGCACGCGGCCTTACCACCTTTTCACTGCTGGCAGGTTTCGGTGGCACAATTGGTTATGCTATTGGTGGTATCGATTGGGAGAAAACACAATTTGGTTTGTACTTAAAAAAACTCTATTTTAAGAGAATTCAAAGCATTAAGAAATATTTATCGTTTTTAGGTGCAGCGTTGGGTGGTAACATGCCTACGGTTTTCGGAATAGTCACAATCATATTCATCGTATGTTACATTATCACCATTACAACCTTCCGTGAAATTCCGTTGAAACTAATTGAACGAGATGAGATGCTGAGCCCACTATCTGCCACTGCTATTAAGAAAGAACTGAGTAAAAAGAATAACGCCGTGTTTTATATTACAGAGGTTGTATCCCCTTGTAGATAAAATTAGTTGTAATATTATCAAAATTGTTGACTTTTTGACACAGACCGATGCCTTAGAGCTTAAATCACATCCAGTGGAAGAAGAGTATACCTTGGAGAGCTATCAAAATGGCTATTCACCTGCCATGGCGAACACAAATAAAGCCAGTGGGCCGCCTCACCCTTCTCCTGCCAATAACAATAATACACTAGCCGTTGAACTGGATGTAGGTATCGATACGCCCATTACATTGGCAAAATACTTGAAGAGCATTATCCTTATGCCCAAGTCTATGCGAATTCTCGCGTTAACGAACCTTCTCTGCTGGATGGGCCATGTGACATATTGTCTGTACTTTACGGATTTTGTAGGTGAAGCAGTTTTCCATGGCGATCCGACTGTATGTTTTTTGTAAAGTTAATATATTAGTAGCTCATGTTATAACGTAAATTTTTACAATAGGCTCCACCTGGATCGGATAAGGCTGAGTTGTACGAGGCGGGAATTCGGTTTGGCTGTTGGGGAATGTCTGTGTATGCTCTATCCTGCTCCGTCTATGCAATTACAGTTACAAAGCTGAGGAAGATCCTTGGGTGGGTATTGTTTTGCAACATCGCCATTGAAACTTTCTTTCGGTACACCACAATTGATAATTTACATTTTCATTTCAGAACCAAAATTGTTTATGTTAGTGGCATAGTATACTATGGCGTCGGTATGTTGATATTGGCCATTTGGCCGACCAAGTGGGGTGTTATCGTGTTCAGCACTTCCGCGGGCATATTGTACGGCACCCTCTTCACAATTCCATACATCCTGGTGGCAAATTATCATGCGAAGGATTGTGTAAGTATAGTTTTTATACATATATTCAAAGTAAGTTGTATTTAAATTAAATAATTTTGTTTATTCACTCTCTAGTTCCGCATGCATAATGGTGAATCAGTTCCTCTGAAACAAGCCCGCGGATTAGGCACAGATGTAGCCATAATAAGCAGTATGGTTTTCATAGCACAATTGGTAATCTCACTGTCGATAGGCCCTCTAATTTCGCTGATGCAGACGACATGTGCTATATTATATGCTTCTACGGTTTTAGCATTTCTGGCTGCAATATCGGCCATGTTTGTACTATATGTGTAAATTTTACATACTTATTATTCGCATAATAATAAAATCGGAATAGTATATAGTGTATACCAAAAATTATTTTTTATCTCGATAACGCTTTAGTTTTAAAATATGTATGTATGTATGTATTTAGTAGTTCAAACATTTTTAACTTTATGTGAATAAATATTTATAGCGACTGACATTATTATTTCACCAACGTTATTTAAGCTTTTAAACCAGTGGTCGGCAAAAATTAAACTGTGACTGTGTTGGTGAGCACAAGCGAACTGCTCCGCATGAGCATCCCAGTCGGAAATTGCGTGAATTGAAACAAAAGTTGTCACTTATTGCGTTTCAATGAGAGCATATAAAAAGGTTTTGCATATACAGTGTACATACATATGTACGTGCACAGATACAAACATACTTATACATGTATGTGTATATTCACAGGAGATAGTTGCACTAGTGGTTAGTTCTGCAAAATAAATAGCTAATTTTAGTGGAAATAGCAGGTGGAAAGTGGGGATTCGCCACACGACATACCCAGGAGGTGCCGTGTAACCCGTTTTTAAACTCCAGAGTGAAAGTGATATTGATTTTCGACGGGAAAATCAATAAACTCGCGGTCTATAAAACTTTTTCACTTTTTTTTTTTCTTTTTTTTACTTTTCCTAAATACGCGCGAAAGAGGGGAAAAAAAACTGTGTAAGGAAATATAAGCGAGACAGGTAAGAACTAAACACAATCTGACTAATTGTCAAATACAGCTGATCCTGTCTCACAAAGCAGGGACGGTGTAAGCAGCTGTTAGTCAAGTTTCAAACCTACAGTTGCAAAGGCAGTGTAGTATTCTAGTATAAGATCATTAGGGTAGCTCGTAAATATATAAAAAATAAAATTATTACCAATAAATATATTAAATTGAATAAAAGCATAAAATAAAATAAAATAACAATATTAATAAAAATAATTTAAATAAAAATAATTAAAAAAAAAAAAAAAAAAAAAAAATAATAATAATAATAATAATAATAATAATACTAAAAGTTAATAATAATAATTACAATAAACATAATTATACATCGTAATAACTTTTAATAATAAACAGAAATAAACAATAAATAAGGCAAAATAAACAATGAGTGTCACTAGGTCGCCCCCCCAAGGGCGAAAGATTTCAGAGGATGTAGGTCCTTCTCAGCCGGGAATTAGAGCAGTTGACGGTGGCCTGATAAATCCACTTGCGAAGCGTCCCAGACTTGCGTACTCTCCGCCGAAGTCACGGTCATGCTCACCAGTGCCCGAACAACCGCCCACTGATCCGAAAAACCCCGCGTGGGTCAAGCTAGGGGCGAAAATACGTGAGCTACACGACATGATGGACGATGGTAAGAGAAGGTCAGTAAACCAGCAGATGCGAGATTTAATCTCCGAGCTGTCGATACTCTACGAAAAGGCAAAGACCCATACCCCTCGAAAAACAGTAAGCGCATCTTCTCAGACTTCTCCGAAAGCTACCATGAGCAAGGCGCAGTACAAGGGAGAAAAGGAAGTTCAGCAAAGTAGAGCAGTGCCAACCGAAAAAGAGAAAAAAACAAATGGCCCACTTGAAGTACCTAAAATGAGGGAAGAGCCACAGTGGACGACAATACAGCCCAAAAGAAAACATAAAAAGCCAGTACGCCCCGATGCATTAATTATTAAAAGTAACTGCGGGGGATCGTATGCAGACGTACTAAAAATAGTAAAAAGTGATCCCCAGCTGAAACATGTTGGCAGCATGATAACAAAAGTCCGAAAGACTGCTAGTGGAGATCTTATTCTACAATTAGAAAAATCCACGGATACGCACACTAAAGAGCTACAAAGTGCGGTTAAGTCCGCGCTAGGCGAAAAGGCCTCGGTACAAACGCTAACAGCTGAAACGGCGATTGAAATAAGGGACTTGGATGAAATAACAAGTAAAAAAGAGCTGTGTACCGCTTTGGAGCAAGAGTTTGACGGAATACAGTTTGCCGAAACTAGCGTAAAGTCAATAAGAGGTGCCTACTGCGGCACTAAAACAGCCACACTATTGCTTCCAGTCCCAGTAGCAAACAAACTACTAGCAGTCGGTAAAGTGCGAGTTGGTTGGGTAATTGCCCGTATACGCGTGAAAACACAGCCAATAAAATGCTTCAAATGCCTAGAGTTTGGCCACTTATCGAGAAACTGCAAAAGTTCGGTTGATGTAAAAAATACATGTTTTAATTGTGGAGACCCGAACCACAAAGCTGCCGAGTGTAAAAAAGAATTAAAATGCGCAATATGTTCAAGAAGAAATGCGCCACAAGTGAAGCACAGAACCGGAGGCAGGGAATGTCCTTTTTATTTAGAGGCGGTTAAAAAAGCACGAGCACAATGAAATTTCTGCAATTAAACCTCAATCATTGCAAGGCTGCACAAGAGCTTCTGGAGCAGTCGGTACTAGAAAAAAATATCGACATAGCAATACTTAGTGAACCGTATAAGATCGGTAAAACCCCACTGTGGGCTAGTGACACTAACGGGAAATCAGCGGTATGGAGCTGTGCCAAAACGCCGATTGCGATTGAGCAACTGAAAGCGAAACCATGCTACGTTGGCGTAAGAATATCGAAGTTATTTTTGTATAGTTGTTATATACCGCCTAGTTATAGCCTTACTGAATTCGAAACCGCCTTAGACGGTCTGGTAAGCGACGCGAGAGCCACATCACCAGTGATAATTGCAGGTGACTTTAATGCATGGGCCCGAGAATGGGGCAGCAGACGAACAAACGCCAAAGGAAGGGCCTTGCTTACATCATTATCAATGTTAGAAGTTACACTTGTTAACACAGGCGATAAGCTTACCTTCCAAAGAGATGGAAGAGGGTCCATTATCGATCTTACCTTCGTTAGCAATACAATATTTAGACGAACGTCGTGGCATGTAAGCGAAGACTATACGCATAGCGACCACCAAGCTATAATATTTTCGATAAAAAACGATGTAGGGGTACAAAATATCTCGAGTGTTAAACCAGCTGGCTGGAAGCTGCATACACTAGATGAAGAAGGTCTTAAGGTGATGGTAACTCATATAACCCTCCCAGAAGGAGCGATAAACTTGGCACACCAACTAATAAATGGTATTAAACTAGCATGCGACGCCTCGATGAGGAGAAAATCTGCATCTTCCCGACGCCCACCAGTGTACTGGTGGAACGAAGAGATTGCGGACTTACGTCGTCAATGTAACAGCGCAAGGCGAAACTACCAGAGATCCAGAAATCGAAGCGCAAACTTTGCGGTGCAGCAAAGAGAATACAAAGAAAAGCGCACGTCGTTGAAACGGGCTATAAAAGCCAGCAAAAAGAAATGTTTTCGAAGTCTATGTGACAGCGCAGATAAAGATCCCTGGGGTTCAGCATTCAAAGTCGTAACCAAAAAGATACAAAAGTCATTACATCCGAAGTTTTCATGCCCTAGAGAGTTGGCAAAAATAGTAAGCGCACTTTTTCCAGCCCAACCACCCTTTGACCGGGAAACATTCCCCCCTACAGAAAATGAAACGCCTCCGGTTACGGCAGAAGAAGTTTTAGTAGCCGTTAAAAGCCTAAAAGAAAAAAAGGCACCAGGTCCTGATTTTATTCCTAACCACATATTGAAAATAACTGCAACCACCAACACCGAAGCGTTTGTACGCACGTATAATGAATGTCTCAAAGAAGGCATATTTCCGCCAATATGGAAGCGCCAACGACTGGTACTTCTACCAAAACCAGGGAAACCCCCAGGTGACCCGTCAGCATACCGCCCAATATGCATGCTTGACACAGCCGGAAAACTGTTCGAACGAATTTTAAGCAATAGGCTGACTACAGAAATAGAAGCAGGGGCAAACCTCTCAGAAACGCAGTTCGGTTTTAGAAAAAAGCGATCAACAGTAGGCGCGGCGATGCTTGTTAAGAAGCTGGCAGAAGAAGCGATAAGTGGAGTAAGATGGAAAGGCGGATCTAAAAAATATTGCCTGGTCATGACACTTGACGTTAAAAATGCGTTTAATTCCGCTAACTGGAAGAAAATTGTCGAATCTCTCCGTGGTTTTCAAGTATCAAGATATTTGCGAAAAATAATAAGTAACTACTTGGAAGATAGAGTCCTAGTATATGATACAGACGAAGGCAGCAAAGAGTATAATATATCCGGAGGAGTTCCTCAAGGATCCGTCCTTGGACCATTACTCTGGAACATTATGTACGACGGCATTCTGCGCTTACAAGTACCTACAGGGTCAAAAATTGTTGGTTTTGCGGACGATATTGCGGTGGTTATTGTTGCCAAGCATATACAAGACGTTGAGCGAGAGGCGAACTTAATGACTGCGCGAATACAGAAATGGCTTGAAGAGAATGGCCTGCAGTTAGCCGAGCAGAAAACTGAGGCAGTGTTAATTAGCAGCAGAAAAATACTAGAGTTTGTTAAAATTAAAGTTGGAGGACATGAAATTGTTTCGAAACCTGCTCTGAAATATCTAGGCATTATGTTTGACGCTAGATTGGTATTTAAGACCCACCTAGAATACGCAGTCGAGAAAGCAGAGAAAGTTGCAGCAGCGCTATCGAGGCTAATGGTAAATATAGGAGGACCTAAGCAACAAAGTAGGCAACTGTATGCAAGCGTAATACGGTCTGTACTTCTATATGGGGCTTCAATCTGGTCGGCGGCGATTGAGAAAGTTTCGTACGCACGAGAGATCAGATCACTGTATCGCCTTTGCGCTATCCGGGTGTGCAGTGCGTTCAGAACAACGTCAGAAGATGCCGCCCTAGTAGTGGCTGGGCTCTGCCCAATTGAGATCCTGGTAAAAGAGGCTACGATAACCCCATCGAGCATTACAGAACGTGAGGCGGTGAGGCGAAACTGTTTGCAGCTGTGGCAGAGGCAGTGGAGCGCTGCGAGTAAGGGACGCTGGACACGTAGACTTATTCCTTCGTTAGAGAAATGGTTAGAGAGGCAACACGGTGAAGTGGATTACCACCTTACCCAAATATTGACAGGGCATGGCTGTTTTAAGTCCTATCTATATAAGTTTAAACATGATGATGACCCTTACTGCACCTTCTGTGCAAATCAGGTTGTTGAAGACGCAGAACACTGTTTTTTTGTCTGTCCGCGCTTTGCGATTGAAAGGGATGACTCGAGCACGAAGTTGGGGAAATTGCTTTCGGTTAAAAACCTGGTAGATACTATGCTCGAGTCTAAAGAAAATTGGTCCGTTGTCTGCAATATGGCGAACAAAATCCTAACTAAACTGCGTCAAGCGGAGCAACTCCGCAGAAATTCATAGATTCATAGAAAGGCAATAGGCCGCTCCCCCTCCGCGAAGTAATACCTAACGGTAGTTCCACGGAGCGAGGGAAACGGAGCGGGGGTGGGTTTTTAGTGCGGTGAGTCGAAAGGCAAGTCCCACACTTCGGCTTTCAATGCTTTGTGCCACCTCTACAAAAAAAAAAAAAAAAAAAAAAAAAAAAAAAGATACAAACTTAAACAAAACATTCAAAAATTCATTTGGATTTATGTATGTATGTTATGTAACATACATAAAAATATAAACAAAAAATATAAAAATAATTTGCATTTGCCTGCTTCAAATTCCGAAAATATATGTACACGTTATGATATTTCTGTGATAAAATCATCAAAAATAATATTTTTAGGGAAGTTTCTTATTAAAAGAATGTCTTTTAAATGCGCTGAGGTCAGTTTGTTGCGTTGCTTTGAGCAAACGAACTTTAAGTAGGAAAAAATTTGCTCGCAAAAATATGTCGAAGAAAAAAGTGAAAAGGAAAAAAAAATGTTTTTCTTTCTTCATTAAAAATACTTTGTCTTTCTTCTTCATTCCGTTTTTTCAAATCAGTGTGAAAATATTCGAAATGTCTTCAAAGCATAATTTCTGGTTTGTTTTTTTTAATTTCTTAGAACACAAAATGCATTGCATGTCACCAAAAGCATTTTTGAGCATAAAGTATGTCTCGCAAGGCATCTTTGCATTTAAGAAACAAAGCGGAACCACAGTATATACAGTAGTAAAACTGTAGTGAAGTCCTTCTCAGGGATAAGAGTTTTGATGGTGGATAATGAAAATAAACTATAGCAGAGTTGCATGCAATGATATTTCATAATAAACTTTGAAAATCAAATAGAAAATTTTGTGGAATGTGAAATATTTGCATTTACCAGTGAAGATACACTTTATAATTATTATTTAAAACCGAAAATTAATAACCAAAATATGTGACGACTGTTTTTATTTGTATATTTGAATAATTATTCAACGGCTCAACGATTCTCCTACAACCAACGTGTACAATAAAAAAAAGCAACCCTGGGTAGCAAACTTCTCGGTGGTGAGTTATCTTCTTCGTTTCTTTTAATTGTTTTGGTTAAATTTGTAAACATAAGTAGGTAATTTTGCAAATAAATATTTTAATTTCCTTCTAACTGAAGCATTTTTACATTTACTAGATGGAAATAACTGCCTGGCATGGAGCGCAAGCGAAACAACATCTATACATAAACTGAAGCAGGGTATTCCTAATATAGTTTAAGTGGCTCATCTGCATGCATAATCAAAAAGAAAGCACATTTTTTTATGATTTCAGGGCCAATAAAGCAGCTGCGAAGGACTTTTGCTACTTCAAGACCTCACAACTTACATCGAATTATGTGTAGCTCGATATTAATGGTGAAGATTTCTGAATTTGTCCGAATATACAAAATTTAAAAGT
Organism: Philophylla caesio; assembly: GCA_963971545.1. NCBI lineage: Eukaryota > Metazoa > Arthropoda > Insecta > Diptera > Tephritidae > Philophylla > Philophylla caesio. Next base: position 33,473,601 of record OZ020606.1, on the reverse strand, counting down.
GCATAGATTTGTAAAAACGTAAATTAATATATACATACAATACATATCACGATGCTGGTAACAGATTTATGGCATTGGGCATTGTCACACGTTCAGTATTTTTTGACGTGATCCAAGTACCGTGTTATTTTTTTAACGTGCAGCATGCAATATTGATACGGATTGCAAAATAATTCGAAATTTTGAAATCAATGGATATGGATCGCAATACCGTCAATACATATTGTTGCATTAATCTTTCGTCGATGCGACTAATTTCTACTCCAGTACCTTCTCTTTACTTCTTGTGATTTTAATTAAAATGCCCGTATTGTAGCTAATCACGCTCGAATTTTATTTTCTTGTTCCATTTTCGATATACATATGTACATATGTACATACTTCGAACCATGGAGCCTGCAAAGTATATAAATACTGACGGGATATATGTATGTATATACTGGGGATCAAAAGATATTTGTCAGGGATCAGTTTCCTTCGAAAATACGTTTTCATTCTATTCCGTTTGAAAAATTTAAACAGAACAGAAAATATGCAAAAAATTATAAGCATTTGTGTATTAAAATATATACTTGTATAATAAATATATACGAAAATATAATTGTATATTTTGCATGTCTAAACCTTATGTATAAATAACGTAAGTCTAAATTGTTATCTAAGCGTCGGTTTAAAATATCCAGTTAAAATTCCAGCAGTAAATATTTTTTAGAATTAATTTTCATTCTTATTATGTCAAAAAAAAATTAACATGCGTATGACCTTAAGCAGCATTTGAATATCAATTTCAAATAAACCAAATTGAAAATGTAAAACAAACCATATGCAAAAGAATAATAGGATACCTATTAGCTGAACTCGCACGGACACAGTTTTGTTAAGATATTTTTTAGAAGTATGTATAGCTTTATAGCTCGATTAAACTTTGTTCGTTGAAGTTGTAATTTTACGTGAACAAAGTCGCTTCAAAATTGTATTGAATTTAACGCTCGTGAACGTTTGTGTGTAGTCCTCACTTCAGCAATTACAAATATAAGATATCTTTAATGAAGTAGTACAAGCAGTGAGTTTGTTCTATACGCGTTTATTTTAATTTATTAATGAATAAAATAAAACTTATGTATTTCCTTGCTGCACAAAACTCTGTTGAAAGATTTTTTTGGTTAAAAAGAGTAACACGAAACCCAAGTCCTTTTGGGGGGTGAATTTTTCCGATAAATTATCGAAGAGTAGGCGTACTGTATATACTGTGGCGCAACAGTCATGCACGATGTTGATTCGTTGCTGTCTCGCCAACGACTTTTTTCTTCGACATATTTTTGCGAGCAAATTTTTTCCGACTTAAAGTTCGTTTGCTCAAAGCAACGCAACAAACTGACCTCAGCGCATTTAAAAGACATTCTTTTAATAAGAAACTTCCCTAAAAATATAATTTTTGATGATTTTATCACAGAAATATCATAACGTGTACATATATTTTCGGAATTTGAAGCAGGCAAATGCAAATTATTTTTATATTTTTTTTTTTTATATTTTTATGTATGTTACATAACATATGTACATACATAAATCCAAATGAATTTTTGAATGTTTTGTTTAAGTTTGTATCTGTGCACGTACATATGTATGTACACTGTATATGCAAAACCTTTTTATATGCTCTCATTGAAACGCAATAAGTGACAACTTTTGTTTCAATTCACGCAATTTCCGACTGGGATGCTCATGCGGAGCAGTTCGCTTGTGCTCACCAACACAGTCACAGTTTAATTTTTGCCAACCACTGGTTTAAAAGCTTAAATAACGTTGGTGAAATAATAATGTCAGTCGCTATAAATATTTATTCACATAAAGTTAAAAATGTTTGAACTACTAAATACATACATACATATTTTAAAACAGCAGTGAGTTTGTTCTATACGCGTTTATTTTAATTTATTAATGAATAAAATAAAACTTATGTATTTCCTTGCTGCACAAAACTCTGTTGAAAGATTTTTTTTGGTTAAAAAGAGTAACACGAAAGCCAAGTCCTTTTGGGGGGTGAATTTTTCCGATAAATTATCGAAGAGTAGGCGTACTGTATAAACTGTGGCGCAACAGTCAAGCACGATGTTGATTCGTTGCTGTCTCGCCCAAGGATTATATGATACGAAACTCTCTCAACCGCTATTAAAATAGGGGGACTGATCTCGTTTTTCATGCTGGCAACAAAACCGAATGAGTCCCCCTATTATCAGCTGACAAGTAAAATAGCGAGATGCCAGAGTCAAAATGTGTTAATTATCAATAAAATCAGTGCGCTTTCTAACTGTGCAGAATAAGATATTGAGTGTTTGTTGTTTTAAAAAAAAAAGTGTTACAATCTCAAAATAAAGAGCAATGTGTAAAATTTAGAACTTTTCACAAAATGTTGCGTTTTATTTAGAAAAAGCGTCTTTAAAATTGCTAATAAAAATATTTTTCAAAGAAAACTGCTTATATATTACTTTGTTAAATACTTTTTAACTACATACTGTATATAAATACAAACATATACACATTTCGATTGAATTGATATGTTTGAGTATGTTAAAATTGATATTTTTTATTTCAGTTAAAATTGTTGGTATACTTTAAAGTATTCATGCAGAACTCATAAATTTATAGTTTTTTTCATTAATACCCGTATTTTACTTGTTACTTCATTGTATTTGTATTATTTACTTCTGCATAACGCAATGGTCGTATTAAATTCATATAATCTCAAAAAAATGCAATGGTAATTACCACATTTGGTTTCTTTCATAGTGGCATCATTGGAAAATGCTATAAAAAATGTACACATTGAGAGCGCTCTCACGAGAACGAGAGTTTCGTATCATATAATCTTTGGTCTCGCCAACGACTAAACGATAGAGCGTAAAAATACGTTTGAAGTGAGAGGGCACAATTGTGCTATGAAATGCCGACCCCTGTTTTAAACGCATTGTTCACTTATTTACATATTTAGAGTTTTATTAGATCTATAACACCGAGTATGTAGCCGTGCGCGCTATAACTTGATATGCGTCTGAGTTCAAGGTTTGAATCTCGGCCATGGCAAGTAAAATCTTTATTATTGAAAAGATAATGACGGTCATGGTGTCGGCATAAAACCCCATTTATAGTGTAACATAAGAGACGCACGCCACGAAATGATAGGATAAGCTAAAATTATATAGTGTTAGCTAAATAAATAGTGTGATCGCCAAATTAAAAATAACACATTCAGGTAATTACAAGTTTCGTAAATAAATACTTGCTGTAAAGAACTAGTTTCATGAGGTCTAAAAGTACGAAATCCTTGGCTGCACTGCTTGGGCGAATAAAAAGGACTTGCTTCAATGCCAATCGCTTTTAATGCTTTTAATAGACTATTTTTGTAAGGTTTTTCAATTATTTTAAGTAGAAATTTTGATTTAGTTTTTCCTTCTAGCCAAATGGGAGTTAAAAATTAACTTCATAATTTTTATTAAATTAAAATGTATGTGTAAATGTTATCATTTTGTCATTTAGGACACCAAAATATTTAATTGTAGTCACTTTTGTAATTCACTCGTTTCTTACCCATAAACCGAGTGGTTCTTATCTCGTAGTGAGTTCAAGTCATTCTGCAATTGGACCAAAACGGCAAAGCTGGCAAACTCCCTTATCTTACAACCCTGTGTAAAAAATATATTAAAACACTCGAGTTTTGTCCCGAGTAATGACGGACTCGGTGGTCGATTTCATACTTATTATTATTTTCTACTAATATTACAATAGTTACATACTTACATGAGCTCTCTCAAAGTTAGCTGTTTTTAAATACAAAGTTGCCAACCCAATATTAATATAAGTTATTTTCAACACCTTCAGAAGCAATCTCCAGCGGATACAACAATTGAATTGGGCGCTTCAATATATGTTGCTTTTGTACCCGAATGTCGCACGATCTAACACGGCGTCTCTTCCTTTGTAAACTTGGATAATTACTGTCTGTCGCCAAAGTAAACGAGGCTAATTATCTTCGTGAACTATTACAACATCACCAACTTTAACGCTTTGAACTGGCCCGTTTTTGTGGTGGTAAATAGTTTGCAGCTGTCGCAGGTATTCAGTGCGCCACCTCTTCAAGTACTTCTTAATTAAAGTTTGGCGCAACTGCCACGCTTTCAAGTAACAAACCATCGCTTTTAAAATCTGTTTGAAGTTGTTAGAAGATTTGCAATTAGTTAGAAAATGAGATGGAGTAAGTGGCTCCAAATCGTTTTGGTTGCTGGAAATATAAGTTAAAGGTCTCGCATCAACAACGCTTTTAACTTCCGCTTGCAATGTAGTGAGGTCGTCTATCGTCAGGCTCGCTTTTCCAATTTCCGCCTTTAAGCAATTCTTGATGTTTCTAACAAGCCGCTCCCAAAATCCAACCCACCATGTTGCTCGCTCTGGAATAAACTTCCATGAGATATTTTGGACGGCCGCCATTTTCTGCAATTGGATTCCAAGACATGCTCGCTTAAAAGTTGTCAGATATTGTAACTACTGGAATGCCTCGTCTCGCCATAAATCGTCACAATGCATCAATGCAGCTCTTCGTTGATAAATCTGCCACTAGTTCTAGATGAACCGCTCGAATCGCTGCGCATGTCAGTAGCATGACGTATACTTTCCGCTCTTTGCCGTTGCTTTGTATCTTTGCGTAAAGTAGACCCGCGAAGTCAACGCAAGTTGTTTCAAATGGCCGACTCGTTGCTACTCTTTTGGTTGGTTATGTAGTCCTGGGCTCGATATCACTCTTACCGTGCAGTCTCTTGCATATTACGCAATGTCGCAACGTCGTTTTGATTAGCTGGCAAGCTTTTACGATCCAAAATTTTTTTCGAATTTGGCAAAGCACAGAATTAATGTCACCATGAAGTACGGTTTTGCGCTTCGCGTACAACAAGTTGGCTGCAATGAGGTAATTTTGGGTAAAATTATTGGACTAAAATTACCATAATCGCTCGTCGGAAGTCCACTATTGAGCTTCAAGATGCCATCAACCAGAACAGGGTTCAGTGACCCGATTTTTGAACACGATGGTTTAGAACGCTGTTGCTCCAATGCCACAATTTCTTCTCTATACTTGCTCTGTTGTGTGTTTTTAATCCAATAAGATTTTGCTACTTTAAGTTCGCTTGCTGTCAACTCGCTGATTTCGCTTCTCGTATTTTGCTGATTTCTAATCGCCGTCTTTGTTTTTAAGTTTCGTAAGAATCGTAATATGTACGCTGTTACACGTAAGAGCCGCCTGAGTTTACCTTAACTCTTTACCAATAGTAGAGGTTTCAGGGCATGACCGCTTATTTTTACGCTCAAATTTACCAGCATGCTAGTTGATTTTTCGCCGAAAAATTCCTCTGGTCATTTTGACTCAATCCCTACCAGCGAGGCGGGTCCACATTTCCATATGCTTCAATTGACTAGCATCTTCGCTTTTACTCCTCGTGTTAAAAGATCGGCTGGATTTGTTTTTCCTTGGCTCAATTCGTATATATTGGTAAGTGTAATTATCTCGTTTACACGCGCTTTTACATAGGGCTGCTTGCCTTGTCCAAGAAATTGCTTTAATCTGGCTGCTGTTATCTCTAACTTAGGTACACTTGGACTTTTCTATGGGACTCACACTATTTTTGGAACATATAAAATTTGTTGCTATAGTTCCTCTCGCTGTAATTTGCCTTATGTATGTATGTACGTTACAGCACCGTAAGATTTCGCTTCTTACTCCTTCGCTCTGTGAGAGCCACCGCTGTATTTTAAATGTAGCAAAGAAATTCAGCTCGTCTTACCAGCATTGGAATTACTCAATTCCATTTCCTTAAATTAAATTTCGCCGCTGCCATTATTTCATTTGCTTGAACAAATGTTGTTTTGGCTTCTTCGAGACTGGGCACGCTCTTTACTAAGTCGTCGACATAAAATGATTTCTTTAGCTTGTCGCATATGGGAACATATTGTTGCGTAAATAAAGTAAGATGTTTCTGAATTAACGCTGATAGCAAGAAAGGACTCGAAGTTGTGCCAAATGCCACCCGCGTCATTCGATTTTCGGCCATCTTTTGTAATCGCTCGTTTGCTTTTGGCATCGTATCATACCACAAAAATCGAGGTGAGTCCCGATCTTTCTCCGCTATTAAGATTATTAGGAAAGTAATCTACTAAGTGCTATGTTTTTATTAATATGCAATATTTCGCTAGAGTCTTTCCACGGTAGATTTACGACATAACGATTAATTGATTTCTTTATTTCGTATTTCGTTTTTTTAATTAAATTGTCTCCACACGCTAAGCTCTTGCTAATGTCAACAGACACTAAATTCCAAAATTGCTATGCCAAACGTAAGCTTTTGTCGTTGTGCTTCTCATGGCGACTTTGTAATCTCCACCCAAAAAATGTTTTCACAGCCACTAGGTGATCAGAAATCATTTGTGTTTCGGCCGTATTAAATTTCCAATAACTGTCTTGCCCGATTAAAATATTAATATCCCCTATTAATTCTACCTTGCTAATTTTGTTGTCTGCTAGCCCTACAGCTATGTGCCTAAATTGTTTGTTTTTAATATTTGACTCGGGCAAAATATCTACGCAAATGTTAGGCACTACAATCGCTTTAATTGTTATCGCTTTTTCGCTATACTGGGTTTGCAGTAAAAGCTCAACAATTTTAAAATTAGTCGTTTTTTGTTTTTTGACCCTGTATACCATAATTTTAATTTTCTCAAATCCGCATGTAGGTAGGTTAAGTACGCTGGTTAATTTTCCGCAAATATATGTTGGCTGACTACTGTTGTCCATTATTAGTAGCGACATTACGCTGTTGTAGTTGTTGATTTTGCTAACGACAGCTTCTGCTCTTTGAGAAATATTTCACCCTCGCTGAACTTCAATGGTATTAAGGGCCGCTGCGCTTGTAGCATTCGCTGATCTTGATGCCTCTTTGTTGTGTTCTGTCCAGGGACCTAAAATAACTCTTATGATGTTCTCAAAAAATTTAAAAAACAAAGCCTTAAAATGTTCGTAGAATGAAATTGTTGATATCCTTGTCATCCTCATGATGTCCTCTGCAAGGATCAAGGATGATTTTAATTTTTTTAACTCTTAAAGTAAAAGTACAATTATAACTGTTAAATTTTTTCAGTCAGATAATAACATTTAAACCAAGCCAAATATTTTTTTTGTCAAAAATAAAAGGCTTGGCCAGATAGCGATCAAACCGTGGATTCTCTATAAATACATTTGGTACCAATCGATGGGTCTTAGTTTCTAGAATTCAAAACTTTATAGTTTGTTTGAGATTGGGTGGCTCTATCTGAAGAAATTAGTCAAAAACTGACGCAGTTAAATTCTCTATAGTAATGTAGTACTTCGATGGTATCTCGATGTTCTTTTTGGGCATTTATACAGAGGACACCGCGGTCACTACGTGTTGCGGTATCAGTTTTAAGGCACAAAAGTTTCCCACGGATTATGTCTTTAATACAACATTTTAACTTGTTGCATTTGTCATTTGCAAAATCCATAATGTTCACCGATGTAATTTTTGGAATTTTTAGTCCGTCGAATATTTCATTCGAAAGAATTTTAAACGAATCAGAGTCGAAAAACGACAAAGGCAGCGAGTCTTTCGTGATGAAGTTAATACAAGCATTCACCACTTCATTTCGAGACATTTCCAATGTAATTTTCACTTTTTTATCATTTTCATTGCATGGTACATTTTCATATTTCACACGTTTCTCATACTCCTAAAATATATCGGCATGCTTTGCTTGCAAATGCCTTTTTAAATTCGTTGTAAAATTTAGCTAGATCATTTGCCCACGTGCCTTGCATTTCCCTATTGGACCTTCACCTTCAAAATATTCTCGTAAGTAAATATTGCGCTTACGTCCCATTGCTTTTAATGTTATCACTTTCCACTAATTCACTTAAAAAACACGTCCACTATCACTGGTTAACCGCTCGAATTTATTGATTTTAATTTTCTTTCTATGCTAATGTTTCATAGCCCCAATCCCGTTTTAAAGATGTTACTTATTCTGTGGAGGCTTAACCCTATCCGTGTAAAACTAGATTCATTAGAAATATGAGGCATTTGGTCGCGACGTGTTGAGAGACGAACACCATGTGACACTCTAAAATTTTTTCGTAAATCCTGCAGATTAAAAGGAACATAAAAACAGTACAATGGACGGCATGCAGTCTGAGTGCTGTTTTCGGCACGCGTTTCGTACAAAAAAAAAAAAAAGCACTCATGTCTGCCGATATATAAAACTGTACGCGTATTGTTGCTGGAATATCCTAGAACGGACTTTATCATTGTACCATATTGTGACGAGGATATTTGAAACGCTATGAGAGACCTCATTGTTAAGTTGCCGAAGTCTACGTACAAATTTTTCGACGATTTTGTCGTTGTTGCCATACTCTTCATGACACTGCTGCCTTGCCGATCAAGGTTTCGCTAAGAAAGTTAAATTTTGCTGCCACGGACAGCTTCTTGTTTTCGTGAACCGCTCGCTTGAATTGCTCCCAATTGCTCGAAATTTCCATCGAACTTTTTCAATTTACAGGCTTTTAATTTCACTTCACTATAGCCGTCGGCCTCGACTCTCGCTATAGCACTAGTGTTTCTTCCAAAATCTTCCTGCTATAGTGAGGACCGCAAGGCTCCATCAACCGCTTTCAAATTTGTATTCGCATTTTTAAGCCGGTCGACGTAGACTGCTTTTTCCGACTCTACCACCAATGGATCGATGACTTCCGAGATGCTTTTAGTATTAAAAGTTTTGAGGTAATCGCCGATAGTACATATGACACAATTTCGTGACTTGCGCGCGACACGTGGAACGATATACAGCCTCCATATTTCACTAAGAATCCGAACGCTGGTTATTAGATTTCACTACAATTCATTCGAATAAGATACTTTAGTTCGCTAATTGCTTTAATAAAGTTTTTCGCTTATATTAATTAACTCGACCCGCATGTTAGTGAATAATCCGCTTAACGATTTGATTACACAACAGCCCCGGGTTTCGCCACCATGTAAAAAATATATTAAAATACACGATTTCATACTTATTATTATTCTTTTCTACCAATGTTACAATAGGTACATACTTATTTCTAAAAAAATAGACTTTCGTTTAGTTAAGCTCTCTCAAAGTTAACTGTTTTTAAATAGAAAGTTGCCAACCAAATAATAATATAATTAATTTTCTTTTACCTGAATGATGAGAAAATATTAATTATACATATATGCATATGTTTAAAACGATAGGTCCAGTACTAAGCCCCTTGAAAGTCCAATATCTACCGACAAATCCTCAAACAACACAGCAAATTATTTGTACATTGCATTTTGTTATCACGATGATCATAATTATAAATACAGTGGATGTCTCTTAAAATCGTACAGGCTCATTTTACTTAGACTTTTTGGAAAAACTACAATAGATTTTTATATAAAAAGCCATTATTGAACATTGAACAGAGACATTTTATTCATTTTTAACAAAACATCAAAACATAAAATATTTTAGGCACGTTAATAAAAATAACAACTGTTCAATAAAGTCATAAGGAAAATTTTCAGTCAGTAAAAATCTTACAGCTTATTTGAGCATGGAAGCAACAAGTATTTTACAATAATAATAATAATATTGATAATAATCATAATAATAGTGATAACAATAATAATAATAATAATAATCCCGCCCAACTGTTGCAAGGGGCGCATCCGCTGACAAACGGATTTTTTTTTTGTTTGCATGCCGAGTCATGAAAGGCAGGAGTTTGATGGGTGTCGATACTCTAAAATTGTTCATCTACCGAATAAAAGTTCATCAGCTGATTTTAAATTTAAATTAATTTATTAATTTGGATAGTAAAAGTGGTTTTAAAGCGAAATTGTGTATGTAATCCATCATCTGTTGAAAGTACAAAGTATCGTATTCTTTATGTAAAAAAGTGAGTCGGAAATATCAAAGGAACCGGAGTGAAAGTTAAAGTCCTGTCATAAACAAAATTTTTGAATATTTCACAACAGAAGAAATATCGTTTATAAATAGTAAGAACAGAATCGGACCAAGGTGACTTCCTTGTGAAACCCCTGTTGATACATGAATAACGCTCGAAGAAGTACTTTTAAAAGTTGTGTTCTGTTGTGCAGATAAGAAGATATCCAACGAAGAAGATTAGGTTGAAAACCAAGGAGATCGATTTTTAGATAAGTAAGGAGTGACTAACTTTATCGAATGCTTTACAAAAATCGGTGTATACAATATCGGTATCCGAAATTTCTCTAAATCCGTTTCATACATGAGTAGTAAACTAAAGTATGTTTGTAATAGTCGATTTTCCTTTAGATAACCCATGTTGCGTGCTAGAATTAGCAGAAGATATGGAATATGTTAAACGGTCAGCAACAGTAGCTTCAAATAAGTGCTTTTTTATTCCTGAACGAAATTCTACAATAAATTCCAATTACAAATGATTTTGACAGTTTTGCACTTATACACTTGGACCTTAATTCTTTACAGGACTTAGTACTTTGTTCATAGACCTTTATTTTTTATTACGTTTTTTATACATGTGGGCATACTTTCAACCAAGTTTTCAATAATTGAGTGGGCTATATTTCTCCACTCCGTCTGTACCCGACTCCTCAGTTCGTCCGTGTTGGAAGGCATATTTCGATACTTAGCCAGCTGCTGCTTAATGTATACCCACAAATTTTCTATCGGGTTAAGGTCGGGACTTTAGCTGGCCATTTGAAAGTTTTAAATCTTTGGTTTTGGAGCCATTCTTCTAAAATTTTCGCCGTATGTTTCGGTTCTCCGTCTTGTTGGAAAATTATTTCCTCCGCTGGATAGGCGCATTCGTCCACGAAGTCAGGCAACTGTGAATTTAGAATATGCAGATACACCTCCTTATTTATTATTCCACTTATTCTAAACAAAGGCCCAGAATGCCACCACGTGAAGCCACCCCAAATCATCAAACTGCCGCCGCCGTATTTGACTGTTTACTTTACCTGTCCACGCTGAAGCTTTTCTTGCGGACGATGCCAAAAATATGCCTTACCATATGATACCAATAGGGTACAGTGGTGCTTCTGGGTATGCGGTTACAGTTGCACGGCTGTATTCAATCCCTGCTCTTACGTCCTCGTTCGTGCACCCTGGGCAACTCATTTGCGAGATATGGTAACCAACCCGTGTCGAGCCATGGGTCACGGCTAATAGAGAGGGAGCTTTAGTGGAGCCACTTCGACATATTCGGTTTAAGGTCCACTAAAGTCCGCAGCGTCTGTTCATCAGGAGGTGCGGCTGCAAGCGGGCGTCTGTCTTGGAGCAAGCGGCTCGCTATATAAACGAACTTAAAATTTTCACCCCCAGCAATGGGTTGTGGGAAGGTGCCTTTGCCCGGCTGGTTGATGTCCTCAGCAGAGCGAAGGCTGACATCACCGCCATCCAAGATATGCGATGGACGGGGCACGGGACAAAATCGATAGGCCCTTGCGACGTCTACTACAGCTGCCATGTAAAGGAGCGCAAATTTGGTGTCGGATTTGTGGTGGGAGAGAGACTGCGCCGTAAAGTACTGTCGTTCAGTCAGGTGAATGAACGTCTCGCCACAATCCGCATCAAGGGGAGATTCTTCAACATCTCCCTGATTTGCGCCCATGCCCCGACGGAAGAGAAGGACGATGGGACCAAAGATCGCTTCTACGATCTCCTTGGCCGCACGTATGAGCGGTGCCCCCATCACGATATAAAAATCGTGCTTGGCGATTTCAATGCCAAGGTGGGCAAGGAGAGCATCTTTGGTTCTACAGTCGGAAAATTCAGTCTCCACGGCGAAACGTCCGATAACTGATTGAGACTGATCGACTTTTCCGGGGCCCGAAACATGGTAGTCTGTAGTACCAGGTTCCAGCATAAAAAGATTCACCAAGAACGTGGCTGTCTCCAGATGGTAAGACACGAAACCAAATCGACCACGTTGTGATAGACGGAGGGCATGCTGCAAGTGTCCTAAATGTGCGCACGATCCGAGGAGCCAACATCGACTCGGTTCATTTTCTTGTGGCAGCTAAGATCCGCACGCGCCTCTGTGCAGCAAAAAGCGCAAGCAAATGGACACAAGGAAAGCTCGACGTCGGAAAGCTGCAACGCAACAGACAGCCACCCACTTCGCCTCTCGACTTGCACTCCTGCTCTCTGAGAGCAATAATCAACAGAACGATATTTCCGAGCAGTGGAACCATATTTCTCACTGTCTACATACCGCCGCTGAAGAATCTATCGGATTTCAGCGAGCCCGAAATATCAACTGGTATGACGAGGAAGGTCGCGCCGCTACGGAACGTAAAGACGCTGCCTGCAGGGCCACACTGCGATCAGGTGCAACGCGAGCTGTGCGGGAGCGCTATCGTGAGTTGAAGAAGGAAGCAAGACGCATTTTTCGTGAGAAAAAGAGAGAGGCCGAAATGGGCGAGTGCGAAGAGCTTGAGATGCTGGCCGACAGGAATAGCGCCCGAAAATTTGTTCAGAAAGTACGGCGGCTAACAGAAGGTTTCAAGACCGGGGCGAATTCCTATAAGAATGAAAACGGCGACCTGGTGACTGATGTCCACAGCATACTTAAATTATGGAGGGAGCACTTCTCCACACTGCTTAATGGAAGCAACTGCAACCCTGGAGATGTTGAACCCGAATCCCCAATCAATGATGATGGACGCGATGTACCATCACCCGACTATGACAAAATTCGGAAAGCGATAGCACGGCTGAAGAACAACAAAGCCCCCTGAGCCGACGGGTTACCAGCTGAGTTATTTAAGTACGGCGGAGAGGAGCTGGTTAAGTGCATGCACGAGCTCATCTCTAGAATATGGTCGGAAGAACGCATGCCTGCTGATTGGAACTTAAGTGTGCTCTGTCCAATCCACAAAAAGGGTGATCCTGCAGTCTGTGCCAATTATCGCGAGATTAGTCTTCTAAACATCGCGTAGAAGGTTCTGTCAAGTGTATTGTGTGAAAGACTTAAGCCCACCATCAATGAACTGATTGGACCTTATCAGTGTGGCTTTAGACCCGGTTAATCTACTTTCGACCAGACAGTGCGCCAGATCTTGGAAAAGCCCCAAGAAAGCCGCTTTCGACAGCACCAAAAGAAGTTGCCTTTATGCCGCAATGTCTGAATTTGGTATCCCCGTAAAACTTCAACGGCTATGTAAAATGACGTTGAGCAACACCACCAGCTCCGTCAGAATTGGGAAGAACCTCTTCGAGCCGTTTGATATCAAACCATGTTTCAGACAGGGTGACTCTTTGTCGTGCGATTTCTTTAACCTAATGCAGGAGAAGATAATTCTAGCCGCAGAACTAAATCGGTCAGGTACCATCTTTTATAAGAGTGTGCAATTGCTGGCGTACGCCGATGACATTGACATCATCGGCCTTAACAACCGCGCAGTTAGTTCTGCCTTCTCCAAACTGGATAGAGAAGCGAAGCGAATGGCTCTGGAGGTGAACGAGGGCAAGACGAAGTACCTCCTATGATTAAATAGGCAGTTGGCGTATTCACGACTGGGATCTAACATCACTGTTGACAGCTATATTTTTGAAAAAGTAGAGGCCTTCGTTTACTTAGGAACCAGCATTATCACCAATAACAGCGTCAGCCTTGTAATCCAACGCAGAATCTCTCTTGCCAACAAGTGCTACTTCGGACTGAATAGGCAATTGCACAGTAAAGTTCTCTCGAGGGTCGAAAACCATACTCTATAAGTCTCTCATCATGCCCGTCCGATTGTATGGCGCAGAAGCATGGATGACAACATCAGATCAGAGGGCTCTTGGAGTGTTCGAGAGAAAGATTCTTCGAAAGATTTATGGACCTTTCTGTCTTTGCGACGGCGAATACCGTGTACGATGGAACGATGAGCTGTACAGTGACGTAGATATAGTGCAGCGGATTAAGAACCAGCGGCTCCGCTGTCTAGGTCATGTCGTTCGAATGGATGAAATAGCACCAGCCAGGAAGGCCTCCTCTGCGTTGGAAAGACCAAGTGGAAAAAGACTTGGCTATAGTTTTGGCGCCAGTTAGCACTAGATAGGGACAGCTGGCGTGCTTTGTTGACCTCGGCCAAAATCGCTCAGTCGGTTAATGCGCCAATTAAGTAAGTAATATGATACCATACAGATTGGTACCTGTTAATTTTCGTCTCATCTGACCATATAACCCTTTTTCAGTCCTCATTTGTCCAATCTTTCCGTTCTCGGCAAAATTTAAGCCTAGCTTTAACATTTCGCTCAGCTAAAGCAGGTTTCTTTTTCTTAACCGCAGCAACTATACCAATTTTATTTAAAGAACGTCAAACTGTCCATGTACTCGCTTGAAGTTCTAACTTAGCAAACGCTTCTCGAGGTGTCCTACATTAATTTTTGCGCAATAATCGGTCAACAGCACGGGCGTCACCATCGGTAAGCTTCCGTGGGCGGCCTCCCGCGCTTACAACTCGGACAGTATTTTGTATTTTCTTCACATTTATTACCATTTGTCGCAGTTTTTATTTGGTTCACAATAAAATACTAGAACAATTTTTAGTAATCGCCACGACAGACAAAACGGTACTAATATCAATTGTTAATACCACCTTCGCTCAGAACTTCAATTGAATTACCTAACCCAGCCATTCTGGTAAATATAGCGGGACTTTCATGGCATACTTACGCTGTGGTGCAAAACTGTCAAAATTACTTATTTATCGTAATTTTTCGTTCAGGAATAAAATAAAGCTGTTCTGTTTTACTAAATTGAAATATTATCTTTATTTTGGTGTATGAATGTTGCCGATAGTGCCAGCAGAAAAAGAGTTATAAGACCATTTAGCAGCATTCATTAAACAAATTGGCGGTTATGCTCCCAGCTGTATATTTTTAGTATATTTTGCTTCTGATAAATAAATACTACTAAATTTTGTTGATTGCGATAATATAATTTGATTTATTATTTCGTAAAACGTGTTGTCTATTTCGATGTCGTTTCCAGAAGGAGGAAAAAAGACACGACAAACAAAACGTCAAAAAGTTTTAGTAGATCACAAAAATCTTAGCTTGAATAAAGGGTTGCCAACTTGCGACTGCAGTTCAGACTGGCCACATCACTCCCCCTCTAGACGAGTTCATAGTCGTTGAGTTTCGTGGGAGGATGGACTCGTCGACCGGATCGGGTTTCCCTTGGAGCTGGTTGTTTAACTTGATGGTAGGTGATGTTTTCATCGTCGTTGATGAGGTATGCCGGCTTCAATCGATCAATTGATACATTTGTTCTCTTCCCGTCGACGAGGATCTCGTAGTATTTGATACTTCGATTTAAGATTTTATAAGGACCATCGTACGGTCTGCTTAACGACGGTTTTATTGAGTCATTTCGAACGAAGGCATGTGTGCATTTATGAAGTTCTTGTGGGATAAACACATTCTTATTCCCATGCCATGCTGTAGGATGTGGACGTAGATGTCTCATAGCTTCTCGCAGTTGGCCCACCACCTCTGTTTCTGTGCGCAAATCGTTGTTTTCAACAAAAAACTCTGCTGGCAACCGTAGAGTCGTCCCGTAAACCAGTTCTGATGCAGTGGCTTGTATATCATTTTTGTGCACTGTCCGCAGGCCCAACAGTATTAGTGGTAAATGATCAACCCAATGAATAGAGTTTTTGCACAAAATGGCCGCTTTTAATGTTCGGTGCCAACGTTCTATGAGGCCATTGGCTTGTGGATGATACGAGGTAGTCTTCAGGTGATTAATGCCGAGGACTCGAGTTAGTTCAGTGAAAATATTGCTCAAAAATTGACCTCCTCTGTCCGAAGTGACGTATGTGGGAACTCCAAAACGCCCGATCCAGTGGAAAACTAGTGCATCCACAATTGACGCTGTTGACATGTCCGGAATCGGAATGGCTTCAGGCCATCGGGTGAAGCGGTCAATAATGGTAAGGCAGTACCTGTGTCCTTTACAGGGCATGAACGGCCCCACAATATCAATGTTGATGTGCGCGAATCGTTTGTCCGGGAAAGCGTATGACTGGAGGGGAGAATGTGTGTGTCGATTGATTTTTGTACGTTGACACTCAAGACATGCTTTGGCGAATCGTATGCAGTCTCTCTGCATAAATGGCCACACGAATCGTTCTGCTACTTGTTTGGCAGTGGAGTGCGTGCCTGGATGTGCAAGGTTGTGTATAGATGACATAACTTGTTTTCGGAAGGCCTTCGTTACAAATGGCCGAATAGTGTTTGTAGAGTCATCGCAATATAGTAACTTGTTAGCTCCCGGTACCAAAAATGGTTTTAGAGTCAATGAAATTTTCCCTGAATTGCCGCTTTGTAGAACTGCTTTGAACTCTTCATCGTTGGTTTGGTCATCTGCTAAGCCGCTAAAATCTAGGGACGGGGCTAGATGAACTGCTTCAATACGTGAAAGTAAATCGGCTGTGACATTAGATGCACCCTCTACGTATCTTATGTCGGTTGTAATTTGACTAATTGCATCTAGTTGTCGAGCTCGGCGACACGAAGCCTTCTCCAGCTTTTGTCGGAACGCGTACGTTATGGGTTTATGGTCGGTGTATATGTGGCTATTTCGGCCCTCCAACATGTATCGGAAGTATTGAACTGCCATGTAAATTGCCGTTAACTCGCGGTCATAAGTACTGTACCGGATCTGGGCTTTGTCGAATTTTCGTGAAAAATATCCAAGGGGTTGAATCTCACCGTTGACAACCTGGTGTAGGACTGCACCGGCAGCGAAGTCGGATGCATCCACCCACAGGGATAATTCAGCATTCTTTTGAGGGTGTGCTAAACTTGTTGCATTCGCCAACTGGCGTTTACACTCCGCAAATGCATCCATAGCTTTGGAATTCCACTGGATCTTGGAATTATCGTTCTTTTTATTACCTGGCGTCAAAGCAAATAGGTGAAGTTGCGTATCGATCGCTCTCGGGATGAAACGGCGATAAAAATTGATCATTGCCAAAAATCGTTTTAATTCTTTTACGGTATTTGGTAACTTGTAATTCTCAATAGCTGCCACTCGCTCCTTAATCGGCATAATTCCCTCTTCCGAAATTTCATGACCGAGGAAGACCAGCTTACTCTTTCCGAATTCACATTTTTCGATGTTGATCTTTAGGTTGTGTGCGCGTAGCCGTTCGAACAATAGGCGCAGATGTTTTTGGTGTTCACTAACATCACGTGATGCGACGCAGATGTCATCGACATACGCGAACACGAAGTCTAAGCCGCGTACAACCTGGTGGATTAAGCGCTGAAACGTTTGGGCCGCGTTGCGCAAACCAAACGTCATGAATGGGAATTCGTACAGTCCGAAAGGCGTTATAATTGCTGTCTTCTGAATGTCTTCGGGAACAACGGGAACCTGATGGAAGGCCTTTTTTAAGTCGATCTTCGAAAAAACTGATTTACTGCCAAGAATTGAAGTAAAATCCTGTAAAAATGGGAGCGGATATCTATCAGGAATTGTGATCGCGTTCAACGCGCGATAATCCCCACAAAGTCTCCACGATCCGTTTGATTTCGGCACCATATGCATTGGACTCGCCCAACAGCTGGATGATGGTCGGCAAATACCTAGGCGTAGCAGTTCGTCTATTTCGCGTTTAGCAGCTTGAAGCTTTTCAGGGGACAGTCTTCTTGGTCGCGAAAATACAGGGCGGCCGGATGTTTCGATATGGTGCATGATGGAAGACTCGACGACATTTCCTGATTCTTGTGGAGTAGTAAGGTCAACGTAATCTTCCAGACCCAGAGTTAATGGTAATAAGCTGTTAAATGATTTTATTAACATACCTGGTGTGTTTGAATATTCGCACTTTGCATGTCGATTAGTTGAACTATCTATGAGACATTTGCGTTTAACGTCGATTAATAGTCCGTAATGCCTAATAAAATCAGCACCTAAAATGCATGCGTTTACGTCGGCGATTAAAAATTTCCATTCAAATGGGCGATGTAGGCCTAGATTTAGCTTGAGCACCGTTTCGCCGAAGACTTTAATGGTGGTTCCATTAGCTGCGAAAAGGCGCATATTGGTAGTGTTGTATTTCGTGAATTTGAATGAATTTGGGAGCACAGAAACGTCAGCTCCTGTGTCAATCAGGAATTTAATGTTATTGTCTGCATCGGCGATTTTTAAGCGGTTAATTGAAGCTGTGTGATATCGTTCGCCATTCTTAAGAGCAGCTTCAACGCGTAGATTGTGTCATTGCTTCTTAGGCGTGTACGAATAGAAGCAAGGCTTGCGGCAGCTTCGAGCTTCGGTACCGTATGTTTGGTGGTACCAGCAAATTTCTCTACCTGTGCCGGAACGCTGAGACTCTCGTGCCTGATTTGGTACATGGTTGCGTACTGGATCACGTTTGGTGGTAAAATTATTTAGTTTTCGAGACAGCTGGGCGATTTCCAACTGCAAGGTCTCCAGGGCCGCCTTGGTCTCGTTGCTGTTTTTTTCGCCAGCTACCGTTCGAAGGTGTGAATCTGAATAGCATGTTTCTCCAAGGTTTAGAGATTCGACGATGTCGTCCGCAATCTTGGCTTTTTTTGTTATTTTATGTTCAGATGCGATAATTGCGGCTCGTGCTTGCGCTGGTAATCGAGCTGTCCACAGATCAATGAGGATATTCTCGCTGAGGGATTGTCCAGCGACGCGCTTCATTTCACCTAGTAATTGACTTGGCTTTAAGTCGCCAAGCGGCATCTCAGACATCACTTTTTGTAAACGGCGTTGCTGGCTTTCTGCAAAATGATGAATGAGCTTCTCTTTAATATAATCGTATTTATTTTGTTGGGGCACTTCACTGATTATGGTCTGTAGCTCCATCAACTTGCCAGGTGGAACCTGCGCCATTACCATATTGTATTTTTTAACGTCAGATAAAATGCCGGAGGCTGCAAACCAGAACTCTAGCGACATAAAATACGATTCGATGTGCGTATCGGCCATATTCGGTGGATTAATCTTTGGGATCGAAAGAGTTGCTCCCACATGTTGCTCATCGCTGATAATATTCGTAGCACTGGCTTCGGAGTATTGGTTCTGGCTGCAACCGGGAGTATCTTTATTATCCATATTCATACGTCGGGGTCACCAATTTTAGTATATTTTGCTTCTGATAAATAAATACTACTAAATTTTGTTGATTGCGATAATATAATTTGATTTATTATTTCGTAAAACGTGTTGTCTATTTCGATGTCGTTTCCAGAAGGAGGAAAAAAGACACGACAAACAAAACGTCAAAAAGTTTTAGTAGATCACAAAAATCTTAGCTTGAATAAAGGGTTGCCAACTTGCGACTGCAGTTCAGACTGGCCACATATTTGCAAGTCGCTTGGCTTTTTAAATCTCATAATGATGTATTGAACCGTACTTCGACTCCGATTCACAATTTTGGTGATTTCACCATAAGATTTGCCTTCTTTATACTGGTTGATTGCAATTTTACGCACTTTGAGGGATTTTTGCTTAATTTTTACGAAAAATTCGAAAAATCACATAATTAGAATATAAAAATGTAAATATGGTAATAATATAAAAAATAACAAAATGTTTTCATGTGTTTTTTATAGCGCTAGGTGTCAACTAATAAACTTAAAATCTCTGAACTCTAGAAGAATTATACTCTCTCTCACATTTGTCTTTGACATTATAAGAGGTGCGATTGACTATCCATTTTTATTAGAACGCTTTCATTTTAATATCCCTTCAAGAAGCCTTCGTATTCACGAGACTTTTTTCATAGAACGAGCTAGAACACTGTATGCTGCGAATTCCCTTATTTTAAGAATTCTAACTGGATATAATACAATTTTGAATTCCACTGTTCTGGATTTTTTTTTTATCGAAAACTAAATTTAAGGAATATATTTATTTTTTTATCCAATTTTAAACTTTACAGTAATTCACATTGTATGTATTTATCTTTTTTTAAATGTTTACATATGTATGTATGTTTTAAATATTTTTGAGCTTTAAGGCCGATTGGTGTATTTGGAAAATTATTAGGAAAAAACAGCAATACTCAAAGCGGTAGGAGTTATAGTACTATTTCGGAAATCACCACATTTCCTCATCAGACTTCTTTCTTTTTGGCTTCATATATTATCCTTGAAAGTCTAGCTCATTTTATAATTAAACTGGCAATGTTAGTCTTTTCCAAATCTTTAATTATACGCTAATGTACAGTCTTCTTTATAAATAAATACACCTTTTACCTACATCTGACAATACATATATATATGTATATATGTACATATATTTAATTTTTGGGATGACGCCAGTAACGAGAAAACTCGCATAAGTACTCGTACTGCCATGCCGCCATAGCAGCATGCACGACTTGCAGCCTCTTGGCTACACCTACAATACTACACTCTCTCCACACCACAACCGCTCTCCCTGCGAAACTGCCAAAAAAGGGAATTACCTTAAGGTGCTGGTTAGCTTTTTTTAGCGACGTCTTGCCATCTTTGCGCGTATTAGATTTATGTGGATGCCCGTTACATGAGCTCATATTTCTTTCCACCTTTCATTTGACTTGAATTGTACAAATTTGAGGAGCATAGCGCGGACATTGGATCATAATGTGTTTTGCGTCTTCGTCGCTGCCTCTGCATGTTGGGCAGCGAAGGGAACTATCGGGGCCAAATTTATTTAAGTATTTGCGATACTGGTATTTCTGTTGCTCTCGGAAAGCATGTGTATTTATTTCATGAGCCATAATATCTACGGGAATTAGTCCGGCTATAACGTAGGATCCTTCGTCTGAAATTGTTTAGAGATCGCAGACTGCTCGTGAGGCGCTTAGCCGATAGGCAGTTGTTATCTTTTTCACGTAACTTTTCACACCTTCTCCCATCGCCTGCGATAATAGATTTTGCGATGATTCGCAGTGATTTAAATTTATTTGAATGATTTTTATAGATATTGGTTTGATAAGACCTTTGTGGAGCGCCAGGGCTCCGCTGTCACTAGCTGGTGCCGTTGCCGTTATTACGGCTGCTGCTACGGCTACTGCCGCCATGTGGAGCGCCAGGGCTCCGCTGCCACGCACTGGTGTTGTTGCTGTCGTCGCGCTCCGGTGCGTCCACAAACCGAAAATAGTATGTCGGCCACTTGCCGGTAGAAAATATTTAAAAATGTTTTTAAGAAAAAATAGGAACTGAACTATTCGCTTTTAAGTGCACGCAATGAATGGCGTTCTTTTTATTTTTCACTTAGATCCTAAACTTAGCTGTAATTACAAACTAGTACTAAAAGTAATAAATCTTATATTTAGAGTTGTATTTTATAAGGTTAGTACTAAATGAATTATCTTATTAGGTAGGGTTGCAATTTGTAATTTGTTTCCATTACATCACCCTCCTTTGAAAAAGAAGGATGTAGCAAGGTGATCAGTCTTGCTATATCCTTCTGCACATATGTAATTAATAGAAAATAATAAACTTAAAATTAACAATAATTTTAGTCTTATAAGTTAAGTTTTTAAAAGATATTTTAAAATTAGTTAATTATTCTAATTTTAATAGCCATAATATTATATATAAATGTATGTAGATGTTTATATTGTATGATTAAGTGTATTTTGGAATTATATAGGCTTAAATTAAAAAGATGAAGTTTATTCAGTTTTACATTACCATTCTTAGGGTAAGTGTAAATTTAAATTTATATTTTGAATATATTTTTTTTTTCATACATATTTTAATTTTAATATAATTAAAGTTTTTGTAGCCAATTTTTATATACGACTTATAAAAAATTTGGAATTTTCTTTTTGTTTTGTACAGGTGTGGTTTAATTTTGTTTGTTTTAACATATATCAATAGTAAAGTATAGCATTAGCCATATCTATAAAATTTTTATTCAATTCATTTTGTGTATACGGTTTTTGTGTACTGGCTTTTCTTTCTTTTTCTCTCTATCAAAAATTGTTACGTTTACACCGTCAATTTTTGTTATAACGTACGGGCCTTGGTATATGTTTGCGTGTTTATCTCGTGGTTCTTTTTGAATTAAAACCAAATCATTTATGTTAACTGATAAAGGACGCGCGGTTTTATCATATAGATTTTTATTTCGCGTTTTATGTTTGTTAATAAGTTCTTTTGCGAGTACGTGTGATTTTTGCATTCTATATTTTACTTCCTTTGCATAATTTTCAACGTTATATATTGGATCGATTTTTTCTTTTTGTTATTCATTTGGCAAAATAACTTTTCTTCCAAATACTAATTCGAATGGAGTAAATTTGTAATCAAAAACTGTGTTTTTTGTTGTGTTATGCAAAAATGTAAAATATTTTAGATATACGTCCCAATCGGAATATGTTTCTTCTAAGTATGCACGCAAATATTCGTTAAATACCCTATGGTTCCGTTCAATTGTACCAACGGTTTCATGATGGTATGCGGTTGAAAAATTATGGGGTAGGGTTTAGTATAGTGCCGCATTAATTTGGTTTACTGTGGCTAAACGCGTATATTAAATTGAAAAATTCAAATGCACATAGATGAACAACAAAATAAACTTTTGTTTAACTATCATTTTGCAAAAATCCGTCCACAAATTTTATCAGAATTTAACTTTGAAAATGCTCTTTTTTTGGCATTTTTCACATAGAGAGTGTTTGATTTTCATTCACTGCACTTAATATAGAGCCACTAATGCATTCATTTTGGCACATACACATTATTAATACATTGTGCTATCAATTTTCAACGTTTTTAGAATCAACAAATGCTTAAAAACTTCGCAATTATTAAATAAAAAGTTGCATATTTAAGCCCCGCACAAAAAACTTAATATAATGCCAAATGCATCTGTCAAACTACTGAAAACAACAAGCGAAAGAGAAAACAAAGCAAATTGATATAACCCAGTAACCTTAAAGTACGCGGAAAAGAGTTCTGCAATACACAATTAAATCATGTGGCGGTTTTCTTAACTAAATCAATACCTTGTAATAAATTGAAAATTTTTAATAAAAAATCGCGCGATTTTTTATTACAAATTTTCGGCTGCGGCGCTTTTCACAAATAAATAAATATTTCGTAATATTCAAAATTTGTAATTAAAAATCGCGCGATTTTTTATTACAAATTTTCGCCTGCGGCGCTTTTCACAAATAAATAAATACATAATTTATAACATATGTCAGGAACCCACATATTGTCCGGAGTTTAACAAAAAAATGTTTGCTGGGTAACTTTGTGTCGATTTTGTATGCAAAAAGTTGAATTTTTGCCCATTTTTAAAGGCTTCCCTAGGGCCTCACCTAGGGTCTAGAGGAACCAGTGAGGGCTTATTAAAAAGTTTATTCTTTCCCCTTTCTAACGGTGTGCTTGGAGGGGTGCCACGCCCACTCCTTCACCGCCCACCACCCCATTTTTATGCGGCACTATACTAAACATTTCCCAAATTATGTTCGATTTTTAAAATTTTCGTTAATTCTTGAAAAATATCGTTTTTGAATTCTGTACCTAAATCGGATTTGATAGAATTCATGGTACCATATGTTAACACGAAACTCTCAAAAATGGCAGATGCAATTGTTTTAGCACTTTTGTCTGGAATAGCAATTGTTACTAAATATTTAGTTAAGTCGCATATAATGGTAAGTGCGAACTTATTACCATTATTCGACTCAGGTAAGGGTCCTATTGTATCAATAACTACAATGTCGAATGGTTTGCAAGGTGTTGGTGTAAGAACAAGATTTTCTTTAGTTTTAGGCTTAACTTTGTTTAATAAACATTTTTCGCAACTTTTTACAAATTTAGCAATGTCACGAGTCATGTTTTTCCAATAGTATTTTGTACGTATTTTTGCATAAAGTTTTTTGTTTCCGCAATGTCCTCCTGCAAGCGGGTCAGTATGGTAAATTGTCATTAGTTTTTGTTTCTGATCGTCGTTGTCTACAGTCTCTACTGGATCTGTTAGTATAATTTGTAATTTCTTTAAAATTTTGTTTCCGCTGTTTTTTAATTCTGATATAGAAAAATATTTGAAAAATGTATCGTTTTTTGGCCATTCAAAATGTTTAATGTTGCGATTGCCGGCTTCGTTTTCGAGCCTCGAAAGTAAGTCATCTAAATTCGTTATTTCGTTAACAACCTTGACATTAAGCAACTTGATTTTTTTGTGTTTTATATGTGCACATATTTGTAAATTTGAAATTTTGTAATTTTTATCGCGATTCATTGTTGATCTAATACGCGGTATTTTTTTTGAAAAATTAAATGCAAATTTGTCATAAACGTTTAAAGTCTGCGTTGAATTGTCTATGTCGCTGTTTTGTATTTCTGTTTCGTTAAGTTTTTTAGTCATCGTTCTGGTTTTAACTGCAAGAACGTGTTTCGTTGATTCCCTAATCTCGTCAATGGAAATGCGTGAAAGTGCGTCGGCACTGACGTTTGATTTACCTTTAATGTATTCTATAATGAAATTATATTCGGCTAATTCGAGACGAATTCTCGCAAGTTTTGAAGATGGATCCTTCATATTGAAAAGAAAAACTAGTGGTCTGTGATCTGATTTAACAAGGAAGTTAGTTCCGTAAATGTATGGACGAAATTGTTTTATGGCAAAGTAAATGGCTAAAAGTTCCAACTCTATAATTGGTTTTTTCTGTTCCGCTTTATTAAATGCTTTAGAAGCGAAACAAATAGGCAGATCGCTACCTTGCTGTTCTTGGCTAAGAATAGCGCCACATCCGGTTTTTGAAGCATCCACTGTAATAATAAATTGTTTGGAAAAGTCTGGATATTGTAGCAATTTAGGTGACATTAACGCTGATTTTAGTGATTCGAAAGCTTTCTCGCACTCGCTGTCCCAAATAAATTCTACTTTTTTTCTGTTTAAACGATTCAAGGGTGCGGCTAGAGACGCAAAGTTAGGTATAAACCTTCGGTAATAATTTGCAAATGCAACGAATCGTCGTACTGCGTCTTTGTCAGTCGGTTTTGTATATTTTTTAATTGCGTTAATTTTGGAATCGTCTGGCAACAAACCCGTTGCCAAACATTTGTGTCCTAAAAATGTTACTTCTGGCCTTAGAAAATTGCACTTATTTGGATTAAGTTTTAGGTTAAAATATCGACATGTATCGAAAACTTTTGAAAGGTTTTTAATGTGATGTGCTTCACTACAGCCTATGACGATGATATCGTCGACGTACAAAAATGCTACATTAGCCGGAATACCTGAAAAAGCGATTGTCATCATTCGTGTAAACGAATTTGGTGCTACAATGCTCCACGTTCGGTGCTAAAAGAAGTTATATCGCGTGAATCTGTATGCAAGGGGATTTGATGAAATCCAGAGAACAGGTCTAGTGTCGAAAAATATTTTGCTCGACCAAGGTTATCTAAAATGTCATCAACACGTGCCAAAGGGAACTTGTCTGCAATTAATTTTTTATTGACTGCACGAAAGTCTACGCACATACGATATGCTTTTCGCCCATCATTGTCTTTTTTTGGAACTATAATTAAAGGACTGTTGTAATTTGAGTAACTTGGTTCGATAAGGTCATTGTTTAACAATTTATTCACTTGGCTATTTATTTCCTCACGCTGAGAATATGGTAATCTGTAGTTTTTTATGTAAACGGGGTTTGTGTCTGTCAGTCTTAATTTTTGTTCGTAAAAGTTATTTAATGTCATTTTGTCGTCAGGCAGACCGAATATATCTGCATATTCTAGACATAAGTCGAGTAATTTGCGTTATTGCTTTGGATTTGTTTCTTTAAAATTTTACTAAGTTCTTCTGTCCGGTTATCGTCTTTCGTTGTCTTTTTTATGGAATACACATGATAATTGGAAAGTTTATCGGTGCGAATATTACAGTTCTTTACGTATTTTACCTCGTCTGTGGTATTTATAATCTTGATAATTGGGTTGCTGGCATTAACAATGCATCTAGCTGTAAATACACCGTTATCAATTTCTTGTGAGTCCACGAAGAGTGGCTCCGGTTGCTTGCCTAAATCAAAGAGTCGAAAAACTTCGCATCTGGGAGGTATAACACAGTTATCGCTTTCTGTCCCGTGAAGAATCGGAATCGCGACTTTTTCATTGCCTACCCAGAAGGAAATACGGTTGTTTGCATAGCTAATAACACACTTGTATGTTTTTAAAAAATCTTTACCCAGTATACCATCAGATGGAATATTAAAATCGCCATTCACTACGTGTAAATTATGTTTTATAGAAAAGTTCGAAAAATTTAAATTTGCGGTTATTTTACCTAAAGTAGAAACACTATTAGAAGTGACACCAGTAATGCGGATAACATCGTCTGTATTGATTGAAAAATGTTTGTTTAAACTTGAAATTTTGATTAAAGAAATGTCGGCTTGCGTATCGACTAAAAACGTACGTAATTTGTTACATCCGGTAAAGTTTAATTGGATAAAGTCAGAATAATTTAAGTTAAGACAGTAAATGCCTATTGTTTTAGACAGATCGGTTAGATGTCCGTTTCTTGCTCCCCCAGTGTTCGCGCCTGAGGGGCCAGGGCGTTTAAAGTCCGCACATTAGAAAAATTTCCACTATTATTGTTAGTTCCGTTGGTATTGTTGTTTCTGTTTTGCGTATTGTTGTTAAAATTGTTTACGTTACCCCTAGTACTGTTGTTGTTGTACCTAGTGTTGTTGCCATTGTTGTTTGACCTGTAATTATTGCCGTTGTCGTTGTATCTATAGTTGTTGCCATTATTGTTGTACCTAAAGTTGTTGTTATTATTGTTGTACCTAAAATTGTTTGCGTTATTGTTGTACCTAAAGTTGTTTGCGTTATTGCTGTACCTAAAGTTGTTTGCGTTATTGTTGTACCCAAAGTTGTTGCCATTATTGTTATATCTATTAAAATTCTGAAAATTACTTCGAAAATTATTTGCTCTGTTATTGTTTAATTGGAACGCTAATACTTGTCTCTCTTTTGCTTGGTTATTTTGTTCTACGATCATTTTTGCTACTACGTCCTTTGAATCATTGAAGGTTGTTGATGCTAAAATTGACTTAACTAAGTCAGAACGCGTATTTAATCTGCATACATTTATAGTTTGTTCAACTGCCATTTCTTGGGCTTTAGCTTGTGTCATACCTTCAGTGATTAAAGAACGTCGCAGTGCATCGGATAGCTCCTCGACACGTTTGGCAAATTCTGTATAATTGTTGTTCACAATGGTCAGAGTTGCAATTTTTCCAGCTACAACTTTTGAGTTGTCCGGTTTTATTCTACTACGTAACGCGTCTTTAATCTGAACAATGGAACTAAAATCAGTTGGAATTGCCTCGCGTGCCTTGCCTTCAAGCTTTGATTTTAAAAATGCTATAAATGTACTTTGTAGGTTTTCTTCTGAGAGATCTTCAATTAAATTAATTTTATCTATAAATGATTCAAGTGCTAGCGGATCACCGTTGTAATTTTCCCTAATGATTGATGCACAAAGGCTAATAAAAGATTTTTTCTGTTCCGGAGTTGCCATTTTTGTATCGTCAGTACTCAAATTTAAATTTATATTTGCTAATGATTCGAATCCTAAAAGGTCTTCACTGATTGAAAAATCTGGCTGACCTGTGTCAGTATCTGACATTTGATGAAGCTTTGAAAATCTAATAAAAATCAATTTATTTATCTAAACGTTGAATTGTTGCTAAGTGCTATTGTATCGTATTGCAAATTTTTAGTTTAACTAACACTGTATTGCAGAATTTATGAAAAAAATAATTTTGAAATTTCGACTTAATGTGAAATATTTATTTGAAAAATATTATAAAGTTCAACGTAGGCATAGTACGACAATGCACAGATCAAAAATTGTATTAAGGTTGCATATTAATTATTTGTATTTTCGAAAAAAAAATTTGTTTTAAAGTCTGACTCACGACTAACACTGGAAGGCACCACCGAAAAGTTTTTGTTGAGAAAATATTTTTAAATTATTGCAAAAATTAATATTTGAAGAAATATTAGTAAGTGTTTTCACACTACTGTATGCAAAGCTGAAATTCCGATGAAAAAACAGTAACACAAATGTATATACATAGGTAATTAAGCATGTATTGGGTTGGCTATGTAGGTAATATAAACGTATGATTAGATGAAAAGTACAGTAAGCAAAAATACAAAAACAGTAAGAATACCTGTATGTATGTAGTATATAATGTAAAGGTATAAAGTAAAAAGTACAGTAGTTGAAAAACTAAAAAGTTACGGTATATAATACAAATTGTACAGTTGTACGCAAAAATGAAAAGGTATTGGCATATATGTATGTATAAATATAATATAAAAGTATTTTTCCAAAAGTACAGTAGTTTAAAAAGTTAACAGTTACGTTATATAATGCAAATTGTACAGTAGTACGCGAAAGTGAAAAAATTTAATTTTAATACAAAATATGTACATGTGTCGTTATATAATTTTCCGCACACTGTGCGCCATACCCAACGCTGCAAAAGCCGCTACTTGCTTGATGTGTATGTATATACTGGAACACTGCTGTTATCCCGCGCTGGTGAACCCTTGTAGATGTTGTTGTACCGCTGCTTTTTCATCGATGTTGGCTGTACCGAAGCTAGAAAATCCGTTTGTCGGTTAATAACGGCGCTTTGTTATGGCGTGGTTTGCAATATTTTAAATTTTGTTTTTGTTTGGCAATTTATATAATTGTTTTTTTTTTTTTTGTGAAAATTTGGTACCACCGCTTTTTTTGTATTTTAAAATGTTTTTTTTTTTGTAGTTACATATGTCGAAAATTATAAATGTGTTCGTTTGAAAATTTTGGTACCACCGCTTTTTTTTGTATTTTATAATTTTTTTTTTTTTTTTTGCAGTTATGTCGAAAATTATAAACTTGTTCGTTTGAAAATTTTGGTACCACCGCTTTTTTTGTATATTTTTTTTTTTTTTGGTTTTATATTTACCGTTTAAAACTTGTTCATTTTTATTAATTTTGGGGGAAAATAAAAAAAATTTTTTCTTTCTTTTAAATTCAGTTCGTTTTTTTTTGTTTAAAATTTTGTTAATTCATTTTTGAAATAATTATATTCAAAAATTTCAATTTTTTTTTTGTATTTGATTTCGGTTTAAAAAAAAATCATTAAATTTTATTTGCAAAATGTCAAATGTTTTAGGGTTTTTTTTTTTTTTTTTTTTTTTATACCACCACCTAGCTACAGCCACTATGCACTTATTTTGTGCTGGAAAGTTCTATAGTTTTGAAAAGTAAAGTTTTAGTTCTGTTCATTGGTTTATTTTTTTTGTTTTTGTGTTTAAATTCAATTAAATAAATTTTTTTTGTGTAATTTTTTTTGTAATTTTTTTTTTTTTTTTTTTTTTTTTTTTTATATATTTTTTTTGGATTTTATAAATTTTCTGTATTTTTTTTCATTTTTTTTTTGCTTTTAATCGCTTTTAATTGGCTCTGCCCTTGGTTTTTGCCCGAGGGCCACGCAAATCGCTATTCGCTGTCACGGTCGCCATGTGGAGCGCCAGGGCTCCGCTGCCACGCACTGGTGTTGTTGCTGTCGTCGCGCTCCGGTGCGTCCACAAACCGAAAATAGTATGTCGGCCACTTGCCGGTAGAAAATATTTAAAAATGTTTTTAAGAAAAAATAGGAACTGAACTATTCGCTTTTAAGTGCGCGCAATGAATGGCGTTCTTTTTATTTTTCACTTAGATCCTAAACTTAGCTGTAATTACAAACTAGTACTAAACGTAATAGATCTTATATTTAGAGTTGTATTTTATAAGGTTAGTACTAAATGAATTATCTTATTAGGTAGGGTTGCAATTTGTAATTTGTTTCCATTACACCTTCCTAAAAGCAGGGCACTTGAAACTTCCTGCTATATGGCTATTAACTGATTTACATAACACGTAGGATGGGTAGCTTTTACAGTCTTTGACAAAGTGACCCTATACGCCGCACTTCGTAGATCAGTCTTGCTGGGGCGGTTTCGAGACATGTGACCGTACTCGAGGCACTTATAGCACTTTTGCAACTGTACGTATTCTAGTGTGCGGCAGATGACCTATCCGATTTTAATTTTACCAATCTGGAGAAGCTTCTGGGCATTGAGATCAGGCAAGTTTAGCGTAGCGGTTTGGGTTCCTGCGTATGCTACCCGGAGCATCGCTATGTCTGGTATCTTGATGTCTTCTAACCGTGGGAGAGCTTTTATTGCTCTATGTATGTACCTCTTCTTTGGTAGTGATTTCGTCAATGTCCCTGCATTCCAGTATAACACGATGCGTGAGGGAATCAACTGTTGCTTCGCTACTCAAGTCCGCGCCTGCCATAGCCTTTAGTTCCGTAGTCACTAATTTTGGACACTGAGTCTTTTAACTTGGAATCGTTTTAAACCTCTGCCAACTTTTTTTTTCATTCTTGACCTTCTGCTTTACTTCAACCCACTCGTTTGATTTTATTTTATTGACCAGATTTGACTTCTTCGCCAAGCTTGTTAAATGCACTCTATCTTTTGTCGATTGCCGATTATAAAATAAAGATGGTACTGAAAGTCATTTCTGCATAATGTCACTCCTGCATAATCAGGTAACAGACTGCCAGCACCACCAGCTTAAAGCAAGCTTATCCGAATTTTAATTTATTAGTATGCCATGAGCTGAAACCTTACTGGGCTCGGTTTTAGCGTGGAAGTTCAATGCGCTGTTTTTATTTCGCTTTATTTATAAGCGATTCATATGTATTGGGTAGCTGGTCGTGGTTCCAGCTGGGGTGCATCTTTAGCTACCCAGTAGTGTGCACTCACATGCACACACACCCGCAATCAAACACACGTATGTACGTACTAGGGTGTACGATCGGTTTTCTTCGATTTTTTTCAATAATTCTTGTACGGGTTTTTTCAAATCTTGATTTTTCGAATATCTAACAAATCGGTCTTTTTAATCTCCAAAGCCGAATTTTTATATAATAATAATAATAAAAAATCGGCAGCACATCGACAAATTTTATATCCATTATATAC
The DNA here is from genome assembly GCA_963971545.1 of Philophylla caesio. Classification (NCBI taxonomy): domain Eukaryota; kingdom Metazoa; phylum Arthropoda; class Insecta; order Diptera; family Tephritidae; genus Philophylla; species Philophylla caesio. The sequence goes on along the minus strand of OZ020606.1, from coordinate 33,442,461 downwards.
ATATGTATATTCGAAATCCAAATAATTTGCAGAAAAAAAGAAGCAAATGTATTTAAGAAGATTTCATATGTATATTTAGCAAAATGTCATGAGGACAGTAAAACATTGAAAAATTGTATAACGCCTTACTGACAGGCAGTCCTTCTAGCTCGCTCAATGTGCTTAATATGCAATTCAGTAATTTGTTATAATCTCAAGTTTCAAAATTTGAGTCTATGTATGAGTTGAAGATTATTGCCTTTTCGCTTTAACGTTTGTCTTATTATTCGTGACCTACCTGATGACAATTGAGAGACTTTATTTTGAGAATAGAGGCCTTGAGACCAATTATTGCCAACAGATCTAAAATTGTGACTTTTGTCTATTAGAGACTGATAATGCTTACTGAATTCGGACATTAAACTACATTTTATTTTCAAAATATTTCTTTCAGAGAAATAGTTGTATTTAGTTGCATGTATGTATGTACTACATTGATGTAGTTTTTTCTTACTTGGAACAATAACCGTTTTACCCGGTTTTTTTCAAAATGCCATTTTTTGAATAATCCGAAAACCGGTTTTACAAAATGTCGAATAATCGAACACCCTAGTACGCACGCACACCAATGTACCTAAACTTGGTTTATTAACTTATTTATTAGGTTTTTTAATACATTTAGAACTGTTGTGAATAAATTTTATAATTAAAGGCTAGAAAATATATGTAGATATGTGCATAATATTTTTTTTTTCATAGAAAAGAGTAAAGCATAAATTGAAAGTACATATGTATGTACATAATATTAATTATTATAAAATAAAGTTATTAACATTTCAGTTATGGTAAACTTCAGTAAAAACAATATTTTGCGTTTCATTTCGTATTCCGGGAATAAGAAAAGTTTGATTTGCTGAAGAACCGGTGTGTGAAAGTGTCACATACTCGTATAGTTGGCCATGGGTAAACACTTTGTTGAGAAAAGAAATACTGACAGCGTTAAAGGTATGCCCTTGGGTTCTTATTGATGGTAATGTCAAAGCATGTGACGTTAGACACTCACCGTCATGCTTCCCTCCCGAATGCCAAAATACTCCAATTATGACGAGCTTGCTTTCACATGAGTGGTTTTATTATTATTGTTGTTGGTAATTATTGTTAGTGATAATTCAGCCTATAGTGTCCTGTAAGAATTCCTGTGATCATTCTCAAATTGTTCTTTGACAAGCCCATGTAAATTCTCTCCTGCAGACGGAATGGGGTGCTGCTAGAGTTGTCGCATATGCTGATGACATCGCCATTGCATATATGGGCAAATTTCCTCAGACCTTGTGTGACTTGATGCAAGGGACAACCCGCGAAGTGGGCAACTGGTCCCCGCGATGTGGTCTCAGCGTCAACTCAGAAAAAGTGGAGCTGGTGCTTTTCACTAGGAAATATAAAGTTCTGTATGTAACTACGCCGAAACTTAATGGAATCCGTCTGAACATAAAGAGGGAAGCCACGTTCCTTGGCGTCACATTGGACATGAAACTTAGCTGGAGGAATAATATGATCCAGCGATACCAGAAGGCTTATGTGGCCATATACTCTTGTAAAAGGGCAATTGGTTCCAGACAGGAATTTCGCGATGGTAAGCCCAGGTAGGGACGCGTGGTCGAGAGACTTCTACACTCCACCTGAAAGTCTCCCGATCTGTCTTCTCGCAGGATCTATCTCTGAACTGTTCTTTTCGGCTGCCGGATCACTGTGGTGTTTTCCAGGCTAAGGTTCTAGCCATAAAGCAGGCTATAGACCTTTTACAGAACGCTTTAAAAGGCAAGGATATCTTTATATTTAGTGATAGCCAAGCGGCAATCAGAGCTGTGAGCTCAGCTACAATTAAATCAAAGAGTGTACTGGATTGCAACCGATCTCTGCAGGAGATGGCCAAGCAGAACAGGCTCAACCTCATTTGGGTTCCTGGCCACAGGGACATCGAGGGTAACTGCATTGCGGATGAACTTACGAGGTAAGGAACAACCAAGCAGATTCCTCCCAGTAAAGAACGCATTGGAATGCCCTTTGGCACTTGCAAGCTGCTCTTAAAAGAATCTACTTATGCTCGTGCGAGCGACAGATGGACACATTCCACGACCTGAAGGATCTCAAGGCTGACTTGGCCTAGATGGGACCGTAAACGGTCGCGTAGACTTTATACCTTAAAACGGGACGATATTTCCCAAGTAATTGGCGCTATAACAGGGCACTGCCTTATAGGCAACCATGCTGGTCGTCTTGGAGTACCCTTCTATAGATGCTGCAAAAATTATGAAGAGGAATAAACGGTCCTGCATCTTCTCTGTATCTGTCCAGCTCTAGCCAGAAGCAGGCTACGGTTTCTAGGAGCAGCTGTTTTTAGGAACCTTGGAGAATTAGGTGAAATAAATCCAAGATGCTTGACGAGCTTCGTCAAGAATTCTAAATGGTTCAGCAAGAGGGAGTGAGCGTTAAGCTTGTGGTATCACAACGGGCCTCTACTAATGGCCTAAGTAAGTCGCTGGATAAGAGGTGACAGCCACTCATACCTACCTACTTACCTAGCCCATGTATTCCCTAAATCTTGTTTGGTTGTAGCTGCCCAAAAGGGATTTGGACTGTTCCAGACCTTGTAGATTGTCCCAGTGTGATTTACTGAGGGCTTCCTCCTATTTCTTCGCAGAGGCTGATAATGCCCTCTTTCCGTAACCCTGAAAAAGATTCGGGACTCATTTCAAAAGATTCCAGCGTGACCTGGCACCCAAAGGACCCAGACCCAGTTCGTTAGGCCAAGTGTATTCAGCTTATCAAGACTCTCCATCACCAGTTTTAAGGTTACCTGGTAAGATTTAAAGGCCTTGATGGCTGCTTGGCTGTCCGATTAGGCCAAGTGTATTCAGCTTATCAAGACTCTCCATCACCAGTTTTAAGGTTACCTGGTACGATTTGAAGGCCTTGATGGCTGCTTGGCTGTCCGATAGAATAGCAAGTTCCTTCCCCGGTAGTTACGCCTGGAGATTAAACCCCGCACACCTTCTGTGTCCCCATTGATTCCGAGTACTTTGTCCTCGGTCCATACACACCAACTCCGGTGCCGCATTCGGTAAGCGAGCCGTCCGTGTAGCAGGTAATCATTTGTTGGTTTATTTTGTAGGTTTCTGAGAAACCCACCTAACTTCTTTTGTTGCTTAATTTCAGTTTTATAGTTTACTTTGTGATTTAATGGCACCTTGCTGGTTTGTTCTATTTACCCAGACAACAGCCCAATAAGTAATTGTAGGTCGTACAATGGTCGCATACATCCATCTGGGTATTTTTGTGGAGCAGCCCCAACTTCTCCCAGCCATGGATTTACATGCCATAACGATTCTCACGGCATTCTTTCCCACTTCTTCCATGTGGGATGTCCACAGCAGTTTACCCCTAGAAATTTTACCTCCTTCTAATATTCTAGGTTTATCCGTCAAGACGGACCGGCTTAAGCCCATCAAGTTTATAGTCCTTGTGAATGGTATCACAGGGGGTTTGTCTGGATTGATTCCCTGTCCAGCAGTAGTGATTAGCTTCTGGTAACACTAAGGCCTATTTAAATTCTGTCACACAGAGTGTCTAGAAATTTTCCTCTACATAACAGTACCATGTCATCCGCATAATCCTTTCAGGTGAGGACAGTTTTCGTTAGGTTCTGAAGGAGTTCATCTACTACAAGGTTCCACAGAAACGGGGATGAAACTCCGCATTGTGGGCAATCTCTTGGGTATCGTTGATTCCCCTGTTGCTTAAGGCGCTGTTTATGGCAGCATGTGACGTATTATCAAAAGCTAATTCAATATCCAGGAGAGCAGCTACAGCTGTTTCTTTGTTATCTAGGCTACCTTGGAGTTCTCCTGTCAGTTGATAGAGGGCGATTTCAGTAGAGCGGCCCACCCTAAAAGCATGTTGACAGGCGTGCAGTGGGTAACTCGCAAGAGTTGTGGTTCTTACGTAGTTGTCCACTTCTTTTTCAAGTGATTTCAATAAGAATGATTTGAGGCATATCGGGCTAAAGGATTTTGGATGAAGTGGGTCCTTCTTTCCAACCTTTGGGATAAACACCACTTTCGCTCTTCTCCAGGTCTTGGGTATGTATCCCAGAGACAAGCTGCTTCTGGCTTTTTTTTAATAGTGGTCCAATGATAGGGTCTAGTCCTCTATGAATCACGGCTGGGAAGATTCTGGCAGGTCAGGGTGATTTGATTGGTTTAAAAGAATGTATCGCCCATATCAATCTTATCTCTATACAGATCCTTCACGCCATTTCCCAGTTACTCTGGCTTATTCTACCTATATCCTCACTCGGTATCTCCTCTGATAAAGGGATGTATTCGGGGAAGTGAATATTCAGAAGGAGTTTGGCCTTCTCCTCTTCATTCTCAGTATAAATTCCATCGCTCTTCTTAAGGCTTGCCGATGAGATAGTGGCGTTTTTAGAAATTGCTTCACAAAGTGTTGAGGCCTCTGTTGTCTGTTCTCTGTTTTCGCAGAAGCTTCTAAAGCTCGCGCGCTTCGCAGCTCTGATCTATTTGTTATAGAGAGTTAGAGTTTGCCTATATTCCGTCCAACTTCCGGTTCGTTTAGCCTGGTTGAAAAGTTTACGAACATCGTTTCTGAGGCTACTGAGATGGCTACTCCACAACGGAACATCCCTCGAGGAGCAGACCCTATTTAAGGGACAGCTGTCCTCATATGCGTCAGTAAGCGTTTTGTTACAGTTTTCGAGATCTGCGGGACTCCTAAAATTTGCTATCAGCCCAGAATGAGATGAATTTAGGCTCAGGGTAGTGTAAAATATTTTCCAGCCAGTCTCTCTTCCTTCTAAATGTTCTGTTAAGAGGAGCAATTCCTGGAATATCAAACCTAATAATTCTATGGTCTGACACGGAAGGTTTGTTAGACACTATCCAATCTTTAACTAGCGTTTTCATCAGATTATTCGCTATGGTTATGTCTAGGACCTCTTTAAGCGTGCTGGTAGCGAATGTTGGTGTATTCCCAGCATTCAGTAATTCTATTCTATTGCTAAGGATGAATTCAAGAAGGTACTCACCCCTTTGGTTGGTGTCGCTGCTGCCCCAAGCCTCATGGTGCGCATTAGTATCGCAGTAGCCGACCATCTATTGACTTGCACCGGTGGTGCATGAGTGTCGTATCCTGGCATGTAGCATGAGACTATGACATCTTCCTTCTGGGTCCCGTTTATGTTGACCGGGACTTGGACTGCTACCAGATCCCTTGTCAGGAAGTCTGAAAGACAAAATAATTTAAAACTTTTAGTTATCATTTGGCAGGATTTGAGATTTGCACACCTAGTGTCCCAAATTACCTGCATATTGCTTATCGCCAGGCTTTTAATTGGACCCCTGACGACTCAGGGTTCTTGGACCAGCACTATTCCCAGTCTATTCGTGAGGGCAATTCTGGCGATTACTGCCGAGGCAGCTCTCGCATGGTGCAGATTAATCTGCGCTACCCTAATGCTGGTATCCGACATCTTACAGCCGTTCCTCCTCGTCCGTCGTCAGAGTCTATCTCTGACAGAACGGCCTTCTCGGAGTCGTCATCCGTCGCAATGTTTAGCATAGTGAGGTCGAAGTCGTCAAAACCCTCACTTTCGTGGGGTAGAAGATTGACTTCCTCGACCACCTCGCTTCTTGCGACTTCGATTGTGACATTCTCTATCACCTCCTCCGGTATCTTTGTGTCATCACCTGGATTCGTGATAACTGCAGGTCCTTTTATTTTCTCCGCACGCGATTTGTGAACGTGCACTGGAATGTTACCAAACCAGTACCTTGTGACACAGTTGTTCTTTTTGATAGCATCCAGCCATCGGTCGTCAACTCCGATTGTCAGCAGTTTCCCTGCCTTATCGTCCTTGCTCCTGAAGATCTTCCACAGGTTGGTGTGGAGACCCTCATTTTGGGCAGCTATCCGAAGCTAGCGAAGGTACCATTTCGCCCCAGCACCACTCAGACCTAATGCCTGTCGTACCTCGCTGAAATTCAGTGGTTGTCCGGATGTCAGTCCAGTACTAGTCGAAGGCTGTGGTGTATTTTCCTCGATTACCAAGGTAACCTCGGAACCCCCACGCCCGTGACCTTCCTTCCGTAAGGATGTCTCTGTCATCGTCGCCTGTCTTTGTTCATTCCTAGGGTGTCCAGTCCCCTTGGCCTCCCCACCGGTACTCTTCGAGGGCATGGGTATTATCCCATTGGATACCGAGGTACCCGCAGAGCACCTAGCCCTTCGATTTCCCTTTCGGTTCAGACCTTCTGTCCGCGTCGCAGGTCTGAGTTGTTCACCCTTAGTTCCTTTGACATACGTCTGTCCAGTTTGTGACTTATCCTGGTGGCCAGTATATCCGATATTGAGCACGACCTGGTTTACCAGTTGCGATGCGGTATGAGAGCCCGCTGGTTTGTTTAATTTTTTTTTTTTTTAATTTACGTCGATAATGAGGTGCCCGCTATACCACAGTCAGTTACCCCCGACTGCAAACCAGTCCGATAGACGCGGGCAATCCCGGATTAGAGGGGTGGGGGTGTTAGGGACTCCCCAGTCCTTACGATCGACAGTTGCTGACAAACTAAACGCATGCCTAAAATCATCTTATTTGTGGCGGCACGTTAGGACCCTCCAATTAACAACTAACATGCGAGTGTTTTTGGAACAAGATAAAACTGCGATTGTGTTTTCGAAGCAGTTATTAGGAAATGGTAAGGTCGCAGTTGATACCACCTCACCGACTCAAAACAGGAGTTTTTCTAGACATAGAAAAACAGTTCAATAACCATATTTAATTGGCTTAGTGAAAGAGCAATGTTGGCAATCAAAAGTAAAAATGTCGATTATCTCAATGCGAATATTCAAAATTTTCTTCAAGGAGAGTTGTTTTCTTACAAATCAATTGACACAGTTACAAACCAAGACGACGTAGTACACTATCCCAGTTTTTAAATTTATTGGAATTGCCTGGATTACAACCTCACAATTTAAAATTAAAAGTAGGGTCAGTTGTGATCATGATGCGTAACATTAATCATGCTGCGTAACATTAATCAACCTCGACTGTGCAAGGGAACGAGACTGGCTGTGAAAAAGCTAATACATAACGTCATCGGGCCAAGATCATCAAGGGAAATTACAAAGGTGAGGATGTCTTGATCCCGCGTATACCGATGATTCGAATGAATTTACCATTCGATTTTTAGCGGCTACAACTTCCCGTGCGTCTGGCCTTTCCGATAACCATAAATAAATCGCAAGGTAAGTCGTGGCAAGTATTCGGAATCAAGTTGAAGGTTCCCTGTTTCACGCATGGACAATTATACGTTACGTGTTCGCGCGTCGGAAAACCATTATCTTAATATATTTACGCATTTCATTTGAATTGTTAGCACGTTTTGTTTAATAACCGAACGTAATTAAAACGGTATGAGCTAAGTATTCTGAACGTGTGTGGGTGTGCGTGGGTTAATTTGAAATATACATACATATACATACATATGTTGTTACTGAAACATATCCCTCCGAAATGAAATGCAACAAATCAAATAATTGTATTGTAGGTCAACTTTATTTTGTAAGTTCCGAGAGTTCTGAAAATTTTGATCGGTTGGCGACCAGACGTAAAAATTCTGCTCGGGGGAATGTCATTTTACCGAAGGGAGAGTTGTAATGTTGAGAGGATAGGCGATTCGAAGTTCACCGGGTTATCTAGTGTATAATAAAATGTATTTTTTAAACCCCAGGACTTATTAGTATGTGTGAAAAAGTGGCAGAAATGCGTTTTAGGAAATAAAAGCGTGAATTGATGAGGGTGTGGAGGGAATCGAAGTTGGAAAAAGGGTCATTCGTATTCCGAACAAATGAGTTTCTGAAATCAGACAGAGCTAGCTATACAAATTATTTGCGAATGATTTGCGAATTCTATATTTTCATTAATTAAAGATGATTTAAAAAAAGATACAATAATGTGTAGCCAAGAATGGGATGAAGCTTCACTTCTATAGGGGAATCGTTTCTGAGCTAGAAATTCCATTCAAAAGTGTCAAAGGCTTCTATTTGTGGCATAATCGCGGACGTGTGTGATGCTATTTGGGCAAGACATATGAAGTTAAAAATTTGTAGTTCGTAATTTTTATGCTGCTTCTGTGTCAGTCTCCTCTGCTTCAAGCGCTCCCTACACCAATTCTACGCCGCGATCGACAAGCAGTGATGTTAAGGGGAGTGTAAGTACTTTTGTGATCTCCGCAGTACCCATTACTGTGTGCTCCAGTGTTGCCACTGACAAAATTTTTTCTGTATCCAAAAGTGTAGCAAACCGAAACTTAATGTAGCCATACATTTTTTACACCTAAAAATTGTAAAAGACAGTTATTTTATAGAATTTCTTTATTCATATAATTTTATTTAACTCAAAAAAATAACCACTTTGTGTTAACATTGTTTTTTATGTAATTAAAAATTATTGTATTAAACTTAAAGGAACACATTTGGTGATAAATATTATATAATTAAATATCATTGTTATTATAAAAATAATAAAAAAAAAACAATTCTTGTTTTTAATTGACAAAGTTGTAAAAATAATGAAAATCTTTTTTTGCTGACCAAACAATATTTCTATTCGTTAGTTATTTACAGGTCATTATCGCATGTAAAGTACTTACTTCCAACTTTTTTCTAATGCTGGTTTTAATTAATTTAAGAGAAGAGAATGACAATAAATTAAATACAAAGCCACTGAGATCCGGAAATTTTACGTCGCCCACTCCATCTTTCATGGAAAATCTTTTTTTGCTGACCCTACAATATTTCTATTCGTTAGTTCTTTACAGGTCATTATCGCATGTAAAGTACTTACTTCCAACTTATTTCTAATGCTGGTTTTAATTAATTTAAGAGAAGGGAATTTTCTCTCTGCCACTGCAGAACTGTGAGGCAATGATAATAAATTAAATACAAAGCCACTTAGATCTGGAAATTTTACGTCGCCCACTCCATCTTTCATGGAAGCGACTTTCTCCAAAATAAGTCTATATCCAAATTACTATTTAAATTGTGATTACTTAATTTAAATAAAGTCCATTGCGTAATGATTTTATCACAGTCACATTCAAATAAGTCTGCATATTCCAAAACTAAATCTAAAATATTATTGTCATTAGCTGACATCACCTCCTCAGGTGTTATTAATTTTAAAAGTTCTAAATCCTTCCTGGAGAAATCAAATCTTAATTTTATTTGATCTAAAAGCTCTATGTAAAATGCCAGGATGTTACCTTTCACTTCATTTATTTCATCAGCTGTTGCCTTTTTTTTTAATAGAACTTCTGCTTTTGTACCAATAAATATTTTTGGTAGTTCAATATGATTACAAGTGCTTTTATAGTTAATATTGACGTGAAGTTCTTTGCAATAAAATTATTTAAAATTAACAAGAAATATGATTTGATACTCGAATAGAGATATGGAAGACGACTTTTTTCTGACTGAAACTCTTTGTTCAAATTGTTAATCAAAGGCAACGCATACGAAAGAAATAGGAAATAGGATTTTGTTTTATTATCTTCCATTTTTTCAGCCAATTGGTTTGATCGAATTGCATTGACTTCTAATTTTGCATATATAAAAACAATTTTAAGGCGTCCCATTGCTCATTTATTCGGGAAACAACTCCCTCTAAAGACAGCCATCGTGTTTGACAAACACCTAATATTTTATGTGGTCTCACTGAGCAATACTCCTGAAATTCCTTAAAGTCATGAACTCGTTTAGGGCTATGCGAAAAGAAGCTACATATATATATTTCGACATAACCAATTGACATCTTCGGGTATTTTTTTAGTGGCATAACTCACACACAAATGCAAAGAATGGCAAGTACATTTCAAATAAAAAATATTTGTTTCTGACTCCAGTAACGCTTTTACGCCAGATAAATGGCCAGCCATGACACTTGCACCATCTGTTGCCATACCTATAATATTTTTTAGCGGAATATTGTTGTCTAACAAAAACTTTTTTACAGCTCCAATTACTGAAGCTGAATCACGCTTTGGTAGCTTAATAAGTGCTAAAAATCGATCCTTTGGAATAAAGTTCACAACGTATCTCACGACCATTACCAGACATTTTTTAATTGAGATATCCGTGGTTTCGTCAATGATTATTGAAAACTTACTTAATAAAATTGCCGATAAAGCCAGAAGCCATAAAGTTGATGCTATATTGCTGAAAAGACAATATTTAGAGCGCGCAAATTGTGACCAAGATACACATGTAGGTATGTACATATACTTACGTTTTCTTTGGAATAGCTATCAATTTTGGTTTCTAATGCATTAATGCGCGAATCCAAATCAGAAATATTACTTAATACGTGTTGTAGTTGATCCGATATAGTTCTGAGTGTACATAAAACATCTAAGAAAATCAAAAATAAAATAAAATAAATATTTGTAAATGTGACATTTAATTAAGCATTGAATTACTGTTGTCCACATTCGGTATATGGCTTTGAGATGGTTCTGCGAAGCTGCTCACCAAACCGTAAGCAGTGGAAGTGTAAAACTTTTTCTTTTTGACAACTACTTCTGAAAATAAATGCAATTATATATATTGTACTTAACTATATAAAATTATTACCTTTCAAGGGAGTCGATGAGTTTGCGTAAAATGTATCCATGCTATTGTCGTCGAATATATCCAGCGTCTCAACATCCATCTAAATAACAAATTTTTTTGGCTGTTATATTTTTTTGCTTTTATTATAAAATATAAATAATAAATGATGCTAGTTTGAAAATTCATGAAATAGATGATGCAAAATTGGAATAAGCAGAAATTTCCCCTCATGAGGAATACTAAAATATTTATATTTTATGTCATCTTTTCTAATTTTTACTAATTTTGAATCTAATTTACCAGCTAATAAAATGCCCAACCCAGAGGATGATTCCAATGGTTCCTTAAAGTAGTTTTCGATGTCTAAAAAATTATATGCTGACGCCACAATGTAACCAGACTCTTCATGTATATTTATTACTTTCATAGGACCAAAGCTTTCGCTAAAACAATAAGAGTCTCTTTCCTTTTTAAAATCTACATTGAATGAACCTACTTTTGAAATTTTATTACAATCGAATTCCATACTATTTCTTTCTTCTAGCCTTAGATGTAATTGTTCGAGAATTTTATTAGGTTTGTGTATAAACTTTTTTAAAAACTGCATGTGATTTTCAAATCTGTAAGCTGAAAACTTATCTAAAGGGCCGTATTGCTTAGAACAGTCGGTTAAATGTAATAAATTGTGCACATTGAAACTAACTAAGTGGTCTCCATATATACTTCCGAACAAATTAACGAATTCTTCCAACATTTTTTGGGCAACATCAGCTTCGTTTCTGTGAGATTTTTCACAAGATAGCAGTCTTATACCTGCATGCAAAAGAATAAAATGGTAATAAAGGTCACTATTAATACAATCCTTTAGAACAAATATACCTATATACAATACAAATTGCCTAAATTCGGTAGCTTTCCAATTACTGATGTCATAAAAACTTCTACAAACGCGACCAATTTCAACAGGAACGAAATTTGAAAGAAAAGCTATCTTTTCATTCATTTTAGTTACATTGCCTTTCTTAGTTAGCAAATGGAGCAACTTTTTACATACTCCAAGGTCTACAAGATGCATCGCATCTAATGCGAACTGAGAAACCATTTTGAAATTCGCTAACTCTAAAATGCTTTCATTGCTTTTAAAATGGTAAGAGTGATGTGAGGGATCAACTCTATTTTTAAAAGATATGTCAGACCGCAAATTATGTATGTTTTTAGAAAAACAAACTCTCCTATTTTTGTAGCTTCCTACCTGGTCACACTTCGAGCAACTGTTTTTGCCAGTGTGTGATTGCACACCTGACACAAAGGCACGAGCTGGAGAATCACAGCAGAACAACCGGATTTCAAATTTCTTTTTATTTGGATTATTACCTACATATTTGAATGCCATTCTCTTTTAAATATGCAACTTCTTCACAAAACTCTTTTAAAAAATCATTGCTACTATAAGGCTTTTCCATGCCAGAAAAACATGCAATTGTAAATGGCTTCGCATTCGGAAAATCAACTACTGCTCCTAGAATTGGCCATAATACCCTATTTGAATTCTTAAATATTTTAAGTCCATCTATTCCAATATCAAGTACTATAATGTTTTTATTTTCTAAATAAGGAAACGCATTTTTGCAAAAGTAATTTTGTATCCCTCTATACAAAAATTCTCCGCTTGGGATCGTTTGAATTACTACCTTTTTCCTGCTGGTACCTAAAATACTTCTAGCCGATAGAGGCAAATCGGTGTACCCTATTTTTCGGAGGGTTTGAAGCAAATCGCTCAATGCATTTTGAGACACCCTATTTCGTAAGGCCCATGCCTTTAGTTCTAACACTTTACTACAATTTCGACTTTCTTCCATATTTAAAACTTCACTGCCACTACTGTCATCACTACACACGGATAAAGAATCGAGGGAGCACTCTGAACTACTCAATTCCACAATATTACTTTGCTCATATTCCACTTTTGCACCAAAATCATATTTTACGTATTTGGACACGCTAATATTAAAAGCTTTTTTTTCACGGCTCATGTAAGCCGAAAAGGTACTCTTATTCATTTTGCACAAATTCAACTTACCGCTTTTAATGTGGGTAAAATATTATTCCGTACTGAATTTATACGCACTATATCACTTGATTTGTTAATTGCTGTCGGTTTTTCGCCAAGAAATTGCGCAGACAATTGAAAATTGTGTTAATTTAATGATTTCTTCACCACGAGTAAGCAAACGACAAAAAGCGTAGAGTTGCCAAACTTTGGCTACGAAAAAGCACTAACCCGAAATCAACATTGAAATTAAACATTTCCTTGAATCGATAAAATAAACATATTTCATATATAAACACATAAAATAGGGTGCTATGATATATTAATATATAATAAAGATTTGGTTGCTAAAAACTAGACAACATTTTTCGCAAATATATTCCGAAACTTTGAATTTTGAAACGCAGAAGTTGGCAACAGTTAACGAATGTGCAATGATTACGGTCATGCTGTACGTTTACTCTTACAGTTTTGGCAATTAACTGCTCTATCCGCACAATTATTCTGTCTCTTTCTTTCCGTTTTATATTAAATGCCATTGAATGAAGAAGGCGCAGTATATAATGTAGTACAAATAAATCAGGATGGCACTCATATGAAAATATCTTTTGAGTGTGTTAGTAAAATGAAAAAAATTTTACAAGTGTGTTGGTGAAATGGTCGTCACGCCGGGCTTGCTGGGAAGTCATTCGCTAACGTGGCTGTACACCAGTGGTCGGCAAAAGTTTAACTGTGACTGTGTTGGTGAGCACAAGCGAACTGCTCCGCATGAGCATCCCAGTCCGATATTGCGTGAATTGAAACAAAAGTTGTCACTTATTGCGTTTCAATGAGAGCATATAAAAAGGTTTTGCATATACAGTGTACATATGTATGTACGTGCATAGATACAAACTTAAACAAAACATTCAAAAATTAATTTAGATTCATGTACGTTATGCAACATACATAAAAATAAAAAATAATATATAAATATAATAATAATAAAATCATTCCGTTTTTTTAAATCATTGTGAAAATATTCGAAATGTTTTTTCAAAGCATAATTTCTGGTTTTTTTTTTTTTAATGTCTTAAAACACAAAATGCATTGCATATCACCAAAAGCATTTTCAAGCATAAAGTATGTCTTGCTAGGCATCTTTGCATTTAAGAAACAAAGCGCAACAGTCAAGCACGATGTTGATTCGTTGTTGTCTCGCCATCGACTAAAAGGCCTGCCAGATAGAGCACGTTACGTGCATGATTCAATAATTTAATGGTTGTCGTAATCGGGCAACTACAAAATTTACAGTTTGATGGTTGTATTACCATATGTCAAAAAGAGCTGGTTTTATTTGTTTATGTATTTTATTCGTACACAAAAATACAAATAGAAGCAATGGAAATTTCAAAGCTGGTGAAAACTTTAATAATTTAAATGTATGTGGATAATATTATACATTCTTTATATTTGTAGTTTACTCCTTTAATATGTGGTTATATTCTTAACAGAGAAGAAACAGTGAATTGGTGAATTATATTATACACTGCATACATATACTGTGGGCGCGCTTATTGTTATTAAGCATCCTCGGAAAGCAGTAGTCCTGCACTTTGGACGGAGTTCGATCAAAATGATTCAGTTGCAGTGTATAAAAATATATGTAACCACTAACAATATATATGTATATACATATATGTACATACGTGTCCTGAGTTACTGGTTGTTTGGATGAGCATTAGGAAGTCGGAACAAATGTAGTTGACGTCAATGCGATGTGTTGAAATTCAGATACCAACGTTATAGTTCAAACTCTTCAATACTTAAATATATACAAGCGAGCAAATTATAAAGTGGTTGGTACCAATAATAATTTGGCGTAAAGCCGAAAATATTTAAACCGGAATATCTCTACAATGTAATGTGTCGAAAATGTTCTATGGACGAAATGTGTAGCAAATCACATGTGAATAAATAAATAAATTTTTTACAATATTAATAACGAAATGATTCATATATTTTAAGTGGTGATGTAGTCAAAGTTTTACCTTTTTAATGTTGTTGGGTAGCTCTTAAAAGGGCTATTTTAGCTGAAGTCAAAGTTTTGTCTTTTTGAAAATATTTGTGGCCCTTAAAAGGGCCTTTTGTGTACATTTTGATGACGATGATGTTGGTGCGATTTCGTTGACGGTCTACAACTTTATGTGGATATACTTCCTGTAACCCATAATCCGTTCTTTGGCTTTTTTTACCATTAAACGTCTAAAAAATAGACGTTTTGCATCTTCCGGCAAATCAACGTCCGAACTTTTTTGGAGCATTGTAGTGTTCAAGTTTTTGCAGTGGGCTATTTCATTTTCATTCATCCTCTGGAAAACTGCTTCTAATCTTTTCATCCCATGCACGAAGTTCTCACTGGGTTTAGTCAGATATCCTTTGGATACTTGGTCCACCCAAGTAAAAGAACTGTCATGATTTTCATGACCCTCCAGATGAAGCTTACGGATGATATAGCCCGCTACATACTCCAATGCTCCTTCCTGCAAAGCGCCAATGCCGTCAACGAGTTCGGCGTGGTAGATGTCGTCTACGATCGCGCACTCTCCTTCCTGTTCCTCGACGTGTTCAGTTGTTATTTCAGGAGATAGCTCACACAATTCCTGCATTGACACGTCAGGAATCAGCCATTGCGTATCGTCGAGTTGAACATTTCCGGAACTTGTTAAATGCTCTGTGTTTCTTGCTATGAATTAGAAATAAAAACTTAGTTGAAACAATTGGCAATATTTTAAAAAATGGAAAATTTTCGTAGACTTGCTGTTGGAGAATGGTGATACGTTGCAATATACATACATACATATTTGAATAATAAATAACAATAATATAGAAAAAAAATTCACCTTTTAGTGTACTTACAAGTGCCGACATGGAAGGGAAATCCTGGCAGATTTACTGGGGGAGAATGGCGATATCTCGCAATATATTTGAATAATGTATAACAATAAAGAAAAAATGTTCTCCTTTTTGTGTACTTACAATTGCTGACATGGAAGGGAAATCCTGGCAGATATACTGGGGGAGAACGACGATACCTCGCAATAATATACAATTTGAATAAAAATATAATAAAAATGTGCTTAAATAAAACCAGATATAACAGATAAAACATAAATAAGTATTAAAATAACAATAAATAAGTAAGAATAGGAAAATATAAGTAAAAATAGTACTTTTCACTTATGTACTTACGACAATTGCCGTGAATGAAAATCCTTGCAGACTTAAAGGGGTTGGTTGGTTTGTGGGAGAAGAACTTAATACCTCGCTGTCTTATTTTTATAAGCATAAATACAAAAAAAAGATATAAAATAAATAAATAGAACTGTTTCGAATTAAGCTAAATACACTGCAGAAAATGAATTCCGAATTTGTGCGAAAAAGAACAGAACTGTTATTTATTCTTCATTACAATTTGGAATTTATTTTTTACAGCGTATTTGGCTTCAAATTTTAATATAGATCAAATAAATACTCACCCAAAATGTACTTTCTGAGGCGATATTTAAACTCCTAGGCAGTTGGATGGTCGTACAATCCTCCCTTGCTCCGTATTGCTCCAAAGAAGTGCTCGAGAATGCCTTGGTTAAGCCTGTAAGTTAGCACAAACTTAACCCCCGATTTAGTTTGAAGGTATTCAAAAAGTTGTATTAATGACGAATTCGTCATTAATACACCTTTTTGGAAATACTCCAACGTCTTCTTCCTTGGCACAATATTCTCCGACATAAACTTATTCATCCTATCAAGAGTGGAAACTTGCTCCGACAGTTTTATACCAAAAGGTTCCTAAATTAAATGTTATTATTCAAAAATATTTTGAAAATAGATGTTTGTGTTATAGGCATACCTTTCCAGGCTTTCCGAACGTATTCATAGATGAGTTGACGACATCAAACCAGTCATTAACCAACTGAATGAAGTCAGCGGTTTCAGTTGCCTCATACAACTCCAATCCGAGTGTGTAACAATGTCGAATTGCGCTAGCAGTCGTGTGAGAAAATAATTGCGCAGCCAATTTCACCTTTTGCCGACCTGTACCGAAGAATTCATATTAATTAAGACATTAAACAACAATAAACCAAAACTTTTTTAAACTTACCGGCATTTTTCACTTTTAGGTGCTCATCTGTCAATTTGAATGCAATGGACACATCGGATTTGGACAGATGGGCGATCAAATCTGCGATGGTCTTGCAAGTCAAGATATTTCCATTCCAAACTAAGCCAGCGTCCAGTCCAATGGTTGCGTACGAGCTTAAGTAAATGCGGAGCATCGGCGAACACAAATATTTTCTCATGATTGGCAGGGTTTAAAAACCATGATTTTTCTACAATAAAAGTTTGTTAAAATTTTGCATACAGAAAATTATCATATCTTACCATGACTTACACCAAGAGCTTTCCACAAGCTTCGATTTGCGGAACCCATGTCGCTTACCATAGCAACAACGTTGTATCCGGCAGAATGGAGACCGCGTATAATACGCGATAAAATATCGCACTGCATATCGCAATTGAATTGGTAGTATACCGGCTGCTTCCATGACTTCAAAAGCCCTCGTGCCATGACAACTTGGACTCGCTTTGACGGTTTCTTTACGTGATCGTTGGTGGCATCGTATTCGAATGCTTCTGTCAGAAACATTTCGTCGAATGCCAAGACACATAGCTTGTCTTCTTCGGACATATTTTTAGCCTGTGACAATGACTGCATAGAAAAGTTGATCAACCCTTCATCCACATCAACTTTCTTATACCAGCGTTGGAGCGTCGATACATGCGGCAAAGGGAAACCTTTACCATATAAATGGTTGCATGCGCGTGGTCCAGCCGCATGTAGACATACATATCGCGCTGGAAATGTCCTCCCACGTCCAATTGATTGCTTTATCTTAATAAAAAAGGTAAAAACTCGTTAGAACTACGTTAATAGTATTAATTACACGATTATAACTCACCAGGGTGAGCCATTTTCCTTATTTGTCCCTCAGTGAAAATTAATTTAATTTTTTCAATGGCTTTTTCTGCTTCCTCTAGGTTTTTTTGCACTATACGGTAGTTTGCCTCCAATTTATTGTATGCTCGTTTCAAACGATAATTTTCGGCAAGTGCACAGGACTCAAAATATGCCCAGCTAAGATAAAAATTATATTTTGTATTTTAACGAACACTTCGGGTCTTGTGTATAAAAACTTACTCTGTTTGCGAGCCGCATTCCTGAGTGAAGGAAAAGCTGTCGGCTGTTTGTGTCGTTGTGCAGCCTAGAGGGCTTGGATGACAATCGCGTAATTTGCTGACATCAAGTAAAGCAACAACGGCGCTATACTCTTCAGTAGTATGTCTGGCTTCAGTGCACAATTTTAAATTATTGTCACCTGATGGACGTTTGCTCGCTTTCACTTGCGATGATCCTGGTTTGTACCTGAAATTCGACAGAAAGTTACTTCACAATGTCCTTTTGCTAACTTCTCCGAAATTTGCTCACTTAAAACTTGCCCCGATCTTAATGGAAGGCACTGCCGACGGCATCAGTCTGATCAGCTTGCCTTGAATCAGATCGGACGGCAAAAAATGGTCTTCACAAACAAAATTGGTTATCCAATTCGTTATTCCGATCGCTTCACTCCACAACGTCCTGCGTCGCACATCCATAGGAACACGAAAAAATGATCCGCCTCCCCTTTTGGGTTTACCACAAACATCGCACATATCGAATTTATATATATGTATATAAGTTAGTCACTATATTTTCCCGCAATAAATACAAAAATAATGATCACTCACAAAAATTTCGCAAATTAGAAAATGTGTAAACACAAGCAAAACAGCTGATAATTTGACATAAGGTAATTTCACACAAGAACAGGAAGAAGCACGGCTTATACTAATTTCACCTATAATTGATACATCTTGGTTACGTGCGTTCCGGCGAAGCATTCGACTGACAGCTAAGTATATTATATGTACATAGTTGAATGCAGAATGCCACATTCGCAAAGCATGCGATGCCGCAACGTACAACAGTAGCCCAACTCTCTACTTTTGACGCATTCAAATCCGTCGCTAGTGTTAGCTGATTGGTTTTTTTCAATTATTACCATTTTTTTTATAATCTTTACGCAAAAGTAAATATCAGCACAACTTTAAGATATATTTGATTTGCATACAAAAAAAAATTAACCGCCAATACAAAACAACTAATTTGTTTACATGCGACAACGCTTTTAATGTGGCGTACCTTTGCGTTTCTTACGCCTTGTCAGTTGAATGCCTCGTTGGAGCGGACTCAACGTATTCTATCTGGCAGGCCTTTAAACGAAAGAGCGTAACAATTGTTCTATGGCGTGTCGACCACTGCTGTACACTCCCCAATATCGTCGCCTTTACCATCTGCTGACACTAACGCAATAGATACATATGTAGATATTTTTGGCTATGGGATAGCTGATTGTACATATAACATATGTAACGGGTGTTTTTTTTAGGGGTATAGAACTTCGAATTGAAATAAAACACAAGAAAATCGTTTTAAGGTCCATCAATTTGGCTTTATTGGAAGGATAATTTTATGCCATTAATGTTTAAATATGATTTCGGGCATGTGGCCGCCGCGGCTGGCTCGAATAAAGCCAATTCTACAGGTCCAATTTTCAACCACTTTTTCGAGCATATGGGGCCGTATGTCGGCAATAACGCCACGAATGTTGGCTGCCAATTCCCCTAACGTTTCTGGTTTGTTGGTGTAGACGAGCGACTTCACATATCCCCAAAGAAAATAATCCAATGGTGTCAAATCACACGATCTTGGTGGCCAATTGACAGGTCCATTCTGCGAAATTATGCGCTCAGCGAATGTTTCCTTCAATAAATCGATTGTGACGTGCGCTGTGTGGCATGTAGCGCCATCTTGTTGGAACCACAACTCATCCGCATTCATGCCATCCAATTCAGGAACAAAATAGTCGGTTATCATGGCTCTATACCGGTCTCCATTAACGGTAACTGCCTCTCCAGCATTATTGCGGAAGAAGTATGGCCCAATGACTCCACCAGCCCATAGAGCACACCAAACAGTCAGTTTTTGTGGATGTAATGGCGTTTCAAGGGTCTCATGTGGATTCTCTTCACTACAAATGCGGCAATTTTGCTTGTTGACGTAGCCATTCAACCAAAAATGAGCCTCATCACTGAACAAAATTTTGCGATGAAAATCAGCATCGAGATCAATCTCATTTTCGGCCTATACACCAAAATCACGACGCATTGCATGGTCTCGCGGCTTTAATTCTTGCACAAGCTGGATCTTGTAAGGTCGCAAGCCAAGATCTTTGCGCAAAATCTTCCATAAAGTTGATGGACAAAGCTCCAATTGCTGTGCACGGTGGCGAATCGATTCATTCGGGTCCTCTTCAACACTTTGCTCTACAGCGGCAATTGTTTCTTCGGTGCGCACTGTTCGACGTCTCTGCGGATGCGTATTATCACATAGAGTAAACGTAGTGCGAAAACGATCCATGGTTAACCGAATTAATTGCTCTGATGGACGATTATGTCGACCATAAAATGGACGGAGCTCACGGTAAACTTCGCGAACTGAACCATTATTTTCGAAATAAATTTGCACGATTTGCAAGCGTTGTTCTTTTGTCAACCTGTTCATGATGAAATGGCAAACCAAACTGAACATAAATGACATTAGAGTTGCCAGATTTGACCACAAAATGCCAGTTTTATCTCTATTCGAAAAACAAACCTGTAAAAAAAACACCCTTTATGTACATATAGTATATGAATTTCTGTGCTTTGATGTTGTTTTCATGTTGATTTCAATAGTTTGTGATTTTTTGTAAGAAAGTAAATGATAACGTGTATTTCTTCTTATATTCAAAGCATTTGCATTTATTCTATTTACATACTTCAACGGTAGTGTGGAAACTGCAAAATCCCCAAAAAATAAAATAAATACTCCCATATTTGTTTGTGCTTCTTATATTCCGCCCAACAGTGCCTACGACCTCTACGCAGCCCACGTCGACAACGTTACATCCTTGGCATTGAATAAAGTGGGCAGTGATCATCTTTGCGTGCTGGGTGACTTTAATCTTTGTAATATGAAATGGTCAAGCACTATCTCGAAATCGGCACTTATTGCCTGTAATGTAAATAGCTCTGGTGAAATATATTTAGTAGATAGCTTCTTAAGTATTGATATCATGCAAATTAATTGCTTCCAGAATAATCTTGGTCGAACTCTAGACTTAATATTTTTAAGCAAAAGTATAAATTTTTCCATAAATGAATGTACTTCACCAATTATAAAATCGGATATGCATCAGGTATCTCTTATACTTTTAGAATGTTATGAATATTCTAATACGGATTATGCTAATCACAAATTTGTGCGTAAATTCAATAAAAGTAATAATACCGCTTATTTCGATTTGTATAAAGAGTATAATAAGAAATTTATGTGTTTGGATAAATTTTTGCACCGAAACTATGTGTTAAGATTTGAACAAAACTTAAAATCTAATTTTATTAATTCGAAGAAGTCTGCTTCTAACATTCCATCAAATCTCTTCCTCGGCGATAAAACTGCTGGTACACCTGTTGATGAGTTTTTTTTGTCCAATTTCGCATCGAAGTCTGATAGTGATGATAACGTTTCCTTTAAGATTCAACCATCTCTCGACTTTGGAAAATTAGTATTGTCCTTTGAGGATATCCTCAGTGGCATTACTCGACTTAAACCCTCTTCAAACATTGATGCTGATGGTCTGTCTGCAATACTGTTCAAGCAGTGTGGTTCTTTAGTGTACCCACTGATGACAATTTTTAACAAATCTCTTTCTTCGGGTACCTTTGTTGATGCTTCAAAATTAGCTTTCATCACTCCGATTTTTAAGAGTGGTAATAAAAACGATATAAGCAATTATAGGCCTATTTCAAAGCTTTCTGCAACTGCAAAGCTCTTTGAATGCGTTATCCAAGACAAACTGTTTTTTTCTGTTAAGAATATGGTTTGCCCGGAGCAACATGGATTTTTAGGGGCCGATCAACTGTGTCAAATTTAACTGTCTTCTCTGATGATTGTATAGCGGCTTTTAAATCGGGTAATCAAGTTGATACCGCTGATACAGATTTCTCTCGGGTCTCCCACGTAATTCTAATAAAGAAATTGGCCAGCATTGGTTTCCTCTCAGTTATTTTGAAATTGATTGCATCTTACTTGCATAAGCGTCGTTGTGTGGTTGTTGTGAATAATGTAAAGTCTACTCCTTTCGTTGCTTGCTCTGGGGTTCCGCAAGGTAGTATTCTGGGACCTCTATTGGACTTAGATAAGGTTGGAAACTGGTGCGCCAACAATCAGCTACTCTTGAACATAAAAAGTGTTTCCAAATTACCTTTTCTAAACGAATCGATGTGATTGGTACCTCTTATCATATCTCCAACTCGCCTCTGACTCGAGTTAGTGAAATTAAAGACTTGGAAATAATAATTGACTCTGGGGTTCCGCAAGGTAGTATTCTGGGACCTCTATTGGACTTAGATAAAGTTGGAAACTGGTGCGTCAACAATCAGCTACTCTTGAACATAAAACAGTGTTTCCGAATTACGTTTTCTAAACGAATCGATGTCATTGGTACCTCTTATCATATCTCCAACTCGCCTCTGACTCGAGTTAGTGAAATTAAATACTTGGAAATAATAATTGACTCAAAGTTAACTTTTGTCAGTCATATAAATTTCATAATTACTAAGTCTTACGCTATGCTTGCTTTTGTTAGGCGTCATAGTATGGATTTTACCGACCCGTATACGCTGAAACTTTTGTATACGTCTTTTATTCTGTCCAAACTTGAGTACGCATCATTTATTTGCTCACCCTAATGGTATATGTGCCACATTCCCAGAATTGAACGCACCCAAAAAGTATTTTTACATTTTGCATTGCGTAAATTTCGATTTTCTGATCCTATTCCAACCTATAAACCGCGGTGTTTATTGATTAACCTGAAATCATTGCAGAACAGGAGAACAATACTATCTTTGTCTTTCATTTTCGAAGCTCTTAGAAGCTCGGAAATTTTTAATGCTGGGGTTTTTAAATCTCTTTATGCTCAAAAGGCTCCTATTTCTCGAGCTCTGATTGAGTTAAATAGATTCTCTAAACTTTTCGAGATAGATTTTTCATATTCAAAAGATCGCTTTTTGAATTCACTGAATTTATTTTATAAATAGCTTATTTATACTTATTTTCATAACTGCTTATTAAACTTAATTTATGTCTATAAATGTCTAATAAGTAAATAAATTAAACTTCCTTAGTTTTCAAACAATTATTAGGAGTGGGAGTCAATAGGCAATGAATTTGCTATAAGTTGACAATTTTCGAATTGTATAGGCGCATTAGATGGAAAACATATAACCTTCAGTTCTTTGCGAAAAGACGGATCATTTTACCACTACCACAAAGGCACAATCAGCATCGTTTTATAGGCACTTGTAGATGCAAATTGCAAGTTCATTTTTATCGTTGGGTGTAATGGACGGAATAGTGATGATTGTTGTTAGCCATGATACTTTCTGCTTCAAACACGCTCTCTGAAAAAGCAAGTTTTCAACTCATGACTTTCTCGAGCAAGGCATGTCGTGGAGCACTACTTCGGAGTTCTGTCAGACAGGTTCCGAGTTTTAACTGATCCAATTAATTTAAAAGTTGAATCGGTTTAAAAAGTTACACTTGCACAATTATTTAGCAGAAACCACAACTGGTCATTTTTTTCTGTGGCTCTTTGTTAACGCCGCTACGCTAGTAGTGGTCTATAGTAATAAACCGATGAAATCAAATTGTATATTTATTTTTGTTGAATATGCTTCATCAAAAGATTTACTGAAAATTAACACGGTATAATGTGTAACGCTTAAAGATGTAGCTTTTGGGCTCAGCTGGGAAAAATTTGTTATGTCTGACATTCGGGCGATGGGCAAGAATCCTTGAAAGAAAAACATATATTTTTTGATAAACAGTATGAGAAACAAAATTTTAATATTACCTAAAAATTACTCTGCCCGCTCCTAATATTTGTGTGGGCTTCGAGGAATTTCCTGCCCACTTTTTTTAGAGGTCCACAACTCTCTCAAAACCTGCGACCTTAAATTTTTTTTATTTATTTCGTTTTATAGTAATCTAGGTATACAAAATTTTTAACAGACTACTGAAAGATAGATGATGTTACACATTATAATATCACTTCATTTAACATTAATTTGAAAACGGACTTAGATAAAAAAAATCTATGGCTAACGAATTTTGTAGAATTTTGAATTCATTCAGGGCTCTTAAAATGGGAGCGTTGGAAGCATAGAGAGTTCGGACTAGATATGTGTAAAAATATCAATATAACGAAGGCTCCTTTAAGGGATGTGGAAACAAATGCGCTCGAGGAAGTAGGGTGAATCAATCACACCAGTAATAATGTCAAAGACAAAGCAGACCTATCATTCTATTGGGAAATTGGGTCGGTAAAATTTAAAGATCGAAAAGCAAAGTGGATACAAGATTTTTAGATCCGTTCGAGCCTATTAATATTGCATACATACTAAGGTCTCCCGACAAGCATATTCCAGCTAGGAGCGTACACATGACATGAAATGGGAACCAATTCGACGAATAAAAAGTAGCACTGAATACGACTTGGCAATTGTGTAATTCCGATTACTATTAAATGAATTTCGAGTCAAAAACCACCTCTAGATCAGTTACTCCTTGTAGGGTAGATAGTCGTGTGCCGTCAATATAGTAAGAGGTGGTGATAAGGCAGCGCAACTTGGAGACGGACAAATGAAAACACTTTTTATATTAAACCACAAACCATTTTTACGACACCAAACTGAGACATTGTCCAGATCTGATTGGACCATTGCGCTGCCTTATCAAGTCAATAAAGTATCGCAAGCAAAAGTAGGTGAAGAGCCAGCAGACGATAAACCGACATTATTAGCTACATCAGCAACAATAACAACGCATTTAGAGGAATTGTCACTTAGCTTCTCGACAGTAGTTACGCATGAGCGCAAGTCTTTAAGCTCTGCCTTAAGAGAAGCAATCGCAGAATCTTTTTCATGCAGAACTCGATGTACAGAAAGGAGACCTGAATGCATACCATCCCTTTTCTCCAAAAGTTTATTGTTGACTTCGCGCTGCGCTTTGTAAAATATTAAGCAATTAATACATATTCCAATTGACGATTTCGAGTTAGCATTTTTATTGGTGGTGTTAATAGATGTAGCAATTTTCTCTTCTCCGAAATAACAGGACACGGAGTTGGTGAACCCATTGAGCTGCGTCGCACAGCCGCGAAAGCTTTACAAAAAAAGCATTTACTAGAGGTGCCAGGAAACTCAGCATCGGCAGGCTTTTTACCACCACAAGCCAAGTGAAAGAGGTCATTGCACTGAGCAGACTGAATCTTTGGTTTAGAACGATCAACCTTTTGATCACAAATGCAAGGCATTTTGATTAACAACAAATAATACAATTAATAATAATACTATAGTCAATGTCTCATTTAATAAAGCAAACACGTTTGCACAAATATACCATCGTATAAGGAGAAAATAATCACAAAAACTTAGGTTTAATTTATAATTCAATTGAACTTTACGAGCAGTGCAAATACGTCCGCACAACACGACACGCTGTTTTATATTCCACTTTTCTTAACTTCCTTTTCCAATTCTTTCCGTATTTTATTAAAAGCCTGTGTCTTGGCGTTGCGGTCTAAATAGCCTGTCGATTAAATGCAATCGTGTTGTTGCAATCAATTATATAAGCTTTTTTAGTCTCCGCATGAGTCCATCCAATTTTTGCTGCCATCACTGTGCTCAATATGCAAATAAGCAAAAACTCTGCTCAAATTAACAGAAATGTAAAAATTAAAGTAAAAGTAAAATAATTCAACTCACCTTTTATAATCGCAAATGTATTAGAATTTTTTAAGAGCCACATGAAATGCCAGAAAATTGCCTAAACAGAGTTGCTTTGTGTGAATGCGATTAGCAACACCGAAAGAGAAGTTGCCGAAACTGAGCAAAAAAAAATTTCCGTATCTGGAACCAGTCTAATAGAACTTAGATATGTACATCTTCTCTGGCGCTATGCTGGCTTCGGCATGCCGCTTTCTGCAAACGGTTGGGTGCGTTCCGACCATTTTTTGCATATTTGAAGGCATACCTCGTGAATCTTTCCAGAATTTTGTGACCAGGAGCAATGCTTCCTAAGGAACCAATGAAGTAGGATGTGTTTTGTACTGTTTGCATTGAAATAAATGTATTTTTGAAGAAAAATGTTTAAACGCTTATATTTTGTTTACATTTAGAATTATCAAACTCGTCAAGTTTGATATATTATTTTGACGGGTGATGGACCACAACAAATCAAAAAATATACTCCAGGGTTGCATTTTCTTTAATGCTGCTCCTGTTTAATGTGGTTTGGTTCTTTTTTTCAATTGAGATGGGACAGTTTTCATAAGTTTCGATTTCAATTGGAGTTAAATTTGAGGTATTATATAAAGTTTTTATACGCTTTAAGAGCCGGCATCGCTCCAGAAGCAGACGACGCTTCATGAGCCGACACCGCTCTGCCAGCCGATGTAAGCCGCTCCAAGAGCCACCTACGCTCAGAAAGCAGGCAACGTTCTGACAGTCATCGAAGGCGAGAACGCGCTCGGAGTGCGCAGCAGTCTAGCTACTCAAACGCCCTCCAAGGCATTGCTGCTGCCCTAAGCTCGGATGACCTGACTCGACTACATAACATTATTATGTTCGCGGTGATTAGTGTGCATTTTCCGTCAGGTGTGCTCCTTCTGCCCTGCGAGAATAAAGGCACCGCAGTATGTCTGGCAGAGAAGATCCCACAGCTAGAAGGCTGGGTGGGACCCATGTTGATCTACTCCGGGCACAGAACGCGTGTTTTCACACCTCTGCCTGGAGGGTGATATCAAAAAGTGCTGTTGAAAACGGGCTCAGGCTTAAGCTGTGCGTCGACAAGGAGTGGTTTGTGAATTTGAGGAGCACAATTAAGCAGGTTTACCGCACCACAAGTACCACAAAGTTCTGTGGTTACGACTCCTGTCGTACCCCAGGCGACTGGATCAGTAGCGGCATTACCGGCGGGCCAGCAAGGTGCATTGTGTCAATCACAAGCTTCAGGGAAGGTGACTTTAGCAAACACAATGTCGGCAACACACGGACATTGGTCACCAGACTTCATAAGGTTCTGACAATGGTTAACTAAGACACCAGTTTAGCAAATAGACTACGTACATACGTATTGGAGTGATGAGAAATTTTCTTACTGCCTAAAATGAAATGTATTAAGGCTCAGGGTGATGCTTAATCTCTCCAAATATGTTTTCCTGCGGTTCCTCAAAGTTCTGTTTACAGGAGTATTTCCTTTAATATCGAACCTAATAATTATGTATATGGCCTGCTGTATATGTACTTTAAACTAGTTTATAGGAATTAACAAATTTTCATTGAAACTATACATTTTATTTGTCTAGGATATTTCGTTTTTTTCTATATAAAAATAATTTATGTTGAAGTGTTAAACTGTATTTACAAAAATTTTAAATTTACATTTTAGAAAAAAAATTTTAATTCATTTAAAATTTATTAAAATAACCAATAAGTTAAAAACTATAAAAATGAATGGTACGAATTCGTCAATATGTAGCATACCCACCTAATGTACCGAGTTAGCATGATTCAATTATAAAAGGTTGGATAAATAATGACAGCCACATTTGGTTCTATCTCACAAACGGTTACTTTTAAGAAGGAAGTTAAGTAAAGGGCAAAACCTAATCACCTTTTGCGAAAAAGTGATAGAAAATAAACTACATAATAACGAAATATATTTTGGAGATATATTTGGCACATATTATGATTTTTTGCAAATATTTTACACTGGTAAAAACCGTGACGCGTATTAACGTCAATTTAATAATATTTTAAGTTTTAAAACAAAATGTTCGATTGCAAAACCATCAAAAAAGATAAATTCATCCATCATTGGGTAACTTCCCTAATATTGAAAACTTCTCCAATATTTCTTACTAGCTTTATTTTACTCTAAATTTCAATTTTGTTATGAGTTAATTAATAAAGCAAAGAAAACCCATAACTTATAGCTTTTTAATTTTCATTGTACATGCCAAATAATTGTTGGTGTGTGATTTGAGAGCAATGTTTAAAGATGTGTACATACTTAGTATGTAGGTAGAATAACTAAGTAAGTTTTTTTTAACCAATTAAGTATGTCAAAAATGCAAAAAGCAAGTTGCAAATTGCAAATTGTGTCATAAAACATGGACTTCTCGGGATACACTTGCTGCACCAACTACAATTTTGTACAGAATAGACTCGTGCATGCTCAACACAAGGGCTATTGAATAAAAACAATGTTACCTTTCCAAAGGGGTGTTCTTATGACTAATGAATGATTCGATTATAAAAGGTTCTGTACTTACTGACAGCTCCTTAATCCATAGTTGTATTTGGGAGTACGCAGAAAGGGGAGAGAATGTGATCCCTTTTTATGAAAAGGCAGTAAGTAAAATCATATTATAATATTATTTTTTAAGTAATAATAATCTCACGGGTATAAGCTAGTTAATACATCTAGCTTCTACCCGTGAGATTTTACTCTGTTTTTTTTTTAAACAAATAAAATGTGTATAGAATGAACTCTAATTAATTGGCAAAAAATAATAAAAATGTAATTTAAAAAAACTCAACCGATGTGTGGGGCGTGGTTGTGGGTAAAAACATCAATCCACTACTCATCGCACATATTTTCTGAGAAATGCGGTATCAAACATTTACTGGTGTTACGCCCACTCATTCAATAACCATAGTTTTCTCCACGAACATGAAACTCATTTTATTTATTTATTTACATCTGCATCAGTACAGCGCATGTATTTTTACTTCTAGTTTATAAAATCATATGTTTCAATATACATATGTAGGTTATAATTTGTTTCCCTGGTAAATTTTATTTGAATTTGTTGAGCCGTTTTTGCATGATTAAGTAACAATCGTTCAAACTTTCACATTTACTGCCTGATTCTGTGTTCTTGATAAGTTATCAAACATTCTAAAATATTCCCAAGTTTATATTTTGTCAATATTGTTTTTCATATTTATGATTAAGCATAGAAAAAAGGTTTTTATTTTTAAGGATTATAAATTTTGTATTCCTTATATATTTTTGGCAGATTAAAATTTTTTAAGTGAAAATATAAATAAAACAACATGATTATATTGGAAATTCTAACGAGAAAGTCAATTATACATATGTGTTCATGATCGACAAAAACCAGGTGTTAAACAAATTTTTTTATAGTTTTCGGTAAGCTTCGTAAATTAGGGTTTCTGTTAAAGCATTTGCAAAAAAGTCTTCTTATATCTACAGCTAATAAAAAGTTTTCACTATACGTAAGCAGTTTTTTTGTAATTGATGTGCCGCCGTATATTTCGTTTCCATTGACTTTGTTGAACTGGTTAGTATTATTCAAAAAATCAGCGCCTGGCTTAACTTGGGTTCACTGGAAAGGAATTCGCTTAGATTCAGTTTGCTTACTGTTATTTTCAATTAACTAAATTCTTTGAACCCGGATTAATTGAAAGATTAGTTAATTTTATATTTCAACTTATTTTATTTAAATTTTCCGCAGGTTCAAAAATTTTTAGTTAGCTGCTGCTCCTTTCACGCGATCTATCTCCCAACTGTCTTTTCTGCTCCCGTTTCAATCGTTTGCCTCTTACCCAACGTACTAAGCTGACGGACTTCTCCCCGAATTAATTATCCAATCAGGAGCCGACTCAGATAGTATAGACTGTTCATCAGGGTGTACCACATTTAGATCTAGGACAGCAATTTTGGCAGCAGGCCGCTCATACACACCATTTACTGTTTTAAGTGTTGCACTTCTAACTCTCCCATCGGGACTCGTACGTACCTCAACTACCTTTCCCTTTGGCCAGCAGTTCCTGGGATTATTCTGATCGATTATGTAGGCAATGTCGCCCACCTCTATCGGCTTCACGTCATTGAACCACTTACTTCTTCGCGTTATTATAGGAAGGTATTCCGTGACCCAACGCCGCCAGAACGCGTCTGCCAATTGTTGAGATGTTCGCCATTCGCGTCGCAATAATACACCTTCTGCTACTGGTTCAGCGATTGGCTTAGCGCCACTGGAACTCCCCAGAAGGAAGTGGTTCGATGTCAGCGCCTCATCTGCCTCATGGTCCAATGGGATGTATGTAAGTCAGTGGACGCGAGTTAACAACCATTTCCGCTTCCATTAAAGCGGCGCGAAGAAGCTCATCATTCGTATGCGATAGAGTACATTTTTTATAGAGCGGACCAGCCGTTCCCGGGCTCCGCCCATGTGGAGCGACCGCGGTGGTAAGAAATTCCATTTTGTCGCTGATGTTGTGAACGTTTTTGTCAGTAGATCACGGTCGACTTCCGCGAATGACTTTCTTAATTCTCGTTCGGTACCTTTCAGGTTTGTACCATTATCGCTAAAGATTTCCATAGGGCTACCTCTACGTGCCATAAAATTTCTAATAGCAAGAATGCAGGAGTCAGTAGATAGCAAATAAGCAATTTCTATATGTACGGCTCTTGTTACGAGACACGTAAATAGAACCCCGTACCTTTTTTCTCTGCTTCTCTTCACTGTTACCAAAAGCGGGCCGAAGTAATCCACACCCGTGTAAGAAAACGGACGGCAGTGATGGGCAATACGCCAAGTTGGTAAATACGCCATCTTTGGAGACTGTGGCTGAGCGCTACGGTTCTTACAAAGCTGGCAAACGCGGCGGATTTGGTTCGCAACAACTCGAAGCTTCGGAATCCAATAATATTGGCGGATTTCGTTGACGACAGTTTCTAAGCTGCCATGATGGTATCTGACGTGATAGCCGTAAACAATTAAGCGTGTAATATAATGATTGCGTGGCAGCAAAATAGGATCTTGCCTTTGATTAATTTTTACCCTGCCATCCATACGTAGGACGTTGTCATTGTCAAGATAGGGCGATAACTTGTAGATATCACTAGACTTTTCTATACGGATTTTCTTCAGTAATGCAGCTATGGTGTCAGCAAAAACGTCTAATTGCGCCTTTCGCCATAGTAGTATTTCGTAATTACGGAGGTCTTCGCTGCTGGTCATCCTACTTACCACGCCACTATCTCGAACTACGCTTAACCAGATACGAGTACAATTTATAACCTTTGCTGTGGCTCGTAGAAGACGATTCCACGAAGAGAACCTTTCGGCATTAGCAATCATGAGAAGCGTTTGCGCTGCTTCACAGTGGACGGCAAGGTACTTCGGGCGAAGCTCTTCGGCCACGTAGCTCTGCATATCCTTTTTTTGTACAGGCCATTTATCTGGGTTTAAAGTTAAGAATGCGGGTCCTTTCAGCCAACGGCTTTTATTTGAAAAATCTGGATTTCCGTGCCATTTCGTCGCATCATCGCCCACATTATCGGCGGTTGGTACCCAGCGCCAGTCGTTCAAGTTAGTTAACTCCAAAATTTCGCTGACGCGGAAAGCCACAAACTGGTTGTAACGGCGATGATCTGCGCGTAACCAGGCCAAGACTGTACGTGTGTCCGACCAATATACGGTTGCAGCGATGGAAACTGAATGAGATTCTATAACGTGTTTTGCGAGACGAGCTCCCAAGAGCGCGGCTTTCAATTCCAGTCGAGGAATAGACATCACTTTCAGCGGCGCGACTCTGGTTTTACTAGAGACAATGGCACAGTCCACCTTTCCCCCTTCTGAATAGCGTAGATAACATACAGCAGCATAGCTTGATTCGCTGGCATCCACAAATGTATGCAGCTCTATTTGCGGTGGGCTGTCGAACTTGATATATGTGTAACAACGGGGAATCTTCATGTTTTCGATTTTCGGTATAAGACGAATCCATCGAACCCATTTTGCAAACTGGGCTTCAGGGATAAGTTCGTCCCAAGCACGCCCCACTCTCCATATCTCCTGCAGAATTGTTTTGGCAACGTAGTGAAAAAGCCGATGTAACCCAGTGGATCATAAATCATCATGACAAGGCTCAAGACTTCACGTTTGGTTGGGCGCTGTAGGTATACCAAAAGGTTCGATTCTTTATACTTAGCTGATACCCTAAATGTGAAGTGATCTGTTGAAGCGACCCACCAGATGCCTAGTACCTTTTCGGTTGGTAGTTCGCATGCGAAATTAAGACAAAGCGATTTTTCCGACATTGTATCCAATGCACGGTCTGAATTCGAAAGAAAGTTACGAATATGAAATGCACCTTTCGCGTGGACATTTCGAACGTCGAGTGCCAGCTTGGTCGCTTCCTCTTCAGTATCGACACTAGCTAGCATGTCGTCGACATAATGATTTGCGACTATGCATCGAGCGGCTTGAGGGAATTCATCTTGAAACTCAGCTGCGTTTTTATTTTTAATAAACTGCGCGCAGCTCGGTGAGCATTTTGATCCAAAGGTCATGACCGACATCACGTACGTAACCGGCTCTGTGCTGTGTGGGCCATACCATAAAAAACGTAGAAAGTTCTGATCCTCTGGGCGAATACGAACCTGATGAAACATCTCCTCTATCTCAGCGGTGATAGCGATGCGCTTCTCTCGAAATTTTAATAAAACATCTGGCAGAGGGGTTGTCAAGTCGGGACCAGCGAGCAACATTGTGTTTAGGG
The DNA here is from genome assembly GCA_963971545.1 of Philophylla caesio. NCBI lineage: Eukaryota > Metazoa > Arthropoda > Insecta > Diptera > Tephritidae > Philophylla > Philophylla caesio. The sequence continues at coordinate 33,409,901 of OZ020606.1, read as the reverse complement.
CAACACCGTTTACGGTCGCAGCCGCGTCCCACACTAGCCGAACTTTCCCTGGCTTATTAATATTACTTACTGCGAAAACAGGCAAGTACCAATACCTGCGTACGGCGACGGTGTGTCATTTCCCTCGCGTATCCCTTCCGAAGATAATCAGCGATCTTATCTTGAAGTAGTTCAGCGAGTTTGGGATCACGTTGCATTTTCTTTTGCAAACACTTCGCACGGTATGTAGCCATGGGCACGCTCTCTGGTAGATTTACATCCGCATGCCTCCATAACAAGCATGTTTGAAAACGATCTCCTATGCGAACTGTATGCTGCTCCAACTGCTAAACTGCAAGCTTATCATCTTTGGTCCTCAAGGCCGCGGCACCAGCTACCACGCCAAAGTTGTCTAGACAGATATAGGACTTAACAACCTCGTGAAGCTCATTATGCTCCGAGCAGTCGCATATGTGATAGACACAATGAGCAGCTCCTTTATGTAGCATTGGCCCAGCTGAGCCTAAAATAGCGTTATTTAATCCAATCAGAACCTGCGGTTTTGCATTTTTATACGAGTGTATTGGTAAGCCCTTTAAGTATTTAAACTTAGATTGAAGTTTCGGAACGTCAATTGACTGGGTTGGCAAATCAAGTTTCGTGACTGAGCGTACTGATTTTAACGGAAACTTTTCATTACCGTGTTTGGACGATATAGCTAGGTCGACCATATGAATTATCTTCGTAGCGATGTGTATCGCCGGTCCAGCGTAAGCACAATGGTTGTAGTGTTCCCTTAACGTTTAATTTGTGCAGAAGTTCTTCGTCGATAAGGGTGAGAGATGAGCCATCGTCAATAAAGGCATATACGTTGAGACGGTGTTGGCACCTGCATGCAGAACTACAGGCAATACACGAAAAAGTGTGCTCCCTTCACCGAAGTTATGCGCGTTAAGATTAGCTATCTGAGTTCTGTTAGCGACTTTTGACATATGAGGAGAAGTCGTAACCGAATAATCGTTGTGCAACAAATGGTGGTGGTAGCGCGTGCATCCATCCAAGTTGCAAACTGAATTGGATTTACAATCAGACCATGAGTGTTTCTATAGGCATCGGTGGCACAATTTGTGCCGACGTACTATGTCCCATTTTTGGTTACGAGACATTTCCTTGAAAGAATCGCAATTCGATACTGTACTACAATTTCTACTACAAACGACACAGCTCACCGTTTTAATGTGATGATTGACAGCGCCGCGCTTTCGTACTTTCATTGGCTCAGTTGGAACAAGGATACAGTTAGCTCCTTGCGCGAATTGAAAAAGCCAGTCACTGAATGTCTGGAGATTGCAATTTGATAGACCTTGCTTGTGCATTCCCCAGTACATCGGCAGTAATCCAGGCAGCTTCGACATAAGCTTTTGCTCCAGTTCTGGGTTGTTGAGATGGTTGACCAGCCCCGATGCTTTCATCGTCGCGCATATATTTTGTACAGCAATTGCAAAGTCTACGATGGTTTTCAGTTGGCTTTCCGCTGGCAGTGGCAGTTCGCATATTTGATTTTGCAATACGCCAATTATAAGTTCGGGTCGTCCGAGTCTCATTTGCAACGTAGAGATTATTTGTGATACGCAGGATGAATGTAACAGCAGATTCTTAACCGCGTTACGAGCTGGACCCTCTAAAGCTTGACGAAGTCTTATAAGGTTTTCCTCATCGGAAAATCCACAGATTGCTGTGGTTTGATTATATGTAGCGTAGAATAGTGGCCATTCATCTGGCGGAACTTGCTGTATCGGCAGCAATATTAGCTTCTGCTTCCAGTGTCGAATGCTCGAGTTCGTGACTAGACATATTATTATTAGAAGGTGCAAAAATTCCCTCATCTCCAAAACGGCAATCTCTGGGCACGTAGGTGGAAGCTGCGATATTGGCAGCAGTATTTCCATCGTCTGGTATAGGTTGCGATAACGAGTCTTTCGACATAATTACAAGCGATAATCGGCAGCAGATAAAAATTTTTTAATGTTATTTTCAATAAACTAAATTCTTTGAACCCGGATTAATTGAAAGATTAGTTAATTTTATATTTCAACTTATTTTATTTAAATTTTCCGCAGGTTAAAAAATTTTTAGTTAGCTGCTGCTCCTTTCACGCGATCTATCTCCCAACTGTATTTTCTGCTCCCGTTTCAATCGTTTGCCTCTTACCCAACGTACTAAGCTGACGGACGTCTCCCCTTTGTCGCTCATCGAATTAATTATCCAATCAGGAGCCGACTCAGATAGTGCTTTTATTGTCGCGAAGCAAAAGCTCTGAGTGGCGGTGCTGCCAGACTGTTCACAACACTTACTATATAACCAGTAATTATCTCTAATGCGTCTTCGTGAAGACAGTCAAAATTGTCATCCGTTGTTTGTTCTAAAAAAAACTAAAAACCCGCCGAAACCACCTTATCTTCAGTAAGAAAGTTTTTAGGCTTTCCAATAAAGAGTCGCTAAGGCGAGGCTACTCGGATTCGTGGGTTACGTCAATTTCCACATTACGATTAGTAACTAATGCTGGCGTATTACGTGCCAATAAATAATTCAAAAAGTTAACCGTTTATGCAAATGATTAAATAATACACTGCGACAAAAAAATTGTTTGAAATAGACCCGAGAAAAAAACTTAGTAGCGGTTATAGATATAGTCGAGTACAACATCAGAAAAGGCTTCTTCTTTTACCTGAACCCCCACTTTTTTTTTTTTTGAAAAAAAAAAACGTTATTTTCATACTTGGTGCACTTATCTATTGAAATCTCGACTATTTTCCAATCGATTCCAAAATTAAAAATGTTTTGAAAAAAGAATTGCTAGTAATTTTAAATTATGTGTATAGGTCTATCATAAAATAATCTCGTGGGGAGTTATGATATAATTTTTTCGCAATTCTTCATTTTTGACCATCGCTTATTGCAGAAATTTTCAAGAAACCTGTAAAATGTACGACCATAATCTAAAAATAAATTGTATGTCTCATATATTGAAATCGGATCAAAAATGTCGAAGTTGTAAAACTTTTTTCATAAGTAGTAATATTGACCTAAATTTATATATATTGGATTTTCTGATCTTTGTGCAATGTGCCTAATGAATTTTTTATACCTTACTCCAAATTGGTATTTAAAGAATTTCTTTTGCAGAAATTTTCAAAAATGCATAAAATAGGATATTTCAGTTATCGGTGAAGTGAACTTGATAGAAATTAATAGTGTTTATAGATATTAATTAGTCAATTAATTTATTTGTTTATTAAAAATCTTATTACAGTTCCACTTAAAAGCTATTTCTATATCTTTCCGTATGTACATATGTACATGTATCGAATAATGGATATTTTTATATTGTAATTCATCCGTTTAAAAATGATTGTTGGTTCTTCGTCGTTTAAGACATCCGACATCCCATCTCTCCGTAGCCTTTCAAAAATTCATCCACTATGTCACAATAGTCCTCACTTCTGTTTTTGCGCAATAAATTTTCGCATAGTGAAATGAAACTTTTCCATGCTCTCCTTTCCATTGGATTTAACTTTTGAGAAAAAGTTTTATCTCCCATGATTTTTCGAATTTGAGGCCCAATAAATATTCTCTCCTTGATTTTAGCGTCGCTCAGCTTTGGAAACATGGCTTTCAAGTGCGAAAAAGCATCGCTGTCTTTATCCAGCCGTTTTACAAATAGTTTCCTTCATATTGGTAGCATATGCTAAAGGCACTGATGGCAACTAGTTATCGTTGTGAAGTAACACGGCTTTCAAACCTGAAAAAAAGGAAAATAAAATACCATCACTTTTGGACGATCCATCAATAAGTAGACGCCATTCTTCTGATTGATGCTTTTTATCCAATTGTTGAAAAAGCTCATCCACCTCAGTTCAGTATGCGAGGGGTTCATCTTCATCAACAATTTTAAAAAGTCGTTCAAAAGTCATCCTATCAACGTTTTTTCTTGAGGATTGTATGTTAAAGGTAGGCTCTACGAGATTCCACTGTTTCAATCGGGATCCTACTGTAGGGTTTATAATATATGTATCTACTTTATTAATTTGAACTTGTTTTAATATTTTTATTTTCATATATAAATTTGTCTTTCAATATTTTTCAATTTGATTTTTTAATAATTAATTTTCTGAATGTATAAAAGAAAAGTTGTAAAAATAAAATTTTTTAAATAGAATAAAAACATATTCTATATTGGCGATCCTGCATTTATAATAATATTTCACAAGAATTTGTAATAAAGGGAAATCATCGATTCAACGTGTTATTAATTATTAGAAACTGGCTTAACATTAACCCAGGACATTTTGTGCATTCACAAAGTTAGCATTTCCGAGCGTTGCAAACAAACCAAGAGTGCGATTTGTTATAAATTTGACTACTTTCCTGAATTAAAACATTGCGAAATAAACAATCTCAACATTCAACATCAAATTCAGCACCAACAATCCGCACAACATCACTTCAAATATTCACATTTAACGTCGCTACAACCATCACAGTGTCTACAACAACGCAATAACACTCCAGATCATCTATAATCTCTTTTATAATTACAAATACTACAACCATTTTTTGCTGAACATTTTGTGTGCAATCAAGTTCGTATCTTAAATCTTTTATTAAAATAAAATTATTACAAATATTAAATATTAATTCTTAATATTAATATTATTTAAATTATTATTATTACTTATATTTAATTTACTTTTGTAAACTTTCTCTCCAATTATTTTTTTTTATATGCCACTATCACGTTCACCTATACGTACACGCAACTTCACAACAATGGAAAACCAAAATAACAATCCAACTTACACTTCAGACTTAAACACTACACAAAATATACACAATGATAATTTAACTCAAAACACTAATAACTTAAGAACAAATTTTTCAAAATCAATTAAATTACCTCCATTTTGGGAAGAATGTCCTGAAGCTTGGTTTCTTCTTGTTGAAGGACAATTTGAAATCAATAATATTCAAGACGATAATATAAAATTTCAAAACATACTTATTGTTATACAACGTGAAACAATTTCCAAAATTTTGGATGTTATCAATCCACCTCCTTTTATGAATAAGTACGCTACTATTAAGAAAGCGTTGTGTGAAAGATTTTCTCTTAGCGAAGAAAAAAGATAAGAAAAGTTATTTTCAAATACAGAACTAGGCGATCGTTCTCCATCAGAACTTTTTAGATATATGAAATCTCTAATAGGTTCTGATTCTATCGTCAGTAAGGAATTACTTTTCAAATTGTGGATCCGAAAATTACCACAACAGATACAAATTCATTTAACATCAAGTAATAATCAAAATAAAGATGAAAATGTTATTCTTGCAGATAAACTTTTTGATTTATTAAATCAATCTCAATCTTCTAAATCTTTGTCAATAGCAAGTGTTGAAAATAACATCCTCGAACAATGTATTAAAAATTTAACAGAATTAACTACTGCAATTTATCAAAATTTAAACAAAATTACTTCTGATATTAATGAATTACAAATTAGATCAAGATCTAGAAATAGAAATAGAAGTGATTCTAATTCAAGAAGATTTTCTAGATCAAAAGATAATATTATTCAAACCATTTGTTGGTATCATAGAAAATTTAAAAATAATGCTTTAAAATGTATTAAACCCTGTAGTTTTAATACAAATGAAAAACAATCAAATCAAAACTGTTTAAACTGAAACGTTCCATTATGACGGTGGCTAATAATGGAAATAACATTAAATCATCACGCCGCCTATTTATTTATGATAAATTAAATAAACTAAATTTTTTAATAGATACTGGCGCTATAGTTTCTGTAATTCCTTCTTCCAAATTCAAATCATTTAAAAGAAATTCCGATCTTAATTTGACTGCAGCTAACGGTTCCTCTATTAAAACATTTGGTACCAAACTTTTAAAAATTGACTTAGGTCTTAGACGTGATTTCGAATTCCCTTTCATTTTAACAGATATTTCAACTCCAATTATAGGTGCTAACTTTTTAGAGAAATTCGGGATATTAGTGGATATCAGAAATAAAGAAATTACTGATTTAACAACAAAATTAAAAGTTTCTGGATCTTCTGGATTTTGCGATATATTTTCACTCAAAATACCAATTTCTGAAAATAAATTTACAACCCTTTTAAATAATTTTCCTTTAATAACCTGTGAACCAGATTACACTAAACCAGTGCAACACCATACGGTTCACAGGATTGAAACCAAAGGAGTTCTACCTTTTTCAAAACCTCGTCGTCTAGATCAAATTAAATTTAAAATAGCAAAAACTGAATTCGAATTTTTAATAAAAACTGGTATATGCAGACCTTCAAACTCTCACATTGCATCTCCTTTACATTTAGTTCCAAAAAAAGAACCAAATGATTGGAGACCTTGTGGCGATTACAGAAGACTCAATTTTATAACGATACCTGATCGTTATCCATTACCACATATTCATGATTTAGCTATAAATTTACATAATAAACAAATATTTTCGAAAATTGATCTTGTTCGTGCATATCACCAAATTCCAATGGCTGAAGAAGACATTCATAAAACAGCAATAACCACACCTTTTGGAATGTTTGAGTTCGTACGGATGCCTTTTGGTTTACGAAACAGTGCCCAAACATTTCAACGTTTTATTAACGAAGTATTTTCCGGTTTAGAATTTGTATTTGTTTATATTGATGATATTCTTGTTGCTAGTAATAATGAAGAACAACATTTAGAACATTTAAAACTAATATTTAAAAGACTTGAGAAATATAATTTAAATATTAAACCTTCTAAATGCATTTTCGGAACTAATAAACTAGATTTTCTCAGTTATGAAATTTCTAATCAAGGCATTAGACCATCTTCCGATCGTATTGAAACCATTACAAATTTTGAAAAACCACTTTCAATAAATAAATTACAAAAGTTCTTAGGTATGGTAAATTATTACCATAGATATGTGAAAATGTTAGCAGCAGAACTTAGTCCTCTGCATGAAATGTTAACATTTGCAACTAAACAAAAACTCAAACAGCTTATTTGGACAGAAAAGACAACCACTGCTTTTGAAAACGTTAAACAACTCTTTGCTCAACAAACTTTACTTACTCATTTTGATAAAAATGGTAAATTATCACTTGCTGTAGATGCATCAAATGTAGCAATTGGTGCAGTTTTACAACAATTTAGTAACAACACTTTAGAACCACTTGCTTATTTTTCACGAAAATTATCTTCTACAGAAATGAATTACTCAACATTTGACAGAGAACTTTTAGCCATATACAATTCAATTAAACATTTTAAACATTTTCTTGAAGGTAGAATTTTCACAATATACACTGCTATTACAACATCAAACGATTCAATTCACTGGTCTGAAATTCTTCCTTGGATTTTATTGGGACTTCGTATATCTATTAAAGATGATTTAAAATGTTCTTCTGCAGAATTAGTTTACGGCCAAACACTTAGATTACCTGGAGAATTAATCGTTTCAAATAATAATAACAATAATGAATTTGATAATACAATGGAAACACTTTCCAAACTGAGAGAACATTTTTCACACGTTCGTTCAAAAATTGTACATCATAATAAAGAAGATTTTTTTGTTCCCAAAAATTTGGATACTTGCGAATATGTGTTTGTTAAAGTTATTCATAGGTCAAATCTACAACCACCTTATGAAGGCCCATTTAAAGTTATCTCTAAACACAATAAAGTATTCAAAATTCAAAAAGGTAACTTAATCAAAACAATTTCCATAGACTTATTAAAACCTGCACATACAATTTCTAATTCCAGTTCACTAACACTTCCAAAGAAAACCAAAAAAATTACATTTAATATTAATTAATTTTTTTTTTTTTTTAATTGGAGGGGGAGTATATGTAGGGTTTATAATATATGTATCTACTTTATTAATTTGAACTTGTTTTAATATTTTTATTTTCATATATAAATTTGTCTTTCAATATTTTTCAATTTGATTTTTTAATAATTAATTTTCTGAATGTATAAAAGAAAAGTTGTAAAAATAAAATTTTTTAAATAGAATAAAAACATATTCTATACCTACTACCTCCGCTTGTCTCTATGAAAGTCTCCCATATCGTATTAAGTCGTTCATATCAGAACTCGTCACAAGATGACGCTCTGTAGATGATAATCCAATATATGATTAACTTCGGGCACTAGGCGTGGAATTACCCTCTTCTTCTCTTTCTGGCCGGTTTTCGTTTTCCCCTGTATATGGTCCGATTTCTATAACGATGACCAGTGATGTTGGCTTGGCAGAAGTAGCAGTCTTCTTCCTAATGTGTAAGTTGACGAAGCCAAAACATCGGGCTCGAAAAGGGCAAACGATTGGAATTGCACCGATCATATTTGCATTTTTTTAGTAATATGAAACACCTCGAACAAATAACTTCGGGCTCATACAACCGACTTTTGATGTACATATCTGCGATGAAAATGAAGATTATATGCTTCAACCACGGCGTAGTTTGTTTCGAATTCTGGGCGATGATGATTGTTAACAAACAAACCGCAAATGTAATAGAAAAAAATTACGTTGGTCACACATTTTAAACTAAGTTGTTTATTTGTTGCACCAGAAAAGTAAAATTGTGAAATAATATTCGCTTCAGATTCAAGAGTTATTTTTTAATGCGCGATTTTATTAAGAATGACAAGTGAACGAAAATTCTATTGTTTAAATCTTTTTATAGCCAGGTTCACAAATAACCTCAAAAACTCATTTTGCAAGTGCATAAAATATTCTACCTCCAAGAAAAATACATCCGTCATCTACCTACCACTTCATGTTTAGCCTTCAACATTTTATTGTTGTATTTAATGGTAGGCCAACAACACAATTTGCATCAGGAAGTTTAACTGTTTGTACCAATTTTGAGTAAGGAATAAAAAATTCATTAGGCATACTGCAAAGACCAGAAAATCTAATACATTCATATAAATTCAGGTCAATATTACTACTTATGAAAAATTTTTATAACTTCGACATTTTTAATCCGATTTTAATATATGAGCCATTCATTTACTTGCTATAAAATTCACTTTTAGATTAAGGTCATACATTTTACAGGTTTTATGGAAGTTTTTGCAATAAGCGATGGTCAAAAATGAAGAATTGCAAAAAAATTATGTTTTTCAAAGTTTGACCCGTGATAACTCCCAACGAGTTTATTTTTATGATTTTGAAAAAAAAAAATTGGAGGGTTCATTAAGTATAAGTATTAGTGGGCTATAGTCGTAAATAACGGATTTATAGTCATATAAAAAAAGCCCTAACTCATTCGAAGTTTTTTTTTGAAAGAAAAAAGCCCTAAGTCATTTAAAGTTGAATTTAAAATAGACACACAACGTTGCGTTCGTCGGTACGTTTTTGTTTTTTGTGTCGTGAATTGTGCAAAAGAAAATTCTGATTCAGATGGTGTTCCAAAAAGGAAAAATACTGCTAACAAATCCGAATGGAAACAAAATGTAAATAAAAGAAAAAGAATGGAAGGCGTGGAATATTTGGGTATATCAAAAAAAGAACTTTGTCAAAAACCTTCTAGGCAGTTAGGAGAGCCATGTTCATCACGATTTTGTGTAAAAGTGCGGTGAGAAAGTGTTCGACGTTTAATGAGTCCACGCGAAAAGAAATTTTTAGTTTGTTTTGGGAGATGTCCTGGGAGCAAAAGAGGCAGTATGTTGCAGGTCTTACAAGCTTTTCTGAAACAAAAAGGAAAACCTCTGAAAATTCGAGACGGAATCAGTCCATATCATATTTCTTGAGTCATAATTCAAAGCGATTACAAGTGTGCCGTGAAATATTTTATTCAACACTAGAAGTAAAGGAAAAGATGGTTTGAAATTGGATTAGCAGTCTCGGTAAACACGGTATTAAATGCAGTCCCAATAAAGCTTTAATTTTGCACAAAAATGCTAAGCGATTATCAGTTATAGGTCAGCGCAACAAAAACCGACGTGACTTTCTAAAAAATGGCAGGAGGAGTTGCCAAAAATGGAATCACATTATTGTCGAAAAGATAGCAAAAAGTTTTACTTCGAATCGGATTTTTCCTCATATGATTTACAAGCTTTATATCAACGAGTGTGAATCCGAAAAAGAAAATGGAGGCCTAAAATTGTCGTACCCAATATTTACGCAATTAATAAAGGAATTAAATTATTCTATTTTTAAGCCAAAAAAAGATCAGTGCAATTTATGCGTATCACATAAAGCTAATAACGTTTCCGATGAGCAATACGAAAAACATAGAGAAGAAATCGAAAAAATGCGTGTAGAAAAGCAAAACGATATCAAAAATGCTGAATCCGGACTATGTGCAGTATTCTGTATAGATGTGCAGGCAGTTAAATTAGTGCCTCAACTAAACGCGAGTGCTGCATATTATAAATTGAAGCTTCAACTACATAACTTTACTGTCTATTATATTGTAACATGAATCAGATAATTATGTGGGGGACGAAACAGATGGAAATTTAGTCTCTTCAGTTTTTGCTACATGTATTATTAAGCACTTAAGGAATTTCCATGCTCGATCGCCTGAAACCCATCACTTTATTATTTACTCGGATGGTTGCTTTCACCAAAATCGTAATACTGTTTTGTCTAACGCCTTGTTGAATTTTTCAAAGGAAAGCGAAATAACAATTGAACAGAAGTTTTTAATAAGTGGTCATACGCAAATTGAATGTGATGCATCGCATTCCCTTATAGAGAGAAAAATAAAAAAAAACAAATAAACTTGCCGTCTCAATTTGTTCAACTCATTAAGGAAGCTAGAAAAGTTCCAGCACCTCTACAAGCGCACCATTTGCGTTATGATTATTTTTTTAATTTCGAAAATATTTCAAAGATATACACATCAATACGACCAGGTGAATATTGCACACTGAAACAACTCTTTAGATATATATACTTAAGCTTTTCTTAAATTACAGGCAGGGGCATTGGAGATCATACAGTAAGCATGCTTCGAGCCTTGGCGTATGACTCGTCAGGATCAATTTATTTTAAAACAAATGTAATAGATGAATATCAGTTACTCCCACAGAGATCGAAGTTTCCGATTGAAAATGTGTCCCCCGATTGTCTTTATAAAGAAAAAATAACCATATCTAAAAAAAGTGGGAGCATTTGCAAGATCTAAAAAAATTTCTTCCAGCAGATTGCCACCATTTTTATGATAATTTACCTTATACAACCTAATTTGTTTTCAGTATAATAACATCTGCCTTGAAATATGTATTTTAGTTTTATTTATTTATTTATTTTACTGCAAACATGAATTATTATATTAGTTTGTCCTAATTTTAACTTACAACAAAAAGCCCTAACTTAAATTTATTTTCAAGAAAAATAATAACAAAAAGCCCTATCTCAAATAACTTCAAAGAAATTAAAAATAATAACAAAATTATACCAGAATTGAATTTGTTACCTGTTTTGAATAAAAATTGCAATATAAATGTTTTTTGCGTATTAAGTTTTTAAGGTTTAATTCAGTTTTTTCCTTCTCCTGAAAAGTAACGAAAAGTGTAGATACGCCTTTTATATATTAAGCCATCGATATATAACCCCCCTACTAAGTTTTTTCCCGGGTGTATTTTCACTGTCGCAGTGTGTAATCCACTTTTTGCGCGCATTGCCCGAAAGAAGTGCCCCAAGATGTCCTGATTTAACCGATATGTCAGATCTGTACTGGAGGCAATACTTGTCCTGAACATATCGATATAAACCTTTTAGAGCCATTTTGCATATTTGAATGCCTCGTTGAAATGACAACATTGTATTTCGCCTATATGCTCGCGTATGAAAATTAAGGTCATCTATCATAGAAATGACTTCCATCTGTAAGTGCAAATCAATTTTAAATGGCTTTTTGTTTGAAAGTTTGACAGTTTTCTGTTGAAGGCGTCAAACCCAAAGCCCCAAAGTATAGCACCTTCGAATTGCACTAGCAGTGGTGTGCGAAAACAATGGCGCTGCCAACTTTACTTCCTGCCTGCCTGCATGATGCACTGAAGTATATGTAGGAAGCTGTGCAAGTGCTTTAGTTGTCAAGATACTGCCTTTATATACAAATCCTGCGTCGAGAACGTGGTTACGCAACATTTTGAGTAAATGCGGAACATTCGCAAACACGCCTTCGTTGCCTGTTACTGGATGCGCGAACCACGTTTGCTCTGAATAGAAAATAAATATTTTTTATAAACACATACATTATAACATTGAATTCTTTCCAAAGGGCTTGTTTACCGTGAGCCATATCAGAAACGATTGCGACAATCATATATTCAGCGTAATGCAATTTGATGATTTCATACTCTGTAATTGATTTGGACATTTTTTATTCGTAAGCACAAAATTTCGGCTGCTTCCAGGAAGACCTAAGACCTCGCACTATCATGACGTGCACATTTATAGCACGCTTGCGAACACTGTCAGCGAGAGGATCGCATTCAAATACGGACTCTACTCTCATCTCATCAAAGCTTATCACGCACAATCGATCAGCCCATTAGGTATCCTCTGCATTTTGGATACCGCTGAGAGAGAAATTTAATATCCCATCTTCAAATTTAAGTTTTTGTAGCCATTTATCAATAACCGACTCGCTAGGTAAGGGAAACCGTATTTAAAAATATAGGCAAATGGTTATGCGACTTTGGTCCAGCGGTATGCTATGATATTTCGGATGCGATATCATCTCAAGACCAGTTGGTGCCTTTTGCCATTGCTTCCCAATTTGCGAACTTGACATTCCGTGAATATAGTTTGAACGATTGACTTAAAATTTCCCAGCTCCTGGACCTTTGACTTCAACTTCGCCAATTCTTTTTCAAGTTCTACACTCGACAATCTAAATTCATTCTAAATGGAAATATATTTTTAATGAAGCTACTTTCTTTTAAACAAAAGTGGTTTATATGTTATTGTTTGGCCTTATAACTATTTATGTACAATATTTTTGAGCTTTAAGGGCGATCGGTTTATTTGGAAAATTATGAGAAAAAAACAACAATACTCAAAGCGGTAGAAGTTATAGTACTATTTCGGAAATCACCACATTTCCTCATCAGACTTCTGGTGGTTTATACTCGGTCAGTATAGACGCGTCGGCAAATAGAGAACCGCATTGCTCGGGGTCATCACAATAATTTAAAATTTGAACAGCCATTGGAAGAGCATCATATCATAACTTCGCCGTTTTATGATCAAACCTGGTCTCGAAACCATTCGCTGCGAAATGCAGATCACAAATTTTCATTGGATTTCAAAAAAGTACCGCATGACACAATCTATTTTTTTTTCTTTTAACTTCTTCTCTTGAGACGTGAACAAATGGTATTCTTTCTTGCGTCCACGTCTTGTGATACAAGACACACCTTGATTTTGGAATAATGAGCCTATATTTTTACATACGATTTTCCCATCTCCGTTAAAAATTACAAGTTGTTGGCTAGCCGAATTGCAACTTGTTTTAATACATACTCGTACACCTTTTGCCAAGGAAACAGCACTCATTGAAAAACAGCACAACTCTGTGGAATAAGCAGATAGAGAGATTTTATGATCTAATGAATATAAAATGTAAATTTCTTCCTTAATTTGAAAATTTCACTTCCTACCGTAATTTGAAAATATTTTAGAAAATTCGAAGAAAAACATGCTAAGAAAATACACCTACGGTAAATGAGCTAGAAGACTTGTAAAGAGTGACGGAGAAAGCAGCTCAGTTAATCAACCTTTAATAATTGAATCATACGAAGGTATTGTGTCTTCAAGTTTTACCTTTTTTTGAGCAGTTAATGTAAAAAATTACCAATATTTGTATGTGTCGAAACATCATACATATATTAAACTCATATACATACATACATGGGCGACCACAAGGGGGGGGGTAAACTAGGGCCACTGCCCCCCTTTACAATTTGAGAGAAAACAATTATTTCAAATTTAAATACAAAAGTACATACATATTTTTTAATAATTTTCTGTTTAATATTATTATAATTACAATGTATACAGTGCGAATAGAGAAAATTTCCTTGCGTAAAATAACTAAAAAGCATCGTCTTTGGACGGCCAATCACTCTAATAATAACACTACACAACACGTAAAATTACACTGGGGTGCGACATACATTTTCAAGTTAATTTGGGGTCGCTGATTACGAATATCAACATTAAAAAGCTGTGGTTTTAACTTTAAAGGCGTGGCACGAAAAATAAAAAAACAGCCGTTCCTGTGACCTTTTTTGGTCAATGCATCATAAAAGATATTATTTTCAAGGTTTTGGCATAAGTTAAGCACTCGATTCGTAGAAGAGACTCCAGCGCTTAAAACTGTATATTCAATTATAAAGGTTTTAACTAAATATTTGAGATACAGGCCACGAAAGTCGAAAGATTATCGAAAATGAGATTCGACACATTTTAACAACCAATGGGTATATAGTTCCTAGTATTTGGACTTAATCTATAGCTTAGGCTTAGATCTAAACATTTGGTAAAAAAAACTCATAAACAATTAAAAAAAACTCAACTAGTTTTCGAGAAATTTCACTTTAAATTCCAAAAAATTGGGGATAATTACAGAGTAATGTGTAGGTAAAAAACAGAAGCTATGAATAAAGACGAGACGGTTGACGATCGTCGTAGCTCAATAAAACAACAACAAAGTGGGCAAATATTTCTGTATTTAAGTAATATCTGCACTTGTAAACAAAAACTTTACTTCAATATTAATCATATTCATGTATGTATTGTTATACAATTTCTAAGGCTTTATATTTTAAATGGTACCGTATGTAAGGATATTTTCCTCATTTGTATGATATTTTACTCATTTGTATGATTTTATTATAGGGAATTTAAAATAAAACATTTATTCGCAGCGATTTAAAACTTGTGCAAGAATTCAATTTGCCCAGAACATTCATACAAATCCGACGAAAATTGGGAAAACTATTAAATAATAAATGCATTTGCAAATGAAATTTTATGTAATGTGAAATGAAAAGAGTAACTATTTTTAACATATTTAAAAAAAAATAAAGCTGTATACATACACACATATATCATTCATGAATAAATCCTCCTGGTTCTTACTCCATTTTGCTCGCAAATGAAAATATTAAGGAGGTAATTACATTTTTTCGGGAATCGCCACTTAGGAGAAAACATGTCCCAAATTTGCCACTTTTATGTGAAACTCGTTGGTCACAAAAGTATAAAAGCATAGGTGTTTTCAAAAATAACTTTGTGGCCATAACAGAAGGTTTAGAAAAACTTTCACTTGAAGGAAACCCAGCAACAAGGAGAACTGCTTTCCAGCTGATAAGTTGTGCAGCTAAAAGTACATTCGTTGTCTGTCTGTGCATCATTTCGCACTATTCAGCAATCTTGGAGCCAACAGCAAATTTGTTCCAGAGTAAGCAGTTGGATATACTTGCCATTGCTAACCATATAAAACGGATCGTGCAATTAATCAAGTCTGATAGAGAAACAGCAGACAGCACTTTTAAATCCATTTTTGACGAAGCTACAAATATTGCCCTGCAACTTGGTTTTGAAATTAGCTTGCCAAGGATTGTTGCCCGCCAAGTTTATCGTGCCAATCAACCAGCAACGACTGTAGTTGAATTTTTTAAGATTTCAATTTACATTCCGTTTTTGGACTCGTTAATAATGGCTTTTGAAAATCGCTTTTCCGATCAAAATAATCCTGCTTTTGCTTTGTCATACCTTCACCCAGCTGTATTTAAAACAAAAACTAAAGCAGAGATCGACCTTCAAATATTGTCTGCAGCTTCTTTTTATAACTTAAATGACTTGAAATATTAAATAGAATTATGGATTGCCTTGTGGAAAGATAAAACTAAATTTGATGACATGGCTAAGCTATTGGAGGAGTCTAAATTCTTTTATCCATGCATATACAAAGCTTTGCAGATATTTTTAGCTCTTCCATATACAACTGCCACCATAGAAAGATCATTCAGCACTTTACGGCGAGTGAAAACATGGTTAAGGTCAACAATGGCTGAAAATCGTTTAAATGATTTGTTCTGTATGATTATTATTTTTTTATTTTTTAATTACTCTTTTTCTATTTGAAGGTCTTTGCATGTTGAGCATACACAGAAGAGCCGTAAATGACGACAAGCAATTTATAAATAAAAATAAAATAGATTTGTCCCCCTTTTAGTTATTTTCTGCGGACGCCCATGCATACATATGTGCATATAAAATGTATATTATTATTACATGTTGGCAGAATATATATAATACTTATATATTGGCAGTAAGTCCCGATTTACAGTATTCAATTCGTTGAAAGCAATTCTTGCTCATTCCCTTTTGTGTTTTCTGTTTGCTTTTACACACTTTAACTGAATTGAATTCCAGTTTTTGTTGTTCGCTTCGATTTAGACATTTGTCTTTCGTAAAATTCAATTAATTGGTAAAAGAGCTAAACTTATATTGGACCGTAAAATGTTTGTTAATTAAAGCATTTAATTGAATTGCACAACTATTTAATTGTAAAAGAAGTGCTAGAAGCAATTATTCTAGGTAAGTTTTTAAACATTATTTTAGTTCTTCTATACATACATATGTATGTACATTGATATGCGTATAATTAATTATAATAATTTTTAATAAAACAGGATTGGTTGATCATTTTATTGGCTCTTGTGGCTGCAAACTGTCGTTTTATTTTTTATTTGTGGATGTGGGAACAAATGGGCGTGCAAATGATGCCGGTGTTCTTTCACGCAGTCCGCTGAAACATATTCTGGAAAGTTCCCTCTACAGAGACATATTATGAAACTATATCCATATCATACGAATAACAAAAAAAAGCAAATATACAATTTACGTTTATCACGAGCAAGACATGTCATTGAGCATACTTTGTAACCGATTTCGGGTTTTTTTAACAACTATGAATGTCAAAGTCGAGACGGTTGAAAAAATAACTTTGGCAGCTATCGTTCTTCACAATTTTCTAATAGAAGATGACCGTAAATACATTAATTCTGAAATTTCAAATAGCATTCAACACTTAAATGCTCCCTTAGATGTCGGATTTTACAATCCACGTAAAGGAGAAGCTGAACACGTTAGACAGGAGTTTACTGAATACTTCTGTAAAGAAGGCAAATTAGAATGAGTCCATGAAAAAATTGATTAAAATAATTTTTTATTTCGTTTTACTGTAGTTTAATTGGAATAAAATATATTTAGTTTCACTGTCTAAACGATATTAGATTGGACACAGGTATACATATTTATGTACTTACTTTTTTAGCGAGGTCTGTACAACCGAAATAAAATTTGTAACAACTATACACAAATATTTACGAATAAGTATTAAAATTAATTTCATTAAACTTCAATTTGTAAATTCAACAGTTTCAATACTTGGCATAGTAATAGTAAATATTTTGAACAAAAGTCTATAAATATGTATAAACAGTGTTGCGCATATCAAAAGCAACAGCATTAAAATTAATTCAATCAGCCCGATTCTGAATTCTACCGGGAGTTTGTTCGCCGGCAGTTTTGTAAATCCTCCGGGAGGAAGTTTTTCCCTGAGAATTTGGTAGGAGGAATTTCGAACTTCGAATCAGCTGTTTCGTGCACATTCGACATTTCTTTTAAGAGCAAAAGTGTAAACAAATTTTAAATTTAAGTTTGCAAGAAAAGTATATTTAGTTAAAAACTGAGAACTTGCGTTTTTGAATAAAAAAAATGCATTCAATTGCATTGCGCTTAGCAGCTAAGGGAATCCATGAATCCTTTTGAGTTACCTGAGGCTTTGTGCTCTGCATAATATATGTATGTATTCATTTTAAAAAAAGCACAAACATTATTGAATATGAAGTGTTGGAATCAGCCGAAGTAAATGCAACTAGAGTTGCGTCAGCGCCGTATACTGTTGTAGCTCAATCCATAAGGAATAATATAGGAGCCTCACTTTAAGCTATGTTTTATTTATATATGTAAAAACATATGTTTGTATTATTTGTATATGCGTACACATATGTTCTAATGTACATATACGTATCTATGTTCGGAAGAGTAGCTATTAACTTAAATCTTTTATATTTACATATCGCATACTAAATATAAAAATGGCACAACTCAAAATCAAAGATATTGTTGATTAAGCTTATTTTAAGTGTTAGTGTGAGTATGAGTTTTGCCACTTCTGTATTTAGTGCGCGTTATGTACATAATGTTATGTATGTATGTACAAAAATATATTTATTTTTAATATAACTAGGGAATAGGTTTTGTATTAATCGATTGATTTAAGAAGTCGGCTATTGTCTTAAAATATTTAAATAAAAATTCGCCGAGAAGTTAACTTAAACATAAGTAGTTTTTAAGTTTTTTTTCAACTTTTATTTCGATATCCTTGAAGGATAATAAAAAAACATTTAAACATTATAACTAAATAAAAAACAGAACATAAACTTCAATAACACGTAAGTATTAAACAAAAACAAACAATTCATTGCAAACAAAAAACTAACTTAACTTTATGAATCACAGAATTAATCTAAGCATCTTTTCCAGTAGAGCATTGTGCCTGCGGATTTCAGCATTTGCCTCCCGTTTCAATGCTTCCATCACCTCGAAGTGTCTTGCTTCTACATCATTGCGCTTTGCCATAAGAGAAACAGCCTCCGTAATTTTCTCCAGCATGGCCTGTTGTACCTCGAGCTCTGCCTCAACGACTTCTGCGGTCGTTTTCGCTCCCACCTTTCTGCACTGAAAGCACCCTCCGCAATAGGCTCTGCCGTAATCTCAATCACTTCGGTGACGTCGAAACTGGGCAACCCAAAAGTTTCCGCTGTCACCCTGTCCACGGACTCTTTAATGGCAATGAGGTTATAAATTGGCTGAAAATGGTTGTGTGACATTTGGACCACCACCCGCTCCCTTCGAGTGCTTCAAATTTTGCGCTGCCTTTTGTCGCACATACTTTTTTTGATCTGTCCAAACCTGAAAATATTCCAGAAAGTTAACAATGTCAGACATTTATCTATACCTTTATTATTTGTCCAAACCTTTTTCCACTCCGTAATATTTTTTATTTGTGGGTCTGTGGAGTTTAACTCAGTTTCTGCATTCTTCCAGAAACGAGCAACCTCCTCCTTCTTGCCTTTGTGGAATCCACTAGCAATATCGGGCCTCGCTTCCATATGGCTTAACAATATTTTTTGTTGGTTTTTGTGTGTTGTTTTTGACCTAAAAAATATCAAAGAAAACCTTTTAATTTAACCAATTTTATATATATACAAAGAAAAATAACAACTTAACGTGGTGCCTATTTTTTCCTCGAAAGACATTTTCCCTTTTTCGAATATAGTTCATGATAGCGGGAAAGGGAAAAGAGAATAAATTCCCAGGGAGTTTTAATTTGTGAAGCGGTAAAGGGAAAAGAGAGAAAATTCCTCGGGAGTTTATATTCAGAATCGGGCTGAATATGTATATTTGCATTATAACAATAACAAAAACCATAAAATTTTATGTTTATTCTTAGTTTGTTTTTAAAACAACATAAATTTGTTTACTTTGTACTTTGTATTTGCTTCCCATCCAGTCGAATTTCGGTTTATGTAAGGTTTTGAATTTTTTCGATATCTGTTACCAGACCCGAACTTTTAAGTTTCGGTGTTTTTGGGTAGTTTTCCACGCTACTAGATTCGTCACAACTTTCTTCACTTACCTGAAGTGGACAAAAATATAATATTTTTCTTATTAAATATATGTATGTATGTACATGCATATTTACGATCATATTTGCGAACATACATACATTATTAATACTTTGTCGAACTTGAGCATGGCTTTCTAAAATCTGTAGCTGCTTGAAACACCATAGCTTTGGAGTATATATGTACATACATAAGTTATCCATGTATGCGCCATTTTACTTTGAGTTAATTAAAAGCCTGCACTCAAGCAGATATTGGGTGCATAGGCTTATCCACTTCTTCTTAAATCTTCTATTTTTATTCGCCCGTAAATTTTTTGCATTTTCGCAAGAATGCTATGCAATGCAATAGCTATTTTTTTGCCTGTTGAGGTAGTCTTTGAAGCTGACGCAATATAGGCATTCTTGCTCCTGGTATAAATAAATGAATTTTCTATATGCTCCTTGCTCCAGTTGAATGCCTTACCTTTTACATAATTAATTTAATAAAAAGTGTAATAAACGCTTGTTGAATTGTGGGAAAGCAACAAATTTTTATAACTTATCTTTGTGATTTGTATTAATGTCCAGATTGTGCTAGGTCCTGCGTGCCAAACTCACCGTTTTTTTGAAATTTTTCTTTAATTCGTCCGCGAAAATTATAGCGAAGCCAAAATTTAATGTGAAATAAAGTGTCAAAAATGTTCAAATGTACAAAAGCAGAAACGTCAAGAATGAAAAATTGAAAGCAATTGACGGTACGGACGCATGAGTTCTCGTCCCTTTACGTCTCTTCTAGGTCGGAGCAGAATTGAAAGCAATAGTTGAATAATGTAAAAGCAGACATTGCGCAGATAGGTTAGTATACATTGTAGGAAAGTAGAGTGAAAGCCTAAACTGGCTAATTTCTTAATAAGAATCGTGTGGGAAAGCCTATCGAAAGCCTTGGAAAAGTCCGTGAAAACAGCAAGGTTAGAGACTGTCGAGCGACCAGGAACAAATCCATGCTGATGAAGGGAGATAAAAGACTTAACCGAAAAATAAATCTTATTCTTCACCACACTTTCAAGAACTTTTGAAACATTGAAAGCTTCGAATTCGGCTTGTAGTTACGCCCTTCACTTTTGTTTCCGCTTTTGAAGAAAGGGAAAATATTCGTTAACTTCCATTTATCAATGAAGATTTTAGATGCAAGAGATTTATTAAAGATCTTTTCAAGGGCAATTGCAAATGACCAACAGCTTTTAATGAAAAGAGCAGAGAGCCCACCATCATCTGTTTGTGTAGAAGATTTAAGAGACCGCATCGCCTCAATTATAGCTTCAGACGTCACCCGAAGATTAGCAAAGTACGGATTTATCACTAGAAAAATCAGGGGAATTCAGCTCACCAATTTAAAAGTTTGATTTAAAATACTCAGCGAAATGATTAGCTACTTCAACAGGGGTAGTAAGCAAGTTTGTTTTCAAGCATCACAGAAGTAGGAATATTTGCACATTACTTTTTTGACTTCACACAGTTCCAAAAACGTTTGGGATTAGCTTTAATATTCCGCTCTTTATTAAGAATATAATTCCTGTATAAAAACGTATCTAAAGATTTAAACTTCTATATCGGGAGTAATATTTTTGTCTTAAACAAATTATAGATTAATTTTGGTTGTGATATTTAATTAGATTTAAATTCAGAATATTCGATTTCGGCAACATAAAAGCGTCTCATTAAAGCGCATTGTTATAAATTACTATTTTGTGCGACACTAAAATACTTCGCATATTTACAGCAACGGCAGCTACAATTATTGATAAACTAACCGGTCAACTTTAAAGTAGGTTTTTTGCTTTTTAAATTTTGATGGTCAATAAAGATATTTTATACCCGTACATGCATAGATAATTACATTCATACGTGTGTACATAACTTATTTTGGTTATCAGTTTGCACCATCTAAGCGCATGTTACCTCAGAAAATAGTAAATGTAGCTCATAGTAAATAATTAGCGGTTTTTTATATTCAACATACATATGTACATTTGTCGCGAAATCTTTGAATTAGATGGTAAATGGTTGACGGCATTCAAATTAACAATAATTAATTTCCGGCGGATTGGGTTTAACAGAAGTATTGGCTTGATTTCGGTGACTTTGGAAAATTATGTCCTACACAATAAAAATTATGATGAGCACGTTTCAAACAAACTATTAAAGGGGCGAAACAGTTTATTGTCATTTACGCAGGAGTATCTATGTAGTAGGCGAATGATATCAACATGCAGGCGAATGATTTCCGAAAATTTATTCTCCATGCCACAATTGAATTTAGAAAGGTAAAAGTGAATTTCCTGTAAATTAAGTTTCACTACATTAAGGGCGCATAAAAATATAATACGATTTAAAAAATATTAGTATCGAAAAACTCCCGTTTTCGAGTTTGTTTAAAAATTTTAGTTCTCTACATTAAGTTCAAACCGTGCCTGTGAATACCATATGAAATGTTTGTTTGCACGTTTGTATGTGCACGTGTAGTTTTCGTCTTAAACTATCTTCAAATCAGCATACATTTAAATATCTAAGTCAATTTGTATTAATACACCTATACTAATTTTATGTGTGGGCATCTACAAACAAAAAGTAAATAAGTATATGCAAACGAATTATTTACTTCAAAATAATCACTGCAACATTTTTTGACAACAATTATAAATTGAGTCTCTAATGTGTGAAATAAAAATTCCAAATTGACTGTGAAGCTCATAGTTATTTTTTGCGATGCAATTTGATCTGCCTAGTTGAGTTCATCCACAATACGCCCTTCCTCAACGAATTCGGTTTCACTTTCAAATAAGCAGGACAGGTGGCAATATTTGTTCAGATAAACGACACACATACGGCGTATGTAAGGTGCATAATAAATTTACCGTAACAGGAGGCACTTATAAAGATTTAAAAACAAATTTTTAATTTGTCAAAAAATGTAGCACATCTGTAATCGTTGTATTATCGAAGTATACAAAATAACATTAATATAACAAACAGGAATGTAATGATGTAATTCATGTAAGTTTTTATTGGAATAAAGAATTACAAATATACATATTTTGTACCGAAACAAATGCACCTACTTACATAAAGTAAAATTATTGTTAATCACTGTTTGAGACCTACATATATTAAATATTAATATATTACCATTCCGTTAAAAAAGCAATACATGCAGTGGAGAAGCACTGTTAAATGTTCTTTGTAGGACATAGCCTTTATCGCCTCGTTACAAAAACTATCAATTTATTTTACTAAGCCTTCTGATACATTTTATGCCTTTTGATTGGACAACGTTAACGAGCCGTGTTATTTGTCGTATTGCGTTATCGTAGTATGGGTACAACTATACAACTTGTTGTTTTGGTTTCTCTCTTTCTGTTTTTCGTCTTTCAGGTTTATTTTTGTTTAAAAAACTGTAAATTAAAGTTAAATGGAAATTTGCGTATACATATTTTTAAGAATCCGACCTCTCAAATTAATCACAAGCGGTTTATTGCTGATTAATTGCCTGAATACCACATACAATAATAAACGAAATCATACACATGACATAGCTAAGCTAGGCTAGTTATTTTGTTTATTCGGTTTACCATTAATTCGATTATCAATAATAATAAACGAAATTGCACAGTGCATCCATACGTTCCACCATTATTTTAAACGCGGACTATAGAAATACGACAAATAACATGGATTGTGAACTCTCTGAAGGCTTTGTTTTGCCCTTGAAAGTGAAATTTTTATAATTGATAAAAAATTTAAGAAATAAATGGCTATTAAAATAATTGTTTTCTGCAATTCCGGAATTTGAATAGACTTATCCCTGGATATTCGGGAGTTAAATGGCCGGGATCCCTACATTGACATCCCAGCAAACCCTGCGTGACCGAAACTCCAATAAAACTACCAAAATTTTGAAAATACTAACACATCATATGAATAACATTTGATGTAGGAGTAAGCAGTCAAGCTAGTCCATTAATTAATTAATTTTTTAAAAATTAAGTAAAATTTTCCTTTTTTAAAGACACCCGGGTGGCAAATGTCAAAAAATTATGTATTTTTTTGCCGTGTGTGCGTTTTTAAATTGTTGTCCCTGAATTTGTTTAATTTATTTATATTTAACATAAAAAAGTTAAGTTTTGAAAATTAAAAAAAAAGAACGTGGCAAATTTAATGTGCCGTTAAAATAAAGTGTGGCATACATACTTACATACTTATGTACATACATAATTTTTCGCACTCTTTTTCAAATCTTTTAAAACTGGAAGGACGCTCAGTGATGTCGAAGTCCGTGAAGTTGAGTCACCACCGGAATACCGTCACGATTCAAATTTTTCTTTAATTTGTTAAGTATATATACGTATGAACATTATATATACGTATGCATCATTATGTATATACCCTGCCGGCAACTCAGCTAAATTTTAATTCATTTTAAAATAACTTTTTCGCAACTGGTAGTGGTTAATACTTGGATTATTTTCAATGAAGCCAACTGACTTTTTTAGCATGGCGATGTCCTAGGCAGTAGTCAATTGTTCGACTCTGCATGACTTTACAACTAACTTAAACTTAGTTCATAAAAGTTAACTACAAGTGTGTTTTTTTTCGTAGTCGACTACCGAATTGCTTATAGGGTATATAAGAATTGAAATACATTCTTATGTTAACTAAGTTATGAATTTATTTTCTTTTTTAATTATGAATTTTTTTAATTTTTGTTCTTTTATTTGATTTAGATAAATGTAATAATACATTTAAATAAAAGAAAATATATTTAAAATCCTTTTTTTTATGTTAGATTCGAACTCGGGCTATAAGCCTAAACGAACAACTGGGCGCTAGTTGAAGTTTTACTTTACAGCCTTAAAAATAAAGGCTAAAAAGCAACGGGCGGAACAAAGATAGTTATATATAATAACTGTTGGCATAATCGTGTATGTAAGAGGATGATAGAAAGTCACACGTATACAAAAAAACTTTACACGTTTATTACTGGGCTCTTAGCAGAGTGATTGTAATATGAAGCGTTTGGTGACCCATTACCGGGACTGTTCTTACTGGGATGCCTAGTATGTACATAGGTATTTTGTGCATGTGTACGGTTGCAACGACTATCTTATACAGTGGTCACACAATTTATTCGTCCACTCTGCTTAGCATTCTGTAAAAAATGAATTTTCTTTCACTCACTGTTAAAATGATACTTAAAGAAAAGCCAAACACAAAAATACCGATTTTTCAAGTCACACTAAAGAGTTCCTATGCACCTATGCATGTCTGTCAGTGCTTTAGAGCTTCTTTATCCCATACATACAGATTACATCGCAAGCCATAAAACAAAGGCACAATTGTACATACATACATACATCCATATGAACATACATTTATTTATATTTGTATAGCATATGTAATTAATTAGATCGCAATCAAAGTACTCTATGTTAATTTGACGGCAGGTGACGTTAATAATTAATTAGTAAAAACAAAAAAAAATTATATTCTGCATGAAGCTGCACAAATTAAACAGTTAGTTCATTACCAATAAGACTGCAAAAAGATTCTTAAACTATATTAATTACATACATATGTATGTACCTACGTACAAACATTAGGGTGCATATTATTCATACATATAAATGTGTCCTCCATATACTTATATACATATGGAGAACACATTTTTAAGCTACAAAACAAGACTCTACCTAAAAAAATATCTTTGATCGAAAAACGAACAATAAGAAATTTTTCAAAATCGTATAGCCGAAAGTATAGGCGCGGTCTTAAATTTCAACATATCCATGAAATAATTGTGGCATGCATTTTAATAGTAATAAAAAGTGGGGAAAAATATGTAAATGGATTAGATTTGTGTATGTATAATTTTCTAAATACATCGAAATTGAAAAAAAACTATTAATTTTTATCCATGCATATATGTATGTACATAACATACATACATGTCTATGCATAAATATCAAAAGACAAGTTTGAAAATCAAAAACTAGAAACTATAGCCAAATGAATGAAAAATGTATTTTATTGCTAATAAAATCGAATAGGGACATACTCAGTGATATTTAGGCATATATGTATATAATACTTTCATATAGTATATAGGCAGTAACCCATCTGTGCAATGTGTAAAAATTCAGCCATCCAAAAGAGATACATAGTTTCAGTACAAATGTACGTTTTGCGCATGCGCAGGTTTTACATGTATTAGTATCTGTGAATACCCTGCCAGCAATTCGGTAGTCAACTACGCAAAAAACACATTTCTAGTTAACTTTTATGAACTAACTAAAAGCTAACTACAATGTAATGCATAAATACCCCACATCAGGGCGAGCGTAGAGAAGGCAGGTGTTTTTGTTTCTGATTTATTTTCTCATGATTACTGTTTGTTCTTTGTAATCTCTCTTTTTGTTATTAGTAGGCTGTAGTCAATTGTCCGACTCCAGGAAGGTACTCAGTCGTGAATCAGTTGATCAATCGTGTGCAAGCAAAAGTGACACAAAATTTTAAAAGATAAAGTTATTAATTAAATTAAAAAGAGTACAAATTTTCAAAGTGTTGACGGAAAGGGTTCTTCACCAAGAGGTAACCAACAATAATGTACGTGCAGTTTTCCCCATAAAAAGTCTCAGCGACTTACAACACTTCAACAATATTATTAGTTAGGACAATCGTGACCTCTATGTAAGTCTTAAAAATTGTGTTCCATGAATTGAATACCTTGCTAAAAGTTTTTATAACTTACTTAACAGGTTAAGGTTTTGTTAAAAGGACGCCTGGCGAAAACATTGACAGATGTGATTTCCAAAAATAGGATGGAGTCCACGGCAAGAAGCGTTTGAAAGATTTCAAAGCTTTCTTCCAAACTTTAATGGGTAACCCATATTTGGAAATTAAGTAAAATTTTCCTTTTTTAAAGACACCCGGGTGGCAAATGTCAAAAAATTATGTATTTTTTTGCCGTGTGTGCGTTTTTAAATTGTTGTCCCTGAATTTGTTTAATTTATTTATATTTAACATAAAAAAGTTAAGTTTTGAAAATTAAAAAAAAAGAACGTGGCAAATTTAATGTGCCGTTAAAATAAAGTGTGGCATACATACTTACATACTTATGTACATACATAATTTTTCGCACTCTTTTTCAAATCTTTTAAAACTGGAAGGACGCTCAGTGATGTCGAAGTCCGTGAAGTTGAGTCACCACCGGAATACCGTCACGATTCAAATTTTTCTTTAATTTGTTATATATACGTATGAACATTATATATACGTATGCATCATTATGTATATACCCTGCCGGCAACTCAGCTAAATTTTAATTCATTTTAAAATAACTTTTTCGCAACTGGTAGTGGTTAATACTTGGATTATTTTCAATGAAGCCAACTGACTTTTTTAGCATGGCGATGTCCTAGGCAGTAGTCAATTGTTCGACTCTGCATGACTTTACAACTAACTTAAACTTAGTTCATAAAAGTTAACTACAAGTGTGTTTTTTTTCGTAGTCGACTACCGAATTGCTTATAGGGTATATAAGAATTGAAATACATTCTTATGTTAACTAAGTTATGAATTTATTTTCTTTTTTAATTATGAATTTTTTTAATTTTTGTTCTTTTATTTGATTTAGATAAATGTAATAATACATTTAAATAAAAGAAAATATATTTAAAATCCTTTTTTTTATGTTAGATTCGAACTCGGGCTATAAGCCTAAACGAACAACTGGGCGCTAGTTGAAGTTTTACTTTACAGCCTTAAAAATAAAGGCTAAAAAGCAACGGGCGGAACAAAGATAGTTATATATAATAACTGTTGGCATAATCGTGTATGTAAGAGGATGATAGAAAGTCACACGTATACAAAAAAACTTTACACGTTTATTACTGGGCTCTTAGCAGAGTGATTGTAATATGAAGCGTTTGGTGACCCATTACCGGGACTGTTCTTACTGGGATGCCTAGTATGTACATAGGTATTTTGTGCATGTGTACGGTTGCAACGACTATCTTATACAGTGGTCACACAATTTATTCGTCCACTCTGCTTAGCATTCTGTAAAAAATGAATTTTCTTTCACTCACTGTTAAAATGATACTTAAAGAAAAGCCAAACACAAAAATACCGATTTTTCAAGTCACACTAAAGAGTTCCTATGCACCTATGCATGTCTGTCAGTGCTTTAGAGCTTCTTTATCCCATACATACAGATTACATCGCAAGCCATAAAACAAAGGCACAATTGTACATACATACATACATCCATATGAACATACATTTATTTATATTTGTATAGCATATGTAATTAATTAGATCGCAATCAAAGTACTCTATGTTAATTTGACGGCAGGTGACGTTAATAATTAATTAGTAAAAACAAAAAAAAATTATATTCTGCATGAAGCTGCACAAATTAAACAGTTAGTTCATTACCAATAAGACTGCAAAAAGATTCTTAAACTATATTAATTACATACATATGTATGTACCTACGTACAAACATTAGGGTGCATATTATTCATACATATAAATGTGTCCTCCATATACTTATATACATATGGAGAACACATTTTTAAGCTACAAAACAAGACTCTACCTAAAAAAATATCTTTGATCGAAAAACGAACAATAAGAAATTTTTCAAAATCGTATAGCCGAAAGTATAGGCGCGGTCTTAAATTTCAACATATCCATGAAATAATTGTGGCATGCATTTTAATAGTAATAAAAAGTGGGGAAAAATATGTAAATGGATTAGATTTGTGTATGTATAATTTTCTAAATACATCGAAATTGAAAAAAAACTATTAATTTTTATCCATGCATATATGTATGTACATAACATACATACATGTCTATGCATAAATATCAAAAGACAAGTTTGAAAATCAAAAACTAGAAACTATAGCCAAATGAATGAAAAATGTATTTTATTGCTAATAAAATCGAATAGGGACATACTCAGTGATATTTAGGCATATATGTATATAATACTTTCATATAGTATATAGGCAGTAACCCATCTGTGCAATGTGTAAAAATTCAGCCATCCAAAAGAGATACATAGTTTCAGTACAAATGTACGTTTTGCGCATGCGCAGGTTTTACATGTATTAGTATCTGTGAATACCCTGCCAGCAATTCGGTAGTCAACTACGCAAAAAACACATTTCTAGTTAACTTTTATGAACTAACTAAAAGCTAACTACAATGTAATGCATAAATACCCCACATCAGGGCGAGCGTAGAGAAGGCAGGTGTTTTTGTTTCTGATTTATTTTCTCATGATTACTGTTTGTTCTTTGTAATCTCTCTTTTTGTTATTAGTAGGCTGTAGTCAATTGTCCGACTCCAGGAAGGTACTCAGTCGTGAATCAGTTGATCAATCGTGTGCAAGCAAAAGTGACACAAAATTTTAAAAGATAAAGTTATTAATTAAATTAAAAAGAGTACAAATTTTCAAAGTGTTGACGGAAAGGGTTCTTCACCAAGAGGTAACCAACAATAATGTACGTGCAGTTTTCCCCATAAAAAGTCTCAGCGACTTACAACACTTCAACAATATTATTAGTTAGGACAATCGTGACCTCTATGTAAGTCTTAAAAATTGTGTTCCATGAATTGAATACCTTGCTAAAAGTTTTTATAACTTACTTAACAGGTTAAGGTTTTGTTAAAAGGACGCCTGGCGAAAACATTGACAGATGTGATTTCCAAAAATAGGATGGAGTCCACGGCAAGAAGCGTTTGAAAGATTTCAAAGCTTTCTTCCAAACTTTAATGGGTAACCCATATTTTGAAAGCATATATGTATGTATGTATACATATTTCGAACAACATAGCTTAAATATATTTTATATATTTTAAACAGATGCTTGTCGATCGCTTGGATTCGTAGACAACGAAAAGGAGATAAGGAATGCCTTAATAATCATTAAAAAACGGCATTTCCATGCATAATGTATCAAAAATAAGAAGAATAAAACAGACAATTAATATTTTATTTTTCGGCATTTTTTTTTAAACTTGTGTACCATAATTGATTTGTAGCTAACTTAAAAAAAGTCAACTGATAGCTAACTACTAAATAACTAATTTTAACTAACTGCTAAGTAACCAACTTGTAGTTAACTTAAATAAGTAGTTAATAGCTAATATATGTATAGCCAACTACTAAGTGGCTAACTTTAAGTTAGTTGAAAAGTCATGCACAGTCGGATAATTGACTACTGCCTAGCACATCGCAATATTAAAATAGTCAGTTGGCTCCATCAGCCTCTAGTTGCGAAATAGTTATTAGATTAAAGTGAATTAAAAGTTAGCTGAGTTGCCGGCAGGGTATTTGTGACAAACACATACAATCAAGTTTGACATATACTTTTTTTGGCAATGGTTAGATTTAGTTTACTTTACTTTAAACAAAAAATAAACGAAAAATATTTTGTAACGATCAAATATAATTAGAGTTCGAGTCTCTGTATAGCAACTTACATTAACTAATTTTTGGCTACGCCACTGAAATTTTTTTTTTAATTCAGGTGTAATTTTTACAAACGATTACTGGGTTATTCTTTTAATATTTTATATACATATCTGTTCTGTAATGTTTTCTGACTGCCCTTTTCGATACTGCCAATAAATATGTATTATATACATATATGGTTCACCAATATAAAAATTCGTCTTGATTGATGCTCGTCTGGTAATTTTAAGTACCACAGTTTCTCTCAAACAGTAATTTAGAAATTAACGTAAAGTTATATTCAAAAAGCTTTCAAACGGATATTGCAATTTATGAACGACGATGATTTCCTGACGATTCTATTCCTTTTGTTTGAGATAATTTACTTAAGTTCTGCAATTATCATCGAACCATCAACCGAGTGGAGGCGCCATCAACCGAGTTGGATATAACAATAATAATGAGAAAAATCTGCGCCCGTTAACGGTGA
This sequence comes from Philophylla caesio, assembly GCA_963971545.1. Classification (NCBI taxonomy): domain Eukaryota; kingdom Metazoa; phylum Arthropoda; class Insecta; order Diptera; family Tephritidae; genus Philophylla; species Philophylla caesio. The sequence continues at coordinate 33,379,101 of OZ020606.1, read as the reverse complement.
ACTGTGATGACAGTAATAAAAACAGCTGTGTCAATTAATTAGCGACAATTTTTGGACTTTGTGGTCAGTGGTTAGCAATAAAAGGTACCCAAAAAAATCGAGAAACTTTCGTAAATTTTACAGCATTATGTTTAAAAATTCCTGCACTTCAACGAAATTCGTAGGTGCATAACTAATTTGACGGAACAAAAATATAATGTATGACCTTTTCATGTACAAGACATAAAAGTAATTTTCTTAAGTTCTTATATACTTATGTCAACGCTGCTTGCAATCGTCAAAACACTTCTGATAAGCGCTTTTTAGTATTTAGCGAAGTTTAGTTAAACTCAGTTTGAATTTTCATTTCGTTTCCTTGCGCTCAACTAAATTTGTCGCAACTTACACAAATTACTCAGCAATCACTGGACACTGAAATTAAACTTACTTTAAACGACAAACAGTGTTCAACTTGCACTGAAAAACTGACTCTAACTCTGCCAGAAAAGCGCAAAAAGCAAATGGTAGGGCAGAATAAAAATTTGCTGTTTTTGTTATTTTTTGGTCATATACTATACTATTTAATTTGATTCATCAGACTTCTTCCTTCTTGGCTTCCGCGGGAGTCGAACACACAACATCAAACGTTATACTTAAGCCGGCATCTAAACGCACTGAGCCGATACAAAATAGATCGAAATGCGAATTCAAGTGATGTAAGTATGTGCAATAGAAAATAAAATAGAAATAGATGACCAACTTTTCGCTTCGTTTTGGTGTCAGGCAGGGTTACTTATGTGGGAAATTTCCTATATTGCTTGTATTCTTCTTAAACTATTGACAGACGGGCGTACATATTCCGATCAAGGCTACTTAACTATATAACCTTGCCCGCCTGTCAGCAGTATTAGCTTTCAAAGCGTAATTATCTGCCCAAGCGAAGCAAGTTTTTTATAAGCCATGGCCTTTACTTTTTGAACCCACCTCGTATATTGAGGTACCATAAGCATGTAGACTTACCAGGGTGTTCGTTTATTCGACTATTTTGTAAAACACGGTTTCGAATTGTTTGAAAAAAAAAACCGGTTCCTAATGTATGTAACTAAATTCTATGAAGGAAATCTTTCGAAAATGAAAAGTAATTTAATGCTCGAATTCGGTAAGCATCTCAAGCTTTTATTCTCTAATTTGGTATAATCTCAAGTCTCAAAATTTATGGCTATGAATTAGAGATTATTGCCTTTCCGTGAAAACGTTTTTTTTAATTTTTTTTGACCTGCTTATTTCCTGGTCATTGCCGGAATTCAGTAGCAGTGTCTGTCTCTAATAGAGACAAAAGTCACAGTTTTAGACCAGTCGGCCTTCATAAGTCTCATAATAAATACTCATATTATGTAGCTTGGTATTACAAGTATAAATTTGGCTACGAGCTAAAGATTATCCTTGCCTTTTCCTACTCATCAACTGGCCATAATTTAGAGCCTTTATTTTGAGACAAGAGGCTTTGAATTGAGGCTAATGGGTGCCCACTGGTCTAAAATTGTGACTTTTGTCTTAATAAGAGACTGAGATTGCTTACTGAATTTAGGAAGTTTTTTCAGTAAGCCGTTATACATTTTTTTTTGTAACATTTGTCTAAATATATAAAATTTTCAAAAATACCTTTGTTGCAGTTTTTCAACAAATTAATTGGATTTCGAATATATATAATGGTCTTATGTAATTGAAAAGCACTTTGCGGTTGCCGTTTCAATTTAAATATAATGGATGTAAAATTAGTCAATGTGCTGCCGTTATTCTATTATTTCTCAAAGGCTATATCTTTACAATTAGTATATCTTTACAGTTCGCCCTTTTCGTCAAATTATGAAAGTGGATGCAGGAAAAACGTAGATACTTCTTTAAATGCTATAACAGATACCAGGAATAAGATTCGAATTTACTACCAAAACGTTTCTGGAATGCGATCAAAATCAAAAAATGTACTTTCGTTTAGTTCGCTAGAACAATTTGATGTTTTTGTGTTAACTGAAACATGGCTTAACTCTAGTTTTTTCGATTCTGAGTTTTTTGATGCCGACCTTTTTGATGTTTTCCATAAAGATCGCGATGCTATTAAAACTCAATGTAGTAGAGGTGGAGGTGTTCTCATCGCTGTTAAGCGCAACCTTCGAGCCTCGGTTCATTGCCTTGGAAATCAAGACTCGCTATTAGACCAATTATGCGTTCGCTTTCGCAGTACGTCGTCTGATCTCTTCGTTTGTGTCTCATACATACCGCCAAACAGTAACGAATCGCTATATAAATCCCATGTTGACAACGTTTTATCACTTCATTCGAGAATTGGACATCATCAGTTATGCATGCTGGGTGATTTTAATTTAAGTAGTATCTCATGGTCATTTTTAGATAACTTAGCGTCTTTAATCCTTTCAAATGTATGTAGATCTTTCGAGCAATATTTTGTTGACTCTTTTGCAAGTTTAGATCTTCACCAAGTAAATTATTATTGTAATAAGCTTAATAGAATTTTAGACTTAATTTTCTTATCCAATAACTTGAACTTTAAACTCAGTGAGTGTTGTGTTCCTATTTCGCCTGTTTGCCAACATCACCTTCCTTTAGAATTAGACTTAGAATTCTATGAATTTTTGAATGCCTCTGCTGGGAGTGTTATGAATAACTTAAATTTCAACAAAGGTAACTCTGAGCCTCTAAATAATCGATTTTGTGAGATTGACTGGGATCGATTGTTCTCTAACGAGGATGTCTCTAGGTGTTTTAATCATTTTAAAGCGACGGTGCGTAATCTGTGTCTTGAACATGTTCCAATTTATTCGAATCGGAAGTATAAGTTTCCGTGGTATACTGCAGAGCTTAAACGTCTAAAAAATCGCTGCAATAGGTTGCATAAAAAGTTTAATCTATTTAAAACTTATTTTAATTACCATGCGTACAGATCTTGCTTGTTTGATTTTAAGTCTCTTGACCAGTCTTTGCGGAAAAAATACATTGGAGGTTTCGAGAGAAATATTAAGTCCAATCCTAAGGCCTTCTGGTCTTATATTAAATCGAAAAGAACAAAATCTAATATTCCTTCCACTATGTTTTATAAACATAAAACAGCTAATTCTGTCCAAGATACCTCTAATCTCTTTGCGGACTTTTTTAGCGAAAATTTTATATCGGATACCGACACTGTTGATGCTGTTATCAGTGATGTTACAGAACATTGTCAGTCTTTTGGTTGTCTATCACTAACCGAAGAAGATGTTCTAAAGGGTATCTTTAATCTGAAGGCATCAGCGCAAACAGATGCCGATGGGTTCTCGCCTATTCTTTTCAAAAAATGTATGGCTCTTATTAAACCATTAACGCTTATTTTTAACTCATCCCTATCCCAGGGTACTTTCATTAAAGACTGGAAAATAACTCTTATTACTCCGATTTTGAAAAGCGGGAATAAAAATGATATATCTAATTATAGACCTATTGCAAAATTAACTACGGTTGCTAAACTCTTTGAATGCATTATCAAGGAAAAAATGTGGCATGCTGTACAGAATATGATTAGTCCATACCAGCATGGATTTGTTAAAGATATATCTACTGTCTCAAATCTGACTATTTTCGCTGAAGACTGTCTTGCGAGTTTTGAATCAGGGTTTCAAGTCGATACAGTATATACCGACTTCTCTAAGGCCTTCGATAAGGTATCACATCAAATTTTGATCGCTAAATTAGCAAATGTTGGTTTTCATTCAAAGTTCCTCGCTTGGATAAGCTCCTATCTCTGCGATAGGCATTGTGCGGTTGCACTAGAAAATATAGTTTCCCGTTCTTTTCATGTTAGCTCTGGTGTCCCCAAGGTAGTATCCTCGGCCCCCTTCTGTTTATTATTTTTATAAACGACATAAGTTCCTGCTTTATGTTCTCGAAATTTCTATACTATAAAAAATACCGAGGACTCCTTTTTCCTTCAATCAGATCTTAACAGGGTAACTTCTTGGTGCGAGCGAAATCGGCTACCTCTAAATACTAGTAAATGTTATCACATGATTTATTCCAGAAAGCAAAATATAATTAATACCACATTTACTCTTCTCGGCAATACTCTTAAATCTGTAGTTCAGGTCAAGGATCTGGGCATTTATTTCGACTCGAAGTTGATGTTTAAAAGCCATATAGACTACATTGTATCTAACTCCTATTCGATGTTAGCTTTTGTTCGTCGAAATAGCTCAGACTTTTCAGACCCATATACACTAAAAACCCTATACATTGCTTTTGTGAGGTCACGCCTTGAATATGCGGCCAACATTTGGCGACCCTTCCTCTTTGGGCCTGTTAAACGAATTGAACGTGTGCAAAAGACTTTTATTAGGTTTGCGTTACGATCCCTCAACTTTACTGAGCCGTTACCTTCATACCCCGCACGCTGTCAGCTAATTAAGTTAAATTTACTTGAGGATAGGAGAAAATTATTATCTTGCTCCTTCATATTTAAAGTTATTACTGGGGTTGTTGATTGCCCTGATATTCTGCAGAGAATACCATTTAATATTCCGAGGCGAAATTTACGTCGTTCTGAACTTTTTTATCTGCCTTATTCAAAGCCACTGTACTCTATGAATGCTCCAATTTGTCGTGCCCTTAGAGAGATAAATGATCTTAATCATATAGTGGACATCGACATATCGCTTCCAGCGTTGGTGTTGAAAAATTTAATCTTAGAGTCACTTTAATATACAAGCTACCTACTTTTGTATTAGTCATAAGTTTTATGTTATTCATTTAGTAAGCATAGTTAGTAAGAATTTTTGTATTCATTGACTGAATTAATAAATAAATAAATAAATTAGGCTAAGGCTTACATATACTCGTACATACATACATACATATGCATATCTGTGGAGTTTTGACAAATCCTTTATTTGAAATAGATTTTACTTTGGAAGTATACATATATTTTATATTGCAAAGATAAATTAAATACTTATTTTAAAGCGCCTTTTATGCAGACTTTAAAGTAGTTGTTTGAAAATTGTATAAGAACCCTTTCCGTTAAGAGCTTGATAAGAAAAAAAACTATGTTGCGATAGGCGGGTTTGTGATGACTAAATTAATTTAAAACAACATAGAAACACATGATTTTTTCTTATGGTCTCAAAACTGCTAAATAAAACTAAAAAAAAATAACAATAAAAATAAGTTTTTATTTATTTTGTATAAAGTTAAAAAAAAAATTTTTAAATATGTACGCTTTTTTGATTTTTTTAATGTGTAAATAAATCCATATTTTTGTCGGAGACTGTGAATTCAATATTTTGTCAATTTTATATTTTATAAACGTTGTCGGTACGGTACACTGAACCAACAAAGTACATGCCAGCTAAGAATAAGTACGTACATATATGTACATATAATAAGAAATGTTCTGAAAAATCTCTCCGAAGTACGGTTTCTTAGAATATAAATTGATTAAAATTCATATCAAATGAACTTTCGTATATTTTAAGTAAATTTTCATGAAATTATTAAGAAATTTGTTTCATAGAATTTAAGAATCGATTTTTAAAATATCCTTAGAATATATGAACCCTTTCTTAAAATGAGCGAACTTGTTTTTAAATTGTATGAACTAATCCTTAGCACATAAGACCCCATTCCTTAATTTTAAGAAACTATTCATATAATATATGAACTAGTTTTTTAAGTGTAAGAACCTATTCCTGAAATATATGAAGCCATTCTTGGAATATATGAATTCATTCTTAAAATGTATGAACTCATTCTTTGAATGTATGACTCCATTCTTAGACTATGGGAATTAATTCTTAGAAAGTATGAACTTATTCTTTGAATGTTCGAACTTATTCTATAAATATATGAATTCATTCTTAGAATGTATGAACTCAATGTTTTTTATGTATGAACCCATTCACTAAACGAAATAATATTAAATTTAAATTTAGAAGTTATAAAATGTTTTTTCTCTTACAAACCATATATACTGGCCTTGGAAAAACTCTTTGATGTATTAAGGCTTCAGTGTACTTCAAATCAAAAATATGGTAGTGTTTGTAGCATATGTATGTATGTACATACATATGTCGAAATAGCGTATGAAGTTATTAAAAGCTAATTTGCGATCATCCAAATATAGGTAAAATTGTTGAAAAGAGTCATGCTGAGGATCTCCAACATCCAAAATAAAAGGTTGTACATTTAGCTTCAAAAAACTTATCTACTGTTCTATTTTGTGGGTGAAGATAATCGTGCAGAGAAGATAATGTTGCAAATACATATGACATTTCGCCTAAAAATTAGTTAAAGGTTTATTAGAATAATGTAAACTTAACCCTAGAATGGTAAACATATTTTTTTGCTCCTTAATGGTAATCTTCGCCTGTGAGGCGACTTTTATAAAAAACCCGCATTTTACCCTTAAAAAAAAACAAAACCAAAATCGTATTTATTACATGCTCGGTAATAAAAATAAACAAAACACAATTCATTTTTTAAATATTTTAAATATATTATTGGCAACATTTATAGATCACATATTTTATCAGTAGTATGAATAGATCTTTTACAAAAAAAAATATAAAAAATTAAAAATCCGTTTGAGATCAAAAAATAAACTTCAGTATCTTGTAGACCTTATATCTAATTAACATATTAAAAAATAATATAAATCTTTACATCATTGCCTACAGCTTCCTGAACATGAGTCGGTGTGGATTGTATATTGACATCATTTTCATTAGATACATCAATATTCTGCATGTCATCGTTGAAATCATCGACGTAAGTGGGATCAGCCACACTATCATCTGAATCGATATCTACTCCCAAATCGTCATCAAGTTCACTTCCATCAAGCCATATCTCCTCCAACCATTTGAGTAACTGCACATCAGGAGGAGCCATCTCTTAAAACTATAAACATTAAACAAAAAATCAAAATTTTAGCATAAAAAAACAAAGCAAATGTGCACACGAATATGTACAAAAAAAGTACCTTTATTGGTAGACTTGGCCTCAAAGGCGACACACGTACATACATATCTATACATAAGCAACGCAACGCAGCAAAAAAAAACACGCCTGTGCCCAAGCTCGTACAACACTCAACTGAGTTGGCACGAGCGCACGTTTTAATACGAGTGAACGATCAGGAAATATTGCAAAAAAAAAAACATTTCTTCGCCTCACAGGCGGTGTTTACTATTCTAGGGTTAATATAAATTGTAGAATGGTAGGTAGTTATATTTTTTTAGACTTAGACTTAGACTTTATATATAAAATCATCTTTTTCCACGGAGTCCGATGATACATTTTAAAGATATTGATTTAACTACCCCCTTATTTGAATTAAGAAGAAGTTTCATCAGTTTGTCACACCAAACTTCTAGAAAGTCGGTTGCAGTAGAATTTAAAAATTTGAAGTCAATATCAACCTTCAAGTAAGATATTGTTAATTTAAAACTTAAGTACTAACATACTAACTTTCAAGTCTAGATTCCGAAGGTTTTTCATACTCAGACCAAACTTTCAAAATCTCGACTAAAGTCTTGCAGTCATTTAGAATTGATGTATGCCTTAACTTGGCAGTTGCACTCCAAAGTTCATTGAACTCCTCTGCAGCGAGATTGTCGTACCGAAGCTTCTTTACAAGATTTTTTTTCGTTGCCGTCTGAAGTTTTTTTTAAACAAAAATAGAATATTTAGTAGACGTTATCATAAGTAATATCGCTATAGAATACAGTATTTACCTTCAGCTGCGCTGCGTATTCTTTCTGTACTTTCAGTTTGCAAAGTTATTCACTCAACAATTTTGGAACTATGTTTCAAGTTACAAAATTGTCTATAAATGTTTCTCCTTTTCTCGTTTCTATAAATTCTAGTTTCTCAGAAGGAAACAATTGCAGAATCTCTTGCTCCAATTTATGACTCATTTTCAATGTAAGCGCTCCTTTGCTATTGATGACATAAGTAGCTCATAATGGTGTTATTAAAATGTCTCTTTGCTCGTTGTTTAAAGAGTTATTGTTTTCATACAATTTTTGCAACGCTTGTCCTCTGCGGTCATTAGAGAGAATATGGTAAAGCGATATTGCTGTACAATCTGCTGATGAAGAAGGGTTGCATTACTGTACAAGCTTCCGAAGATTGTCTTGCGGTAGTAATGGTTTCGAAACGACAGTTTATTGTTGCTCTCCACTCTTCGAAGTCATGCTCAAATAAGGCTCGTTCGCCTATTTTCCTACTTTTTGTTGTTAAGTCCTGCATATGCCTAAGTTTTAAAGTTTTTAGACCGGCAACAGTAATTTGTTCTTCTAAAAATATATATAATATAAATAATTTATTTTAAATATACTTTGCAGTGAAATATTTACCTCAAAACTTCAGAGACAAATGCCCCAAACTCGAAGTTTGCCCTAATAAAAGTACCGCTTCGTCCTCTGGTGACATTATGAAATTACTTTTTCAACAGGGAATTAAACTTTCACAGAACTGCACGTCTTTTTATGTCGAATGTAGAAGCAGAAATAAAGTATATAAGTACACAAAAACCGCAATGGCGTCGCTCAGTAAGAAAATATTCTTGTCATCTAAGAAATTTTTGTTAGAATATTAGAAAAGATTCCTAGATTGTATGAATACTTTCTTAAACGCGCACTTGAAATAAGAATAGTTCACATAGTTCATCTAAGAATTAATTCTTAAATTAAACATTTTCTTACATTTACGCATACTGACAAACTATGTTCTGAATAAATTCTTATATTTTAAGAAAAGCGCCTCAGATTGTAAGAACAATTTCTTACGGAAGGAACAAAAAGATTTTTTTTAGAAAAAGTTCTTAGATACTAAGGAAAAATTCTTAAATAACAAAAAAAAAAAATTCTTATGCTCGGACTGCAAAATATTTTATGTATTCAAATGAGTGCGTATGCATTGAAAAGATGCTTATAAGTTACATGCAGTTGCGGTCAAAATCTTAGTAGTGCTTATAGCTTACTAGCTGGCAACGGTTGCGCGAGGCTTCGCCACGCGCTTTCTGTTTATGTTTATGTATGTATAAGTCAACAGCACAGCTCTCTGCGCATAGCCGAACGAAGTACCCTGCAGTTCTCTAGAACTAGTTCCAAGCTAGCGATATTACTAGCCCTCAACAATCATCACTAGTTCCGCGCCAATCTCCTTGCTATGTATTCAAGTGGCGAATTTAACGTGGATATGTCCTACGGAGGGGTCAATTGTCTCCCCTTTGCATTACTCTGTACTAGCTAATTCACCAACCCCAAAATACCATCTATTTCGCATGAATTAGAGGACAAGATATTTTGTTAGACATAAAAACCTAGCAATTTCGTTAATTACTAAAAAGTATCTTATATGATAGCCACAAGAAGCTATACAACTCGCTAGTCTCTAGAAGTAAAGATATTCACTAGTGAAGCTAATCTTTTTCACCATTATTTGTTTTAAAATAAAAAAATTTGTTTTTTTAATTCTATTCAAAGCATTTTCATTCAGTTTTAGCATAAAAATAACAGGTTCTTATACGTAAAATACAGGTTTTTTTTTTGACTGAGTTTTTAATTTTTGATTCAGTACACGTGTTAAAATAAAAGATAATAAAAAAATTGTTGGTTCTGCTTCGTTTGAGCACATTTTGAAAATTTCAATTTCGTAAACTGAAGTAAAAACTAAAATATTTTTCAACATATACGAGTAAGCATTTTTCTATATACATACATACCAGTATAAGCATTAGATACGAGAGTTTGAAAGTTTCTTAAAGTGTCTCTTTTTCTGCAGTTGGATTGCCTTTCTTAGCTGTGCTTCTGCAGATCCCTTGCAGTTTTCATTAATAGGAATGGAATCTGAAAAAGAGAAAATACAGTTATTAGTTGGATTTTTCAAACTTTGTTGTTAATTTTAAAAATATTTTATTTTACCCAGTAGCGCAGAATAAAAGTTTTCCATGCTTTTTAAAGGTTTCTTGCCATGAACTCCTTCTATATTATAATCTGCAGTAATTTCTTCTGACATTATATTTTTTAAATTTTTTAGTACTCCTGCAGGCTGAAGCAGCGACCGCATTGTTTTAACCTTTTATAGCATTAAAAGAAAATATATTAAGAAAATTATAAGTGGATGATTATAAAATTTTTTTTATTTTCTTTTCAATTAAAATAAAGTTGAGTATTTAACGAATCCCATATGAACTACTTTTCATAAAACGAAACTGTATTTTAATTTAAATGGGAATTACATTAAAGAAAAAAAAATTGCCGAAGTTTATTAAGATGAAATACTACTATAATTAAATTAAATTATTAAATTTACTTACGTATAAGTCTCTGTTATCAGGTGTCATGTCATTGTTGATATCAATCAGTTTACTTTCAGATGTTAAGGGGAATTTCAAAGAAATCGGAGTTTCCTCCACATTTTGGCGTAAAAGCTGCTTTAAAATAACTTTTTGCTCAGCAAGAGCTTCAAAAGCAATTTAAAGTTGTTCTATTAAAAGGAGACATAAAAGTTATAATTAGTGTTTTAGAATATATTGATTATAAAATGAAATATAAAGCAATACCTTGGAGAATCTTCACCTCTCGTTCCACAACATCTCTGATTTCTTCAATCTTATTTTGGCGTATTTTGGCGTTCCACAACATCTCTGATTTCTTCAATCTTATTTTGGCAAGGTACAATTATTTTCTCGATTATCTGAAATGCAGAAATATAAATGTCGTATTATACGAAATTTATTATTCCCATTGAAGGTTTAAATTGAGGGCAATCAAACTTACAATTATTGACGGAATGGAGTGCGACACGTTTCATTTTATTTTTTTGGTCTGCCATTTTTTAAGTCTATATTGCGGCCGGAAATTCCTTGGTAGTTTAAAAATTTATTATTTGTATATTAATATATTATTAAACAAAGTTATGAGTAGCAGTGCAGCATAGGCATTATTATTAAATTATTATTGTAGGGGAAGACAATTCCTTCCGATTCTACATATTTAAGTAAAAACGACTCATCTATATCAGAAGTCTCACAATCAACTAAACATATTCCTAAATCCATTGAATTAATAGGTTCATTGTAAACGTTTTGAATGTTTTTTAATCGTCGTCCAATAACTTTGCCGCCTTGTTCCCTGCTAAATGAATGAACTTGAAAAGGAATGTTTGGTTTTATATAACAATAGTTATCCGGAGTTTTAGAGCTTAGCTTGAATCCTTGAAAAATGCAAGATTTTGCATTTATTGGAAATGAAAATTTTTCTTCTACAATTTTTCTGTATATTTGCTGTAGAATTTGTGTTGGTTTTCTAACACATTTTTTTAGGGTCTGCAAGTAGTTTTCAAAAGCGTAGCACGAACCTGCCGCCGGATTATCAACTTGATCAATAGTTTCTCTCAGGTGCAGTAAATTATGGACGTTATAAGAAATACTGTTTTGACCAAATCAAATTGAATAATTTTCCAAAAAAAGGTTAATCATAGTTTGAGAAGACTCCAAATTTTGCTTACACTGCTTTGAGCAACAAGAACTCAAAATATATGCCATCATGCACTTTATTCTTTAGAGAAATCACACCCGTATACAGCAAAAACTGCCTGAACTCGGTGGCTTTCCAATTAAGTATTTCATTTAAAGCCCTAGGCTTACGGACAAACTCATCTGGAATATATTTACGCATTGATATCAAGTTATCAGGATATATCTTTTATGTTGGAATTTGGAATATTAAAAGAAACTTTGTGATTAATAATTCTTAATAAAAATTTTCGCATAACACCTAAGTCTATCAAATGCATGCAGTCTAATGGAACCTGTTTGACCATTACCACACCAAGGCTTTCGAATGGTGATTTTCTTGCTTTATAAGTGTTTACGTGATGTTCTGGATATTTTCTACTTGAGAAATCCTCGTCTGTTATTAAAACTCCTGATGTTGAACTGTAAGTCAATGTATTATCAATCTTTTTTCCTACTTGGGTGCACTTTGTACACCCGTGTCGAGATGTATGCGAGGGTGTACCAGTAACAAACGCCCTTGCCGGAGTCTTAAGGAGATTTAAAGTCCATTGTGGTACCACTGGTATAATTATACCCTATTTTATTTTAACCTGAACAGAGACGATACCCACCGTAAGATGCATATATATATTAAAAGAAGCGCCGGGAGCTCGCAATAAAGGTACGCAACCTACTTATGTTTACCCCACAGAGCCTCTCTGGAGCATCGAAGAAGTACGATCCCAGGTGCTTAAATTTGAGCCTTGCGAAGGCAGGGCAGCTGAGAAGGTAGTGTTGAGAAGATTCCACCTCATCATCCTCCATGCAGCTGCCGCACCTCGGGTTCGAGACAATGCGCAGCCTTACAGCGTGAATTCCCATTGCGCAGGGCCCGGTTAGTACGCCGATCAAAGCCGAGAGCTGTGGCCTGGTTGTGCTCAGTAACTCCGCCGACCGCCCGCGGTCCAGCACCGGCCAAAAGGACCTTGCAACTTTGCAAGTCGGTGTTTCCTCCCAGCGTTTGCCGAGCCGACCGAAGGCCCATTTTTCCAGGAGCAGACCGCAAGTGGAAAGGGGAATCCCAATGCCCTTCCGCAACGGAGCGATATCCTCTGTTGTACCCTGTCGGGCCAGCTCATCAGCGCGGCAGTTTCCGGCTATGTCACTGTGTCCTGGGACCCAGATTAGCCGGATGTGGAAATCCCCTGACGCGGCCGAAAGGGAGGTCAAGCATTCGCCGACCAATTTTGACCTCACCGTCAGCGATCCCAGGGCTCTAATAGCGGCCTGGCTGTCGGAGTAGATATTCACCGCCTTCTGAGGTATGGTTCTACCACCCAACCGGTCAACCGCTTCTTCGATTGCAGCTACTTCTGCTTGAAAAACACTGCAAAAATTTGGTAACCTGAACTTACTACTGAGCGATAGTTCCTCGCAGAAAACACCCCCTCCAACTCTACCCTCCAGTTTCGATCCATCCGAGAACAGGTTCACTGCGCCTTTACACCAGAGGTCATCTCCCTTCCACTCCTCCCTTGATGGGATGTGTGTGGTGAAGGACCCTCTAGGGGCAATCTTCGGCGCGCACAGATCTACCTCGTCCGGGATGAACTCGAATTGCCCTAATGTCAATTTTAATTTTTCTCCCTGGCTGTTTGAAACCGTTTTCTTTTAAATTGGTAAACTCAAGTACAAATTTTTGTAAATATTCATCACAGCTTTGTGGTTTGCTATTACCAATATACATACATATAATCCAATAGGAAATACGGGTTCACTTTTTGAGTTGTATAATCGTACTAAGATGGGCCACAACTGAGCCCTTGCACTTCTAAATAAAGGAAGGCCGTCGATATTAATATCTACAACCAAATTGTCTGGGAGATGGATAACGCTAGATATTTTATTCAACTGTTGGGTCAGTCCGACATGTAGGTATGATCCACCGCCGACAGAATCGATTTGTGGTTTGATTGAGCAATCAAATTTATAGAACATTGACACATTTAAATTTTCCTCCTTGAGGATCCTAATCAAATCTTTAGCACATTTTCGCGATGGTTTATGTACAGAGTACCACTCTTTTAATTTGTCGTTTAAACTTAAAACTTGCAAGTTTTCACATTCTCGCACATTCTCTTTAAATAAATCAATTTGCATCGACGCGTCGCCTGCTATTTCTAATTCTGTTTCCATTTCGCTTATCTCTAAACTTTTATCACTTTCTTTTCCTACAGACATAAATTTTTCTAAGAATTTTTCCTTTTCGGCTTTTATCAATCTTCTCAAATGCCTTTTGCTACTTATTTTAATTTATTTATGAGTAATTTATTGATTTATTTAATGTCTTCACTTACTTATTGATGAAACAAATGAACTAACGCTTGTAACTGCGAGAAATCAACTGAGAAATTCACAACAAATTAACATACACAAAAATAACGGGATAATTTCGTTTTTTATGCACACTTAGTTTCCGTTAATAGACAAAACATGTTTTGCTATGCAGAAGGCAACAGATACACAAAAAATAGCAGCAGTAGCATATCTGAAATAAGTAAACTACCTCTTTTATGCACTACCAATGCCCTTGAGAAGTAAGTAACGCTTTTGGGCTAAGTTAAATCACTAGTCCTTTATTAGAAATGACCACTCCAAAAACTGCAGGGTAGTAACGAAGAGCAGTTGATTTACTACTCACACAACTACACATCTTCCCGCTACGTTACTGATTTTACATTCGGTTGCAGCAATGCTGTACTTAGTGTAAACTTTTTTAAAACTTTACACTTAAATATTATTTATATTTAATTTAAGGAGCTATCATTGTAGTGCTAACTGCAAGCGTTAATTTAAAAAAAGTTGCATCCCAATCCGTTCAGTAGTGCCCGAGATTAGCTTTTTCCAAAATTTTAGACTTTGTTTTATAATATGTATAGATAGATTATATATAATTGATCTCGGTTGTTTTATTTTATATTTTTTTGTGGGTTCTCTGTGAAATCTGTTAGGGTCATGCTATCACTTTCTAGGCTAAGAAAGTTATTTTTTTTGCAATTCTGTGAACTGTTATTTTCGACGCTTTCGTATCTTAGTAGTGCGTGAAAGAAGAATACGTAAAATTAAAACTATCGTGTATATTTGCATAAAAAATCGAAAATAACGGTGAGACTAATTTTTTTAATTGATATTCTGCATTTTATGGTCAAAGTAGTATTATTCCTTATTAAGCAAAGTCTGATCGCCGCCGCTTGCGTAAGCACGACCTTTGTGCCTACAGTCTAAGCAAAGTGCCGTTATTAACGAAAGCGCATGTAACAAAAAAGGCCCCTACATATTCGCGAAAGATCATTTGTATTGGCCTTTGACCAAATGGCGGAACATTTTATGTAAGACGACCACCAAACACCGAATATCATCCCAAATACACGACATAAACAGTTAAGCATGGCGGTTGAAGCGTTATGGTTTGGGCGTGCTTCTCTTAGCATGCCGTGAGACCAATATATTGGATCAAATATATCATGACTGGTGCCAAATACATTGAAAAACCTTAGGACATCATGCTTCCATATGCCACTTATTTGGACGTTCCAGCAGGACAACGATCCCAAAAACACACAAGCAAAATTGCAAAAAGGTGGTTTGAGAAGAGCGATATTGACGTGATGGAATGTCTCCTGACATCAACCCTATTAAAAATTTGTGAGTCGATGTCAAGGAGCCCGTAGCGAAGCGTAAGCCTACATCTAACACGGAACTCTGGGGGCTGTGAAAAAAGCATGTGTATCGATTTCGACAGAGTGATATTAAAAACTTGTTGACTCAATGCAACGTCGCTGTGGTGCAATAATAAAAAACAAAGATCATGCAACTAAGAACTAGGTTAAAAAATATACAATACCGAAAGTGTAAAAAAATAAAATTATAATTAATATGATTTGTATCAAAATATTATTTATAATTTGCCACACTACTGAGTTTTTGACCGCTTGAATTTTTGTAATTTTCTAAAAATATTGATCTTATTGAAATGTGTTAAAACCATGAACTTTTTTTAATGTTTTGTTTTGTTTAATATTGGGCATATTAGGGGAAAAAATTAAAATGTTTATAATTACTCTTCTACGTTGGCGCACTACTATGATTTTGACCGCAGCTGTACATAGGTATCGCCTTTAAAAATTGTCTCGATGTTCGTTCGTCAGGTAACATTACCAACCATAGTTTCGCTCGAACTGTAATTGAGAATTTAACGCAAAGTTATATTCGAAAAGCTTTGAAACGGATATTGCAATTTGCGCACTGCCTTATCGACCCTACTGGTAACTGGCGAGCGCTATGTCGACATTGTGGTCCTCTGTCTTAGCTTGTAGGAGCTTTTTACAGAATGGTTCAATGGCACTAACAGAGAGAGGACGCGAGGTGCCATGAACCCCCACCGATATTTGAATATTGACAATGATTTGTTTAAATTTGTACAGAAACATCAGTTTAAGAATTTTTCGGTTTAAATATACTGTTTATTGCTAGGGCGTTGACGCCAGTGTCGAGACCGAACAAACATTTTCGATTATTATTAAAATTGTTCTGCGAAAATTCACACGTTTCGCGGTATTAGCGGTAACTTTATTATGTAGTAGGTGGTGTTTTTATGAACAGCTATCCGTTTTTTGATGTTGTGATATCAAAAGGAACATTCGAACACAACAAGCTTCTCTGATACGTTTTCTTAGTTTCTCATCGAGCTACCAAAAAATGCAGTTAAAAGTTCATCCACCATGGAATCGACCAAAATTAGAAATTTTCAGTGTCGGAATAGTTTTTCATCATATACAGAATGTATTTATACATACGTATATTTGGTTCAATTGCATTTTAGTCTGAGTTTTATTTATCATTTTTGACATTTGCCTAAAACACTAGCAATCAGATTCACAATTTCGCCAAATGTTTATTTTATTATTAAAACTATTATTGTCCTCAGTACATTCGTCCTTTTGTTTAATGTATGACCCGTAGTTTTATATGTATGTATAAATGATTAACAATTCATCATATGTGTTACAATTGCAAAAGAAACGAAAATTTCTTCCATTCTCTCATTTTACTTTTCGTCACGAACTAATTAGAGGATCGGAAAAAACCGTGAGTATGGTCGGTCATAAGATAAAAGTTATTGCACTTTCTGTTCACTTGTCACGTGTGGCTTGGACGAAATGTTATATTCTTAATTTTTTGTCTCTCCTCTTCTGGACAATACGCCTATGGAAGAGCAGTGTTATTTAATTATAGTTCCCCATGAATTAATACTTTTTGAAGTGTTGGTGACCGATATCTTCATCTTCAGTACAGTTTTTATACACATACATACATATGTTGCTCTAGAATTTCTGACGAAGAATTTAAAGCAACTAAGATTTTTTGGAAATGTCTAAAACAAAGCATCGTTCATTTTTGTAATGCGCGCTGTTGTAGTAACATACTCGTATATAATTAAAGAAACGCCTCGCCGTATTGCCAACATTAATATTACCGAAGCTAGGATTGGGTATTGTTACACTTAATTGTAAGACCTTATCTTTTCAGTTTCACTTTTGCTATGTCTCTTCTGATTCATTACCCAACTTACTCATTATGCGCCAAGTTCCACGAAGTTGGTTAAGCGTTGCCTCAGTGCTACGCAGCCAAATAATATATTGTTTTTAAAAAAGGACAATTTAGAAGAAAAATTAAGAATGTGTTCAAATGTCACGATGTTAATATTTAGACTAAAGTCAAAAACTCATGGAAAAATTATAAATTTTTTTAAAATTAGTTAAAAATATTAAACAAATTGAAGCAAATTAGAGTTAACATAAATTTCTGTGCAAATAGTGTGCTAAGGTGTGTAATGATTCCACATCCTTACAGTAACCGGCTGGCTGCCCCATCACAAAGTTACTCTGAATACAGAAATGTATGTTCAAATCAAATACATACATACATATGTATGTATATGGTACATATAAGTTGCACATTTCGTTCTATTCTAACATTCGACGTTATAAAATTTTCTCGATTGAGAATTTTTGTATTCATTCTCTAGAGAATCCAGTAGAATAAACATTTTCATTCACATAATGCTATGCTACCCATTTCCAGACTCTACAATGGACATTTTAGACGCAAAGCCAATTTTAATTTTAATTAGCGATGAAGGAAATGTAAATGTTTAAATATAATTTGCCTGAATACAAATTGGATCAAAAAAACTTTTTTTCCTTCTTATAAGTTGCCCCCCTGGTGGCAAACAATTAGCAAGTATGCCATTTTGATTCCACATCTCGTGCAACCTACAGCCATTTGGCGGTTTTTATGAATCGCAGTATATCATACAAAGAGAGGCGGCTGCACTCTAAAAAACTCTGCAGGAATGGTTTGCCAAGGGTATTTAACCTTATTCTAGCAAGGGCCGGGCACTCGCACATAAAATGCTCAACCGTCTCCTTTGAGCCTGGGTCTTCACAGCTTCGACAGAACCGATTAAAGGGGATGCCTATCCTTTCAGCATGTACTCCTATAGACCAGTGCCCTGTGCAGACAGCTGTAAGTTTGTATATATTTTCTTTGCTCATTTCTAAAAGAGCCTTTTAAGCGGATCATAAGACACCCAAACCTGCCGGGTGATCCTGTACGATCCTGTATTACTCCACCTGTGATTAGCTTTTCGGTGGTAGATATCGGCAATTCTGCCCTTTATTTCTCTAAGCGAGACGCCCATATTCACCGCGTTGGACCTATCCAGTGCAGAACCACACCTCACGGTATGATCTCTTCAGGTTATGCTGCTCAATGAAAACCCCCGCACCTTCCCCGCACTCCATCTTTGATCCGTCCGTGTAGACTGCCAGACCATCCTGTAATCTGACTTTTCCGCGAGTCTCTACGGCTAGGGAATCTAGTCTGGATTGTGCGGCTAACGTAAGATTTCGGCATGATGTAACCAGTGGGCAGCGCTTTAATCTCAGCTGAGATTTCACCAAGAATAGTGCTATGCCCCGTCGGCCTTTCTTTCCAGAACCCCAATGCATGTAACCTAATGGCACTGTTAGCAGCTGATTTTTCAATAAAAAGATCTATTGGTAATAAGTCGAGTAGTACGTTCAAGACATCCGTTGGGCAAGAACTCATTGCACCCGTTTCTTGACGACATAATCTTTGGTGAGAGCTGGCCACCATACCAACGCCCCGTATGAGAGTATGGGTCGGACTATAGCTGTGTACATCCAGTGCACAATCTTTGGTTGTAGTCCCCATTTATTGCCTAACATTCTTTTTGTGGCGTAGAGAGCCACCGAGGCCTTCCTTACACGCTCCTCGATGTTCAGTCTCTAAGGTATTTCACCCTATTTGACAGATCAAGTTCCGTCCCTCTGAGCTTAGGTTTAGTGAAGTAAGGTAGTTTTGTTTTGTTTGTGAAGAGCAACAGGTCCGTTTTCTCAGGGTTTACCCTAAGCGAAGAGTTTATGGCGCAGGAGTCCACCTCCTGTAAAGCCCTCTCCACAATTTCGCTAATGACCGGAAGCAATTTCCCCGATAACAGTATTGCAACATCATCTGCATAAGCTACTACTTTGATTCCCCAGGAATCTAATTTTGTCAGTAGTGGGTTTAAAACCATGAGCCACAGTAGTGGCGAGAGAACTCCTCCATAGGGGGTGCCCTTCACCGCATATACGGTTCTATCCTGGGAACCTAGATTTGCATAAATTGCTCTGTTCCTTAGCAGCGACACTATCCATGAGCGGACGCAGTGATCAATTCCTGCTACCACCAGTGCCTTCTGTATTGAATCTATGCTGACATTATTGAAGGCCCCTTCGATATCTATAAAGGAAGCCATAGTATATTGTTTATAGTACAGTGAACTCTCAATTGTGCGCACCACCTCGTGCAGGGCTGTCTCCGTTGACTTCCCTTTCAGGTACGCATGTTGTGAGTATGATAAAAAGGAGGTGTTATCTCTAATGTATAGGTCTAGAAGACTTTCAAAAGTCTTCAGTACAAAAACATCAGGCTAATTGGCCTGAAATCCTTAGCGTTGTCGTGACCTCGTTTCCCTGCTTTAGGAATGAAAATTACCTTTATTCTTTTCCAGTTTAGGGGGACGTGGTTCATTAATAGGCACCCTCTGAAATTCGGTCCCAGACTTTAGTATTGTAGCCATCATTGAAGGCCCTTCTCACTTGCTTACGGAGCTCTGTGAGTTCCTCATTCCACCAAGGTGTACGAGCCTTCTTACCATATCTCTCTAGCGTCTAGCTCCACCCTTGTGGAAACACTTTCAACTGGTATTTTGTTCACCTTTTTTGTGATGATATTTTGGAAAAGGCCCCAGTTTGTCTTCCGAGGTTTCCTAAAGGGAGTAGGCGTTTCCGCCTCAATGGTTAACTCAAAAAGTATACGACGGTGGTCCGAGAGGGTTTCATCGTCGCATACTTTCCACTTTGTGACCTTTAGGATACCCTCGGTTAGCACAGTTAAATCTAAAACCTCTTCCCAGCCTATAAAATCACGAGTACTAGGGAAGATGAATGTGGGGGTACTACCTCTATAGCAAATTCTAAACTTGGAATTAATAATAAATTGAAATAGCGACTCACCTCTGTCGTTAGTTTCGGAGCTGCCCCACAACGTGTGCCTTGCGTTAGCATCGCACCCGACTAGTATTGGATTGGCACCTGCCATCCTTTGTAAGGAAATCACCTCCTGTGGCGGGCACGACCTGTCGTGCGCCATGTATACCGATCATATATAGCAGCTGTTTGTGTTCATCAACTCCAAGTTGATGACAGCCACATCCGGAGAGCTGAAATTGGAACATAGAAAAGCTTTAATATGTTTTTTGACCAGTATACAAGCTCGGGGTTTACCTGATAGCCCGCTGTAGAAAAGGTTATAGTGGGCGTCCCTTAGCCCTTTAACCTCAAGGTCCCTTATCCAAGGTTCCTGAATCAAGGCGACGTCGATGTCTCCCTGCCTAATGAAGACCATTAGGTTGTCCGAGGCGGCCTTAGAATGCCTAAGATTGGCCTGAACAAACCTCATCGACGTCTGCTGAACTCCTGTTGCCTGATAACACCTTGTCAGCACTTCGAGTAGCATCCTCGGTGGCGTTCCCCTTCAGGCTCATGTCACCCAACAACTGGTTGGCGTCTTCGACATTTGCCTCCGGGATACTTTCGTTCGATCGGAAGATCTTCAGTTTTGCTGTTCTCACTCCGAGGAACAGCTTGTTGTCGACCTTCCTTAGTGGCTCAATGCACTCGTCGTTGAGCCTCAAAAGGTACGACGAGCTCTGCGCACCCTCAAGGGGCTTTTCTGCGCAAATGACTGCCCAGTCTGTCATCAGTATATTTGAATTTTGTCGCTGTAGGAGACGCATCAACTTCTCGCTCTCTATGGCCATCTTCGGCAGCCAAATGCGGGCCCTGGGTCTTCTAGGGATCTCCGCGGCCGGAATAAGCTTGACCTTCAAACCCTTCCAGGCGTTGCCGATCTCAGCTATGCACTTGCCGAGGAACTCCCTAGAGAACTCATCCCTGCATTTGAAAATCCGGCAACCCCGGAGAGACTCACTAGAGTCGAATCTAGGAATAGGGTTGTCCGGATTCTCAAACAGGTACCCGCTCACCCGTTCAGAGAGTTTTGTTTCGATCTCGACCCACTTCTCTTGAACGGGCTTTCCGCTCCCTGTGACCTCGTCAACCAGCGCGACCTGGAGGTGATCCCTGGCCACCTCACAGTACCGCCGTTTCATCGGTGGTTCTTGCAGCTGGGGGGAGTCTTTCGTGTCTGCCCTTTTCCCAGCTGGTTCCGTTGTGGAGTCCTTCGACCTCCCTCGTTTAACGGCTTCGGTTTTTTCGGTGGTTTTGAGTTAAGGTGCTTCTTGTACTCTTCCACCACCTCCTTACACTTAAGGCCGTCTTCCTCATCCTTGGGGTGCACCGTACCGGCAGCTGCATTTTTGGCAATCTTGTCCAAAATGTAGACAGCCCGCTTGTACTTTGCCTTGAGAGTCACCCCAGAGGACTTCGTTTTTCTTCTGACTGATTTCGGAGTGCTCCCATGAGCACTCAACGCAGCCTTTGAAGTAGTTAGCAAATCAGGATTGCTAGGCTTAGCATTCACTGGTAGAGCCGCAGAGTATGATTCCTGAATGGAAGCCAGGAGTGCGTCCTCTTCTGCGCTTAGGAAGTCTTCCTTGACCTCCCTGTGTGTTTGTTTGTTATTGTTGTTTGTATTGTTTTCGTCCATTTGAGTCCCACGAGTAAGCACGGAAGTGGTAGTCCGCCCCAGCAGAGCCGGCATACCGGGGTAAGGCACTTATACAACCGACCTTGCCTGGGCATCGGAGGGGAACCGTTCGCGGCCAGCCATATTTTATTACCCGCTGGTCACTCATCCGACGGCACGGTTTCCTTACACGCCTTGGCTTGGGTAAGAGGTGTTAGGGACTCCCCAGTCCTTACGTCGAAACCACGACCAAAAACCATTTCCCCGTTACAGAGCTTTAAGGAGCATAAGCAACACGGCACTGATCTCTGATCTTAGCTGGACACCATCCTGACAACGCACAGGATAATCTCTGTAGTGACCATTTCCAGTCGGCACCCCCGCGGAGGGTTCAGTCAGAGGATTTTTGGCAACCTTCTTAGAAGACATGCTAACGATATTAAATCTGTTAACGAAATATCAACAACTTGAGTTTGTTTGTTGCAGTAACATAATTTAAATTTTGTTTGTCCATAAACTATTTTAATTCATGGTGTTTGAGCTTTGAGACTGATTTATTTTGGGAAAAATTATAAGAAAAGTAACAAAACCGTATATAATCAAACTTTTTTATTTAAATAGTTTTATATAAGTAAGAGCAACATTTTAATAATGAAAGCCATTTCGATTAATAAATATATGCAAAATATAAATATATATTTAATTGAACACAAACAAATTTTATATTAATTAATGTTCCTCCGAAACTCTGCCATCAATCAATCCAGTTATTTATTTATTTATTTATGTATTTCAGTCAAATGAATACAATACTTACTGACTATAAAGAAAAATGACTTAAATCTACTGAACTGAGTGATTATAAAGTAACGTACGGATTATACCTATTGCAACGGACAGATCCAGCCCGGGAACTCGGTTTAATTCTGATTGAGTTCTATATAACGGAGCATTTTCAGCATACTTAGATTTAGCAAATTTTATATAAAATAAATTGACACTTCGCAAGTTACGACAAGGAACATTAAAAGATAATCTTTCAAGGAGAGAAGGGCAGTCAACTATACTTTTCACAATGTTGACAACAAAGGCACCTGAGAGGTACATACTTCTGCTGTGCAGGGGTTGTAAATGCAGGAGAAGACAACGAGCTTCGTAAGAAGGGATAGGGTTGGAAAAATTCCACGAACGTAGTGCAAATTTTAAGAAACTTTTTTGTACTCGCTCTAACCGGTTAATGTAACAGGAATGATAAGGCCTCCAAATAAAGGAAGCAAATTCAAGCCTTGACCTAACTAAAGAGATATAAAGCAATTTGAGTGTGTAAGGGTCAGAGAAGTGTTGACTATTGCGTCGAACAAAAGCGAGCATAGCATACGATTTGGAAATAGCATAACTAATGTGGGTGGAAAAACTTAGTTTAGCATTGCGACACAGATATTGGTGATTTCATAAAAAAATACACGATATTCTCTGACTTGACGTAAGATGTGAGTCGAACTTTAATTCTCCCTTAGCTGAATAATATTTACAATGTTTATCTCATTTTCAGATCAGCAAATCAATACTACTTTTGAATTTGCGAGCTCCTCCCGTAACTAAATCCTAGCTGCGGGCCTGTCGAACCAACAACTAGGCTTGTGCAAAAAATATCGATCTATCGAATTATTTTTTCATAAAAAATAATGTATACTCGTGTTTACGTCAAAAAAAAAAAACAAGTAAGAAAAGCTTAATTCTGGCGAAACCAATTTTTATATACCCTCGCGATGTATTTTTGCATGGGCGGTACCCATAATTTCATAAAAAACCCCGTTTCTTTGTTTCAAATCGCTGCTAGTTTTAAGCTTTACTCAATTTGTTCCAATAAATACTGAAAAACAAAGTTTTTTGCATGTTTCAAAATTTCCATTATATGGAAGTTGGGCGTGGTTATGGTCCGATTTCAAAAATTATTGACGGTGATGCTAGTGATATCAAGGACAATATCTTCACCAAATGTTCTGACGATACCTTATAGAGCTTGGAAACATCGATGTTGATGTTTGAACAAATCGATGTTTCCGATGTTTTGAGGCGAAAACATCGATGCATCGATACAATCGAAGTTTTTAATAAAAAATAACAAAAATTCGTTTATTGTGAGATCTTTCGAAATATGTACATACATATATCAATTTATAAACTAATATTTAAGGAACTTTCAGTTGGTTAGAGATCACAATCAAATTGACGAATCTCTTTTCTTGTTTACAGCGACGACTTTTTGGGACACTTCAGTGTTTTTGTCCAATGGATCCTTCGGTCCTTCCTTCGTTACAACTATAATAAAATATTTTGAGCCTTAATAGTTATCACTTTTGCAGAATAGATGTAAAATAAGTTAACATATAAATTTGCATCAGTGAATAGCGTACATTGTCAATAGTATATTTAATATATAAATAACTGTTATGATGTTCTCAAAAGTTTAAAAGTCAAAGCCTTAAAATGTTTGTAGAAGGAAATTGTTGATATCCTTGGCATCCTCATGATGTCCTCTGCAAGGATCAAGGATGCTTTTTATTTTTTTAACTCTTAAAGTAAAAGTACAATTATAACTGTTAAATTCTGACTTTTATTTTTTCAGTCAGATAATAACAGTTAAACCAAGCCAAATATTTTTTTTGTCAAAAATAAAAGGCTTGGCCAGATAGCGATCAAACCGTTGATTCTCTATAAATACATTTGGTACCAATCGATGGGTCTTAGTTTCTAGAATTCAAAAATTTATAGTTTGTTTGAGATTGGGTGGCTCTATCTGAAGAAATGAGTCAAAAACTGACGCAGTTAAATTCTCTATAGTAATGTAGTACTTCGATTGTATCTCGATGTTCTTTTTGGGCATTTATACAGAGCTTCCCACGGATTATGTCTTTAATACAACATTTTAACTTGTTGCATTTGTCATTTGCAAAATCCATAATGTTCACCGATGTAATTTTTGGAATTTTTAGTCCGTCGAATATTTCATTCGAAAGAATTTTAAACGAATCAGAGTCGGAAAACGACAAAGGCAGCGAGTCTTTCGTGATGAAGTTAATACAAGCATTCACCACTTCATTTCGAGACATTTCCAATGTAATTTTCACTTTTTTATCATTTTCATTGCATGGTACATTTTCATATTTCACACGTTTCTCATACTCCTAAAATATATCGGCATGCTTTGCTTGCAAATGTCTTTTTAAATTCGTTGTAAAATTTAGCTGGATCATTTGCCCACGTGCCTTGCATTTCCCTATTGGACCTTCACCTTCAAAATATTCTTGTAAGTAAATATTGCGCTTACGTCCCATTGCTTTTAATATTATCACTTTCCACTAATTCACTTAAAAAACACGTCCACTATCGCTGGTTAACCGCTCGAATTTATTGATTTTAATTTTCTTTCTATGCTAATGTTTCATAGCCCCAATCCCGTTTTAAAGATGTTACTTATTCTGTGGAGGCTTAACCCTATCCGTGTAAAACTAGATTCATTAGAAATATTTGGCTTGGTTTAACTGTATTACTCCTATTTTATATGTTGCGTATTTTCAGTTCGATACTTACAAGCTTCATTTGTTCTGTTTTCAGTGAGTTGAAAAATTCATCTCGCCCAGCACGTGAAAATAATCTTGCGATGATTTTTTAAGGTTTTCCAACATGAATTGTCGAGACAGGAGTGCTAATTTTAAAAGTCATAACTGTTAGGGTCTCTGATATAAAAAGCACCAACATTTATATACATACATACATATGTATGTATTTACATACATACATATGTACATATACATATATGTAATGTTCATTTATGACATTGCTCAGATCTAACTTTAAAGTATTTGTCCATATTTCCCAGTACCCACTTTCACACCACCGAACCACCGCTGTAATACGTTTTTTAAAATATATTCAATAACGAATATCCAAGATAAAAAATGAATTAAGGACTATTTCAATATTGTACGCCCCTGTTTGCCGCTTTTTCTTAGAGAAAGTAAAATATTAACAAAAACATCGATGTTTAATGGAAAACATCGATGGAAACATCGATGCTGGCAAATATACATCGATGTTTGAACATTTTAGCAAAACATCGATACAATCGTCGATGCATCGATGTATCGTCCAACCTCTAATACCTTACATCGTTATTGAGATTCCTACAGACTTTTTTTTTGTAAGTAACGCTCATTTTTCAAAATTTGAAAAATTTCATAAAAATCAAGTTTCATAATTAACTATCTCTTTAAATATAAAATTTTAATTAACATGTTGCAATAGATAAATAAAAACCGAAGTTTTTGTATTATCCAAACCTTCCGTTATATGGGAGGTGGGCGTGGTTATTGACTGATCTGGACCATTTTCAATACCAACCTACCCTGTCCAAAGAGCAATCTATGTACCAAATATCATTGAGATATCTAAATTTTTACTCAAGTTATTGTAACCATGGGCAGATGGACGGAAGGACGGACAAACAGTCGGGGCTAAATCGATTCCTCTTTTCATTCTGATCATTTTAGTATATATATGTCTAAATCTATCACGATTATAATTTGCAGTTACAAACAACCGTTATGCGAACAAAGTTATAATGCCTTTGTGTTTAGGCCTCCAAGCTAAAAGTACGCTCGGGTATACAAAAATAAAGCCAATAAAGTTTTGGGTGAATTGTCGTCATATCACACCAGTTCTCTCTGAATTTTTTTTTAAATATTTAACTAAAATTAATTACCTTATTCAAGCATTCATAGTATCCCCTGAAAGGCTTGCTTCTGCTTTAATTTAGATTTACCGGATAATATGTAGAAGTAGGTTAACAGGGGAGCACATCAAAGAAAGTTTACTTCTGATGTTTATATCCGACGAATACTAGTTTGATCAAAATTTTAAAATGAAGCAATTGTATACATCCTTTTAATTATAATAATAATTTAACTCAGCTTTATTCCCCTATAGTTACTTAAATATGTATTTTAGTAATAAAAAAAACTAATAAAACTGCCAGATAAGCATAATTTTTTCCACTAGAATACTTTGACAATACTTTAAGTAATTGCGCCTTGAGGTAAGAAAATCGATGTATCGAAATATCGATACGATATATGTATATCGATATATTTTTTTCATTTGCCCATCCCTACCAACAACTGAGTGGAGGCCAGCCTCGTTGGCTATAACAATGATGGTTGAGGGAAATCTGCGCTCAGTTGAGTTTTGCGAACGGTCCAAGTCGCGTGCGTTAACGGTGAAGTGATGAAGTGCTAACTGATCGAAAAACTAATATACGCGAACTGCAATGAAAGTAATAACAAAAGCTGTGTCAATTAATTAGCGACAATATTAAATAAATTATTGTTTTTATGAATTTATACGAAAAAGTGTTGTTACAGAGTAATGACGTCGACATGAACAGCCTATTAAAAATATAAAAAAATTTAAAAACACATAAATACATATACATATATACAAATAATAAACATTTATTAATAGCAAGTGCTCATATTGTGACTGTTTTCTGGTTAATTTTTTGTTAAACGTAGTTGACACAGTAAAAAAAACAAATATGTATGTATGTAGTTTTATTAATATATAAACAAAATATATAAGTACATGCATTACTAAGTGAAAAATTAAGAAACTTTTGAAATCGAACTTTATTTTATATTTGTCCATATCTTTTTAAATTTTTTATGCACTACATACTTAAGCGTACTAATATGAAGTATTGAAAAATTATTGTGATTTTCAGTTTGAAGCGGTTTTAACCAGTTCCGTACTCGCCGTGCGTTTTTAATTTTTGCTTTAATTTTGCGGCTGCTTACTTCAACATCTCCACCGGAGAGGTAAAAGAATACGCAGTCACTCGTGAAATCAGGTGTTGCGGCCAATTGTCAGTCATCAAACCACAGCAGAAGGTGAGAAAGCGTTTGAAAATAATTACTATAAGGTTAGCAATTAAAATAATATGCAAACATACCTTAATAAGCCCGATAAAATGGTTAAGGTGTTAAGTGAAAATGTGCATACAAACATGCTGGTACCATTGATATTAAACAATTGGATTGAACAAATTATCTACCTTCAATGCAATAAAAAACTTACATTTATACATACATACATACTGTATTATATGTACTCGTATTATACCTTCATTGTCTTAACAACTGCAAATTTTGTGCTAAAGTTTGGTTAAATATACATACTTATATAAGTATGTATATGTGCATTTGTGTACATATACATATGTATAAGTATTTATGTATGTTTTTATAAAAATGTGTATGTATGTATGTATGTATCAGTTAATTTGAATTTCGACATTGACCAAGACTATATTCGCTGTATGGTTGTCGGCAAACCGTTTAAGCGCTTCTAACATAAGAGTTTATCGGGTGGCAGTGTCTTAACCTCGAAAATATCGTGCAAAATGAACGCCTTTTGAATAGGTGTATGGGTGTTTTTTTTTGTTTTTTAAAGTGCAATAACTTCATATTATCAACTTTTTATACAAAATTTAGACCAAGATGTACTACAATATTAGTTTCTCTATTAGATTTGCAGAGTAACACCGAAAAGTGTGATTGATGGGGTTGGTGGAATAATAATCTGTCCAACATTTTTTCCACGAGAATTTTAAAGCCAGACAAGGAAATTTGTCGCTTTTTGCCTTTAGCAATTGGAATTTTGAAGTCTCATCAGATTAAAGGCTGTATTTTGATTAGTGAAGCGAATGTATTAAGCTAAGCGAATTAAAAAAAAATGTCGCTATATTATGAAAGATGCAAGTAAGAGAACAGCGACAAAGCCTCGAGTGATGGTGCTAACATCTCGGGATCGCTATCAATCGCTTCGACAAACAAATTCGCTTCGCCAACCCTAATACCGACCTAAAACTATTCAGAAATAACTAGCACTTTACGAATTATTCTACCCAAGTAGCTTCCGTATTCTTAAAGCAGCACATGACGCAAACTGTTTACTAACGATGTCAATTGGCAGAAAAAACATGAGCCTCTGAAGAAGTAGTGCGTAGAGTCAAGCTTATGAATATTAGCGCCGTTCTTTGCACCCTTTGAAGTACTATTTGTTTGATTACTAACCGAGGCTTTGCTACCGGACTAACACCCTGTATAGCAGGATTGACGTAGCGATAGCTATATATAGTCAGTGATCTCATACTGCGGATAATAGATATATGAACACTGTTTTGAAACTTTACTTGATGGAACGCCAGTATAGCTGTTTTAATATATTTAAAAATTCTATTTAAGAGTTTTCCTTATACATATATGAAAACAAAAACGTTATATTGGCGAAGACGACTGGTTTAGACTTGTTTTGGACTGGTTTTTAATTGACTTGCCGAGCAGGGCAATTTGCCGATTCGGCAGCTATCGGTTGTAAGTCAGACTTTCTACCCGCTGCTGGGTGTAGCCCGTCAAGTTTAAACATCTTATACTCTCTACCACGCACTGTTCCCTGTTAGTGGGATCCTCTACTTCCTTGGAAGAGGACAACTTTCATTTAGTCTAGGTTTACATCTAGATCTTGAGCTTTGGTACAACTTTCCACCACTTAGAGTTTTACCTGTATAGAGAAATAAAGCAATTAGAACCACAGTATCTTCAAGACCTTTTAGCACCCATAGGCCATTGATAGCCAGCACCCAGAAAAGAAGAGAGATAACCCCAACCTGGGATTATCTCACTAACAAACCTGTCCAGCATTGTTCCTGCCATGAGTTGTCGTATGGGGTAAACTAGTTGACAGTCAACTCCTATTTCCGTCAGAACTGCCTTGGTAGCTTCGAGATTTATATTACTGAAGGCAACTTTAAAATCGAGGAATGGTAACAATGAATGTTAGCATTTCCCCAATTTGAGCCACGATCCTATATAAAGTTGTTTAGATTGACTTCCCTTTTATATACATAACTATGCTGAGATGTCGTAAGCTTGCCTCCATAATATCTGTAATATCTCTAGCTGGAAACAGGTAACACTTATGGGTTGAAAGATTATGGGGTAAATACAGATATCAATTTTTACCACTTCTCCGGGATGTTATTGAGCCTAAGCACTCCCTTAGAGATCGCATTCAACAGCCGGTTTAAAGGACTACTCGCTAGGTTCTTCATATAACTCGTAGTGTTTGCTACGTCTGGAGAGTGTGTACTTAGCAGATGATGCAGGGAGCTCCTCCAGTCTCCGTACATGCCCCGTTATAACTCAGCAAACGAGCTGAACTTCAAAGAACCTTCCTAAGTCTGCAGCCTTTAGACACATATTCCTTACTACTACAAAAATTTGTTCACGAAGGTATATTCGTCATGTAAATAAATACATACATATGTACATATAAACAGATAATACCATTGTTACAGACGGATGTCTGGACATTATAAGTATTGGACTAAAACTAATGTCGGGGGTTTTTATTATAGCAAGAGAAGCCAAAAGAGTTAGAATTTTTGTCTGCCGGTATACATATGTATGTCTGTGCTTATACGCGAATCACACAAAAACTACTGCAGGGAAATTAATCGAAGTTTCAGCGGTATTTTGCTAGGGGCAATAGTCGAATTCTTCGGAAAAGTCGTATTTATGAATAGATTTTGTTCAAATTCATAATTTCTTTACGTGTATAATGAATTATAGGTCCGCGAATAGGAACCGTTAGGTGGCGCAAGGTTCAAGCTATAAATATAATGCGTTTCACATAATTTTACTTGACAAATGGCGCTGAATTCGAAAAGCAGATAGATTGTGCTTTTGATGAGATCTGTAAGTAATGCCTCTACAAAAATTGTACCCGAGATCTAGAGCTTGACTTAGTTTTTTTATTCGAATTCAAAATTAATACCAATGATATGAAAAGAAAACTTGATACTTAGAAAAGCGGTTATTATATTTCAACACACTTAAGTCAGAATGGTTATCAACTCCGTAACTTATACCCGCTCTCTATGGTTTAAAGTATGAATGAAAGCTAAATTTTCTAATCGAATGATTAGTTTTAAGTAAAGTTTCTTGATACAGCTTCGTTTAGCAACCTAGTTAGCATTATTAATATTAAGTTTGTAAGTAAAAGAAGTAGCACCCTAAGTGGCGGATTTGAAACACAAATAAAATAGGTGTACCTGAGATTATTGGCTATTAAAAATATAATCATATCAAAGAAATATAACATAATAAAAAAGTAGGCTTAAAATAGCTCAGATAATTTTTCCGTGTAACTAAAATTTACAGTGACATTTTTAAACATTATTTTTGTCTGACTTGTCACTGATAATTTCTGACACGGCTTAAGCTTTTTTTTGTTACGTTAAGAATATAGGGAAGCTTTTATAAAACTATCTAAATCTGAATGTGTTATTCTTGAGTTAAAAAAATATGGCTATGAGGGACGTTCAATTTGGACCTTTGTACTGGTTACCAATTATCAATTATGAAAATTTAGTTTTCAGCACCGCACTTAGGATAAACGCACAACAACTCACGATGCATTTCTTGCTTCAAATATTTCGTTTTTCAAGTAGTTTTCTTGAAACATTTATTTTATTTGAAAATTGCGATAAATTCCTATTCAAATTTTATTAGTTTGGGGTTATCTGTTATATAACATAATTTATCGCGAAAATGTGGTATATAGTATTAAATATAAATAAACTCAAATACTCGTATATAAATAAATAAAATCATATTTCAAATACAGTCATAAGTGTGTACGAGTATGTTGATTTTATATATGCGAGCAAAAACAATTCCGGTTTTTAATTTGAATGGAGCGTAAGGCGATTTAATGTGAACAATACATTTGCTTGATGAATTTATGAAATTCTATATGTAGTTTTCTTATAGAATTTTTAAAGTAAATGCAATAGTTACATGTGATTTAAAGGGAAATAACAAACACATATACCGCTATAATTTCACATAAAATATGTAAATGCACGCTTGCGTCCAACTACTATCGCACTCGGACATTGCAGTACGAGGGAGTAAGTTTGGTATCAAACTGGCTTGGAATACCAAAGGCCGCGAACCTGCTGCCAGCTGACCAAACTCACGCGATTTCCTTGATTTTGTACCAGGCACCGGTTGTGTGTTCGACTTTTATGTTGTCGCATAATAAGTTGCTGGACAGGTATAAATGACAGGTATAAATTTAACAGAATGAAGGGTCATACTATGTATGAATGTATGCAACTGTAAAAATACCCAGCCATCATTAGGAGCAATTTCCGTTGAAAAAATCACAGAGAAAGTACAAGTAGTGTCTGACTCTAAAGCAAATACAAAAACTAAATAAACAAAATTGTATACATATCGTGCTATTCGACTTCCTTTGTTTCGGTCAATAACCACGCCTATCTCCCATATAACGGAAGGTTTGGAAAATGCAAAAACTTCGGTTTTTCTTTATCTATTGGAACATGTTAATTTAAATTTGGTATTTAGAGAGATACATAGTTAATTATGAAACTGGATTTTTATGAAATTTTGAAAAATGAGCTTTACCGCTTATGAAAAAATTTCTGTAAGGTATCGTCACAAAATTTGGTGAAAAAATTTTCCTCAATATCGCTGTTATCATCGTTACAAATTTTTGAAATCGGCCAAAAACCTTGCCCACCTCCCATATAACGGAAATTATGAAAAATGCAAAAATTTCGTTTTTTCTTTATCTATTGGAACATATTAATTAAAATTTGATATTTAGAGAGATAATTATTTAAGAAAATGAAAGTTACCACGCCCACTAACAAAAAAACAACGTCTGTAGGTATCTCAATAACCATGTAAGCTATCGTCACAAAATTTGGTGAACATTATGTCCTTGATATCACTAGCATCACCCTCAATAATTTTAAAAATCGGAACATAACCACGCCCAACTTCCATATAACGGTAATTTTGAAATATGCAAAAAACTTAGTTTTTCAGTATTTATTGGAAGAAATTGAGAGAAGTTTAATACTAGCAGCGATTTGAAACAAAGAAACGGGGTTTTTTATGAAATTATGGGCACCGCCCATACAAAAATACATCGCGAGGGTATATGTATAAAAATCGGTTTCGCCAGAATTTAGCTTTTCTTACTTGTTTTTTGTTTTAATTTTAAAGGCTGTGATGAAAAAAGTTAATAATGCGCCCAGAAGAAATAAGATTTGCGTAGCATTCAATTATAATTGTTTCATTTCTTTTATGTACCATGACGTGGAAAGGGATTCTTGAATTATCTTCCATTTCGATTGTAAAACAGTACCCACGTCGTTTCGTCTGATTATCGCAAAAATGTCGACCACGTATTTCACAATTAATTTATTATCTACATATGTGTTCTTTCAGTTACTGGATGGTATTGTCTAATAAATCCTTCATAACTATGTTGGCTATCCTCGGAGATCGGGTATTTCCCATAAGCATTCCCAAAGTTTGATTATATCTGTCGGGGTATGTCGACAAGATTTGAGTTTGGCCGGTTTTCAAGTTAAAGAAATATGATTTTAATTTCAACGTTATAAAACGTATATGTATATATGTATGTATGTATATATGTATATTTAGAATAATATGTACAATTTATGTGGGTGTATATACATATGAATATATAAATGTATAAATGTGTAACACGACTTAAATTGGTTTATTACAATTTATATTAATATACACTTGATTATATTAACCCTGTTTTTAATTATTTAAATATCCAGATGTTGGGTGTGTTGATTGTTGTTGTGTTGTTTGCTCGGGGTTTTTTGCGGGTAAGTAGTTTTTATAAAACTAATCGATATTCTAGCTATTGACAGAGTTGTGTATTCCTGCATTTTCATTTCAAATTGGTGAGTTTGCTGAATATGCAGGGATGCGTTTGTATGAACAATATAATTTCCCATGACATATAAAATAGATTTTGTCGCTTAAGCAAAAGTTAAAGTTAAAAAATATTCTTAGGAATTTTTTTTACACATCTACACTATGTCTTCTACATTAGAAAATAGGTGTAGTTCGCAAGGCGTCGCGACGCGTCGTTAAGTGTCGCAATGTCGTAAAATCTATCAATTTAAAAATGCAAAGCTGTGTTTTTTCAATTACTTTTTCTGTGCCATGTACCAAGCACAAGAAAGATAAATTTTAAGCTACTGAAAACATTTATGATTTTATAAATTTTCAACATTTTACGATACCTTGGAAATCAACTAATATTAAATACAGTGGTCATCCATCCAGAAATAAATGCGCATAATTCAAACAAAAGTATTCTATAGAATTTACGATATCTTTTTTAATTCAAATGCTTTAGTCTTTTGCTTAATTTGATACTTCCTTTTGCACACTTAGAATACCATTAGTTGAAAAGAAAAATTTTAATAAAAATTAAATTCGACGCTGTTCGGTGTTGGCGCTTTAAAATACAAACAGTTCGGTTCGTGGTTCGGTTTGGAATCCAAAATTAGCAATTGTTCGATTCAAAGACTGGTTTGCAGCCCTGAAATTACAAAATTTTAATTAAATATATAAGATATTGTTCGATATAAAGTATGACAACAAATATTATATCATTCGTTATAATGGACGACCACTGTACTTATAAAACTATCTGTATGTATATTCAAGCTTTTATTATGTATTGTAATAATAAGATTGTGAATTCTGTTATCTTGACTGTACAAACTCTAATGAGCAAATCCGTCTAACAATAGTTGACAACAATGCCAATAAAATAATTCCCTGAGATAAAATTTAGTCAATTCGTCAAGTAGTACATTGGGATCTTTTCTCTCTTGATCTATCACTTTTAATATTTATGTTAGCATATGCATATGTTAGTACATGTGTACATATAAAAAATGGCAGTTATGTACTGCAGATGGGCACATGACTGGTTTTGACTCAGTTTTGTAAATCACACACACATTAATGTTCGTTTGGATATTTTATATTCAGTCAAAATTACGTACGCTCACGAAACATTTTTTCACTGGAAATTTCAGTTACAAATTCATTTAAACGCATTTGAATTAAATGCATACCTAGTAAGAACCCTATCTGTTAAATAATACCTTAAGTATGATTAGTATTACATATAGTTTGTGTAAGAAATTTAAAAACTTTCCATCAGTTTGTGTAGGACTTTGTGACAAATCTAGCGCGTACTCGCCGTAAAGGCAAGCAACGTACTCTTTCTTCTACACGAAATTCGCTAATTCTAAAAGTTGTTGCCTCTTTTCAATCAAATATTGTTACTATTATTATTATTTTTATTATTATACAATGACATGTAGATATGGTTAATATTAAAATATTTTGGTTTTTTGTGATTGTATTGGAAAATGCGTGAGGTTGTTCTTGCCGGGTGCAAACATACATATTTACTACAAATAGAACTTACAGTCAGCGTTGCCGATCACTACGATCGTAGTTTTTCAATTCACTTTAATAACCCACACTTCTGCACTTCCACTTCGACCAAATCATTTCGATTATTTTTTTGTTTTACGAGGAGTAAGCATCGAAAGCCTTCACCCCGTCAGTGTGGGACTTTAACCTGCACTAAACCTCCTACTGTCACGGCAGTAACAATTTTAGATCAAACTTCTTTATGGAATAGTTAAGTCCCATTAATTAAACCTTTTCCCAATCCTATTGAGTATAATTTTTTCGACGACCTCTAAAATGAATGGCGTCTTTTGATTTTGAATGACTTTTTAATTGAAAAAGAATCAAATTACGAAGAGATTTGGTTTCATGTGTTTAAATTGAAAAATTCATTGCACCCAAACATTCGAAATTTTGTTGGAACGCTGTTAAGTTTACCTCAAAGTAGTACAACTACTGAGAGGGTGTTCCCTCAACTGCAAGTAATAAAAGTTCAAAACAAATAAATTAATCGTAAGCACCATTAACTCTCTAATGCTAATAAATTATCATATTAAAAACGACAATTTCTTGATTGGAATTTCAACTAAATACTTATAATGAAAATACACAAGTAGCAAACAGTGATATGCAGCTTTTGTTCTCCTTTTCTAAATTCACTTTCCAGTAAGTTTAAGGGTTTTGTTGCAGAGAATGAATCCTAACCAGTACCTTAGGCAGCAAAGCTTTTAAAAGTTACTTTCTGGACTGTTTAGCTGACTTGAACTCTGCAAACATTTTCAACTTTCTACTCTACATTAAGCGCACAGGATGGTTCAATTTCTGAAGAAGGGAGGGAGGGAATGGATGGCTTATGCCAGTGGTGTCACAATGAGCTTCTAACAGCCTAAGTGTGCCACCGTGCTCCTGTGCGCAGCCAGCCTAACCTAACCTAAACTAACCTAGTACCTTAGGTCCTTTCTTCTTACTTAATTGGCGCATTAATCGACTAAGCGGTTTTAGCCGAGCCAAAACGTAGCACGCCAGCTTTCCTTTTCTCTTGCTAACTGGCGCCAATTGGAAATTCGCAGTATAGCCAAGTATTGTTCCACTTAGCCTTTCCAACGCACAGGAGGTATTCCTTTTCCTCTCACACCAACAGCGGAGCCGCTGGTTCTAATCCACTCCACTATGTCTACGTCGTTATAAAGTATGTACAGCTCACCGTTCCATGGTATGTGGTATTCGCCTTGCCAAAGCCCATAAGGTCCATACATCTTTTGGAGAATCTTTCTCTCGTACGCTCCGGTACTTTTTTTATGTATGTATGTACGTTTTGCAAAAGAACATTACTATTATACATATGTATGTATATTCGGTAAGGCAACGCTTAGACTAAACTACAATAGCTACTGAGATGAAATAAGTAAACGAGTTTTTCAAATGAAAGGTCTTAATGTTTACATTTTCACAAAATTAAAACCAGTTTGTTAGTATCCTGCTCATAGTTTGTGTAGCTTTCTAGTCGCAGGTTTGTCTTAATGTCATGCACCCTGAACCACTCTAACTTTCACTGGAATGTAATAAAATTTACATAACATATTAATCCGTCTGTGCTCATGAAAACTCGTCATATTTTAGGTATAGGGGCATATTATGTATTTCACTTTCCTTTGGATTTGTTTTTACTAACTGGACAAATTAAGAAAGGCTCAATACTTACCAACAAACTATGAGATCAGCGGAATTTGTTGCAAATTTTGTTTTGCCGGACGGTTTGATTAAAATCATAGATTTTAACATTTTGGTTTATAACACAAGTCTGCAAAAAAAAAAAAAATTTAGAGCTGTTTTGGGTGTTTTGTGTAATTCTTATGTTTTTGGGTGTGCTGAATCCGAAAATAACTTTAATTTTGTCATAGAACGTCACGTTTTCTGACAATGTAGGTGTCTAAAGTTATCATCTTAAAATAAAAGAAAAAGGTTGCGTAACATAACTAATTTATTTATGTAAAATACATTAATTAGTAAGCACTAAACACATTTATTTTTCTCAGTGAGACTCCTTTTGGTACATTTTCGCTTGTGGGAAGCATCGGGAAGGTCTCTTTGAAGCGTCCAACAGTAGTCTGCCATCATTGAAACGCTCCATCTTCCCTGGTATCTTTTTCCCATCTCCTTAATATCTTGGTGAAATCGTTCACCTTGCTCTTCACTCACGTCTCCTAAATTTTCTGGAAAGTAGTCGAGGTGGGAATGAAGAAAATGTACCTTTAAACTCGTCAAGCAACCTAAAGCTTGAAATACTTTTAACATTCTTTTGACGATTTGTTTGTGGATGGGATCTTTGTTATTGCCTAAACTTTTTTTTATGACCTCTTTAAAGGCAATCCACCCTTCTCTTTGAGGATCCGTCTTGGTTGTGATGAATAATGGATCAGCCATAAGCCGTCTAATATCTGGTCCAACGAAAACACCTTCCTTCAACTTTGCCGCCGAGAGGCCTGGAAACTTTGATATTAAGTGTTTGAAGCAATTTGCATCTCTTGGAAGTGAATTTACAAATTGCTTCATCAATCCCAGCTTTATGTGAACCGGTGGTAGAAGAACTTTATAAGGAGGCACCAAAGCTTATTTTCGTCAACTTTAAGCTTTCTCGGAGGCCAACACTTTTGGGTCCAGGGATTTGTTCGGTCTCTACTATCCCATAGACACAAAAAGCAAGGGAATTTCGTTAACCCAGATTGTTGTCCGAGCGCCATGCCCAAGATTTTGAAATCTCCGCACACTTGCCAACCGTGGTCTTTATATTTTAATTTGCAAATAATCAATTCCAAGTTCTTGTAGGTTTCCTTGAGGTGTACGGAATGACCGACAGGAAAGGAAGTATAGAAACCGCCGTTGTGATTCAGAACTGCTTTAAAGATTCTTATTGAAGAATCTATGAAAATACGCCACTCTGCTGGGTCGTATGAGATCTTAAATGTATCCATTAAACCTTCAATATTGGTACAATAAACCAACTCGTCCTCTTGGGCAAAGTAGGAAGTAAGGAGGAAGACACTCCCGGCAAAAGTAAGTTCCTGAGTGAGAAAATGAGTTTAAAAACAGTAATCAAAATAAAATTATACCTATTATTACTGCTTACAAGTTAGCCAAAAATCCTTTTATATAATAAAATTTTGCGTTTTGTATCCTTACGTTCTGGAATTTGTTGAGTATTTTTTTAGTTTTCAGAACAGCTTAATACATACATAGAAATCAGTTGGAAATATCCAGACAGCAGACCTGTGTAATCGGTCTTAGCATAAGTGCTGGTATTTGATGTTTAACAATAGATTCGTTAGTTAAATGGATGTCTTATGTAATGAATTTTCAGTAATACAAAAATATCGGGTAATAACATGTAAGTTAAGCCCGAATTTTCATTTCTTAGTAATATCCATCACTTTGTTTATATAAGTATTTTTAGCCGATTTTCAAAAGTAAAAAAAAAGTGGAAAGATAACTTTGTTTGAAAATTCTCTTGGTGAGTGCCATTCTATCTGCATTCTTTCGCATTTTCTTCCATAAAACGCTATAATTTTTTATTTCTTTAATTTACAAGTCTTTATGCGGAAAGCAAGTCAAGACGACTTCTAAGAATTATTCGCACAATTATATTTTTTTCTTGGCATATGACAAGCATTCAGTTTGAAGGTGAATGAACGTTTTATTAATTATTTACATCCATGAACCGGTTGCTAAGCTTTATTGAATTAACGCTAACGAACAAAAAATGCAAAGCAAGTCAAAGCAGGTAAAATTTTAATTAGCATGGGATAGTGACCTTACAAATACAATTTTTTAATTTTTGAACTAGTGCATTTAGTTTCAATTACTTTACAATTGGCTAGATCATTGCGAAAATTTTTAAGGAAAATAAGAACTATTTTAAACACATACATTTATCTTTTGAAATAAGTCGAATTTGTCGGTGCCTGTCTGTAGGATTCCTGACAAAGAAATAAGTTTTTTACAAAATGTGGACGATATGCTTGTATATCTTTTTTGAAGAAAAGTTTTGCATCAATATCGCAATTAATCCTTTTGGCGTTTTAATTATTATTATAGTAGTATAGTGGCGCTGCGACCTAACAAGATCTATGGAGCTAACCGTTTAAGTTGACACCCAAACCCTAGGCTATTTATGAAGCTAATCACATCGGAGGGTGTCATTGTCCATTTCTGGATGGAGATGATATTCGCTCCCCAAGGTGTCCACTGAGTACAATTATACTCAGAGGTCTCCCCATCTAGACCAAACAACCTGTAGTCCTCAACTTCGGATAGTCCCATTTTGTGAGGATGGTATCTCAGCCTACAGTGACCTGTCAAGTAGCCGGTGAGAGTTCTTAGACCCACTCTGCTGAGTTTGAGAAGTCTTTCAGAGGCTTCACGGGATGGTCATATGAACCTCTTGGATTATCTATTACCCTTTGACGATCTCCATTGAGCAGCGATTCTGAAGTTCTCCCACTTTCTTAGAAGCTCTGCCGTGTATACTTTGGAAGGGCCACAGAACGGCTGAGGGCCGTAAAAGCTCTGTTTCGCACCTCGTGGCTCGAATGGGCTTTCTGCGAAGATATTCGTGATTTTCATATTATTTATTTATAAATAAATATTTAATTAATAAACTTTTTTTATGGGTGGCAACCCGACTTTCTTCTAGCTGCTGCTACCTATTTGATGTGCCTTGGATGTGATTAATACATTTTTGAAATTTCATCCGGCAACAAGGCGAATTAAGTAAGGTGGGCTTAGTAAGCAGCTGATTGATTAGTTTTTTCTCTCGCCGTGGTACAGCAAATGTCAAAATCATTTGTTTGTCGGTTGGTTTTTACATTCCCTGTACCGAAAGCAACAACAAAATACATGAACTTTTTTCTTAACCATTGGCTGCCACCTTTATGAATTCGTCTTGTCCAGGAGCAAGTGTATTTGTCAGCGGTCTTAACGGAAATTTTTTAACGTAATAATTTAAAAACAAAGAGATCTAAACCATTTGCAATTCGGTAGTGAAAATATTTGTGTTTGCGCTGTTGTGTGCAGGTAAGAAAAATGAAAAGAAAAACCGTTTTATAAAAACATTTAAACAAATGTATTAAAGTATACGACTTAGGATGAATATAACAAATTGTACAAGTAAATAATAATAAATACGAAAAATTAATTAAGTCTATAAACATTTTCTAAACCCAATGACATACACTTTTTTTATTACAAATTAATTAAATTAACTATATTTAAAACAACTCCACAAGTTAATTTATATGATCATACATAGATGTTTTCGTTTTGGATACAGTCTATTCAATCTAATCCGATTAAATGAAATTCACTTTGCGAGCTTTGACCTATGCAAATTGCTCGATTGTTCTGTCAAAATTAATCTGATTGGCTATTTCATTTTCAATTGATAACAGTGCCAAAGAATTCAGTTTTTCCCGAAACAAAGTGGACCTGAGATACGTTTTGATGAGTTTCAATTTCGAAAAACTTCGTTCTCCACTGGCAACAGTCACTGGCATAGTCAACACCATGATACAACTATTTTTAGAGGTAGTTTCACTTTTAATTTTTTGACAGAAACAGTGTTCGACAGCAGATGCTTAATATTGCCACTACTTTAAAATAGACATTGGGGATTTTAATTTTATTGTATTTTAAAAACAAATCGTGTAAATTTCATTGTTTCATTTATTGGATGTATGTATATTTTTTCACCAACGTAATGGAATTTTATTAATGAATTTACATAAATGTACAATTTGTGGCCTATTCTTTAAACC
The DNA here is from genome assembly GCA_963971545.1 of Philophylla caesio. Lineage (NCBI taxonomy): Eukaryota > Metazoa > Arthropoda > Insecta > Diptera > Tephritidae > Philophylla > Philophylla caesio. The sequence continues at coordinate 33,338,071 of OZ020606.1, read as the reverse complement.
GAGCAAACGATATGCTGTAATATAATTGGAAAAATAAAATAAAAACATTATAGTGCGGGTAAAATCAAGGCCTCTACGATTTTTTAAGCCTTAATGTTGTCTTTACAAGAGGAATTTTTTTTAAAAGACTTTAATTGCCTGGCAAAAATGACTTGCAGTCGCCCAGATAAATTATTGTAGTATGCTACATTTGAAGACTTTTAGGAAAACGCAATTGAAGTTTGAAATTCAATTTTCCAAAAAGTCTTGGAGAATATTATTAGTTCACGAAAATCTTAAATCGTTTTATTTTTATTGTTTATTCTTAATTACTTTTGAATTTATGAAGGATTTTCTTCAGTAAAATTTTGTCGTTTGTTACATTTGCAGGAATGTATGTTACAAACGACTAAATGTGATACAAATTATACTCAATATATCGAAATCTAAATAAGATATCAAAAAAAGAATAACGCATTATAAATGGCTTGATAGATGAAAAATAACTGCATTATTAACTTTATTTGCAATATTTTCATATACAACATTTAATTATCCGTGCAACAATACGAAAAAATTTAAAAAAATTGTAGGACTAAATATTAGAGATTTTAAATTTTTGTCCAAGGTAATTGACAATATTTTTACGAGTGTTCAAAGCACGGAATTTATATGTAGAATTTTCGTATATATAAAATAAATGGGACTTACGACAAAATTTTACTTAATATCTCCGACTCTAAAGGAGAAATCCAAAAAAGTGCCATTTAAAAGATCTTAATTAGTTAAGTATAACTACATTATTTCAACTCCCGCAGAAGCCAAGAAGAAAGAAGTCTGATTAGGAAATGTGGTGAATTCCGAAATAAAATCACCCCTATGCTGTAATCCGAATGTTCGTAGTTACGAATTCGTAGCTCCGTTCCGAAAGTTCGAAATTTGGTATGCTGAAATCCGATCGTAACTATCAACCGCGTTGCCAACCAAAAACAGGAATTTCGAAGTTCGTAATTAGGCATACATGTACCGATATTATTGCTAGTAAAGAATGAAGTTTAATATCAACATTTATAAGCCATTTGATAAGAAGTTTTCGTTAATTAAAGGCAGAATTGCATATACATATGTATATGCATGTACATTGTTAAGAGATGATCTAAATACAAATTTCTTAAATTATGAAGTGTGTAATATTGTCGAATTCAATGCTCAGATATATTAATGTTAAATGGTTTAAAGATTTGTGACAAGTTTTCGCCTCAACAAAGAAGCATTCATACAAGAAACATACTGCGTACGATTTGTCTTCGCAAATATATACACAAGTAATAATTCTAGTTTTTCTTGCATAGTTTATATTACATATGTACTTAAATACAAATGTACACATGTATATACATACATACATGCATATTTGCTTATTTTCGGGTTTATAAACGTTTATTTTTCTAAAATTTATTTCGATCCGACACCAGTGGCTGTTCGTACAAAAATTCCGCAATTGACAGCTCCGACGGATTCCGGCATACCGATATTACGAATTGCGAAAACAGTCTACGAATTTCGAATTTACGATTACGAAAAGCGGATTTGAGCATACCGATTTTACGATTCGTAGCGTAATCGAACGTACGACGGATTCCAGCATATGGGTGAATAACTTCTACCGCTTTGAGTATTGTTGTTTTTTCCTAATAATTTTTCCAATAAAATGTTCGACCTTAAAGCTCAAAAATATTTAAAATAAATAGTTATATGGCCAAACAATAGCAAATAAATTATTAACTAAATTTGGCCCAATTTTCACATATGACATTTATTTATCCGGTCGACGATGTATGTCCTTTGAGGTAACCGATTTTTCAAATCAATATAAATGCAGCTTTACACATATTCAAATTTTGTTTCTGTTGTCTTCGTTTTTCGTAATGCGAAAAATAGAGGAATTGGTAGCATGAAAATCCGGAACACTGTTTCTGTCAAATGGTTAATATGGCGTCTGAAATGAGAGAGTGAAACTACCTTTAAAAATGATTGTATCATGGTCAACACTATTCGAAGAGACACCCAAATGTTTGGAAACAAGTTAGTCAAATTTTTCTCAACGCTGAATGGAAGTACTTCTAATGGCCTGTTGATTTTGACAGGTTTTATATGCCTTAATTGTTTCAACTTATCACAAAGCTCCTATCCATTGATATCTGAATCCTTTTCATTACTGAGCTTAGCACTCAAATCCTGAGATATTGACAATATATTTAGAAGAGCCTTCCACATTTGAGTCTTGGAGTCCTTCCATTTTTTTATGTAGAGAGAAGATGTAGAAAAATCCTCAAAGCTTTTCATGATTTTTCAGCTGCTGAAATTGTTTTTTTTTTAGAAGTAAGAGCAGTGTCGACTAGAACGATGAAGAAATCTCTCTGAAATTGATCTTTTGGTGTACCGATTGCAGATTCATCCTTATTTTCATAATCTAACACCTTTTTTTTCCTTTACGAGATAAAAGTTTCAAAATATGATTCAGATTTCAACGTAGACTCGAAACCTTTATCTCTGTACGTAGCTATTTTCCACAGCAATGTCCATGGTGCGACTTTGCATTGTTTTACTGACAATGTTGACTTAAAACAATATGTCTATAAAAACCATGATAAATAAAGAAACCTGACAAAATAATAACAATGCGTTTTCAATATTTGACTATTAAAGTGACCAGAAAAATATTGGAAAATTAAGTATAGATAAGTATATATTTATAGAAGCACACAAGCAGATACACAATTACACAACAGGAATATATGGTATAGAACTTTAGGAAATTGATGGGAAAAATACTGAAACTATTAGTCACAGCTTCAGTTAAATTACCAGTAATATTTTCTCGCAGGGTACATATCTGTGTAGGTACATATGTATATACATATGTATGTACTTATGGTACGAACATTTGAGTGTAGTTACCTGTCCGTCCTAAAGAATTTACTTTATTTACTTATATGCATATGTACATATGTACATATGTACCTTGCATTCAGAAATCGTAAAACCGATTGGCGATATAAACATTGAAAATCATATACAGTGCAAGAAAAAATAATATGCTAAATATAAATGAATATTACAACAATGTACACAATATGATAATTACAGTTTCAAGGAAAAAAATATTATTTATTATTTCTGTCTCTAAAATGTTAAGTTGATGTAAGTAGGTATGTACATATGTATGTCTAACTTGAACACCATTTTTGCTGTAATTCGGAAAACAAAACTTGTTGGTATATTGCACATTTATATGTTAATTTATATAAAAATTAGGAACTACTCGTATGTACATACATATGTACATATGTATGTATGTACGTCAAGAAATGACCAGCATACATAGCTTAAACCCTCCTTATTGCTATTGAAAAAGGTCAAATAACACTGTTCCATATAGAATTTGCTTTTTACTCGTACATGAAAATGCAGTGTATTTATAATATTTTACTCGATGAATCTAAATACATGGGTATGTTAAAATTTAAAATTCATAGCAAACTCTTAATGTTCATTTGTACCATATTTAATAAAATAGCAACAACCAACTCATTTGATAGTAATATAGTATTGGGATATTGTTACTGCTGTGAAAAAGTAGCAGTTACAGTCACAATCACGGCTCCCAAATAGAGGCAAAAGTACCAATTATAGACCAGTTGGCCTTCATTAGTTTCAAAATAAAGCATCTAGTCTCAAAATAAAGTATCTAAATAGTGACCTGATGATGAGCAGTGCACAAAAAATTAAAAACAAAAGGAGAAAAAAACGTGAAAGCGAGTTACTGAATTCGGTCATTAGTCTGTAACAAAGTAGCTGTCGCAATAACGCAATATGAAATTGCGACTATGAAAAAGTAAAAGAACAGTCACATTCGCTGTCATAGCTCGCGAACTGAGTCTGTGACAAAGTAGCTTTCGCAATAATGCAATCGGGACTGTGAAAAAGTATAAGTCGCAATAATGACTGAACTTATCAAAAAACTACAGGGAATAGAAATAAAAAGGGACACCAGATTAGTATCGTTTGATATCAAAGATCTACATATATTCCTCAATACCAATAACGGAAACGTTGAACGTCCTGTTTAGCATGCTTCTCAAAAAGACGAACGATAGAGACATCGCTAAACAAATCACTGACAAATCACCTTAAGAACCACAATCCAGCAAAATTATTTGAAATTAAACAATAATTTATATAGACAAATCAATGGCCTAGGAATGGGTTATCCAACGTCAGCAATACTTATGGAAATATCTGGAGGATCAATACTCGTACATGGAGCATCTTAGAGACAGCCTAGGGGTAACGATATTGGCTAGATACATATGTGAACGACATTATATGCGTACTCACTAAAAATAACTAGAATGATATACTTGAATATCTCAATCAACAACACAAAAATATAAAGTTCGCAATGGAGACGGAAAATGAAAAAAGAATAAATTACCTCGACATGACAATTAAGATGAATGACAATACGAAGACACTGGAATACAAGATTTACAGAAAACCTACAGCCACGGACGCCATAATACACAGCACATCGATGCATCCGCAACAACACAAGAACGCCGCGTTTGAAACCAAACCGGAAGGAACACCATTAGCAAAACAGGGGTACAAGAAAGAAATCAAGACGATATACTATATAGCATCAAATAACGGATACGGACGAGACTTAGTAGACAGAATAAGAAGAGAGTCCAAAAAACCATATCATACAAAGAAGATAACGACAAAAAAACATGGACGACACTAACCTATACTGGGAGTTCGACCTACAAACTGGCGAATTTCTTTAATAAATATAATATCCGCATAGCATTTAAAACATCCAACAATATAGGACAGATACTACAGACGAACACAAATAGCGAAGACCCACTAAAAAAACAAGATGTGTACAAACTAACATCTGCATGTCAATACAGCTACATCGGACAAACTGGACAGGAAATACGAACAAGGTTCCGGAAACACATAAGGGACTACAATAAAAAGACTCTAAAACCAAAAACAACAACAGAGTCAAACTTTGCAAACCACATGTTTAACCAAAAATATGCACCGACACAAATTGACAAAATGGCTGAGGTGTGACGTCGTGTAAATATACTGGAAAATATGGAAATATACAAACAAAAAAACTTCAACAGTAAAATAATAAACGAGCAAATAAACACGGGACCAGACGTAATATTCGAACCGTTGAAATTACTATACGGACGAAAAAACCAGGAAATACGTTGAAACCAAAAACAAACAACACACAACAAATATCGACGACACAAAATCCAAAAAGTGAAAATTACCGATTTTTATCTGCCTGCAGGTACAAACCTGCGGGTTTCTCAAAAGCAGAGCAAAATTCCTTTTCGCGATCACTTCCCGAAAGTTTTAACGCTTCAAGCATACATATCTGGTGACGATCAAAAAATCACTCATCGAAATCAAAAAATATTAATTTTTATTTCCATCAAACATAGCCGACAAGGAGTCGACGTAATTTTCGTGTAGATCATACCTTCTACCCTTCACGATTTGTTGTTAAATTTTCGTATGTAAACGGCCCTTTAAAGTGTCGGCGTGGTAATTAGATATCAAATTTCTCCCCACTCTCGCAAATTTGCGGTCGGACCATACAGAATTTGGTTCTCGAAAGAATGCCGCTGTGTCCGAGTATTACGCGGTGCTTGCTATAATTTGGAAACAGCTGAGATTCTAGTTTGAATCTCAACCGGGTTATTTAAATTCTATATCATAGAAAAACTGTTTTCTAATGCAGTGGTCGCCCCTCGACAGGCAGTGTATTTCTGCCACGAAAAGGCTTTTCATAAATACATTTTAGTATTAAGGAATACCTTTTAGGGCACTGATTTGTTCACGAGGCACATTTAATTGATTTAAGAAAAAAGATATTTTAGTAAATTTGTCCCTTCATTGGAAGGCCAAAACCAGGATATGATGAAAACTTCGTAGCAATTACTTTAACATGCTGAATATGCCGTGCGATCGGGAATGATTAAATTGTCATGAGTTTATGCCTTCTTCGGAAATACATTTTTGAATTATAAATTTAGAAATGATAAGTTGAAGCGATCTCAAACATTTCATGAAGTTGAGACTCTAAATTTAAAATTTTACCCAATTTGTTCCAATAGAGATCGACAAAATGAAGTTTTTTTTGCATTTTTTAAAACTTCCGTTATATAGAAGGTGTTCGTGGTTATTGACCGATCTTGACAATTTTCAATACCAATCTGCTCTGGACAAAGAGTAATGTATGTATCAAGTTTCATTAAGAAAGCTAAATTTTTACTCAAGTTATCGTGACCGCGGACAGACGGACGGTCATACATTCAGGGCTAAATCAATTCCTCCTTTTGGTATACACATACATACATATATGCCTAAATCTATCTTGATTATTTTTCGCTATTACAAACAACCTTTATGCGAACAAAGTTAACACATCTACCCATGTGTATAAATACGCTCGCGTATAAAAAAGGAAAGTTATTAACATTTTGAGCTGTGCTTAACAGTGTGCAAATATTTGATTGAATTTTGATTATTTCTCCGGATTCACTTCCATATAATGCATGAACAAAATTTATTTCTTTATTAAAGCAGAACGTTCAAAAAATTTCAAAAATCAACAGTGTCTTTAGCAACTTGCATTATTTTACACAAGGCGAATTCATTCAAGGTGGTATACTCCACATAAAAGTAAAAAAATTTTATGCAGTTTGAGGTGAAAATGTCAGAGAAACTTAGAACATATTCAATTGAATTTCTTTATAATATTATGTGCTGCTTGTCTTACACAGGTAAACAAAATAACCAATTTGACTATTTTACCGCATACGGCGTAGATAGAACAAGCAATCAGCTGATGGGAATATACCACCTTCTATGAATTCGCCTTGATTTTAAACTGAAATTGAACTGCTTACTCAAAATTCTAAATAAAGTTTGCTGACAGATTTATGGCGTTCATATCCATACATATTTTAAGGAAGTTAATTTTATTTTTTATAACATCTTTAAAAAACGCAATGTTTACAAGTATCACCTCTAACTGTTCAGGTAACTGAAAAAATTTTAAATTTCAAAATATTGAACAAATTGAAAGAAAATAGTGTGTCAATCGATAAAGATATGACAAATCGGGACACTTAAATACATATGCATATGTTTGTACGCCCCGTTTAAAAAAAAAGATATTCCCCGAACATGTTTTCAAAATCGTTACGTATGATCATCGTACCTCTTTCAGTCTCTATAGGTAGCTATGCTTTTAATGATTTCAAATCAAAATTGATGCATTTTTAATGAAAATACCAATTGTGTAAATGTTAAAATAATTTTCATCGTCAAATATGAAAATGGTTGGAATAACTTCTGCTCTTGTTTCTAGCGTTTATACTGAACCTCCTTTTTTTCAACTGAAATTTTCTTTAAACAAGATATACTGCATTTTAAAGTTTGTTTTAATATGTACCTCCGTTGAACCCCTACAATGTTATCCATTTTTTCGGAAGTGTTCTAGAAATCATATTTTCAAAGTCCAAAAAACCAAACTCTACAACTTAAGGCAAGAGCTTAAAATGTTTTATAAGAGTATTGTGAAAATTGTAAGTTCTCTACTAGAAAACCAACCGCCTCAGAAGTCATTCGCCAAAGGCCAACTTCTAGTTTTAGTGCGTGCGGAATTTGTATATATCCGATGGAATTTTACCGTACATTTTAGTTCAAGGTAAACAATCCGCCTTACCTGATTATTGTTTAAACTTTAACTTACAGTTTGCTAAAAAATCTATAAAGTACTAAAGCAATCGAGTTTTCAAGTTATTGAGGAAAGCATTAAATAAAGTATTGCAAATAAAATAAGTTTAAAACTTTAAAAATAGTTAATAGAATAGTTAGAAATAGTTAATCAGTAATTCCAAAACAAATTATAATACAGTTCATTCTACATTTAAAAGCTTATATCTTAAACTTGCAATTGCAATATAAAAATGTCAATTTTCAATGTTTCGATTTGGTAAACATTTGGGTGTTGCATTTTTTTAAATATAAAAATAAATTTAGTTTAAAGGTTAATGGAAGAAAAAGCGGCAAAAAAAAGTTATCAAAATTCGGCGGTAATTTTTAAGCAACTCAAAACTTTAGCAATATTTTACTAAAATTCATAGTAGAATTTTTTTTTTTAAAATTCAGAGTTGAAGCGATGCCATCGCCTTGATGGTTTCTCCGGATTCACTGTTGTAATATTATTTATAGCTATACAAATTGACGTAAATTGACAGTCACAAAATTTTAGGACACAACATTCATTAATTATAATCGGCATGAATTATTTCAGCAAAGAAAGTAACTGAAAAGTAGAGCAAGATGTATTTATGTATGTACATACTTTCTCAAAATAATGCTGTATAGTAATGCTTTCGTAAATGTTTGAAGTACTTGCTAAAACTTGGTTTGAAAGTCGACGAAGTCGTTGAATGCCGCAAAGTTAATGAAATTTTGCTTCGAGCAAATATCTGCACTTGAATTATTGACCATAAAGTAGGTTTGCATGTACATACCTACATATGTATGTATGCAAAAATATAAGTATATTTATAAGTATACCCTGCAAGCCACCTCTAACCAGTTTCCCCTGAAATAAAAAAAAAATTACATACACATTCACACATTTTAAGTCATTTCACCCTCACATTTACACATTTTTTTGAACTGTCGAAAAAATTTCTTAAAGTTAGAGCAGTGATATCTTACTCCAAAAACAATTTCATGTGCTAGAAGGAGCAAAAAAATGAACGACAGTTTTTTAACAAAGTGGGGCACAAGGCGAATTCATTTAAGGTGGTGGTAATAGAGCAACACCAACAACCACAAGAAAATTGTTTTTGCTCTTGGTGGGTGATTGTCAAAATCATTTGATTGATAAAATCAAAACAAACTCATTTCATAAAATAAAAAACAAAAATATTTTCAAAATTTTTATAATTTGTCGGTAACCGTTTTGATTTTAATATTCTCGTTTGTATAAATATGTAAATGTCCTCCCGGATGCAGGACTTTGTTCAACTAAAATCGCGTGAGCCGCTGCATAAAGAAGTTAAAAATACAATATTGAACCAAAAGTAATATTCAAATGCCGGACCCTTTGCTCATGTAACTTTTTGTAGTACGTGCTATGTTGGAAACATTGATTGGAAACATATGATACTGAAGCTTATTTTACTGGATTACTTTGCTTACCATCGTTTGTATCGTGCGCTGTATTTAAAATGAAAGTGGATAAGTGCTTCTTGGAGCATTAAAGAGTGTTAAAGCAATAAGCAATAAGTACAAAATCAAAAAACAAAATTTAATGTGTTTCTGGGTTCGTTATACATACATATGTATGTATGTATATCCTTTTAACATTTAAATAATCAAATTGTTAATTTCCCCAATATCTATAAATTCAATAAAGCCAATATTCATTTTTAAATGCGTATTAGTAATATATTTACCAACAGTAAGTATATGAAGAAGATGTTGAAGATTTTGTGACGCAGGTCATGCAGGCGTGTGCATGACACACGCAATGCAGGGGTTATATTGCCGTATTAGCATAAATTGTAAACGCTACGTACTTTTCAAGCGCGGTGATCTTCTGGTGAGGGCTTTGCATACATTCATAAGTACATATATGTTTTTTATATAATTTAAAGAACTTTTTCCAAAGTGGAGGAAGTTAGATTTCGTAAGGGCAGCGGTTGTGCTCCACATCATTTGCTTTAGTTCCTCGCTCGAAACTTGAAATTCAAATGTTTCAGCACACATATTTTAAAACAATTTTTTTTTTTCATGATTCTTGTCATAAAATAAATATGAAGAGAAAAACAAAACAGCATAAACAAAATTATTAATTTGACAATCGCCCACCAATCACCTGCTTGGCTACTACCACCTGGTAACGAATTCGCCTTGGTGGGGCATGAATAAAATCAGCAATTCAACGTAAGTAGGCTGTGACAATAAAAAATATTTAGAAAAAAGAAAAAATAAAATTTACACATTTCAGATTGTTACTTCGTGCCAGAACAACCAAGGATCACTCTACCTCTTTTGGTAAGTTTTTTTTTTTTTGCATTTTTTTTTTTAAATTCCCAGCTAGGATTTGTTTTACCATTTATTAATTTTATATTTTCTCTTTTTCAGATTTTTGCTGTGCTGTGCTGTGCCACGTTAAATAATTGCTGCTCCACAAACAACTAAGGATCGCTGCTCAACATTTTTTGGTAAGTTTTTTTTTTTGCATTTTTTTTTTTAATTCCAAGATAGGATTTGTTTTACCATTTATTAATTTTATATTTTCTCTTTTTCAGATTTTTGCTGTGCTGTGCTGTGCCACGTTAAATAATTGCTGCTCCACAAACAACTAAGGATCGCTGCTCAACATTTTTTGGTAAGTTTTTTTTTTTGCATTTTTTTTTTAAATTCCCAGCTAGGATTTGTTTTACCATTTATTAATTTTATATTTTCTCTTTTTCAGATTTTTTTTTAATTCTCTTTAACTTCGTATTTTAAAAGTATTATGAATACGTGTACATATGTATAGTTTATTTCTAACCATTAATCTAATGTATTAATATTGTTAATGCTAACTTTCCTATATCAATAATTATAATTTAATGAAATATATGTATACAAATAAGAAATACATACATATAATAAATTTTTTTTTCAATGTACATAAATGTTATGTGGTTGTTAAATATTTTTACAAGAAATAAATGAATGGAAAAAATTATTGTTGAACTGTTTATTTATGTTAACATTAGCTACATATTTACTAGAATACTAACTTGTGCAGATGTTATCACTATCTGTATGTTAACCAGAATGTTAACTTGTGCAGATGTTAACATTAACTGTATGTTAACCGGAATGTTAACTTGTGCAGATGTTATCACTAACTGTATGTTTACCAGAATGTTAACTTGTGAAGATGTTAACATTAACTACATGTTTACTAGAATACTAACTTGTGCAGATGTTCAACATTAGCTACAAGCTCACAAAAACATTAACTCGTACGTACGTTAACACTAACTATATGTTTACCAGAATATTAACTTGGGCAAACGTTAACATTACCTACAAGCTCATCTAAACATTAACCTGTAACGAAGGTAACATTATCTAAAAGTTGACCAAAACATTAACTGATACAAATGGTAGCATTAACTACATTTTTACCATAATATTAGCCGAATAAGGGGAAATAAGAGTAGTCCAGCTATAGTTTAGTGAAATCGAACAATTCTATTAGTGCGAGGGAGACGGCGCGTCACACGTATATGAAAAAGTGGTTAATATTTTCACACAGCTAGAACAAAATTACCTACTTTTTTTACCTGTCTACAAGTGAACGAAACCTACCCGTTAACCAGATTTCTAGCTGGTAGCTGGCTTGCAGGGTATACAGTGATGGAAAAGTATGTACATACTCGTATGTATGTAGATACGGTTGCATCTTTTTGCTGGCAATTTAACCAAAAGGTGTTTTTGGTACGCTCGACTGGCGTTCAAAGTGTTACGGGCTATTAAAGTGCGGTTGGTAGATCAATATAAACCTTTTACGATGGTCGTTACTCTCAAACAGTACATACAAGCATAGCATTCGCTGATTTGCAACAAATATTCCGCTTAACGGCGTCTAATATCTACCTCAAAATCTTCCTCCATAAGGGAACAGGCGTACATAGACCACATACATACTAGGAATTTTGGGTTTTCGAGATTTGGAAAAGAAATCCCGGGACAATCACATACAAAATAATTAATACTACACGCACAAATATACATATTTGGTAATGAAGAAGCACTGCTGCGACTCAACACTTGTTGGTTGGATTGTGGACAATAAGTTAAATGCTCTCTGTAGGACATAGCCTTTATCGCCTCAATACAAAAACTATCAATCTTTTACTAAATCTTCTGATAAATTATATGCCTTTCGATTATTGGACAATTGTGAGCTGCTAGTTAAAACTTGATACAATTTATCTTTGAGACTTTCTGCCTCATCCACTTTAAGCACCTCATTGTTAGTTCTATTAATATCGCTTTCATAATGAGGCTCATTTTCTACAAGAGTGGGATATTCTCCAGCTCATTTATAATGGCAAGAACTAAACAAAGCCTTAAGGGAGTTAACAAGCTGTGTTATTTGTCGATTGTGAACTCTCTAAAGATATTCAGGATTTAAAAAAGGCCGGGATCCCGGGATTTACATGCCTAATACATACATTTTGCAATGTTATTTGAAATGTAAACGAAAGAGTGTTAATTTCACATTTAAAATTGCTAAATTAACAATATTTTTGTAATTTTTATAAGAAATTTATCAAAATTGCATTATAACTTCGGCAGCCGAATTTTGTATTAAATTGTAGCTATAATATGATATCTAAGTACTACAACGGGCTTCTTGAAGATCTTCAGGGGATATTAGCCTCGCCTTAAGAACAAAAGAGTATCATAATGGATCTTTTAGTTCGCAATGTACATATATCACCCTTCGAAATTAATCTTAATCTTAAGTAAATACTACAACGCACAATTTACTATCTTCGTCGTTTGGCACGACGCAATAATATGTATGATTGTGTCTTTTCATGTCGGCGTGGGTTTGTTGTACGCACGCGTTTTGGTGATAGATTAAGGGTATTAGGGATTTGTTGTATTCGTATATATTTACTACTAGCAAATACCCGGCGTGCTCCGCTGCGCCTTTAAAGTATTTTTGGGGGGCATCTCTTATACATTCTGTATGAACAACAGATATAATACAATAACTACCTTCTTAGTCGGAAAAACCTAAAAATATGGATTTTTCGCACCAAAACGCATCCTAGTGGCCGTTGTTAGTAAAAATAAAATGTAGATATAGATTTCTCGAACCCGAAAACACCCAGAAGATGAAACAAAACAAATAACAGCTTGTCGCATGTCAATTTGACCCACTTTGTGTGGTGTATCTTCCACATTAAAATTTATTTAAAATCGTTAGGCATTGTTCCACTTTGTTATCATACAAACCTTTTCTTTTTTCATCTTTTACCACAACAAAAAAAAAATCAACCAAATCGGTTCAGCCGTTCTCAAGTGATGCGGTAACATACATGGGGCATTTCATTTTTATATATATATGTTTTGAATTTCGATCAAATCGGTCTGTACCTAAATACGGATTTTAAAAAATATCTCGACTCCAGCGCCACCTATCGACATTATTTGTATTTATGTTTAGGAGCCTAATAAATGTTGTGAATTTCAATCAAATCGGTCTGTAAATACGGATTTTAGAATAATCTCGACTCCAGCGCTACCAATCGAGTTTATTTTCACACAAAGTATTTATGTTCAGAAGCCTAATAAATGTTTTGAACTTCAATCAAATCGGTTTGTAATTACGGATTTTAGAAATATCTCGACTCCAGCGCCACCTATCGACACAGAGTATTTATGTTTAGGAGCCTAATAAATGTTGTGAATTTCAATCAAATCGGTCTGTAAATGCGGATTTTAGAAATATCTCGACTCCAGGCCACCTCTATGACACGACCAGTGATTATATGCTCTTACTGTAAAAATTTTATTAAAATCGGTTTGGTATTTTGGCGCCTATAAAGGACATACATAAACATTTTTTCTATTTTAAATAGATATATATATTTCCTTTTTGATAGCATTGGTTTTTTTTAGCGTAGTAACACACGCCGGGTATCCGCTAGTTTTGTAAATTAACCAAAATCTCGGATTTGTGAATGCAACATTTCGAAAGTTTCAAAATTTTGATATTGGACCATTATTAACATAGGTTTTTTGTAAATATCTTCGGAACTACATAACCGATTTAAGAGTTTGATATCTCGTTTTGAAAAACATGAAAATAAAATAAAATAAAAAAAAGCAAAATAATAAAAATATGTATGTACGAGTATACATACATATGTCATTGGTGGTGCAATATGAAAATAGGATTTTGCAACGCCCCTCCGCCCGCAGACCGAAAATCAAAAATCAGACTTCACAGTGTCACCCGCCTGAATATTCTGAAGATTCCCTGTAAATTTCATCAAAAGCGGCCCAGCCGTTTTGGAGTCCATACGTTACATACATACACACATCATGTTTTTTATTGTATATAGATTTTTACAACGAATTCGGAATTACACAAGTAAATCGCGAACACAGCCTGTTGTAATATCTGCCTTCGTGTCATTGTAAATAATTGTAAAAATTAAATTGCTAAGATAAACGATAAACTTTAATACACACAAATATATACATATATATTTATTCGACTAATGATTCGACTATTCATCTCTTTTGTTGTTATCGGCTGTGAGAAATTTACAAAAGAAAAACCACATTTACAGCTGGGTCCACCCATTGTATTTGCTTGCACTCTTGTATTTGAAGTGGAACGTATATTTTATTGTTGGATTTTTACCGCATTTGCTCCAAATTTTGCGCAATTGAATCTGACGACGATAGCGAGCAAAAAGAAGATTTCAGTAGCTGAGTTCGAATGTTTATTCTAGCAAAATTAAATTTATTTTATATTAATAATTTAAGCTTCTTAAGGTTCCAGAGGCTGCATTGTAATTATGCTGTTAAACGCTGTATTAACAATCCTGAATCTATTAAGGCTGCTGTGAATAGGGGTAACTAAAAAGTCGTAATTCATAATTTTTTTAAAACTTTAAAATGAATGCGATTGCAATACGACTGTTCTCTTGTCTCTGTCTTTTTTTCTCCTAAGAAATCAAATTCCTGTCTTCCTATTTGTATACTTTATAATAAAAATAAAAATAACTTTTAACGTCTAATGTTTAGCCGCAAGCTGACATTTACGTTTAAATTAAATTTAAATTTAATTGTAATTTTAAAATGTTAATTCTTAATGTATGTTAGTTTTTCCATTTGCCTATTTGTTAACATTAAGTTAACCTTAAGTTTACATAGTATTATGCAAGAACTCAATTTTGTGTAACTACCATCCAGTTGACGTACTATAAAAGACTAAAGGTCTTACAGATACAACCACTTTCATTAAATAAATAAATAAATAAATGAATAAATAAGAAAATTTTAAAAATCATATTCTGAAGGAATATCCACCTTATTTCAATAATTTATAATACAGAAACAGTGAGATTGTGAGTATCAAATTTAATAAAAAAATGTTTTTGCTTAAGCAATTAAATTTTTTGTTTGTTGTTTTCCATTTGAGTTCAAAAATTTTAACGGCGCTTTTGAATTACGCTCGGTTGCAAGAATAGTTGCAGAAAAAAATTCAGTAATTGAAGTGTATAACACTTATTTCTAAGAATTATATGGATAAAAATAATAATATGCGCAAACCTTTTGATATTACACTTTCTAGTTCTTTTCTTTCGACTGACTCTACTAGTTGCTATTCTTCAGGTTGGACGCTGCTCTCGTCCGAGGTCTTAGGGTTGCCGCCATTCTACTGTCGTTCATAGTTGCGTGATCGTCCGTTCCCACATTCGGCCGTTCTGATAGGTTATTTAGATACGGTCTTTGTTGTATTTGGTTCTTCTTGGTTCCCTGGCTTCTGTACATCATACCTCCCGTGATTTAACTTTGCGGTCACTTTGTACGGTCTGGTATTTTGCTTTAAGTTTTAAGCTTCTTCCAAACTGCGTCCTTTTAATTCCCACTTGTAGTTACTTTGCGGTTGTCTTTTCCGGTTAAATGTTTTACGATTTTCGTCTTGGATTTTACTTATATTTACACAAAACTGTAGGTCCCTCCATTTGTGGTATAATATAAAGACGCACACAACAAATGGTAGGATAAGCTCTGCCAAACACTGAGCTATATAGTGTAAGCGCCAAAATTATATAATATACATACATATATTAAAATGAGTTAACTTATTTTTAAGAATTATGTACATATATGGATAAAAATAATAATATGCGCGAACATTTTGATATGACACTTTCTAGTTCTGTTTTACGACTGACTCTACTAGTTGCTATTCTTCTTGATGCACGAAGCAGCAAACTAAAGATGACGTATTCCGGGGTACCGTTACTTGGATTTTGCCGAACTTGACAGATGTAACAGTACCCTTTTGTAAACAAGCCATTTCCTTGCATGTGTTTCACATGATTCAAGTACTTGATAATATTTGCTAATTTCTTTTTGTTTTCTTGTGTATACATATGCATGCTTTCACTTTAATTTAGTTCATTCGATTTTGCCTTTTTATTGTGTAAATATAGAGAAATATTAGAATCAAAGGATCAAACTTTAATTGGCCTACTCTATCAAAAAGTGGCTTAACTCTCTGTTCTCTCATTCTCTACTTCTTCGCTGCGCCATCTTTTCTATTTGGTGCTGCACTGACGTCGGTATTTTTGGGACTGCGTAATCTTGTTATCTATCATTATTGTTCATGATGGACGCTGCTCTCGTCCGAGGTCTTAGGATTGCCGCCCTTCTACCGTCGTGCGTAGTGGCCTGATCGTCCGTTTCCACATAAATATATATAAACCAGTCGTAGAAAAACCTTTGTATCAAGATTGTCCTGCTGTCAAGCCCCCCGCCCGCGATCTTATTTGAATAGAAAACTTCGTTATGAAGGTCCGGATTAACATAATTCAATTCTTTGAAAGTAATTCTTGCTGTTGTTGTTGTTGTAGCGGCTAGCTACGCCCCACTGGGCTGGCGGGCTCCCTCGATCATTATCGTCAAGCTCAACTAGCGAGAGGTCCAGGAAACGAGCCGTTTCAACAGGGTCGGACCATAGGGAGAGAGGTGTTAGCTGAGTGATTGGTGTCGTGCGGAGACTCTCCACATACCAGGCAAGTGTTGGGGGTGTCGGGGTTGATTCTGGATAGGTAGGAGTTTAACCTACTACAATATCCAGATCGGAGTTGAGCCAGAATGACGCGCGTCTTCCGAGGCAGCTGGAGCTCCTCAGCTGCTATAGGTGGTGGTTGGACTCCCAAGACTGCATTCACAGGGCGGGTGTCGATATATTTGTATACCGACTGCCTGCGAATGTCGTCCAGAGATTGTCGGTACGTCCTTGGGTCCAGCGGTAAGCGTACGTAAGCGCAGCATAATTTAAAACCGGCCGGCCAATCGTCTTGTATGTTGCCAACAACGTTTCTTTGTCTTTGCCCCAAGTGCTGCCGGCGTGCGACTTGGTGACCCCCAGGATCTTCGGGTGGTTTACCGTCGGAATGGGGGTCCGCTCCATGTGTATATCGAGCCCGACCTCCTTCGTTCAAGATGTAAATAGGGTCGCCGTGGACTTCGCAGGAGACAGCGCCAAATTCCGTCCTGTAAAGTAGTGAGTAAGCTCTTAGAACACAGGTCATCAATTCCATTGCCGGTAGCCATTATCGTGCAGTCGTCGGCATACAAGACCAGTGTGACTCCCTAAGGCGGGAAGGGGAGTCGCGAGATGTTGAAATGAAAAGAAGCTGCAGCGGACTTCACCACCCTGCGGAACTCGCGCTCGCCAACGCGAACGTCGGTAGGAGCTGGAAGAGCACTGAAGGCGTCTTCAGTAAAATCCTCGAACCGCTCCCAGTCAGCTTTTTAGAAGCTGATGTAGGTGTGGCGGTCAGAGGAAACATAGTTGTTCTGTCAATCGAGAAGATTATGGGTAGGTGCTCTGATGCAAGCGATAGCATAGCCACGTTATGCTATTTATCAGACCCGCGCTAGCTATTGTTAGATCTTTCGATCTGTTGCAACTACCCACTATCCTGGTGGGGGCTTCGTCGTTAATTGTGCAGAATGTCGAATCGTCTATATGCTCTGCCAAAATATTTCCCCTACGATCGTTTGGTAGGCTTGAGAACCAAAGATCGTGATGCGCGTCGAGGTCTCCGACTACCAATCGGTTTTCACCACTGAGGTGCGCACCCATGTCAGGGTGATATCCAGCGGGGCAGCAGGAGACAGGGAGTATGTAAATATTAAATATTTCGATCTCGACATCGCCTGATCGGACAGCAATCCCTTGATTTGCTTTTACACGCTTGAACTAAATTGAATTCAACTTTTTCGTTTTCTGTTTTCTCACAACAACAAATATGAGCGAAAAAGAGAAAATGTCAAAAGCAAACAACAAATCTTGAAAGCAATTGACGGTACGGATGCATGTGTGCTCACCCCGTTACTTCTCACCCTCTCTCTTCTGTGTCAAATCTTTGTCTCTAACCGACTTCAAAAAAGTAGGAGGTCCTCAATTCGTCCGATTTTATTTCTGTTTGCTTTTTTTGTTTGTAACTCCACAACTTTGGGCTCCGTGAATCGATTTCAATCAGCGCAAAGGTATAGCCTAAATGGTAGTATATTGGAAAACTAACGATAATCCCAAATGTTAAAGAGCATATTTAAATTTTTTTTTAATTTAGCTATGGATATTTAGATAACATAAATGTGCAAATATGTATATGTATGTATGTATATAAAAATGTGTTTATGTCAACTAAAATATTAAACTTGCTTTATTTTTTTTCTTTTAGAAATCCTGAGGAGCAAATATAATAATGGATACACCTTATGAGAATCCAGCTTTTATAGGAGATGAGGGTAAATCTGAAAATGGCCACCCAAGACTCTCTCAAAAATCGGATGAAGAAGCGGTAAGGGGTCAGATTGATGATTGAAATATTTTTATTTCTTTTCAGTTTTTCTGCATTGTTTACTCCATAGAGCTCACCTAAAAATAACCCAAATGAAAATGATCGCGCCACCTGGGGCAAAGGAGTCGAGTTCCTTTTTTCTTGCATAGCAATGTCTGTTGGACTCGGAAATGTCTGGCGTTTTCCGTTTACTGCGTTGGAAAATGGTGGCGGAGCTTTCTTGATACCTTACCTGATAGTATTGTTCTTAATCGGCAAACCGATTTATTATCTGGAAATGGCGATTGGGCAGTTTTCAAGTTGTGGATCGGTGAAAGTTTTTAATTTGTGTCCAGCCATGAAAGGTAGGTGCCTACTGCGTCAGTGTAAATGCACAATGTGCAAATATATACATTAGGGTGGGTCGATTTAGCAATCGATATTGTGCCATGGATTTTTCGATAGCTTTTGGCATGAGGAAAAAAAAGTTCCACTACGACATATCCAAAAAATCATTTTCGAGGCGCCAAAATTTCAATTGTTTGATTTTTTTTTTAACGATTTTATTGATGTTTCATAAGCGAAAAATATGGGAATTTATTTTAAAATTCAGATATTTCGTTGCAAATTTTGCTTGGATTCCATTCGACTCATTTTACTTCGGCTAGCTGACGTAGTCGCCATGATCCCTTCGCGGTTTTTATGAATTGCACGTTTAGCTACGCTGGTTAGGAGTTGAACGTACCGCTCGGTACCTTGAATATGGCATGGAATTTTCGGATCGTCTAGCGGTGGAGCTTCATTTTCGTCATCATCAAAATAAGTTTTCAAATGTTCATATGGTATGCTTCTTGTGAATGGTGGTTCTGACAGGTTTTCATCGTCGTCCAAATCAATCATATGAACGTAATCAGTGGCATCAAAATTAATTTTCGGTTTTATGTAGGTACGAATATTGGACGGTTCATATAGGTCGTTACGAAAATGTAAAATTTTTTCCAGTGCATACTTCCGAATATGTTGTCGATCGTCGAAGAGCATGCTGAGCAAAACATTTTCACAATGGGCAAAATATGAATTATTTTCAATTACGGTGTTTACCACCGAACGTAAATTGTTTGGCAAATATTGCGTCCACCGTATGAATTTTCCAACCAAAACACTACCATATACAACCGACTCATAATATTTGATGTTAAAGTACATGGGAACGTACACGTGAATTATGTATCTTGCCAAAATTTTCAAATTTTCGGACGGCTTGCTTGTTGCAACGTAAATACGAAGTATTCTATTGGCTTTTGTGAGCCATCTAGCATGTGATACAGGACCCGGTTTAACATTTGCTAGTTGAGTTGAAACGCGACCATTCGAGACAGCATTAGCAATTTGGTATAGATACTTCACATCCGTTGAAAGTTCTTTCTGTTGATCTTCATCCAACGGTGGAGGCATGTTTTCAAGTGGGATTGCTTCAAAATTCGGAACAACCTAAAAATAATATTGATTATTCAAAATTGATTACAAAATTATGTGGCTTATAGGGAATTTTTTTTTTTTAATTTTGATAAGTACCTGTAGGGTATGGAAATCCTGAATCTCTGTTGCTAACACTCCAGTTGCGGTTCTTGGTCCAGTCGTTTGTGATTTTTCCAATGTATTCCACAAACTTCGAAACGGCAACTCATTGAAATGTAGTAAACAAATCCACCAGTGTAATGGTCTCTTCAGCTGCAATTCAAATCGTCGCAGTATACCTCTCTCCGTACCAGTATTTGTAACTTCACCGTCAGAGCAAATGCCAATTAATTTATCAAGAGGAAGTTCCTTTGCTTGGAAAAATGCATTTAAAGCTGCTTGTTTCGCTTCAGCATTTTCACCTTTGCCTTCCAAGTTAACATAACCAAGTAATTTGGAATTTGGCTCATGAGCGACGACTAAATGCGATTCTTTCTGCATTCTCAAATGGTAAACTTCATCAATTTTTTCTCGAGTCAATGCGTCGTTTTTCCGACCGTCAAATGAAAAAGCTTGCAAGCACCCTTTTTGCCGTTGTCGGATAACTTCCGTTCTAACTTTAGCTCTTTCTCTCTCTATCTTGTTTTTGTCACAGACAACGGTTTGACCACGCTCATCTTTAAATGCAATGTCTTCAAACAAAGCTGATGCTAGACAAGATGCCACTCTGTTTGACACGCCAAATCTGTCACAAATCATTGCAAATTTTGGTATACTGTATCTTGGAGAATAAAGTGATTCGACCGATGTATCAGCCATTTTCATTGCAATATCATCTTGCAATTCTGAAGGAGTTGGTAGATATGTTTCATCAACAGATGATTCAAGTCTTGGTGCGATTGTAGACACTTCGGTTTCTATAGGATCCTCAACATCAGGAATAGTTAATTTTCTTTCATTGTGCTGATCAAACATGAAGCCCTTGAGGTCATCTGGAATTTTACCACAGTTGCAACGATTTGATTTTAGTGAGCATTTGCATTCCGCGATGTAGAATATTTCATTTGTACCATCAACGAATAGTTTAAATTTATGATAATTTTTTCCGCATTTATTCAAATACTTATAGTTGTCAATTAGTGTATTTAGTTTTTTTGTGACGGTTAATCTTTTAACTAGATCAATCTTCAATTTGCCCCGAATTTCTAAAAGTTTATCGACAACTTTTGGTGTGAATGTCTTGTACGAGAACATTTTATTCCCTTTTTTCCACTGGTCGCCCAAAAAAAAGTAATATTTCAAAATATCAAAAGAAGTTGGCAAAGAAATTCCATCTAGTTCGCTTGGTGCACCGAATAGTAGCACATTATGTGAAGGCATGTGTTCTAAAGCCTGTGCTGGTGGTTCTCCCTCTTCTTCCATATTGTGTTCTAAATTTTCTGATGAATTTTTATTTTATGTATTTATATTTATTAAAAACACACTGTCACTAAAGTCGCAAGAAACAAAACATATTACGAGACTCGTTCTACGCCCACCGAGTATCCGATTAAAAGTATACTCGTATTTTTATTAATTGCAACATAGCTTCTAATAAGTAAGAGAACGAACTGTCCTTTAATTTTGGATTTTATGTACTTCAGCTGAAATTCGAACCTGCGAACTCGGCGGCATACCGAGTTATAGCACGCACCGCTAACCTCTGATCCATAAAGGTCACTTATTCATAAGCTTTCCTAAGAAATTGGAAGAGTTCTCCATGCTTTCAATTGATAAAAGCTTTAAAATATCCTTGGGGCCAGTTTTTCAGTGCAAGTATAACTCTGTTTGTCGTTTAAACTAATTTTAAACTCAGTATGCAGTTTTTCAGTAAATTTGAAACGTGGTTTAAACGACCGATATTGCAAGGTTAAACTTAGCTTAACCTATCAGCTGATTGCTGAGTACTTTGTTTAAGTTGCAACAAATTTAATTGATCGCAAGGAAACGGAGTTCAAATTTAAATAGAGTTTTACTAAACTCCTGTAAAAATGACAACGGCGACCTGGTGACTGATGTCCAAAGCATACTTAAATTATGGAGGGAGCACTTCTTCACACTGCTTAATGGAAGCAGCTGCAAACCCGATGGAGAAGATGTTGAACCCGAATCCCCAATCAATGATGATGGACGTGATATACCATCACCCGACCATGACGAAATTCGGAAAGCGATAGCACGGCTGAAGAACAACAAAGCCCCCGGGGCTGACGGGTTACCAGCTGAGTTATTTAAGTACGGCGGAGAGGAGCTGGTTAAGTGCATGCACGAGCTCATCTATAGAATATGGTCGGAAGAACGCATGCCTACTGATTGGAACTTAAGTGTGCTCTGCCCAATCCACAAAAAGGGTGATCCTGCAGTCTGTGCCAATTATCGCGGGATTAGCCTTCTTAACATCGCATATAAGGTTCTGTCGAGTGTTTTGTGTGAAAGACTTAAGCCCACCGTCAATGAACTGATTGGACCTTATCAGTGTGGCTTTAGACCTGGTAAATCTACCACCGACCAGATATTCACAATACGCCAGATCTTGGAAAAGACCCGAGAAAGAAGAATCGACACACACCATCTTTTTGTCGACTTCAAAGCCGCCTTCGACAGCACGAAAAGAAGTTGCCTTTATGCCGCAATGTCTGAATTTGGTATCCCCGCAAAACTTATACGGCTATGTAAAATGACGTTGAGCAACAGCACCAGCTTCGTCAGGATTGGGAAGGACCTCTCCGAGCCGTTTGATACCAAACCATCTTTTATAAGAGTGTGCAATTGCTGACGTACGCCGATGATATTGACATCATCGGCCTTAACAACCGCGCAGTTAGTTCTGCCTTCTCCAAACTGGATAGAGAAGCGAAGCGAATGGGTCTAGAGGTGAACGAGGGCAAGACGAAGTATCTCCTGTCATCAAATAGACAGTCGGCACATTCACGACTGGGATCACAAATCACTGTTGACAGTTATAACTTTGAAAAAGTTGAGAACTTCGTTTACTTAGGAACCAGCATTAACACCAATAACAGCGTCAGCCTTGAAATCCAACGGAGAATCTCTCTTGCCAACAAGTGCTACTTCGGACTAAGTAGGCAATTGCACAGTAAAGTCCTCTCTCGACGGACAAAAACCATACTCTATAAGTCTCTCATCATGCCCGTCCTATTGTATGGTGCAGAAGCATGGACGATGACAACATCAGATGAGAGGGCTCTTGGAGTGTTCGAGAGAAAGATTCTTCGAAAGATTTATGGACCTTTGCGTCTTTGCGACGGCGAATGCCGCGTTCGATGGAACGATGAGCTGTACAATGAAGTAGATATAGTGCAGCGGATTAAGAATCAGCGGCTCCGCTGGCTAGGTCACGTCGTTCGAATGGATGAAATAGCTCCAGCCCTGAAGGTTTTTGACGCGGTACCCGCGGGTGGTAGCAGAGGAAAAGGAAGACCTCCTCTGCGTTGGAAAGACCAAGTGGAAAAAGACTTGGCTATACTTGGGACTTCCAATTGGCGCCAGTTAGCACGAGATAGGGACAGCTGGCGTGCTTTGTTGACCTCGGCCAAAATCGCTTAGGCGGTTAATGCGCCAATTAAGTAAGTAAGTAAGTAAACTCCATTCAAACTAGCACTGAAAAACTGGGCCTCTTAATTTGACAAGCATATCCAACATTTTTGGTGTACGTCTTTAGGGGAATTATTTTCTGCCTTTAGGGAAAATTTTTCGAAAGTCTTGTTGCCTTCCTTCATCAAAAGATTTGTTCCTTTAATTTAATAATTTTCCAAAGAAAATCGAAAAGCTCCCTCAGTTATCGGTAGCAATATATCAGCTGTGAAAATCTAAAGAGCAGAGAAATATAACATATATCTCCCATACAATTCTTCCATTCATAACCGAAGACAGCTATTTTTGACTAGTTTCTTCATTAGTAAGATCAATAGATGTGGTTGGAATATACAGCCCAAATTTAAACCGATCGACAATTAAAAATACTTTTGGTCTAGAATTTCAATACCACAGTTCTTAATTTGCTCCAAAGAAGAACTCAATACCGTGTACATTTTTTAATTGATTTTCGTTCTCAAAGAATTACTCTATCACGATCGGCACATTAAAAAAATAAAAAAATAAAAAGATGACTGTGCGCCTTGTGCCTTTTGACTGGGAAAAATGTAACCGTTGTGCGAATTAAAAGGTACCACATTTGCATATTATCAAATACTAGCCTAAATCCCGCGGCTATGCTCGCGTGAAAATTGGGCATGGCACGATATCTGTATTTCGTTGTTTTCAAGGATATTATTATTCACAATAATAATAAAATGGAATAGTTAAATTGGTAATCGAACTTTTTTTATTGACTTTGAAAATCACATGTTTCCAAGTGCACAATCACAAACTTGAACAAAATACGATCACGAATCGATACGTGAGGGGTCATGTAAATTGGCACCCTCCCTTACCTATAACTAAAAAAAGTGCTCCGTTAGGACCTTTACAGGAATAAACGAAGAACTGTACAAAATTTCGCGTCTTTCCGTGCAGTGGTTCGGACGTTATGCGCGGACATAACGAAAAGGCGTTTCATTTTTATATATAAGAAGAAGAAGATTAAACAAAAATTTGAATGAGATACGGATGACATTCACTGATCCTAATACAACTCTTAATATCGGTTAAGAAGTTTCTTAAATATCGGTTCAGAAGTAATCGAAGCTATCAGAAGGGTTAAGAATATATGTCAAATAAGTATGCGTGGAATATTAAGCTGAACATGCCTAGCCAACCGCCGATAATTTTAACTAGTCTTTAAAAAACCGACTCTAGTCGCTATCAAGAGCAAATATAAATATTCATATTCTACGTTATAAATGTATTTGCATATAAAGATATGTATTAAAATATTTTTTTTTTCTATATACTTTAGATTTAATTTCTCTTCTACTCTAATACAAATTTTTTGTCATCCTAATAATATTTATGTATATATGTATGTATGTACTAGTATGCTACATTAATTGTAAATGTATTGTGTTTGCTAACTTTAAAGGTATTGGCATTGGCCAAGTATTGTCCATTTCATTTGTGACCACCTATTATGTCGCCATTATGGGCATGATTGTACGTTATCTGTTTGAATCATTCAAATCGCCGTTGCCTTGGACAGTATGCGATGATGCATGGAATGAAACCTGTGTCGCATCTGGAACGATACCAACACCAGCATCTATCATTGAATTAACGACGAGAGCATCGTTTTTGGACAGTGACAAATCTGGTGTTGCCAATTTTAGTGGAATGTTTAATAACAACAGTGATATCGTTAGTAACATACATCTTCATACCAAAACCATTTCATCTGCAGAGTTATATTTCATGTAAGTGTACTTTTATTCTGTCGCCATTCAATATGCTTTGTAGTATTTTGTTAACTAACGCATCAAATCAATCATAATAACATAATATATGTACTTACAATATTTCCAAAATGTTCAAAAATGTTTTTATAATCTAATTCTGAGCAGTCATTTTCACCAGTTGTTGTAAAATAGTTGCAAAACTCTTAAACTATTTTAAAGCTTAAACAAAGTTTTTTTTGTTACAATTTTTAGGCTTTATTGATCTATTGTCGAAAAAAGGCAAGTCTTGCTTCACTCTTACGGCCCGACGTTTCTCTAAACACCTTAGCTTCTTCAGGGGCGGCGCATCTTTATTTTCACAAATAAATACAAACATTAATTATAGACAGAAGGAACAACATGACAATTTTATAAATTTACATACTGACAATAAACAACGATTAAAACTTCAGACCTACATTTTGCTCAATACAATATATGTATTGACACTAAAAAAGCTATACCATCCTCCTGTGGTACACTTGTCATACCAATTTTAATTTCATAAACATAACATACATATAAGTGGCCGCAATATCATCTGGGTCTTCCTTCTTGTTAATTGTTTTTTTCCCTTCTCTCAAGTATACGTAAGCTCTCCAGCGTGTATCTAGTTTTTTCTCTCTTTTCGACGTCCAATATTTTAGCATTGTTGTTTTTTTTTTTTTTGATTTTCCAGAGATATTTGGTTAATTTGAAATTTTTATGAGTGCATAACTCTATACTTATTAAAGCTTTCCGCAATTTTACCGCCATTGTCGCCTTAAAAACTAGAAATACAAATTTATTTCATTTTGCAACATCAACCATTGCAGTCCTTCAGCCGAGAAGTCGTGCTGCGTCTAAATAATTGTCTTTATTAGAGCGTGTTTTCTTAAAAGCTTTGTTCCCGAAGCCCAGATGGGTTGTAGGAGTAATGCCGACACTGTCTTATGGACGTGCGTGGAAAAAGATTGGGAAAACTCGCAGCTGCAGAGGCGAAAATAAAGTGCAGAGCATTGATCAATTCAATATTTTGGATTGTTTACCTACATTCTGGGGGTTTTTTTTGTCTTATGTGGTGGGTGGATCAACTTTTCAGGAAGGAAAGGGATACGAATAGATTATTCCAGTGCTATCACAATGGGCTCTTCAATTTTCAGCCTATGTGAAATTTCGCGTTCTTGGACGGTGAACACCACTCTAACCTAAGCTAAACTACTTGTAAATCGAAATTGCTCCCAGTTTTTTTTAACCAAAAGCATATCATTTTAATGAAACATTATGTACTTACATCTGATACATGTATCACTTGTTTTAACCTGGACGAGTTCTCCAGTTATAACCAATTATTTTATTAGCAACGTAAAGTATAAGAGCTTTCCTATAGAAAAACCGACATTGGAAGAGTCAAGCTAAAAACATGTTCCTCTATTGCTGCTAAAAGTGCAATGCTCAAGATATTCACCACGTTTTTCCAGTGACTTCCTCCGTTTTATTTTATTTTTATGTAATTTGTTTGACAAATCGGATGAAGCTCCCATGTCTTTCGCTGAATTTTGTGTCCAAAAAAATTATAATTGGTTTCTTTCCACTTTCCATAGCCTGAACTTGTAATCTCTTGAAATGTTCTTGTCACATTTGAATCAAAATTTCGACAACTAAATAAGAATTAAATCTATAAAAGTTTATGTGTACAATTGGCAGACGTATTGATTTGGGAAGGACAATCCTGAATTTTCACACGATGTACTGTAAATTTTCGATCCCAAAATCAGTAGGCAAATGTACTTATTTTTCGTTCACTTTCGTGAATTGTGAGAAACTTCTTGAATTTTTAAAAAGAAATGACGACGAAAAATTAGTAAAGTTTTTAAAATTTAATGTTTGTATCTCGATTCAAAAATGAAATGAATTTCTCTCACTTCACGGAAACAATTCATAATTTTTATATTAGAGACAAAGATTTAGATTTGCTATATAATAATAATAATCCCAACGGTTTTATCCCTCCATACCCGCCCGACCGACACGAGGGGCGCATCCGCATGACGCACGGATATATAAAAAAAAAATTTTTTTTTTTTCATATACATATGTTGCGCCGAGTCATGAAAGGCAGAGGTTTGTTAAGTGTCGAGATCTAAAACTGTTCAGCTACAGAACAAATGCTCATCAGCTGATCGAATAGTAATATATGTATATGTATGTATGTATTAATTATTGAGAGGATTGAGTATAGTTTTCTTTATGTAAAAAAGTGAGTCTGAAATATCAAAAGAACCGGAGTGAGTGTTAAAATCCTGACACAAACTACGGAGTGGCTCATTTAACTCAAAATTACTTTTACATGGCTTCAGAAAGAGAGGCCGGAAATGTCTTGAAATTCTGGAGAGAACGTTTAGTTTTATTTCGCTAAGAAGAGATGGGCTAGAGATCAAGCCTGTCAGTAACTTGACCAAAAATACAATGCCTAGCATTTCTCTGCGACTAGCAAGTGTAGAAAGATTAATGAGTTTTAAACGACTTATATATGGCGGCAGGTTGTACTGAGAATCCCAACGAAAATTCCTTAAAGCAAAAAGCAGAAATTGTTTTTGAATTGACTCTATTCTGTCGGAATGAACTTGATAGCGCGGGTTCCAAACAACAGATCCATATTCCAGTATAGGCCTCACTAACGTTGTGAACAGAGCCTTCGAGATGTAAGGGTCATTGAATTCTTTTGACCACCGTTTCACAAATGCAAAAACACCCTTGGCTTTGTTAACTGTAACATTTATGTGAAGATTAAAATTAAATTTCGGGTCCATTGTAATTCCAAGATCAACAAAGTTAAACACTTGTTGAATTCATATTATTAATATTTTTTTATTAATTTAACGCTCGCTTAGCTTAGTGTTTGGCAGAGCTTCTCCTACCATTTGTTGAGTGCGTATCTCTTATGTTGTACGACAAATGGAGGGACCTGCGGTTTTATGCCGACTTCGAACGGCAAATGTATGTATGTTATGAGAAACTTTTTCATGGCAGAAATACCCTCTGAGTTTTAGCATTGCCTGCCGAGGGGTGGCCGCTATTAGAATACAACTTTTTCAATAATAAATGTTGTTTTATTTTTAACGCATTTTAAAAATGCTATGGAGTTTTACCGGGATTTATATAAACACATGCAGAAAGAGACCCCTCAGCGCTTATTAACAGATTCATTTAAGAACTGAATACTGGATTTATTCGTCGGTTAATACATATTAAGTTATACAGTACTTATTGTATATAAGAAAGTTGTATATAAGAAAGAAATGGATATAATAAAGGTTTTTACTGCACCGAGCATAGCTATGTTAAAATAATTGTATATAAGAAAAACGCTTTTAAGAAAGAAACGCTTATAAGAAAGGATTATTTAATACCAATCTAAGCGATTCCATATCAGTGTAAACGGATATAAGAAAGCTTTTCTAGCATATGCGACCCGACTAACTACTCATTTGGCTTAAATTCGTTCTGGCAACGCTGTCTTGACATTTCGCTAAAGTAAACAAACAATGTCCGGTCGACAGCGAGTCACAGTCTCATTGAAGACAAAAATTGAAATTATTGATAAGTTTAAGCCTGGTGCTAAGAGGAAGGACTTGCTCCGTATTTATAATATCGCGAAAAGAAGCATTTCAAAAATTATAAAGAGCTCGAACGTGTTCTTGCAAAAACCTTAATAGAAAGCGGGCCAAGAAATCAAAATATGAGTTGATTAACAAAGCAATGTCGAAATGGTTTGCACAAATGGTGGACCAATTCTATTGGAAAGAGCTCAGCAATTTGCAATCAAACTTGGTATTACCGACTTTATTGCCTATGAGGGTTGGCTACAATGTTGGAAGAAAAATGAAAATATTAGCTTCAATACGAATCCAGAGATAGAGAATTAGTTCAAAAGAAAATTTAGCAGTATTTTAAAATATAAAATGTCAAGCTTTTTACCCTTACTTTAGAGCATTGAAAATACATTTAACCTTAGCGTACCTGTTCAAAATTTATTTTTAATTATTTTGTTTTGTACTTTGAATTATCTTTTTTATAAATATAAGTAATAAAAACTTTTTGTTACGTTTTGTTTTGTATACATAGTTATTTTTACTTTGAAATAGTTTATGAAAGAAGTGAAATATTTTTAAATATGGTTTCATTTAGTGAAATAAAGATAGAAAATAAATAGATTTTTGAAAAATGTATAGTCGGATATAAGAAAGTATCTTTCTTTTATGCGTTGTTTGCATAAAAGAAAGAACGCTTATAAGAAAGGATTTCTGTGCATTTTTAAACTTTCTTATATGCAATAAGTACTGTAGGTGATCTCAATATGATTTTTTGTCAAAATCCTGTAAAACAGGGTTTCGCTATGCATTGCGAATATGTACATTCATTTAATTCCCCAAATTTGGGTTTCGGGTTGAAACTTTGTTATTTTAACGCGGAATTTTTTTGCGCGGTTTTTTCCGGAAAATAGGAACGAACTAACAAATGTGAACAGAAATGTGGTGATTTTTACGCAATGTTTTTTACGCGAAGAAATTTCTGTCCCAGTAAACCGCGTTAAAAAGAGATCAACTATACGTATGTAGCCTTAAACAATTTTCTTGCATACTTATATAGTTTATAGTTATTTGCTCAATCCCACATGCCAACGTTGCTGTTGAATGTTTGCAGCGTGGCGTAAATTAATTGAAAGTGAACTCAAAATATAAGTAAATTTTAAAATAAATTGTGAGGAATTTCTTGGATTTGAAAATTACACAATGCGTACATTATTTATATACCTACATACATGATTCAATTATAAAAGGTTCTATACTTACTGTCTGCTAAATTCTGACACTCCTTAACGGGGGTGTGTGCAGAACTCAGTCCACGGGAGGGTTCATATATGAATAAAATGTGATGAATACGCTTTACTTCTTTTTTTTTAATATACGGTAATTTGCCCACGGAGGAAGGGGATTTCAACCCCGAAAACCTCCCGTGTACACGGGCCTGCTCATTTATCTATAGTTGTATTTTGGAAGTACGCAGAAAGGGGGAAAAAAGTGATCCCTTTTTGCGAAAAAGTATTAGAAAAATACTAAGTAATTTACTTATTAAATTAGTGTTTTTAAGTAGTTATTTAATTTTTGTATTAACTAGCTTGTACCTGCGGGATTTTACCCCTCTATTTTATACAAATAAAATATATGGAGATTTAATTGGTAAATAATATAAATAAAAGGTCGAACTTCGAGCCAGCAAAAGCATCAAATTTAAAATGGAATGGTCGCCAAAATCAATATTATACATAAAAATTTAACAAAACTCAATAGTCGGGTTGTGTATAAAAACATAATTCTAGTACTCCATGGTGTTTTCCGAGAAATGCGGTATTAAAAATCCAGAGGTGGTACGGCTACTCTTCCAATAATTTATAGTTCCATGAACATGCAACTGATTTTATATACATCCCATTTGTCGCTATTTTTATAAAAAAAAATCTTATCATTCAATGCAGGCTATAAGCTAAATCTCATTTCGGTATTTAGTTCTTAAAATTTTTTCGGAGCATTTTTATTTTGCTTTTAAACTCTGATCCTCTCAGAACTGAAGAAACTAATAACAGATACAATTGAAAGGATTTATTCCTTCCGATTTGCGGTGATTAGTTTCAATAACAAGGCGCTCTCATAAGATAGGTCGAGTTGTGCGGCCGTTTCTACGCCGGTGGGCAACTGCGATCCTACATTTAACTTACGTGTGTGTGTGTGCGTCTAGCGCAGGAAAAAAAAGGCCGAAGACGTTGGTTTTGCACTTGGGCATGTATACACCAAACGGTCGAGGGAACCTTTAAATAAAAATGTTCAATTAAAAGAATTTCTCTCAACAAATGCAGTTGCTATAACATAGGGGAAACATACATTGACAATTATAACCCGTGCGACGAGTGGGGTACAATATTCTGCAAATAAATATATAGAAGAATCATTGATGTAAACAAAACTGGTATTTACTCACGAGCATCCCGGGCACCAATGTTCAAATAATATCTCACAGAAGGGATCGCTTTCTATGTGTTGTGGTTAATTACACTGGAAATAAAATATATAAGAAGTTTTAATATACAAAATACTACTATTACAAGTGAAAATTGTAGAATATAGAATGTTGCAGGAGCTAAGAAGCCGAATTGCCATGCGGAAACGAGAGGGCTGCTTTATTACACAACTTTTTATTATTGAATCTTGATTTATATAAATATGCATGACTCAATAATAAAAGGTTCTGTAATAAAGCAGCTCACTCTTTCCCGCATGACAAATCGGCTCCTTAACTCATAAAGA
Organism: Philophylla caesio; assembly: GCA_963971545.1. Classification (NCBI taxonomy): domain Eukaryota; kingdom Metazoa; phylum Arthropoda; class Insecta; order Diptera; family Tephritidae; genus Philophylla; species Philophylla caesio. The sequence goes on along the minus strand of OZ020606.1, from coordinate 33,306,124 downwards.
ATGTTGCATATTCTACAGTATTCACTTGTAATAGTAGTATATTGTAAACTTCTTCATACTAAAAAAAGCGTTGGCATTACTGACTCGTTTGTATAATTTATAATATTTTTCACTATTGACATTTGATTTCGCGATTCCGTGAATTCGGGTAAGTTTTACAAAAAATTTATGTAATTTCATAATAATATAGCAATTTTTCAAATATATCTTATAGTTAACCATCAATTATAAAAAGGACTGATGAACAAATTTCGTATATTCCTTCAAATGATAGTGCGTTTGATTGGTCAATATCGTGATGGTATTCAATTTGATTGCGGCACACATTTGCTTTGTGATTCGCCAATTTTTAATCACCTCGATGTGTGTGCACTTTATAAGAACACGCATAAATTTGTTAAAACATGGACCAATGATATGGGATCGCTTTGAAATGGAAAGTGTATTACATGCGCAGCGTAAAAATAAGTCGTGTTGTGGTCGTTTCAAGAAAAATTATAAGAAAACAAATGAAATCTATTTGCCACGCAACAGTCTGCAATATCAATTATTTAATGCTATGGATGTTACTGAATCTATAAGATATCAGTTGAAGCGTTTACAAAAGTGCGAAAACACAAACATATATGAGAGAACTGCTCGATAGTGTTGGCTATATATTGGCTTTTGGCACATCCGCATTTAGTATTCTGCAAGCACAAAATATCGAGGAAGTGGACAATCTTGGATACACGGAAATGAGTAATAATTTACTAAGATTATCATAACAACAATTGTGATTTAACCTTTGAAAAATAATTGTTACCTCACTGCAGGCTCACCTACGCGAACTTCGAAAGTGCAAATGCATGACCAGCAGCGTAGTGTGAAGTCGATTCTCAACAAACCGTTTAGCTGAAGTTCTTGCAGTTACTTGTGTTAACAATTACAACAATTTGAACAATATTTAAATTGACTGATATGTACTTATGTACATACATATGTATATACAATGTCTTTCCCAGTCCTACGGCGTTAATAAATCATTGTCGGTTTGATAACAAAAACTTTGATTTTATTAGGGGGGGGGATGGGGCGGTTGATTTTGTTACAACGACAAAAAACTTGACTGCGCATGCATATTGTTATTGTTTTAAGAACAAAAATATGAGTATTTATAAACATGTTAATATTTGATATCGCATTTCGCAGAATATACATATGTGCAATGAAGTACTGGAATGCTGTTGTTATACACCAGCACGCACCACACAATGGTTGACTTTTTTTTAAATAATTTTTTATTATTTTTTGCCATTAGAAAATAGGATTCATTATTTATAAATTTTATTTGTGTAAAATAGCGCAGGTATAAGCTAGCTAATATATCAATTAAATAAATACTTAAAAAATAGTATTTAAATACATATTTTACTGCGCACTTTTTACCTACCAGTTCGCAAAAAGGGATCACATTATTCCCCCCTTTTGCGTACTTTCAAAATACAACTATAGATTAAGGAGTGTCATAATTTAGCTGTCACTAAGTACAGAACCTTTTATAATTGAATCATGATAAATATGTACATATGTACATCAAAACCTCTTGAAATGAAATGAAGCAATTGTCTTAACCGATGGCATACACTTTGGAGTAAATATTCCTTAATTATATCACACATAAATACTAATGTATGTATAAAAATTTAAAAAGTTCACTATTATATTATAGAAAGTTTTACGTTTAAATTTTTCTGATGCCTTTTTCACCGTTATTGCGTGAGACAATCATAAATCAAAACAATTTAATTAATCAATAAAAATGTACAATGCTCTTCATATCAGAATTAACATACTTACATACATATACATATATATATATGTACATATATATGTTTATATGTACATATCTGCAGAATATTAGTATACAAAACTATGTCAAAATTTTATTTATAAATATTTCTTGATTATATCGGATAAAAGCACAAAATATTTTGTAATATAGCTATGGACCAATCATCATCTAAGTATGTTTTATTAAAAAAAATATTGCAAAACACCAAGATTTGGTTTAAAATCCTTAAAAAATATTTTTTAAATCAAGCCGATTTTGAATACCTAAACAAGCTGGACAATCAAATGTTTTCCTATGTACAGTAGTTTTGTATTTAGTGTTGGAACATCGATTCCTTTCACCATTATATTAGTGACAGATAATTTTTTCAGAGGAAGGAATGTTCTTATTTCTTCACCTAACATACAACTATATTTTTTCCCACAATTCAACTAAATTTATTTAAATGCGCTGCGTAATTGCCAAGGAATCAGGCCCGAGTTTTGATCGTCACGAAAAATCACGCATTTGGGATAATATCTATTGATTCCAAACTAGCACTGTTGTTATACGAAGAGGGGTGTTTCATAAAGCATGAGAAAAGGTGTCTAGAGCTATCAGGTAAATTCACACTATGTACGTTTGCAAGAGGAGGCCAACTGACACTTAAATGCAAAGCGTAGTTATGCCTTGGTGAAGCGGGTCCCACAGCAGTAACTCCTAATCTGCGATGGGTTGCGATTCGACGTCTAGTATGGCATGCACATGCCTATCAATTTGACTTCTTTCCTCCTGAAAAAACTTGAGAATATTCTAAAAGCATATACTAGAGACATTATAACGCCGGTATATATTTTCAAGACGCAATACGTTTACACGAATGGCAGATCAACAGAGACTGCGTTTCATTCACTTGTGTTTAACGTAGAGAGAGCGCTGGAGGACAATGAATATACACTAGGAGTTTTCTTGGATATAAGTGGAGCTTTTAATAACGTTTCAAGAGCGGCTATTTTAAATAGCTTAGAAACGACTAAAGTAGTTCCCGCTATTTGCCAGTGGTTTGAAAAACTACTAAGCTGTAGGAAAATAGGAGCGGGGTGGAACGAAACTAACTTTCCAAGCCAGTTATCGAAGGGACGAGACGCAAGTCGTGCTACTAAAGAAATTTGAAGGACAGGCACCCAAACTAATTGCAAATGTGGATGACATGGCAATAATAGTTTCACGAAAGTTCCTATACACCGTAAGTAACATATTGAATAAAACCCTTAAAGTAATTCACTAATAGGCTACTCAAACAGGCCTGGGAGTGAATGCAGACTGTACGGACTTGATACTCTTCATGAGGAGGTATACAACTCCCACCTGTCGAAGCCGATCGGCACGGAATTATACCCAAGTATCTTGGAGTGGTTTTGACCAGTATATACGCATGCAAAAATAGGCTTGGTTCTACCTGTGGTCTGTTTCGCACCTTAATGCTTTTATGCTACACAGCAATAGTTAGGTGAATATAACTCTACGGCACGTAGGTGTGGTGGGGCGCAACAAGAAAATCCACTTATATCAAAACAATAACCCCGCCTTACAATGTATAACGGGTGCACTGAAAACTACTCCAACGACCGCACTTGAAAATATACTCAGCATATTGCCCATCGACTTTACCGCGGAAAACCCCTGTTGGCGGCAGGCGAGTTTACACAACTCCAACATCAATATACATATACATACATATGTATGTCGATAGTCAAGCGATAAAAGCAATCAGCTCACACCAAATTACGTCCAGATATGAACAAAAAAATTACATACATATATGCACATACTTCTACAAAATAATAGACGACGAGACGAAAAGTGGAGTAATTAGTAGGTGGAATGCATTAACTAATTGCAAGAGTCATGCGCAAGCGAAACGAAGAGACCCATGCTCGATGGGTACTATCGCTGTCACGAAGAGACTGTAGAACGATTATAGGTATTCTGACATGCCATAACTTATTAGCGACACACAGGGTCAAAATGGGAATTAAGGTTATTGACATATGCAGAGAGGTAGGATGAACGCCTCCTATTCCTACATATGTCCGTCGTAGCAAGAACGCTCCTAAACTATTTAGGATCTCCGCAGCTTAATCAGCTTGAAGACGCCGCAGCAATGGGCCTCAATTTTGCCGAAAGCGTTGGCATCCTAAATGATGTCTACTACCGATCCACTTAAGGATAGCTCCGTCTGGTATCGCTAGGGATCAATCGGTCAATGTGTGGCACGTGGTGGTCAGATTAACTTAACCTTACCTATGTCAAATTTTTCGACATGGCCACGTTACACCATTTCGAATGTGTTTTCAAAAGTAATTGTATATTTCGTGAAAAACCTTATCTTATGCCGTGGATAAGAAATGCAGTGAAAAATATATTTCAAGTTTCATATGTACATATGTATGTAAGTACATATGGATGTGCATTAGATTTAAGCACGCTTCCCGGTGAAATTAGAAAAATTCATTTAAGCAAAATTAATTGCAAATAGGGGAAAAATCGAAAACTTATAGAAAAGCACGACAAATATACATAAATGGCATTGAAATACTTTATTAACATGACTTAAAAATCATTTAAATTTAAATTCGAATGTTTAGGCCAAGACGAATTCATAGAAAGTGGTATATTCCCATTAGCTGATTGCTTGTTCTATCTACGCCTTGCAAGTTTCAAAATTACTAATTTGTTTAAATTTTAAATATCTGTTTACGTTCGTGATAGAAAATTCCATGTGTAAGACAAGGCGAATTCATTCAAGGTGGTATACTCCACAAATATGTAAGTAAAAACTTTTTTTATTTCGCGGTGAAAATGTCAGAGAAACTTAGAAAACCAAAAATAAACAAATGGTCGGAATTCCAAGTTTGCCACAAAAAGCAAACGTACTAAGGATTTATAGTAAAAAATTTCAATTGAACTTTCACGAATGTAATGAAATGAAAATAATAGAAATGAAAAATGCAAACAAAATAGTAATTTTGGCACTTTCGCCGCGCAAGGCGAAGGTAGAACAAGCAAACAGCTGATGGGAATATACCACCTTCTATGAATTCGCCTTGGTGTAAGACGAGCTTTTTTCTATAAATAATCAATATGTTGCTTTTTGTGTCAAATTTCGAATTCCGCCCTTTCATTAATTTTTGTTTTTCCAAATTTCTCCGACATTTTCACCGCAATAGACACTCATTTTTTTACTTACATATACATATGTGAAGTATACCACCTTAAATGAATTCGCCTTGGTTTAGGCTGATTGAAAACGTCATAATTATGTATATTCAATTTAAAAAATCAAAATTGTACGGAATGTTTTTCTTTAGTATACATTTCAATTTTGTTGATTTGAATTTCGGAATCTCTTTGAAGTTATGACATTCCTTCATTAAATGTGCCCACATACCCTTTAGAAAGTATAATTTACCAATTTAACTGGTGACAATGGCAATGAATAGTTCAATTGATTTACAGGAAATGATAAATTCTGGATATATATGTACATAGTACATACATACAAATTTGTATTTATTCATTTTCATAAAAAATAACCATTTTCTCAAGTGTGCAATCACTCATTTCTTCCTTCATATGGTGCAAGCACGTTAACAAAAAGTCGTTATTGTAATTTGAAATACTATTCAATATAAGCGCAAGTATTTTTGAATCGAGTTTACTTTTGTCGCACGCTACTTCATTATCGTAAAATATTTTTAAATTTATATACGATTATACTCTTGCACACTTATTAATACGAGTATACGAGTAAGTTACCCAGTAGCGTAAATGGTAAGCAGTGACATCGTCGCTAATGAGAATTTATTGACACAGTCAAAAAAAATAAATTTCGTTTCGTCGGACCATAAAATATTGCGTGATTTTTGGACTGACGAATGCAGGTGTTCTTCGGCAAATTAAATTTTGCGGGTTTGAAGTAATGACACCTTTCTTAGGCTGCTGCCAAAAAGTCTAGCTGCGATCAACTTCAAGATTTAACTCATCTTTAACTTTTTTCGAATTATAAAATGGCCAAATCCACGACTTTCCTCAACCCTGGTCGGAAAAGAACTTTTTTCGTCCGCTTGTTTTGGGATCTTTTGTACACTTTTTTGCATTAGCAATCATTTTGGCGGAACATCTGAGCGAATCTTTAATAAACTAATAGGTTTTACCTTAGCCCATTTTGCAAATTAAATATTTATGAATATGTATTTATTCCAAAGACGCTTGCACCTCTAAAAATTAATAAAAAATCTTTTTGTAGACAAATCATGATAGTGAACTGTTACATACATTTACATTTTTCTGCATGTAAGGTTCTGATATTTCGGGCTGTATCCGCGCCTGGGTAATTGTATAAAAAAACTTTTTTAATTACAGAGTGCTAGTATTTGTGGTTGTGTTTCGGTGTACAAAAATTTTAATGAAATATATTTTTCACGTGTAAAAAAAAATCACTCACTCACCACTCAGCCACTGCTTTTATCTCGAATACATATTGTAAGTGACTACTTCTTGCCAATCGCTACGTGGTTGTCTTTAAAGCAGACATAAGTATGTATGTACGTAGATACACATATGTATACTTATAACCACATTAATATTTATAAGGTAATTGATCTCGAGCGATATACACGCGGGTGCAAGTATTCATATGAACCCACATTTCAAACTTTACACAATATGTATAAGAAACTAAGGAACTTCCACAGTTACTTTACATACATATATGCAATTTTGTAACCCATTTAATTTTATTAAAAAGACTGCAAGTTTACATTCGGTAACAGTTTTCGGTTATTTTTGAGATTTTTTTTTGTCGAGGGTATTGCGTTTTTCCCCATATGCAATTAAATGCTATCATGAAGTATACAATGCGTCAAAAAGTCTCAAAAAGTCTCAAAAATCTGCGATAAATTTACTTACTTGGTATGTGAACTTTACCTGAAAAATTGATTCGGCTACAGAACTTCATAGTTAAACATTGAAAAATGTGTTAAATTATTCTAAATAAACTTAAATGATTTTAGTTTAAGAGCTAATGTGTACATTAAGACATACAAATGAATTAACTTTATGTATTTTTTTGACAAATACAAATCAAAAGTTATTTAATTCACAAATTTATAACAAACAGATATTCAATATACACTCGGCAGAAAAAGTCTGCGTACACGCTTATGTCTTATTTCCATTCGTCCAAATGTAACCTTTTTATACTAATTTTTCGAGCGAAATGCCATTCTATGCTTCATTGCTAGTGTATTACATAATCGCATAACATTTCAAACAATGAAAGTCTAGCAACGACTACTTTACAACAAATACTCATATGGCAGCCCAGAAAAAGTCTGCGTACAAATAGGAAAACGGGAATTCCCCGCTTTATAAGCTAGTTTAAAAGTGTCGGAAAGTTATATTATTACTTGTTTCCGTGAAAGCAACAAATTATAAAAGATTTTAATTATATTCAATCTATTTTCAAATATAAAATATATGTACAACGCCGCCTAAAGGAAAGGAAATAAGCCCCGCTGAAAGGGAAATTATAGTTAAACTTTTTAAAGAAGGAAAACCATATCGTGAAATTGGTGGAATTGTTGGAAGAACACATTCTTCCATACAAAAAGTGGTAAAAAATTACCATGATACCGGTGTTTTTGTTTCACGGCCCCGTTCAGGACGCCCAAATATACTAACGCAACGTGAAACTCGTAACGTTTTGCAAAGTATCCAGCAAAATCCTCGACTTTCAGCGTCCAAAATTGCTGAAAATGTAAAAATTAATTTTAAGAAGACCGTCTGCACTGACACCATTCGCAAAATTTTAAAGAAAGCTGGGTATTATGGTCGTACCGCACGCAGGAAGCCCTTCATATCACAAGTTAACAGGCAAAAGCGAATTTCTTTCGCAGAGGAGTATATAAACAAGCCTCGGGAGTTTTGGGAGAAGGTTATTTTTCCCGATGAGAGCAAGTTTTGCATCTTTGGAATTAAAGGGCGTAAGATTGTATGGCGAAAAAAGGGTACGGCACTCGATAGGATCAACTTGATGCCTACTGTGAAGCATGGTGGTGATGGAGCAATGATATGGGGGTGCATGGCTAGTAAAGGTGTGGGCCATATGCAGTTCATTGAGTCCATTATGGACAAATACGCATACTTAAATGTCTTAAAAACCAATTTAAAGCAAAGCGCGGAAGAATTCGATCTAGGAAATGACTACTACTTCCGGCAGGATAACGACCCGAAGCATACAGCGGAAATAGTTAAGCTTTGGTTGCTCTATAACGTTCCCCATCAGCTTCGAACACCACCACAATCACCAGATTTGAATCCTATAGAGCACCTATGGGGCTCACTGGAACGAAAAATCCGCCAATGCACAATTACCTCGGTGGAAACCTCTAAGCTTGTTGATTCCATGCCAAAACGTCTAGCGGAAGTTTTGAAACGTAGGGGCTATCCGACCTCTTATTAAATTTTTTCAACTTATGTACCGTGTACGCAGACTTTTTCTAATGGACTTTCAAGTAGCGTGCATGTTTTGTTTTGTTTGTAAGTTATTGTTGGAAAATTAGTCCCTTTTATTTTCATAAAACTAATAACTACTTACTATTAAAAGAATTTAAAATAAATTTGGTGTTATAAAAATAATATAGAAGCTTTTTTTTCAAGGATTTATTTTTATTGGCACCTTGTACGCAGACTTTTTCTAAAAAATATTTTGTTAACAAATAGGCTATATCCATCCTTAACAGATTCAAAATGTTTTGGTACTTCTGCAGTAGGAACAAATGCAAGAACTTTGAGTTTTCTCATTTGCATTGAAAAAACTTCATTGGCCATACGATTTGGCCAAAACGAAATTAACAATCTTAAATCTTATAGCAACTCTCGCTTTTCTCGGTCATTTAACAATAAACCAATGGAACTATGTCGTTGCAGCTATCAGTTCCTACGCGAAATTTAAAAGTTTCATTCATGATCCATATGTTGGACCTAGACAGCAATCGAACGTTATCGATAGTGGTCATCATAATAATTCATTAACCATCTAACTTCTTGAACGATATATATAAAGATCCATGTAGGCACAGTTTAATTCCTCCCTTGTTTTATTTAACAATTTTTATTTCTTCAATTTCGTTTTCACAATGTCGAATCTGCCCATTTTGTATTGAAAGGAAAAAGTAAGTCACTCGTAGCATTAATTTTTAGTTATATTTTATTCTGCAAGACATGTTTTAAATTCTTTTTCGTTTACGGTTTCCTTATTTGGCCAATGAACCGGCGTTTTACATACTCGTATGTCCAAATGGGTGGACCTTGTAGTCAAGGGCCTAATCTCCAGACAATCCTGTTCCGGAAAGATTTTGTATTTTTTCAAGTTAATCGAGTCCTATTTAAGAAGAAGATGAAACACGCCCTTTTAATAGCGAAGAACCACACTTGATTAATCTATCCAGTTTGGAGAAGGCAGAACGAACTGCGCGGTTGTTAAGGCCGATGATGTCAATATCATCGGCGTACGTCAGCAATTGCACACTCTTATAAAAGATGGTACCTGACCGATTTAGCTCTGCGGGTCGAAGAAATCGCATGACAAAGAGTCACCCTGTCTGAAATCTCGTTTGGTATCAAACGGCTCAAAGAGGTTCTTCCCAATTCTGACGAAGCTGGCGGTGTTGCTCAACGTCATTTTACATAGCCGTATAAGTTTTGCGAGCTTCCCAAATTTAAACATTGGGGCATATAGGAAACTTCTATTCGCGCTGTCGAAGGCGGCTTTGAAATCGACAAAAAGATGGTGTGTGTCGATTATTCTTTCTCGGGTCTTTTCCAAGATCTGGCGTATTGTGAATATCTGGTCGGTGGTAGATTTACCAGGTCTAAAGGCCGCTGTGGTCGAGTTGGTAGCGGTGCGTGCTATAACTCGATATGCCGGTGAGTTCGAGGTTCGAATCTCAATCAGGGCAAGCAAAATCTTAATCATAGAAAAAGTTTTTTCTAAAGCGGTCACCCCTCGGCAGGCAATGGCAAACCTCCGAGGGTATTTCTGCCATGAAAAAGCTTCTCATTAAATACATCTGCCGTTCGGAGTCGGCACAAAACTGTAGGTCCCTCCATTTGTGGTATAATATAAAGACGCACACCACAAATGGTAGGAGAAGCTCGGCCAAACACTGAGCTATATAGTGTACGCGCCAAAATTATATATAAAGCCACACTGATAAGGGCCAATCAGTTTATTCGGCTTAAGTCTTTCACACAGTACATTTGACAGAACCTTTTACGCGATGTTAAGAAGACTAATCCCGAGATAATTGGCACAGACTGCAGGATCTCCCTTTTTGTGGATTGGGCAAAGCACACTTAAGTTCCATTAAGGCATGCGTTCTTCCGACCATATTCTAGAGATGAGCTCGTGCATGCACTTAACCAGCTCCTCTGCACCGTACTTAAATAACTCAGCTGGTAACCCGTCGGCCCCGGGGGCTTTGTTGTTCTTCAGCCGTGCTATCGCTTTCCGAATTTCGTCATAGTCGGGTGATGGTACATCACGTCCATCATCATTGATTGGGGATTCGAGTTCAACATCTTCTCCAACGTTGTTGCAGCTGCTTCCATTAAGCAGTGTGAAGAAGTGCTCCTTCCATAGTTTAAGTATGCTGTGGACATCAGTCACCAGGTCGCCGTTTTCATTCATTCGCCCCGGTCTTAAACCTTCTGTTAGCCGCCGTACTTTCTGAAAAAAAATTCGGGCGCTTTTCCTGTCGGCCAGCATCTCAAGCTCTTCGCACTTACGCATTTCGGCCTCTCTCTTCCTTCTTCAACTCACGATAACGCTCCCGCACAGCTCGCGTGGCGCCCGATCGCAGTGTGGCCGATTTGGTTTCGTGTCTTAAAATCTGGAGACAGCCACGTAGCTTGGATAATCTTTTTATGCTAGAACCTGGTACTACAGACTACCATGTTTCGGGCCCCGGCGAAGTCAATCAGTCTCAGTCGTGGATACTGAATTTTCCGACTGTAGAACCAAAGATGCCCTCCTTGCCCACCTTGGCATTGAAATCGCCAAGCACGATTCTTATATCGTGGGGGGCACCGCTCATACGTGCGGCCAAGGAGATCGAAGCGATCTTTGGTGGTCCCCTCGTCCTTCTCTTCCGTCGGGACGTGGTCGCAAATCAGGGATATGTTGAGGAATCTCCCCTTGATGCGGATTGTGGCGAGACGCTCGTCCACCGGAGTGAACGACAGTACTTTACGGCGCAGTCTCTCTCCCACCACAAATCCGACACCAAATTTGCGCTCCTTTACATGGCAGCTGTAGTAGATGTCGCAAGGGCCTATAGATTTTTTCCCTTACCCCGTCCATCGCATCTCTTGGATGGCGGTGATGTCAGCCTTCGCTCTGCTGAGGACATCAACCAGCCGGGCAGAGGCACCTTCCCAATTAAGGGTCCGTACATTCCAGGCGCATGCCTTCAAATCATTGTCCTTAATACGTTGGCCGTAGTCGTCGTCGAAAAAAGGGGGGTCTCATCCGAGGCTTTGTTATCGTGTGCATTGGAAGTTGGTTTTTACGTGGCTGGTTCCAAGCCCTGCGCACAACCCATTGCTGGGGTGAAAATTTTAAGTTCGTTTATATAGCGAGCCGCTTGCTCCAAGACAGACGCCCTTTTTCAGTCGCACCTCCTGGTGAACAGACGCTGCGGACTTTAGTGGACCCTATAACCGAATATGTCGGAGTGGCTCCACTAAAGCTCCCACTCTATTAGCCGTGACCCATGGCTCCACACGGGTCGGTTACCGTATCTCGCACATGGGTTGCTCACGTTGCCCAGGGTGCATGAACGTGGACGTAAGAGTAGGGATTGAGTACAGCCGTGCAACTGTAACCGAATACCCAGAAGCACCACTGTACCCCATTGCGTTAAAATTACAGTTTATCGAAAACGTCACATTACCTTTTATTTAAAATACGATGGATTAGTGTTCTGCAACAATATTGATGGACTAATGTCAGCATTAGGTCACAAGCATATATCAAAACATGGGTTCAGTAAGTGATGAGCACTGTGAAAGATTTCATTAAGAAATTTCAGAGTTCGAGAAGCGTTATCACTATTGTTGGAGCCTCCAGAGGAATACTGCCACTACTGAGGAAAGTCAATCGTTCAAAAAAAATAAAAGTTTTTTTAATGTAGAATAACAATTTATGTCACCGCTTCATATAATTAGGAGTAAAATCAATGAATGCGTCTCACTACTAAATTTGACGTGATAGAGCAATTTTATTTTAATTATTCAAATAGTTTATATTAACATAAATACACATACGGTTGCCATACATAAATACACATACGGTTTGTAAAAAGTAATGTGATTTGTGTTTTAATGGATGTTTAATAAAACTAACAGTGAGTTGTAGAATTTTTGCGTACTGATGTACTGAAATTTAGAAAAACAGAATCTGGCAACCCTGCGTACAGACGTCAAAGAAAATCACTACAGCAGCACTTAATTTTTGCATACTTCCCCTGTCCACTGAAAAAAAAAATAGTGACTACATTAAAACTAAAAAATGTGATATAATTTTTCTGACATTTCATTAATTGATAGTTATTTATGCTCGTAGATGTAGAGCCGACACTAAACCAAAGAAATGCCCCTTTATCTAGTGTTAGGGTGAAATTTTCATTTACGCAGCACATTTCAATAACACTACTACAAAATGATCACCATTTTTGTACAAAATATTCGTCCCATGTGCTCAAAAGAATCATTCTCGCAAAGTATACGAGATATTGGTGTTTTCCGGTTGCGGCTTCGGCTACGTACATATATACGTACAAAAACAATTGCGAGCTAAGCTCAAGAAAAAAAGAACAGTGACACTTAGCGGATTCATTTTAATTTTTAACGATATGAGAAAAAGAGAAGATTTTGTTCGCTGAATCTCCCACTCAAAATTTTATTTCCAATTTTTTATCTGACAGAAAGATACTGAGAATTTCATTCCCATTTTGTTTTTGCGAAAACGTTTGGAAGACTTTTTTCCAAATTTGTTTCTTTTCCTTTTTGGTTGTTGTAACAAGTAAACACCAGTTCGGATATACTGTTTGAACCTCTCAGGCTGCTATATAAGACAACAACAACAATATACCAAGGACGGACGTAAAAGAAAAAACACAGACCACAGAAACAGAAAAGGCTAAAATAACGGATTTACACGAGGAGATGGCACAACAACAATCAAAAAGGAAAAACGAACAATACAATCTACCTGTAGCTTACTTAAATACTTACGGAATAACACATCAACATACAACATATCAGTCTTACAAGAGCGAACGCAGATACAGGCAAAATAAGACAAAAAAAATTAAATAAACGAAAATTTACATATGTCTTAAAACGAAAAATGACACTAAAGATGGCACAACGCCGTAACAGTCAAATCAAATTTGACAAGGGATGACGGAAAATCGTTCCAAAACACATATTTGTTTCTTAAGTTATCTTTGGAAACATTTTGTTCTTATATACATACATACATAATTTCCGTTAAGAACATTCACGATAGATATGTTTCTCAATTTCTCTCTTATTGAAAAACTACTGGGACTTAACCCTCTGCGACTGACGTGGTTGTGTGATAGACTCCATTGTACAATAAAAAGCGGTTTGCGCCGATATTTAACTAAAATCGATTCTTGCATTTTCAGTACCTTCTTATTACGTACTCATGAGTAGATTTTTGTGAGAAAAGCGATCTAAGTAAGCGCACGCTTCGGCGTATTAAGGCAGGTGTCTGAGAAACAACCACCTCAGTATTTATGTTATATTTGCGTAGTGTCTGCTAGACAATACGTCAGTGAAATTGTTTTAATATGTTATATTTGCTTATAGTTTCCTTTTGATTGATTCCTTAAACATAAATCCAGGGTCTCACTTTTCTAAGATAACTTCATCTTGATATTTTAAAAGCCGTGACGAGCAGATGCAACAGTGATTGGAGGAAGAAAGCGAGCATGAGCATTAGAATGAGTAAATACTATTATCCTATATACCAAAAAAAAAATAAAGCCATTCTTCTGATTTCTTCTTTTCACTCCAATCAAGAAATAGATCTACTACGATAGCAGATTACACCCAAACAAAAAGAGGAGTAAACGAAGTTGACAAAAAGTGTGCAATATATTCATGTTGCCGTAAAACTCGTCGTTGGCCTATGGCAGTTTTCCAAACACTACTAGATATGATTGGTATTAATAGCTTTGTATTATATCAAATAAGTATCGATACTGAAAGCCAATGTGTGGCTTTTCAATAAATAATTTTTAAAATGAATTGTGGGTTTTTAATTAAAAAAAGGGTAATAAATAGTAATTAAAACCCTTAAACTAAAAACAACATTAATAACCAATAGGTTTTCAAGACGGAATTTGGTAAACATAGGCCGTCGAAATGGTGTCTGATGTACAACCACGTCAGTAGAATTGTGAAAATTAAGTCACGTCAGTCGCAGAGGGTTAAAGCATTATTATGGACAAAACAACCAGAAGTTAAGTGTTGTTGTTTACAATGTACTGATTGTATGTTACTAAGTTTGGATCATTCAACCCTAAAAAAATATGCCTTTACCCCTTCCTGGTAATTGGCTTTGAATATTTTAGTTACGACTACACTATACATTCATGTTCATATGTGTTTTTAATAAAAAATAATTTCACTCGGAAAGTTGAAAACAAGATATTGATTTATTTAAGTTATAAAGAATGTGTAATTTCTAAGTAAATCTTTTTTATGCCTGCCTATTTAGTCAAATATTTTATCATATGTACATTGAAATGTATTTATGTATGTACAATGCACAACTTTATATACCATATATGTAAACGGCTGAGCAGATTTTGATGAAATTTTTAGTGTGTGTTCATGCGATTTGGGAATGGTTTAAATTCACAATTTGGTCCACTGGACAATGTTTTTTTTAATTATTTTTTTATTTATATGTAAGTAGTTGTTGATTTTTAAATGTTTTACATTGGATCCGGCAGACTGCGCTACCATCGCAGTATCAAAAATTAAATAATATTATATTTTAATACTAACACGTTATCAAATGGCTCGATACATAAGTAGCAACGAAGCTATTTGGCGTATTTTTACGTTTCCTATACATGAAAGGGATCCTGCTGTTGTACAGGGTGGCCCAAATGAGGCCTAGTGATGTTAAATACGTGTAAATATTGCAATAACGGTTTTTTTTAAATGATTTATTTTTTTATGTTAAATACATTTTATGGAAATTTAACGTGACTATGTGTGAAATATGACATCAGACAAATGAACACCATTTTGCTCGATACAGGCATTGGCTCTTTTTAGCGCATTTTGCATTACACGGCGTAATCTTTCTGGTTGCAGGCACCGTATTTCGTCTCGAATATTCTGCATGAGCTGTCCAAGTGTCTATGCTTTGTTAACATACACTTTGTCTTTTAAATACCTCCATAAAAAAAATCGGGCGCAGTTAAATCTGGCCAAGGGAAATCTGAATTTCTTGAAATTATGCGTTCACCAAAAATTTCACGCAGCATGTCCATAGTTTGCCTAGCAGTATGCGCAATGGCTCCATCTTGTTGAAACCACAAATTAGGATGCTGCTCCACCATTGGCCGCAAAAAGTTGTCGATCATTGTTCTGGCGTTTCATCCTCATTCTCAAAGAAATATGGGCCGATGATTTTTGTGGCCATAACACCGCACCAAACAGTGCATCTGATTGGGTGTGACTGATGCTGATGTATTGCCCTTGGATTTTTGGAGCCCCACTAAACTTACGTTAAAAAAACGGCGATAAAAAAAGAAAACATAAATTATGTTAAAAAATAAAAAAGTTATTTGTGTTTCACATCAGCTGGTCTTATTTGGGCCACACTGTGCATCTTAAAAACGGACAGCGTGTTTACTTCACAGAACAGACGGCACTACAACAAGCTTTAATGGCACCAAAACCAACTCAAGAATTTTATATATGGCGAAGTGTCAGAAAATTATGCCTTACTATTAATATGCACGTCCAACTTCAATGATCCATTAGCGTCAGAATTCTCTGAACTAATGTTAGACACTGGCAACGTTAAAATTAAATTGTATGAAGATACACAATATATTCGACTTCCAGAGAATTTTTGTAATATCGTGGCTAACAAGGCTGAGTTAATAAATAGCATCTTTCCAGATTCTAAACATAATTATAATAATCCCGGATGGCTGAGAGAGCGAGCTGGAGTTTTTAAATTCACTATATTTACCTGAAATGCCACCATATAATTTACTTCTACCACTGATCTCAATTATTTTTTTTAGATTAAACTATACCATTCAAACGTTTACAATTTCCAAATCGCTTGGCATATGCCATGACTATAAATAAGTCAAAAAGGTCAAAAATGACAATTTGTGGCTTAGATTTAGAAAGCCCGTGCTTGTCTTACGGCCAATTATATGCTGCGCGTTCTAGAGTTGGAAAACGATCGAATTTGTTTGGGTATACGTCTCAAGGATTAACCAAAAATATTGTACATCAAATGGCATTACAATAAATTAAGTTTTTATATATTAAAACATTTATGTTATAAAATAGTTTGAGTGTAAGCTTTTTCACCTTTCATTAAAACAAGTTAAAGTTTTTATTTACGATGCTGCTATTGCCACACTCCACAGATAATATCCGTGCCAGTCGTTTAATTGGCTTAAAATTTCCCGTGACTTCAGAATCATCCGTGTCTATAATCAAAGACATATGTACAATGGCTGCTATTATTCAATCCACAGATTTCATCCGTGAAGTGTGGCAATAAACACAAATATTTTTGTTTAACACAGCTTCTACATTTCACTTCACTCATACAGTATAAACATACTCACACTCTATCGATTGGCCGAATTATGATAATAATATTTTTCGAATTAGACGTGTGTACCGGACAACGTCTGTCGGGTCCGCTAGTATGTTTATACATATACTCGTATATTCACTAGTATGCATCACATTTCTGCACTTATTCAAGAGTAGATAGTTATGTTTGTATATAAAACAATTTGCTTATTCATTTCATTCGCATCTTTAACATTTTTAAGGTATTGGCTTGGGCCAGGCTTTCATGGTTTATCTTTTGTCAACTTATTACGAATCCATTTGCGCACTAATTTCATACTACTTGGTGCAATCATTTCGTAATCCGCTACCATGGTCCTACTGTCGACCGGAGTGGGGTAAGAACTGCATTGATGCAGCTCCTCGTAGTTGGCTCGAAGAAGGCAATCTTGTAGACTCTAGATCGCCTTCGGTTTCCGGTGCAAACTGGAGTATGGTTTACAGTAATCAAACACACGATGATATGAAGGAACGGGTTATTTCAAGTTCGGAATTATATTTTGTGTAAGTTTTACTCATATAGATCTTAAAGGTTATGGGAATCATACTTGTAATAATTTATTAGTGGTTAATTTAATTCTGATTTTGCATACATACTCGTACATACGTACATATATAGCAAGGATGTGTTGCGCGAAAAGGATAATATCGACGATGGAATCGGTTTACCAAACTGGGAGTTGGTGTTGGGTCTTTTTGTTTCTTGGACAACTGTATTCATAGTCATTAGAAAAGGTGTAAAAAGCTCTGGCAAAGCTTCTTATTTCTTGGCACTATTTCCATATGTGATAATGGCAGTTTTACTGGTACGCGCTGTAACTTTACCAGGCTCTGTCGACGGCATAATCTATTTCATCAAGCCCGATTGGGCAAAGATATTGGACCCAAAGGTATGTATACTAAGTGAGATACATGAAAGTTGATTTGTTGCGTACGTACAATGTTCATACACCATGAATTAAATATAATTTTATTATCAGGTGTGGTACGCCGCAGTCACACAATGCTTCTACTCGTTATCTGTTTGCTTCGGTAATATCGTGATGTACGCCTCGTACAATAAGTTTGACCACAACATTCATCGGGACGCGATGATAGTTACAACTTTGGACACTTTCACTTCACTGATTTCGGGTTTCACAATATTTGGCATACTGGGAAATTTAGCATATGAAATCGGTACCGACGACATTGGCACAGTGGTTAAAGGAGGTACTGGTTTGGCTTTCATTTCATATCCAGACGCGATTTCGAAGTTCAAAACCTTACCACAAATATTTTCGGTGATGTTCTTTTTGATGCTCTTCATTCTTGGCATCGGCTCAAATATTGCGATGACATCGTGTACAGTTACAGCGATACGCGACAGCTTTCCACATATTAAACAGTGGCACTGTGCTCTGTCAATATCTGTTGTTAGTTTCATTATTGGATTGGCCTATGTGACACCAGTAAGTAAAAAAAAACTATATGAAGAATATTTTTTTGTAATATATATGTATGTATATGTACATACAAACATACAATGTGCTTGCTTAAATATTTCCAGGGCGGTCAATTTATTTTGACATTGGTGGACTTTTACGGAGCTTCTATGATAGCCTTAATACTGGGCATATTGGAGCTTTATGTTTTGGGTTGGGTATATGGGGTGGATCGTATTTGCAAGGACATCGAATTTATGATTGGACACAAAGTAGGCCGCTATTGGCGATGGTGTTGGGCACTCATTACACCTGGCATTATGACTGCGATTCTGATTTACTTCTATGCATCATACGAATCCCTCACATACAACAATGTTAACTACCCAAATTGGGCCTACGGTAAGCGAATTTTCTCGATTATACTGCTTTATATTTTATAAATTGGTTTTCATAGCACTGGGCTGGACAATTACGGCACTGGGTATTCTGCAAGTGCCATTATGGGCCGTAGTCGCGATTGTGCGTCAGCCTGGTAAAAGTTTGGGTGAAAAAGTTAGTGGTGCCTTCCGCCCTGTTAGCAGTTGGGGTCCAGCGGACCCTCTACTTCGTGAACAATACAATAAAGATCTCGGAAATAAGAACAATTCAGTGAGCACGGGTTGCTGGAACAAAGTCAAAAAAAATTTCTTCGGTTAAACAGTTGTTTACGAGTGCATACACACATACAGTGTTAGTACGTACGTTTGTGATTTTTAAGGCAGGTGCTGTTTAACGCTTGCCAAATTTGTGTATTATAGGTTTAGTAAAAACGGTCGTAAACGATGTAAAAAATCTCTTTTAAAATATCAATGTCCTTAAATATAAGACAAATTGCCAGATTATACATACATTCATATGT
This sequence comes from Philophylla caesio, assembly GCA_963971545.1. Taxonomy (NCBI): domain Eukaryota; kingdom Metazoa; phylum Arthropoda; class Insecta; order Diptera; family Tephritidae; genus Philophylla; species Philophylla caesio. The sequence continues at coordinate 33,286,986 of OZ020606.1, read as the reverse complement.
ACATATATGTATATATTGTACATACCCTGTCGGAAATCAAAGTACTTTAAAAGCAATTTAAAAAGTACCTTTTTTTCTAACCACAAGTGCTTTAAATTCATTCTATTTTCTTGTCATCAACTAACTCTTTTAACATGGCGATGTCCTAGGAGCAAGTCAATTATCCGACTCTGAATTTGATTTCAACCAGTTTCAAATATATTTGAAAAAAGACCATTAAAATTACTTTTTTTGCAACTGCAAAAAAATGTATTTATTTCCAGCTACTTTAAAACTGCTTTTTTTACAACTATTTTTAACTCGATTTGTTTTTAAACTTCTTTATTTTATACCTACTCTTTTCTAACTTTTTAAAAAAGCATTTTAGTTAAGTTTTTATCAAATATATTTACATATTGTATGTATTTTTGTTCAAACTAAGCAAGGAATTCAGTTCATTTTTAACGTAAGTTTACACGTTTTAAATAAAATTTAATTTAGTTTCTTCTGCATACATACTTCGTAAAAAATGATAAAGAAAAACTGAAATATTTTAAGAATCACGTATTTTATGGGCTCGCCCACTGTCTTACCATTCAAAAGCGGATAGAAATTAGCAAAAGCTTTTAATCTTTTTTTCCGTGAGTTTAAGGTTGAAATTTATTACAACGTCATTGGACAAAAGAGCGAAAACCATCTCTTTAGGTTTTCCTTTCATTAGGCACTTCATTCCATTAAGCTATGGAATATATGGGAAAAAGCTTTAGATACATAGATATTTAGAACTTTATGAATATATTAGCTTCTCACGTAAATTGTTTTGTTTTCTTCGTAAATATTTTCGACAAGGGCTGTCAATTCGTCATCTGTTTTTTTTGGAAATTGTAAGCCTTCTGCTGTCGGATGAGAGTTTTTATGAGTACAGTGTATGTACATATGTATATACTATACACATATGTTTCTCTTCACTACAAAAGTTTTTAAATTATTTTGTATTACGCTCATATAAATATACGAGTACGAAGAATTAAATACTCGCACGCTGCATTTGTTTCAAAGCAGTTAATTTCCAACTACTTTAAAATTGGTTAATTTTATAGACTGTCTGCTTTTTTCCGACAGGGTACATACATATCTGTGGACCTTTGACAAACTAGCTTATTTGTCTTTAGAACATGAAATTTCAAGGAAAATTCGATGAGATACATTTACATATGTTCTAGTATATGTATGTATGTACATATGTATAATTATTTAATTTGAAATTTGTATGAGATCTTAGGACAGAAGGGCATACGTGGTATTGACAAAGTTTCACATACATACATACATATGTAAACGTATTAGTTTTAAATTAAAATTTAACTCGTATGATTTTATAAATGCATATATGTATGTAGTTGTAAGTATTTTACTAAAACATGCAGTATTTACGAAATTTATGAAATGCAATGCACAACCTCAATTAAAATTGTCTTATTCAGATGGAGTGTTTTTTTTTTTAATAATTATTCAGAAAAGGCGGTTTATGTAGATTATTACTGGATATATTTCCCAGCTTCAGCATCGAGTATAACGATTCACCATGCTTTGGCGAAACTTTACCGGCAGGTAAGTCCTCCTTATCCACGAACACACGCTAAGTAAGGAAGAGGAAAACGTTACTTAAACTGATATTATTTTTGTTTTATTTGTACACACGTTTACCATGTCCGCTTTGCCCGAGCCACACATAGCAAAAATGCAACACTTGGCATTGTTGATGAGCAGAAAGGTCATAGTGACCCGCTGTGGCGGCGGATTGGGTGAATCTGCGATTGGCGCAATCAAAAGCGACTTCTCATTTAACAAGGAGTGGTTGGGAAACAATGAGCAGGTGTGTCCATCAGGCCCCATTCTCAGAAGGAGTGAGTCAAACTCGGGAATACCATCAGCGCTTATTCCAAACTCTTCTCTTATCTTCCGTTCGTAATCGACAGCGCAATCATTTAGTGGAAAATTGATATTTATGGGTACAAACTGGTTCAATTGTAAATCGGTTTGTGGCACCAGTTTCGACTTGTAATATTTGTACGTTGACTCAGGATCTGCTTTGTCAACATATCGTTCATCACGAAATAAAAATTTCCATTTGCTTAAATCCGAAGTGATGCGAGGAACGGCTTTGCATAAAAAGTTGAGCACGGAACCAACATAGTGTAATTTTTTCGTTTAGGTATAACTACGGTGACCATAAATATGAATCGAAAATGCAGGACAATTTTTCAAATGATATATGTTTATTTACGCAACATTAAAATAATAAAGAAAATATATATAAATATTTTTCAATCCAATTTTAACTTGAAACATAAATCACATTTTCTTCATTGGTATGCATATTTTTTCATATGAGAGTACACAAACTTGTTGTAAATGATAAAATGCTTGTCAAAATAATAGCACCTTGATATTTAAACCATTTTCCCTACAGTTCTTTAATGTTCATAAATTTTGTATAAGGTTTTGTTAATTTTATAACTACAACCATATAAATCCACATTTCAAACCTTATACAAAAGTGATACAAAATTAACAAATTTTCACTAACCACACGTTGCAAATTGCAGTTGGTGTTATCCGCGCATAAAGCGAGTAATTTTTGGTTCACATCAAATTTAGACACTACATTGGAAATTAGAGCTGTTAAAATATCTGACGATTCACCTGACAGTTCCTTTACATCCAATATTTTTATTTGTATCCCCTTTTGCGGCAAGAAGTATCTGACAAGCACCGGACAAATCTTAATGCTGCCATGATTTGAACAATCGGAGAAAATAGAAATAAAATTAACTTCCCGCAAATCAGCTTCGATTTGCTGCAATACGTGTGGTACTAATACATTACACACAACAGCTTCAGTTTTAGTGCGAGCGGATGAATAGTTTTCGTCAAAACATCTTTTAATTAATTTTGATGTGCAATCATTTGAACGAAACGAAAAGTTGTGGTTTACGGTGTGGTACGCCCAAGTACCTTCTTTGATGCTGGTCTTCATTCCCTGGTCATCCATTGTACGTGGTCGCACAAAACTGAGAACGGATTGACTGGTTGAAGCTTCAAAATCAGCCTTACGATGTTTTTGTGATATCAAATGGCGTTTAATATCACATTTACCACAATTAGCAATGGAAAAAACAGCACTGCATTTCAAACATTTCACTTCATTCTCATGTGCAGCCTTTTTTATAAACTCGTACTTCTCTTTCAAATTATTGTTGAAAGTGCATTTTCTATGTGGAGCCATAACGCTACAATAAAAAAAGTATTTAATTGAAGTGTTCAAACAATTTTCTGAAGACTTACCAATTTTGTTTGCTATTTCTTGTTCGATGGTCAATCGTTGCGCAGCATTCACGAAAATTGCATTGCAAGAAACATATGTTCATTAGAAATGGTAGTTATTATCGATAACTGCCTACATTTTGATTAGGAAAGGGCTGCCACCGTACATTTTTAAGTATCGAATAAAATGCGGGACAAAGGCAGGACACTTGGGAAAAAACAGTACATTTTCAGGTTTTTCTGTTTCGAAAAATTACGCAGGACAGAGGTTTGAAAAACAGTACGGTCCTGCAAAAAACAGTACGGATGGTCACCGAAGGTATAACTCATAATTTTAAAGGACTATGCACTTACATATGTACATATGTACTTGTATAACAGTTTCGTTTGATGATAGTTTCTCGATACAACTACTAATTTTTGCGATTAATTCATGCTTGAACATGTTATGGCGCTTAGGACACATTTTGCTTTCTTGAGCATTTCGGAGTTAATACGAGTACAAAAAAAATAAAATCACGCGAATGTATAAATGAAAAAGTTTCAGACGCTCAATGACTGAAAATGGACAAAATGGTAAGAAACGCGGGAAAAGGGCTGGTTATATCTTATTTCTTTTATATCTAAATAACTTTTGTTTCATGACATGTAGGCAGTAAGGCTTTTGACCCTTGTTCCGAAAATATGCAGGCGCTGGTTTTCGCATTGACCAGTATTTCATGGTGTGTAATTGTTTGTGCTTTCAATATTTTTTACTTGAGTTGAAGTTAGAATATACATACATAGGTGTGGCATAGGACTAGACTTCTCCATAAGGTATTTCGTATCGGTAAATCCTCCTTACAATAATCAGCTTTTCCAAATGCCATTTGTTCGACCCCACTGCCTAAAGAAATAGTTGATGACTTAAATTATATAAGAGTTGAAAAAATTAATATTAGTTTAAAGAGGAGAAACAACCCTAACACCCTATAATTTTTAATATCAACTACATATGTACGTTCGTATTTTAGTTTTTTTTCTTCTCTCTTTAACAGTTGATTTAAATAATGTATGCATAAGTCCCATACCCGATTGTGTGTTATTTTCTTTTTATTTAATGAAACATTGGAGGAGTTCCAAGTAGTATTTAAATTTTTTTCGTTGAAGTTTAAGCTTTTAGGTAGCAGCTTTATCCCAAATAGTACTAGTTTTAACGCTCTCTTAAGTACTTTTCATTTGGTACCCATACCGAACTCTGTTGGTGACACTGCAACGAGGTTTATTTACATATATAACCTCTGAAGTTAATACATTTTTTTTAATTCGAAGTGCTGCTTACTACAAAAACACAGATACGAAAAAATTTAAATAATAAAATTGAAAAAACTATGAACTGTCAGTTTAAATTCAATTTAATTCAACAAATTTTCGAAAATGAAAAAAAATTTAAGTTTGAATTTTTAAACTCAAAATTTCGTCATCTTCTTCATTGTGAACGCATTACCAAGAAACTAAAACACAAAAAGTTTAAATTTTTTTTAAATTTTAACTCAAAATCCATAATTACCGCTTCTTTTATTAAATTTTCCATTTCATAGATTTAGAAGCATTTGTTTGTATTTTTGGTTTGTTCACAATTCATCTGTCAAAAAAGAGTTTATCGGCGTTGCCAACTATTCTTTTTTTTGCAATAACCCAACTATTGTGAATGAAAAAAGCATTGAACTGGCAATGCCTCTAGTTCAAATACAATCCAATATAACTTTTCATAAGCCTATATAATTATGTATGTCTCATACTAAATTAGTTTAAATTTCTTGTCAAATAAAACACGCCTATTATAAATGCGAAAGTTAATCAATTATTTTGTTTGTTTGTTACTATTCAACCGATCATAATGAAATTTTGTACACATATTCTCAAGACTATGGTAAACAGATATTTCTGGAACTATGTGCGACGGAGTACTGGAGTTTATACATATGTATATTAAATCAACCCATGCTTATAGAGTAAATTATTTGAAAAGTGCGCGTGACATCTAACATACACATTGAGTTTAAACCCATGTTATGGAGGTAAATTGAATTTATTAGAAAGCTATTTTATTAATTTGGCGTTCACACTATTTAGCTCAGTGTTAAGCAGATCATCCCTACTCTTTGTTGTGTGCGTCTCAAATGGAGGGACTTACAGTTTTATGCCGACTCCGAACGGCAATGTATTTTATGAAAAGCTTTTTCATGGCAGAAATACCCTCGGAGGTTTGCCATTGCCTGCTGAGGGGTGACCTATTTTTTATCATTAAAATTTTACTTACCCTAACTGAGATGCGAACCTCGAACTCAGCGGCATATCGAGTTATAGCACGCACCGCTACCCACTCGATCACAGCGGCAACACAAATGTATAGTAGAGATTTAGGCATGGTATAAAATCGTGGAGTAAAATCCCGAAGTTCCAGAGACATGTGACATTAAAGACTTTATGTGTAAATTGTTGTTTTTTTTATAAGCAAAGGTTTGTTTTCATATACTGAGTTCCTGTACTTCAACACACATAATTCCAGTGATATGCGCTATCTGAAACTCTTCAATGTGAATGGGCGTGGCGATGCCTAGTTCATCAAAAAATTCCAATTTTCTTTATAAGCAGGGGTTGTGCCATAAATAACTCCATACGTGTGGAAGTTGCCATGCCCACTTTACCAATAAACTCTAGTTTTCTCCATAAGCATAGGTTTTGTTTTATACGCATCCGCGTACATACTTTCAGAGAAATGCGCACACTTTTTTCACCTGGATAAAGGTATCCAATGTACTTGCATATATTCTTAATAATGTGATCGGTTGAATAGTTTAGCAGTAAAAGCGTAACAAACAAAAAAATGCTTCTTTCTTTTTTCTCAACTCATTGTTGCTCCCGAACAGCTTGCGTTACGAAACGTAAAGACCGATAAATGTTTCGTTGATTATTGTTCTCAGAGAAGGAATGCAAATGGAGTGGTGAAGTGCGTGCTGTGATTACTGCCAGTCTTGCCATTTTAAATATTATTGTAGTTTTTCACTTTAATGGCCATCACTTCTGCACTTCCTCTTTGACCATATCACTTCGATTTTGAGCGAACCAACAAATATTAGGTTTTATTCATACTTTGAGTTTACACGCTCAAAACTTCTGAATTCAGGCGGAATCACTGAAATTCTATGTGTTGGTGCAGTCATTAAAATTGTATTTGAAAAATATTGCAAATAATTTTATTGATTCATATACATATCAGCGAAAGAAAACAACTTATTATTTTAATTTGATATCACTAATTTACGCCAGAAGCCTCTGAGTGAGAGCTAGAGCAAAAACATTAATGGATATGTACCTATGTACATGTGATATATCCGATACTGATAAAAATGAAATTTTAAATAGATGTGTTGATTTCTATACACCACTATGTAGGCAAATTTAAAAGAGAGTGAATTTCAAAGAAAGCATTTCAACAGCTGTAACAATTTTAGATCAAACTTCTTTATGGAATAGATAAGTTCCATTAATTAAACTTTTTCCTAATCTTATTAAGGACATTTTTTTTGACGATTTCGAAATTGAAAAAAAATATATTTGAAATGCGTTAAGTTTATCTCATAGTAGTTCCAATACAAAAAGAAAACAAAACCGCGAGGAAACTTTTAGTATAAAAAAGCGTGCAAAACACATAAACATCAACAGTTTTATCTTCTTAAGTATCACATTACTCGTTATTTTGCCTAAAATATATATAATTTTAATAAAATTAATAAAGATACAAAATTTATAAACACCTATCGAACCATAACCGCCGAAATGACGTAAGCAACAAATAAACTTTTTTCATCAGAAGGTGGTTTTTAGCTAATTTTCTCCGCAGTTAAGCTTCTCATTTGAATGCAGCTTTATATACAAGCTTTACGTTGTTTTTTCAACAAAACGCGACTATATTTATTAAAATTTATGGATATGTGTAAGTAAAACTTGCTTGAGTATTTGTTCGTGATGCCGGATAAACGGCATTTTAACTCTGGATCGCGTTTCGCTTCATATCTCTTCTCTCGTGTTTAATTTTGCTTTCTGTTTTCGCGTATCACCTGACGAAAGCGATCTCTAGCAGAGTGTGGACGCTCAAAACTTTTAGCGAACTGCAAGAAAGTTATTTGAGCAGGCTTGGTAGTCGAAACGACTAACAATGCATTTTATGTGACATTTAGATTTTGTTGTAAAACAAACCAGTGATATGTTATTAATAACCTACGGACCAGATATTCACAATACGCCAGATTGCCTATATGCCGCAATGTCTGAATTTGGTATGTCGGCATAAATTGTACGGCTATGTAAAATGACGTTGAGCAATGCCACCAGCTTCGTCATGATTGGGAAGGACCTATCCGAACCGTTTGATACCAAATGAGGTTTCAGACAGGGTGACTCTTTGTCGTGCGATTTCTTTAACCTAAGCTGGAGAATATAATTCAAGCCGCAGAGCTAAATCGGTCAGGCACCATCTTTAATAAGAGTGCAATAGCTGGCGTACGCCGACAACATTGACATCGTCGGCCTTAACAACCCCACAGTTAGTTCTGCCTTCTCCAAACTGGATAAAAAAGCGAAGACCAACAACAGCGTCAGCCTCGAAACCCAACGGAGAACATCTCTTGCCAACAAGCTCTACTTCGAGAGAAAGCTTCTCCAAAATATTTATGGACTTTTGCGTCTTTGCGATGGCGAATACCGCGTACGATGAAACGATGAGACAATTGTATTTATTGTAGAGACAATTTTTAACACAACATGGTCGATTAAGTTACGTGTTTTACTATCTGGAGACAGTCACTTAGCCTGGTGGTTATTATTATCCAGTTACCTAGTGTCCCGGCGAAATTGATCAGTCTCAGTTCGATGTCGAAGATTTTTTCGTGGAAACTAAATTGGAGTCACCTAAGGTTTTCTCTACAGGACGTCGTTTGTGCAGAAAGCGGAATTTGTAAAAAAAAATCTTATATATAAAAAAAAATTTAATTATAAAAAAAATTAAAATTAAATAAAAAAAAAAATTTTTTTTCATCCTTAAACAAGTGGACAGTGGGCTGAAATCGAAAAATTCTGGGAGAAACGAAACAATAACATTATTTTCCGTAAAGAGCAGATATGTTCAAGGTTTTTAGTTCGCTGATTTAAAAAATGACGTTGGAATGAAAAAATGCAAAATGGCTGACACGAAATTGGTGACGGATTTTTTGAAAAATTTGTTTTAAGCGCTGAAATTGAGTGTAAGGGGGTTTTTGAGGTCGCTGATTTCAAAAATAATGTCAAAAACAAAATTCATGATGGCTGACACAAAATGGAAGACAGTTTTTCGGAAATAGTTGTTTTAAGAGCTGAAATGAAGTGTAAGGGGCTTTTTGAGTTAGCTCAATCGAAAAATAACGTCAAAAATCTGCGGCGAAAAAAAACAATCTGTAGCACGAATCTGAAACTTTTTCTTGAACAATATAAAACAGTACACTTTTAACAATCTCCTTATTCTATTATTTTAGCAGAATCTAAAGGGATCACAATTTGTTCACACTTTTCACGATCATTTTATGTAAAAGTAATGAAACACGCCAGTAAGTGTGTATCGCAGCATTCAACACAAGTAATTGACTAAACACGTTTGTGTATGTATTTATTGGTCTTTTTAATAACTAAAAAGAAATAAACGTAAAATATGACAAACATACAAAATAATTTACACTTCAAGTACCAATATACATATTACAGAAGCAATTGTACCTACATAAAGTAAAATTATTTTTAATCACTGTTTGAGACCAATGTTAAATATTAATATATTACCATTCAGTAAAAAAAGAAATACATTAAGTAAAAATTAAATACATCACCCATTCCATTTTGAGCGAGGGAGCAGAATTATTTCTTATTTTGATCAAAATGCAATCTTAAATAAATAAAAGCTCAAGTGTGTTACCTTCCAACCTGGACCTAAACTGGTTGCATTTAAAATCTGCAGTGGAAAAGCGTCGACTCAACACTTGTTGATTGGATTGTCGTTAAAATAAGTTAAATTCTCTTTGTAGGAATTAGACTTTATCGCCCCCATTACAAAAATTTCTTTTACCAAACTTGAAGACTTTCTGCCTTCAAGCACCTCTTCGTTAGTACTTTTAACATCGCTTTCATAGTAAGGCTAATTTTCTGGTCAAGGAGGATACTCTGCAGATAACTTATAATGGCAAGGCCAAAACGAATTCTAGGGAGTTCACAAGCCGTGTTATTTATCGAATTTATCGTATTGGTTACCTTAATACAACAGTTGTAAACTTTTTGTTTCTCACGTTAAATTTTCTTAATTCAATATAACTCTGAAAGGTATGTATATTCGATCGGTTGAGGTCATGGTCCAATAAACAGGTAGTATAATGTTAGCAGCTGATTGGAGTTTTTTCTAATACATATGTACATACATACGTGGTTCATAACAAGTCAAACTTTGTTTACAAAACATTTTTTGTTTTCAAAAACAAAATAAACTTTGTTTACAAAACACGTCAACGGGCCTTACCTGGGTCTCACCACAGTCATCCCGCCAAACGCTGGTCGCTGAGTGACTAAATTGCTGCAGGAAGGCCCAGGATGGGCCTCCAGCCGGGCTGATCCTCGGCACGGGTCGTTTGACACCTTGATCCGGCCCTGTAAATAGATAAAAGGGAGGGGGTAGTTGGGCCTGAGTAGGAATTGCAGGTGAGGGGGGGGGGGGGGGGTTTGGAGGGGTCGCTCGACTTAGCCGCCAAAGCGTTACCAGGTGTCACCGCGGGGTGGTGTCAGCCATCGAATGACTGCGCACCTACGAATTAATAACGAACTTAACACATCATTAAGGCCTTAGGGCAAAGCACATTAAGCAGGTACCATAATTAAAGAAAATGCAACCCTGGCGTATATTTTTTGTTTTGTTGTAGTCCATCACTCTTCAAAATAGATATATCAAATTTGACGAGTTTGATAATTCTAAAAGTAAACAAAATGTACGTGATTCTACATTTTTGAAAAATACATTTATTTTCAACGCGAACAGTGCAAGGCGCATCATACTACAACGGATTCTCAGGAAACAAAATTCGGAAAAGATTCTCGTGGTGTACCTTCACATATGCAAAAAATGGTCGCAATGCATCCAATCGTTTGCAGAAAGCGACCTTTTCCCGTTTTTTAGAACACAATGTCTCCTTTCTGAGTATGTACATATGTTTTCCAAATCGCGATAATGAAAAATTTGGATTAAAGAATCTTATTTAGTCCAACTCCCGCGATAAATCTAAGTATAGAGCCTAAGGTATTTTTTACATTTCTTATTTTGGAACTAAACTCTAATTTCATAATTTCTCTCGGTTCTGCTATTTCGAGGTATCCTCAGGAAATCCCTCTTCGATTGAGTTTGAATATGTAAGTGAAGAAGTGTAAGATCGAATAGAACCCTCCAATGCCTCTGTTCAACATGCTCTCACTTCTCCTGTTGTGCTGACGCAACTCAGCCTTTGAGCTTACTTAATTTTTGAGGAGCAACATGAAATTACGGGCCATGAAATGGGAAATAAAAAGTATTATGTATGTATGTTTAAATAAAAAATGCAAGGCAAAGGTTCAATTAGTGGATTACGTGTGTCAAAAACCAAAAAATTTCATTGAATATAATCATGGTGAGTCGGAAAACCTGGCAAATGAATTAAAGTGTGTAAGTAAAATTAATTTATTTAGTTTAATAATATCTAAATTTAATTAAATGCTATATTATTGCAGAAATCAAGAGGTATCTAAACAATTCGATTTTCACAAGGTTTTACAATTATTCGTAGCAAAAACATTTGTGAAATCTCCGAAATGTGCGCAAGAAGTAGTAGAGGCATTTCACTTTGAATCCATTTATACGAACTTTGGTTTAACGAAGCATGGAGATCCGAAACATCAAGTTTTTATTGCTTGCATCCAAGGGAATAACGGTTCATTTTGCATATTTGCTTCAAAAAAAATTATGCTAAAAATTGAAGAAACTATTCTTCCTATGAATAGGACATACATATATAGTAGATGGATGATTTCGAAGTCAGTATTCAATAAATAAGAAATAAACTCAACGTTGGTAAAATCTATGGTTGTTGGTTGTTCATTATTGCCAAGCAATAAGGATAAATATTTCATATAAGTGGAAACAATAGGCATCTTCAAGAAGAAACAATCAAAATGCCCTTACGATATACCATAAAATCCTTGCTCTACCCCTGATACCAGCTACACAAATAAATGCGGTTTTTGGGAACATAAAATAGGAATTGACAAAATGTTAAAATGAAGGTATTAGTTTTGCCTTTGCATACACCACGTTGTAAACATTCTGTAAAAGGGAAAATTATTAGTTTTTAAAATTATAAAAGCGATTGATTTTTAATTTGTTGTTGTTTTTATTTTTGAAGGTGACACCCGAAGTATTTTCGGTTTTCTTAAAAAGAACACGGACTACATCAGCTGTCGGCGTTATTGGCCGCATCATTTAAAAAAATGGAAATTTTTTCAAATTTGTTAAAGCTCTTATTGATGAAGAGTTTAATAAGAGTAGAGATTTTGAGCTTCAAAAAAAACAGAAGATCGTCTATGAGCAAAAATGAAGTCAGATTGAAGAAGCCAGTCATGAACTCTTGTATGGAAATATTACGCCCAAAGAATTTTTGCAAAGAATGGTTTTCGGAAAAAGTAAAATTTGCGTTGACCTAGAACCAGGTGAGGACATATTTGAAACAAATGGACTTCCTTATGACAGTGATAACGAGGATGATAATGATAGCGAGGATGAAAATGATGATGGCGACGAGACTGTTGATGCAAACATAGCAAGTAATTATTTTCGCGAAAGTAATAATAGTGCGATGTGCATAGTGTGTTTAGTTTCAAAGCCAAATATATTATTTTTGCCATGTCGGCATTTAAAAATTTGCTCGAACTGTCATAATGAGCCAAATGTTAGCGCAGCTGAAAACTTTTCCAAATGTCCTCTATGTAGAGCTATAGTTGTTGAAAATTTAACTGTATTTACATAACTTATAGTTCAATATAATTTAAAAATACATGTTTTTCCTTTCAAAATATATTTTCTTAGAGTTCTAAGCATTTTAATTAGAATTGTTAGGTCTTCTTTCATTAGGCGTTATTTCATAATGAAATAAACCCTAACAATTTAGACTTTCTTTCATTTTTATAATTAGGCTTTCCTTCATTTTTAAAGTTAGACGTTCTTTCACTTTCTTGTAAGGCGTTTTTGTTTAGGCATTCTTTCATTTTGAAAAATTAGGCGTTAGTTCGTTAGACCTTTATTCACTGAGCCTTACGAACCTGAATTCTAAGACTATTTTGTTCTTTGTTTCAAGTAGGAAAATCTCTCAAGGAGCATCTTCCTTGATTGCGTCAACGAGTGTCTTTTTGTATTTTAAATCAAATGTTCTAGATCTGTCGGTTTCGTGATATTTTTCTTAAATCTCTCAAAGTCTGTTTTCCTGCGGTTCCTCAAAATTCTTTTGTAGAAGTATTTCCTTTAATATCGAACCTTGTTATTATGTATGTATGTACATATATGTATATAGGGTCTGTTGTAGACTTTCAACAAGTTTATAGAATTTAAAAAAGTCTTCATTGAAACTATACACTTTATTTGTTTAGGATGTCCCGTTTATTCCTTTATAAAAATAATTTCAGTCCAGATATCACAGCCCTGTATTTACAAAAATTGAAAATTTATAAAAAAAAAAAAATTTTGGTTTTATTATAAAATTGTTAACATAACATATAGGTTAAAAAATATATAAAATGTATGGTACGTATTTGTCAATGTGTTGCCCACATAATGTTCCGGGGTAGTATGCTTTCAAGTTTGGCAATTTATTTGAGTAGTCAATGCAAAATATTAACATATGTATGTAGGTTGTATATGTCCAAACATCATCTGTTCACCTATGAAAATTCGTCTTTATGCCCATCTGGTATCATAACGTGCCACAGTTTCTCATAACAGGTTATTTAGAACTTAATATATTCAAAAAGCTTTGAAACGGATATTACAATTTATGCACTGCTTTATCGACGTCAATTGTCGGATGACTCTGTTTCCTTTATTTGAGATAATTTACTTAAGGAGTCATCGACGAACATTCGCAGCGTACACACGCACTTATATCGTTCTGCCGTGATCTTTTTGTTATCGTTGTTTGCGCCTTGCGCTTTTCTACGAGTGCCGTTATATACTTATAAACTTTTCTATTTTTTCTTCGCTTCTGCATACAATCAACCACATTTCACGCATTAGTGTAATTATTTGATTTTGAACTATGGCCACCGGGGCCAATAACCTCGGTAACAATAAGTTTGCCTTATTGTCTCCGACCCCTAGAGCCAAACGAAAAAACCTGAAACTACTGTATTAGACATTTTTCCGGAACTACCAGTTGTTAAAAAAGACGACCCCACTTTCCTGGTCATGAAATCACTTGATGGTGAAAAACCATTGACATCTCTATCTTGTTTTGCTACATACAAAGGAATACAAGCGATCAGCAAGGAAGTTAATAACATAACTGAGCTTCGTGATGGTAGCCTTTTGCTACTAGTCAAAAATAAAAAAATCGCCGAAAAATTTCTAGCTGCCAAGGTGCTGCCTGGAGTCACCAATATCACGGTCAAACTACACGACTCTCTCAACTCAGTCAAAGGAACTATATACGCCCCGATCCTCAATCATTTGTCCGACGAGGACATTGTGGAAGGTCTCAATGAAAATGGTGTTAAACATGCCTACAAATTTTCCAGAATCATTGACGGTTCTAGGAAATACACTGGTGCCATCCTACTAACCTTTGAAAAGTACCACCTTCCCGAAAAAATTGAAGTAGCTTGGAGAACCCTGTCCATCCGTCCTTATTATCCGAATCCCATGCGTTGCAAGGTCTGTCAAATTCTTGGACACACCGCTAAATTTTGTCGAAACACAGCAGCATGCGTCAATTGCAACTCCCCACCTCATTCTCCTACTGAATGCGCTCGTGTTATGTGCGCCAACTGCCTAGCAGATCATCCAGCTTCCTCAAATTTATGTCACAAATTTAAACAAACCAAAGAGATTCTAAAAATAAAAACAATAGACAAATGTAGTATGCGCGATGCAGTCAAAAAATATAATGCTCAACAACCTAGGTCCTCTAATCCCAATTCGTTTGCTAATATTACTAAAGCTACATCCAAAAACATAAATCAATCTACACCCAAAAAAAACAACATCAATTCAAAAAATCTTACGCCTTTAAAAAGTCATTCTTCAACCCACTCCCCTACCCCTCCACCTTTTTCTCCTTTACCCACCCGCAGTCAATATCCTGCAGTTATTCCCAATAATATGAACATCCCCTCTCTCCTCCCACTTCATCAGGAAACTGATTTACCATTATCCACTCTCAACCAATCACCTGTAAATACTCTTATTAATATAAACACCTCCTCTCTTCCCCCACTTCCCCACGAAACTTACGACCCAACCATAGACCCCATACATCCCGTTGTTGAATGTACCATGGATAATTAGACGCATGTCTATACTTCTTATATACATGTCTGACTGTTATCATGTTGTGCCTCCTACAATGGAATATGAACGGTTACTTCAACAATTATATTCAACTAGAAATATTAATTAAACACCATAATCCTTCTGTCATTCTAAATATTAAATGAAACACACCTTCCCCATAACGTTACACCGCACACTCCCAAAGCTTACACTGGACATTTTTACAACCTTCCGCATATTACTTCTAGCAAACAGGGCATAGCCGTGCTTGTCAAGAGAAACATCCCTCATTCAGCCTCCATCCCCCAATCCAATATCTCTTCCCTTGCCATCGAACTTCAAACCTTCAATAAAATTACAATAGTTTGCTCCTACTCTCCTCCTAACCAAATAATCAGCTTAACTGACATAAACAACATCATCCCTTCTTCTAATAATCCTTTCGTTCTGACTGGCGATTTCAACGCGTGGAGCCCACTCTGAGGGTCTTACAGTGTCAACTCAAAAGGGCGAATAATTGAGCATGCCATTCTAGCCTCCAACATCATTATCCTGAACGATGGATCTCCTACTCATTTCTCGACTCATTCATCTTTTACCCACATTGACCTTACCCTTTCATCTGTTTTCCTCTCTTCCAATACTACATGGCACCTCATAGACGATCTTCACGGCAGCGATCACTTTCCGATCTTAACCAAAATTCAAACTTCCCGTCCCCATATCCTATTTAAACCCAGAATATTCTTTAAACCCGACCTAGCAGATTGGACCAAATTTGAAGAGACCTGTGAAACTATTTCCTCTTCAGTTCCTGTATCACACAATGTTAACCAGGAATCTTCAAACATCAAAAAAATCATTCGTTCCGCTGCAAACCAATCCATACCTCTTTCAACAACTAAATCTCTCAAACAAACCCCGTTGTGGAGGAGTAGGGAACTATCGAATTTAAGAGCAAGTAAACAACAGGCCTGGCGTGAATTCAAGTGCAACAGAACCACAACAAATCTAATATTATATAAAAAATATAATGCTCTTTTTCGCCGCTCTGCCAAAAATGCAAAACTTATTTGCTTCCAAAAGTTTACCAGCTCTATCTCTGCTTCTGCTGATACAAAGAAAATCTGGACTGACATCAAGAAACTGACTGGTTTAAGCTCCCACTCTCCTATCACTTCCCTTAAATCCCACCGCGGCAACCTGCTATATCCTGGCGATATAGCATTGGAATTAGCCAATCATTTCTCCAACGTCTCTTCTGACTCAAGCTTCCCCCCTGAATTCCGCTCCAGTAAACTCTCCTTCCTCCACTCTAATACAACATTCCCACATCGTTTATTTTCCTCTGCCAAACTATTAGATGCTAATTTGTCACTTCAGGAACTTAACTGCGCCCTAAAAGCAGTTAAAGGTAAAACTCCTGGTATTGACCATCCCTCCTATCCCGTCTAATCAACCATTACAATAATATCTTTTCTACTGGCAATTATCCCATACTTTGGAAAACGAGCGCTATTATCCCAATACTTAAACCAGGTAAACCTCCCGATGATGTAACCAGCTATCGTCCCATATCTCTTCTTCCCTGTTTAGGTAAACTAATGGAAAAAATAATTGCCTCAAGACTATCCTGGTACATTTATTCAAACAACTGCATACATCACAATCAAGTCGCCTTCAAGAAAGGACATGGAACAATTGACGCCCTGTTACATCTTGACCACTTTATATCCGAATCTTTATCCAGTAAAAATCACATCTCCCTCCTATCCTTAGATTTTGCAAAGGCTTTCGACCGAATTGGCATACAAGTGGTTTTAAGACAATTATACAAGTGGAATGTTGGTCCCAAAATTTTCAACTTCATCAAATCATTTCTGTCCTCCCGCAAGATTAGCGTCCTTATTTCCAGAATCCGTTTCCCCATCCTTCCTCTAGATAACGGCACACCTCAGGGTTCACCTCTATCTGTCATATTGTTCGTCATAGCTTTTGATGAACTCAGCTCTATATTTTCCGGTTTTCCTAACGTTTGCCATCAAATATATGCTGACGATGTATTACTTTTTTCAAAATCATCTAACTTAAGCACAGCTATAAGCTCCTTTTCTGACATTCTATTCCATATTTCCTCATGGTCACTTTCTTCAGGTCCCACAATCTCCTACAATAAATCCAAGCTACTTCATACATATATGCAAAAAACACAATTGTAATATACCCACACTAACTTTTAATAATGTAAATATCTCTTGTACAGATAGCCTTAAGTTTCTAGGTTTAATTTTAGACTCTAAGTACTCATTCAAACAACATTGTTTATACGTTAGAGAAATGTTATTTCTTAAGCTAAATATTGTTAAATATTTATCAAGTAAACGCTCGCTAATCAACTCCGAACTTCTGGTCAACGTTTCAAAGGCTATCATCTTATCGCTTATCAACTATGGGTTAGAAATATACGGACAACACGCTAAAAACAGCCTCAAGCTTTTGGCATCCCCATATCATACGGCCGTCCGTCGGGCCATACGAGCATTCCCTACCTCGCCAGTAAAGAACTTACTCATTGAATCTGGATTTCCCTCCCTAACAGACAACGCAGAGGACAGCATTAAAAAACTCTATGCGAAGCTCCTTCTCACCGCGAATGTCTTCCTAAAAAAAGACTTTCTATCGGCAGTGACTCGAAAAAGAATTCCTAAAATTCCTTCGGCAGTTTACAATTGTTCAACATTTGCGATATCCAATGGACTTCCACTAACATCTTTATCACAGCGGCATAGGCATCATCCTACATGGCTGTTGAGGAGCTCATCATTTCGTAACGAATTAAATCTGCTCTCGAAATCCACCACAACATCAGCAGAGTATCGTGCTCGTTTCTCCGAAGTCGCAGCTTACCTCAAAAATTCAGGTTGGCAGTTAATCTATACAGATGGGTCTAAGGCTAACTACTCCTCCTTCGCCGTTGTCAAAGAAAACGGGGAGGCCATATCCTACGGATTATTATTTCCCTTTTGCTCCATCTTCACAGCAGAAGCAACGGCTATTCTGCAAGCCATACAGTACGCATCAAAAACCAAGGGGAAGTTCACTATATGCACTGATAGTATGTCCTGCTTCAACGCCATAAAAAACTGCAACTTTCCCAACCACATTATTGGAGGGATTAGAAACGTTTTGATTTCTCACCCTCATAAAATCCGTATCATGTGGGTGCCAGGACACTCGCATATATACGGTAATACAAGAGCAGATAACACTGCCAAGGAAATGAGAGTAACTCCTACTACCACCTCAGACATCATCTGTAAAAGCGACGTCTATCGACTTATAAAAGAACTGAGAAAAACCAAACTAATGGAAGATTGGATCCTTTACAGGCATCACTACTCTACAATCAATCACAATTGCACTACACCAACCTACCTATCATGCCTTCCACCCAACATTACCAGACCGTATACTCGTCTAAGAATCGGACATACCATATTATCACACGCACACCTGCTAGAAGGGTGGCACCCTAGCCCGTGCCCATTCTGTAATGCCTCAATCACCATAACCCATTTATTAACTTTCTGTCCTGCACTAGAACAACAAAGAAATCGCCACTTTGCGGAACATGACCCTATGTCATTGCTCTCAAACCCGTCCAAACAAGGCATCTCTATAATTTATAAATTTTTAAAGGATTCTGATCTCCCTTGAAGCTAGCGCTGCGTTTACTTGTAGTTTGTATGATAATTGTATTGTTATATAAGCTTAAATAAAATAAAATAAAATAAAAAAAATAAATTTACTTAAGCTTACACAAAGTGGTAACTGGCGTGCGCTGTGTCGACACTGTGACCCTCCGCCAAAGCTTGTAGGCGCTGTCTACATCTATCATCGAACCATAAACTGAGTGAAGGGCGCCAACCGCATCGGCTATAACAATATTATCAAAATTCTATAAAATAAAAATTGTACAAACAACAACTACACAGTCAAGTAGATATAGCCGCAGAACAGTCGGACTTGATTTGAGTAGGTTGTGGCAGTTTTTTCCAAAAACTATTTGGTCTTAAAGCTCATAAAGTAAAAAAATAATAGCTGAGAAAAATATGCGCTCAGTTGAGATTTGCAAAGGCACCAAGGCGTAGTCGTTAAAGGTGAAGTGCTAACTGATCGAAAAACTAATATACGCGAACTGCAATTAAAAGTAATAAAGAATGTGTCAATGGATTAGCGACAATATTAAATAAATTATTGTTTTATCGAGTTAATATAAAAAATTGGTATTAAAAAAAATAATGAGGTAGACACAAATAGCCTTTTTGGAAATATCGAGCCATAAATGCCAAAAGGACGTAAGCAATAAATACATTTTTTTTAATCAGAAGATGCTTGTGTTGGTTTGTTGTAATTAGGTCGTTCTTGCTGGGTACAAACTAGGCAGGTCGATCCCTGGATAAGTATATTCAAATCCCGGAATTGCAGAAAACAGTGAATTCAATAGTTATTTATTTTTCAAATTTTCTATCATTCGTAAAAATTTCCCTTTAAAGGGCAAAATAAACTTTTTATAGAGTTCACTATCAGTGTTATTTGTCGTATTTCTATAGTCTGCTATTAAAATAATAGTGGAACGTATGGGTGTACTATTTTTTTACTATTTTATGTGGTATTCAGGCAATTAATCAGCAATTAACCGTTTGTAATAAATATGAGAGTTCGGTTTCTTTGTATGTATGTATACGCACAATTTCATTTAACTTTAATTTACATATTTTCAAACAAAAATAAACCTCAAATGATTTAAAACAGAAAGAGCCGATCGAAAAAACACCTTTCAGGGTTGTATTGAAATAAGAAAATTTAACGTGAGTAATAAAAACAACAAGTTTACAACTGTTGTATTACGATAACCTCGGCTTGTGAACTCTCTAGAATTCGTTTTGCCATTGCCATTATACTCGTAAATTAACTGGAGAATATCCTTCTCGAGCAGAAGATAAACCTTACTATGAAAGCGATGTTAATAGAGGTGCTTGAACTGGATA
This sequence comes from Philophylla caesio, assembly GCA_963971545.1. Lineage (NCBI taxonomy): Eukaryota > Metazoa > Arthropoda > Insecta > Diptera > Tephritidae > Philophylla > Philophylla caesio. Next base: position 33,267,009 of record OZ020606.1, on the reverse strand, counting down.
AGGCATAAAGTCTAAAATATAAATAGCATCAAGTTTAAACAATCAGATGACAATTGTCCATTAATCGAAAGGCATATTATTTATCAGAAGGCTTAGTAAAAGAAATTGATAGCGTTTGTAATGAGGCTATGTCCTATAGAGAGCATTTAACTTTTTGTCGACAATCCAACCAACAAGTGCTTCTCCATGCATATTTTAAATGCAAAAAATTTAGATCCAGGTTGGAGGATAACACATTTAAGCCTTTTATTTCTTTAAGATTGCATTTTGATCAGGAATAATTCAGCCACGCTCAAAATTTGTATCATCAAAAATTTATTGATGTATTTCTTTGTTACTGAATCGTAATATATTAATATTTAATAGGGTAGAGGGAGGAGGGAGGAGGCTTCGACATGAGGGAGGCTTCGACTTTTTCAAATCTAGCTTCGTTATTAATGCCTTTGTTCTCATTCCTAGAACAAACAGTTACCAAATTGACTGACGTATTTTATTTATTTTTGAAGTGTGTTCATGTAAAAATTGTGCGTAAGTATTCTTGTGTAATGTGTGCAATCTATAAAGTATTCGTCCGTTTTTTCCTCATTAATATTTTAATAAAATTGTGTTTTGTTGGTTCTAAAGATATTTCAAGTATCATTAATATGTATTTTTCTAAAGAGAAAAATTTGGCATAAGTGCAAAAGCAGGATTCGACAACCTCTCTTGGGAGATTTTGACAAATTGTCTCCCTTCTGTTCTTTTTTACTTAGCAAGCAATATTTTACAGCTATCCGAGCTCCCGGGTTCAAAGCCTGAGAGAAGTCGTTATGAAAAATTAAATTAAAAATAATTTAATTTAATAATCAAAAAGAAGTCTGATGAGGAAATGTGGTGATTTCCGAAATAGTACTATAACTTCAACCATTAAAAACTGTTGTTGTTTTTTCACAAACAAATCTTCCATAAACTGGCCTTGAGCTCAATAAAATTATAAAATATTAACATTTACTAGGCCAACAGAAAAATGAACAAACATTTGTAGACAAGGATGAGCACGCCTTAAAAATGCATATAATATAAAAGTAAAATATTTATACAGAATTTGCAAAATAAAAACACAAACAACAACCACACAAACAAGTTAAATAGCGGCAGATCAGTTGCTCTTGTTTGTAGTTGGTTTGTTTAAGGAAGATGAAATAAACACAACAGCCAACTCGGCTAGCGTAGCACAATAGGTAGTGTATTGGCTCTGCAACTCCGAGCTCCCGAGTTCAAAGCCTGAGAGAAGTGGTTATGAAAAATTAAATTAAAAATAATTTAATTTAATAATCAAAAAGAAGTCTGATGAGGAAATGTGGTGATTTCCGAAATAGTACTATAACTTCAACCATTAAAAACTGTTGTTGTTTTTTCACAAACAAATCTTCCATAAACTGGCCTTGAGCTCAATAAAATTAAAAAATGCTATCAAGATATTTATATTTTATATTTATAAAAAAAAAGTTTCCGGAGAAAATCATAGACGAAGATAATATGAAAAAAGCAATCGAGGAGATAAAACAAAAGAAAGAAACACCAACAAGCGCTGCTCGAAAATATGGCTTCAAGCGTACAACACTATTATCTCGAATTTCAAAAGAGCAAACAAGTATGGGGACTGCTAAATATTTTCAGTCGAAGTTTTCTTCGGAAAAAGTACTTACAGCTACGAAAGAAAAGGAATTAACGCTTTACTTCAAAAAGTGTTCAAATCTATATCATGGATTGACGTCTGACTTGGCTTGACTGTTCGTTTTCGAGTTTTATTTCGACATACAAAATAAAACATCCAGCAAGTTGGGACAAAGAAAAACACGCTGGAATTGATTGGCTAAAATGTTTTATGCACCGAAATAAAGAAATTTGTCTACGCAAGCCTGAAAATATTAGCATATCACGCCTTTTTGGATTTTCTAACGAAGCTGTTTCTTAATTTTTTTTAAACCTGAAAAAGGTATACGAATTATACAACTTTTCCTCTGAGTGAATATACAACATAGATGAGACTAGAATAAGTACGGTGTTGGATTCTCCAAAAGTAAGCTTTGTTCCGATTTGTTGTTGCAAATAAACTTCATGTAAGTATATACATATGTATAAATTTACAGGTTATAGCGGAAAAAGGAAAACGAACCGTTTCTCAAGTCGCATCCGCAGAGCGGGGATGTTTAGTTGCATAGGTAGGAATTGGAATTGGAACTGGAAATCATATTCCACCGATCTACGTTTTTCCTCGCAAGCGAATGAATCCAAATTTTCTTTATGCTTATTGTCTTTCACACCGCATACGTCACACAAACTTCAACCACTTGATGTATCGGTGTTTGGACATTTCAAGAAATATAGGAAACATATACAATTCTTGTTAAATTGACATGATTCCTCATTATGTCTACAAGGCGTTGAGATCTTTCCTGTGGTATTGATTGGCATGCCCGGAGAACCACAGCCCACAGTTCATTATTATTTTTCGGTTGTGCAAACCTTGCGGCCTTTTCAAGGTCGGTCCAATGGTTTTAGGGTTGACTTTAGGAGATTGAGTTTGCCACGTCCATTTAAGTGGCATTTCTTTTTCAGAAAATGAAAGAACAACATCTTTCTTTATTTTTATGTACTCTTTCTGGCCCATAATAGTTATTTTTTCCAAAATATAGAGGCACCACACCATGATAAAAGAAGCAGCCCTATATAAGGCCCTTATATGAACTTCTTGCATAAAGGTTGTGTTCTCGGGGACGTCTCCTTACTGTAGTATACAACATGGAACTTTAAGTTATCCAAAATTTCGACAGCACACATTGTAGTATGAGTCTTCGATTAATTTATAAATTGTCGTACGGATGTTTAGGATAATTTCTGCTTACCACCCACTTTTTACAGATTTATTTTGATAAGTTCACGCATTTGAATCATTATTGACTGAACAACCAACTATTCAAGCTAAACATAGAGTAAGACAAGTCATAAAACTTGCTTTTTATTACAAAAAATCAAATATTTTCACTTGAAGTGTAATTTTGTTGCTTTTTTTGTTCGGCGCTACTATTTCACTACTCGCCTTTAATGCCGTACACCACAGAGCCTACCTCTTAAACATTTAAACCATAAGCGTTGAACGGTTCAAAATTTTGATGAAGTTAATAAATTGTATGCCTTTCGATTAATAGACAATTGTGAGCTGCTCGTTAAAACTTGATGCAATTTATCTTTGAGACTTTCTGCCCTATCAACTTCAGGCACCTCGTTGTTAGTTCTATTAACATCGCTTTCACAATGAGGCCCATTTTCTACTCGAAAGGGATTGGGAACTCTCTAAAGGCATTATTTGACCCTTGATTTTTAAGAATGATACAAAATTTTAACAGTAAATGCCTACTAAAATCTCTTGTATTCTACAATTCTGGAATTTGAATAGACTTATCCCGGGATATCCGGGAGCTAAAAAAGGCCGGGATTTACATGCATATACTGCATATACATAAACCATATACAAGCGGCAGGCTCATCGCCGTCTAGCAAACAATGCAGCACAATTCTAATGTTATCTTACCGCTTTGCCTTTCGATCACCAAAAAGGATAGGCTTGGGCCAAAAATATCTATATATCGAATTATCGATATTTAAAAAGAAAATTGTGGATACTTACTTCGATATTTTTAATCTCAATATTCAATATTTATTTCCGAATATCAAATTTGTATGAAATTCGATATTTTTTAAGTTCTCTAAAAGCTCAATTTGATTTGATTTGAACGTAACTGTGCCTTTAGAGTTTGTGAGCACAAAAAAACAACCAAGCCTATAGAGTTTGGGGTGAATTTTCGTCATAACACACCTGTTCTCTCTGAAATTTCTTTAAAATATTTAACTAAAGTTAATTAAAATATTCAAGCTTCCACATCAAAGAGAATGTACGTCTGATGTTTATATCCGCCGAATACTAGTTGGATGAAAATTTTAAAATGAAACCATTGTATAAAACATTTTGATACTAATAATAATTAAACTTAGCTTTACTCCCTTATAGTTACTTAAATATGTATTTTAATGATACCTTTCTAATAATTGACAATTTTATTGACTTCTAAGCCAGTTTATGGAAGATTTTGTGTCAAAAAAAAGTAAGAGAAGCTAAATTCGGGCGAAACCGATTTTTATATACCCTTGTGATGTATTTTTGTATAGTCGGTGCCCATAATTTCATAAAAATCCCGTTTCTTTATTTCAAATCGCTGCTAGTATTAAACTTTACTCAATTTCTTCCAATAAATACTGAAAAACGAAGTTTTTGCATTTTTCAAAATTGTTTTCAAATATGGTCCGATGTAAAAAATTATTGACAGTGATGCTAGTGATATCAAGGACGTTTTTCAAAATTTCAAAAAATCATGTTTCTTAATCTACCATCTCTCTAAATACCAAATTTTAATTAATATGTTCCAATAGATAAAGAAAAAACGAAATTTATGCATTTTTCGATGATAACAGTGATATTAAAGAAAATTTGTTCACCATATTTTATGACGACGATGGGCAACGCCCATTTTTAAAAATTACATCAATACCTAATTTTTTAGTTCAAAATCGCTCCAAATACAGAATTTCACTCAATTTGTTTTAATACATCCCGAAAAAATGAAGTTTTTGCATTTTCTAAAACTTCCGTTATATGGGAGATGGGCGTGGTTATGATCCGATTTCAGAAATTTTCTACGGTAATAATAGCGATGTCAAGGAAAATATGCCACCAAATTATGTGACGATAACTAATACTGTTATTGAGATACAGAAAATTTTTCATAAGTGGGTGTTTATCGGAGAGCCTCGTAGTGCCACCCTAATATGATGGCATAACATACATATGTACATACATAGTTAAGCTCATTTTACTTTTCAACATTTGTTCTCTCTAACTAAAAAAGTGATTTGAAATACTGTTAGTTATCTAAGCTCCTGGAATGTATTCAAGCAAGCATATGTATACACACCCTTTTGAACACACATACATTCATATTTTAAGCAAGTAGTATAAATAGTATGTACACTAAGTTTTTTCCGCACTCTCTACTTTTGGTTTGCGTTCAATAAAGACAACTGTACAGTCAAGACAAATTAGTCTCCTGGCTTCAAACATTGGTGACCCCGACGTGATCACATTCGGTGACACGTTAGACACAAACAAAAACTGAGTAACGCATTTTTGCGCGTTAGTCGAGAATCATAGGCAGAATCACAGTTTGCCAAATCGTATGATTTCACCGTTCACTTAAACACGGTTTTGCAAGTTTCGTTTGGCTACTAAAACAAAAACAAAAAAAAAACCCAAAATGCTTACCGATCAAGACGTGCTTTTGGGTGATAATCCGCCACAACGAACTACTTTTCTAAAAAGAAAGTGTGACGCTATATTTCGACAAATCGTGGCTTTGAAACCGCCCAGAATAGCTTGGAAGAAGAAAATCCTGATGAGCTAGAGACAAGCAGCCGGGCTGATTTCCTCGCCATCTATGTCTCCATAAAAGCAGCAATCACTCGCGAACTAAAGTCGCAACGGATAGAGCCACATGCTCATTCTTCTACCGCAGTATTTTCTCCACATGATTCCCAGTCAGTACTTGTATTAAAGCAGAATAAATCGCGTTTGCCCGATCTTCAGCTGCCAACATTCACAGGTGCTTTCACGGAGTGGCCAAACTTCATTTCCATGTTTCAAACTGTGGTTGATAATGAGTCAGAGCTCACAAAAATAGAAAAATTTCAGCACCTGCGAACCTGTTTAAAGGGCAGCGCCTTAGATGTCATTCGCTCACTGGAAATACGCGAAAGCAATTACGACAAGGCTATGAGTTTACTTAAATGTCGCTTTGATAATAAGAGACTTATTTTTCAGGCTCACATTCGCGAATTATTTGAACTTAAAGGTGCAGAAGCCAACACTGTGGGAAGCCTTCGCGTCCTTGTTGACAAATTCACGTCTCACATTCGAGCGCTTCAGACCTTAGGGAGCAAGATACAAATTGCCGACTGTTTACTTATCCTTATCATGGCTCAAAGGCTGGATTCATCTACGCAAACAAAGTGGGAAGAATCAATAGCATGCAGCAACATTCCTACGTGGGAGAGTATGGAAACATTTCTAGAGAAGAGATGTCAAACATTGGAGAGCATTAATTTCGCTACGGTACAGAAAACACCTAGCGCTCAGGTGAGCAAAATTCAGTATCAGAAAAAATCTCTTGTAGTTTGTAAATCCACGCACAAAGCGTGTATATTTTGCAAAAAGGAAGACCATTCTATTTACACGTGCCCGTCATTTATTAAACTCACTCCGGCAATACGTTGGAAAGAGGCAAAAAAGGCCAGCCTTTGTTTGAATTGCTTAAAATACGGGCATCAAGCTCAACAGTGTAAATATTCTCATTGTCGTCGTTGCATATCTCAGCACCATACTCTCTTACATTTCGTTCCGGAAAAACAGTCAACCTCTGAATGCACGCCCGATGAGAAATATGAGTCAGCTCTACCGTCTACGCAAGCAACAACACTTGTGTCAAGGTCTAACAATATTTCACCAGACTCACCAACCGAAAGCGTACTTATCGCAACTGCAGTCATATTGGTCAAAAATAGAAGTGGCTCATATATTCCGTGTCGCCCTGTATTGGATTCGGCTTCGCAGTTAAATTTTGTAACATCCAGGTTTGCTAACCAAGTAAATTTGAAAATGTCAAAATTTTCGTACATGGTCTCCGGCATCGGCGAATCAGATCTTAAAATTAGCCACTGCGCTAACATAACACTAAAGTCTATGCATAATGACTACTCAACGAGTATTACAGCAGCGGTTACTCCTACCATTACCGACAGTCAACCTAATTTTTCCTTTGCTACATTCGACTGGAACCTACCTACAAATATTAAACTTGCTGATTCATTGTTTCATATATCTCAGCGTGTTGATATGTTGCTTGGGGCTGGTATATTCTTTGACCTATTATGTGTTGGGCAAATTCGGTTAAAAAATATGCCATACGTTTTGCAAAAAACCCGTTTAGGTTGGGTTGTTTCAGGTGGGCAGAAAAAATTATCAACCTCTTCACAGCTCGCCACTGCGTTAATCAGTATAGAAGAACAACAACAATCGTTAAGCCAAATAGTTCGCTCATTCTGGGAAACAGACAACTGCTTTGAACCTATTGCAAAAGCCACAAGGGAAGAGATGGAGTGTGAGGAGCATTTTAAAAACAACTGTCATCGCTTAGATACTGGAGAGTACTCTGTTCGTTTACCACTAAAGTATAGTCTCGACTTACTTGGAGATTCATATGAGCAAGCACTGAGACGTTTTCTATCTCTGGAGCGCCGACTTCAGCGCAATATTGCAGTAAAGGCTCAATATTCAGCTTTCATTAAAGAGTATGCTCAACTAAAGCACATGTCTCTTGTTGAGCACCCAATTACAAATACAAAGGTTTATTATTTACCGCATCACTGTGTCTTCAAAAGCGACAGTACAACAACAAAACTTCGTGTTGTGTTTGATGGCTCAGCTGTTAGCTCTTCTGGATACTCGCTCAATGAAATTTTGATGTCTGGGCCGACGATTCAAGCCAAGCTTGCTGATATTCTCATTCGTTTTCGTTCTCATCCGGTAGCTGTAAGTGGTGACATATGTAAAATGTATAGGTGCGTTCGTGTTACATCTCCTGATGACTATTTGCAATGTATTCTGTGGAGAGACGATCCAAACAGCGAAATTAAAACCTTTAAACTCGAAACAGTCACTTATGGCACGAAGCCGGCGTCATTTCTTGCTATACGTACAATGCATCAGCTAGCCGTTAATGAGAAAAAATCATATCCTCTTGGGTCTCAAATTGTTTTACGCGACTTTTATGTCGACGATTTGATCACCGGTGCAAAGACTGTTGACGATGCCAGAAATATTGTCACCCAAACATCTCAGTTGTTGGCGAAAGGTAACTTTCAAATTCGAAAATGGTGCTCAAGTCACAAAGATGTGCTCTCACATATAGCTGACAAGAATAAAGAATGTCTTTTAAAATTTGATGACGGAAGCGACATTACGAAAGCACTTGGCCTTTTATGGAATCCTCAAACAGACACATTTCTATTTTCGTTCTCGTTAGAAAAGCCGCCTCGAAAAATTACAAAACGTTTTGTGCTCTCTATTATAGCGCGCTTCTATGATCCACTTGGCTTGATAGGACCAACAATTTGTAAGGCAAAAATATTTTTGCAGCGACTATGGATAGCAAAGGTTGATTGGGATGAGAGTTTGCCTCTTTCCCTTCATACTGCTTGGCAGCAGCTATATAATGAACTTGAGTCAGTTAAAGGTTTTTGTTTTCCTCGTTTTGTTTCTATGCCAAACGCTACAAGCGAGGTACATGCATTTTGTGATGCTAGCATATCAGCGTATGGAGTATGTGTGTACATACGTTCGGTCAATAAATACAATGTACATACTTCTCTTCTCTGCTCCAAATCTCGTGTCGCTCCGCTCAAAGCCATCACCATACCCAAACTGGAGCTATGTGCGGCCACACTACTTGCACAAGTCGTGAAAACAATTTCAAAGCTCGACCTTTTCGATTGCAAGTTTTACTGCTGGTCTGATTCCAGTATAGTTCTGTCATGGCTGAAGGAGGAACCCTTACGCTTTAATGTGTTTGTTGCTAATCGTGTAAGCAGCATTCAACAACTTACAAAGGGAATGGAATGGCGTTATGTTCCATCAGCACTCAACCCAGCAGATGTATTATCTAGAGGGGCAACCGCCACGGAGCTGCTCAAATCATCATTATGGATACATGGTCCATCGTTTTTATCTCAACCATCATCCACCTGGCCAACGAGCTGTACGCAAATAAATAGTTTACCTGAGATGCGTAAAAGCATATTACTTTCAACGCAAACAGTTTCTGATTCGTCTACTGACTGCAAGTACATAAACTCATTCAATACAATGCAACGTATTTATGGCTATGTGTACAAGTTCATTAGTAAAGATCACTCAAGTAGTTTGTCAATGTTACATATTCAGAAAGGGACATTTTATCTTTTAAGAATGATTCAAAGAGTTCACCTTTCTACCGAGTACACCACACTCCAACGAAAGCAACCAATCAGCTCATCCAGCTCACTGTTTTCGTTATCACCATTTTTGGACGAGTTTGGATTACTTCGTGTCGGAGGGCGGCTTAAAAACGCAGGGCTGGATTTCAATTCACGTCACCCTATTTTGCTCCCAAAACGGCATCCGCTGACGGTTGCCATAATAATTTATTTTCATAAAAAACTAATGCATGCTGGACCACAAGCTCTCCTAGCCTCTATTCGTTTAAACTACTGGCCCATAGGCGGACGAAAAACGGTTTCGTATGTAGTCAACAAATGTATTGTTTGCTTCCGTTGCAAGCCAAGGCTTATGGAGCATATAATGGCTGACTTGCCAAAAGAAAGGGTTCAAGCAGCGCGAGCATTTCAAACCACTGGAATTGATTTCTGTGGCCCATTTTATTATAACGCTGAAGTTCGAAACCGGCCCCCCACGAAGGGCTACATATGTTTATTTATTTGTTTCGCTACCAAAGCGATCCACATGGAACTAGTCAAGGATTTATCAACGTCTGCATTTCTAGCTGCCTTACAACGGTTCGTTAGTTTACGTGGAAAGCCCAAAACTATTTGGTCGGACAACGCCACCAATTTTGTTGGTGCGAATAATGAGCTCGCGCAACTGAAGCAGCTATTTCTCAACAACGACCACCAGCGAAGGTTACAGCAGCAGTGTTTAGATGATGGGTTCGACTGGAAATTCATTCCACCTAGGTCACCCCATTTCGGTGGGTTATGGGAAGCCGCCATTAAGTCAGCAAAATATCATTTTTATAGAGTAGTAGGGTCGTCAATTCTAACCTTCGAGCAACTACGTACATTGATTTGCCAAATATCAGCAATTCTTAATTCGAGACCTTTAACTCCAATTACAGAGCACATAGATGACCTTGATGTTCTTACGCCAGCCCATTTCTTAACAGGCGGTCCCATAACTGCGATTCCTGATCCAGATGTCACCGATCTGAACATTAACCGTCTAAGCCTTTGGCAGCGTATATCTGGCATGCAACAAATTTTTTGGAAGAAGTGGTCGACAGAGTATCTGACGCAGCTACAGCAGCGTTCTAAATGGCGTTCTCAAGGGACTCCAATATCTATCGGCGCTCTTGTCTTAATAAAGGACGAAAATCTACCACCGCTTCGATGGCCACTCGCTAGGGTTATTGAAACGAATCCTGGATCAGATGGTGTTGCTCGGGTGGCAGTATTGAGAACAAGAAATGGTGTTACAAAACGAGCTATCAGCAAGTTATGCCTTCTACCGATGGAAAATTCCGTTGAAAGCGTTGGCTTTCAAAGGGAGGAGGATGTTTATCGGAGAGCCTCGTAGTGCCACCCTAATATGATGGCATAACATACATAGGGTAAAGCCGAGATAGATGCCCCAGGGGGATAGATGCCCCATATTCAAAAAACCTAACTTCCCGAACTCGTGACAAAATTTTTTTTTAATTATTAATAGGCTTAGTCATACCACAATTTATTTACCAAAGGTCATTCATGTAGTGTGGACGGTTTCGGTGATACGTACAATTATATCCGCGGCGAAGTTAAAAAACGCGTAAAAGTTTTAAAGGTAAATTTTTGAAGTGACATAACTTTATAGTGAGAAATTATTTCGATTAAATTTTTGTTTCCCTCAATATATTGATTCATTGAGAATGCATCTACGTATTAATAAATGTATTTTTGTTAATAATTTATTTAAAAAATACGAGGGCATCTATCCCTGTCAAAAAGGATAGTTGCCCTGATTTTTCGAGGTATAGATGCCCCTAAGGATTCAATGTGTAAGCTGTCATATGTGGCTACATGAAACCTGTACACTTTTTAAAAATTATTGCATACGTTGTGGAAAAGTTAAAACAGGCTGAACTTCAATAAAATTGGAATTACTTTTATTTATTTTTATTTTACTGTTTATTTTTATTTTATTTTTTTATAAAAATGTACGTGTAATGTGACACTTAAAATGAATTTTTATTACAAGTTTCTATTTTTGTTTTTTAAAAGCGTTTAAAATTTAATTTTATAAAAAAATATAACTATGAATTTTAAAACTCAATGATTTATTGTTTAGTTAAGTAAACGCCCATTATTGGCCATAAACATGTTCTAATGATAACAAATAAAATATTTAAAAAACACACCATGTTTTCTTTATTATGGTTCTGAAGTAGGAGTCGAACTACCTTACACTTTGTGTAGGTTTTGCGCATACATATTACAGAGGGCATCTATCCTCCACTGTGGGCATCTATCCTTCTCAATATTTTCAGGGTGGGGCAACTATCCGTAGGGTAGGCATCTATCCCTCAAAAAGAAGGTTTCAGGAAAACCTAATTTCTGAAAAAACTGTGTATGATAGGTAAACCAAACTTTCAGTTATTCAAGTTTAAATATTGAACTAGCTATATCAAAAAAAATTATTCATAAAACACTAATATTTTAAAAGTTATGCGGGTTTTCCAAAAAGTGGGGCATCTATCCCGGTTTTACCCTATGTACATACATAGTTAAGCTCATTTTACTTTTCAACATTTGTTCTCTCTAACTAAAAAAGTGATTTGAAATACTGTTAGTTATCTAAGCTCCTGGAATGTATTCAAGCAAGCATATGTATACACACCCTTTTGAACACACATACATTCATATTTTAAGCAAGTAGTATAAATAGTATGTACACTAAGTTTTTTCCGCACTCTCTACTTTTGGTTTGCGTTCAATAAAGACAACTGTACAGTCAAGACAAATTAGTCTCCTGGCTTCAAACAGTGGGCATTTCATAAATACCTAATTTGCTTTAATGGATACGGAAAAACCCGGGTTTTTGCATTTTTCAAAAATTCCATTTATATGGGAGGTGGGCGTGGTTATTGACCGATCTTGACCATTTTCAATACCAACCTACCCTGTCCAAGGAGCAATCTATGTAATTTCATTAAGATATCTCAACTTTTACTCAAGTTATTGTAACCACGGACAGACGGACGGACGGACGGACGGACAGACAGTCAGTGGTAAATCGATTCCTATTTTCATTCTAATCTTTTTAGTATTTATATGTCTATATCTATCTCGATTATTTTTTGCAGTTACAAACAACCGTTATGCGAACAAAGTTATAATACCCTTGTGTACAAGTACGCTCGGGTAAAAAAAACCAAATAAATAAAAAGAAGTCTAATTAGGAAATAATGTGATTTCCGAAATAGTACTATAAATTCTACCATTAAAAAGCTGTTGTTGTTTTTTCACACAAAATCTCGATAAACTGGCCTCGAGCTCAATTGTCAAATTGTCAATTATTAAAAAAATATCTATTAGGCCAATAATAAAGATAACAAACATTTATATATTTTAATATCTGTCTACACATACATACATACATATATATAAAACAGGATATGTGTATGTACGTAATGTATGGACTCCAAAACGGCTGGGCCGATTTTGATCAAATTTTCTGGGAATCTTCAGAATATTCTGGCGGGTGACACTGTGAAGTCTGATTTTTGATTTTCGGTCTGCGGGCGGATGGGCGTTGCAAAATCCAATTTTCATATTGCACCACCAATGACATACTCGTACATATGTACATATTTTAATTTTTTTGCTTTTTTCTATTTTATTTTAATTTTTTTTAAAGCCGTTGTCATGTTTTTCAAATGAGATATCAAACTCTTACTTTACTTTGCTCTCTTACAAATATTGTTATAAAACAATTTAAATATCAAATTAATTAAAAGAAATTTCATTAAATTGTGATTAAATCAATTTTGTGCACTTCAAGCTAAGTTTAAAGTGATTTGGTGCAATATTCATTTAATAATCTTTAACTTATAAAAAATCTCATTTTAAATCTTTGTTGTGTTGTGTGCCGAGTCATAATTTTTCTTCTGTCAAACCAAAGAAAGCGATGGGCGCCCAGCACGAGAAGTTGGTGAAATCCTGCAAGTATAAAAGTGAACATTAATGAAATATTTGTACATATAAATACATTGCATAAGCTTCTTGAATATTTTACTTGTATTATACTCATAATTATTACTTTCATAAACGCGAAAAATAATTGCCTTAATATGGATAGACGAGAATGAAAAAAGCCTCTTTTGTTGTGACAGGTTGGACAACCAATAAACTGTTATTGATGCACTGAAAACTTCTCACCATAAATATATTTTTGAGATATCTCCACACTTTTCCAAAAATGTCTTGCAAACTTGATGAAACAATGCTATGTAAGTGATACTAATTCACACTACGGATCAGTTTATTAGCACAAAATATTGAGAAAATAGTGAAAATTTTATGGAACACGCAATATCACTTTATGTGATACATATGTATGTACATATGGACACATATTTCTTTCTGAAGGATATACTAATTTGGGCTGCCGCTTTGGTAGAATAATAAAATCCGACCGTATTTATGCAATAAGAAAAGCTTTTCACAAAACTAACAATATACAGACGTAGACTAAAAATGGTTGGCGAAGCTTGGTTAAATACTAAGCTATGTACTGTTAGCTACTAGCTATATTTTTAATATGTATAAAGTAGTGGACTTACATATTTCTGTTGTTGTTGCCAATTGTTTTGTTTTTGCATTTGCGGCTGTTGCTGTTTGTGCGCGAGTTAATATCGTTCGCACGATATGAGTTAAAAAAATATCTTTTATCGCTACGCCGAAATGCGTGCTCTTTATTGATCTTCTAAAAACTGTCTTACATTTTGAATTCTTAGTTCTATTTATACTATTGAGATGTGGTGGTGGTTATCGTAGTGGATTATTCCATTGTCAGTTGTTTGTTGTTTACGAGTGTAGATATCTATTGTTTGTAGTGATAGTGCATTTCTATTGTTCCAATGATTGTCCGTTGCTTATGTGCAGGTCAGTTGTTTGTTGTTTACATGCATTTCTCGGTAATGCATGTTTATCTGTTGTTTACGTGTTGATAATGCATTTCTTGATAATGCATGTTTTGGTTGTGGAAACGTTGTGCCTTGTGATGACGTCATTAACTCCCCTCCTTCTTAAAATGAAGCGTGCTCGCTACACTGCTGCTAGGTGTTGTTGTTGAAGACGGTTGAGTTCGATTTCGTAAAGTTCGTCCATTCGCCTTTGTCTGCCAAGTGTTCTTTTATTTTCGCAGTATCGGCAGAGGTGTACTAGACCATAAGTGGTGACTGCTAAGGTAAGGAATGCAATTATGATGAAAAGTGTAAACTCTACAGGGTTCTCCTCGACAGGTATTAAAAACGTTGAGAGTTCTTGAATGTTGTTGAATTTGTATTTTGAGTCTGAGGAAAGGATACGGAGTACCTCAAGTTTTTCGCTATGTTGGTTGTGTATAACTTCTCTGAGTTGTTGTTGATGGTTATAATAAGTGATGCCATCGATGTTTGTAGATTCTTTAAAATGTATTAGTTTTGGGCCTGATATATGCATGTTGTTCCAAGTATGCTCATAATCCGTCAAGATGTGACCAGTCTCTAGGATTCGGAGTGGGGCGTTATTCTCATGGATTGTTTCGCATTGTGCAGGATTGTCTTTTAATATTTTTAAAGTGCAATTATCAGAGGGTTCTGATTTACAAATAAAGGTACTAATATAATTTTTACATTTTGATACTCTTTGATAATCGTTACATTTTGCAGTCTTAGGATCTAAATTAATTTTACCATGCTTATGTGCTAAAGGATATACGTTAAATAGGTTACATTTAGTTTCAAGAATAGGGTATTTGTATATTGTTATAATTGCATGTTGTAGGTAACAGATATGAATGTCCGCATATTCTAATATATTGATTATTGGAAGATCCAACTGTTCATGGTTTATTAACTCATATGTACATATCTTTCAAATTTAATGTGCCAGAATAAAAATTATTATTTTTCGCAAAATTAATAGTGTTCGCTATTGATTGAAGTTCATTATAGACTTCTGATATAACAATATTTTCGCTAATTGTTTTGGGATCAAGAGTTTCGAGTATTCTTTCGAACTGTGAGTTAATTGTTTTTTGCTTATTGTTATTTTCTATTAGCATATTAAGTGACGTTTTAATTTCTATAAGGTCATTGTGGTCTGGTGTGCCAGTGATGAATTTAAGGATGGAACCAAGGAAGTTAAGTGATCTCTTTGGTCTGTAGATATTTGGTATGAGTTGATTTTTTAAAGTTTCAATTCTGTTCACTAAAATTTGAGTCTCAGGGTAGTTTTCTAAATTATATGTAGATTTCATTACACTTTCGTAAGGCGCGAGTATTTTTGAAAGATTAGATATGTGATACAGGAAAGCTGTATTCTGATAAATGTAAACAGGATCTGTTTCCACTAGTACATATTTTCTATTGGTTAAGTCTATTATATTATCGCTAAATGCGATAGGGAAAAGTAAGATAAATACTACTCCGTACATGCCTTCACTCTGATGTTGTCCTTATGTATAATGAGTCCTTTATTTGTTGTTATCGTTTTTCCGTTGTCTTCTTTAACTATATGTTTTGCGTATGTTTTTACGTTTTTGTTCCGTCTATGCGTCTTGGAGTATATAACATCACCTTGTTTGTAATTCAGCTGTTTGCGATTGTGGTTGTGGTATCGTAAGACTCTGTCTTGGTTTTGTTGAAGGCGCTCTTTGATGCCAGGATACCCCTTTTGGTTGAAGAACACGTCCTCGGGTTTCTCGTTGGTCACTGAATGGATTGTCTTATTATATTGTCGGACTGCTTCGTATATCTGTTCGTCAGGTGCTGAACTGTGTTGGTGTGCCAAGACTTTCGCGAGTTCGATTATCGTGCTATGCGTACGTTCGACTTGCCCGTTTGTTGTAGAATGAAAGGCAGTAGTTTTGGTGTGTGTTATTTGTAGTCGTTTGTAAATTTGTTGTGCACATATGCTAGTGAGTGTTGACTCGTTATCAGTCATTACAAACTTTGCGTTTGGGTATATTTGTGAGAGAATCTCGTCAACGTATTTGTATGTATCTTTCTTTGAGGGTATTTGTCTCAAATGGCAAAATTTTGAATATTTGTCGGTTGAGCTAATGTATATGTTATTGCTCATATAAAATAAGTCTAAGTGTATGCATTCGCCTACCTTGTTTGGTATTGGTGCTGAACCTATTGGTTGTTTATTTGGTCGGCGTTCATACTTGTTGGTAAGACATATTTCGCAGTCTTGTACTTCTTTTTTACAAGCGTCACGGATGTTCGGCCAGTAATATCTGAGTGAAATTTCCTGCGCATTATTTTTATAATTTCTGTGAGCACGTCTGTGTGTGTCTTGTATGATTTGTTTTTGTTGTTCGGTTTCGGTGATGTCGTCTACCATTTTTTGGGCTAATACGATTGATACGGTCGGAAATGTGTCAATAATGTCGTTTTCGACGTAAAATAATATTTGCTCGTCTATTTGAAGAGCGTTAGTTACCTTTGGTCTAATTATATTTTTTAGTCTGTCCAGTAATTCAGCTTTGGTGTTAAAGAAAAGTGTATGTCGACTGTTAGAAAAAATATTTTGTGATGATATTTCGATTAGGTTCGCATCTGATTGTTTTATAACAATTTGATTTTTAAAGCAGTTTAATGGTTGCTTTACTCGTTTGAGTTTTTGTGTTGGTGAGCTTTGTGCCGAATGTTGGGAGTCATCCGAATTTGATGTGTTGTTTATTTGCTGGCGAGAAAGTGCATCAGCGACAACGTTCTGGTGTCCAGGTTTGTAAACAAGTTTTGCGCCGTATTCTTCGATGAAATTCTTCCATCTTTTTAATTTTGTATTGGGGTTTTTTTCCGATATGGAGAAGATTAAAGATTGATGGTCAGTGTAAATAGTCAAATCCGCTATACCATATAAGTAGTTGCGGAGTTTCTGTAATGCCCACACAATTGCGAGTAACTCTTTCTCATTTGTAGAGTAGTTCTGTTCTGTTTGGCTGAGTGTTCGTGAAATAAATGATATGGGTTTTTTATTTTGGGATAATACAGCTCCTATAGCGTAATTGCTAGCGTCCGTGGTTAATTCAAAAGGTTTATCAAAATTTGGTTGGAAGAGTTCAACCTGGGTTTGCAGTTCTTCTTTTATTTTGTTTAGTGCTTCTAGTGCAGGTTCGTCTAAGGAGATTTTTATTTTTGCACTTTGATTTTTTGATATGCCACCGTTGTCTCCTCTGAGGAACGTAGTGAGTGGCTTGACGATGGCTGCAAAATTTTGTATAAATTTTCGATAATAACTGGCGAGACCTAGAAAGGATCTGAGTTCCCTCAGCGATTTGGGAATAGGAAAATCTTTAATAGTTTGTATTTTTATAGGGTCAACAGTTATCCGGTTATATTTTATTATGTGTCCTAAGTATTCTACAGAGTCATGAAAGAAGTGTGATTTCTCATTCGAAATCTTCATGTTGGCTTGGTGAAGTGCGTTTATAATTATGCGGATATGTTCGATATGTTCTTCGGGAGAGGAAGAATAAATGAGAACATCGTCTATATAAACGTAAGCGAACTTCCCGATATATGGTCTAAGAATATCGTCCACGCATCTTTGAAAAATGGATGGGGCATTTTTCAGGCCGAACGGCATACGAAGGAATTCGTACTTAGCTCCATTTACACTAAAGGCCGTTTTTTCTCTGTCAGATTCATTAATAAGGATCTGATGGAAGCCAGACTCTAAATCTAAAGTAGTAAATACCTTTGCATTACCTAAATTCTGTATGGTCATAGCCACATCAGGTATGGGGTATCTATCTGTGATAGTTTGAGCGTTTAGCTTCTGAAAGTCTACGACCATTCTGCGCTTAGGTTTCCCTTGTTCATCGGTACCTTTTTTAGCGACTGTCCAAATGGGAGAGTTGTACGGACTTTTGCTGGGTTGAATTATTTCATTTTTTAAAAGTTTGTTAATTTCTTTGTTAATAAACTCATTATCCGACATAGGGTACGGATATTGCTTTGTCCAAATAGGATCTTCGGAATTCGTCCTAATGGTGGCTTGTATCGTGGTAGTAAATGGTAGTATGGCGTTAGTACTTTCATTTTTTTGCATTATTTCGGCGATTTCCGCCCTGAATTTTTCATTATTAATTGTATAATTTATTCTCTGTACAGAGTCACTTTCTTTCTTGGCCCTATATTTATAACTGAGCTTGTACTCGAAAAGGTTGACCTCTGCTTTGATTGCTCTGAGCCCCTGTTCGCCCAGAAGCATATCAAATTCTTCTAATGCATCTGTTTCAAAAAATGTGAGATTATGTTCTAATAATGTTATTATTTTTTTTGATTTGGTTATTGAGTGACCATGAAGAGTTTTTACTTTTACAGGTTTAATTTGAATAGGCTTACCGATATTGCATTTTGTACTTATATAGTTATTTGTTGCTCCAGTGTCGATGAGGATGTTTATAGTTTTGCCTGTATCCCTGCAGTGGCGTTGCAGACACGGCAAATCGTTCATACGCCTAAAAAAGCACTGCCGGTCTCGTGTTCATCATCATCGTTATGTTCTGGTGCAAGCGATTGCAGTTCTTCGTCGCGTGTTTGGTTTACCCGCTGTACCTTCTGTTGTGTGTTGAAGTTGCGAGATGAAGGATTTCGTTCTCTCTTCTGTGGTTCTCCTCTGAATGGGTAATTTGGAGGTAGCCCTTGGTTTTGGCGGTTATAGCTGTTTTGTGGGGGTGCAGGATGGTTTCTGTTGAAGTTTGTAGATCTCATGTATTGGTGTGATTGATCTACTTCCATTGGTTGTTGCTGTTGCCTGGGTGCATTTTGTGTATATTGCACTCGCACGTCTGGTCTGTATCTTCGTGGGTCCTCGTGATATCTTCTGTTCTGAGGAGGTTGATGCTGCGGTGTATTGTTCGGTCTAAGGTGATGGTATTGCGGAACATCGAATTGTGAGTTCACGTTATCGTGATATATTGTGCTTGCGATAGCGTAGGCGGTCTCTAAATCTCTTGGGTTGTGGCTATAGAGGGTGCCGCTGGTATACTTGCTGTTTAATCCGAGAATAAATGTCCTGACGGCTTCCTGATTCGCATATTGTTGCATATCAGAAGGGGATGTTGAGTTCTCCATCTCGATTTTCGTGAGTGCGAGGTTTAATGCCTTGTTGACTTCACAATGGAATTCTGCTAATGTCCTTTTACCTTGCGTTATTTTCTTCATTTCTTCCAGTAAGACATATAGAGGTCTCTGGTCCGCATAAGTGTAATCGAGGCGGTTAATTATTGAATAAAAATTGAACTTTGTATCGTGGTTGATTAGAATATCTGCTGCCTCTCCTTGAATTTTTGAGTGTACAATCGAGAGTGCCGTGTAGTATGTGGGTGTTGTAGTGTATTCCCTTATATTCTCCATGTGTATCCAAGCACGTTTCCTCCATGATCTATATTGATTCCTATCGCCTGTGAAGTTGGGTAACGTTTTGAATATTTCCAAGTTTATTTGCGATTGATCCGTGATGTTTGGTGTACATTCTACATGTTGATCTGTCGTAGTGAAAGTCTGGGTTTGTTGTGCTTCCAGGGTATTTACTTTTAATTGTGTATTGTTTAGAGCCTGTGTGAGGAGTTCTACCTGTGCTCGTAGAGTTGCGATGTCCTGAGCCATTGTATCGTCTTGTGGTATTGGGCGCAGAGAGTTGAAAATTTGTTGGCGTTTATCGCGTGAGTCCAGGGTGAAGGATTCTCTTTAAAATCAGGAATCTTTTATTTCACTTTTCACTTTTTTTTTTCGGTTTAGGCTGCCTGCTATTTCAAGGTTTGCCTTTTTACGCGACTGGATAAACTTATTATATCTCACTTTTTTCAGAGACTGGTTTTGTGCTTTTCTTCAAAGCCGTGGAATTTTTTATTTTATTTTCCTGTAGTTTCGAGGATATTTGGCTGTAGTCAAGAGTTTAGACCGGTTGAGCCCCCAGTTAATATCGTTCGCACGATATGAGTTAAAAAAATATCTTTTATCGCTACGCCGAAATGCGTGCTCTTTATTGATCTTCTAAAAACTGTCTTACATTTTGAATTCTTAGTTCTATTTATACTATTGAGATGTGTTGGTGGTTATCGTAGTGGATTATTCCATTGTCAGTTGTTTGTTGTTTACGAGTGTAGATATCTATTGTTTGTAGTGATAGTGCATTTCTATTGTTCCAATGATTGTCCGTTGCTTATGTGCAGGTCAGTTGTTTGTTGTTTACATGCATTTCTCGGTAATGCATGTTTATCTGTTGTTTACGTGTTGATAATGCATTTCTTGATAATGCATGTTTTGGTTGTGGAAACGTTGTGCCTTGTGATGACGTCATTAACTCGCGCACTCTTCTTTGTTACTCCTTTTAGCTTTCACAGCTGTTTGCGTGATTTGTTAAGTGTCAATAAAACTGTGTATCCCAAACTGTTCTAACTGCCTTACCGACTTCTATACTGCTTTTTTGCTAAACTGCTTTATTTGCTAAACTGCTTTTTTTGCTAAACTGCTTTTTTTTGCTAAACTGCTTACCACTGTTAGATCCTTTCTTCTGCTAGTCCTATAAATTGTAATTTTAATTCTAATTAATTTTCTCCTAAATAATATACCATGTCTTGTAATTATCCTAACTGCCAAGTTAAGAGTGGGTCTGAACGCTTTGTGTCTTGCTGGCTGTGCGATGGGCTTGCCCACATGAAGTGTGCTGGATTGACAGGTAGAGTGTTAGATTTGATTGATGATGGTAAGGGTGTCCACTGGTCTTGTCTGAAATGTAGGTCAACTGAAGTTGATCTTTTTAAATTTTTTAGGCAGTGTAGGAACGGTTTCTCTAAGATTGGTAAGGAGCTAAATGTTCTTTCCGAAAAATTCAAACACTACGAAAACGTATTTAATTCTTTTAAATGCTTAGAGAATACGAGTATTCCTAATAGCCGTAATAGTAAACGGAAACGTATTGAGAGTCCGTCTGACGAAGCTGAGCCAAATCCTATTCCGACGACAATTATTTCTTCTCCCTCAGGGGAGTTGATTAGTTTCTCCTCACCTTTTCCTCAGGCTGTTGAACCTTCAACATCAAAAGCTGCTGCACAGAGATCAGTTCAAAAGGAAAGCAGCGAAAGCAAAAATTCTGCTGGGGTTTCTGTGGCGCCTGCTAGGGGGCTGGTTGTGGTTCCTCAGAGAAAATCTATTTTTATATCAAGATTTTCCAGCGATACCACAGTTGAGGATATCAAGTTTCACATTTCATCTAAGGTTAAGACTGATGACATAACTATCAGGAAATTTAACTTTAATTACAAGAGAAACATTTCTTCATTTAAAATCGATGTAACTTCCGAAAACTTTAATATACTTTTAAATAGCTCTTTTTGGCCGACTGGGGCTTTTGTTCGCGAATTCGAGTTTAAACCCAACATAAATAATCAAAACTTAGCAAAAATCTCTAATCCTAATCCGGAGTCAAAAAACTGATAAAAACTAAACTTGATATATATTACCAAAATGTTAGAGGCTTGAATACAAAACTAACTGACTTGCTTTTGAAGAGTTATCACTGTAATTTTAACATTATAGCTTTCACTGAAACTTGGCTTAAACCTCACGTTTTTGATTCGGAGATTCTTTGCAGTGAATATCATATTTACAGAAATGATCGAGAGTGCAGGATCGGTGGAGGTGTTCTTTTTGCTGTCCATTCTTCATTACCATCTGAAGTGGTTAACGTCCCTATCATTGAGTCTACTGAATTTAAGTGCATACGAGTGCAATTAAGCAAGTCTTATATTTATTTAGCCCTCTGCTATATACCTCCTCAGTCTGACTTGTCGGTATATAGTGATCATATTTCTTTACTTGGGATTGTGGACTCAATGCTTAGGCCTCCCGACTCATTGATTGTGTTGGGTGATTTTAATCTCCCAAACATTTCTTGGAATATGATTGATGGTCATATCGTACCTTCCATTAACAACGCCTTTCTGGAGGGGATGACTGAACTTTGTCTGAACCAGGTTAATACCCTACAAAACAAGTTGGGGAGAGTCTTGGATTTGGTTTTTGTTGACAACATGTACAGGGCCTACTTAAATCGATGTGATCCATTGGTTTTACCTGAGGATGTATGTATATCATCCTGCGATTGAATTGTCATACGAGATCATAGACGTAGAGCGGGTTTCTGGATCGAAAGCTTTTAATTCTAATGACAGCTTCGATTTTAGAAAAGCTAATTTTAAAAAATTTAACTGTGACTTATC
The DNA here is from genome assembly GCA_963971545.1 of Philophylla caesio. NCBI lineage: Eukaryota > Metazoa > Arthropoda > Insecta > Diptera > Tephritidae > Philophylla > Philophylla caesio. The sequence goes on along the minus strand of OZ020606.1, from coordinate 33,244,607 downwards.
TAAAATAACTTGGCCTTACTACAATGGCGATATTGAGCGTAATGTTTTGGACTTCAACAATACTTTATACAACTTATTTCTTAAACATGTACCTAAAGGTTCTTGTATTCGTGACGAATCAGCCCCTTTATGGTTCACTAAAGACTTGAGAAATCGCGTTCTTTTAAAATATATAAAAGTACTGGTCGTCATGTGGATTATCTTAATTATTCAGTCTTGCGACATAAATATCTAGAATTAAATAAAAACTGTTATGAAAAATACTTGAATAAAATGAAAATGAACATTATCCACGACCCGAAAGCTTTCTATGGTTTCGTTAATTCTAAGCGCAGAGTAAATGCATTCCCTTCCGCAATGAAATATCAAAATACTGTGTCATGTGATAACGAGATTATTGCCAATCTATTTGCCCAGTTCTTTAAATCTAACTACACCACTCAATTTAAATATAACTGTATTTCCTATCCATACAAGCTGAGCCCCAATAACTCTATTAATATTCCAGTCATATCATCAGATGATGTTTTTCATTATTTAATATCTTTAAAAGAATCATTCAAGTACGGCCCTGATATGATCCCGACATGTTTCCTAAAAAAATGTGCAAAGCACCTGTACCTGCCATTATCGAACTTGTTTAATTTGTCCCTCCAGCAAGGAGCTTTTCCGTCAATATGGAAACAGTCTTACATAATCCCACTTCATAAATCTGGAAGCAGGTCTTCTATTGAAAACTATCTCTTCTATCCCGAAGTTGTTTGAAGCTATTGTTACCAATCAAATGACTTATCCGATTTCCTCAATAATAGCAAATTGCTAACATGGCTTCTGTAAGGGCAAATCAACCATTACAAATTTACTTGAATTTACCACCCATGTTTCAAATGGGTTTAGGGAATGCATTGATACTGATGTTATATATACCGATTTCAGTAAAGCATTTGACAAAGTATGTCATTCTTTACTCATCCGTAAACTATATCTGCTTGGTTTTCAACCTGGTATCCTCTGTTGGATGTCTTCTTATCTCTCCGGTAGGACGCAAAAGGTAGTTTTTTAAAATTTTCATTCTGGGATCATCGATATTTCCTCGGGAGTTCCTCAGGGCAGCCACCTCGGACCGATTCTGTTCCTGCTATTCATAAACGACATTTCTACAGTAGTAAAGTATTCTAAAATATTGATGTACGCGGATGATGTTAAACTTTTTAAGACTTATGCCTCGGCTGAAGAAAGATCCTTGCTACAGCAAGATTTGGACAGCATAGTCAATTGATGCAGCATTAATTATATGTCGCTTAACCTTAACAAATATAAATTCATGTGCTTTTCTCGACGAACCATTCAGCCGGCCTCCTACAAAATAAATAACTACGTCCTAGAACATGTGTCACGGACTGAATTAGGCAGTGTCTAACCAACTGCTCAAGCGAGCACACGCATTCCTCCGCATTGCTTACGTATACATTATACATGCATTTTGATATACTTTGTAACTCAATTTACTTTAAAGAACCGCAACTGAATAAAATACAGTTTCTATATACTTCATATTGAATATAAAAACCAGCGCTTACAACTCAGAAGTGGGATTCACTCCGCCTACATAAAAAAAAAAAAAAAAAAAAAAAAAAAAAAAAAAAAAAAAAAACAACAACGACGAGTGAGTAAGTAAACAACCAAACGAAAAAAAACCCACCCTTATTTGAAGCAGCCGAAGACGGAAAAGAAGCGATACATATTCAACGTACATGTAGCATATGCACTCGTATGTATAATATATATGTACGTATGGGTATGTAAGGCGATCGCGAGTAAACAAGTGGTGAACACGCAAAAGGTCTTCACAGCGACGGCAGCGAGTTTGCCGACACTTAGAAACGCAACAGAATATAGTTACAAAATACCATGCATCTATATAAGTATGTACGTATGTACAACATATGCAAGAGTATATACATACATATATACTTATGCATATACCGAGCAAGCGCTAAAACGGTTGATTTTTGCAAGTAAATAAGAAGATAAAACGGCATTTTCCGGCGACGGAAAGTTTCTAGAAACGCAAGTTTAAACACAAATTGAAAGAGTACAGATTTGATAGTTGAAGCGTACAGAAGCAATACAGCGATGGTGCTGGTAAAATTAAATTCTTTAAAAATTGAGCAACTAAATAAATTGCTGCGGAGTAATAACGTTATGATGACGGGAAACAAAGCGGCCAAAGTGAATAAATTGTGGGAAATTTATGGAATCGATGAAGTGGACTCTGAAGAGCTGGAGGAAGATACCGACGGCGATTCAACGCAGCAACAAATGATTGAGCTACGTCAAGCGCTCATGGATTTAACGAAAACGGTGGGCGAACTTGCAACGGCACGTGACGCAGGCAGGCAAGACAATAATGTAAGCGCAGATGAACCACAACGGGTAACGACACCAGCATTGGAAAACGAAGAGTTTGCACCGGCACGTCAAGCAACGGCAGCTCTACAACGTCCAGCCAGTGTACACGAAATAAGCGCACTACTACCTACGTATGACCCTTTAAAAGGTAGTATAAGTTCCGAGGTATTTGTCGAAAAGATCGTACAACTACAAAGCATATACGGTTGGTCCGAAAAGGAGATTTTAGTGGCAGCGCAACTAAATCTAAAAGGTGTAGCGAAGACTTGGGTAGATTCACAGCAAGTGTTTCACTCCTGGTCAGAGTTTGTGCATCTATTTGTTAAAGATTTTCCGAAGAAGATCATGTCGGCGCAAGTGCACCGTGAGATGGCACAACGCAAGCGTCAATTTCGAGAAACGTTAGAAGAGTACTACTATGCCATGTTGAGCATGGGTAGACGAGGCAAGATGGATGAGGAATCCATAAACTCGTATATAATTTCGGGGCTCAACGATGCGAATTTGTCACGCACGTTGTTAGCAATGAAGTTTCATACATGTAACGACCTTCTGCGTTCGCTAGAAGCCATGGCCGTCATGCCTACATCAAGCTCTACAAGATTCAGTGCGTCCCCGGAGAAGAGCAATAACGAACAAATCCTGAAATTCGCGTCAGAGAAGAAGATGATTAAATGCTACAATTGCAACGAACCAGGGCATATCTCATCGAAATGTACCCAGCCACAACGGAAGCCGAGATGTAGCACATGCAACAAGGTTGGTCACGAGACCAAGTCATGCAAGGCCAATAAAACAACAGTAGCCGAAGTACAAAGCGAAGTTTGCGAAGTGCCAAAGCCTGTTACGAAGGTGATCGAGTGGAAAGGCAAGCGTTACGATGCCTTCATCGATACTGGGAGTGATGTGTCACTAATTGCGGCGTCCAAGGTTCCAGCTGAGGAGCAACGAATTGCGTCATTAAAGCGACTAAGTGGATTTGGTGGTGCGGTAATAAGCAGCGTCGAGGCTATTAACATTGAGATGGTCGTCGATGGATTAACGATCCTGACAACCTGTCAGATCGTCCCAGATAAGTTTATGACTTTTGACATTCTTATTGGTAGAGATGTACTGTGCCAAAACAATTACAGGTTAACCATCGAAGCGGGGGTGGTCAAGGTCCAGAAGAAGACCGGAAATACGTACAATATTAACAACGATTTGCCAACGGAAGTGGTCGCAAAAGTTGGCGACTTGCTTAACGAGTACGACGATTGCTTTGCTGAGGATTTGGCAAATCTAGGCAGAAGTAAGACAACGGAGATGGACATTGTCATCTCAACAGATCAACCGGTAGTGGGGAAACGTTACCAAGTGCCCCTATCTCAGCGTTCAACATTATCAACGATCATAGACAATCTGTTGAAACACGGCATTATACGATATAGTACATCGGCCCACGCGGCACCAGTTATTCTTGTACGGAAAGCAAATGGCGAAGACAGGATGTGCGTTGACTACCGCGCGCTCAATGCAGTCACTGTCAAAAAGCACTTCCCAATGCCAGTGGTGGAAGAACAGTTATCAAAGCTGGTGGGTAATAAATTATTTACGTCGCTCGACATGACATCTGGGTATTACCAAATACCATTGAGGGAAGAAAGCAAGCAGTATACGGCTTTTCTAACCCCGGACGGATTATTCGAACACAACGTCATGCCTTTCGGGTTACGCAACGCTCCGATGGTGTTTCAGGAGATGATCGTACGACTAATTCGAAACCTAAAACATCGTAACCATATCGTCAGCTACGTTGATGAGGTCGTCATCGCAACCAAGAATGTCAACGAAAGCATTGAAGTACTATCCGAATTTCTGCAAGCGATAAGGGAAACTGGACTCACCCTTAGGCCGTCAAAGTGTTACTTCTTGGCAACAACAATCAAGTTTTTGGGTCACGTCGTCGATGCACAAGGCATAAGACCAGGCGAAGAAAAGGTGAGATGTATTACAAAATTCCCACAGCCACGCACACCTACCGAAGTCAGACAGTTTTTGGGGCTCACAGGATTTTTCCGCAAGTTCGTCGAGGGATATGGCGTAATTGCGAAACCATTAGCTACGCTCTTACGAAAGGGTGTCAACTACGAATGGACTCCGGCTCACGAGGAAGCATTTAGCAAATTAAAACAGGCACTTACAACGCAACCAGTAATGGTAATGTTCGATGTAACCAAACAACACGAAGTGCATACGGATGCCAGCGCAATCGGGTTATCAGGCGTCATGTTGCAGCTCGAAAGCGTCGAATGGAAACCAGTCCAGTACTACAGCCGGCAGTGTAGTTCTGTCGAAGCACAGTACTCGAGCCATGAATTGGAAGTGCTCGCCATTGTGGAATCTCTTGAGAGGTTCCGTATGTACCTACTCGGTACCCACTTCATAGTTCGAACCGATTGTAACGCCGTAGCCACAACGAAGAATCTCACATCATTGCGTCCTCGAGTAGCCAGATGGTGGTTACGACTACAAGAGTTCCATTTCGATTGTGTCCATCGCGCTGGAAGCAAGATGCAGCATGTGGACTCTTTAAGCAGGGCACCGGTGGAACTACCGTCTCAGCCCGAGACAGTAGCTGAACGAGTATTGCAAGTGAGTCAAGTACTGAAGTCCGATGATTGGGTATACGTTATGCAGACACAAGATCCGAAGCTACGTCAGATATGTGCAATCCTACAAGGTATTGAGAATGTGGATGAACCGATAGCGAGACAAATTAAAGCAGACTACGAAATACGCAACGATCGATTATTCCGTAAGGTAGGCCACGAGTACAAGCTAGCGGTGCCTAGATCTGTGAGGTGGCGCATTACAAAGGCCAACCACGATGATGTTGGACATTTTGCCCTTGAGAAAACACTCAACCGTATCGCTAAGCATTTTTGGTTTCAACGAATGCGACGATATGTCAAGTCGTATATAGCTTCGTGCGAGGAGTGTTGCCTTAACAAAATTAAAGGAGGACGTAAAGAGAGTCAACTCCACGTTATGGACATTTTGCCGATCCCATTTAGGCACGTCTATATTGACCATGTGGGACCGTTTCCAAAGAGCCGGTCAGGAATGGTTTACGTGCTCGTGATAGTATGCGGATTTAGTAAGTACGTCGTACTAAAGGCTGTAAGGAACACCAAAACCGAACCAGTCATCAAAGCCTTAGACGAAATGATGACAATATTTGGGCAACCATTGCGAATCACGTCCGACCGAGGCACAGCCTTCACCTCAACGAAATTCCAAGCATTTATCGAAACGCGAGGAATACAACACGTCAAAACCGCTGTTAGAACGCCTAGAGCAAATGGTCAGGCCGAACGTGTCAACAAAACGTTGATACAAACGCTTAAATGCACAGTCGTCGATAATAAAAATTGGGATGTCTCCCTCACTACGATACAATGGAGTGTGAACTCACAAAAGAATGAGGTAACAGGTTACACTCCTAATGAGTTAGTCTTTTATTTCAATCCTAGAGATGTTACACACAACCGCATGGTGCAAGCAATCCATGATGAAGTCACCGATATGTCAGGCATTGATGTAAAACGTGAAGAAGCAGCAACACGAATTATGACAGAACGTAAGAAATGGAAGGAGAGATATGATAGGAAGCATCAGTCTCCAAAGAAATACGAGGTTGGTGATTTAGTGGTGGTTGACCATGTATCAACCTCAACAGGTGAATCACACAAACTGGATCCGGTGTATAAAGGACCATATATGATATCAAAGGTACTCGACTTCGACCGGTATATCGTTGAGGATCTCCCGGATGTTACAATCACCCAGCGACGATACTCCAACGTTATGTCAGCTGATCATCTAAAACCATGGTGTATGATGAGTCCAGAGCTAGATAAGAGTGACGACAGCGACGAGTCATCCTGTGAGGATGAATAGGCAGGAAAGGCCGAGCTGTCACGGACTGAATTAGGCAGTGTCTAACCAACTGCTCAAGCGAGCACACGCATTCCTCCGCATTGCTTACGTATACATTATACATGCATTTTGATATACTTTGTAACTCAATTTACTTTAAAGAACCGCAACTGAATAAAATACAGTTTCTATATACTTCATATTGAATATAAAAACCAGCGCTTACACATGTAAACAGTTTTGTTGACCTGGGTGTTGGTATGGATTGTAAACTCAATTTTAATTTTCATATTAGTTCCACAGGTAATAAAGCAAGGGGTGTACTGGCTTTTGTAAAGCGTTGGTCAAAGGAATTCCGCGACCCGTATATAACTAAAACACTTTTTACTTCATTAGTAAGACCAATACTGGAGTATGGTTCCATAGTTTGGAATCCTCGTTATCAGGTCCACTCAGACCAACTAGAGTCAATACAAAAACAATTCTTACTTTTTGCTTTGAGAAATCTTCGATGGGATTCGCCATACAATCTTCCCCCTTACACTAGTCGTTTAAAACTTATTAATCTTCCTACTCTTTCGAGTCGCAGAGAAATGTTAGGTATAATATTTCTGGTAAAATTAGTCAATGGATGGATCTCAAGTCCATTTCTTCTAGAGCAAATTAATTTTAATGTACCCTCCCGTGCAACGAAAAACTTTAAACCACTTTTCTTGAAACTATGCAGAACTAACTTTGAGTTGAATGAACCGTTTCGGGGTTTATGCCAAGACTTTAACAATCATTCCAGCACCTTTGATGTATCGGACTCACTTTTTATAATTAAAAGAACTATTCTATCCTCTCTTAATAACAGCTAACGATCCAATTTTCTTACTTTGCATTTCTCTTTGTAGTCGGCTGATGAATTCTTATTCTGTAGCTGAGCAGCTTGGGATCTCGACGCTTAACAAACTTTCTTCTGTCACGACTCGGCACCTAAGATTTGTATATTTAAAAAACATCCGTACGTTATGCGGATTGAGCCCCTCGTGCCGGTTGGGCGGGAAAGTGGGTTTCCGTTGGGTTATAATAATGTTGTTCCGAAGATATTTACAAAAAACCTACATATGTTAATAATGATCCAATATCAAAATTTTAAAACTTTCGAAATGTTGCATTCAAAAATCCCAGTTGTCGGTTTATTTACAAAATATTTACAGCATTCGATAACACAAGATATTCCGCGCTTACTAAGGTGCAACATTGTACAATAAGTTAAAAATAATATAGAATACTAGCTGGCCCGGTTCGCGTTGCTGGCCCTAAGCAAACATTAGTGTGGTATTACCACACGATTTAAATTGAGCTTTTAACGAAATTTACGGCCTTTAAATAAAAATCCATATTATAGTATAGTATAGTATATAGTTTTTTTACAGAATAAATTACATATGGTGTAGATATGGGCTCAATCAAAAATGAAATGCATGTATTTAAGGCAAAATCCGTATTTACAGATCGATTTGATTGAAATTCAAAACATTTATTGGGCTCCTAAACATACTTTGTGTGAAAATAGACTCGATAGGTAGCGCTGGAGCCGAGAGTTTTTTTAAAATCCGTATTTACAGACCGATTTGAATAAAATTCGAAACAACCAAATAGCTTATGCAAAAATTAGATCTTGTAGCATAAGTATTTAATTTTAAAGCATAAGAACTTCATTTCATTAATCTAAGACTTAAGTATTATAATGCAACTCTGTAATTGTAAACCATATACTTATGTTCCAATCAAATGAGAAGTTGTAATCCACATAAGCTTTTATATTTTTGAGCTGTAAGCAAAAGCTCCGCTCTAGCCACTATAAAAGGACGAACCTGCGAGTGATCGTCTTTTTTTGCGACAGACGTTCACTCGAGAGGTTTTTGATATTTTATGTATAAAAAAATCCACGCCCAACATTTTCTAAAATAAATTTACGGAATAATAATTCGTTATAATTAGCGCCCAACATCGTGGCAAACCTCTCGAGTTTTTTGTTTCCATATCGCCGAAGCGAAAGATTAGCAAACGCAAACATGGCTCAATTTACTTCCGAGCAGTTCGAGCGACTTATGCAAGCAGTCGGCTATTGTAATACACTAACGGGCTCGTTTAGTAATTGCACTGCTCGCTATAGTGGCGAACGCGACTCCACAAAAGTTTAGGAGTTTATTGCGGCTATGTCGACGTTCAAAGCCGTTGAAAAAAATAAATGACGCCGACGCAATAACAGGTATGCCGATGATCCTCGAGGGTGACGCCGCAGAATGGTGGCGCGGTGCCCAAGAAAAAGCTAAAGTTTTTAACGACGCTCTACGAATGCAACAAAAATATGAACCGACAGACACCTTCATACGGAAAAAGCGTGCACTATTTTCACAACTTACAAATGTGCCAGCCCAAGCTGACCAAATAGACATTTTGTTTGTAATTTTGCATCTGCAAATTAGAGACAGGGGAGGCCGTAAGCGAACTAATACATTCGATGATTTTTTGAGCGAAGCAGAGTTGACCCACCGAGAACATAAAACGCCAACTGTGAACAATGAAAAAGTTGTTGCTAGCATCTATGGTCCAGTACGCTGCGGTTTTTGTCGCAAAAAAGGTCATAATGCTGATGTGTGCATAAAGCTACAAAAGTTCAAGCTGCGTGTTAATTGTGCCAAATGCCGATTTTGTTGCAAGAATGATAGATAACAAGATTACGCAGTTAAAAATGCGTGACGTAAGTTTCGATTGTAAACAAGAAGAATGAGGAGAATAAACAAAAATGCAAACTGTCAAAACAATAAAGTTACCAAAATCTCAACTACGCAGAAATGAACGCTGTATTATTTGTTAAATAAACTAAATATAATTATTACATTAATGAAGTGAATTGAATTGAAGTGCATAAAGCAAGTAACAAAATAAGTAAAAGTGATAATGACTTTGAGCGCTTAAATGTGGTAGCAACAAATGTGGTCACAAGAATCATATAATTCGCTGCATCGTGAGTGTATTTTGTGACCAATATTGCAATAACTTACTAATTATCATAAGGATGAAGTTCAGAATGTTATATGTATACCATTCTTTTATGAATATTACATCTACCTAGCTACGGTTACGTAGATTTTGATACAACGCAAAGAATATGTATGGATGCTAAGGTGTACGCAAGCTGCAAGGGAACATTAATACCCCTATTATGTATGGATACAAGCAGGAGACTAGTAGCCCCTAGGCAACTGTACTACAATTTTCATTACTCATTGCAACCAGCTATCAAGAATGTTTTCCCTGCATTTCTGTATACTGAGATTAATCGCAATACAAGGAGCAGTTATAGTAGCAGTGGCTAGTAAACCAGCATACATACAGCATACGGCATACAGTTAATCATAAACATTTGGTAAGTAATATAATTAAGATATTGTGTGTGCATGCAAATACAAACTACATCCACACGTACATATGTATGGATGTATGTATATACATCATGCAAAAATGTTTATTATACAATATTTATAAATATGTTTTTGTTTTTCTTCCAGCATCGGAACTCCAAGGGTTATATCAAAAAGTGTCTAACAACAAAATTAGTATTAAATACATGTCTACACTTTTAATATTATAATATCCATATTTCTAAGCAAACATGCAAGTTTTTACATATATTGTTTTTACATTTATCTGTGGCTCTGAAAAGAACCTATTAAAATTTTCATATTTGCCAGCAAATATCTTTAATCTTTTTGTTAAATTAATTGTTGGCCCTGAAAAGGGCCTTTGTGTGGAAGTATGTGTAGACATTCATATGTAGCACCTGCCTGTAAGTACATAATTGTATATTATTGTGTTGTTAAGCTTTTAATACTCACGCTGTGCTTTAGCCTTTTAAGTTCTTCTATTTGCCGTTGTTGTTCCATGCTAGACTAAAAAGAGAAACAATTAGTAATTTTAAAAAATTTTACAATAAACTTTATCAATGATTTTCCAAGCACTGCAAATTATTTATTGGTAACCAATGTAATGAGCAACCCATCTTCATTCATTGACTTAAATATTGACTCTAGATGTCTCATTTGGTCCATCATATTTGAGCTTGGTATAGACAAACCACCCTCGCTCAAATGATTCGCCCAGGAGTATGTCTGGTCGTTACATACACATTCAATTTTATATACGAGTATATAACATACACTGTTTTTTTCAAAACTTCAACTTCTTCCAGATTTCCGTCGTAGTAATGAATGCTACGGCTTGGTGAAGTCGATACTTCCTTAGAAGCTGGCTCGATTTGGTTTTCCATACTACACTCTTTCAACGCATCTGTAACAAACCATTAATATGTATAACAAGTTTTGTTATAATGAATACTTTTACTACCTTGACTTGTTGATTGCCGTTTTGGCTGTTATTGTTTAATATACCGCATTCATTTCAATAATGTTTTTGTTAAAACATGCAACTAATAAATTGAACATTTTTCGCGCACTTGTATAAGCAAATATTTGTTTACTATCTGGACCCACGTCACACAAACAGCTGATTCTGTCAAATTGTGAAAAACCAAAGTAGCGGTACCCCGAAATGCGTCATCTTTAGTTTGCTACATCGTGGATTTTGTTGTGCCAGCGTTAAGTATCTAGACCACTTTATAACAACCGAAGGTATTCAAGTTGATCCAGAAAAGACTCTGGCGATCGCACATCGAAGAGAACCACGTAACACCAAAGAACTGGTATCATTTATACAAACATGCTCATGGTACCGACGTTTCATTGACCGTTTTGCTGAAATTGTTAAACCGCTTACCGACTTAATGAAGAAAAACGCTGAATGGCAGTGGGGTGATCCTCAAATTGAAGCATTCAACAAGCTAAAAAAAGTACTTGTTTGCCCTCCAATTTTGAAGCAAGCTGAGGATAACGTACCCTTCGTTATTAAAGTAGATGCAAGCGCTTACGCCTTGGGAGCAGTTCTTATCCAGGGGGAGAGCATTTCATCGAATACGCAAGCAGACTGTTGACATCAGCAGAGAAAAATTATTCGACTACCGAACTCGAAGCACTCGCTATTGTGCGAAATTCAGAGGATACATCGAAGGAAGTGAGATGTTATTAATGTCCGATCACCAACCGCTAATCACCATCAGGCCGCCTTGCAAGATGAGCATTGCAAATACAGCAATACATCCTGAAGATTGATTATATGCCAGAGAGAACGAATTCAGTTGCTGATATGCTATCGCGACCGCCCTGCAATGAGAAAGATATTTCCAAGAACTGCATTTGTGCTTTCCAAGCCGACTTGCCACGTAAAAAAGAAAATGAGTTACGGGAAGAGCAACCAAAAGACAACTATTTGAAAAATATAATAAATTCTATTGAAAACGCCGACGAAAATGCCACCCTATGGTGTAATCGTGGCTATGTTCTTAACAACGGCGTATTATATTGTTACGCAAACGACTACTTAGATGATGCACAACTCGTAGTACCTAGCCATGAACGTATGGTAATTCTGAGAATGTATCACGACGACAGCACTGCTGGTCATTACGGAACGGAAAGAACAACATCACGCATTCTTAGTCGCTACTTTTGGCCAGGAATGCGCGCCGAAATCGCAAAATATGTAAGAAATTGCATTGAATGCCAACGATATAAAGCAAGTAATATGAAACCGATGGGGCTGCTTCAAACAGCAAGTAGCAAACAGCGATTCGAAGTTGTTACAGTAGACCTATTTGGACCTTTGCCAAAAACCGAAGAAGGCTACCAATGGATTCTGATTGTAGAAGATGTTGCCAGTCGATGGGTTGAGTTATTTCCCATGAAAGAAGCAACTGCCGAAAAATGCGCTAAACTATTGGTTGATGAGATTTTCCTACGATATGGTGTTCCCCGACGTCTTAAGTCAGACAATGGAGTACAATTCATATCAGCCATTATGCAACAAATTGTTTTTACACCGGTTTACCACCCCGAAAGAAACCCAGTCGAACGAAAGAACAGATATCTTAAGATTCAGTTGGCAATTATCGTACAAAATCAACATAACAAGTGGGATATCGGTTTACCATCAATACGATTTGCAATGAACTCAGCAAAATGTCAATCTACCGGCTATACAACAGCTTATCTCACATTTGGAAGAGAGTTGCGCACTTTTGATGACGTAGAACGCGATATGAGAGCAATTGCAGAAAATGAGAATTTTATGCCACAAATTACTCCGTATCTGAAGAGCAGATCCAGTCCAACCCATACGAAAGAGAGGAAGACCGAGGAAAGGCCGATAAGTGTGATGACCGATCCGTTTACTCCACGCTCATCAAGAGGGAGACTGTAGCATAAGTATTTAATTTTATAGCATAAGAACTTTATTTCATTAATCTAAGGCTTAAGTATCATAATGCAACTCTGTAATTGTAAACCATTAACTTACGTTCCAATCATATGTGAAGTTGTAATCCACAAAAGCTTTTATATTTTTGAGCTGTAAGAAAAAGCTCCGCTCTAGCCACTATAAAAGGACGAACCTGCGAGTGATCGTCTTCTTTTGCGACACACGTTTACTCGAGAGGTTTTTGATATTTTGTGTATAAAAAAATCCACAACCAACATTTTCTAAAATAAATTTACGGAATAATAATTCGTCATAATCTGTAATTATAAATTGTGAAGCCGATAAGATGTTCCCGGTGGAACAGCTTACTACTTGCTTATTACATGCTCTTACTCAAAAATTTTTATTAAAATCGGTTAGGTACTTTTGACGCCTATAAAGGACATACATAAACATTTTTTCTATTTTATATATAAAGATAGATAGATTTCTTTTTTGACCGCATTGTTTTTTTTTTAGCGTAGTAGCACACGCCGGGTATCCGCTAGTAATATATAAAATAATAAAACTCATGATACAAATATTTTTAGAGGTAGTTTCACTTTTAATTTTTTGACAGAAACAGTGTTCGACGGCAGACGCCCAATATTGCCACTACTTTGAAATATACATTGGAGATTTTATTTTTAATTGTTTTGTATTTCACACACAAATTGCGTAAATTTTACATGTTTATGTATGTGCATATATTTCATTAACTGGATGTCTATTTTTTTCACCAATGCAAAGGAATTTTATTGAAGAATGTAAATGTACAATTTGTGGCCTATCCTTTAAACCGAACCTACGATAGGAAGTCACAGTTACGTGTATTTAATGCTGCCCTATTAGATGTCGTATGTTACATTTGAAGACTTTTAGGAAATCGCAATTGCCGTTTGGAACTCAATTTCTTAAAAAGGGACAATGGATTTTTTCCCAAGCCTCGAAAAAATTACTTGTTCACGAAAATCTTAAACTATTTAATTGTTTTTGTTTATTTTTAATTACCTTTGAATTTATGAAGGATTTTTTTCAGTAAAATTTTGTCGTATGTTATATTTAGCAACAGTTTTGTAGGAAATGAGAAAATGTCTACAAATTATACTCAATATATCAAAAACTAAATAAGATATCGAAAACCGAATTACCCATTTAAAACGGCTTTATAAACTTTATTTGCAATACAACATTTAATTATCAGTGCGAAAGTATGAAAAAATTTTACAGAATTTACGACTAAATTTTTGAAATCTTAAAAGGTAATTTGAGCATTTGACAATATTTTCCAATTGTTTAAAGCACTTAATTTATATTAAGAAATATCGTACATAAAAAATGTTTGTGACATTCGACAAAATTGGACGAAATGGCTTCGACCTTGTAGTTTCGACAAAATTTTACTCAATATTTCGTAAACTCAGAGAAATCCAAAAACTGATAACGTCATTTGAAAAATCTTGATTAGTTTAGTATAACTGTATTATTAACTCAAATTGTCATAATATTTGCAAAACGACAGTTATTTATCTAGGCGACGATATGTACATACAATAGGTATGTATGTCCTTTGAGGCAAGCAATTTTAGAATCGTATCATGTACATATGTATGTAAATGCAGCTTTGCACATATTCAAATTTAGTTTCTTTTGACTTCGTTTTTCTTAATGTGAAAAAATAGAGGATTTTATTAATAAGGAATTGATAGCACGAAAATCCGGAACTCTGTTTCTGTCAAATGGTTAATATGGCGTCTGAAATGAGAGAGTGAAACTACCTCTAAAAATGATTGTATCATGATAAAACTGTCAAGTAAGCATAATTTGTTTCACTGTCGAATATTTTGAATCGGATGTTTTCTATTGTGCGTCTCTCTTTATAGGTTTCAAAATGTACACCTTTACAATTATATAAATCCACAATAAACGCAATATCTAAACATATGTGACACTAATAACTTCACTCTAAAACAGGGTACTCGTTGCAAAATGCAATTTTTTAAGTCTAATATATTGCAAGCTCGGACCCCACTCAAGAGATTTGTTTTACAGAAATTTTAATTTGAATAACGTTATTACAATTAAATTTTGACCAGAGAGACAAGTTGATAATCGTACATTTTTTATATATGGTTTAAACTGGCGTTTTTAGTTCCAGTTAGTTCTTAACTGGAGATGGTGCAAACGGCCCTTAATATAAGTAGTATAACGAAATACGAGTAGATCTCTTTCAAAATATAAAATACATATTAATTAATCAAAAACTTATGGTTTCTCATCAAATGTCAGTTGATGCGATTGCGGATGAATAAAAGAGTGGATGGTTTAAAAATCAGCAAGAGTTTTTATTGAAAGGCTTATATAAAATTTCCAAAATTTTTGTCAAACAATAAAATCTTAGCCCTTACCGACTTATTTATAAACTATTAATTTTTGTTTCTAGTCGTAGCATATTCCTACTAAAAGACATTCAATTTTCATGATGATCTCCTTTGATTAAAAAAACTAACCTTATACATATATGTTTCTGTGACAATTTTTTTTTTAACCGACTTCAAAAAAGTAGAAGGTTATCAATTCGTCCGAATATATTTTTCTTTGTTTTTTTATGTTTGCTACTCAACAAGTGTTTAAGGCTACATACATATGTACAGTTGATCTCTTTTTACACACATTTATGTTCACTTTTGTTAATTAGTTTTTATTTTGCGAAAAAACAGCGCAAAATAATTCCGCGTTATAATAACAAAGTTTCAACCAGAAACCCGAATCGATTGCTGAATAATCCCGTGTTCAAAGAATCTGCGTTAAAAAGAAATGCGTTAAAAGAAGATGGACTGTATGTATGTATGTATACATCAGTGGCCGCTGTGGTCGAGTGGATAGCGATGCGTGCTTTAACTCGATATACCGCTGAGGTCGAGGTTCTAATTTCAGCCCGGACAACTAAAATTTTAATCGTAGAAAAAACGTGTTTCTAATAATGGTCACCTCTTGGTAGGCAATGGTAAACTCTCAAGAGTACTTCTGCCATGAAAAAGTTTCTCATAAAATAAATCTGCCGCTCGGAGTCGGCACAGAACTGTAGGTCCATTTGTAATAGAACATAAAGACGCACACCTCAAAAGGCGTACGTATAAACAATAATGTCACCGGTTGTGGCCATAATTTGCCTTTTTGCCATAACTTTTGACCAAAGTATACTTATGCAGACACAAATATATCAATGGAAAGCTAAAGGCCTTGGGTAACTTTTAATACTTAATAGCACATATGTATGTATGTAATTTTTGCGAAAATATAATAGTTATTTGAATTTTTGTAAAGTATCTAGTAATTTTCGACCATCGCAAATTTTGTCGCCGGTTGTGGCCACCCCTGGAAAATACTTTAAAAATGGAAAAATATGAAATGAAACCTCACATAACTTTAATAACAGAATATTTTATTAATTTTCAAAGTTTTCCGTAGCATAAATAATAATAATAAGTATAGGAATTAAACCGTCAGAAAATAAAATTTAGAAATATGAAAATGACAAATAAATGAAAATTAAATTGTCGATTTTGCACCGCTTAACGGCTTTGATATATGTATTGAAATCAATGTTTGTGAACGGCATAACTAAAAAAAAGGGACAAACAATTCCGTAAAAACGAAGAAAATTTTTTTTTTCGGACGATTACAATTTTTTTCTCGATTACATGCGAGCACTTCCTTTTTAGAATTCAGGTTATTCCAAAAAAAAGCAAGAAAAAAATGTTTCTTCACAAAAGTTGTGCCCTCTCCCTCCCGCCGGTTGAAGTTCCGCTCTTGTGTATACACACATATATGTATGCATACATCGAGATAACCTCCCCGATACTCCCATAGAGATTATGTTAACATAAACAACGATATTGAACGGTTTTATAGAGAAATACGCCCCTTTAAGCGATAAAAAGTTGGTGGCCTAAACCAGTGACATATTGGTGGCCACTACTGGATAAAACAGTGCTGTCAACCAATACACAATCACGTAATACATTAAGGGAGTTCACAAGCACTGTCGTATCTCGTATTTCTTCGTATCGCTTATTAGAATAAACTAGTTTAAACTTGTTGTTACATATTGTTTTACATGTTAAATTTTCGTATTTCAATACAACTCTGAAAAGTATGTTTAGTGTGTTAATTGTGTGTGTTATTCTATCAGCTCTTTTCTTTTATCATCATTCGAGGTTTATTTTTGATTGAAAAATGTTGAATAAAGTCAAATGGTCATGTACGTATACATATTTTAAAGAAACCGACCGCTCAAATTTATTATAAGTAATTTATTGCAGACTTACTGCTTGCTTACAAGCTCCACTGTCATTTTGATAGCGCACTAAAGAAATACGACCAATAACACGGGTTGTGAACTCCCTAATTGTTTTACATTTCCAAACATGATTTTACTCATATGTTTGCAGTGACGAGCAAAGCGTCGAGCATAGCGTCGAAAGAGCATCGATTTGCTCACAGCATAGGCGAGGATCGAGCTTGGCGTCTAACCAAACACAATTCATTCAAAAATTCGCTTAGTTACGTTTTTGTTTAAAAATGGATTTGCTTTTATTAAAAAGTTCCTCGCTAAGAACTTTATATTTAATGAAAATTAGTGAATATAAAGAAGTTAAAAGCACGTATGTATGTATGTATTTCGATGCTTTGCATATTTTGATTCCACAGTGAATTTCGACACAAAACAGCACTTATTAATTGTTCAATATTCTTGTTTTTATTTTTATTTTTCACAGGTGGAAGGATTATTTGGCCAGCACGAAGCTATAGCGCCACCGACAAATTTATATTACATATATTCTCAAATCAAATATTTTAATATTTTAATTTTTTTTTAATTATAACGTCAAACAAATGGAAATAATGTGGGAATGAGCGTCGAGCATAGCGACGAAAACACAATATTTTGAAATCACAAAACAAAATATTTTGAAATTGTCGCTAAGCTATTTTGCGCTAACGACGCTATGCTCTTCACAATGCGCGTTCGCATTAATAAACATGATTCAATTATAAAAGGTTAGGAAAATAGTGACATTCGAATTTTGACACTCCCTTATAAAAGGTTGCATTTAAAAAACATATAAAAGGGGGAAGAATCTATTCCCGTTTTTAAAATGTAGTTTATAAGTGGTCGAATTGAAATATTACTTTGCAAACAAGACGAGAAGATATGTATAAATTTAACGTAGGTCTGTAATTAATTGGTTAATGTTACTCCGCTGTTTTTTTAATTTGCCCAAACAAAAATTTGATTTATAATTATAAAAATACTCACATATGTACGTATACTCGCTTGGATCCCATACAAAATCTCTATCTAATTTTATAAAAATCGCTTAAAAATGTATTAAATTATTATGAAAGATGCTTAAAACAATATTCATGATAATTTCAAATATATTTTTTTAATATTTTATTAATACAGTAAAATTCAGTATATTTTTAGTTTACTTCTAATAATAATCAATAAATTATCTTATACATTTAAAACAAATGTAAATCCTTTTATTTAAAGCTTGCGTCGAAATCTTGAAATATACCATTTTCAAATGGGTTGATGTTTAGATTTCGCCTTTTCTTGTTCGGAGTACTCAGGTGTTCACACCTTAGAACGGCTAACATTTCTCAACGAACGGCGATCGCTATTAGTAAAAACGTTCACGTATTCGTTCGTATGTATGTACTTATGTAAGATGCTGCATTCAAACAGAAAAATTATCATTAAATGACGATGGCATACATACATATGTGACATATGTATATACATACATATGTATATACCTCAATTTCATATGAACGAGGATGATGTTAAGAAAGTTAAAAGCAAAATATGTGTGTATACATAAATATATTTAGATCTGAAAAAGAAACTTTGGATTTGAATATATATTTACGTTTATTTAAATATACGAATTTACGTTAACTTGCGTAGATATGCGATATCTCTTATTTTTATGAGCCTTGTTGAGATGCTTAATGAGCTGGTACATCCGTGTTTTAAAAAAAAAACTGCTTTACCTCGTTGCTGGTACTGACATATATGTTGCGAACATGCAATAAGATTTTGCAGATATCGTTGGCCAGTTAAAGCCTTAGAGCCGTTAAAGGTCTTGAAGTCCATATCCAAGCTTTTTATAACACTCATAAAATTGCAGGATGGCTTTGTCAAAGCGCCCCTGGATACTTCATCTACCCAATTAAAACTTGGTTAATTTGCGTCTTCCTGCAAGCTACTTATTTCACCGTTTTGCTCCAATTCAGTGGGAAACGCCAGTTCATTGGAAAATGTGAATTCTTTAGAAACCAGCCAGAAAGGACTTAAGAGTTTCTACTGATGTGTCGCTGAGGCGAAGCCACTCGGTTTCGTCGGACTCCACATTTCCACGACCAACAAAGCTTTCCGTGTTGCGACCTAAAAATATATTGCGTATATAATGTAAACCTGCAGAAATGCTCAATTGAATTAAACATTAATCTTACAGAACTTGAGGTGCATGGGACTTGGTTTGTCGAAAAGCCCCCACCCCCCCCCCCCCCCCTTCCCTTTGCACGCATCGCTCCGAAAAAATGCTCAATTATATCCTGATTTAATCTATACGGCAGGATATATTGTAATGAATACTTTTCCTTCGCGTATTCGTATAAACCTCTGAGAGAGTTGTTGCTCAGAAGGGTTCCTTTCTGAAATGGGAGCAAAGTGTTTCGGCCAACCGCCCTAGTATGCTGCATGCAAACATCCATATTTTCTGAAGCTTGTATTTGGTGAAACAATTCCATACCAAACGGTTTTTTGGTTGCTACAGATTGGAACGTACTAAATTTGCTGTTAAATAAATCAAACCAATCGTTGATGGTGGATATAAACTCTGACGTTTGTAGGGCATTGAACAAATCATTGCCTAACGCGTAACAACGCTTTATAGCGCTCGAGGTGCTGTGGGAAAAAAGTTGTGCTGGAAATTTAACTTTTTGACGTCCAGCGTGGCGCACCGTAAGGTGTTCCTCCGTTAGTTTATACACAATCGAAGCATCCGAGACGGACGTGAGAGTTAGTAACTGCGCAATCGTACGAGGTACTAACAAGTTTCCTTTAAACACGTAACCTGTATCAAGAAAATGATTTCTGATCAACTTCAGAAGATGCAGTACGTCCGCAAACACAAAAATTTTTCCGTCGATGGCTGGATTCGAAAACCAGGTTTGGTCTGAAAAATGTTTAATGAATTATAGCAAACTACTCTCACAGGTGCTCTCACCACTTGTGTTTTCAATTCTTTCCACAGGGACTGATTCCCTGAGCCCATATCGGCTAAAATACTTACTACAGTGTAGCGTACTTCCTCCAATTTTACTATCAGATTTTCCAAAATATATTTGGTCATCTTACAGTCTTATGCGCACAATATGGGCTGCTTCCATGAGGACTTCAATCCTCGAGCGATTTCCAAATGCACATAATTGCACGGCTGACGGACAGTGTCTAACATGGCATCGTATTCGTACACTGATTCGACTTTCATTTCCTCGAAACTTATAATACACTGTCTGTCGGAAGGAGCCATTTCGCTTGCATTTTTTAATATATTCACAAAGAAAAGTTTAAAACGCCATCGTCCACCGTAACCTTCTGCAGCCATTTCCGAATTGTTGAGTCGCACGGGAACGGAAAGCCCTTTTGACACAAGTGGCCATACGCTCTTCGCCCTGCGGCATGCAATGCAGTGGCGGAAGAAATATCCTCCCATACCCAATGCATTTTCTTCTCCGCATTGCACATTTTCCTTACCTGGCCTCTTGTGAAAATGGAAGAAATTTGCTACTTTTGTTTCAAGCAAAGACAATTGATATTCTTCGCTAGTTCTAAACCAAAAACCATTAGTACGACAAATTTTTAAATAATTGAATATTTACTCCGTTTGAGTTGCGGCATCGATATATGTATTTAAAAGAAGCTTCCGCTACTTCGATAGCCATTGGCAAGGCATCGTGTGATAACCTCACTCTTTTACGTTCTGAACCGGTTGGAGCAAAATGAAGCGAACAAATTTTTGAGGTTTGGGTTGCTTGAGTACGACCACTTTTTTCTTTTCAATTCATTTTGCGGAACATGAAGCATCTTGACTCCTTCTTGAATCCATGTTTTTCGGCATATATTACAACTTGCCTTCGGCATTTCGAAATTGCTACATCAATAACAAAATTGCATTAGCGTGTTTTGCAAACAATAACTTTGCGATTGAAACTCTCAAATGTTTATTTAAATGAAAAAAAAAACCTTTATTTCATATTAGGGTAATCACAAGCTGGTGCAAGAAGTCTTGCTTGATGCTACGCCACTTGCTCGTAACCGTTACGTAATATCTTTATTTATAACTGGAGCTACTTTCTAACCAAAAGCTAATATACTTAAATTTCAAGGTAAAATGTAATTTAAAGTCTTAATGTTAAATAATGTGAGCATCAATGCTTAACTATTGACATTTAAGTCTTCTAAGCTTCTAAATTAAAGTATAACCAAAACTTGGAAAAACATTAGTGTGCTTAAAATATTAGACTTACAGAATACATAAATTGATATTTCCTTTAATTTTTTAACACATTAAATAAATCGTCTTTAATTACATTTAAACTACAGTAACCTATTTTGGAAATATAACGATATGGATATACACTTGAAACTACTTGAAGCAACTTATGTACATAGGAATGTCCGAAAGTCCTGTATGCGGTATGTGAATCGGGTGGTATTCGTAAGGGTAAGTGCACAGAGGGGGCTTAGCGAAATCTGTAAAAAATTGCAATAATTTGTATATTTCGACTTCTTCGTAAAAACCAACAATCAGTGCATACAGTTAAATAAGAATCTAACTTATCAATTATTCGAAATGATGCAGTTTCGGTTTAAAAACGTACTCAACCACTTTGAAATCGCAATAATGCATATGAATAAAACGAAACATATGCATGTATGTATGTACATATGTACGTATGTACAGTTCCGTTTTTATACCAAAATTCGATTTGTTCACTTTACCAGGCTATCAGAGATAGGCTTAACATAAGAGTCACTCATAACAACATGACTCATAAACCGATCGTCTGAATGCACAGTTTTTAAACGAACTAGGTGATTTTCGCAAACACTTCCATTCACATTCTATGTTTGCACATATGTATGTGTGCGTGCACTCGTACTCAGTACCTACAAGTGCTACTGGCTTTAAAGATGCAGGATGAGTGCTGAATTGAGTACGCTGTGCTTGACAATGCTGGAGTTCAAGGATAAAAGCAGAAAATTTTCATTTAACTGAGAAATTTTATAAATTTATAACGAAACTTACCGCAATTCTTACAACTGAAAATTAGTTGTCACACAATAAAAATTAAACAAACAGTCAAAAATGAAACAATGTTGCCTGTTAATGTTTTGCATGAACAACTATCCATTTTAATACTATTTTCACCTGTTTTTGCAAAGAAGCAGCACAATGCTTTGATAAGGGAGCCGAGTAAGCAAGACAACTGCCAGGTTACCAAACCTTTAATGATTGAATCATGATTGATAAATATATATTTGTTTTCTTTGCTATGCTCGTCGCTATGTTCGCCGCTCGACTATGCGCTTTGCCTAATACACACGAAACAATGCTACCGACCGTAGCTACTTATCATATAAATGTTTTGACATCGGAGTCATCACGAAATCATCGCACTGACATTGGGCACAAACAAGAACTGCCATATTGACCGTATCTGCCTCCTGGCGAAAATTGTCTTAAGGTGGCCATAACCGGAGCATGGCCACAACCGGTGACATTCCCCTACTCCACAGGTTGGACCGCGTGAATCGATTTCATTAACCAGAAAGGTAAACCTAGTATAAATATGGTTAATACCAATCATTGGAAAACTAACGATATTCTCAATGCTTATGAGCTTATGCATAAGTTTTGAAGTCCTCTTTTTGTTGTAAAAAAATAAATAAAAACTATGGATATTTTATAGTAAATATATGTACATATGTATATTAAAATGTGTTTATGGAAACTAAAATATTAAACTAGTTTTATTTTTTTTCTTTTAGAAATCCTTGGGAGCAAATATAATAATGGATACACCTTATGAGAATCCAGCTTTTATAGGAGATGAGGGTAAATCTGAAAATGGCCACCCAAGACTCTCTCAAAAATCGGATGAAGAAGCGGTAAGGGGTCAGATTGATGATTGAAATATTTTTATTTCTTTTCAGTTTTTCTGCATTGTTTACTCCATAGAGCTCACCTAAAAATAACCCAAATGAAAATGATCGCGCCACCTGGGGCAAAGGAGTCGAGTTCCTTTTTTCTTGCATAGCAATGTCTGTTGGACTCGGAAATGTCTGGCGTTTTCCGTTTACTGCGTTGGAAAATGGTGGCGGAGCTTTCTTGATACCTTACCTGATAGTATTGTTCTTAATCGGCAAACCGATTTATTATCTGGAAATGGCGATTGGGCAGTTTTCAAGTTGTGGATCGGTGAAAGTTTCTAATTTGTGTATAGCCATGAAAGGTAGGTGCCTAATTCGTCAGTCTATATGCACAATGTGCAAATATATACATACATACATACTACATAAGTCATGCCCAGCTCTTGCGCCCGCTGGCGAAATCAGCTTTTGTGCTTTTACATTTACACGTTTGGAGCTTATGTGCGTTTAATCACAAAGCAGCATACAGTACGCTACAAAATGTTTAACAACTATTGGGAAATTAATTTTTATTAATGCAAAACAACATTAGGAAGTCTGTATGTTTGGTATGCCAATGTAATGTTAACCGTAACCACAAATTTCGAAAAGCACTATAGATATAAATATAGCACTATATTTTGTTTGTTTGATTTATGGAAATAGACTAAAAGTATGATAAAAAGGATTACAAACTAAAATGTAAAGAGATGAGGATAACGAAAATAGTGATGGGAAGTGTTGCCACATATATACATTTCCAACACTCCTTCTCAACACTTTACAAAACTTATTTACAGATATTAAAAAATACCCATCTCTTTTGAGAATTTTACATGCTTTAACTTTTGTAAATTTTTAGTTAACATATCTGACATCATATTGTTTGTTGAAATGTAATTAAGATCTATTTCATTATTAATGTACATCTGCCGGATATGATGAAACTTAATGTCGATATGCTTACTCCGTGCATGGTAAACTGGATTCTTCACCAGACTTTGCGAACTCAGATTGTCGTTGTTTATGACCATTGGTCCGCTCTTGCCCAAACCCATTTCTTTGAGAAGCTTGTTAATGTAAGCTGCCTCTTTTGCTGCAGCAGATAACGCGATATACTCAGCTTCTGTGCTACTTAGAGCTACGCCGCTCTGTTTTTGGGATTCCCAAGAGAATACGCCACCAGCTGCTACGAAAACATAGCCTGTATAGGACTTACGGTCACTTGGGTCACCACCCCAGTCAGCATCTGCAAATTCCTCAATATCTATGCCGGTTTTTGCGTAGTGCAATTTAAAACCTGCCGTCTTCTTCAAATACCGTAGTAAATGCTTCACTCCTGCTTCATGCTCTTCATGCGGATCTGTATTACGCTGTGACAACTTGCTCCCGAATGTACGATGTCAGGACGAGTTGATATTGCTAAATACATTAGCGCGCCTACTATCGATTGATACTGTACTTTATCGACCTTCTTGCACATTTCGTTACTGCAATGCACCTTAAACCCAGCATCCAATGGAGTTGTAGCGTCTCTTCAATCTTCCATGTTGTACTCTTTAAGCAACCTTAAGATGTACTGCTTCTGACTTAACGTCACACTACCAGTTTCACCGCAACGCTCAATTTCCATGCCCAAGAAATGCGTTAACTAACCACCATCAACGATGTCAAACTTGCTTGCTATGTCAGCTTTAATCTGGATTAGTTCAGATTTTTTCGAACTCGCAATGATTAAATCATCTACGTACACTGCAATTAAGTTCGTTACACTTTTCGAACTTCTTACATAAATGCATGGCTCACTGGGACATGGTTTAAATCCCATACCTTGCAGAATATAATCTAATTTCGCGTTCCATTCACGACCGCTTTGCTTTAAACCGTATAAAGACTTCTTTGGTCTCAGTACACGATCTGGATACCTTCTATCGACGAAACACTCTGGCTTCTGCATATAAACTTCATCATGCAATTCGCTGTTGAGATACGCTGATACATCAATTTGGTGTAAGAACAAATTATATTCCACCGCCAATGCGATTACCATTGGAATATTTGCGTACCTGACTACTGGAGAAAATGTCTCAAAATAGTTTACGCCATACCGCTGGCTGCAGCCCTTGGCTTCCAAACGCGCCTTATATTGTTTAATGTCGCCGAGTTTGTCACGTTTAACCGTGTACACCCACTTGCAACCAACCACCTTTTGACCTTGCGGCAAGTGTCCACGTGTCATTTTTCACGAGTGCTGCATACTCCTTCTCAATCGCGGTTTTCCATTCGCTGCAATGATCGCTATTTAACGCCTCTTCAATACTGATTGGTGCCTCTACTGACTCTTTACACATTAAATGCAGTTCATTTTATTGTTTTCGCGGACGTCCTCTCGAGCCAGCACGCAACAATCTTGGCCGACCTCGACCAATAACCACTGTATCTGGCACATTATTGGTGTCGTCGTCACCTTGATCAGATTCTACACCTTCGCAGTTTATTGTGTGAGTATCTGCTACTTCATCATCATTGCGATGTAACTGCACTGTATGCAACACAACGCCCTGCAGTTCACCTTCATCGAAATCCATGAGTTTTGTATCTGCCTATTGACTAACATTAGGCTTTTCGATGAAAATTACATCACGACTGACAAAAACTTTTCTGTTTTCTTGATCGTACAGACGATAACCCTTACTTATTTCTGAATACACGATCATAATGCATTCTTTACCTTTAGTGCGAAACTTCTTTGATTGTTTTTTATCGAGGGCCACTGCCGTCGAACCGAAAATTTTAAAATGCGATACACTGGGCTTCATACCCACCCACAATTCATGTAACGTTTTGTTCACGAGAATTTTTGTGACAGTTCGATTACGTATGTATATATACAGCCGTTTTTATTGCCTCCGCCCAAAAATGCTCGCCAATTTTCGCATAATCTAACATTGCCCTAGCCATTTCTACCAATGTCCTATTTGCACGTTCCGCTACGTCGTTCTGCTGCGGAGTATAAGGCACAGTTAACTGTCTAATTATACCGTTTTGCTTTAAATACGAATCAAACACATTTGATATGTATTCGCGACCGTTATCGCTTCTCAAGTTTTTAATTTTTTTTTTTTAAATGCATCAAAAACAGCATCTTTCGTTTTTAAAAAATATACACACATGTGTCGCGATTTGTCATCAATGAAAGTGGCAAAATATCGTGAGCCACCGATTGATGCACAATTTATTGGACCACAAACGTCACTATGCACTACAGAAAGCAACTCTTTTGTACGCTTTTCTGAAACTTGAGGAAAAGGTTTCATATTTATTTTTGTTTTTGCGCAAGTCCTACACACTATTTCATTAGGTCATCTTCAACCCAAATACTGATAGGTTGCTTGACATGTCTTTTAAACAATTAAAATGTACGTGTCCATACCGATTGTGCCACTTAAATGCATTTGCCTCTGCATCGTTTTGCATAACTGTGCTAAAACATTTGTTATGATCACTCTTGTATACAAAAAGTCCGTTGTCATTGAATGCTTTCAATAGCACACAATTTTTGTTGTTTTTAATTTCGACGCAATCACGCTCAAACGAAACTGTGTGCCCGCTTTCTACTGTTTTGCTCACAGGCACAAAGTTATTATACAAAGCTGGTACATACAACACATTTTTTAATGTTATCATTGTACCGCCGACGTCAACGTCGCCACGGCCCACAGTGAGACAACGCCGGCATTAAATACAAGGAGTCATTGTAGAGCTCTGAAATTTTGCACAGGTTATTTTTGAGACAATTCCAGTTTTAAAAAAAAAATTAAGAAAATTCGCCCACTTTTACGCCCACCTGCCATACAGTCGAAATTTGTAAAATGCCGTATTGTCCGTAATACTTTAGGTATAACTTTCAATTTTGGTATACTTGAATGTTATATATGTAGTTACAAACATTATTTGAAATAAAAATTGAACTTTGGCCCACTTTTAACCCCATCACCCATACTACCTCAACATAAAAAGTGCCATATTTTCTAAAATATATTAAATACAACCTTCAAATTCGATATTACTGTAATTTATATCATTTAAAATGTTTCATGCGTTTGCGTTGATTGCGTTGGTATTTTCGATTGAACCTTTTAAAATACTCTATTTTCCTGCCAGGCGACAAGCGGCACTACAATATAACAATTAAACTAACCACATTAGAAAGTGATCATAACACAACTTAGATAAGAACAATATCTTGCACTATCAATTTAAATTAAAAATTATGCAACTATCTAACCCAAAGTCAATGACCTTCAACAAAATTATCTATCAAATTAATAACGTAAATAAAATTTATGTAAACAAGAATATTTTTATTAAAACATAAATGATCTTTAAAGCATAATTCTGAATAACTAACAAAATCAAATGTAATTTATTACTATTCTCTTGCACAATAAGTGAATAGTAAACAATTAAAAAAAATAAAAGTAAAAAGTTGTAAACATGCTATTGCATGCTAACATACGTACATATAGCGACAGAATGTGCGCGTTACGTACTTTTTGTAGTTTTTTGTATGTTTAATGTGCTTTTGCAAACTTTTGCTATATGTCCTCTACTTTAAATTAAAGCTGAGACTTCAAACTTTCATTTGGTATAAGTCTGCACCTAGGGCGAGGGGCTGCTCTATATTTCCTAGGCCATTGAAAATGCAAAATGTTCAATTTTTGCACCACAATTCTGTTGTTAAGAAAAAAAAAATTGTGTTTTTTTTTTACATTTATTTTTTATTTACTCATTCTACAATAACTAAATTAATTAAAAAAATACTTTAAAGTTACATTTATTATGTATTTTTATTTTAATAAGCTTTTGATTATTACATTCTGAACTAACATATTTCAAGCGCGTTGGCATACCTCAACTTTGACTTGCTCACAAAGTAATGAAGTTATGAGGCTGAAATTTCAGGGAATTGTTACTCATATATCTGTTAATATACTGTGAAAATTTCATCCAAATTGGACGACACGTCAAAAACCATTTTTTTCCGCGGTTACTATTGGGCTGTCTCACTGTGCGGCCTACTGCGTCAATACACTGTCCACCAGCCAACCAGATTTTTTCACTAGCGTTCGTATATTTTGTAAACAAACTGCGATCGCAACACAAATGCGAAGATGCACCGCTATCCACGCAGTATGCGTCGCCGACACATTTCCGTTATGTGTTTTTGTATGCAACAAGACCGTTCAACCCTGTTGTTTTCTTGCTTACACTCACTATTAATCGACTGTCTACACGCTGCTGCGAAATGTCCACGCCGACCGCAATTGAAACACTTGGCATTTTTACTGTTTTTGTTATTGTTTCCTAAACCGTTTGCTACGCTTGCTTTGTTTTTGTTCTGGAAATTACCAGACGCGCATGTCTTAGCTTGCATTAGCTCTTCTGTACTTTTTTTTTGAATTTTTCTACACTTGCACATTGTCGCGCACCCTCTTCCAGAAATTTCACTTTTCACGCATTAAAATTTGGCAATGCGTCTCGTGTTTCCATTGCAACAACAAAATTTTCATATTGCGCCGGCAAGCCTGATAATAAAATTATCACTAATATTTCTTCTGGTATTTCAACCTCTATTTCAGCGAGACCTTCGCGCAGGCCCTTTTGGCTGATGTATTTCCCGGAACTTATTCCATGCTACCAATGCGCATGTCAAATGCTTCACATGATTTATTTGTGACGGTTTTACACACAGTAAAATTGATGCCAATGCTTTTTCATTTTTTATGTCAAACGCCGCTTTTTCCGCAATCGTCATAGTGTCCGATTTGACCTCTCGGCCACACACAACTCCCCAGAGATCGGAGTGTACCAGGACACTTTTCATTTGCACCGACGACGACGCGTAATTGGAATCGTCCAATTTCTCGATTTGAAAAAACGCACTCATTGTCTTTAAAATTTAATACACCGACGTACAGTATAATTATTCTTTTTATTATGATTTTTTTTTTTTCAAATTATTTGCGTTTACGTATTTAAATACCGACACACAGTATTTCACTTTAGTAATACACTGCAACGCGTGCGCACAAGTCTATCTCACAATTTCAAATTCGCGAATGCCGACACACAGCAAGGCGCTGATGCCCATAACCTGTTTGTTTGATTTACGGAAATAGACCAAAAGTATGATAAAAAGGATTACAAACTAGTATGTAAAGAGATGAGGATAACGAAAATAGTGATGTAAAGTGTTGCCACATATGTATATACTTATGTTTCCAACATATTTTAATATTCCTGTTGACGAAAGAGCAATTTTAATTGCTAACTTAAAAAAATATTGTGAAGAAAGTTGTAATATTGAGTAAATATCTATATATAATAATCTCTTGAACTATCTAAGCACTGTTGTGCTTTTCATGGGGGCATATTTTTAAAAGAGCTCACTATTGAAGTACTAGGTTGTTTTGGAAGTGAGGGTAGATACATATATGACAAATTAGTTCATATATTTTTTCCCTGACCAAGAACATACTTACAAACTGTAAATAGTTTTCTCTTTGCTTGGATGAGAGTACCGACATCAATAATATATGCCAGTTGCTTTTAGGATATTTACTCAAACAAAAAAAAACATAACTGTGCCACCAACAAGCACTTACCTAATAAACTGTATAAAACTACTTTTGCAACGTACTGTTTGTCGGGTATGAGCTTTTGAGCGTACCCAACACATGCGCAAAACCGCATACATTGACGTTGTTGCATAGTTGCTTTAGAAAGTCATATTTAAGATTATATTTTTTTTATTTATTTATTTTTATGAAATATAATTATAAATAATTACATTACATTTGGCAAGGCAACTAGTAACTAAGACTATCGGCCTGTTAAGATTATATACATATATTAGCTGGGTTAGTTCGTAAACGCAGTAATTTTGTGTAACCCTGCTGCATTCTTGCCGGCTGTGGTTGCTACTGCACAATCAGCTGATTCTACTGCCTTGCCATTGCGATTGTGCTGCGAAGAATTTTTTCGCATTTACGAACGCCAGAGAAATGGAATTTTTAATTAACGTAATTATTGATAACCAGGAAACTCAGAGTGAGAATATTTTATTGAATTACAATAAAAAAAGGATTAAACAAGTAAAGAGAAGAAATCTTTTACTAAAAAGTGATTTAAAAAAAAAGGCGGTCCGTACCAAAAGTGAGCAATTACCTGAATATAATAAAAAACTATCCAGAGGATGTATTTCAATCGCATTTTCGGATGGCGCGATCAACTTTTATGGTAAGCTTAACTTTTAGTTGTTGAATTTGATATGTATGTAATGTGCTACTTTGTGTTTTAGATATTGCGAAACTCTATCCAACCATATTGGACCTGGTCATTGCGCGGCCGGTTGGGGCATTCCCTTGAAATGTGCCTTTATGTAACGCTGTGGAAATTGGGTAACAGCAACGTCACGTTTCGCGAGCTTAGTGACCGGTTTGGTGTTGCGAAGGGAACCACACATAAAATATTTTTTAATGTTATTAAAACGGTTTCTTCATTAAAAAATGAAATAATATGGCCTTCTGCTGTTAAACAAAGGCAAGTAATGGAACGTTTCGAAAGGAGCCGATGCAATCCTTTTCCATTTGTTGTGGGATGTGTAGATGGGACGCATTTCAACATCTCGTTTCCAAAAAATTATGCGATTTGTTACTACAACCGAAAAGGAAATCATACAATTATTTTGCAGGTTTGTGTATTTAAGCTTCAGTTTTATCAACACGAAATTTCTGCTAACTCTTATGTTTAGGCCATATGTGACAGTAAATTTCGCTTTCTGGATGTATTTATTGGATGTCCAGGCAGTTGCCATGATGCTCATGTATGGAAAACTAGCCCTATTTATAAAGGAATTATTTCCGGTGAAGTGGAACTTGCTGAAAATGCAGTCATTTTAGGAGATTCTGCCTATCCTTTATCAAAATTCCTGCTCACACCTTACAGAGATAATGGGCATTTAAGATCGGAAGAAAGAAACTTTAATTACTGCTTAAGCTCAACTCGTGTTTTTATCGAGCAGTCGTATGGGATTTTGAAACAAAAGTTTAAAATACTAAATTATATAAACTTGAGGTCAGTCAAAAAAGCATCAATGGTAATATTTGCCTGTACAATATTGCACAACTTTATTATAAATAGAGGAAACCCTTCGGAATATCTTGTTGGATTACCAGAAAATAATAACGTCATAAATGAAGAAAATGAAAATCACCTTAGTACTTCACTGGCACCTCAAGAAAATAACGATTTAGATGGACTTGCTATAAGTCGCAATTTGACAACGTTGTTTTGTTCTTAAATAAATATAAGTAAAATACTTATGAGTGGAATCCATTGTGTTTTATTTGTGTACTAATTAACAACTTAAAATTATTCGTAAGTAAAAATAAAAAAAAAACTCTAATTACTCTGTTTTACAGCCATATTCATATTTAAGACTAAATACTATCATCTTATCTGTCTAAAAACTTTTGAAGCATATCTCTAAGGCTAGCCATGGTTTGTATTCTCTCGCGCTCTATTTGCATCTTTTCCCGTTCAAGCTCTATAATCTGATCGTGCCTTTCCTTTTCATTTTTAGCTTCTTCCTTAAGGAATTCCAGAGACTCATTGGTACTGGTTGTCCTACGCCTTCTGCCGAGATTGGTCGATGTTGTGTTGTTCGAGGTTCCTGGAGAGTCATTCGAAACGCCAATATCTTCCACCACATTGGAAGCATGCCTTGTACTTGGCAGTGACAAAGACGAATGCAAATTCTCAGGAGGCGTACTAATGGAATGTCTGGTTCCATACACATCGTCAAGTTCTTCAAAAAACTCCCAAGCACTTGCAGCACGACCTGTTAAGCTATTTCGCTTTTTAATTCTTTTATATGTGCAGAAGAGATTCACAAATTTACGGGAAATCTGATCCCGTGATAAATTAAATTCTGGAACTTTTTCTTTAATTATTTCAAGAATTCTCCCCCACAGGAATGATTTTTTTTTCCTTCCTTCCTGGAACTCCGACTCCATGTCCAGCCTTGTTCGTATTAAAATTTTTATATAATTTGCTGGAAATTCGTGGGATCTAAATGTAAATAAGGCCTATTATTATTATATAAGCATATTAATAATTAAATACATAGAATTAGAAATCATTTTACTCACTCTTCCATTTCGCCTTTGGTTCTACGCAGTTTCAAAAAAATTACTGCAATGGCTGCGGCAATTTGCCGAAGTGCTGCCAACTGCATGCATTAAAAAACTTTTGACGAAGAGCAGTATTGCCGCAGGTTTTTTTGACGAACGCGTTGCCCCTGCAAATATGCAGTGCAACCAAGTTACTGCGTTTACGAACTAACCCCTATTTAGATTAATTACAGAGTGTACACATCTGACAGAATTGTCCCCAGTTGCTTGACCTTTACAACAAGTTTATTAAAAAATGTATAACCCAAGGTAGATTTATTCCTTTTTATTTCCGTTAGCATAAAATTTAAAGCGACGCCGCATTTGAATAAGTCCATGTTTCGAGCACATAAATATACGAGCATAGTAACTTTGACTGGGTAGTGCTGTATTATCAAATAGGTGTTGCAAACGCTTAAAACGCAACCAGTTTTACAAATAATGCTTTGTTTTGCCCTTGAATGCGAGATATTTATGATAAAAATTAAAAAAAATAAATGGCTATTACATTAATTGCGGGATATTCGTGAGTTAAAAAGTCCGGGATTCCAAAATCATTGACATTCCTAGTGTCGCCATTATGGGCATGATTGTACGCTATCTGTTTGAGTAATTCAAATCGCCGTTGCCTTGGGCAGTATGCGATGATGCATGGCATGAAACCTGTGGCGCATCTGGAACGATATCAAAACCAGCCTCTATCATTGACTTACCGACAAGAGCACCATTTTTGGGCAGTGGCAAATCTGGTGTTGCAAATTTTGAGTGAAATGTTTAATAAAATCAGTGATAGCGTTAGTAACATATTTATGTATATCATCATACCAAGACCATTTCATCTGCAGAGTTATATTTCATGTAAAGGGCCGTACACATACAACTTTCCTCGCCTTACTTGACAATTCGAACTTTAACAACAAAGCATGAGGTGTAGAAGGTTTGCTACATAGAACGCTTTGACAGTTTCTGCGATAATTGTTTGTTTTGAATTGCGATATGTGCTTATTCCGAGTATTTTCATTAATAAAAGAATAAGAAATGTGTTTTACATCTACTTATGTATGTTTGAAATTCGCGAGTGTAATAAACTTTATTAAGGGCCAGTTTTTCAGTGCTGGTTTAAACTCAGTTTAAACTAAGTTTAGTTAAACTCAGTTTAAATTTAAACTTAGTTTCTTTGCGCTCAATAAAATTTGTTGTAACCTAAACGAAGTAGTCAGCACACAGCTGATAAGTTAAACTAAGTTTAACCGAACACAATCGGTCGTTTAAACTTAGTTAAAACTCCGTTTAAAGTTGACTGAAAAACTGCATACTGAGTTTAAACTTAGTTTAAACGACAAACAGAGTTCAACTTGCACTGAAAAACTGGCCCTAAGACTGAGATGTAACAAGTCTTCTTGCAGCATCTTTCGACAAAATAAATAAAAACCGATCCAGGAGATTTTAGGAAGACGGTGAGGGTGGATAACAAAGAGGTGTTTCATTTGCTATTTGTTCATATTTCTCTTCTTTTCTCTTCGTAAAAGTAATTATATATGCAAAAATTATGAAATACAAGTGAAATCTCTAAATCGTGTGTATATGCACGCAGAAATAAAATGGAAATGTAAACAGTTGGTTGTCAAAGTGTACAAAAGTTGAGAGTTCGCCATGATTTTGCTTCGTTTTGCTTTGCTTTACTTTTCTCGCCTTGTATTTAGCAGCACTCATATAACAACAGGTCTTCAACTTATCTGTCAAAGCGAACCTCTGAAGCAAAGCAAAGCGAAAGTCTTATGTGTACGGCCCTTAAGTGTACTTTTATATTGTTGCCATTCAATATGCTTTGTAGTATTTTGTTAACTAACGCATCAAATCAGTCATGTTTGGATGTTTTTATAATCAAATTCTGACTGCTCATTTTCACCAGTTATTGTAAATAAAAAACTCTGTAAACTATTTGAAAGCTTAAACATTTTGAGTAAGACAAAGCCAAAGACTTTTCTTTATTTTGGAGAGGTTTGGCTAATTTGATTTTTTTTGGGTCCATAGCTGTATACTTATTAAATCTTTCAGCAATTTTACTGCTATTGTCGCCGTAAATTTTAGAAATACCAATATACATACATATTTCATTCGGCGATTCATCAGCCGAAATCTCGTGTTGTCGTCAAAATAGTTGTCTTAATGAGAGTGTGTGTACTTAAAACCTTTGCTTCCGAAGCTATTTTGATGTTTTTCAATTTCTTTACTACTGCTACCTGTTAAGTGCGCATGGGTTAAGATACACGCAATTGCATTGTTTTCGTAAATATGTTTATACTTTGTTTACAATTTGATTTGTCAAATACAGAATAGTTGAAGGTTTCAGAAATTTACCGGATTTCACCAGCAAATATGTTTCTTTTTAAACCTTGCGCTTTCAAGGCCATGACAAATAAAAATCTTTCTGAATTGATAGTCAATTGCGCATTGATTACTGAACTGAATACATGCAATTATACGAAATTACCCACAAAAGCAACGTTGGCACCAAAGCCAAGTTGGGTATCTCTCATCTTTATGCGCGCGATGGCGATGAGATGAATTCATTTATCTTCTAGTTTATTTTCTATTGCACAAACGGATATAATTTAATGCTATGACCAAGAATTTAGCTTTATTATAAAGATAAGGGTTTGCCAATATGTTTTAAAAATGATTTCGGGCAAGTGACCGCTCGAAAAAATTCCAGCCGAGAGGCCTAATAATGAATAAATGTTATAAATTTCTAGGTTTATTCGACATGGAAATAAAAATAAAACTGCATGTGTTCGGAAAAGTTAGAAATGTCGCGAAAAGCGAAAACTTTTTATCTGCCACGGCTTTCGGACGAATTATCACACCGTCATATGTTTGATATATTTCAGTAGCTATGGAAGCTTATTTGCTCAAATTTGGAATGTATTGTTGTATTTGAGCAGGAAATCCGACTGTATCAAAATTTTAAACAGGGGGCGTGGTACCGCCCACTTATGAGTTTATATGTATATCTGTGGAATCACCCACCCGATTTTGTTCAAATTTGGTATACGTATTACATTATGCCGATTTTAGCAATATTTGGAAAATTATCAAAATCTGACCATAACCACGCCCACCTGGCATATAACGGGAATTTTCGAAAACACTAAAAACCGGACATTTCAATAAATGTTGAAGGGAAATATCTTGAGTTTAGTATGTGGTGTTGTATTGCAGCCAGGAGTCCGACTATATGAAAATTTTAGAAAAGGGGCGTGTCACCGCCCACTTTTGGGATCATATGTATATGTCTGGAACTACTTTATCGATTTCGTCTAAACTTGGCACACATGTTAGATTATACCTAGTTAATTTAAAAATTTAGCTGAAAGCGTGCGCCGGGTATATAAAGTTCGATCGAACTTAGCCACTTCTTTACTTGTTGTTTCTTATTTTTGATATAATTGTACTTAACCCTTATCCTGTACTTAAAAATTTTAACGCATATGACGTTGATGGGTCAATTTTGCCCAATATATGAAAGAACACATTTGGAATATAATTGAAGTTTTATTGTTCAATTTAATTCAGAAAAATTTATGAAAGTACAAAATATATAGTTTTTAAGTTTGTTTGCAGCATTTATCGCATATTATCGATGTCTTTGAGTGACCTTTCTAAATGAATTTGTGGCAGCTGAAGCATTTGCTTCCATATTTTGTGCTGTTGGATCGTTCGCGTTTTACGTTTGTTAAATGTGGAATTATTTCAGTAGCTTCGGTAGAATTTTGATATTTTGCAACAACGGCTTTGGCTGGACTGCTACGAGGAAGAGTACTTCTTCGCCATATTTCTTCAGAAACAAGTTCATTCACTTTCTAACTCTTCTAGGAATATACGACGTCAAATTTTTTTTTTGTATTCCATTCGGTATATATTTCTCTAAAAATTAAAAAAACTATTGTTGGTGCTTATGTTCAGCATGTTATAAAGCTTGTGGCCACCGTTTGTTCTGCGCTTGCAAGTGTAAGTTCGCATTACTTGATCGAGTGTATCCACAACTGACTTAGTCTTGTTGTAAAAGTCCATGATTGCAGGCTTTTTTGTTTTAGCACTAATTTCAACATCATTGTGGAATGTGCTGAGTAAATACACGGCCCAATTTTTTTAGGCACATAACCAACGATTGAGGTTTTATGGTTGTTGTCAAAAAAGAAGTGTACGAAATTTTGTGTTTTATTTTCACTTGTGTAATTTGTATAGGCAAGAATGTTTTGTTCTTTCGAACTGTGCCAACTAAAGTTATTTTACGTTGCAATAATTCGATACCCAACTCGTGTGATGTAAAAATTGCCGCTTGTGACGTTGCGACCTTGTAAATCTTTTACCAGATCTAGTAAAACTTGACGCCCTGTTCTTTCTCAGGTTTACAATTCCGACCTCTGCCTGTATATACCTGTAACGACCACACGAAAACTTGTTCGGCTGTCGCACAATGCCCAGATTTTATGACCGTATTTTCCAGGCTTCGATGGAATATATTGTTTGAATGGATAACGTCCACGAAATGTTACCAATTGCTCATCAACTGTGATGCATTCACCAGGATTGTACATTTTTTGTATATTTACCTCCCAACGATTCCAAACATCTCTTATTCGGTCCAATTATGTCCAAACATAGAAGCATTAACAGTCACATACATACATACATCATAGATGTATCTGCCGTCTTTTTTCGATTGCCTGGAGAATTGTCAACTTCACAATAGTTCGCACAAGGACTGATAGCGGTATTTTACTGCAAGATCAAAAATGCACT
The DNA here is from genome assembly GCA_963971545.1 of Philophylla caesio. Lineage (NCBI taxonomy): Eukaryota > Metazoa > Arthropoda > Insecta > Diptera > Tephritidae > Philophylla > Philophylla caesio. Next base: position 33,207,557 of record OZ020606.1, on the reverse strand, counting down.
CTTCACATTTCTTTTCACGTACACACATACATGCATACACACGAAGAAGCGGAGTTTTCGCTGTCTTTTACTTGCGCGAACGTGCACGATGAATAAAATGTGTACATAGGCACATCTCAATTCCCTATTGGGCACTTTTAACCCACAAATATATTGTGCGTAACTATCGTTGCCCAGTGGATCCAAGAAAAGATAAAAAACAAAATATGTGTTTTTCAAGTTTAGTTTAAAACTATGTGATTAATAACAGCAGTATTTAGAATTTTACAACAAAAAATTAAGCTTAAGTAATTAATTTATTATATCTAATGCTAAAAAATAAGGTCGGACCATAAAATATTGCGCGATTGTTTGACTGGCCAATGCAGGCGCTCTTCGGCAAATTTAATTCTACCGGGGTCGAAGTAATGACACCCTTCTTGGGCTTCTACCAAAATGTCTAGCCGCGATCAACTTCTTTCTAATTGTGAACGAGTAAACACTAAGACTTAGCTCATCTTTAATTTTTTCGATTCATAAAATAGGGTTTCGAGCCAAGGCCATAACTTCCCTCAATTCTGGCCGGGAAAGAACTTTTTTCGTCCCCTTGTTTCAGGATTTGGGCGAATCTTCAAAAAACTTGTGTTACGACGATGTTTCTCTTGAGTAACAGACCCTTTTATTTTCTTAAGTATCACCATTGAAAGTTTCTATTTTGTTTGCTATATACATACATATGTATGTACAAACTACAATTCTCTCAAATTAGCTTCAATTGCAGAACGGCAAACGGAATGCTTTATAACATGAATATTGTTACGTCCGAACTCGATTTGCGGTTGCGCTTACATATCTGAAAAATCAAATAAAATTTTTCTAAAAGCATCTCATTTAAGGTACGTTCGCGTAGCTGATAATTATTGAAAGTTTTCGAAAACTATCAGCTTTTAGCGTTCGCAAAAAACTTTCAAAGTAGGGGAAATTGAGAGAGCAAAGTGACATTTTATTTTGAGGGGAAGCTGTTGGTTTCTTTCTGAAAACCTCTAAGCTCTGTTTATTTACTTAAGTCTATGAACAATCAAATCTTACAGACTTCTAACAATATTAAATAGGATTATATAACAGATTTCAAAAGATTAATAAGAACATCTTTAGACATAAAAAAATCAGGATCGATGAAAGATGAGATCTGGTTGTATTCATTAAGAGTGCGTGCAATTGGTGTATTACGAGCATAATTTGTTTTACTATTAATGCCATAAAAAGGGTAAAAATTTCGAACATTTCTTCTAACATTGCTATTCTCAAGAATCACAGTCGAAGTCTGCCGCGATAATGCCATATATAAAAAATAAAGAAATAATTGTCCTTCTACTTTCTAAGGGTTTAAGATTTAAAAGAATTAAACGTGCGTTGATGGAAGACGATCAGTGAATCGTCCGTTAATTATATTTAAGAAATACCTTTAGGATTCGCTCAATTCTGTTGATTGAAAATTGTTGAAAAGGCCGCGAAATAATAGTTGCGTAGTCAAGGTGAGGTATATATTTTAATTTTAATGTGTATGGGTCGGAAAATTCCGAACTATTTCTCCGAATGAAACCAAGCATTGCATACGATTCAGAAATAATATAATCAATGTGGTTTTTGAATGTAAATTCAGAATCAAAAAAAACACCAAGATCTTTGAATTCATTAACTGTGTGCAAGGTATGGTTAGCAATACTATAAGAGCTTTTAAAAATAACGCCGGATTTTGGAATATGTAACATGCAAGCATTTTTTAATATTAAAGAAATTTGAGTTCTAGCACACCTAGAGTAAAGATTTTCCATATCAGATTGAAGTTTCGACATGTCATGTGTAGAATTTACTACCGAATAAATTTTCAAGCAGAAACCTTGCATACGCAAAGCAGGATCGAGTGACGTTGATGAACAGGACCAAAAGTAATGACCTTAAATACTACCCGTAGGGACGCCGGACATTGCACGGAAGGGTTCAAATGACACGTCATCAATTGAGACTATACTCCATCTTATATATGACTTAGGCCGCTTTGGAGAAGTCAGTATAGACGCAGTCGACTTGGCATCCAGAGGAAACATTTTTATATTTGTTTGGGATTTTCAAGTTCCATTAATTTGTTTTTCCCGTTCCATAATTTTTAGTTTCGCTTATTATAATGTATGAGAAGCTGAGTTGCTGACTTATCTACTCCAAACAGTCCCCGTCTCTGTCAATAAAGCTATTACTTAAACCTGTATTAAAATCATCGTAGCTATCTGAACTACTATATTCTTAAGCGACTTTAATTCCATTTAAGCTTCAATATCTGAAGCTTCAATTTCATCGCATTTTCTACATCGAAAGCTTCATTAATGAGGTAAGTTTTCAAGTCCTAACAAGCTAATTGACAACTTATTAGCATGGATACCACGTTTAAGGGGGTCTCCTCATGTGATGCTAAAAAAATCGATTTCTTCCAGCTTAATCTGTTCCAAAATTATCTGTGAACATCCCCTTAAAATGACAGCCCGGAATTCCAAGTATTTTAGGAGAAATTGCCAGAAATGTGTGCACGTGTCGAACTTCGGTATACAATGTACCAAAACTTTAAAACGTTTTTTCTCAAAATCACATTTTTGCAACTTGTATACACGGTTACGGGAAACGCTATAGTGTACATAATTGGACCAATTCATCAACGACACGCTGCAGTGCACTTTTGATTACTTCGTAATTTTTTGACCCATTCAGTTTTTTTTTTTCAAATATTGGTTAAAAGTTGTCTCAAATATATCTTTCGAATAAACAATTTATATAATTTCCTTATAATCATAATAATTTTGGCGCTTACACTATATAGCTCAGTGTTTGGCCGAGCTTCTCCTACTATTTGTGGTGTGCGTCTTTATATAACTTACTTGTCATCGAAAAAAATCCCGAAAAATTACCTCTTTTTAGAAATACATGAGGAGACCCCCTTAATCGCAATCGCGTCATTACTTTTTGAAAAATCGCTCACCAAGCAACTCGGCCGGAAAGAAAATGTGAAAACTAGTAAGAAACGTTTATTCAAATTATTTTGGAAGAGTTATGTACTCATTAAGGATAATTTAGTTTTCTCATGATCCAGTGGATTAAATTGAACCCCCAACGTTCCACCATCCCAATACAGAAAACCGGTTCGACGATGATAACCTTCTGAAGAATTGCAATTAGAATAAAAATTTAATAAATCCAAAATATTTTTTTCTTGTTTGTTTAAATTCAGCAAGTCGCAAAAAAATGTTCACCATAAATAAAATGTGTACAGTTATTTGATGTTTTGTTTTGAGCAAGAAATGGTGTTTTTCTTAGAACACGTCCTTCTGAGAATTGTACTTACTCCAGAGTATGTATTTATGTTAAGGCATCACTTGAGAACGGCTGAACCGATTTGGTTGATTTTTTTTTTGTTGTGGTAAAAGATGAAAAAAGAAAAGGTTTGTATGATAAAAAAATGGAACAACAAGTAACGATTTTAAAGAAATTTTAATGTGGAAGATACACCACACAAAGTGGGTCACATTGACATGCGACAATCTCTAATTTGTTTTATTTCATCTTCTGGGGGTTTTCGGGTTCGAGAAATCTGTATCTGCATTTTATTTTTACTAACAACGGCCACTAGGATGCGCTTTGGTGCGAAAAATCCCTATTTTTAGGCTTTTGCGACTAAGAAGGTAGTTATTGTATTCCATCTGTTCATACAGAATGTATAAGAGGGGACAACAACACAAAAATACTTTGAAGGCGCAGCGAAGCACGGCAATCACAAAGTGCTTATCAATTTGATAAGACCATTATATGTATATATTCGAAATCCAAATAATTTGCTGAAAAAACGCAGCAAATGTATTTTAGAAGATTTTATATATTTAGACAAATGTCATAAGAGGACGGCAAAACCTTGAAAAGTTGTTTAACGCCTAAATGAGAGTAATGCCCGAATTCAGTAAGCTGTCTCAGTCGCTAAAGCCTACTTTTTGGGGTATTTGGGATTAATTATGTTTCATTCGTAAAAGAGAGCTTTTTTAAGAAAAAAAATGTTACGGAAGTGATGGGAGGGTGCCTCTGCCGGGCTTTTTGATGTCTTCGCCAGAGCAGAGGTTGACATCACTGACATCCAGCAAATGCTGCGGACGGGGCAAGGGAAAACATTTACAGGCCCTTGCGACATCTACTACAGCTTTCAAAGGAGCGCAAATTCGGTGTTGGATTTGTGGCGGGAGAGAGGCCTCTCCGTAAAGTACTGTCGTTCACTCCGGTGGACGAACGAGATTCTTTAAAATTTTTCTGATTTGCGTACACGTCCCGGTGGACGAGAAGGACAATGGAACCAAAATCACTTCTACGAACTCCTTGGCCACAGGTTCGAACTCTGCCAGAGTCGGAAAATTCAGCCTTCACGACGAAACGCCCGATAACGGATTGAGACTGTTGAAGACATGCTTCCAGTGTCCTAGAACTATGCACGATCCGAGGAGCCAACATCGACTCGGATCATTATCTTATGGCAGCTAAGTTTGAAAGCGAAAGCACGGATGAAGAACAAGAAAGACTCCTCGGCTTATGTATTGCCAACTTAGTTATTCATTTACGGTGGAGAAGAGTTGGTTAAGTGCATGCACGAGCTCATTGCTACAATATGGTCTGAAGAACGCATACCTGCTGATTGGAATTTAAAGGTGCTTTGCCAAATCCACAAAAAACATGAAGTTTGCGCCAACTAACGCGGGATTACTCTTCTTTATATCGCATATAAGATCTTAAAAAAGACGGGAAAAAGAAGAATCGACACTCACTATCTCTTAGTCGACTTCAAATAAGAATCTGTGTTTGGTATCCCTGCAAAACTAATACGGCTATGTAAAATGGTAACACCACCAGCTTTGTCAGAATTGGAAAGGACTTCACTGAGCCATTTGATACCAAACGAGTTTTCAGACTGGATTACTCTTTGTCGTGCATCTTCTTTAACTTGAAGCTAGAGAAGATAACTCGAGCCGCCGAACTAAATCGGTCGGACATCATTTTTTATTAGATTATGTAGCTACTTGCGTATGCCGACGACGTTGACATCATTGGTCTTAACAACCGCGCAGTTAGTTCTGCCATCTTCAAACTGGATAGGGAAGCGCAACGGATGAGTCTGGAGTCAAACGAGGATAAGACGAAGTATCTCCTGTCATCATATTCACGGCTGAGAATTCACATCACTGTTGACCGTTATAACTAGTAGAGGACTTCATTTACTTAGGAATCAGCATTTCATCTTCTTTTGTGGCGCTACAACCGTTTGTCGGTTTGGGCCGAGACCTTAAAACTTCGCCAGTTCCCTTTGTCCTTCGCTAGTTTTTGCCAATTACTCATACCAAACGATGACAGGTCCTTCTGCACTTGGTTCTTCCAATATCTTCGTGGGCGCCCTTGCCTCCGTTGTCCACCCATTGGTGCCGATTCGAATGATATGGCCAAGCCATCGCAGTGTTTGCATTTTTATGCGCTTGACTATGTCCATATCATTATACAGCTCATCAGTTCATCATTCCATCTTCTTCGGTACCCGTCGCCCATAAATCTTGCGAAGAACATTTTTCTCGAAAGCCCCAAAGGATAATATGTAGCGAAATTTTCGTTCGTCGAGAAAGGGCTCTGCTTTCCTATCGAGTCCAAAGTAGCACCTGTTGGCAAGTGCTATTCTTCTAATACTTCTCCGACTACTTCAAAGTTGTAACTGTAAACAGTGACGTGAGTCCCAATGCGCGAGGATTTTCTGTTTGTTGCCACAAGGTACTCGGTTTTGTTCTCGTTCACTGCAAGACCAACCTCTTTAGCTTCCTTTTCTAGACTGGAAAATGCTGCACTGACATCCCTGTTGTTAAGGCCAACCATGTCAATATCTTCCGCATACGCCAGTAGCATCGTGCTTTTGTGATATGTAGTGCCACTGCGATTCAGATTGGCAGCTCTTATTAAAGTTTTCAGCATTAGTTTGAAGAAATTGCACGAAAGTGGGTCTTTTTGTATAAAACCTCGTTTGGTCTCGGAACAGCTCTTAAAGGTCCCTCCCAACTTGGACGGAGCTAAACGTTGAGCTGAACGTTACTCTACATAGCCGTATTGGTTTTGCGGGGATCCCAAAATTAGACATGGCTTCGTATAGACAGCTTCTATTCGTGCTATCAAAAGCGGCTTTGAAGTCGACAAAAAGGTGCTGTGTGTCGATATGCTTATCTAGGTTTTCTCCAGGATTTGACGTGCTGTGGATATCTGGTAAATACACTGATAATGTCTTATTAGCTTGTTTATATATGCGATATTTAGGAGGCTTATCCCACGGTTGTTAGCGCAAACAACCGGATCACCCTTCTTATGAATTGGGCAAAGTACATTAAGGTTCCAAACTTCAAGCATGTACATGTCGGACCAAATTGTTTATTGTTCTTGAGCCGTGTGCTGTTTTCATCTCGCATTGGTCGTACGGAGGGATTTGTTGTTCATCCCTAATTATTGTTCTGAGCTCCTCTTGTAACGATTCTCGCCTTAAATGCTGCCATAATCTGGGAAAAGGGAAGGCGTATGTTACCGAGGCGGGTCTGCATACCTTGCCTTGCTACAGTCTTAGCTCAGGGAAATTGGGCGTGGGGTTGCCACGGTTCCATACTATGAAAATCGCATAAAAATTTAAATGTATGCAGAGAAAATAAAAAGAAAAAAAAATAAACGACAAAAGCCAGCGAAGCACTACCGGCAGCCAACTTAGATATCGAAAATATCTATAAGCGGAACGTTGAAGCGCGCCAACAACAAATTGATAAGAGGGGAGGAGGAAAGATGTTAGTTTTCCACCCCATTTTCTTAACCCACCCAACCTGCTAATAGACTCCATTTGACTCCATCAGCCCACACACTCCCTCTAGGTCAGGTCTTCGTTACCCTTCCTCCATTTCGTCATCAATTAAAGTTATTAGAGTCGCATTTGGTTTCGTTTAATAATTCATGAAATAATTTTATTTACAATTAATTTGTACCTTTTCATATTATTTACTTAACTTATAAAGAAATAAGGCATTGTATTTACGATTTAATTTAAACAAACTCTAGATTCAACTTCTACTATTCATCGGAGAGCTATTTTCATTACATTTTCGAAAATATTTGATTGCGAACATCACGACGGAACTGCTGACTCTCAACTCAATCGAATTTAGTTTTCTAGATTTTGTTCTTCATTTAACTCTCTATTACTCTTCTTTCCATTAACTTTCTTAGTTTTTTTCATTTATGATTTATGATTATCTCTATGATTATCCTTACCCACAAAAGAAATATAAAAGGTTATCCATCACACATCTAGCAATAGAATATGCGTAGATATACTGCATCTAGAGTTAATTACATAATTACTTACATATGCATGGCTTCCATCGATGCGACGTTGAGCTCAGCGTACGACGTTCGAAGAAGTTTGATGCAACTAGCCATGTAGGCTCACGACCAATCTGGTTCTAAAATTAATGTTAATTAACATAAAATGTGGGACACTAGTTTCGAAGTTTGACAGCGGAAGCGTCCGTGATATTCGCGCTGACAGCAGAGTATTCTCATAATGTTATCACACTAACACTATCAGTTATTTTCACTGTCTCTTAACAACATAACACTTATGAGCTATGATCCTGATAAATAGGCAATATAAAGCCGAATTAATTTCAAGTTAAGATTCCGAATTAATAAAAAAAAGAAGAGAAAACTTAATATATACATATATCTACGTATGTACATGAAATTTCCAAAATTTAACGTATTTTTAATTTTATACATTTGTATATTAAATATATTTGTACGTATGTACGTATATATGTACAAAACCAAAATTCATTTTATTATTTATAAAATTACTTTAATTAATGTAATTACTTTATTTAAGAAAAAAAAGGTATATTTTCAGTTGTCCTAAAACAAAAAAAATGTATCATGGAACAATTAGATAATCCTTTCGCACGCCTTATTATACGTCCTTATGTATATATCCTTGTTGGATGTTGATCGGGCAGACGCAGGATGACTGGGTGATACATAATGTTAATTATCCTTAGAGAATGCCTTATCCGGGCCAATTTAACTCGTAGGAAGTTTCACGGACTTTATGAGGAGAGATGATACTTCATCCTCTTTTTAACATGAGGTTTCGGTTCATTATTGCCTTAACGAAAAATCGCTAAACGATCGACTCCATAGCAAAATTAACATCCGTACCGCTTCTCGTCCAAATTCTCACTTTTATAAGAAAAAAATTGTAACTGCACTAATTCACAGTCTTGATATAATTTCATACGAAATTATATCAAGCTTCTTTAAAATCCTTCAAGTCAGTAGCTTTTTTTTTTTCTTGTAAGTTCAATATCTTTTGTTAGGTTTGTTTAAAATATCAACCACAAAAGTACGTTGAGAGGCGCACAAAGCACATGCGAATTATTTTTGTCGCTGCGCGAAAACACAACATCTCTTCACTTAATAAATTCTGACAAACTGTCCTTTTCTCCAGCTCCAAAGTCTGGCCTACGCTAAAATTTTACACCTAATAGGCTAACGGTAAGATGGCGTGATTTGGCACTGCATAATTAGCAAATTCTTAGCATACGTCATTGATCGCACCATCCACCCACGCACATACGCACCTACGTATGTATATCAGTAAGCGCAAGCGCGATTCACTTTGCAGAAATGCGGAATTCTTTCCTAATTCGCTTTGTCCTGCATTCGCTTATTCTATGTAGCTTATAACTATGTATGTACGTGCGTGCAAATATACATATGCGCCCACATGTATACAAACACCCAGTAAATATCGGAACATTAAGAAACCCAGTGACAAATTGTTCTTGGATACCCCTCACACTCTTCTACTTAGGATGCGTTTGAGTTCTCAGAATTCATATTCAGTAGCGTTGAGAAGTGCTCCCTCCATACCTCATTATGAATGCTCTTTGCAACAGAGTCAGCTAGTTCATTACCTTGGGTGCCACACTGGCCAGGTATCCTTATTCTTTCATTGGCTCGATAACCGCCTATGCGATTTTGGCCGAGCTTAGCACAGCACGCCAGTTATTTCTCTCTTTCGCCAACTGGCGCCTGTTGGAAATATCAAGCGTACCCAAGTCCCTTACCGCCTGGTCTTTCCAACGCAGAGGAGGCCTCCCTTTTCCTCTGCTACCACCAGCGGGTACCGCGTCGAATACTTTCAGAGCTGGAGCGCTTTCATCCATTCGAACGACATGGCCAAGCCAGCGAAGCCGCTGGATCTTAATTCGCTGCACTATATCTATGTCGTTATAAAGCTCGTACAGCTCCATCTTCTAAGGTATTCGCGATCGCAAAGGCGTAAAGGCCCATAAATCTTTCTGAGAATCTTTCTGTCGAACACTCCCAGAGCCTTCTCATCAGATATCTTCATCGTCCATGCTTCTGCGCCATACATTAGGACGGGCATAATGAGATACTTATTATTGTCCGTCGAGAGAGGACTTTACTGCTCAGTTTCCTACTCAGTCCAAAGTAGCACTTGTTGGCAAGAGTGATCCTCCTTTGGATTTAGAAGCTGACATTATTATCGATGTTAATACTGCTTCCTAAGTAAACGAAGTATTCTACTTTTTCAAAGTTATAACTGTCAACAGTGATGTTTGATCCCAGTTGTGAATGTGTCGACCCTTCTTGTGGATTGGGCAAAGTACACTTAGATTACAATCAGTAGGCATGCATTCGTCCGACCATACTCTACAGATAAGCTCGTACATGCGCTTTACCAACTCTTCTCCACCGTATTTGAATAACTCAGCTAGCAGCCCGTCAACTCCGGGCGCTTTGTTGTTCTTTAGCCGTGCTATTGCTATACGGATTTCATCGCAGTCGGGTAACGGAACATGAATTCCGTCGTCATTGATTGGGGTTTCGGGATCATCATCTTCTCCAAGGTGGTCTCTGTCACTACCTCTAAGTAGTGTGGAGAAGTGCTCTCTCCATAAACTAAGTATATTCTGAACGTCAGTCACCAGGTCGCCGTTGTCGTTCTTACAGGAATTCGGCCAGGTATCCACATCAACTTAATTTAATTATTGTGTTTGATGAGCAAGTCCCTGATGTTGGTTATTAAAACGTTGTTCCTTTTGATTTTCCGGGAAGCATCGATGGCAGATCGGCTATCAGTACAAACGCAAAATTTGCCCTTGGCTGTAGAAGCTATAACAGCGGCTTGATAGATGGCAAAAAGTTCGCTGGTATATATGGACCAATGGTAAGGCAGTAGCCTAAAAAAAATATTGTTTTTTGAGCGATCGGTATATTTGAAGTTGAAGGCTTTTTGACTTAGCCCAGCTTTATATTCCAGAAAAATTTGCGCATAAAGTTGTGGACAGGAGCTTTGCTTCTGATATGTTTGTAAACAGTTTTCAATTAATAAGTCCGATAGAAGCCAAGGCGGATAGTTTGGATACCCTTTTCGAGAAGGTTTAACTGGTAGATTAGTTTGCTTGGTTAGTATCAGTTCATGGTGTATTGCCAAAAGCCGCTTAGGGAGAGACTTTCGATTGGAAACTTTAAGTGTTTCGTCAAAGAGGTGGTTGTTGTTGCAGCATAAAATTTTGTATATAAGGCTAGCAGTCATGTATTCGAAACGCTCGTTTAGGCTAGGGAGTCCAGATTCAGTTAACATATTGCCAACGGGAGTGGTGATGAAGGCACGTAAGCTTTTCGGCACAGCTGCGTGATATGGCGCACGGAAAGGTTTAAGTTGCTTTTGGCACAAGTTCCATAGATTGGCAGCGCGTAGTCAATAACTGATATAATTAATGCTTCAACAATGTTGCAAAGTGTGGTGGGTTGTACAAATGATTTTTTAGACGAAAAATATTTTACGATACTGAGGCGTTTGATAAGTTTATTTCTAACGTAATTACAGTGGAATCTAAAAGTGTATTTACAATCAAATAAAACGCCTAACATTTTTAAATTGCTTACATTATTATGGCATAGCTTTACATTCGGGCAACATTTTTTTCGACACATATGCAAGGTATTGCAGTTATCGTATGCTAAAACCGCTCCTGGCTGAAACGACCACAGAGAAATGTTGTCAAGGATATTGTTAAAAATTGCATGAACAGTTTCAAGATTGTCCTCTTTAGTATGTATCAAAACGTCATCGGCATATATCCCATAACTTACATTGTACTTATCTATAATTTGACTTATCTCATCAAATGCAATAATAAATACACCACCGAAAGAGGAGAACCATGAGGAATCCCATTTTGCAAATCATATATCTCGGACGAAAACCCATTTATCCTGACTATAAATTTTCTATTGGTGAGAAAGTTTCGGATAAAACCATATATTTTGTTGCCTACTTTCCAGTTTCTTACTTGCCTTAGAACAACGTGTGCTCCGATACGGTCAAAAGCCTTTTGAAAATCAAGGGAAAGAGCCGTGATATGTTTTTTACCGGATAAAGCGTTTGAACAGAAATGATTGAAAGTTAATAATAAATCCATGGTCCCGTGACCGCTTTTAAACCCTACCTGGTGTGAGCTTAACAATTTATTTCTGAAAGCAAACCACATCAACCTGTGGGCATTTATTTTTTCAGAACTTTACTGTTACATGACATCAGGGAGATAGGACGAAAATTTGATATGCTATTTGTTGGGCTTATGGATGGGAGATACAAAAGCGCACTTCCAACTTTGAGGAAAAATACCATAAGAGAAAATACCGTTATACAGGTGCACCAGTCTGGTGTTGATCGAATAGGGTAGGTTTTTGATCATTACGTAAGTAATGCGGTCGTGTCCAGGAGAAGAGCTCTTAACCCTGTTAACAAAATTATTAATTATTTCTTGGGTGAAGTTGTAGGATTAATAGAGCTAGTGACATTGCTAAAGACTTCTGTTTTTGCCTTTTTTGAGGCTAGTTCGAATTTGGCGTTAGCTGCTTTATAATACATGAGGTTTGGGTTGGTTTGTAAGAATACCAGGCAGATTGCTTTATGGCCCGCAGTTCAGGAATCTTCTTTATTCCAATAAGGAAGACATTTTTTGGAGAGATATGGCCTGGTTTGAGGTATAGATGAAGTAGCTGCAGTAAGGATAACCTTTTTAACTTGAGCAGCTTCCTTATTGATGTTGTTACTGGGATGATAAAGGTTATTAATTTTCTGACATAAGTTATCATATTTTTCCCAATTTGCCTTCTTAGTTAAGAATTTAGGGACGTTCTTCGTCATTTTCGTTTTACTACAATTTAAGTAAAAAATGATTGGATAGTGATCACTGCCGCAGAGATCATCCAAGATCTTCCAAGATAAGAGTGGGTAAATATTCGTTGAGGATTAAGAAACATCTGCATGAGTGAAGGTTTTGTGCGTGATTTATTATTTAGGATAGATAAGTGAAGTGAGCATATAAGTTCCTCAAAATCTTTGCCCCTCCGGCTATGGATGGGGGAACCCCAAAGCGGGCTACACGCATTGAAGTCCCCGCAAAAGATTAGTGGTTTGGGCAGAAAACTCAAAATACATTTTAGTTCGTGAAAATCTATAGCGTTGTTCGGAAAATAAACTGAAATCATTGTGAAAGGTAAATTTGCTTTGATTTCAAAAGCAATAATGTTTAAATTAGTTTCAATCAGAATTCGTTTACGGGAGATACTTTTTTTAATTAGCAAACCAATGCCGTGAATATTTGTACGATTCTGTAATTATGATATGTACGGAGAAGGGCCTAGGAATGTATTCCCGAATCCGATGTTGGTCTCTTGTAGAGCAACAAAGTCTGGTTTATATTCCGAAATGAGAAGATGAAGCTCATGTTAATTATTAAATAAACCGTTTATATTCCATTGTAAAAAAGTTAGCATATTTCAGGTTTAAATTTAAAAACTCTGTTAATTGGTGGAAGGGGGAGTAAAGATTTGATGCAAACCTGTCATCAGTGATAAAGTTGTTGTGCATAGTTGAAGTAGTTGAGTAATTTTGTGTATTAACTGGTAAAGCAGCGCTTTTTAAATTTTGGTGTGCATCTTCGAGAGAAAAACTCTCATGGTTAAATCGTTCATCTTCTGAGCTAATGTTTGAGTGGAAAGTTGATTGGGTGTTGGAGAGTATTCTCTTTAATTGTTGTTGAACTGATTCTTGAGTAGTTGGGGTGAGATAAGGGTGGAGAGTTGTCTGGTAGTTAGCCGTGATTTGAGTAGAAGCTTGAAGAGGTTTAGTTTCTTAATTCTTGCTTGAGAAAAGTTGTGTTTGGTCGTTGGAGACTTTTAGATTTAAAGATGATTTGTGAATGCTATTTTTTGACTTGGTGTTAAAAGTATTTTCATTGTCATTAATTTTTGTTGGTGAAGAAACTGTATTCGGCGTAATAGTAGCATGTGCGTTTCGTGGAGACGAAAGCACAGTAGCGTAGGAAGTTGTAATATTTTCTGGGGGTGATGTGACTTGCGTCCGATAAATATTTCGGGCTTCGCCCATCGACCATTTATTTCTGGTCTTTATAGCTAAAATTTCTTTAGCCTGCTTAAACTTTTTACACACACTTGAAGATGATGGATGTGGCTCAGGACAGTTTACACACATAACTCGATTGGAAACATCTGGTTGATGGGGAGGGAAGGAACCAATTACGCATGTTGGACTATTTTTGCACCAATTTGCTGTGTGCCCTAGTAACTGACATCTCCTTAACGGAGTGCCACGAAATATCTATCTTGCTTGGGAGTTTGAATGAGTCGAAAGACAGCAGAACAAACTTTGTGTACCGCAAAACAAGAGAAATCTGACATTTTTTTTTTATCTTCACCACAGGCTAGAATTCGCCCTACAACCACTTGCACCAAGGGGCATTTTCAGAAATTGAAGAAAATACACCAAGTGAAAAAGTATTCAATTGATGCAAAAATAAGAAGCAAAGCTTTCTCACTAATCAGAGAATATTCACGAAATAGGATAACGGAACTGAAACCGCACTGAACTACAATATGATAACGAACTGAACACGACCAAACACTTTGAGTGCTACATAAATAGACGCTGACTGCAGAGGAAAAGAAAAAACTCCTGTTCGCTGGATAGACCAAGTGGAAAAAGAATTGGCTATCTTAAAATTTCCAAATGACCTCGGCCAAAATCGAATTGAAATGAATGAACATTTTTTCGCATTTTTTGTTCAAAAATTTGATCAAAAAAAAATTAATAAGATGTCTGCATACTCTGTTTTTCTATTTTCGCAAAAATTAAGAAATATGCAACACTTTACAATAAAAGACGTATGTATCTGCATCAAATAAAGATTGAGTGACTGTATGTACATACAATATATGTATATTTCCAGGGCGGTCAATTTATTTTGACATTGGTGGACTTTTACGGCGTTTAAATGATATCTATGATACTGGGCATATTTGAGCTTTATGTTTTGAGTTGGGTATATGGTGTGGATCGTATTTGCAAGGCAATCGAATTTATGATTGGACACAAAGTGGGCCGCTATTGGTGATGGTGTTGGGCACTCATTACACCTGACATTATGACTGCGATTCTGATTTACTTCTATGCGTCATACGAATCCCTCACATACAACAATGTTAACTACCCAAATTGGGCTTACGGTAAGCGAATTTTCTCGATTATACTGCTTTATATTTTATAAATTGGTTTTTATAGCACTGGGCTGGACAATTACGGCACTGGGTATTCTGCAAGTGCTATTATGGGCCGTAGTCGCGATTGTGCGTCAGCCTGGTGAAAGTTTGGTTGAAAAAGTTAGTGGTGCCTTCCGTCCTGTCAGCAGTTGGGGTCCAGCGGATACTCTACTTCTTAAACAATACAATAAAGATCTCGGAAATTAGAACAATTCAGTGAGCGCGGGTTGCTGGAACAAAGTCAAAAAAAATTTCTCCGGTTAAACAGTTGTTTACGAGTACATAGGGGAGAGTAGGGTAAAACGGGGTACCTTGACTTTTTGGCGTATACAAATTTTTTAAAACAACAAAAAAATGTGTCAATTAGTTTTTGAAGAACAGTTTAGAAAAGAAATATATATGTATAATCAGCAAGTTTACGAAATATTATGCTGTTCAAAACTACATTTTGTTGAATTCCTATTTCCATGGCAACTCTGATATTCATTCTGCAGACATCTTGATTAGTGAATTCATTTTAGGTATCCATATTTTCTTACTCTTTCATTTTGTAACTAACTCTGAATAAATCTTTTGCAACGTGAAGGCGTGTTCGGTGTTTTTCTTTTTTCTACTCTGGCTTGAGAATTCCAACAGGTTATGGGATCAGCCCTTTCCTGAGTATATAAGTACATACGCTTAAGATGAGTTCTAATTTGTTTAATGTAGAAAAGTTGGACGAGTCCAACTACGACGCTTGAAGTGTCCAAGTAAAAAGTATTGTTATCTACAAGGAGCTCTGGGATGTGGTGTCAGGTGAGCTAAAACAACCGACTGCCGAAGAGAATGACGCTGGCAAGCTGAAGGCGTGGAAGTCAGCCGACGAGAAGGCCATGGCGACCATAATACTGTGTGTAACGCCTATGCAAATTGCCTACGTGAAGCAGTGCAAAACAGCAAAAGAGGCATGGGCCGTATTGCAGGAAATACATCGACCAAAAGGCCCCGCCAGGAAAGTTTCATTATTCAAGCAGCTACTGGGAATGCAAATGGCAGAAGGTGATCAGGTTCAAAAATTCCTAAGTAATTTTTCAACTATAGTCGAGAAGCTGGCAGAAATAGGCGTGGACCTACAGGAGGAGCTATTTGTGATAATAATTTTTGCGAGTCTACCCAAGTCATTTGAGAACTTAGTCGTAGCGTTGGAATCGTGTGATGAGCTGCCAAAGCTAACTTTTAAAAATTAAGTTACTCAAAGAGAAACAACGACGTAAAGTGTGTGAACCGCCTATTGCCGAATGTAGCGCACAAGTTTTTATGGCGCATGCATCAAGTGGTGGAAATAAATCAGCAAACAAGAGCAAATCAGCTCGAATTCGATCGAATATGAAGTGTTTTAACTGTGGACGAAACGGTCATTTTACTGCGCAATGCAAAAATAAAAAGCGTGAACAGAGGCCTGAAGAAAAATCCAAAGCGTTCTCACTTTTCTCAGCGTTTGAAACACATTACAACCGAATGTGTGGTGTATTGACAGTGGCGCATCGTCGCATATGTGTTGTGACAAGTTTGAAGAGTATACGGAAAATATTTTACTAGCTGGCGACAAGTTTATAGAAACAAAAGGCAAAGGAATAGTTCGATTTAAATCAAAACTGAGACAAATTCAACTGAACGACGTGTTGTATGTACCCGTGTTGCAATGTCACTTTCTTTCGGTGTCAAAAGCAGTTAAATTAACAAACGAATTTGCAACAGTCTACGAGAACAACGGCAGCTGTATATTGCGTGGAAATAAAATTGGTGGTATCTTTTTGTGCGAAGTGAATAAGAATGTGTTATTCTTTACAGGGAAATCGAATGAAGCAATGAAATGGCATGCTCGATATAGCCGTTTGAATTATGGCAGCATGCGGCAACTTGTAAACAAGAATTTAGTAAATGGGCTTCAACTGAATGTGCCGAAAGATATCGGTTGTAATGTTTGCATGCAAAGCAAATGTGCAACAAAATCATCTACACCAACAACAAATCGCGCAAATGAATTACTGTAATTAGTACACACATGACAAATCGCGCTATGCATTTGTTTATTTACTCAAGCATAAGAACGAAGTTTTTGAGAGGTTTCAAGAATTTAAAATTTTCACAGAACGACAAACTGGTTGTCTAATAAAAGCTATGTATGTATTAGAAGCGGTAACGGAACTGAGTATGCAAATAATTCATTTAAGCAATTTTTAAAGAGTGTGGAATTTTACACCAATTCACGGTACCCTACACTCCGCAGCAAAATGGGGTGGCTTAACGTTTCAACCGAACTATAGTAGAGAGCTGCATGCTTGTTGGTGCAAGTTTGAATGAGACACTGTGGGCAAAAGCCGTTAATACTGCAGCCGTTTGATGAGATGACTCCTTATGAAGTGTGGCATAAGAGAAAGCCAGTTGTATCACATCTTCGAACATTTGGTTCAGCAGCATATGCTCTAGGCAAAAGACCAAAAAGTAAATTTCAACCCAAAGGCAAAAAGTATGTAATGGTTGGCTACGGTAGCGAAACAAAAGGATATCGTTTGTATGATCCGGCAACAAGAGCGATTATTGTTGGTAGACTTGCCCGCAAATCAAAAATGTGTAAAATGCAAAGAAAAATAAAAACGGTGAGATTGATCGACTAAAAGCGAGGTTGGTGGCTAAAGGATGCAGTCAAGTGTATGGTGTGAACTATACCGACACGCTTTCACCTGTTGTGCGGTACTCTACATTGCGTATTATTTTCGCACTTGCTTCAGTATGAATTGTACCTACACATGTACATCAAGTTGATGTATCATCTGCGTTTTTAAATGGTTTGATAGACGACGAAATATACATGGCACAGCCTGAAGGATTTGTAAACAACGTGTACGCCAACAAAATGCTTAGACTGAAGAAGGCCTTGTATGGATTGAAGCAGTCAGGGCGTCAGTGGAATTTGAGGCTACATGACATTTTAATTGGTATCGGTTTTAAGCAATGCAAAAGTAAACCATGCGTTTACACTAAACATCATGATGGGAAAATTAATTTAATAGCTGTCTACGTCGATGACTTGCTTATCGCTAGCTCGGATAAGGTAGAGTTAAAGTTAATTAAACCGCAGACTTCGAATCATTTGCAGATTGTAGACAAGGGTCCTGTTCAACTGTTCCTAAGCATGGAAGTTGAAAGAGAGGGCGAGAAAGGCGCGATATCGATATGTCAAAACATGGTATGATAGATTGTCGCTCCATAGCTACGCCATTTGATCCGAAACAACAAATAAATTGTGATAATTCTGCGTGTAGGCGTGTTGATACGCAAGAGTATCAGTCACTCATAGGTTCGTTGCTGTATCTCGCGCTATGCACTAGACCCGATATTATACACTCAGTGTGTAATCTCGCGAAGAAAAATAACGATCCTTATAGCGAACATTTGGCGGCTGCAAAAAGGGTATTTGCGTTCTACGACTGATATGGCGTTGCGTTACTCCAAAAATGAATGAAATCAAAAGTCACCATATAAGAGATATGTATAAGAAAAACTTAATTGATTTGAACTATTGTTCAAGTACAGAAATTATAGCAGATGTATTAACTAAAAATTTGAATAAGTCGAATCATAATAAGTTTGTAAACATGTTAGGTTTAAAATAATACTTGTAACAAAATTTTTAAATTAAATTTGTTATTTGAAGTTAACAATGAATACCAGACTTAAGGAGGAGTGTTGAGTTCCTATTTCTATGGCAATTTTTTGTATCCCTATTTTCTTACTCTTTCATTTTGTAACTAACTCTGAATAAATCTTTAGCAACGTGAAGGCGTGTTCGGTGTTTTTATTTTTTCTAATCTGGCCTGAGAATTCCAACACATTTAAAGAAAAATATGATTTTGTGAGATCGAAAAATGGTCGGGAAAAACTCATAAAAATCATTTTATTCGCAAAGTTTACAATGTCTTGAACAGTATTTACTACTTTTTCTTTTTGGGATTTTCTTAGTAATTTTAATTTTTTTTTTATTCACAAGGTTATATCAATATGCTCTCAAAGATCTGGCGTTAATCCACGTAGAATGTATGAAAATAACGTGCAATTAAGTAAAATCACGAATAATATTGAGATATTGGTTACCCCGTTTTATCCGACTAGATCAATTTTCTCTAAAAAATGATTAATTAATTAAAAATTTAACCTAACTGAGAAATCATCATCTCAGGTTACGTGTAATAGAATACAGATTCGCACGTAGTACTTACTTTTTTTTCTTTTTGCGAAGGTCGTATAATTCTACGACAAAGTTTGATGCCGAAATATTAACCTCCTGAGACTGAAGTCTAAGTGCTCCAGTGCCAACGACATTCAACACAGTTTCATATTCATATTCAAACATCGTGTTTTGAATAGAATAATAATTTTTTTTCTACCATTAACCAAAACTAAAAATCTGAATTTATGCAGCAATTGTACTTAAACAAATATGAAGCACTTGAAAAGTAAACATTTTACAATCCTACTAAAGATTTTCCAGAAATTCGCAAAATGCGAATTCATACACCAATCGATTGTATGCTAACTCAGTATGCGTTGAAATTATCGTTAGCTAGAGCAAATATTTCAATTCCCCGAAATTATGATTGTATTCCTTTGTCATAAACTATGCATCATTTTAAATTTGGTCGTCAACGAGAACCTATTTTCATAAAATGGGCAGAAAAGGTTTGGAAGTTCTAAAAATGTATAAACGCGGAAAATCTCTACGGGAAATTGAAAAAAATAAAATAATACACCGCAGCTATGCAACAGTTCACTATACAATTAATACATTTAAAAAGTATTATACCGTGAAAAAAAGGCTCCGAAATGAATATAAAAATTAACTAACTCGCAGAAATGTGTAATTTTTAGTGAAAGAGGTACGTAAGGCTCCAACAATTTCGGCACCAAAGTCGGAAAAAATGTTAATTGAATTCCTAGTTGTGACAGTAATAGCGCAATCCGTTGATAACACTCTTCAAAAACAAAAAAATAAGGAGCTGATCCGCTGCAAGAAAACCTTATACGAGTATAAGCGCTACTAACAGAATAAATCATTTAAAGTTTACCAGGATGTACAAAAAACAAGATTTTTGGTTCTGGATACGTTTAATATTCGTAGATGACTATAAATTTAATATTAAATACAGTGATGTAGCAGTAAAATTATGGTGCGAAAAAAATTAAGCCTTCAACGAATAAACCTTTTGCCCACATTTCAGCACCGTGGAGGTTCCGTCATGTTCTGAGCATATTTTGCTGCAGCGGGAGTGGAAACACTTGTCCAAATCACTGGAATTATAAATTCTAAGAAATTTATTGATATTTTAAGAGCAAATCTGAATCCAAGATCAGAAACATATGCTTGGATTGGGGGGTCGTTATCTGTTTCAACAATATAATGATCCCAAACATACTGCGCGGGATACTCGTCTTTGGAACTTGTGCAACTATCCATTTTACCTATAAACACCACCGCCAAGCCCAGATATAAACCCCATTATGGTTTACCGTTAAAAAGGAGTTGAAAATTTACAATATTAGGAACGAGAAATAACTAAAAGAAGCAGTGCAAAATGAATGGAAAAAGATATATCCAAAACTTACAAAAAAGTTGGTAAAAGCTATGCAATGGCGATTGCAAGCAGTAATTTAACAAAAACGATATTCCACTAAATACTAATTTTAATTCATGTTATTGCTGTATGTTTCATTAAAGGGTGTATGAATACGAGTTATACGTTTATTAATATTATACTTATATACTTTTAGTTTTTCTTGAAATGTAATTTACTTTTACATACATATGTATGTACATATGTATCTAAAAATTAAAAAATTTGGCATATGCGTAATTTTGACAAATCAGCTTATTTGTCTTTAGCACTTTTGATATTTCCCCATGATTCAATTATAAAAGGTTATGTACTTACTGACAGCTAAATTCTGACACTCCTTAATCTATAGTTGTATTTTGGAACTACGCAGAAAAGGGAGAAAATGTGATCCCTTTTTGCGAAAAGGTACTAGAAAAGTACTAGTACTTTTAAAATATGATGGTTTTTAAGTAATTATTTGATTAATGCAGTATTAGCTAGCAGAAGCTGCGGTTACCCACAGGATTTTACTCCAATATATTGTCTCTGATTCCCCGAAAAGAAAATAATAAACTCTGATCTTCACAGAAGTGAAGAAACTAACAACAGATCGGGGAGAAAGGATTCACATATTCCGATTCCGACCAAATTTGTTGAATGCAGAACAGGCCTGTACATTTTTTAAGTGAAAATAAAAATAAAACAACATGGTTATAGTAAAAAGTGTGAGATAAAACCTTTTTTTTATTTGCACATAATCAACAAAAACTAGATTTTGTATCGTCTTCGGGATTAGCAGGGAAACACCAAACGTTCGAGGGAACTTGTAAACAAAGAGGTTCAATTATTAGAATATCTCCTAAACGTTGCAGTTGCTATTACAATTAACTTACGTGTATTTGCGTGTGTGCGCCTGAGGCAGCAAAAAAGTTCAAAGACGGTGACTTTGCAGTTGGGCAGGAAAACACCAAACGCATAAAGGAAGCTGTAAACAAAAATGTTTAATTATTAGAATACTTCCTTATAGTAGTTTCAGTTGCTATCCCTGCCAACATTTTCTATCGCAAAAGTCACTGATAAGTGACTTCAAGAAGTTACAATTCAACGTCTGCGATACATTTTTTTCATCGTAGAAGTCACTTCCTTATTGAGAAGTTGTTCCCCGCGGACGTTACTTTCAGAAGTTACGTATTAGTGCCTTGTGGAAGTTACGTATTAGTGACTTGTAGAAGTTAAAATTTTCGTTTTTAAATTTTTTATATTTATTTCAATTCAAAAATGTATTACAAAAAAATAAATAATTAATTCATGTGAATATTAGAAATAAGATTTTTTTAATTTTTCAGTTCATTAATTGTTTATTTGTTTTTTTTGTACTCTGTCTCGGGCGTGAAGTATGTGCTGTTGACACACTTTATTTATATCCATATCGGTCGAGTTCGAATATTTGGAATGACAGGCATCTAGAGGAAAATAGAATTAATTGATTTCTTTATAGTTATAGTTTTATGTGAAATATTACTTTTTATTAGTGCAAATATTGTAAAGCGTTGGATACTGGGTTTGTCATTTGTTCCACGCCAAGTTAAATTAACGGCCATATCATCCGATATAATGGATTTCAATGCCATTCTTAGGAATGAAGGGAAATCCTTTCCTCCAACTCTATATATGATATTTTTCTAAAATTAAATATGTTCCAAATATACAAATTTATTCATAATTATGGGCATTAAGTATAAGAAAATCTACCTACCAGCTTAGATGTCATTTCGTCGTTCAACAGCAGCTTCGTGTCAAAATCAATAAAGTCCTTGACATCCATGAAAGGCAAGGAAGGTATTAGAGACGTATCAATTCCAAAAACAATATCGCACTTTAGCACTCACCACAAACTGCAGAAGACACAAAAACAATGAACCAGATGTCAACAACTTCTTTTTCTATTCTGTTGTTTTCATCTAATTTCATTTTGCAGTCGCTGCGACTTCAACGTCGGTGATCGCGTTCATTGTTTATCTTTTGCATAACGGGACAACAATCTTTAACTTAACGTCTGGAAGTGACTTAAAAGTGGCGCATTTGGCGTTTGACACGTGAACGCGACAACTTTCTTTATTTTAACGTACGGAAGTGACTAAAGCGTGACGTATTTGGCGTTGGCGATAAAAGACACTTCCAAATGTTGGCAGGGATATTACAGTTTACTTACATGTGTGTGTGTGCTTCTTCGTGTCGGTTATGTTTACACTCGCAATCGAGTTATACATACATATCTGCTGCAGGAAAAAAGCTCAAGTCGATCGGCGATGGAAATATATACATATGTATACATAATTATATATATGCCGCTGCTCTGACTGGGGAAAGATGCAATCAAACAACAAAACTCGTATTTACTCACAAGGTCCTCGGCCAGAAAATGTTAATATCTCACAAAAGGGTTTGCTTTCTACATACATATGTACATATGTGTTGTGGTTAATTGCACTGGAAATAAGATGTGTTATGCATTTCAAATGAAAAATTGTTATAATATTTGGAAAAAACAACGATTTTTTGCAAAACCTACCCAAATTCAGGCAATCACAAATGTCAATGAATAAAAAAAATCATAAATTAGACAAATAAATCAGCTGCTCTATTACAGAACCTTTTTTTATTAAATCATGATATTTCCCCTGAGAAATCGATAAGAGATACATTTACATATGGGTAAGTCCCATATAAGGTCTACCGCGAACGGAAAATTCAAAGTGGTCAGAGTTTGTTTTTATTATATTTCAGCATAAGTTAAATAAATTATATTTCACCATAAGTTAAATATGTATATGATATGGATATAAAATAGTTTATAGTTTTCTCTAATTATAGACTGATAAATAGGACTTTAAAAAAAATGGCTTTTTCGGCTTTTTAATTTGCATTTTTTGCAAACAAAATATAACATATTTTCTTTTTGTATTGAGCCTGTTTTAACTGGATCCATATAATTGCTGTAATTCCGATATTCGTTTTCGATGAAAAAAAAAACTTTGGAAAATGAAGATTTTCTAATTCGATCTTACCCTTATCCTTGTGTAGCGTCCGTTACCAAAAAACTACCCAAGTTGTTCCTATAAGCAAACATGTTCTCCATTTTTTTGCAGTTAAGTAATATACATATGTATGTACATCTTTCAAAAAATAAAATAATTTTTTACCGAACTGTTGAATAAAATATTTTATTACTTATTAAAATTTGTCCGCAACCGTGAGTACAAAAATGCACTTAAACAATAATATGTGTGTGTATATTAACATGTTTGTTTATAGATGGAAACATCCAAAAAGAAAAAAAGTACAGAAAAAATTAAGAAGTGGCGGGAAAAGATGAAGGAAAACGACAATAAGTGGCAGCAATATAAGCAGAAAGGAAGCGGAAGCTTCGATAAAAACAAAAGGAAAAACTGCAAATCGATCGAAATCTGCTTGATGAAAAGCGAAAGAAGGATCGCTTGCGACAGCAAATATTGCGGCAAAAAGAAAGCTGGTGCTGTTGAGAATGTGCAGGATCAATCATATACCTGCAAGCAAACGAGGGGGAAAGCTATAAGTAAAGTTAAAGCTGCGTTGCTGAAAGACATAAGAAACAAAAGAGCAGTTCTTAATATATCTGGAACCGAAATCAAGAGTTTTAGTCCCTAACTATTTAAGCTATGGGAAAATGTTCCAAGTATTACGGTATTCAAAGTTATCATTACTTTTCTTTAATCGATAGTAGCTATATTGAAGTTGGTCGAACTGCTTATTCTTTGAAAAAGAAAAAAGTTAAAGTGCAGTAAATCACATGCATGCAATCTAGTTGTATGTTACTTTTAAGTCTCTTTATTAATTTGTTGCACTTGAAATGTAATTTTTGTTTATTCTTATGAGAATTTCATTAAAAAACTAAAACATACCTATTTACTGTATATTACTCATTGAGGTGGTCCCCATGTTATGTACATATGTAGAGTGCTGGTTCAAGTCACGGGAGAAATAATGCCAAACCCTTTTTAGTGCAATTTTGAAAGCTGGTAAACATAAATTAATTTGGCTTATCGGATGCCGTTTGGAGTCGGCATGAAGCTTGTAGGTAGGTTCGCAACTTAAAAAAGTATCAGACTACAAATTTGAAAAAAAAACTCGGCATAAATCTCCTCGGAAATGATATACTTTATACAATTTATTATGTATTATTATTATTATTATTCATTGGTAAAAATTTGTCGTGTCCGCAATGTCGCGTCCGCAACCATACTTTATCTCGTACCCAACTTTTTAGAAAGATATTTTAACTTTCGTAAATCTACAAACGGGGGGCCTTATGTGACCTTACATCACTCATTTAACAAACATATACTATCCTCTAATTTTAAAATTCTTCCGTTTCACGTCGCGTCCGAACCACATTATATATTGATATATATGTACATATGTATAAGAACTTAAATCCTTAAAGTCCCCAAAAAATATATGGAGCGAAGCACCCCGGCAGTGCTTTGCAATTATTATAATATGCATTGAGTCCGCTTCCTTTTCCTGCCTTTTAACAAGAATTAAACACGTGCGAATGTCGCGTCCGTAACCCAGGATTTAAACATATGTACATACATACTTACATATATACAAATGTATAATTATTTAATTCGAAAATTGTATGAGATTTAAGGACAGAAGAAGGAAGTCGAGATAAGTTGTGTTGAAATATTTTCACAAATATTTATACATGCATATGTATGTTACATATGTAAACGTATAAGTTTTAAATTTAAATTAAACTTATGATTTTATAAATATATACATATGTATATATACGTACATATGTATGTATACGTAAGTATTTTACTAAAAACAGCAGTATTTACAATACTTATGAAATGCAATGCACAACCTCAATTAAAACTGTCTTATTTAGATGGAGTGTTTTTTTTAACAATTATTCAGAAAATGAGGTTTATGTAGATCATTACTGGATATATTTCCCAGCTTCAGCATCGAGTATAACGATTAATTCACCATGCTTTGGCGAAACTTTACCGGCAGGTAGGTCCTCCTTATCCACGAAAACACGCTAAGTAAGGAAGAGGAAAACGTTACTTAAACTGATATTATTTTTGTTTTATTTGTACACACCTTTACCATGTCCGCTTTGCCCGAGCCACACATAGCAAAAATGCAACACTTGGCATTGTTGATGAGCGGAAAGGTCATAGTGACCCGCTGTGGCGGCGGTTTGGGTGAATCTGCGATTGGCGCAATCAAAAGCGACTTCTCATTTAACAAGGAGTGGCTGGGAAACAATGAGCAGGTGTGTCCATCAGGCCCCATTCCCAGAAGGAGTAAGTCAAACTCGGGAATACCATCAGCGCTTATTCCAAACTCTTCTCTTATCTTCCGTTCGTAATCGGCAGCGCAATCATTTAGTGGTAAATCGATATTAATGGGTACAAACTGGTTCAATTGTAAATCGGTTTGTGGCACCAGTTTCGACTTGTAATATCCGTACGTTGACTCAGGATCTGCTTCGTCAACATATCGTTCATCACAGAAGAAAAATTTCCATTTGCTCAAATCCGAAGTGATGCGAGGAACGGCTTTGCATAAAAAGTTGAGCACGGAGCCACCTTAAAAATAAAAAACTCATAATTTTACAGGATAGTTTTTCGACAATTCTGATTTTCAAATTTTGATTTCGGGGGTTATACATAAAAGCAAGTTACAAATGGCTATGCCGTAGGCTTCATACCTTTCACGATTGGAAGTATTGTACGGGAGCGATACATATATTAATTCGATATTAATGATTTTGATTGCTATAATAGTCCCAATAATAATTTATTTGTGTGCGAAATTTCAAGCCTTTAGCTGATTAAATGAAGTTTTGGATCAAAATGCAATATCGGAATCATCGGTTGCATGGGAGCTTTATGTTATATTTAATGATTTTCACTTCTAAATAGCTCGAATAGCGTTTATTTTTGCAAAATTTCAAGACTTTAGCTGATTAAATGGAGGATTTTACGTGCTAAATGCAATATCTGAACAATCGGTTGTATTGGAGATATTCTATATGTTTTATTTCTGCGATCTTCTTGGTTTTTAATTCTAAAATACAATTAATTATGACTGATATTTGTGCCAAATTTCTAGTCTTAAGGGGGAACTTTTTTTTTTCGGTGAAAAAACTCGATTCTTTTTATTCCATAAATCGTTAACGCATACTTACAAGAATGTAATCCCGAATTCCTATGCTAAAATAACTAAAAATATGGAAGTTATTAAGAGTGTTCGTTTTAAAAACCCAGTAAAAAGGCAGTACCAATTTGTACCAAATCGTGTTCGTTTCGCCAAAAAACTTGCAAAACTTGCAAGGAGAGAGCGCAATTTTGACATTTCTTTTGTCCCAGCACAAATTAGCAAGCAAGAAAGAACAGCTGATTGTAGCATATGGTTGCATTTGAGTCAACAAAACAATTCAACATTTCAAATTATAAATTTGAAAAATCATAATTATGAGTGATTTATTAACAAACGAAGTAAGTAAATACATATAACAAATAGTAAATACATTATGAAATTTGGTTTCTTAATTTTAATAACGCAATTAAAAAGTTGGCAGATAAAGGCAAATGTGTTCGTGATCAGAGGGCGGTAGAGTCATCGCCATCAGTATTAGATCCCACAGTCAGTAATGAGGAAACACAAATTGAGAGCATTGAAGGTATACGATTTTAATATACTGTTTGTAAAATTAAAACACATCTTCTTTTTGGATTCATTTATTTATTAGGGAGCGGTGACGACCAAATGCAACAAGAGGCATTCCGAAACAAAGTTATTGCTACCGTTATATTATTGCTAAAGTTATTGCTACTGTTATAGTTAATGAAAAATATAAATTAGCTATAAAATTATTAGTTTTATTATAATACTTACCAAAAACTTGTAAGCAGAAAACAAAAAACGAACTGTATAAATAAAAGCAACTGTCGACACACACAGATTTAAATGCAACTGTGCAAGCAAACAGCTGTTATTTCAACTTGATTGCAAGTTTTTGCTAAATCCTGTTCGCCAAAAACTCAGTAACTTTCTGCATTTGAGAGAGTAAGACGCCTTACTCTCTGAATTATTTTACTGGCTAATTTTTACTGGGTTTTTAAAACGAACACTCTTATTGTAAAATTAGTGAGCGCGCGCCTGTCGCTATGACGCTATGAGTTTATACTTCATCAGTGTTTTTATTGAAACGTGCTTTTTCAAATTGGCGTGAGCACTACTTAACCCGACAACTCGACACGCAATTTGTGATTGCGTTCAATCGCAATTTTGAAGCAAATTGCCAATGGGTACAGTAAATTGAATGATGTTAGCAATTTATATTTTGAAACATTTTAAGTTATCAATTGCCAACACATTGCTGGCAACCAACTGTCAAAGTGATGCTTTGACAGCTAAATTTTCATTTGCACGAAAAGTTCGTGGCGGCAACATCATTGGTATAATATTATGAAAGCAAATATTGAGTTGTTTCCTATTTTATTATCTATTAGTATATACTTTTAAGGAAAATATCACATCTTCTGTAATACTTAAAGAATATATTCGCTTTAATGCATCGAACGTACTTGTATGAATGATTATGTTATGATATCAAATTGCCCACACACAAAACCTTGCAATCAAATTGACGTAATTATCTGTCAAAATGATTGTCTGGCGTTTGCGTGTCGATTTGTCGGGTGAGAAAATTGAATTTTTAGAAAAGTCATTTATCTAGGCCCTGACAAAGGCATAAAAATAGTAAAAGCAGCAAAATATGGGTCAAAAACGTGTATTTTGCTAATTTAAATTCTTCCAAATTTTCTCAATGTCAGGTCCAGGTAATATTATTCAAATATTTAAAAAAAATTCTTTCTACTGTTTCAGATAATTTTTGTGGACAACAGCGTGCACACCCACTTACTGTTTTTTTAGTACACATCAATAATTATTGTTATAAACAACAAATATGCTGTACAAGTATAATAAACTCTTGGAAAAATTTATGATTGTTCTATTTAATATGAACTTCCTAATGCAAAAATAATTTTTAAATTACTATTGTACATCATGAGAAAAAAAATCTTGAAAAAAGTGCACTTTTTGAACGAAAAAAAAGATGAATTAATGAAGGAGTTATGGCCCAAAATATTCTAATATCGTTCGTTCAGGTCAGCCAGTTAATATTTTGCTGGAATCCATTAAAATTGTACTGTCGAAATAGAAAGAGACAGGGCGCAAATTAAGGAAGGATGGAATCAAATATCTTACCTGTAGAGTTGTACAATGGACCACAAACAGCTGATTATAACTTAGAGAAATTAGAAATATGTGTTTGAGAATTTTAAAGGTGAAAATAATAAAATAGGAGTTACTAATATGCAAGCAAACAACAGGAAAACATTAATGCAATGCTAAACATTTTATACGACAAGACGGAGCCAAGGCGATTTAACAAGGTGGTGGTAATCGTATATAAGTAAAACGCATCCACGTATTTTGTTTTTGCTTTGCTGGACTGAATGTCGAATTTCTGTAGGTGATTTACATCGCCAGCTAATCAGAACGAAGCCCCTTGACATTTAGTCCAGCAAAGCGAAAAAACCAGCTGGCACCTCAACACTACCTTGTTAAATTCGCCTTGGACGGAGTTAACCAATGCGAATTAAATTCACTAATACCAAAACATTCTCATTTTGATATTTCGCTAGTTCCGTTAAGTTAGAAGAAACGCGAATATTGTAAATTTTG
Source organism: Philophylla caesio (assembly GCA_963971545.1). Lineage (NCBI taxonomy): Eukaryota > Metazoa > Arthropoda > Insecta > Diptera > Tephritidae > Philophylla > Philophylla caesio. The sequence continues at coordinate 33,178,380 of OZ020606.1, read as the reverse complement.
TAGGATAGAAAATACGTATGTGAGAGCTAGATAAACGATTTTGTAGCACATCCAAGTTCACGATTATTTTTTGCGAAATTGGCAAAGATTGTGGTAAGTTGTTTTGGTTTTGGTTTTATTAATTAAAATGTTGATATTTTGTTACAGTAAAACCCGCTTTAGCACCTAACCCGAAAAATCGAACAAATTTTACCCTTTTAAGTACCTCCCCGCTTAAATACTCAACCCGCCTAAGTACCATAATTTGTTGGGCATTAAATAAAATACAACTGAATACAATTGCTTTTTTAAAACGGCAACTCTTTATAATCCATTGTTTATTTCTACCATTACTAATTTATCGAAAAACTCACATACCTACATACATATCTGTCAAAATACATGTTACACATGATTCAATAATAAAAAGTTAGATCAATATTGACAAGGGAGTTTTGACACTCCCTTACAAACGGTTGCATTGACGAAGTACGGAAAAAGGGTAAATAATGCGTTCCCTTTTTGTGAAACTAGGAGAAGCATAGTATGGAAAGTTTGCTAATAGTGGTAGAATATAATATGTTAATTTTAACATATTTGCAAGAAATTTTGTGCTTAAATGACAATAAAAAGTAGTCTTACCTCAATTAATTGATTTAACTGCTATTTAGTAAGAATATTAAAACTGCAAGCTAAAATTATGTTAAGCTCTAAACATTTTTTTAATCACAAAGTGGTTATGAGTCCGAGTTTTAAATAAAGAAGCTTTTTCACATCATTGCTGGTGCTTATGTGTTGGGTACATGCAATGAGGGTTTCTATAGAACATGGGCACGATTTTATTTCTGCGCCATTAAAATTTTCAAAATACCAGCTCCAGGCTTTTGATTATAGCCCAAAACTCGCAGATGGCTAGGTCAAGGTGCTCCCGGACACTTGGTTAACCCAAGTCAACGAAGCCTCATTTGCATTATTTTTCGACAAGTATAGCTTTCTTACTACAAAAAAGTTATATATTCGGTTTATTCCTTTTATTTATTTACCATCGGTATCAGGGTTATTCCTAATATTGTGATGCACCCCTGGAGGGTGAAAGGACCAAACATTTTAATTCCGATAAATAGTAAGTGACTTTATAGAGTTAATGGAGTTGTGAGAAAACCCCAATAATTCGAAATTTTAAAAAGAAATCTTTATATATTAAAAGACAAAAAAATCAAACTTCATAACTCAAGAATTTAGTTCTTACAAATTCTTGTTTATGGCATTTGGATGATTATTATGTCGCATTATTTTTTATTTATTTAAACCCATTCCTTTTAGAAATAATAAAACTTTCCACTTTGTCACATCGAATTTATATGCGCGTGAAAAGCGTTCAAAGAAAAAGCGCGTCATTTATACACATTTACGTGAAATATTTACAAGACGGGGTCAATCTTGTAATTAGAAAAATGCTGTATTTAGAAACATTAGAAACAAAAAGTGTTGCCTGTGAGTTTTTGGTATTAAAAAGTTTTGAGGTAACTACTATTATTATTTTTAAGAAGCAACACGGTTTTGATGCTAAGGGAGCCGTTTGACAAAAAGTGAGCGAGCTAGCTGCTTATCGAGCTAACCTTTTATAATTGAATCATGCATGTTACAGGCACATCAAATAGGTAGCCGCAGCAAACTTTTTTTTTAACTATTTTCATATTTTATTTTAATTTGAATTGTCAAATTTTGAATTTCGTTGTGATAAGAATGCTTTCAGTACAATTCAAGATAGTTGATAAAATATTTTTGAAGTTTTAGCTTTTAAAAGCAAAAACAAAATATACAGAGCTCAAATTAATTTTTTCAATTTTTCTACTGCTGCTTCCTATTAAATATGACTTGGTATGTAATCAAGATATAAAATAAAGATTCGTAAAAGGGCGAAAACTTACAAGTTTGACAATTAAGCAAAAAATACAAATTCTTCACTTGATTGATCAGAAAGCAAAATCGAAAAATGAAACGCGGCATTTTGATTGCGACATATCAACTGTAAATAGATTTTGGAGCAACCGGCAACAAGTGGAGGAGGCCGCAAACGCAACTTGGTTGCGACGTAAACGTTTACGTACGAGTCCGCACAATGACACTGAAAAAGCTCTTGCTCAATGGTTTGACCAGATGAGAGCTCTTAATACTAAGTTAACCGATGCTCAGATCCTCCAAAAAGCCAAAGTATTAAGTTCATAAAAATAACAGGAGAAGCGGCTGATGCTGATACCGAAGAGGCGAATAGGTATCCCCAACAAAAATTGCAGGATTTAATGAAAACTTATGATCCTTGCGATATCTTCAATGCTGACGAAAGTGGGCTATTTTATAAGGCATTGCCGAACGGAAGTTTGGCAAGAAAGGGTACAACAGTAACAGGAGAAAAAGGTGAAAAAGCACGCCTGACTCTTCTATTCTTGTGCAATGTTGACGGGAGTTACAAAAAATTGTTGAATTTCTTCCAGCGAATACCACGTCGATATTGCAGCCTCTCGATCAAGGAATCATACACATCTTTAAAGTTTACTTTCGACAAATAATGGTTAGAAAACAGTTGCTTGCAATTGAAAAAGGCTTAACAACTAAGAATTTTTTGAAAACCATTTCGATTTTGGATGCGTTGACTTTTTCAAAACGAGCCTCGTGGCTCGTTAAAATTTAAAAATTCTAATTTAATATTAATTTTTTAGGCCGGATTTGTGATTCAAAATTATGTTCCTGATGACGACGAGGAAACACTAATATACATATATTCCCATAAACGCTCAAGAGTTTGAGGAATATGTAAATTGCGATAAGGAAACTGAATGCTTTGGCCCACTTACGGAGGAAGAAATAGTGTCATGTATTTTCGAAGAAAACGCCGAGGAGTCACCATCTGAAGATACTATGGAAAATACTATTGATGTAAATCCACCCTCTTTTGCAGAAGCGCTGACAGCACTAGAAACAGTGAATAAATAAGTATATGGAGGGCAATAATCTTGAATTTGTTGAACTCGAAATATTAGAAGAAAAGTTGTTTAGAAAAATGACTGACTTTTTCGCCATTTAAACCTAATTTTCAAATCCACTTTATTTTAAGTGATGTCATAAAATACATACAGTGGCTCACAGTTTATTTCGCGCAGCTGCGAAATAAAACTTTTTTACGTTGTAGGATTACAGCTAATGATGGTTTAAAAATATTTAAATGTAATATTTTACCTTCATGTTTATCGAATTTAATGCGTAAAAAAGAAAGCCTGAAAAAGGTAGTGTCCTCTTAGAAATACGTCAAAAAACTATATCTGAGAAAAAAAAACCTTACAGCTTATTTCGTGCAGTTTTTTTAAAACGTATTTCTGTGTGACATTTTCATCTTAATTAACTGTAACTCTTTTGTGATATTGTTAAAACGCATCAAAAAAGAGTACTACTTCGTTTTAATAACATGGGCCCACATACTACTTTAGAGAAACGCGAATTAGTGTTAAACCATTTTAAAAAAGGAGAGAGCCAGCGAAAATTTGCGGAGATGGTCGGACTAAGTTCCAGCACAGTGCAATACATTATTCAGCGATGAATCGAGTAGCGGATAAGGGCAGAAATGCGCCAAATAAAATTTTCACTGATGCTGATAAAAGGAAAATAGTGCGAAAAATTAAGGAAAATGTCGGCCCCAAAATTGGTGATGGAGGTTCAAAACGAAATGGGTAAGTCATGCTGTGCCGAAACAATGCGTCGTGTCCTGCGAGAAAAAAAATATACAAAGTCGGCTTAAATTCGCTCAGGAGTACGTGACTAAGCCCATTTCTTTCTGGGAAGGCAAAATTTTTGCTGATTAGTCCAAATTCAATTTATTTGGCTCGGATGGCATGAACTACGTATGGTGTAAGGGCAACACAGAGCTGGAAAATAAGAACTTGAAGGCTACTGTAAAGCACGGTGGAGGAGGTGTGATGGTTTGAGCATGTATTGCAGCCTCTGGAGTTGGCAAGATAACTTTTATTGATAAGACTATGGACAAAAATATGGAACTGTCCACACCTCTTGAATCCGCCTCCACAAACTCCCGACTTAAACGATATTGAAAATGTGTGGTCAATTTTGGACTTGGCTATACGCAAAAGGCAGATTAGTAACCTGAAGGATTTAAAAACTGCGCTGGTTGAAGAATGGGATAAGATCCCACGTGAAACGATTAATAAACTTGTGGCCTCGATGGAAAATCGTCTTAAAGATGTAATTAAACAGAAGGGAGGCCACTCCAAATATTAAAACATTTAAAAAATATTTTTATTTTAAGCTGAATGCAGTGCACGAAATAAGATGTTGTCTTAACTTTTCGTTGAATTTAAGATTTTGTGTTATTAAAACCGCCATTATATAAACATATGAAGATGAAGTTTTTGTATAAATAAAGAAATGCGTTTGTAAAAATTGTTAAATAAATTTTTTGTTTGTGTTTAACTAATTTTGGGCAAACTTGCAGAACTGCGTACTCAAGTCGTCTTCAAATATGGCTGCTGAGAAATCATTGGAAAAGTGAGTAGAGTGAAAAATTTTCAAGAGATAGTGATGTGTAGAGAGACATTTTTTTCAATTGAAACCTAGAAGGTTCAGTTTCCAAATCCATTCAAGTTCTAAATCATAGATGCGAAACTCAAACATGGGCAATCTACTTGAAATTTGACAGTTTATGTGGTGTGCTTGTTAGAAAAGATCATCTACTTTTTTTGGAAAATATAATAGGACTAGTATCAATGTTAATAATTTCTCAAAACTTTCGATGTTGAATCCATCAATCGGTTTTACATTTAGGATTACGGGAGACTCTTTAATTAAAAACAATTTAGCGCTTGTTTATAATTACATGACAATATCATAAAAAAATTATTGAAAATTTGTCATAATTACAAATACCTTTTCCAGAGCACCACCATGCAGCAGTATGGCAAGAACTGATGATATGTCGACCTACGAGAGGTGTTTTCTTTGTAAAATAAAGATAGATACATACGTGGATCATGAAATTTTCGATTTTTTTAAAACTGACCTTTTGCATGTGCACAGTACATGTACGGTGTTTCACATACTCGTAAGACAAGTATAATTTTTTTTAAAATGTACGACAACTTCCAATAAAAATGGATGTTAATAGAAATAATAATTAATTATCTTTCATTCCACTATATTTTTTATTTATTTAATAAATAACTTTTATGAACAACTTCAAATTTTGAGAATTTTTTTTATAAAAAAAATAGTTTGATTTAAAAAAATATAATAAACGATAAGTAACCGTTAGCTAACGGTTTGCGCTAACCAATAGGTAACAATTGGAAGTGGGTAGAGGTAACAAATTAATAACAAATAAGGTAACTTATTAAAGTGGTTAGCAATAACATATAGATAACAGAACCGGTAGCTAATAAAACTCGTACTGCTAACAAACAACTACCAGATTCTGTAACCGACAATGTTAGTGCAAAAGTGTAAAAAGATATGTGTATAAATACACTGTTGGTAATGCTGTGTGGTGAGAGGGCTCTCAGCTAACACGGCTTCACGACAAAAATTACATTTATGCACATGTCACCCTTTAAGTTTGATCGTGTCAACTGACACGTAACATACATACATACGTTTACGTCAGGGAGTGATTGCACCATTATAACCTTTCGATATAGGGCTAAATAACAAAAAGTAATATGTTGAGATAAGTGGTTATGTCAGTTTTAAACTGATATGTATACCAACGAAGTAATTCAAGAGCACTAGCTTAACCTTAAGCACTAAGTGCTGATTACATATGTATACATACATATGTACATACATACATATAAACATACTACGAACCTGACAGTCCTACTCGAAACAAATCGTTTTCCTCCAGAGCTCGTTTAGCACATTTAGAAATTTCAGTGATCAGTCGTTCGGTCACCTCTAATTCATTGTCAACTACTATTTTAGACATTTTAATTAAACAATTTCTACTTTTAAAACAATATATGGCTAGTATCGAACTTATTGAGCCGTCTTTAATGTTTGCGCGCTACACGTAATTTAACAATCAGCTGTTGCCATGGTGGGAAACTAGCGGCAAATAAGCTTTTAGCACTTGTTGCTTGTCATTGGCGATAAGCCATTCCAATGAACAAAACTAGGGATGCGTATTGTCAGTGAAAATGCGATAACACGATATTTTAAGCTCACGACTTCCGTTACCGATATATTTAATAAAATAATATCAATATTACTCTAATTGAGAAATATCGAAGAAAAGATAGTTAATAAAAACATAATGGTGATACACACAAAACAATACATATGTATGTACATACATACATATGTGTATAATATATGTACATTGTTAAGTTCCATCTGTTTTTCCCAAATCTTTCCAAAATGTTAACAAATGTAAGACACGGTGGTGACTATCCAACATTAAAGGGATTAAATTAAACACACATTCGCATTCATATTTATTTAATTTTGTATACTACTTTAACGTTAACTCACTTTGGAACAAATTAAATATGCATTAATTTTATAAACAAGCTTAAAAATGCGGAAACAAAAGCACATATGGTATAATATAGTGAAAATTATACGGTACTTCAGATATCGAAAAAAAAATATTGCTAATACTATCTGATATACTCGTCTCTTAAAGATTGATATCGCGCATCGCTAAGCAAAACACATCCATACCTACAGACATGTGTATGGAAATGTCTATATGCATACATACATACTCACAACTGTGCATGTTTGAGTTCTGTTGGAAAGTGAAAAAGCGTCGCACGTAAGCTTTGGCAAAGCTTTGCAATGAATAAATATGTATGTATTCATACAAATTATGTATGTATGTATGTATGTGGGAAGAAACTTTTTTATACCGCCATTTGTTACGTTATTTTTATACTCGAGCGTAAGTTCTTTTATCGCGAGATTCTTTAAGGGAAAATATGTAAAGTTTGTTGCTTGCGTGCACCGTTAAACTAGAGTGAATCAAAGATAATCGAATAAATAGTCATTGCTAAGCTTTGGCACCTACAACGCAAGATCTATAGAAACATATTAGGGATACACATTTTTGGCATTTTATTGATTCCGGGATTTCGAGATCTGATAACAAAATCCCGGGATCCCGATTTCAGGAAGTCTTGATTCGAAATTTTTAATTTGTCAAAAAAATTTAACACTTCGTAATACCATTAATCCGAGTATAACAAAGAAGAACACTTTGTAGTAATTAATATACATATGTATGTAAGTACATGTTTATTAGTATTTTCAATCCCAAAAAAAAAAACCTAAAATTTTACCAACATATACATATATAATATAATTTTGGCGCGTACACTATATAGCTCAGTGTTTGGCCGAGCTTCTCCTACCATTTATGGTGTGCGTCTTTATATTATACCACAAATGGAGGGACCTACAGTTTTGTGCCGACTCCGAACGGCAGATGTATTTAATGAGAAGCTTTTTCATGGCAGAAATACCCTCGGAGCTTTGCCATTGCCTGCCGAGGGGTGACCGCTATTAGAAAAAACTTTTTCTATTATTAAAATTTTGCTTGCCCTGACTGAGATTCGAACCTCGAACTCACCGGCATATCAAGTTATAGCACGCACCGCTACCAACTCGACCACAGCGGCCACCACAGTACAGTACAGTAGCAAATGCATATACAGTAAAAATTTTTAAACACTGTTTGAGGTCAATAAATCATCATTCTTCATAAATCATCGTTTATTTACACATATTCAAAATTGAAAATTTACCTAGTTTCATGTATTCTAATCAAAAATAAAACTTTTTTTGCTTAATTATTTATATAAAAAATGTTATTGACAAATTATAAACTTCTGAATATTTGTATACGTTTGATTATCTAAGAAAAACACAGAATCGGACCGTAAATATAATATCAAAATCAAGTAAAAAATTAGATTTTGAGCCAGGCAGAATTAATACTTCTATTGATCAAAATGCAATCTTAAAGAAATTAAAGAGTTAAGTTTATTATCCTTCAACCTGGACTTAAAATTGTTGCATAAAAAACCGGTATCCCCCTATTATAATAACTTATTTTACCAAACCTTTTGCTAATTTGTATCTCAATTTGTTGTTGGATACTCGCTCGTTAAAACTTGATGATATTTATCTTTCAGACTCACTGTCTTATCCACCTCAGCGTTAGTGTTTTTAACATCGATTTCATAGGTGAGGTTAGGTTGGGTTAAAGTGGCTGCTGGCGATCGCGCCAGCACACCTAGGCCTTTGTTAGGTACCACGCGGGAAATCCCCCTACTCAAACCAACGTGTAGAATCTACAAATTTTGCTAACTTGCGTATCTTACTTTGGCCAGATCGCTGAGGTCGCTGAATAACTCTGATCCCAAAAATTGTCTTCTTCTTTTCCATAGTGCAGGGCATTCACATACGGTTTCAAGCTTTTCCTCATTTCCGCAACTAATACAGAAGGCATTGCAGGGGACACCTAGTCTCTCTGCGTGTCTACCAATTAGTATATGACCTGTTGTTATTCCTAAAACTAAGGACAGGTCTCCCCTGCCCAGCACGAGAAGACCTTGTGATCGCTTGACGTCCCACTCCGGCCACATGAGCTTAGAATTAATACAGGTGCTACCGTTTTTCCAACGGTCTCCTGCTTCCTTAAGGGATAAGTTCCTTAGAAAGAGCTTGCAGGTAGCGAGCGGCATGCCTAGACCCTTCCAGCGTAGTAAAAACAGAATGGATGTTCCCCCTCTTGCAAGATCATCCGCTGTTTCGTTGCCCGGTATGTTACTGTGTCCTTGCACCCATACCAAGTGAAGAGCAAACTGCTCCGCCATTTCGTTTAGAGATTTGCGGCAGGTAGCCACCGTTTTAAAATTGCAGTTGACCGAATCAAGTGCCGTTAGCGCGGCTTAATTGTCGGAATTAATTTAGATTTCTTTGTATTCAACCTCTTCTGTTTTTAGGTAATCCACCGTCTCCTGTATTGCAGCGACCTCAGCCTGAAAGACGCTGCAGAGTCAGGAAGGCGGAAAGATTTTTCTAGTCCTAGTCGATTTCATACTAAGGCAAATTTCCTACTCATTTATAATGGCAGTAAAATTAGAAGCTTCAGAAAGTTATATTTTATATCATATACATTATTTGCATTAAATAAAATTGTTACTCAAAGTAGATTTCTTAATTGTTATTTCCTCAGCATAAAATTTAAAGCGATGCCACATTTAAATAAGTCCATGCTACGAGCACATTAACAGCCCTATTCGCGTTTTGTCACAGTCTTCAATTGTTATGGGTAAATTGTCATTATATTGTCACGGCCAGTTGTGATAGGTATGCACCGCCAATAATGACAATAGAAAAGCTCTTATCACTCGCCGCATGCGGCGAAAAGTTCTGTATAGCAAAAACAGCTGATTTGGTTCACAATTGCAAATTTTATTCTTCTTCATTTAATAACCGTTGACCGTTGATCTTTGCAATTTAAAAAGATGGAAAACGATCCTCCAGAAAAGTGAGTATTTCAACATATATATGTATGTAGATATGTATGTATGTATGTATACTAGGGTGCTCCTTATAATCGAATATAGTATTTTTCCCAGTCTCACCCCCTAGATCGGTTGCACCACGGTCAACTATATCGCACAAAAATTTGTATCCCGATTGGTGATGGTTTAGGCGTGTCGCAGGGGGGGACAAAGTTGAAATTGCTCTATGGAGACTCAAAAAATAAAAGTGATTTTTCTTTTTATCTAATACTCGAAATCGGTAGCCCTATGGTAGAAAATATCAGATGCAAATTCTGGTCCCGATTGGAAACGCCTAAGGGGTGCGCAGGGGGGTAAAAGTTCAGACTACCCTATGGAGACACGAAAAATAAAAGTGATTTTTCTTTTTATCTAATACCCGAAACATATAGCACTATCGTCGGAGATATCACATACAAAATTTGGTTATGATTGGAAAAGCTTAAGGCGTGTCGCAGGGGGGGTGAAACTCCAGATTAACCGATGGAGGCTCAAAAAATGTGAATAATTTTTTTTTATTGAGTTTTCAAGTTATAAATAAAATAACAATAAATGCATGTTCGTTCATTTATAATCATAACACAGGTCAACAGTGATTTCGGTGCCGTTAAAAGTAAAACTGATTTATAGGGGCCAAGAACCCCTTTTTCTTCGCTATATATAGTAACTTATGGGTTTTTTGTCAATATTTTAAGCAAATTAATTGCATAAAATAAATTACGTTTTCAAATGATCAAGAACTGAAGTTGATATTTCGTTTCAATATGGAATCGCGACAAAAAATTAATATTTATTTAGTGGGCCTCATCGAAAACCAAATTACGGGTGCCAGTTGCATTCTAATGGGCAAGTGTTACGTGTTTTTTTCTACAATATTAAAAAAAATAAAATTAAGTGTTCGCGAGAGTGCATATCTTGTGATAAAAGAGACGGAAGTGTTTTGGCAAAAAGCACGCATCCCTCTCAAGCCTAAACATCATAGTGTTGCGAAGTTAGAAGAGTTATATATGAGATGGCGTTCGCTTTTTAAAAGCAGTAAACGCCATTCTGCACACCAAAAAGCGAAAGAGTCGAGATTTTGCGAAGTTTCTTATCAATCAGAGGAAGAAAGGACGTTTAGGCGCATTTTCAAGAATAAATTGTACCGGAAATAATAAACTTTATTTGTTACTTTTTACAATTATGTAATTCCAAATATCATTTCAATACTGCGTTAGAAGAAGCCGTTGAAGAAAGCGAAAATGAAGATTTTGATCGGGGAAGCAATTGCTCACTAGAAATATCAAGTCGAAATGGACCAAAAAACAAAAGAGGGCAGAAAAGTTTAATTACCCCCAAACAAGTATCAGTTCGTGATAAGTGTAAAGTAAGTTGCTCACTAGAACGATCAAGTCGAAAAGTCGCAAAAAACAAACAAATTTTATTACATCCAAACTAGTATCAGTTCTTGACAGTTGTAAAGTCAGCGATCGAAATGCAGTCAGAATACTAATAGCAGTATCCGAAGCCCTTGGTGCAAATGTAAAAACACTAACCGTAAACCGGAGTAGTATCCGACGATGTCGTCTACAAAAGTGCCGATACATAATGAAGCAACTAAAACGATCGTTTTAATCCAAAGCAATTACGTCAGTTACCGTTCACTGCGACGGGAAGTTTTTGCCTGCAACAGAAGGAACAGGGAAAGTAGAGAGGCCTCCAACAATTATTTCCTGGGAAGATGGAGAACAACTACTCGGTGCTCCAGCAATTTCGAACGGAAGTGGAAAAGCACAAGATTCTGTAGTATACGACTTACTTGTTAGGTGGAAAGTACACGACAAAGTTGAAGCGGTATGTTGTGATACAACGGCGTCGAACACGGGCAGGTTACAGGGAGCTTGTGTTTTCATGGAACAAAAACTTGGTAAAAGCTTGTTGCATTTGCCGTGTCGTCACCATATGTATATACGAAATAGTGTTACGCAGCGCTTTCGAAGCAAAAATACCCTTATCAAAAGGACCTAATCTTGATATTTTTAAAAACCTTAGAGACGCCTGGTCCAATTTAGACAGACGTAATTTCAAAGCTGGAATTGAGGACGGCTCCGTCAGAACAGCAATACCTAATAAAGAAGAGCTTGTAGATAGCTTCCATCACATTTTAGTATCAAGACAGCCTCGTGAAGACTTTAAAGAATTTGTAGAACTAGGACTTGTTTTTCTTGGTTGTTCTCCAAAGAGCTATACATTTTCAGCACCAGGCGCCTTCCACCACGCTCGGTGGATGGCAAAGGGTATTTATACTCTAAAATTATATATCTTTCGAGAAGAGTACATATTGGAAAAAAATTAAGAAATAGCACTTCGGGATTTATGCATTTTTATAGTTTAAATTTATTTAGAGAAATGAATGCACGCCTCTAAATCCATAGCTGCCCCAGGCGCTGACTTCTTTTTTGTTAATGAGTTATACCAATACAAAAACTTTGACAAGGTGATAGGTGAAGCCACGTTCTCGAAGTTCAAAAATCATTTAAGGTATCTCTCACCGGAAACAGTTTGTTTGGCACTATTTGATGAAAATTTTTTAAAAGAAACAAAGCAAAAAATGGTTGCAGCTCTAGGAAAAGACAATTACTTTGTAGGAAAAAAGTATGACTTTGTAATAGGAAGTGAAGAAAGAGTATTTGCCAATGATCTAGATCAGTTTGTAAGTAAAAGCAGCTTATATTTTTTCGATAGGTTTTGCATAAATAAAGAGTTTCTTCATTCAGACCGAAATTGTTGGCAACAAACGAAAATTATATTAAAGCTGTTGATAGATTAAAAAATTTGAAAGTCGTAAACGATACGGCAGAGAGAGGAGTTAAACTTGTAGAAGAGTACAACAAAATCTTATCCAAAAATGAAGAGGACAAACAATACATATTGCAGGTAGTCAAACACTATAAAGAAAAATACCCAAACGCTACAAAGCAATCTTTATCAGAACCATTAGTTATTTAGAAATTTATTGTTTAATTATAATGTAAAATGAACGAACATGAATTTATTGTTATTTTATTTATAACTTGAAAACTCAATAAAAACAAATTATTCACATTTTTTGAGCCTCCATCGGTTAATCTGGACTTTCACCCCCCTGCGACACGCCTTAGGCTTTTCCAATCATAATTTTGTATGTGATATCTCCGACCATAGTGCCTATTTCGTGTTCTAGATAAAAATCACTTTTATTTTTCGTGTCTCCATAGGGTAGTCTGAACTTTTACTCCCCTGTGACACCCCTTAGGCGTTTCCAATCGGGACCAGAATTTGCATCTGATATTTTCTACCATAGGGCTACCGATTTCGAGTATTAGATAAAAAGAAAAATCACTTGTATTTTTTGAGTCTCCATAGAGCAATTTCAACTTTGACCCCCCTGCGACACACCTAAACCATCTCCAATCGGGATACAATTTTGTGTGATATCTTCGGCTATATTACTATCGATTTAGGGGTTGAGACTTTGGAAATCTGATGATAAAATTTTCTCCATACAAATAAGGACCACCCTAATGTATACATACATATAAATAGTATGTATGATATTATTCAATTTATATACAGTTATGGACAATAAAATAGAATCATCAATAGTACTAATATTCCGTTCTGAAAAAAAATATGAATTTGGTTTCAGTTTAACTCAAATATACTTTTATTATTTACTTCACTTCAAGTGTTATTGGTAACAGTAAAAATATTGAAAAAAACAATTCATAAATATTGCAAAAACAAAGGTAAAATATAAAATTCAAAAATTCAGAGGACAAAAAAATAGAATCATAATATATTACATTAAAAATAATACATATTTTAATAAAACTAATATAATATAATATAATATAATATAATATAATATGTATGATATTATATTATATACATATGTACATATTTTTAGACGTCCGAAATTTGAGCGCACAACGCAGAAGCCAATTTTATATTAGTAAAGTTTATATAAAATTGGCTTCTGCGTTGTGGAGCACCCGGGGCTGCAAAAAGGGAAAAATAATCCCAGTGCCCCGAATATGTTGCAGGATCTGTGGACACAACTGGCCGAACATTTGAATGCCATGCGTGGACCCACCCGTATTCCTGCAAAGTGGAAAGAGGTAGGTTTTAAGTCATTGAATGTCAGTCATGCTGCAACTTGGACAGCACTGCTTCAGTTTAATTAATTTGCTTTCATTTTCTGCGATTTCTTTTTAAATACCACTCTTCCAGCAATCGCACGATAAGTACATATGAATCTATTCATTTGCCATAATTTGTTTCAGAGTTTATCCCAATGGAAAAACCAGTTGCGTTCCCGTGCACTGAAAGCTCAAATGCAGGTCAGTTTTACTGGCGGAGGACCACCAACAGCAGACATTAGCGAATTCGAGCAGCAAGCCATTCAAACGTTCGGGGCGGCAGCTGTGTACGGGGTATCCGATGTGGGCACGTTAGGACATAAAGTAATTTATTTTGAGTATTTAAAAGGCATAGTTTCTTCTCATTCAGAAATTATGCCGTTTACAAATTATAAGCCCTTAAATAAATATTTGTATATACCACTTCTTTATAATATACAATTTTGGCGTAGAATACGTCTTACCTTACGGTATGGGCACCCATGTCAGATTGTTATTGTTGTAATCTCTATTTCTTTAATTATAAGGAAACGGCGAGATAAATTTTTTTAAACATTTTTTTGTAGTCAAATGAAGATGTTAGCTTTCGTTTGACATACATTTCATATTGGTTGATATCTTCCTAATATTTAAATTTCTCAAATGAAAATTTTATAAACACATCCAAACAAATATGTGTGTGGAGTTTGGTTGAGTGTGTAGTGCTGCACTGTGTTATCCACCCCAAAGAACATAAATGTATAAGAATGGACAACACGTTATTATTAGCAACGAGTGAATCTCCAGGGGCGTGCTTTCTTACTCTAGCCAAAGAACGTAAATCTATAAGAAGCGACAACACGCTGAAATGAAAAATTTCAGAGATTTCTGAGACCGTATGGTGCCGTCCATCTCCAGGAGTTCACCACATGCTTTGATACGCTGTCCGCACGAATGAAGCGAAGTAAATATTTTAGTTTGCGATCATAACAAATAAAAGCAAGAGTGGAATTTTAAGTGCGGCTTGTTTTTATCAAAAATTCAATAAAAATCCTAAATATTGTGAAAAATGTGCATAATAAATATATTATACTTATTGTGGTGTCAATATTAATCAGTTGTGAGTGAAAATAGTGCGGTATTAAAGCGTAAAGTGCCAGAGAATGTGTGTGGCCGAAATCCAAGTGCCTACCAAAATTTTAATACATGAAAAATTGTGTAAAATGTTGCTAAAATTATATTAAACTATGATATTATGGCTTTCTTGCGTAGTTCTAAAAGTGTTGTAATAATATCTTAGCATATATTGAATATTCGGAGTGATTTAGTGTTAAAATGATGTTGCATGAGTAGTGGGTTAGTGATAAATTTGTGTTGTAGAGTTCATAAAAGTCGGTGCCTAATAAGTGTAACAAGTGTAATTAACAAAACTAGTGTACATTTAATATATAAATTGCATTCAGTTGTTTTGAAACCTATGCATTTATTTATTTCTGTATATATGTTTTGTTGTCATCAGTATAATCTAATCGAAAAATGGAGGAGCCATATTAAAATAGTGTTAATGATTCAAAGCCTACTATCTAAGTGTATGCATATAAATGTTTTCCAAAAATTTAGCAAATGAATAAATATGCTAACTTTTGCATAAATATTTCAATACGTCTACTTCTGCGCGTTTTCAATAGTGCCGAGCTCAAAAAGTCTTCGCCATACCATGGGGTTCAGAGAAAACTATTTTAATTTGGTAGTATATTTGATGAAAAATAGCAGGAGTATAAAAAGGTACTAAAAAGAGCTTTGAGATATAGATCTGCGAAAAAATCACTATAAATTAATGTTTTAAGTAAACACTAAGCTAGATAAGAGGTTAATACGTTTGTATAGTACACTGAGAACTAAAATTTGTATTAACTTTTGTGACTACGTTGTTTTAAGTAGTAGAATTCCTACCACAGCGCTAAAGCGCACTGAAATTAGTGCAAAACTGTGATGATAAACACTGGTGTGCAAATGCGACAAAATTCGGCGACATATTTACATATATACATATATGTGCGCATACATATGAACGCAGTGCGCATGGAGGTGAGGACAGGCCGTGATTTAATTAACGCCCTATTTGGGAAATCGTATCAATTTTTAATATTTATTTTCATTAAATTTAACAAAACTGTGTTTAACAATAGAATCACATGAATATTCATATTAGATATGATTTTAGAAATTAAAAATCTTGCCGGGGGAAGCATATCTGATATATTTTAAGTAAATGTGTTCACATATTCATTAATGCCGGACTGGGCCAAAAAATCAAGAGTGATCCTCCTTTTTGGTGCGAGCACGGAAGACAGAAATTTCATAAATTTCTTCAAATTCTTGGTCGCGAAAGGCTGAAATTAGCATGTGGATGGCGATTGTGTGGGAAGGGAGAGGAGTTGGGTTTGCATTTATGAATGAAAAGACAACCGCATTTATGAATGGTTGTAGTATTTTAGAGTTTTTGGCGTCGACGTGTATACATACATATACATATGTACATATGTATCTTGCATTTACTAACATTATTTACATATGTATGTACATATTATTCCATATGTGATATTTATGCATACATATATTAGCCCTCAAATTAAATATTTTACCCAAATGTAAAGTAAGCAGAAAATATAAATTCACTGTAAAGCATATTTAAGTAAAAATCTTTTTTCATATTAATGCCCATGCGAAATGCCGTCGGCAAAACAGATACCCAATTTTTAGACAATGTCAACGCACATACATATGTATGTACATACATCAATATATTCATACGGATCTGTAAAATTTGCGATTGTACAAATATGTATATTTAACTTCTATGACAAGTGTAATAGAAAATTAATCAAATATGAAGTTTTTGCAAATTTTCGCTCATTCCAATGCGAAATCTCAAAATGGCCATGAATTTCATTGATTCCATCTTCTTTCTTCCTTCTTAATTTGGTGCAGCGAAAAGCAAATACACAGTGAATTCTGGACCGGCCTGGTGAATTTTGACGAAAGAAGATGTGAAGACGTGAGGTGAACTCCTGGAGATGGACGGCACGGATTCACTCGCCAAATTTCAGCGTGTTGTCGCTTCTTATAGATTTACGTTCTTTGGTTGTACTGAGAATCCCAACGAAAATTCCTTAAAGCAAAAAGCAGAAATTGTTTTTGAATTGACTCTATTCTGTCGGAATGAAATTGATAGCGCGGGTTCCAAACAACAGATCCATATTCCAGTATGGGCCTCACTAACGTTGTGAACAGAGCCTTCGTGATGTAAGGGTCATTGAATTCTTTTGACCACCGTTTTACAAATGCAAAAACACCCTTGGCTTTGTTAACTGTAACATTTATGTAAAGATTAAAATTAAATTTCGGGTCCATTGTAATTCCAAGATCAACAAAGTTAAACACTTGTTCGAGGTTATGATTACATATTTCATAAGAAGCTGGTTGAACTGCTCTGCGAGAAAAGCACTTTACTTTACATTTTTTAAGGTTTAGTGGCATGTAATTTATTGCACACCAGTTGGTCATGCTATTTAAATCCGCTTGTAGTAAGGACCTTTCCTCAACAGAATTATACGATCTAACAAGCTTTACATCATCAGCATACAATAAAATTTTTGAATAATTTATTACAGAAGGTAAGTCATTTATAAAAAGTAAAAACAGAATCGGACCAAGGTGACTTCCTTGCGGGACCCCTGAAGAAACATGAATAATGTTTGAGGAACTATTTTTAAAAAGAACTCGTTGTGTTCTGTCAATGAGGTAAGAAGACATCCAACGAAGGAGATTAGGTTGAAAACCAAGGAGATCGAGTTTATGGATCAATAAAGAGTGACTTACTCAGTCGAATGCTTTACTAAAATCAGTGTATATAACATCAGTGTGCATAAATTCTCTGAATCCATTTGAAACATGAGTTGTGAACTCAAGCAAGTTTGTAACGGTAGATTTACCCTTAGAGAACCCGTGTTGTGTGCTAGAAATTGTAGAGGATATGGAATACGTTAAATGGTCAACAACAATAGCTTCGAATAATTTAGGAATAGCAGAAAGCTTAGCTATACCGCGGTAATTTTCTATAGAGGACCTACTCCCGGTCTTATAAAGGGGAATAATGAATGATTATTTCCAAGCTGAAGGGAAAATCCCAAGCTTAAGAGAAAGATTAAATAAATTAGTTAAGGGCACATAAATATGTTTCGCACAGTATTTGAGGAAACACGTCGGGATCGAATCGGGGCCAGCCTTAAATGATTCTTTTAAGTTACTCAAATAATAAAATACTTCCTCGGAAGATATCTACGGAATAATAGCAGAGGTGAGGGAACAGAGTTTATAAGGATAAGGTTTGCTCAGAGGCGAGTTAATGGAGTGATTTGACCTGAAGAATTGGGCAAACATGTTGGAAATTGATTGGGAGTCATAAGAAACGGTATTTTGATATTTCATAGCAGACGGAAAACTAGTCACTCTGCGCCTAGAGTTAACGAAGTCACAAAATGATTCAGGGTTTTTTATTAGATTCCTTTTAACTTTGCACAAATAAGATCTGTAGCATTTTTTATTTAATTCAAAATAAGCGTGTCGGATAACTGGGTATTCAATATAGTTAGTGTGCAAACCAGTTTTTTTGTACAACTTAAACGATCGCGACTTCTTATATTTAAAATTTTTTAGTTCTTTAGTAAACCAAGGTTGTGATTGCTCCTTTTGTACGCAAACCCGTTTTGGTACAAACTTTTGAAATAAGCTAAATATAGTGTTTTTAAAATGCAACGTTCAACATCATCTTTATACGTCGGCCATGATAATTTTGATAATTCTCGATCTAATTTCTTGAAATTGGCTTTCGCGAAAATAAAACGAGCGTTTGAGCTACTTGATTTATCAACATTATTTCCAAAATCACCAATAACCTGGTAATTTACCTCAATCGCAGAGTGATAAGAGTCCTCTGGAATAACCAAGGGTTCGCACATCTTCATAGATGACTTAGATACGTCATCAACAAAAACAAGATCCAGAATGGTGCCAAAATTGTTTGGAGTTAAATTGATCTGATTTAGACAGAGCTCAGCCATATCTTCTAAAAACACATTGTATCTATCCTTTGTAGATATTGGAACGATAAAGTCGTCTATAAGAGTCCATGATATGCCTGGCATATTGAAGTCACCAAGTACAATCATCGAGTCATGTGCAGTAATCATTGAACTTAAAGATCTAAGTCACGCAATATGTTGAGAATAAACCGATAAGTCAGAGTTAGGAGAGATGTAGCAAGCAGCTAAATAAAAGAAACCATTTCCTACCATAACTCGTATTGCTTAAATTCGATTGACTCGATGAGGGGGATATTAACATCTTCGGATGGTATTGAAGAATGAACTGCAAAAAGAACACCCCCACCGATTCTGTCCTTACGGTCATTTCTATAAATTTGATATTGATTAGGAAGGATCTCTGAATTAAAAATATGTGGTTTAAGCCAGGTTTCAGTAAAGCAAATTACGTTATAGTCACAGTCTAAGCCTTTTAAATATAAATCGTTCAATTTAGTATTTAAACCTCTAACGTTTTGGTAGAAAAAACTTAAAGTAGAATTTAAAATTAGTTTTTTTGGCCCGGTGTCACGATTAGGAATTGAAGCTAAGTTATTTATTATATTTTTTTTTAAATGGCTTGTATTCAAATTCGCAAGCAAATGCCCCGGTTGGCCAAAAAGAATTGTTAAGCAAAGTATCAAAAACTTCAGGTGCCACATCAATTTTAAAAGATGATACGTTACGTTCGTATTTAAAGTTAAATTTTCGGATTGCTCAGTTAGAAGTCTTAATTTTTGATGAAATGTAAAACTCTATATCATCAGAAGAAGTGTCCCTAGCAAATCTAGAAACAAAAATCGATTTTCTCAAAGGAACCACAACCAGCTTCTTTGCAGAGCAGTCAGCCTCATCCAATGGTGCTACAGTTTTTGCAACAATAGGAGCAGATTGGGATGGTGGAAGCGATTGAGGCGGTGATGGACCCACCTCAGATGAAGATGCCTGTATGTTCTCATGATCATAATTGCTTTTATTAGAGGAAGAAGCGCGAGTGCAGAAAGCTCTTGATGAAGTTGAAGAAGACGGGCACTGAGGCGGAGGGACAGGAGACAAAAGTTTAATTAGCTCAATTTGTTGGGGTTGAGGCAAAATATTTTTTTGAAGTAATGTAAGAGGAGCCACAATACTTTTCTTGGGTGGACTGTGTGTCCGTTTGCGTTTGGTCTCTCTTACAGGTTGCGAAGTTTGTTTATCTAGGCACTTAAATGATTTAAACACGTTTTCATAATGTTTAAATTTATCATTAAGTGCCCGAAGGTCTTTGCCGATTTCGAAAAATCCATTTCTGGTTTCTCTAAAAAATTGGAAAAGTTCAACCTCAGTTGATCTGCATTTTAAACAAGACCAACGAATGCCTCTTCCTTCATTTATTAAGTCTAGGACTCTACCAGTCATTCCGGCACATTTTATATGAGCAATGCCATCGCACAACCAACATGCAACAGAGCGTTGCTCATTATCGCTTTTATTTTTGCAGTTGTCAAAAATGCAAGACATAATTTAAACAGTAAAATTCAATATGAGTAAAAACTAAAATTGTATTAATAAATCAAAGAAGAAAGCAGTTTGTAAGGTAGGGCAAATTTTATAATTATTTAAGGTTTGAGAGCTATTTATGCAACGAACAGTTTTAGATGCACAGTAATAGACACCTAAAAAACTAAACGCAAACAGCTGTTTAAAGAATGACAATCAAAAAGAGAAAAGAAAATGCGCGCAAACTTAAACAAATACACAAAGTTTAAAGCAAAACAAAGAAGCAAAAACAATGTAAATAAGAAACAATAACAATGCAAATCAACTAATGACTCGGCAATTGAAAACTAAATTAAAGTGTATAAAATCAAGGCAAAAAATGCTCAACAAATATTATACTTAGCTTTAAATGCGCACAGATAAATCTCCAAAACTTTTATCACTAAATTATTAATTTATATACAAAGAAATAATGAAATTTCAATATAAAAAAGTAGCACAGAGAAAACACAACTATGCAGCTTGACGTTTGCTTTGGACTTGCATGCAAAGCATTGTATTTGACTTCTCTTGAGTTGGATGGTTTAGCTACCGGAGTCAAAAGCCGCGGTTCAAGAGGGTACCCTTGATCACCCAACAGCCACGTACCGCAATGAGTATTGTGGTTGGCTATTAAATGCACGCGTGTTGGGGATGTAGGGAATCTAGCGGTATGGCGGTAAACAGCAAACGATGGTCGCACACCTGGTAAAATAGAACAATAATGTATTTATTTCATCCATAATTTTTATACCCGATCGTACTTGTACACAAGGGTATTATAAATTTGTTCACATAACGGCCAAAAGTAATCGGAATAGATATATACATATATATATACTAAAATCCCAAGCTTAAGAGAAAGATTAAATAAATTAGTTAAGGGCACATAAATATGTTTCGCACAGTATTTGAGGAAACACGTCGGGATCGAATCGGGGCCAGCCTTAAATGATTCTTTTAAGTTACTCAAATAATAAAATACTTCCTCGGAAGATATCTACGGAATAATAGCAGAGGTGAGGGAACAGAGTTTATAAGGATAAGGTTTGCTCAGAGGCGAGTTAATGGAGTGATTTGACCTGAAGAATTGGGCAAACATGTTGGAAATTGATTGGGAGTCATAAGAAACGGTATTTTGATATTTCATAGCAGACGGAAAACTAGTCACTCTGCGCCTAGAGTTAACGAAGTCACAAAATGATTCAGGGTTTTTTATTAGATTCCTTTTAACTTTGCACAAATAAGATCTGTAGCATTTTTTATTTAATTCAAAATAAGCGTGTCGGATAACTGGGTATTCAATATAGTTAGTGTGCAAACCAGTTTTTTTGTACAACTTAAACGATCGCGACTTCTTATATTTAAAATTTTTTAGTTCTTTAGTAAACCAAGGTTGTGATTGCTCCTTTTGTACGCAAACCCGTTTTGGTACAAACTTTTGAAATAAGCTAAATATAGTGTTTTTAAAATGCAACGTTCAACATCATCTTTATACGTCGGCCATGATAATTTTGATAATTCTCGATCTAATTTCTTGAAATTGGCTTTCGCGAAAATAAAACGAGCGTTTGAGCTACTTGATTTATCAACATTATTTCCAAAATCACCAATAACCTGGTAATTTACCTCAATCGCAGAGTGATAAGAGTCCTCTGGAATAACCAAGGGTTCGCACATCTTCATAGATGACTTAGATACGTCATCAACAAAAACAAGATCCAGAATGGTGCCAAAATTGTTTGGAGTTAAATTGATCTGATTTAGACAGAGCTCAGCCATATCTTCTAAAAACACATTGTATCTATCCTTTGATGATATTGGAACGATAAAGTCGTCTATAAGAGTCCATGATATGCCTGGCATATTGAAGTCACCAAGTACAATCATCGAGTCATGTGCAGTAATCATTGAACTTAAAGATCTAAGTCACGCAATATGTTGAGAATAAACCGATAAGTCAGAGTTAGGAGAGATGTAGCAAGCAGCTAAATAAAAGAAACCATTTCCTACCATAACTCGTATTGCTTAAATTCGATTGACTCGATGAGGGGGATATTAACATCTTCGGATGGTATTGAAGAATGAACTGCAAAAAGAACACCCCCACCGATTCTGTCCTTACGGTCATTTCTATAAATTTGATATTGATTAGGAAGGATCTCTGAATTAAAAATATGTGGTTTAAGCCAGGTTTCAGTAAAGCAAATTACGTTATAGTCACAGTCTAAGCCTTTTAAATATAAATCGTTCAATTTAGTATTTAAACCTCTAACGTTTTGGTAGAAAAAACTTAAAGTAGAATTTAAAATTAGTTTTTTTGGCCCGGTGTCACGATTAGGAATTGAAGCTAAGTTATTTATTATATTTTTTTTTAAATGGCTTGTATTCAAATTCGCAAGCAAATGCCCCGGTTGGCCAAAAAGAATTGTTAAGCAAAGTATCAAAAACTTCAGGTGCCACATCAATTTTAAAAGATGATACGTTACGTTCGTATTTAAAGTTAAATTTTCGGATTGCTCAGTTAGAAGTCTTAATTTTTGATGAAATGTAAAACTCTATATCATCAGAAGAAGTGTCCCTAGCAAATCTAGAAACAAAAATCGATTTTCTCAAAGGAACCACAACCAGCTTCTTTGCAGAGCAGTCAGCCTCATCCAATGGTGCTACAGTTTTTGCAACAATAGGAGCAGATTGGGATGGTGGAAGCGATTGAGGCGGTGATGGACCCACCTCAGATGAAGATGCCTGTATGTTCTCATGATCATAATTGCTTTTATTAGAGGAAGAAGCGCGAGTGCAGAAAGCTCTTGATGAAGTTGAAGAAGACGGGCACTGAGGCGGAGGGACAGGAGACAAAAGTTTAATTAGCTCAATTTGTTGGGGTTGAGGCAAAATATTTTTTTGAAGTAATGTAAGAGGAGCCACAATACTTTTCTTGGGTGGACTGTGTGTCCGTTTGCGTTTGGTCTCTCTTACAGGTTGCGAAGTTTGTTTATCTAGGCACTTAAATGATTTAAACACGTTTTCATAATGTTTAAATTTATCATTAAGTGCCCGAAGGTCTTTGCCGATTTCGAAAAATCCATTTCTGGTTTCTCTAAAAAATTGGAAAAGTTCAACCTCAGTTGATCTGCATTTTAAACAAGACCAACGAATGCCTCTTCCTTCATTTATTAAGTCTAGGACTCTACCAGTCATTCCGGCACATTTTATATGAGCAATGCCATCGCACAACCAACATGCAACAGAGCGTTGCTCATTATCGCTTTTATTTTTGCAGTTGTCAAAAATGCAAGACATAATTTAAACAGTAAAATTCAATATGAGTAAAAACTAAAATTGTATTAATAAATCAAAGAAGAAAGCAGTTTGTAAGGTAGGGCAAATTTTATAATTATTTAAGGTTTGAGAGCTATTTATGCAACGAACAGTTTTAGATGCACAGTAATAGACACCTAAAAAACTAAACGCAAACAGCTGTTTAAAGAATGACAATCAAAAAGAGAAAAGAAAATGCGCGCAAACTTAAACAAATACACAAAGTTTAAAGCAAAACAAAGAAGCAAAAACAATGTAAATAAGAAACAATAACAATGCAAATCAACTAATGACTCGGCAATTGAAAACTAAATTAAAGTGTATAAAATCAAGGCAAAAAATGCTCAACAAATATTATACTTAGCTTTAAATGCGCACAGATAAATCTCCAAAACTTTTATCACTAAATTATTAATTTATATACAAAGAAATAATGAAATTTCAATATAAAAAAGTAGCACAGAGAAAACACAACTATGCAGCTTGACGTTTGCTTTGGACTTGCATGCAAAGCATTGTATTTGACTTCTCTTGAGTTGGATGGTTTAGCTACCGGAGTCAAAAGCCGCGGTTCAAGAGGGTACCCTTGATCACCCAACAGCCACGTACCGCAATGAGTATTGTGGTTGGCTATTAAATGCACGCGTGTTGGGGATGTAGGGAATCTAGCGGTATGGCGGTAAACAGCAAACGATGGTCGCACACCTGGTAAAATAGAACAATAATGTATTTATTTCATCCATAATTTTTATACCCGATCGTACTTGTACACAAGGGTATTATAAATTTGTTCACATAACGGCCAAAAGTAATCGGAATAGATATATACATACATATATATATACTAAAATGATCACCAATGAATACTATCTTGGAAGTTACTGAGACCAGATAATATGCAAGAAATAAAATGTATACCTAAACATATCAATGTACTTACGGCTTCCACATTAATGCTGTAGAATACTTTCCTATTCATGTACAAAGAAAGGGGAATGTTCGTGTCTGTTGCCGAAGGTGATATTATCCCCACATGCGTACAATCAACAGCTCCAATTGTGTCTTTTATGCCGAAAGATGTATAAAAACTGTAAACAAATGCAAAATTATAGAATACAAAGTAAAATCCTTGAATTCAATATGTATAGGTATTCTTTCCCTCTTTTGATTTCTGCAACTTCCTCTAATGTCTTTGGGAAATTTATTACGTTTGCCATAACATTAATTACTAAGCTGGAAATGTTGTGCAGCGTGCGCGATACTGAGGATTGGCTCATGGCAATTTGAAAATTGTTTCGAACGCACTTTTGATATGATCCATGCGCGTAGAAATACAAGCAACCAAGAAAACGAATAAAGAATCCGATGCTGGCATTTTGACGGTCACTTGGTTCCAACTTTTCGAGTAATCTGCGGCAAAGTGATTTAGGAAACTGAAAGTTTTGTATAAAAATGGTCTCCTGCATGGAAAATGGATCACTGTTATCACGCAGATTCCTCAGAAGTCGCCTTCTGGCTGTAATTTCTTCTTGCTCCACAATCAAACACATTATAACCACTTGCTCTGCCATAGCTTAAACTCGAACGCAATCTGTGGTGTAAAATTAAAAACGCTTGGTTTATTTTAAAATGTAACACCAATTCGCACAAAGTATTTGAGTTGCAAATTTTTACTTTAACAAAATGTAACACAAAAACATCTGTGTCAACGTTGTCACATGCTCTGTAGGTCATAACAATAAATATGACAGTAGACACAAAAAGAGCTTTCAAAAATTTCTGCGCATACCAAAAATGTGACAGTTATCGCAATCATAGCAATTGTCATTACGGAGAAATTTGTCACTGCCTGCGAATAGGGCTGTAAGCTTCAAGAGTAACTGTGACTGGGCGGAACTGTTTTATCAAATAGCGTTACAATTAATGCTTTGTTTCGCCCTTGGAAAAAAAAAACTTATGATGAAATTTAAATTTCTATTAAACTAACTGAAATTTTATAAATTTAAATTTCTATTAAATTAATTGGTTTCAAATATCGCGCGATTTGAATAGACTAATCACGGGATATTCGGGAGTTAAAAAAGACGGGGATCCCGGTTATGTTACTTATGTAGTAGGATGTAGTTACTAATGCTTGAAATTTGTGTGTAGTCATTACATCCTCTCAAGAATGGACGTTCTTTTATCAAAACAGAACACAGTGATCTTTAATCGTATCGATTGATCTTTTCTTCATATTATCATATATGTGTTAAGTACACAACAATATAATAAGCAATATTAATAACAAAAATATTTGAAATCTATCCTTTTTCGTCTTTCAATAGCAAATATACACGCAAGATTGACAAAATCCTACTGAATTTTCTAAATCGTGTGTTCTCGTATATGCACTCAAAAATAAAATGGAAATGTAAACAGCGGATTACCAAAATGAACAACAGTTGAAAGTTGCCTATGAAATGCGAAACTCTGAAGCAAAGCGAAGCGAAAGTCTTATGACTGGTAAAAATTATCAGCGGTGATAACGCAGCCTTCAATAGCCAAGAATAATATATATTACAGATTGCGCCAATGGTTGCTCCTTTTTTTCTTGGTTGTCAAAACTCTTTAATGGCACACTTCCGGTTGAGCATGCTATGAAGGCAGTCGGCTTTTTCTCTGTTCCACGCCTCAGGGGATTTTTTAAGCAATCAATTTATTTGAGTGTGTGATCTGTGTCTTATCTCAATTGGGACTATCGCAGGTAAGCTGCATCGTAATTTGTTTTCTTTTCATTGATTTGTGAGTGTGAAAAAATATCTGTGCAAGGAAGAAAAAGAAGGGGAGTACAATGAACAAAAAGAAGCGCTGTCGAAAAATAGTCGGCACAAAAGGAAAAAAAGCGCGAAATGAAAGTGATCTGTAACTACCTGGGGGGGAATCGTCACTGTCGTAAACGAGCAACTCGTTATCTAAATATGTCAATTTCGGATTATGACGGGCGTGAACGAAATTCGGTATGATGACTTTCACCAACGAGTAACTGAATGTACTCGTTCGATCGAATTGTCATTCGATCACAAACTGTCAATCGAAAGGGCGGTTAATTTAAGCAAACTTTTTTAAATGTAAGTAATTTTCAATATAATTTAAATATATTATGAATTTTAACATTTATTTTAATAAAGGCCAAATTACAATAAGATGAATTCGACACAAAATAATTTAATGGCTCAGTTTATAAGTGAGCATCCCGATTTGGCAAAAAATTTCCTACCAAACTGCGCCCAGGGAAAATCTACTGCCAACTGACTTTGGGATGAACTTACCAAAAAATTGAACGCTGTAGGGCCGCCGACAAAGAATGCAAAATTATGGAAAAAGGTCAGTATATTTAGCATATTTTTAAGTTTTAATATCATGTAGATATCTATTTTAGGCATTTGCTGACCAAAAATATAACGCAAAAAAGAAGCCGACTTATAATAAAGCTTCAAAACGACTAACGGGCGGCGGACCTTATGAAGAAAAATTTTTAACTTCAGCTGAGGAGCTCCTCCTTGAAGCAGCTGGATTAGAGGCATGCGTGGAAGGTAATAAGTCCGCTCCCTCATTTGGGAATATACCTTCCCCGTAAGCCGAATCTATTAATAATGACGCGGGCTCAATATCAAGCCGAAGTAGCACAAGCATTAACCCAGCTCCTGTTCTCACTACTGCTCGTAGAACTCCGAGTACACGAACGAATACGATACAAGAATTAAGCGACAAAAAAGTGGTTCTACTTGAGCAAAATTTAAAAGCAGCTAGAGAACAACAGGATAACATGAGCGCCCAATTTGACAAAATGCTTGAATTTAATAAAAGACAACTTAAGTTTAACCAAAGGCAGCTGGAAATCGAAGAGAAACGGCTGAAAATTGAGGAAAGACTACTCGAAATTGAAGAAGAAAAGCACCGAAGTACAAGGGCAGCCAGAGAAATCGACTACGAAATAAAATGTTTGGAGCTCCAGTCATTACAAACAAATATTAGAAAATAAGTTTTAAAATGTGATAATGTGTGACCTTTTTATTTGGAGAATATCCATTTATTTAGTAGATACATACATATATATTTTTTTCTATGTAAGTTAGCAACTGAATTTTTTACTTTTTATTACCTTACCGACTTATGAAGAATGATCTCATGAAATGAATTAAACCCAAACTGTTACTATAAATATGCGTTTTATTTAGCTTTCCATATGTATTTTCTATAATTTAGGTACAACTCCTTTCGACTATGAGCTAAATAATCTTATTTCTTATTTACAAAGAGAAATTAAAAACAAATTTAAACATACGTTATATGCATGAAAATGCACCGTCGGCAAGAAAAATTATTCAATGTACTGTGAGTGACTATAAAAATTAAGTTATTTGTGCATTAAAATGTTTGCTATCTATTTAAGAGCGAACACTTAATTTGGTCTCTTATGGTATGACCGATTCTGGTGAGTTGGCTTTCTTCTCCAACATCTATTTCACCTTGAATTTTACTTTCATAATTCACAGGATTGTAATTAATTTTAAATTTTAAACATACATTGTGAAGTGCTGCACAAACGTTCGCAATTCTAGCCACTTTTACGGGATCATATCTTCCTTTTTTTGCGTAAACTAAAATTCTCCAACGGCCTTTTAGGATTCCAATCGTGCGTTCAATGATACACCTTGCCTTTGAATGAATTTCATTAAAAGCGCACTCGCTCGACCCATCCTGTGCATTCATGTACGGTGTTATACACCACGGTTCCAGTGGATAGCCAGAATCACCTATTGAAGTGCAAGTAAAAACTATTTTAAGTAAAATTAAACTTCAGGGAACAAAATGTTAAAATCTTACCAAGAAGCCACGAATTCTCATTCCTATGCTGCTGAAATGGCTGCTCCAAAACCCTCCGTTGGTTTGAACTCTTCCATACAAACGAATCATGCGCTGCACCTCCATATTGGCAATTGATTGCTAGAATTTAGTATGTGTCACAAATCTTTTGAACGTATGCATACAAACAAGTATACATATATCAGTTACCAAATATTTTATGTTTTGTATGAAAAACTTACTATCATAGCATTTAGACTATGGAAGCCCTTCCTATTGAAGTACATACATATGTTCGTCCTTAGTTGGTTTCTGCAATCCTATGTGCGTCCCGTCTATACATCCGATAACTAAAATATTACAAAATAGGTTAACATGTATATAAATTTACTATGCATACATACAGGCGAATATGTAAATGTGCATCATCTTTTATTTACCTCCTGGTATTCTATACTTTTCCATAAAACATTCCTTACACCTTTGCGAGTTGTCCACATCAAATCTTATTAATTCCGGGCATAGTTTGTTCTTCATTTCCACGAAAACATGAGATGTTAATTTGGACACTGTACTCTCGCACATTCCTATTAGGTAGTCACTTCCAATCGTGTGTTGATAGCTGCCACTTGCAAGAAGTGAAAGATTTGCAGCTAATTGCAGGATATGGGGAACAGCTTTGGTTTCGTTGCTCCTAAAATCAATTTTTTTTAGGACATATTCGAATGCTTCCTTGCTCAACCGAAAACGTTTAATGAATCTGCAAAATTTGAAATTTAGATGACTATAGAATCATATACATTATCGTACTTACGCATTATTTGATAAAGCCAGCGGATTGCTTTTGCCTCGCAACTGTTTGCGCACAATTTTTTCATCACTTTCGCTCTCGCTAGAACTTAAATAAAATAAAAAACTTGGATCCATTTTAGTTTCGCGCCGGTTTATTATTTATTTTTTATCTATTTTGACATTTCAACGATACGTTCTTCCTCGAATGTAATAATCCGATATTGTTCATTCGATGATCGTATAACGTAATTTTTGATCGAACGATTGTCGACTCGTTTACGACTGTCACGATTCGACCCCTGTAAACGAAAATTTAATGGAAATTGCTTTTCCTTATGAAACAGCTTAATCAGGCGGTCAGGCAAGTAGTAAAGGTGCGAAAGGAGAAACTTTGCTTTACCCAGTAAACCATAAGGCAAAGCATGTTTACTCTTTGATACATCGAAAATAGAGATTTCACAAATAAAAAGATTACGAAATGGCCTTTTTCTTTGGGAGAAGATACAAATTTTTGACATAGAATTGACGATATTAAAGCTATTGGTTGGACGTTATTTACAGTGACGTCTTGCAAATAGATGTGTAGGAAACAGCAACTTAAAAGACAGTGACATAAATGTCTTCACTCCCAGAAACCTAATAGAGACATTCCATTAGAATATTCTAACGAGGCAATTAAAAATGGCTTAGTATCTAAAGTGAAAATCACTTCGGTTCAGAGGTTAACTAGAAGAGAAAGCAGGGATGGTGAGAAAAGGGTTCTGACTTGGTCGTTTGAAATAGGTTTCTCCCGGAAGGGGACATTCCAAAAAGTGTGGTGTTAAGTCACACTTTTCTACAAATTGACTATTTTTATCTAATGCTGAGGCAATGCTACAAGTGTGGAAGATTAGGTGATACACAAAAATCGTGTAAAGGGGACAAAAGCTGTCTCAAATGTGGGAAAAAAGACGAATGCACAGGCAATTGCATCCTAAGCGGGAACGCATTATGATGCGTTTGAACGGAATGTACGGAAAAGGAAAATCAATTTATAAAAATTACGACTTTGAGAAAGCTAACACAAAAAGTGGTTTTAAATGAAATTAAAGCGGAGTTTACCAACAGATTTGAGCTTCTTAGTGAGGAACATTTCCCTGCACTACCTCGTATGCGAATGTGATTAGGAGACAGAGACCACGAATAAACAGTCCAGAAAAACCAAACATAGCACTCAGTTTAAGCCAAAAAGGGATCAATCGGGAGCACAAGAAAGAGGAGTAGCGTCCAATCAGTAAAACCAACATATTGTAAGAGAAATTGAGAAAATCACTTTAGAAATTACCAAATTTGCGAGGGATGCATGTAGAAAGGTAAATTTCCCAGCTGGGGTTAATGCCTTGGTGCACTTCCACGACAGGCTAAAACAAAAGGTTTCTGGTTTAGATAATACGGGTTTCAATTCTAGGGAATAAGAAGAAGAAAATCAATATGAAGATACTATAATATATTTGTCAGTCACTAAAAAAGAATGGAAAAAACATTGACTATTTTGCCAATGAAAACAATTTTGAGATTCTATGCCTCTGTGAAGTTTTTTCACATGAGAACACGTCAAAAAGTAACAGCATATACAATTTTAATCTTGTAGAAAATAAACCATCTAACGGTTATGGTGGAGTAGCCATTGCTCTCCGTAAATCCATCAGATTTAAAGTAATCCAGTTTCAATTAGACCATGATATCTGTATAGTTCAAACCAAAAACTTAACTACAAACCAAGTTATATGTTCCATATATTGCAAACCGTCTATGGACTTAAATACATTCCAAGCTGTGTTATCCAGTCTTTTCAATACTCTCGAGGCTTAAAAAAATTTATTAATAAGGGGAAATTTCAATGCTCGTGGAAGGAGATGGGGGGATACTGTCGACGAGTCAAAAGGAAAATGGCTGAGAACATTCTCCGATGCTTCTATAACAAATGTATCAACAATAATAACATTACCTACAGACCAAATCTTAACGAAAATATTAGAGGTTCAGTTTTAGACTTAACTTTCACAAACATTTCTTCTTCATTGAATTGGGAGGTTTTACAATATCATCTAGGAACATTGAATAAACAGTATTAGTGAATTTGTAAAGCGTTGAAGTATTTGAAATGATTGAAAGGGGGTATACGTACGCGATACAGATTTAAATCTACTTAATATTTTAATAAACTATGAAATTTTTTCTAATAGTTTAACAAATTAAGAAATTTTTATTTACAGAACTTGATGATGGAGGAGCTAATATTTTCGCTCTTTTTTTGCATTAAAGAAGAAAAAGCAGTATCGATTGTTTTCACTTTTAAAAACTTTCGATGGGCTTGAGTGCCTATCGATAGTCTTGCAATTGTCTCTCGTTATTTAAATGGAAGTATTTATGATTGAACAATATTGTAGACGTGATTTAGAAGTCAAAATAAATTACCACCATTTATTTTATGGAAGAATATGCGTAACACTGTCAGTAAACTGACGAAATTGCCAAAAATCGACGGTATTTCGTAGGCAATTGCAACCTGCATTTGTGTGTGCTAAAATTTCATGGGCTAAATATTATATTGTCTAAAAATAAAAAAAAAACAAAGAAATTCTAATGGAACTGGTTGTGTTTTTACTTTTATACAAAGTGTTGGACTAATAGGATTTTAATAATATTTAAAAATTTTTTTTTTTAAATGGATCAAGTGCAAAAACTCTTATTATATTATCACCGGGAACATATCGTTCAGTAACCATAGCGGTGGTTTAAAATTAAGTTAACATTCACTTGTTACAAATAATTAGTATTATACTTATATATTATACATATATGCTTTGCTTTTAACCTCTGTTACCAATAAATTGCTTTAAAAAAAGATTCTGTGTTCTTTAACTGTGATAGTCAAAAAAAAAACAAGAACAAACTCGACGGTTTCCCCCTATTTCGGGTCCTACGAATCGAACTACATCATTACTTTTTTGAGTTACAATCATGGTTTCATACAAACTTTTTTGTTGAAGGTTTTCATCAAAGTTTTTTCGACATATTGGCTATAAGGACACCCAAAACATTGATTTTGGGGTTTACAGTCATCTAAGAACTTAAAGACGGACGTATTCTGAGAAGTTGAAGAAGACGGGCACTGAGGCGGAGGGACAGGAGACAAAAGTTTAATTAGCTCAATTTGTTGGGGTTGAGGCAAAATATTTTTTTGAAGTAATGTAAGAGGAGCCACAATACTTTTCTTGGGTGGACTGTGTGTCCGTTTGCGTTTGGTCTCTCTTACAGGTTGCGAAGTTTGTTTATCTAGGCACTTAAATGATTTAAACACGTTTTCATAATGTTTAAATTTATCATTAAGTGCCCGAAGGTCTTTGCCGATTTCGAAAAATCCATTTCTGGTTTCTCTAAAAAATTGGAAAAGTTCAACCTCAGTTGATCTGCATTTTAAACAAGACCAACGAATGCCTCTTCCTTCATTTATTAAGTCTAGGACTCTACCAGTCATTCCGGCACATTTTATATGAGCAATGCCATCGCACAACCAACATGCAACAGAGCGTTGCTCATTATCGCTTTTATTTTTGCAGTTGTCAAAAATGCAAGACATAATTTAAACAGTAAAATTCAATATGAGTAAAAACTAAAATTGTATTAATAAATCAAAGAAGAAAGCAGTTTGTAAGGTAGGGCAAATTTTATAATTATTTAAGGTTTGAGAGCTATTTATGCAACGAACAGTTTTAGATGCACAGTAATAGACACCTAAAAAACTAAACGCAAACAGCTGTTTAAAGAATGACAATCAAAAAGAGAAAAGAAAATGCGCGCAAACTTAAACAAATACACAAAGTTTAAAGCAAAACAAAGAAGCAAAAACAATGTAAATAAGAAACAATAACAATGCAAATCAACTAATGACTCGGCAATTGAAAACTAAATTAAAGTGTATAAAATCAAGGCAAAAAATGCTCAACAAATATTATACTTAGCTTTAAATGCGCACAGATAAATCTCCAAAACTTTTATCACTAAATTATTAATTTATATACAAAGAAATAATGAAATTTCAATATAAAAAAGTAGCACAGAGAAAACACAACTATGCAGCTTGACGTTTGCTTTGGACTTGCATGCAAAGCATTGTATTTGACTTCTCTTGAGTTGGATGGTTTAGCTACCGGAGTCAAAAGCCGCGGTTCAAGAGGGTACCCTTGATCACCCAACAGCCACGTACCGCAATGAGTATTGTGGTTGGCTATTAAATGCACGCGTGTTGGGGATGTAGGGAATCTAGCGGTATGGCGGTAAACAGCAAACGATGGTCGCACACCTGGTAAAATAGAACAATAATGTATTTATTTCATCCATAATTTTTATACCCGATCGTACTTGTACACAAGGGTATTATAAATTTGTTCACATAACGGCCAAAAGTAATCGGAATAGATATATACATATATATATACTAAAATGATCACCAATGAATACTATCTTGGAAGTTACTGAGACCAGATAATATGCAAGAAATAAAATGTATACCTAAACATATCAATGTACTTACGGCTTCCACATTAATGCTGTAGAATACTTTCCTATTCATGTACAAAGAAAGGGGAATGTTCGTGTCTGTTGCCGAAGGTGATATTATCCCCACATGCGTACAATCAACAGCTCCAATTGTGTCTTTTATGCCGAAAGATGTATAAAAACTGTAAACAAATGCAAAATTATAGAATACAAAGTAAAATCCTTGAATTCAATATGTATAGGTATTCTTTCCCTCTTTTGATTTCTGCAACTTCCTCTAATGTCTTTGGGAAATTTATTACGTTTGCCATAACATTAATTACTAAGCTGGAAATGTTGTGCAGCGTGCGCGATACTGAGGATTGGCTCATGGCAATTTGAAAATTGTTTCGAACGCACTTTTGATATGATCCATGCGCGTAGAAATACAAGCAACCAAGAAAACGAATAAAGAATCCGATGCTGGCATTTTGACGGTCACTTGGTTCCAACTTTTCGAGTAATCTGCGGCAAAGTGATTTAGGAAACTGAAAGTTTTGTATAAAAATGGTCTCCTGCATGGAAAATGGATCACTGTTATCACGCAGATTCCTCAGAAGTCGCCTTCTGGCTGTAATTTCTTCTTGCTCCACAATCAAACACATTATAACCACTTGCTCTGCCATAGCTTAAACTCGAACGCAATCTGTGGTGTAAAATTAAAAACGCTTGGTTTATTTTAAAATGTAACACCAATTCGCACAAAGTATTTGAGTTGCAAATTTTTACTTTAACAAAATGTAACACAAAAACATCTGTGTCAACGTTGTCACATGCTCTGTAGGTCATAACAATAAATATGACAGTAGACACAAAAAGAGCTTTCAAAAATTTCTGCGCATACCAAAAATGTGACAGTTATCGCAATCATAGCAATTGTCATTACGGAGAAATTTGTCACTGCCTGCGAATAGGGCTGTAAGCTTCAAGAGTAACTGTGACTGGGCGGAACTGTTTTATCAAATAGCGTTACAATTAATGCTTTGTTTCGCCCTTGGAAAAAAAAAACTTATGATGAAATTTAAATTTCTATTAAACTAACTGAAATTTTATAAATTTAAATTTCTATTAAATTAATTGGTTTCAAATATCGCGCGATTTGAATAGACTAATCACGGGATATTCGGGAGTTAAAAAAGACGGGGATCCCGGTTATGTTACTTATGTAGTAGGATGTAGTTACTAATGCTTGAAATTTGTGTGTAGTCATTACATCCTCTCAAGAATGGACGTTCTTTTATCAAAACAGAACACAGTGATCTTTAATCGTATCGATTGATCTTTTCTTCATATTATCATATATGTGTTAAGTACACAACAATATAATAAGCAATATTAATAACAAAAATATTTGAAATCTATCCTTTTTCGTCTTTCAATAGCAAATATACACGCAAGATTGACAAAATCCTACTGAATTTTCTAAATCGTGTGTTCTCGTATATGCACTCAAAAATAAAATGGAAATGTAAACAGCGGATTACCAAAATGAACAACAGTTGAAAGTTGCCTATGAAATGCGAAACTCTGAAGCAAAGCGAAGCGAAAGTCTTATGACTGGTAAAAATTATCAGCGGTGATAACGCAGCCTTCAATAGCCAAGAATAATATATATTACAGATTGCGCCAATGGTTGCTCCTTTTTTTCTTGGTTGTCAAAACTCTTTAATGGCACACTTCCGGTTGAGCATGCTATGAAGGCAGTCGGCTTTTTCTCTGTTCCACGCCTCAGGGGATTTTTTAAGCAATCAATTTATTTGAGTGTGTGATCTGTGTCTTATCTCAATTGGGACTATCGCAGGTAAGCTGCATCGTAATTTGTTTTCTTTTCATTGATTTGTGAGTGTGAAAAAATATCTGTGCAAGGAAGAAAAAGAAGGGGAGTACAATGAACAAAAAGAAGCGCTGTCGAAAAATAGTCGGCACAAAAGGAAAAAAAGCGCGAAATGAAAGTGATCTGTAACTACCTGGGGGGGAATCGTCACTGTCGTAAACGAGCAACTCGTTATCTAAATATGTCAATTTCGGATTATGACGGGCGTGAACGAAATTCGGTATGATGACTTTCACCAACGAGTAACTGAATGTACTCGTTCGATCGAATTGTCATTCGATCACAAACTGTCAATCGAAAGGGCGGTTAATTTAAGCAAACTTTTTTAAATGTAAGTAATTTTCAATATAATTTAAATATATTATGAATTTTAACATTTATTTTAATAAAGGCCAAATTACAATAAGATGAATTCGACACAAAATAATTTAATGGCTCAGTTTATAAGTGAGCATCCCGATTTGGCAAAAAATTTCCTACCAAACTGCGCCCAGGGAAAATCTACTGCCAACTGACTTTGGGATGAACTTACCAAAAAATTGAACGCTGTAGGGCCGCCGACAAAGAATGCAAAATTATGGAAAAAGGTCAGTATATTTAGCATATTTTTAAGTTTTAATATCATGTAGATATCTATTTTAGGCATTTGCTGACCAAAAATATAACGCAAAAAAGAAGCCGACTTATAATAAAGCTTCAAAACGACTAACGGGCGGCGGACCTTATGAAGAAAAATTTTTAACTTCAGCTGAGGAGCTCCTCGTTGAAGCAGCTGGATTAGAGGCATGCGTGGAAGGTAATAAGTCCGCTCCCTCATTTGGGAATATACCTTCCCCGTAAGCCGAATCTATTAATAATGACGCGGGCTCAATATCAAGCCGAAGTAGCACAAGCATTAACCCAGCTCCTGTTCTCACTACTGCTCGTAGAACTCCGAGTACACGAACGAATACGATACAAGAATTAAGCGACAAAAAAGTGGTTCTACTTGAGCAAAATTTAAAAGCAGCTAGAGAACAACAGGATAACATGAGCGCCCAATTTGACAAAATGCTTGAATTTAATAAAAGACAACTTAAGTTTAACCAAAGGCAGCTGGAAATCGAAGAGAAACGGCTGAAAATTGAGGAAAGACTACTCGAAATTGAAGAAGAAAAGCACCGAAGTACAAGGGCAGCCAGAGAAATCGACTACGAAATAAAATGTTTGGAGCTCCAGTCATTACAAACAAATATTAGAAAATAAGTTTTAAAATGTGATAATGTGTGACCTTTTTATTTGGAGAATATCCATTTATTTAGTAGATACATACATATATATTTTTTTCTATGTAAGTTAGCAACTGAATTTTTTACTTTTTATTACCTTACCGACTTATGAAGAATGATCTCATGAAATGAATTAAACCCAAACTGTTACTATAAATATGCGTTTTATTTAGCTTTCCATATGTATTTTCTATAATTTAGGTACAACTCCTTTCGACTATGAGCTAAATAATCTTATTTCTTATTTACAAAGAGAAATTAAAAACAAATTTAAACATACGTTATATGCATGAAAATGCACCGTCGGCAAGAAAAATTATTCAATGTACTGTGAGTGACTATAAAAATTAAGTTATTTGTGCATTAAAATGTTTGCTATCTATTTAAGAGCGAACACTTAATTTGGTCTCTTATGGTATGACCGATTCTGGTGAGTTGGCTTTCTTCTCCAACATCTATTTCACCTTGAATTTTACTTTCATAATTCACAGGATTGTAATTAATTTTAAATTTTAAACATACATTGTGAAGTGCTGCACAAACGTTCGCAATTCTAGCCACTTTTACGGGATCATATCTTCCTTTTTTTGCGTAAACTAAAATTCTCCAACGGCCTTTTAGGATTCCAATCGTGCGTTCAATGATACACCTTGCCTTTGAATGAATTTCATTAAAAGCGCACTCGCTCGACCCATCCTGTGCATTCATGTACGGTGTTATACACCACGGTTCCAGTGGATAGCCAGAATCACCTATTGAAGTGCAAGTAAAAACTATTTTAAGTAAAATTAAACTTCAGGGAACAAAATGTTAAAATCTTACCAAGAAGCCACGAATTCTCATTCCTATGCTGCTGAAATGGCTGCTCCAAAACCCTCCGTTGGTTTGAACTCTTCCATACAAACGAATCATGCGCTGCACCTCCATATTGGCAATTGATTGCTAGAATTTAGTATGTGTCACAAATCTTTTGAACGTATGCATACAAACAAGTATACATATATCAGTTACCAAATATTTTATGTTTTGTATGAAAAACTTACTATCATAGCATTTAGACTATGGAAGCCCTTCCTATTGAAGTACATACATATGTTCGTCCTTAGTTGGTTTCTGCAATCCTATGTGCGTCCCGTCTATACATCCGATAACTAAAATATTACAAAATAGGTTAACATGTATATAAATTTACTATGCATACATACAGGCGAATATGTAAATGTGCATCATCTTTTATTTACCTCCTGGTATTCTATACTTTTCCATAAAACATTCCTTACACCTTTGCGAGTTGTCCACATCAAATCTTATTAATTCCGGGCATAGTTTGTTCTTCATTTCCACGAAAACATGAGATGTTAATTTGGACACTGTACTCTCGCACATTCCTATTAGGTAGTCACTTCCAATCGTGTGTTGATAGCTGCCACTTGCAAGAAGTGAAAGATTTGCTAATTGCAGGATATGGGGAACAGCTTTGGTTTCGTTGCTCCTAAAATCAATTTTTTTTAGGACATATTCGAATGCTTCCTTGCTCAACCGAAAACGTTTAATGAATCTGCAAAATTTGAAATTTAGATGACTATAGAATCATATACATTATCGTACTTACGCATTATTTGATAAAGCCAGCGGATTGCTTTTGCCTCGCAACTGTTTGCGCACAATTTTTTCATCACTTTCGCTCTCGCTAGAACTTAAATAAAATAAAAAACTTGGATCCATTTTAGTTTCGCGCCGGTTTATTATTTATTTTTTATCTATTTTGACATTTCAACGATACGTTCTTCCTCGAATGTAATAATCCGATATTGTTCATTCGATGATCGTATAACGTAATTTTTGATCGAACGATTGTCGACTCGTTTACGACTGTCACGATTCGACCCCTGTAAACGAAAATTTAATGGAAATTGCTTTTCCTTATGAAACAGCTTAATCAGGCGGTCAGGCAAGTAGTAAAGGTGCGAAAGGAGAAACTTTGCTTTACCCAGTAAACCATAAGGCAAAGCATGTTTACTCTTTGATACATCGAAAATAGAGATTTCACAAATAAAAAGATTACGAAATGGCCTTTTTCTTTGGGAGAAGATACAAATTTTTGACATAGAATTGACGATATTAAAGCTATTGGTTGGACGTTATTTACAGTGACGTCTTGCAAATAGATGTGTAGGAAACAGCAACTTAAAAGACAGTGACATAAATGTCTTCACTCCCAGAAACCTAATAGAGACATTCCATTAGAATATTCTAACGAGGCAATTAAAAATGGCTTAGTATCTAAAGTGAAAATCACTTCGGTTCAGAGGTTAACTAGAAGAGAAAGCAGGGATGGTGAGAAAAGGGTTCTGACTTGGTCGTTTGAAATAGGTTTCTCCCGGAAGGGGACATTCCAAAAAGTGTGGTGTTAAGTCACACTTTTCTACAAATTGACTATTTTTATCTAATGCTGAGGCAATGCTACAAGTGTGGAAGATTAGGTGATACACAAAAATCGTGTAAAGGGGACAAAAGCTGTCTCAAATGTGGGAAAAAAGACGAATGCACAGGCAATTGCATCCTAAGCGGGAACGCATTATGATGCGTTTGAACGGAATGTACGGAAAAGGAAAATCAATTTATAAAAATTACGACTTTGAGAAAGCTAACACAAAAAGTGGTTTTAAATGAAATTAAAGCGGAGTTTACCAACAGATTTGAGCTTCTTAGTGAGGAACATTTCCCTGCACTACCTCGTATGCGAATGTGATTAGGAGACAGAGACCACGAATAAACAGTCCAGAAAAACCAAACATAGCACTCAGTTTAAGCCAAAAAGGGATCAATCGGGAGCACAAGAAAGAGGAGTAGCGTCCAATCAGTAAAACCAACATATTGTAAGAGAAATTGAGAAAATCACTTTAGAAATTACCAAATTTGCGAGGGATGCATGTAGAAAGGTAAATTTCCCAGCTGGGGTTAATGCCTTGGTGCACTTCCACGACAGGCTAAAACAAAAGGTTTCTGGTTTAGATAATACGGGTTTCAATTCTAGGGAATAAGAAGAAGAAAATCAATATGAAGATACTATAATATATTTGTCAGTCACTAAAAAAGAATGGAAAAAACATTGACTATTTTGCCAATGAAAACAATTTTGAGATTCTATGCCTCTGTGAAGTTTTTTCACATGAGAACACGTCAAAAAGTAACAGCATATACAATTTTAATCTTGTAGAAAATAAACCATCTAACGGTTATGGTGGAGTAGCCATTGCTCTCCGTAAATCCATCAGATTTAAAGTAATCCAGTTTCAATTAGACCATGATATCTGTATAGTTCAAACCAAAAACTTAACTACAAACCAAGTTATATGTTCCATATATTGCAAACCGTCTATGGACTTAAATACATTCCAAGCTGTGTTATCCAGTCTTTTCAATACTCTCGAGGCTTAAAAAAATTTATTAATAAGGGGAAATTTCAATGCTCGTGGAAGGAGATGGGGGGATACTGTCGACGAGTCAAAAGGAAAATGGCTGAGAACATTCTCCGATGCTTCTATAACAAATGTATCAACAATAATAACATTACCTACAGACCAAATCTTAACGAAAATATTAGAGGTTCAGTTTTAGACTTAACTTTCACAAACATTTCTTCTTCATTGAATTGGGAGGTTTTACAATATCATCTAGGAACATTGAATAAACAGTATTAGTGAATTTGTAAAGCGTTGAAGTATTTGAAATGATTGAAAGGGGGTATACGTACGCGATACAGATTTAAATCTACTTAATATTTTAATAAACTATGAAATTTTTTCTAATAGTTTAACAAATTAAGAAATTTTTATTTACAGAACTTGATGATGGAGGAGCTAATATTTTCGCTCTTTTTTTGCATTAAAGAAGAAAAAGCAGTATCGATTGTTTTCACTTTTAAAAACTTTCGATGGGCTTGAGTGCCTATCGATAGTCTTGCAATTGTCTCTCGTTATTTAAATGGAAGTATTTATGATTGAACAATATTGTAGACGTGATTTAGAAGTCAAAATAAATTACCACCATTTATTTTATGGAAGAATATGCGTAACACTGTCAGTAAACTGACGAAATTGCCAAAAATCGACGGTATTTCGTAGGCAATTGCAACCTGCATTTGTGTGTGCTAAAATTTCATGGGCTAAATATTATATTGTCTAAAAATAAAAAAAAAACAAAGAAATTCTAATGGAACTGGTTGTGTTTTTACTTTTATACAAAGTGTTGGACTAATAGGATTTTAATAATATTTAAAAATTTTTTTTTTTAAATGGATCAAGTGCAAAAACTCTTATTATATTATCACCGGGAACATATCGTTCAGTAACCATAGCGGTGGTTTAAAATTAAGTTAACATTCACTTGTTACAAATAATTAGTATTATACTTATATATTATACATATATGCTTTGCTTTTAACCTCTGTTACCAATAAATTGCTTTAAAAAAAGATTCTGTGTTCTTTAACTGTGATAGTCAAAAAAAAAACAAGAACAAACTCGACGGTTTCCCCCTATTTCGGGTCCTACGAATCGAACTACATCATTACTTTTTTGAGTTACAATCATGGTTTCATACAAACTTTTTTGTTGAAGGTTTTCATCAAAGTTTTTTCGACATATTGGCTATAAGGACACCCAAAACATTGATTTTGGGGTTTACAGTCATCTAAGAACTTAAAGACGGACGTATTCTGAGAAGCTTTGCCCAAGAAAGTTTACCAAAAAAGTCAACATTAAAAAAGTTAGATACCGAAGAAAAATGTGCCACTTTGATGAAAAACTTCAACAAAAAAGTTTGTATGAAACCATGATTGTAACTCAAAAAAGTAATGATGCAGTTCGATTCGTAGGACCCGAAATAGGGGGAAACCGTCGAGTTTGGTCTTGTCTTTTTTTTTTTTTTTGAAAAAAGCTATCACAGTGTTATCAATCATTTACAAACATTCGAAGGTTAATAATTTCTCAATAATATTTTTCATTACTATAATAAAGGAAAGAAAAAAGCCTTTTATTTTTTATTAGAATACATAAAGCGTTATAAATTTTTATTACTGAATATTTGTAAATGTTTGATAACTTATAAAGAACTCAGAATTGGTCAGTTATTTTATTAATATAATTCGATATTACTACCGATTGTAGTTGAGGTGTTTTTGAAAACATCGAAAACTATCGATAGTTTGAGTATCAAAAGTTTTCCAGCTCCATCTATCATTCTTAACTTTGCTTTCAATTATAATCGTTAGTGATGTGCTGAATCGATACTTTTATGTTTTGATCGATACTCGGTACCGACTTAAAAGGTATCCAATACTTTCGATACTTGGTACCGAAATGTTAAGATTTCTAATAAGAACGCAAGACCAAAGAACGGTGCAAGTCCCGTTCCGTTCCTCCACCAATATATCTCGGCGTATTTCACCACACTGGATCGAATTCGACATTCGTTGATTGGTATTAGAATATAATTCGATCTAATTGAAATTCGGTGTGGTGAAATGAGCCGATAAAACTTGCCACAGAAAACGAAACGCTATGCAACTTCGCTAAGTTAATATTAGCTTCGCTTTCGAAAATGCATATTCGCTTGGGATTGACGTTGTCAAAATGCAAAGAAACTCTTTTGCAAATTCTGTCAATCTGGGATAGAAGTCCCTTTTTTCACAGTTTTAGTGGATTTGAATTCCGATCTGAAAATCATTTCATTTACATTTCATATTGTAAAAATATTTACTGAAACACGACGCCATTTCTAACGTTAATGTGTAATATTCAGACGTAACTGTTCTTTGAAGAGGTAGAGTTACCAGGGGTATTGCGAATTAAAAAAAGTATAACAATATTGCCATTACCTGCCGCGATAAGTACAAGAAGGCGGTGAAAATGTTTCTTGTGAAAGCTATATTGTCGAATGCTTTACTGAAATAGACATTGTTCTTCTCTTACGACAGCCGCGTCTTATTTGCACTGCGTTTTAAATGCAGTACCTCTATGGATCTAGCAATGACATACAAAATTAATTCTTTGCAAGCTTGAGATGTATATGTTTTTTCAAATAACGGTAACGCCTTGGAAGGCAATAGCAAACCATTTCGACAATATAGACTGCTTTCGTAAACGTAATATCCAGAGCATTTTGAAAACAGATGCCCATGCTATGCTATGCATTTATGCATTGCAACCCTGCTTTGCCAAAATATGCAATGTATTTATATGACGTTTATTAATGCCCCAGCGCATTGTCCTTACATTTTTTCCGCTCATGCGTCCACTTTTTATTACTACAAAGAAAAATAACTTGAAATAACAATTAAATTCTTGTTAAAAATAATATTTTAATATACCTCTATGGAACTAGTAATGACATAAAACATAAATTCTTTACAAACTTGAGATGAATATTATGGCAAATTTTTTTTTGTTTTTTCTAGTAGCGGTCGCGCCTCGGAAGGCAATAGCAAACCTCCGAGGGGATTTCTGCTATGAAAAAGCTTCTCAACTCAACTCTCATACGAGGAGGACGTGTTTTTGCGGTGCTCTTAGTTATTTGCGTTTAATCTCGGTAGTCTTTCAAAATTTTCCTAAAATTGCTGATTTGCAGACGTTCGTGTGTGCTGCGAGTTGTTCCTGCGATTGTTCAGTGCTACTGATCCACCTGCAACGTGCCAGTGCTTATTTCACCTGACAAAAAAAATATAAATATGTCATCAACGCGCAAAAATCCAACAAGAAAACCTGCAACCCCCCCCCAAGACTCCTTAACGCCAGCATTAGCTGCATTTAATAGGATGAAGACAAAATTGGAAGAGCAGAGAGTCTTAATCATCAACCAGCTGACTGAGGTTATGAAAACATCGGAAGAGAGAGTAATGCAGAAGATTGGTGAGTTGGCTGCCGAAACCGCAAATTTGAAGCGGTCTATAGCGGCTATTGAGAAAAGAGTTGCTGTAGTCGAGAGTGCGAGCGCTGAAGTTGTAACTCTTCGCAGTGAACTC
This sequence comes from Philophylla caesio, assembly GCA_963971545.1. Lineage (NCBI taxonomy): Eukaryota > Metazoa > Arthropoda > Insecta > Diptera > Tephritidae > Philophylla > Philophylla caesio. Next base: position 33,134,357 of record OZ020606.1, on the reverse strand, counting down.
CTTGCTGCCCAAAATCACATCAGCGCGTTAGAGAGCAGTGCAGTTTCCACTGATTTAATAATCAACGGGATCCCCCAAACGGCTAGTGAGAATTTGCCTGAACTCTTTGCCAAGATCTGTGGTGTAGTGCAGCACAAGCCTCCACCTCTGCGTGATGCTTTTCGGATACGAAATGCAAAAGGCAATATGCAAAAAAGCAACAATAATTCGCCTATTGTTGTCAAGTTGCTCTCTGCGCATGACCGAAATCAGCTATTAAAGTCTGTTGCTATTTTCTGCAAAGCGAATAAGAGAGTGCTGGCGATATCTGACGTTGAAATGGCGGGATATGGATCGATCTCTTTACATGAGAGTCTGCCAAAAATTCTCCGTGACGTGATGTCATACATCTCTGAGCTTAGGCGACAGTTGGTGTCAGCATTCTCCATCCGTGGGAAAATTTTTGTGCGGCTAAAGGCAAATGAAGAGCCTAAGCAAGTGAGCAGTAGATCCGAGGTTAATGCTCTTATCAGCGCTCAAGCGCAATAGCAAACACTTAACCACATTAAATGTATGTTAGTCTTAGTTTTTTACTTTATATTTTCTCCAGCTTGTGGAATCTCAGAAATTAAGTCTGTTATATTAAGTATTATCTCTTTCCTTCCAAGTCTACTTGTCTTCATCTACTTTATGTTTACTTTTCTGTTTCTCACCTTCGAAAAATGTCTATCGCTCTCTGTTCATCAATATTTCTTTAACTTTCGGTTATTTTCCTATTATGCTACATTCTTGTCTACGTTTATTTGTTGCAATCGTATTCATTTAAGTTTTTATGTTTTCATATGTTCAATGCGCTTTGGGGTTGCCTATTCTCATGCTGAGTATGTTCGATATAAACCCCAGTAGGAATTCTTCTTCCAGCATTGATGAGAACCATAAGATTTTAATAGATATTATTTGTAAACGGTCTGGTGGTCTTAATGTGGTGCATTTTAATGCACGAAGTCTTAGCAGTCAAAAGTTTGTGAGTCACTGATGGCAGCGAAAATTTCATTATTTATTCAAGAAAACAAATTATTATCCTCATTGCAGTCTGGGTTTAGACCTAAACATAGCTGCTCCACGGCTATGTTAAAAATACTTGACGACATAAGGATACGATATGACAATAGCGATTTAACTCTTCTTTGCCTTCTCGATTTTTCTAAAGCATTTGACTTAGTAAATCATGACCTTCTTTGTAAAAAGCTTAAATATCTCTTTGGATTTTCTGACTGCTCTATTAAACTTATGACCAGCTATCTTGAGGGCAGAACTCAAAAGGTGGTGGGCAAGGCTGTATCCTCAATGTCTTGTAATGTTACCTCTGGTGTGCCACAGGGCTCTGTCCTTGGTCCTCTTTTGTTTAGTCTTTTTGTCAATGATGTGTTTTCTGTGTGTCAGTATGTCAATGTCCATCCCTATGCTGAAGACATCCAACTGTATTTGTCTAGTCGTATTGGTCTTGTGGAGGATTTGTGTAACAAAATTAATAGTGACCTGTCAACAATTTCGCAATGGGCTCATGACAATTGTCTTGGTCTAAATTCTGCCAAGTCATATGTGTTGCCAATAAGTAATAGTGTGGTACATGTAGGAGATATTCCAGAACTTTTTGTTGGTAACAGTGCCCTCATGTTTACTGACAAAATAAGAAACTTAGGCTTTTTTATTAATTCGAAGCTGAGCTGTTCTGACCACATAAATAAAGTTGTAGGTAATGTGTATAATGTTTTACGTAGGTTACGAATGTCAGCGTCATTTACACCCTTGGAAACGAGAACAAAGTTAGCTATTCAACTTGTCGTACCACACATAACCTACTCTGAGCTTGTTTATAGCAAACTTGCCTCTATTTCGTCCCATAAAATAGATGTAGCGTTTAATAATGTTACACGTTACGTCTACGGCCTAAAAAAATATGACCACATCTCTTTATGGAGAAACAAAATTCTAGGATGTAGCATTTTTAATTATCTAGCAGCTAGAAATTGCATATTTATATTCAAGCTTATAGAATTTAAAACTCCATGGTACCTATACGAGAAGTTAAAGTCAACAAGGTCAAGCAGGCTTCATAACCTGGTTATCCCTAAATGTTCCTACCTATCCACATCAAGACTGTTTTTCGTCAATGCTGTAAGATTTTGGAATTCCATTCCTGAATCTATTAAGGCTGCTGTGAATAGGGGTAACTACAAAGTCGTAATTCATAATTTTTTTAAAACTTTAAAATGAATGCGATTGCAATACGACTGTTCTCTTGTCTCTGTCTTTTTTTCTCCTAAGAAATCAAATTCCTGTCTTCCTATTTTTATACTTTATAATAAAAATAAAAATAACTTTTAACGTCTAATGTTTAGCCGCAAGCTGACATTTACGTTTAAATTAAATTTAAATTTAATTGTAATTTTAAAATGTAAATTCTTAATTCTTAAATTTTTTCATTTGCCTATTTGTTAACATTAAGTTAACCTTAAGTTTACATAGTATTATGCAAGAACTCAATTTTGTGTAACTACCATCCAGTTGATGTACTATAAAAGACTAAAAGTCTTACAGATACAACCACTTTCATTAAATAAATAAATAAATAAATATGTACATCCGCCTTTCGGAGTCGGCAGAAAATACCATTTGTGGTATAATATAAAGACGCACACCGCAAATGCTAGGAGAAGGTCGACTAAACACTGAGCTATATAATATAAGCCCCAAATTATTATTATTATTTCCCGGAATGAATCGGTATTGGGTACCGAAAAGGAAGTATTGGGTACCTACATTTTTGTCAAGTTATGGGTACCAACTATTTGGTACCGACAATTCAGCACATCACTAATCATTGTTCGCTTCACATCACATGAATGTGTGATGCCACGCAAACATTTTTCTTTTCTCGGCGAATTCAATACACGAAATTCTCTTCTGAGAAGCGCCAAAATATTATTATTATATTATTTAAAATAATTGTTCATGTAAAATATTGTTCATTCTCTAAGAAAACCAATAAACATCAATTTTGGACTTTAAAAAGGACAATTATTTAACCAAATTTCATTAAAATTTTGAACTCTTTAAAAAATGTTTGAATTTTTTTGAGTGTGCCGTTTTTTAGATCATTAAATTTTAGTCTAAGAAAGAGGAAGTTTCAAGTATCTACAAGTTTTCAATCATTTTTGAAATTTTTTATTGGCAGTTTCCTTTATACATCGCAAAACCGCGATTATTTTTTATAGGGTTAGAAATGTCGTTAGAAATTTGTCAAAAATCAGTGGTAGACACTAGAAAATTGCTATTTTTTATATCCGAGCGTACTTGTACACTAGGTGGACACAAGCTGACGCAAATGTAGTTGGTATCGGGGTCAGTTGTGTTTATGAGGAAAATTAAAAAGAAAAGATTAGGATTATAAGCTTGTATTTAATCCTTCAGGAAATTGAACATATGTATGTATGTATGTAAATTGAACAATATGGAACTTACGTATGGATTTGGCGAAAACGCTGTGTCAGCTCCTGGGTCTTCTGATAGTAAAAAGGGAATGCCGTTTTTTGGACAAAAGCCCAACCCACCGGTTTTCTCTAACTCGCTAGTTTTTTAAAGAAAAAAACAGTTGGTTGGAAAACTCGAATAAGACCCGTTATGTGCTGAAAATCTCACAACCGCGTTGGAACAAATGACAGGGTGACATGTATTGTCAAATATATATAAAATTAGGCTGTTAGCCTAAACATACCGGCCCCCTTGCTGCGGCAAAGGATCATTTCAAAAAAACCCGCGGTAGCTGACACAACGTTTGCCTGAAACATAAGAAAACACATTGCATGTTATTACGTGTAATTTTAACAATTTAATCAATTGGTACGCTTAATAGTCTTAGACTAAGTCCATGTCGTGCTCGACGCTTATGGCGCGGATCGCTAGTTGAACATCTGGAGAGAGCTGGCTCGTCCTGTGTGGTGGTTTCCTAAACTAGTTGGAAGAGATAATATTGGGAAGTCAGCTGAAATGAAAGACCGTTTGTTGAAGTAAAATTTGCACAAGTTAATTTTAATTTTTTTTTGTATGTACATATATTTTGTTTTTGTTTGATTGTTTAGAGTGGTTTCTGACCCTCCGACTATTGTTGGACGGCACCGGATATTACTAGCCCAAAGATTGTCCCTTGCATTAGCAGGCCGCAAAGATATGATGGTGGAGTGCCGCTTTGCATCACTTGCGCGTAAAGATCTGCCCCCAATGTCAACCGAACTGGCGATGGTTTATAGAACTGTGGGTCCGCTAGCTTCATGAATTGGAATGGAGCTGCAACTTTGGGGTCGATCTGACTGGCAGGAGTCATGCGGAGATGACTCTTCACCACTACCGCCTGCGTTGTGACCCGTTCCATAACTCCATGCTTTCCACGGATAATGAGGGAACATTTGTTGTATCTTCCCGTGCCCATACGTTCTAAATGTAAGTCCCTCATGAGATCTCCGTCGATGATCGTGTTTGGCGAACAGGGGTCGATGATGGCGCGGACTAAATGTAGGCGCCCGCCAGCCTCAATCTTCACTATTGCCGTGGGCGCAAGTGGTTCGAATGCCCTCATAATTGGTGCTGCTGTGGTATCGTGTGTTAGTCGGCCCGCTCTGAACCCCGATGGCAGTTTGCGAAGCATCGCGATTTCACGCTGTGGAGAGTGGCGTAGATAAGGAGCCGAGCCTGTCGAAACTCTTAGGGGCGGTCGAAGAGGACGTGTTCCCGAGCCACCCTTTCTTTGATTTCTGTGTTGAGCCGGTCGGGAAGGACGTGATCCCGAGCCTTGCGCAACATGAAAAGTCGACTGAGCAGGCGGTCTGTAAGAACGCGTTACCGAGCCGCGCTGCTTGGCCGGTCGGAGGACCTGTCTCCGAGCCGTGCCCATGTCTTTCGTGCTGGAGGAGCGGTCGGAAAGGACGAGTTTCCGAGCCGTCACTCGTCGCGGCAGTAGACCTTTGGACTTCGATTGCACTTTCAGCCAATTCCGCTTCATCCACTTGTTCGGCCCAGGATTTAGTCCGGTCGTTGACGTGAATTGACAGTTCACCATCGGAGACTACCCCTTCCTCTAACATCTGTGGGTCTGACCTATCTGGTTGCCTTTTGTCGCTCTCCGCTTCCAGATGTAGAGATGTGTGATGCTTCTCGCGGCATCGGTGGCATCGGTCTTTACTGCCACAAATTTCCAACCTATGGAATGGCGATAAGCAGTTTGGGCAATACCGGTGAATTAATACGGCCCGTAACCTTTCCTCGACAGGCTTTGCGCGGTACAGAGGGCAGAGCCGTATGCCGTGGTTTTTTCTGCATAGTTGGCATGGAATCAAAAATTCCCCCGTGCGCTGCTCGGACTTCTTGCGGGCCATTGTGAAGGGGGTCATTTTTACTGGAAAGGAAAACAAAATATGCCTCTTAGTAAGGAGGAGTATCTAATGGTTGGGTGGCGAGCTGGTGGGGGAGGATGTTGCGGAACTGTGTATATTGTCCATTGGCAGCCGAACAAGTTTTACTATCGGTCTGGTGATCATTCCCTTTTCTGTGCGGATATCCACTACCCGGATGTGAGTGTCGTTTCCGCGGTGTACGTTGACGAGTCGTCCTAGTCGCCATTGGTTTGGAGGCAGGTTGTCTTCCCGTATGAGAACCAAGTCATCCACCGCCATGTCTGGTTGCTGTCGCTTTCAGTTGGTTCGTTTTTGAAGTTCGTTAAGATACTCTTTCTTCCATCGTTGACAGAATGAGTGATGGAGCGCCTTCATCTTCTGCCATCGGTTGACCACGGAAGCTGGATTCTCTGTGATTTCAATCTCAGGTGGAGCTAAAATATGGCTACCTACAAGAAAGTGTCCCGGAGTTAGTGGTTCTAAACTCGACGGATCATTAGACGCAGGACTAAGTGGTCTAGAATTAAGACATGCTTCTATTCGACAAAGTAAAGTGGTGAATTCTTCAAAGGTGTATTTAATTTCTGAGGCTACTTTTCGAAAGTGGGACTTAAAACTTTTTACCCCTGCCTCTCATAACCCACCCATGTGTGGGGCAGCTGCTGGAATGAAATGCCATGAGATTTGTTGGTAAAAATATTTGGAAATAGCTGCTTCACGAGTGTTAGACAGAAACGCTTTAAATTCAGTTTTTAAAGCTCGTGAGGCTCCTACGAAATTAGTACCATTGTCGGAGTATATGTTTTTTGGACACCCCCGACGTACTATAAATCTCGACAATGCTGCCAGGAAAGTGGGAGTGCTCAAATCATTTGTTGCTTCCAAATGAATCGCTTTGGTTGCGAAGCAAACGAACAAATAGACATAACCCTTTGTGACGACACAACCTCTGCCTCTATAGTTTTTGATGTCGAAGGGTCCTGCGAAGTCAACACCTGTATTGGTGAACGCTCTTGAGAACGTAGTGCATTCGGATGGGTGTGAGGCCATAATTTGGTTTTGAACTCGCCTTTTGTGTATTGTACACACCTTACAGTTGTATATATTGGCTCTTATCATTATTTTGACCCGTGGTATTCAGTATTGCGTTCGAATCAGGCGCAACAATAGCTGATTTTCTCCGTGCAGGGAAATCTCATGAATAAATGCGGTAACAAGTCGCGAGAGATGACAATTGTATGGAAGCAGGATTGGATGCCGCTCATTGTAACTGAGATCTGGCGACGCACCAAGGCGTCCTTCTGCTCTCAATATTTCGCTAATATCGATAAAGGGATTCAAGGTGAGAATTTCACTTTTAGGGTTTATTTTTTGCCCCGAGCTTAAACTCGCTAGGGAAATGTTGATGTGGGCAAAGTGCGATTACACGCTGTGTCGTAGCCTTGATTTCCTCTGCCGAAATCGAGGTAGACGTCGCGGTAAATTCGAATTTTCTGATGGGATGCGTGCTTTGCAAGAATCGCAAGAGCGGGATTTGAGGACGAATCTGCATGGTACCAATGGTGCTGTCCAACCCTTTCAATTATTTTTGTAACTATGTGTGAAACAAATGTCGACCAGGAGCACGGTGGTTTCCTGAGCTACGCTAATACGATCGTAGAATCAGTCCACAGGTAGTAACGCAAAGATCGGAGATCCAAATTGTGTATGACCGATTCCACGATCTCTGCTAAAAGCACTGCGCCGCATAATTCCAGACGGGGAAGCGATATGGTTTTAACTGGTGCCACTCTTGTTTTCGCCAGTAACAAGTTTACGAAGATGCCGGACTCTTTTTCAACGCGCATATAGATGGCCGCCGCATACGCCTTCTCCGATGCATTGCAGAATCCATGGATTTCAACCTTTCCGTAGGTGAAAAATGAACCCATCGAGGTATTTTGATTTTGTCTATAGACGAATATGTGTTCGCAAACGCGTTCCATCGATTTAATGTTGTTGTGGAAACTTGGTCATCCCAATTGGTCCCTTCTAACCAAATATTTTGCATTAAAATCTTCGCAGTGATTATTATTGGCGCTAACCATCCTAATGGATCAAAAAGTTTCGCGATGGCTGACAAAATCTTGCGGTTTGTCACAATTTTTATATGATCTAGCCCTTTCGCAGTGAAATAGAACTGATCTGTACATGCATTCCATTTAATACCGAGAGTTTTAATACTGCTTGTGTCTTCAAAATCTAGAAAGTCTTGGCTTAGCAGATGAGATGGAGGGATACCGCTCAAGATTTGTCTGCAATTAGCGGTCCACTTTCTGAGTGGGAAACCGGCTGAACCTAAAGCCTGGGAAATCTGATTTCTGGCTTGAATTGTGGATTCCATCTCGTGTCCTCCAGCTAGAACATCGTCGACATACATATGTCGCTGAAGAATGCGAGCAGCGACAGGATGTGACTCCTGAACATCATCTGCTAATTGGAGGAGCGTCCTTATAGCAAGGTAAGGAGCGAAATTTACTCCGAAGGTCACAGTATTTAATTGAAACTGACGTATTGGTTCGCCAGGTGTTTCGCGGAACAAGACTCTTTGAAATTTCCTCTGTTGAGGATGAATTAAGTTCTGACGATATATTTTTTCAATATCGCTACTGAAAACATATTGGAAAAGTCTCCAACGAAGGATAAGAATCGTCAGATCGCTTTGAAGTATTGGGCCGGGGTAAAGCACGTCATTCAAGCTGACACCGTTATCGGACGGACAGGATGCATTAAACACGATCCGAACTTTTGTGGAAGTACTTTCGCGTTTACTAACCGCATGATGTGGTAAGTAAAAGTACTCGCTCGGAACTTCTGTAGGAGAAGGCCTAACCTCGGTCGTGTGCCCTAATTGCTTGTATTCTTCAAGCACTCTGGTGCCTACCTTCACCGCGAAAAAATTGAGAAAACGCGGTTCTCCTGGAACACCCTAGCGAAATTTCTTGCGGAAAGTCAAGACGAAAAGGGAGAGAGACCATGTATCTACCCCCCTCTACTCGCGCAGTGGTATTTTTGAATACCTTTTCGCAGAAATCCTCCTCAGTTGTGTGAGTTCTACTCCGTGGAATGTCCTCCAGTTCCCAGAATGCACTGAGCTGTTTATCCAACGCGACTTCATTGAAAAAGGAGACGCACGAAGTGGTTGATTTCTCCTCATTAGTCCGTCCAGTCAGGATTCCACCGAAGATTGTTTCCTGGGCTAGCAATGAACCCAAGGTGTCCTTACGCAAACCATTTAGTATAATTTGAGGATAGACGTCTCCTCCGAGTACAACGTCGACTGGTTCGTTGGCGAAGAACCGCTTATCCGCCAAAATCAGGTCTGGAAAAACTTGGCGTATCGCTGGATTAATTTCGCACGTGGGAAGATTCCCCGTCAGTTGGGGTAGAACTAACGCCATCGTTGACACTGCAGCTGTTGAATCGATGAGTGAACCGATCCTGATGGAGCACGCTTGGCTTGCCTTTGCCGAAACAGAATTGCTGATCCCGGAAACTGTTGCATTCACCCGTTTGACCGGGAGGCCGATAAGACGCCTGAGCCGGTCAGTAATAAAGGAGCATTCGGATCCTGAATCGATCAATGCTCTTGCCGAAAAGGTGGAACCGCTGTATAATATATTAATTTGAGCAGTCCCCAGTAGAATTCCCTTTTTCATATTCGCGAAACATGACTGGACTTGACTTTGAGGGTCATATGCGGGTTCCGTGCTACTAGTGTCAGAATTGATCCGATTTGAACTGGTACGCGACCAGTTTGGTAGTACATGACGACTAGTGCTGGAAGTGGCCAGATTTGTACTAGTATGGGAGCCATTTGGATAGTCAGAGCGACTAGTACCAGAGTTGGTCCGATTGGAACTGGTATGGGACCAGTTTGAATTTCCAACATTTTTTGTTGGAACTTGCTGAACTGCATTCAAATGAAGCATTGAATGATGTCGCGAGTGGCAAATTGAACAATTGAACGCGCTCGTGCACTTTGCGACACCATGTCCAGAGGACAAACAGTTCAGGCACAGGTGATTCCTTTTTGCATAAATGCTCTTTTCGGAAGGAGGCATGTTTTGAAATTGCGTACAGGACCGTATGCTGTGTGCATCGCTATTGCACAGCTTACAACTTTTCCTTGCAACATTCGCTTGAAAAGTTTTTAATTTTCTTTGAGGATTTTCGGAGCTGAATTTAGAAGATTGTGGCCATGAAGTACTAGGCCCTCTGATATCGAAGACTGTTTCTAAAGTCTGAAATCGACTTGTCAGAAATCTGTCCATATCCCCCCATTTTGGAATTTCGGTTTTATCCTGCACGGATTGTTCCCACATCGACAGCGTAGTCTCAGGTAATTTTGTAGAGCACAGGTAAGTAATTATCGCGTCCCAGTTTGATATGTCAATATTGTGAATCTGGAGTGCGTATATGCAATTATTTATTTCGCGCTGGAGTTCCTTAATTGCGCTTCCAGATTCACTTCCTACCGGGGACAGGCTGAAAAGGATCTTCAATTGGCTTTCAATTATTTTTGTAACTCTGTGTGAAACAAATGTCGACCAGGAGCACGGTGGTTTCCTGAGCTACGCTAATACGATCGTAGAATCAGTCCACAGGTAGTAACGCAAAGATCGGAGATCCAAATTGTGTATGACCGATTCCACGATCTCTGCTAAAAGCACTGCGCCGCATAATTCCAGACGGGGAAGCGATATGGTTTTAACTGGTGCCACTCTTGTTTTCGCCAGTAACAAGTTTACGAAGATGCCGGACTCTTTTTCAACGCGCATATAGATGGCCGCCGCATACGCCTTCTCCGATGCATTGCAGAATCCATGGATTTCAACCTTTCCGTAGGTGAAAAATGAACCCATCGAGGTATTTTGATTTTGTCTATAGACGAATATGTGTTCGCAAACGCGTTCCATCGATTTAATGTTGTTGTGGAAACTTGGTCATCCCAATTGGTCCCTTCTAACCAAATATTTTGCATTAAAATCTTCGCAGTGATTATTATTGGCGCTAACCATCCTAATGGATCAAAAAGTTTCGCGATGGCTGACAAAATCTTGCGTTTTGTCACAATTTTTATATGATCTAGCCCTTTCGCAGTGAAATAGAACTGATCTGTACATGCACTCCATTTAATACCGAGAGTTTTAATACTGCTTGTGTCTTCAAAATCTAGAAAGTCTTGGCTTAGCAGATGAGATGGAGGGATACCGCTCAAGATTTGTCTGCAATTAGCGGTCCACTTTCTGAGTGGGAAACCGGCTGAACCTAAAGCCTGGGAAATCTGATTTCTGGCTTGAATTGTGGATTCCATGTCGTGTCCTCCAGCTAGAACATCGTCGACATACATATGTCGCTGAAGAATGCGAGCAGCGACAGGATGTGACTCCTGAACATCATCTGCTAATTGGAGGAGCGTCCTTATAGCAAGGTAAGGAGCGAAATTTACTCCGAAGGTCACAGTATTTAATTGAAACTGACGTATTGGTTCGCCAGGTGTTTCGCGGAACAAGACTCTTTGAAATTTCCTCTGTTGAGGATGAATTAAGATCTGACGATATATTTTTTCAATATCGCTACTGAAAACATATTGGAAAAGTCTCCAACGAAGGATAAGAATCGTCAGATCGCTTTGAAGTATTGGGCCGGGGTAAAGCACGTCATTCAAGCTGACACCGTTATCGGACGGACAGGATGCATTAAACACGATCCGAACTTTTGTGGAAGTACTTTCGCGTTTACTAACCGCATGATGTGGTAAGTAAAAGTACTCGCTCGGAACTTCTGTAGGAGAAGGCCTAACCTCGGTCGTGTGCCCTAATTGCTTGTATTCTCCAAGCACTCTGGAATACTCCTCTCGTAAAGAGGAGTTTTTTGCTAGCCTACCTTCACCGCGAAAAAATTGAGAAAACGCGGTTCTCCTGGAACACCCTAGCGAAATTTCTTGCGGAAAGTCAAGACGAAAAGGGAGAGAGACCATGTATCTACCCCCCTCTACTCGCGCAGTGGTATTTTTGAATACCTTTTCGCAGAAATCCTCCTCAGTTGTGTGAGTTCTACTCCGTGGAATGTCCTCCAGTTCCCAGAATGCACTGAGCTGTTTATCCAACGCGACTTCATTGAAAAAGGAGACGCACGAAGTGGTTGATTTCTCCTCATTAGTCCGTCCAGTCAGGATTCCACCGAAGATTGTTTCCTGGGCTAGCAATGAACCCAAGGTGTCCTTACGCAAACCATTTAGTATAATTTGAGGATAGACGTCTCCTCCGAGTACAACGTCGACTGGTTCGTTGGCGAAGAACCGCTTATCCGCCAAAATCAGGTCTGGAAAAACTTGGCGTATCGCTGGATTAATTTCGCACGTGGGAAGATTCCCCGTCAGTTGGGGTAGAACTAACGCCATCGTTGACACTGCAGCTGTTGAATCGATGAGTGAACCGATCCTGATGGAGCACGCTTGGCTTGCCTTTGCCGAAACAGAATTGCTGATCCCGGAAACTGTTGCATTCACCCGTTTGACCGGGAGGCCGATAAGACGCCTGAGCCGGTCAGTAATAAAGGAGCATTCGGATCCTGAATCGATCAATGCTCTTGCCGAAAAGGTGGAACCGCTGTATAATATATTAATTTGAGCAGTCCCCAGTAGAATTCCCTTTTTCATATTCGCGAAACATGACTGGACTTGACTTTGAGGGTCATATGCGGGTTCCGTGCTACTAGTGTCAGAATTGATCCGATTTGAACTGGTACGCGACAAGTTTGGTAGTACATGACGACTAGTGCTGGAAGTGGCCAGATTTGTACTAGTATGGGAGCCATTTGGATAGTCAGAGCGACTAGTACCAGAGTTGGTCCGATTGGAACTGGTATGGGACCAGTTTGAATTTCCAACATTTTTTGTTGGAACTTGCTGAACTGCATTCAAATGAAGCATTGAATGATGTCGCTAGTGGCAAATTGAACAATTGAACGCGCTCGTGCACTTTGCGACACCATGTCCAGAGGACAAACAGTTCAGGCACAGGTGATTCCTTTTTGCATAAATGCTCTTTTCGGAAGGAGGCATGTTTTGAAATTGCGTACAGGACCGTATGCTGTGTGCATCGCTATTGCACAGCTTACAACTTTTCCTTGCTACATTCGCTTGAAAAGTTTTTAATTTTCTTTGAGGATTTTCGGAGCTGAATTTAGAAGATTGTGGCCATGAAGTACTAGGCCCTCTGATATCGAAGACTGTTTCTAAAGTCTGAAATCGACTTGTCAGAAATCTGTCCATATCCCCCCATTTTGGAATTTCGGTTTTATCCTGCACGGATTGTTCCCACATCGACAGCGTAGTCTCAGGTAATTTTGTAGAGCACAGGTAAGTAATTATCGCGTCCCAGTTTGATATGTCAATATTGTGAATCTGGAGTGCGTATATGCAATTATTTATTTCGCGCTGGAGTTCCTTAATTGCGCTTCCAGATTCACTTCCTACCGGGGACAGGCTGAAAAGGATCTTCAATTGGCTATTTACTAAAATCCTCTTGTTCTCATAACGGTCTGTGAGATTTTTCCACGCTGTAGAAAAACCTTCATTCGTAAGTGGACACTTACGAACGATCTCTTTCGCTTCACCCTGAGTTTTTTGAATAAGGTGGAATAGCTTCTCTACTGGACTGAGCCGTTTATTTAGAATATAGATGGCCGTGAACATGTCACGAAATGTTGGCCATGACATATAGTCTCCTTTAAAGACTTCGGTATCACACGGCGGCAGCCGAATATTGTGATCCGTATTTGAATGTTCCTCAGATTTTTCTTTTTCCCTTTGTTCTGTGATTTTTGAGGATAGGCCACCGATCACTTCCATGCACTTTACGTAAGCAGCATAGGCTTGCTTGTGCTTTTTCTTTGCTGCAGTAGCTTCTTTGCTAATGCCTGCGGCATCGGAACCTAAGAATTCTAAATATGATCGCTTTACCCTATTCCACGACTCTTGTACCTCTTCCTTCTGAATATCTAACACGGTTTGGCTTTGCTCCGTTAAAGCAGACTCTCGAAAGTCAGCTTCGAATTCAATGAGTACATCCGCTAGCTGTAGAAAACTTGCCATTTCTTGAATATATTATTTGAAATTGTTTAATAGAAGGAAAAACACCGAATCTTGAACGAAGAGAATTGATGAGTAGGGGAAATGTTTTACGTAGTACGAAAATTATTGTAAAACTACCAAAAAAATTAAAATTATTCGAGAAAATAACACAAAACTAATCGTTAAGTTTGTGAAATCGAAAAACACCGTCAAAGAATAACTCCTTCCAATACACCAGCCAATAATTACAACAAAATACTGAAAAATTTTGAAATAATATGTACAATGTACATTTATTTTTTATAAGTTCTTATTCCTATTTAATACTATTGTATTTCATTTGTATATTATTTGTACTTTAGGAATTTTTCGGATTTAATTAATTGCTCGCCACCCAACACTGGTACATGCAGCCGTTCTGAATTCGCCGCACTTGGTTATCTTTTGGTTTGTTTTGATCGTCCGTTTTATAAGCGATTATTCTTAATTTTGTGCACTATTATGCGAACGTTAAATCACTATCACTTTTTATATTATTTTTCGGAAATATTGCGAAAGGTGATTTTGTGTAAGATAACTCAATTAAAATCTTAATGTGCAAATCCCATTTAGTGTTGGAATACTTCATGTGCCGCAAAAACGGATATTGCTGTTGGTGTGTGGACATACATATGTATGTTTGCAATTTTATTTTTGCAGAAGGTTGTTGAGAGGTGCCCAATTCAACACAAAGCACGCAACTCGGAATCTAGATTAATAATTTACGTTAAAAATTATCTTGAAAGTTGTTTTACAATTTTGCAAACATCTCATGAGAAAGGAAAATGAAATTTGAGGTTATGACCAACAATGAAACACCCGCGCGGCCAGAAGGTACCAGTTGCAGCTTTATTCCCGCTCACTATTAATTTCGATTTTGCAATGGAAAACCCTGCACTTTGAATCACTACTACACAAAATCACCCGCGCACTCAATCATTGGATTAATTGGAAAATGTACATATACCTCTTCAGTTTTTTAATTCTTATTTATTTTTCAGTACGTATGTATGTATTTATGTGCAAACTTTAACTTAAACCACGTACCTTATAATTTCCTCGGTGTTTTGTTTAAGTTGTATGTAAATGTAGTATGTGCTCTTGTAATTGAGTGCTGGCAAATTGATGTATGTACATAGATTGTGTTCTAAATCCTGTTGTATGTAAATGTAGTATGTGCTCTTGTAATTGTGTGCTGGCAAGTTGATGTATGTAGATTGTGTTCTAAATCCTGTTGTATGTTAATATGATGTGCAAATATCCAGAATTATAAGGTGTGGCGTATTGTTGATGTGGAAGTGCTCGATGTTTTGCTGTTGAATTATGGAAATGGTTGAAGTGTTTGTGAGACTCAATTTTCTGATGGCTCGCTTTATTAACGGCGACGAAGGACCATGGACACAAGCTGACGCAAATGTAGTTGGTCTCGGGGTCAGTTGTGTTTATGAGGAAAATTAAAAAGAAAAGATTAGGATTATAAGCTTGTATTATAATGTTTGTATATATTTTAATCCTTCAGGAAATTGAACATATGTATGTATGTATGTAAATTGAACAATATGGAACTTACATATGGATTTGGCGAAAACGCTGTGTCAGCTCCTGGGTCCTCTGATAGTAAAAAGGGAATGCCGTTTTTTGGACAAAAGCCCAACCCACCGGTTTTCTCTAACTCGCTAGTTTTTTAAAGAAAAAAACAGTTGGTTGGAAAACTCGAATAAGACCCGTTATGTGCTGAAAATCTCACAACCGCGTTGGAACAAATGACAGGGTGACATGTATTGTCAAATATATATAAAATTAGGCTGTTAGCCTAAACACTAGGGAATATGAACTTTTTCGTATAACGGTTGCTTGTAACACCCAAAAATAATCGAATATACCAAAATTATAAGAATCTAAGAGGAATCGATTAATCCCTTACTGTCTTTCCGTCCGTCCGACCGTCCGTGGGCACGATAACTTGAGATTTTTTAATAAAACTTGGTACATAGAATGCTTTTTGCCAGGGTAGGTTGGTATTGAAAACGGTAAAGATCGGCCAAAAAACTTCGTTTTTTCGGTATCTAATATAACAAAATGAGTAAGATTTGATATTACGAGATTGTAAACAAATAAACTGGATTTTTTTAGAAATTTTGAAAACTAGGCGTTACCACACCCACTTATGAGAGAAATGTCTGTATCGTCAAGATATTTTCTTTGATATCACTAGTATCATGGTCGAAAATTTTTGGAAGCGTATCATAATCACGCACATCCATATAACGGAAAATTCAAAATCTTTGTTTTTGCGGTATCTATTAAAAAAAATTTAACAAAGAATTTGAAACAAAGAAACTAGGTTTTTATGATATTTAAAAAAAAAATATATCCCGAGTGGTAGCAGGAAAAATAAATTGTCCAAATGTGTTTGTGCTGTAATTTGTGAACAGAGTGTATTTCCTTGCATCTCAGAATTTTCTTTCAAATTAGCTGAGAGTGTTGCCGACATACATATGTATGTGCTTAACCTTATACTCTTAATAACTTTTTTTAAATTTAACTACATTGAAATACAGCTATGTTCAAGTATACCGAATTTTACATACATATGTATGTAATGGTTGCTTCGGGCTTCACTTTTTACGAATAGACGAAAAGGAAGCACGAATAAGTAAGATTGAGATATGTTAATTTTTTGAATTTGTATAATTTTAATATTCTTACAGATATTAAAACCCCTAACGTATATTCGCACTCTGAGTTGCCTTTAGTTTCGCCTTAATAAAAAGTTATTAATATATTCGTGTGCCTTATTATTTCGTTTCGATCGCCGCCGCAACATTCTTTTAATATTTATTCCACGAGCTGCCGTGAAAAGCCATCATCATAAATTCACGCATGCCACGCTACAATTTAAGAACGAAAAATTCAGACACAAAATCGAATTCAAATATGCCGATTCTAATGACGACTTATCCATCGAAAATGAAGACGATCGCACCATGGTTGAAAAAGAAGCAGCGATTGAATTTCTCCAACAACAAATTCGCAAGTTGCAACTGTCTCTGGAAGCCTCCGAAAAAGAGAGGTTATGTCTGAAGGAGACGATTGCTTCGACCACCGCCGCTTCTCGTGTAGACCCAGCAAAAAATGAGTCACTTGCCGACTCCGGTCACGTCAATGCTACAAGACCAATTACATCGATGTATGCGTATACATCTACCGCCGCCGAATTTCCAGCTTACTCTTTGCCTCATACAAATTTCGCCAACACCGCCGCTCTTGACGCACAAACTGCAGAAATAGCTTCTGCAGACATACATTCAGCTCGCTCTAATAGAGGAGCGTAACTCAGCACTGATTTGAGTTACTGAGCTGACTCTTAGCGATGAGCCGCTCGCTCAGACTCACTTCCAAAAAAAATTGTGACTCAGTAGCTCAGTTATAAATTTCATACATCTTACTGAGCGGCGAGTCAATGAGTGTATTAGTACTGAGAATCAAAGATAAGCTGATACAAAGCTCTTTGTTTTGTGCACATACACTCTGTAAGAAATGGCATTTTGGAGATTTTGCATATTTTTCGCCACCTTTGAGGTATGCAAAGAGTACAAATGTAAACGCAATAAGAATAAGAAATAAATATATGAAATCAACATTATCACAATTATAAAATACGAGAAATTTAAATTTTGCAAAAATGTAACAGTTTTTAAACTTGCATAAAACAAATAATTATAAAAATATGTATATGTGATGATCATGCGTGTTCACTTAGAAATAAAGTTTTACGGCCACCCTTTTAAACTAAAACTCAATATTTGCATGTAAATCCCTAAAATACGAGTATTTAATTTAATTCTCAAGTTAAAAATTTCAACACATATTTCGCCAAATAAGAACATTAACTAGCTTTTTTAGCCCAATAAAAATGTTATGATTCTAAGAGCCTTTTTGCATGCCGGCCCATGATTGGGATTTGATTCCAGCCCAAAACCTATGAGGCAAAAGAGGGAAGTTGCATATCATATTATCTATGGAGAGAATAAAGAATGACAGAAAATAAGAACTAGCCCGAAAATGTTTCCTTTTGGGGCGTTATCACTTCTGGTGTCACTTTAATTATTCAACGTGCACCTCTCCACGATGACAGTGCTGCCGTAGTTCCACAGAGCGACACCTTTATGAAATGAGTCGTAACTCAATTGTGCTACCTCACTGAGCTGACTCACTTAATTGAGCAAGAGTCATTGAGTCAACTCGCGAAAATTTGCGGATTTACCCATCCCTACGCTCTAATAATTACACATGTAACGCCAACGCCGCAGCTGCAAATCAGCTGCCTATCAACATGCAGTCAATTTTGCCCCAATGCAATCGCATCGCAGGAGACCTTGCCACGAACTGTTCGCCTAGTGCTAACTATACGCATATCAATTCTACCGCTGCTGCCGCTGCCTTAATTAATGCCCCACATTCGTCGCCGCCACTGAACAACAATTCACAAATACACATGCTACCGTATTATCAACCTCTTATTAAAAAACTACAGGACTTGCCACAATTTTCAGGCTCACCAGACGAGTGGCCTATGTTTATTGCCGCTTACAAAGAGACCACCAATCTGTTTCCTTACACTAATGTTGAGAATTTACTTCGTTTGCAGAAAGCTCTTAAGGGAGATGCCCGTGCTAAAGTGGAATCGCTTTTCATTCATCCCCCAAGTGTACATGCAGTAGTTTCAACGATGGAGTTTCATTTCGGACGACCCGAAGTACTCATTCGCAGTCAACTCGCAAAAGCCAGAGCTTTTCCGCTAATCACAAGTGGGAAAATTAACGAAATTGTAAACCTCAGCTCAATGGTCGCAAATTTATTCCCTTTTTTGGAAAACGCTGGAGCCGCACCGCACTTTTCTAACCCATTGTTGCTTGACGAACTAGTGAGTAAATTGCCACTTTATAAACGAGAAGAATGGGCACGTCTCACCTTTGTTATAAATAAGCCCTACCCGGATATTCGCGAATTTAATACGTGGTTGCAATAAATGTCGACGTACATTGTCAAAGCAACTGAAATAAATCAACCATCTGTTAACTCGGGAAAACTTTCCAATAAGGAACCACGCTTTGAAAAAAACGTCTTATAAGGGGAGGTAGAGGAGGGTCCTCTGATTCTAAATCTGAAAGTCCCACCCTCCGGAGACTTATAGTTTTTAAGTTATTTGCGTTTAAGGTGTGTTTACTTTTAAAACGTATGGCAGCACACTTTGGCTTATACTGTCGACCATTGTTATTTTTGTTTGTTTGCTGAAAGTGGTAAAAATTGGGTACACATTTATAAACGCGTTTATTAAGTTAAATATAAATAAAAAATGTTAACAAAGTACTATATACGCACGTAAATAAACCAAATATTGTGTATTGCATAAAATATAAGCGACAAGTGTTATTTTGACAGCACATTTGCTGGTGATAGTGCAGAAACTTTAAAAGCAAATTTCTTAAATAAGAATATTAATAAAATAAAAACAGTTATTAAATTAGACAAAGAGGGCCTCCCCCAACATCCCCACCAAGTTTCGAAACCAAAATCCTTCTACATTCTCTGAAATCGCGAATGGTTCCTTATTGGAAGCCAACCCGATAACTCCGAACAGCTGATGAAGAAATGTAGTAGATTTTCGAAAACAGCGCTGGCCATATCGGAAGAAAAATTAAAATGTATATGTTGCCGAGAAAACCATAGATTATATCTGTGCGCAAAATTTAAAGATGATGATTATGAAAAACGTTGGGATATAGTAAAAAAAAATAGGCTCGGTATTTGCTGTCTCTCTGCAGGCCATAGTGTTTATAATTGCTCACGACGTCGCGCATGCGGCATAGCATCATGCCAAAAACACCATAACAAATTGCTTCAAAATCCGGTCATTCGAAGTTCAAATACTGGCAACCCCGTGTCAGCTGAATCAGCTGTCGCTACCGTCAGCACTTGTCAATCATTAGCAAATAAAATAAAACAATTGGCAAATGAGGTTGAGGAAAAAAATACAAACCAATATATGTACATACTTATAAATAAAACTTTATTGAAATTTTTGCCAGTTGAATTACATGGTCCAAAGGGTATGTAGTATTCAGGTAATAGCCTTTATTGACGATGGAGCTAAGGTGACGCTATTGGAAGAGCAAATTGCAAAAGAAATCGGCCTTAGAGGTGGAAAAGAATCGCTGCGCCTTAAACTAGCGAAGTGTCAAAGCGTGTAAATTAGAAATCTCCACTACATTTAATGGAGATGGAAAGTTTTGCATGAATGGGGTACGAACAACAAAGAGGTTGTTTTTTCCCACGCAAACGCTGTGCGCAGAATTGTTTAAGAAACAAAACAAGAAGTTGCGAGATATACCAATTGAAAGTTTTTTTAATGCAATGCCAAAAATATGTATAGGCATGAAACACACAAATTTAGTTCGTCCTTTATATGTAGTAAATTTTAACGATATTTTTCACTGCTCATGAGACTAAGCTAGGTTGGATTTTGTTCGGCACAGATGAAAACAATTCTGACTCATTAATAATTTGCCATGTATGTACATATCAACGATGGGTTTAATGAGTTGCAAAAGCAAGTCACCGATTATTTTGCGTTAGAGGGCTTTGAGACAAAGTTGCCTGCCATAAAGACAGCAGCCGACATTAGAGCCGAAGAAATTTTGCGAAGTACAACAAAGCTTGTAGGCGATAGGTATGAGACTGGCCTTTTATGGAAAAATAATAGCGTATCCCTTCCTGAGAGTTATCGATGCAGCATTGAAACGACTTCAATCTATCGAAAGAAAAATGTTAGCGGATGTAAATTATAAGAACTGGTATAATGAGAAAATAAAAGACTACGTAAAGAAAGGTTTTGCACGAAAACTTACTGTAGGTGAAGTTAAAGAACCGAGCGAGCGTATATGGTATTTACCTCATTTCGCCGTTTTTAATGTGAACAAGGCCAATAAATCAAGGCTGGTGTTTGATGCAGCTGCTACAGTAAGTAATATTTCTCTGAATTTATTTTCAACCAAAGCCATTGCAGTCGATTTTATTCAAATTTCGTAAAGGAAACATTGCTATTTGCGGGGATATAAGAGAGATGTTCCATCGCATAAACATACGCGAAGATGACGTACATTCGCAACGCTTTCTCTGGCGTGAAGGGGATACATCAAGGCAGCCTGATGTGTATGTCATGAAGGCTATGATTTTTTGTTCTGTTTGTTCCCCTTGTTCTGCACAGTTCGTGAAGAATTTGAATGCTTCAGAATTTCAAGACGACTATCCAAGTGCAGTCGATTCTATCGTCAAATGGATAGTATTACTACGGTGGAGGAGGCCATAAGTGTATCGCAAAAAGTTTCGAATTCCACAAAAGTACTGCAGGCCATTGATAGAAATTCTGAGCATGAGTGTTTTTATTGAGATGCATTGGGATGCTGAGCAAGATCTATTCTTTTTTAATTTAACATTCGCTAAAATACCGACCTCAGTTTTAGATGGTAGTCGACGACCAACAAAGGCAGAGTTATTGGGCTTAACGATGTCAATATTTGATCCATTTGGATACCTTGCAAATAAAACTCTGGTGTCGAAAATTTTGCTACAAAAACTTTGGCATGATACAATACCCAACGATATTTATGATAAATGGTATGAGTGGTACAAATCGCTTGACAAGATAAGAGTCTTCAGCATGCCTAGATGTTACAGTTCGTTTTTTAAAGAGCCTTCTTCCAAGATTCAGTTACACATCTTTGTTGATGCAAGTGAGCTGGCGTTTTCTGCCGTTTTTAAAGCAGAGTGAAGAGTATTGGCCATTATTGCCTGATTTCCCTACGATTGAAAATGACAACGGAAAGGAAACAAAACCGCTGTACACGTTACAATTGCACGAAGATGTTCGGGGAAAATCGTTAAAAGTAACAGCCACCAAAATCAAAGCAACAGAAGAACTAGTTTGACTTGTTCAGGAAGTCGTTTTCATAGATGAAGTTTTGGCATTGCGGAATGAAATGCAGCTTTCAAAACGGAGTCCGCTGTTTACATTAACACCCGTTCTAGACGACAAGGGATTATTGCGTCTTGGAGGTCGTATCGACAATGCTCTTTGTCTTTCCGTTTGCACGAGAAGTCCAGTAATTTTTCCAAAGAATCATGCAATGTCACGTCTTTTAGTTCGCCATTTTCATTAATCGTTTTATCACCAAAACCAGGAAGCCATAATTTGTCCGATTAGAGCGAAGTCTTCTGAAAACAGTTAAACGAGAATGTCAGTTCTGCAAAAATGCTACAGCTATGCCGATGCCTGCTCTTATGGGTCAAATAACAGCCGAACAACTTTCACCTTACGTTAGAGCGTTCTCGTACACCGGTCTTGACTATTTCGGCCCGGTGATGATTTCCATCGGACGACGGCGAGAAAAGCGGTGGCTGGCTTTGTTCACCTGTCTGACCATTCGATCAATACATTTAGAGGTGGCTAGAGACTTATCAACCGAAGCTGTAATTTTATGTTTACGTAATTTCGTCAACCGTCGAGGTGTTCCTGTTCGTATAAGGAGCGATCGGGGCACAAATTTTGTTGGAGCAAGCAAGGTGGAATGGCTGCAAGTTTGTGATGGTAGGGACCGTGAATGTGCCCCCGTGGTACTGAGTGGGTGTTTAACACACCAGCGGATCCATCAGCAGACGGTATATGGGAGCGCATGGTTAGAAGCGTGAAACGTGTGTTAGCATTTAAGTTGAAGGAAGTGGCTCCACAAATCGAAACCTTGCAAAGCTTACTCATCGAAGCTGAAAATATAATCAACTCTCGTCCACTCACGCATTTGTCAATCGACAGCAGCGACGCTGAGCCGCTGACACCCAACCACTTTCTTTTGGGCTGTCCAAATTATATACAAACTTCGGAGAGTCCAAACGCAGTATGTGTAAAAAAGCAATGGCGCATTCTACAGCAATTAAAACAAACTGGCGCAGGTGGATAATCGAGTATTTACCAACTCTTACTCGTCGACTAAGTGGCACAATAGGGTTAATCCAATCCAAGTTGGAGATGTTGTTATTGTTTGCGGTTCCAATGGAAGTTTGCGCGAATGGAGGCGGAGAATTGTGTTAGGGACATTCTCTGGTTCAGATGGACAAGTCAGATCCGCGCTCATTAAGACATCAAGTGGCAGTCTAAAGAGACCCGCATCCAAGTTAGCCGTTCTGGATGTTTCTGGTGAACCTCAACTAGCGGGGGCTCCTTCGGTTCACGGGGGACGGGATATTGCCGCCATATGTGCTTAGCCTTATACTCTTAACAAGTTTTCTTTAATTTAACTACATTAAAATACAGCTCTGTACAAGTATGTATACCGAAATTTATATATGTAATGGTTGCTTCGGGCTTCACTTTTTACGAATAGACGAGAAGGAAGCACGAATAAGTAAGAATGAGATATGTTCATTTTTTGAATTTGTATAATTTTAATATTCTTACAGATATTAAAACTCCCTAACGTATATTCGCACTCTGAGTTGCCTTTAGTTTCGCCTTAATAAAAAGTTTTTAATATATTCGTGTGCCTTATTATTTCGTTGCAATCGCCGCCGCAACAGAGAGTGAAAAGCAGTTTGCGGAATTCTCCAAACCGTGGTGCAGTTAGACATTAAAATTCGTGTTATTTTCATTAAAATAAACTCCATAGTAAGTTATTCAAAGTGAACTTTGTAAGCCAAGAAGTACAAATGTACGTATTTAGTGTCTGGACTATCGGAAGAAATTTCGACTTAAAAAAAAAAGATTGTACTTCGGAAACTGTAAATTGTGCTGCGGAAGCTGTAAATTGTATATTAAAAATAGTAAGTTTTGTAGTTTTCTCGCAATGTTTTTTAAGAATTAGACGAATTTTAGTATTGTTTTATTTCAATATTTTCGTAGCTTCTGTACCAAACTAAACAAAAATTCGCAAAATTGGCGAAGCCCCCTCAACCTGCATCACTGGTTATGTATTAACCCCATTATTGTGTGTACAAATGTAAATCTCTAGTTTTAACTTAGAGGGGAAGATGGCTGTGATACCGCAAAAATGTTTTCGCGGTAAGCATTTATGGAGATTAATTGGCAACACCACTGCTGCGTGTAGTGCTTTGTAATTTAAGTGCCACAGCGGTTGCGACAACACGTTGCCACTAAAATTGGCACATGGATATATGTACATATGTATGTAAGATAAACGTTAAAGCTGGTTCGCAACTGGTAATACAAATATCATTGCTTTTTAGTTAAATTTGTAAAATTTACAGCGTTTTCGTGCTGGTAAGTGATGCAAATACAAGGCCAAGTATTTGCCCCACGTAGTACATGTATACCTAGAAAGAGTAGAAATTTCTATTTATATATGTAAATATGTAGTATATGAGTTCAAAAAGGTGAAAATGAAAAAAAAACTCTCGGGAACGTTCTCTCTTTTGGAAGGGTTCTCCAAAACGAACATACAACCCTTAAGAACTCTCCCAAGTATAGCAGAATGAGGGCGTACTTTTCGGAAGCATTTCCAACTAGAGAAAATTTAGAGTAAAATTATCGATAACGCTTTCTGGGAAAATCAAATAAGAACAATAGTACGGTCCAGGGGCGAAAATGGGGAAAAAAACATTTTGAGATCTGAACGTTAAGGATACATCCGGTATCGAGAAGAGCTTGAGAAAGTGGTTTGTATAAAAGCAATTTTGGAAATTTAAAATTCAAGAGGATTGGTGGTCTGTATTGTTGGCAAAAAAACATAGCTTGCGGACTTCGTACAATAATAATACGGTCAATGGATTGTCTCTTTCTGAATGGAGTAAATTGTAAGATCTTTTAATTATTAATAATAATAATTTGACGCTTACATTATATACATAGCACAGTGTTTGACCGAGCTTGTCATACTATTTGTGGTGTGCGTCTTTATATTGTACCACAAATGGAGAGACCTACAATTTTGTGCCGACTCGGAACGGCATATATATTTTATGAGAAGCTATTTCTAGGCAGAAAAACCTTCGGAGGTTTGCCATTGCCTGCTGAAGGGTGACCGCTATTAGAAACTTTGACGAGTACGAGTACCTACTTAAATACATACATACATACTTACATGCTTGTTTTTTCACGGACGTTAGGATAGCGCGCTATCCATCAAGAGGACCGTATAAATCTTCGGTGAAGCCACCTCCCCGGGACCACCCACGGGTTTAATCAGGGAGGGGCTATAACATAAATGAATGCCTGACTTCCATGACGCCTTTTCCATAATCCCCCACAAACGGAAGATGATTAGGGGTTCAGGAGTGTTCTGCAACGACTGCACCTGTAAAAGATACAAGTAAACAAAAGATTAAACGTATTCCGGACTAACTTAATCGCGTTGCTAAACGGCGGCGTTGTTCGCGTATTCTGAGCTCAGTCATTATTTCTTTACAGATGTTTTTTACTGTATTCCCAACTACTTTGTCATTAATTATATAGGCTATCAGATGTTCTGGCCTTGGATATACCTTCATGACGATTCTTAATTTACCAAATGAAAACGAAGGACAAGAACACAGTATGAGTTCTGCGTTCTCCGGCACAGTCTCACACAAGGCACAAACCATTGCATCATCATGACCATATTTACATAAATACTCTCTGAAATAGCCGTGCTCACTTAGCACCTGGGTCATATAAAAGTCTATTTCGACATGCGATCTGCCTAGCCAAGCCTCGATACTCGGGATGAGTCGGAAAGTCCAGCGTCCCTTTGTCGACGTGGCCCGGCGTTGTTGTCATTGGGTTAGGCATTTTATGGCGTTCGGCCGCTGTCTCGTAACGAAGTAGGTGTTGCTGAAATGGCTGGTCCAGTGTCCTTCTTGGCCTCAATCAGCTCAAAATATTCAGCACTGAAAGCACCGTCCTCAATAGGCTCTGCCGTACCCTCAATCACTTCGGTGAGGTCGAAACTGGGCAACCCAAAAGTTTCCGCTGTCACCCCCTCCACTGACTCTTTCATGACAATGAGGTTATAAATTGCCTCTTCAACGGCTGAAAATGGTTGTGTGGCATTTGGACCACCACCCGTTCCACATACTTTTTTTGATCTGTCCAAACCTGAAAATATTCCAGAATGTTAACAATGTAAAACATTTATCTATACCATTATTATTTGTCCAAAATTTTTCCACTCCGTAATATTTTTTTTTTGTGGGCCTGCGGAGTTTAACTCAGTTTCTGCATTCTACTAGAAACGAGCAACCCCCTCCTTCTTGCCACTAGCAATATCCGGCCTCGCTTCCATATGGCTTAACAATATTTTTTGTTGGTTTTTGTTTGTTGTTTTTGACCTAAAAAATATCAAAGAAAACCTTTTAATTTAACTAATTTTTATACAAAGAAAAATAACTTACATTTTTACAGCAACTCCCGTTTAAAATAACAGCGAAATTTCTCCCTAAATAACGGATTTATTTCTCTCCTTTTTTGGCATTCGAGATGCCTACTTTTTTCCCGAAAGACATTTTTCCTTTTTCGAAGATAGTTCATGATAGCAGAAAAGGGAAAAGTGAATAAATTCTCAGGGAGTTTTAATTTGTGATAGCGGGAAAGGGAAAGAGATAAAATTCCTAGGGAGTTTCTATTCAGAATCGGGCTGAATATGTTTGGAATGCACCGAAAGAATTTGCAAGGAGTGTGCAAATTGATTTTTTTCAAAAGTTTATTTCTTATTTAAAATGTGATAACTTTTATCTAAAGTTATTATATTTTGAACTTGTAATATACGAGGATATTTTCTCTCATTTTAACGTTATTTATAATAATTTTTGTTCGACAATAAAAGCAATACAAACACCGGTGGTTAGGTATACGTTTTTTATAAAAAGCCGTCTGTAGTTAAGGGTTAAAGCAGAATTCGGTTATCGAGTTTGCCAAATTAAGTACAATGATACAACAGATCGGTGTTGCTGATATAGTCAAAGGGCTTTATGTATTGCGTTAAACGGAGAATATGTATATGTGCAGTGCAAGCACACGTACAATACGTACATGAACTACGGCGATCCGATAAATTGCGATGGAGGGTTCGATTATGCGGCTGGAAATTGTTGAATGTGGAGTCAAACAGGTTTGCAAAGTTTGTATGTAAGGCAAAATGGCTTTTTTACCATTTTCGCAGAAACCAAAAAATGAGTCATCAGCGGTACTAGACTTAGTATATTCGGACATATGTATGTGGACCAATACGTACAGCTACTCCAAGGAGAAAACGATATTTCATTACCTTCATCGCTGTCTACTCTTATTTTACTATCGTTGTTGGCACATAAACCGGAGGTTGAAAGCGCTATGAAACAGTTCATTACATTATGTGAAACCAAAGTCTGGCGAGCTAAGATAATCCGGTCAGATCGTCGTGGGGAATACACATCAAATAATTATACAAAAAAAAAAAAGGAATTCAGATCCAGCTAAAAGTTACGGACTGTGCACAGCAACCGTAGAATCGTACATTAATTGAAACGACATTAAATGCTCATCGACTAGAATCAAGTGATTTCCAAAGTTATTAACGCAACGTGATTTGAACGTTGGAACGGATTTAAACCGGGTATGAGCAGTTTTAAAATATTTTGCTCTAAATATTTTGTTCATACATCGTCAGCAGAAAGAGGAAAGTTAGACAATGTTGCGCACAAATCAGGTAGTGTTTAGTCGAGATGTAAGGTTTACCAGTGAAATCTCAATCATTTTGGATGGAACAAGCGAAATAAATGATTCTGAAAAAAATCAAGTTGGCTCGTCGGTTCAAAAGCAGAGTATTAGACAACATAAAAACGATATCGCTCAGGAGACTAAAGTTGCAGTGCGTTATACTCATAAACAAGTTCAACCAGCACAATGTGCTTCTGAAAAAGATTAATATCATTACAGATATATATGAACCGAAGAATTCTTATGAGGCAGTTCGAAGAATGGCTCACGGCAATGCAAGAAGAAGTTGAAGCTCACAAAAACAACTGTACTTGGGAAGTTGTAGATTTTCCACCAGGTAAAACAGCGATTGACAGCAAAATTGGTGTATAAGATAATGATAAGCGCAGATGAATAACATTATAACACACGATTCACATTGGAAATGCTCCACATAATAAATACACCAGCAAACAAGAGACTTAACTACGAAACGGACACCGAAAACTCATTCTTGACGCTTCCAAAATGAGTTCTAAGCTGCATGGCAAATTGGACGGATGTCGTTTAAATAAAATTTAATCGATATTCAAAGAAGATTAGTTCAACATTTTGCTACGTAATAACATATGTATGTCAATGATCTCGTTGTGGTTTGTCCGACGATCGAGCAAATGAAGAAGTTGCAAACGTCTTTAAACCATACTTTGTGGTGTACGATTTGCGAGGTTTCTAAAGACGAGCGTGGTAATTTGGAACTGAATCAATTAACATACATCTCAAAAATCGTAGCGGATTTTGAAATGAAGGATGCGAAACATATAAGAACTCCAATGAAAATAAATTTAGAAAATCAGACTCCGAAGCATTAGAAAACAACAAAAAATATATTTTGTTTATTGATCGATTGCTGTATATATCGGTTCATACAAGAATTGACATTTCAGACAGTGTCTGTATTTTAGCACAAAAGGTATCCAAACAACCAACGGTGATTGGAACCAACTCAAGCGTGTTGTCAATTATGAACTTGAAATCAACGTTTCAGCTGAAATTGACGTACAGTCTAAAAATGTTCGTTGTTTGGCTAAGCGGACGCAAAAATGATACTGAATCGAACAGAGGTCACATGATCTATGAACCTCAACGGCGGTACAATCAGTTGAACATGCAAAAGCAAAACAAGGTAGCTACTTCGTGGTGTGAAGCGGAGTTTATTTCCATACCAGAAGCAACGAAGGAAGTAAAGTGGATACGTCAATTATTGGAAGAAATCAACGAGCATATTGTCAGATCAACCATTATTTTCGAAGACAATCAGGGATTTATTGATTAGGTGCTAGATTAGATATTTTCATATAAAACAAAACACGTGGATACGAAACACAAAATGATTCATGATTATGTCAATCAACCAGCCATTTAATGCGATTACTGCCCCACCGGTGGAACGATTTGTTAACAAAACCACAGTCTGCATGTAAATATGATTATTGTTGAGAAAGATGTAATTTATGTTAACAAAAGGTTCGTTCCATTTGATAGCGTTTACAAATGTTATAAGTAAACATTTACATATTTATGAAGTATAATCCACACATACGTATGTATATTGTTTTACTTTCTTATGTTCTGATTCATAATGAATAATGTCAGTAATTGCCATCGAAGATTTTGCTCTCTTCTCTATCTGAACTTTGCGTGTAGTGAGAAAATAAAGCTGGTAATTTAACAATCCAGCTATTGGCGTTTTTCATAATTGATCTCAGGCTAAAATGATGTTCAGCCCCACCTTTCTGAAGACAATAATCACTATCGCTACAATCGATGTTTTTCAACTGACTATCGATAGTTTTCGGTAGTTTTTGTTATATGTACAAACATTTAAAAGTATATGCGTCATATTCACATATTAGGAATCTTATTCTCATTTGCTAAGTTTTTAATTACTTCTGCTTTTTTTTGTCTTGAATATTAGTTTTTGCAAGCACAGCAACACTTACGACAGTATGTTTTGAAAAATTGGAGTAGGCAACAGTGCCATTGTGACTAATTTTGCGCGAAAAGTTGGCATTGTTATGAAAGTTAATATATGTGTATCATAAAAAAGTTTGTAAGTGGTAGGTATAATTTTCTTTAAATATATTTTGAATGAAATAACTTGTTATCTATTACTATTGCAGCTGGTATTCCTACTTCAACAGAAGTCCCAGATTGTGAAATAGTTGAATATGATGTGTGTGATTGCGGAGATCTAGTTGGAGAGAATGTCTCAAATGCAACAAAGCGACCAAAAGCGATATTTTTCAAAATAAAACTAGCCAAATGTTTGCATTGCGGGATATAATATAAGACCAGCGGCAACACAAGTAATCTCCTAGACCATCTACATACGTCGATTCCATCCAAACCTGGAGAAGGATGAAGAGAAGATTGTTTCAGAGGGCAGTAGTACTTTGAGTAGCCGGGAATCAAGTATAAGGTTTGTTTATTTTGAAGTTTTAAAACCAAATTTTTTATTTTCGTTTGTATTTTGAACAGGTCTGTTGACCCTTATTTAAACGTACCGCACAGTACGAAAATTCTTCGCAAAGAAAACAAAATATCGATTCTGTTTTGGTATCGTTTGTCACAGATGATTTGTAACCATTTAATATTGTCTGTTACACAGGTTTTCGCAAATTAATTAACGTATTAGATCCGAGATATGTGATCCCTAGTCCAAATCACTTCCGGGACTCTTGGATTTTCGAAAAATTTAGAGAACTTAAAAAAAGAAAGAACATACTGGGACTTGATTTTTCAGATTTTATATTTTGCTCCATAACTCTTTCATTTAAGCAGCTAGAAGAGTGAAATTTTGCAAGAAGGTCCACTGTTATTAGCCATATATAAGCAGTGAAAATCATACAGATCCAAGAAGTATAACATCTAGTTACCATACAGCCTATTGTTCAGATATTGCATTTCGTACCAAAACTCTTCCATTTAATCAGCTAAAGACTTGAAGTTTTGCACAAATATTAATGACACAGTGCTACAAAAAAGAATGAAGTCGAAATACATGGGAAGTACTGTTATTTTTCTTGTAGCGGGGCATGTCCTGCGAAAAGAGGCAGTCGCTAGCAGGCAGGTATATGTACTTGTCGGTTGGATATCACACGACCCGGGAATTTCCTCCTCGTTTGAACATATTTTCGATTTGGCGGAGGGTTACCTCCCCGCCAATGAAGAAGCTTAGTAGAGGGGTATTCACCTCTACTATCCCGCTTATTGTAGTCAGTAGGTCTGGAGGACCCTGGATAGACTTTGTATACCATGGCATAAATAAAGTACGTTACAAATGGCGCCCGAGCAGGCACTCTAAAGAAAAAAAGTGCATATACCGAGAAGAAAACGGGAGTATCAGAGGTGTGATAAACCAGAAAAACAGCGATGGTGAAAGTGACATGGGTGTATTACCTCAACCGAGAGGAGCTACTGACCTACATCACTAAGTTCGGACTGGAAGCCTCAGGAAGGCTCGAGGAGCTGCGTAAGCGCCTCGCGGGTATCATTCAGACACAGTGCGGTAATGCGGAATTCCAGGACCGTTCCGCTGAATTGGCCCTCCAACATACCCGTCCGATGAAAACATTAAATCCCGCAGCACCAAAAAGGACTTCCTAAATTTCTCTCTAAGCTCCCGCTACTTCGAACACTTAGACGATGAGATCAGGCAACGTGTCCAACGACCAGGTGAAAAGTTTAAGGACTACGTGCTGGTGCTTCAAGCACTCATGCGGCATACGGACTATCCCGCTGAACAGAAGTCTGCCGAATATACCGTAACTCCCGCAGAGAGTACCAGTTGTATGTCAAGAGGAGTGTTTTCGACAGTCTTGAAGAACAACCTCGTGCACAGTAAAAATATTCACGCATACCCAAGGATGGATCCTGGCCTCCGTAGCCGTGGATAAGGAAGAAGTAATGGCCGCAATAGACACAGGAGCCGCAAGAAGCTTCGTAAGTGATAAAATTGCCAGAAGGCTTCAGGGAAGCAAGTCTAAGGAAGTGAGAACACGAGTGGTGATGGGCGATGGAAGAGTAAAGATGATTCTGAAAGCGATAGATGCAGAAATAAGGTTGGGCGTCCAGGTGCACCAGAGTCAACTGTTAGTTTTACCCGGACTGACCGACCCAGTAGTAATGGGAATTGATTATCTGGCGATGGCTAACTTGGAGTTGAAGTGCGGGGGGCAATCAATAACGTTATATAACGATTCAAAGCGGGTGTCAGCCACTTGTACGACCATGATCGAGGAAGAGCCCCAAGACACCACGGAAGTCATCGGACCTAAACAACTGACTCTTTCAACGATTAATATTACAGATAACTCGGTGAGTGGGTTTTTCAAACGTGAATTGCAGGCTTTCAGGGAGATGACGGGAGTATCCAAAATTACTGCACACACGATAGTCATGAGATATAATCGCCCGATAAAGCATCGGTACTTCCCTAAGAACCCGAAGAGGCAGGAAATCATAAACGAGCAGATAGATGAGCTGCTTGAGAAGGATTGCATTGAGCCATCCCATAGTCCCCACAGTGCTCCCATAGTTCTGGCCAAAAATAAGGATGGAAAATGGAGACTGTGCGTGGATTATCGCCAGCTCAACGCCCATTCAGTACCTACCCACTGCCGCGCATCCAACACATCCTGGATCGGCTAAGAAACGCCCACTAAATAAGTAGTCGGAATTTGAAGAACGGATATTGGCAAATTTCAATGGAAGAACGCAGCAAACAGTACACCGCGTTCACAGTACCTGGCCGCGGGCTCTTCCAATGGAGAGTAATGCTGTTCGAGGCCTAGAAAAGTGCGCTTACACAAGCACCGATACGAGCTTGCCCGGACTTCAGGAAGAGATTTACTCTGCAAAACT
Organism: Philophylla caesio; assembly: GCA_963971545.1. Classification (NCBI taxonomy): domain Eukaryota; kingdom Metazoa; phylum Arthropoda; class Insecta; order Diptera; family Tephritidae; genus Philophylla; species Philophylla caesio. Next base: position 33,102,121 of record OZ020606.1, on the reverse strand, counting down.
ACGCGGGCGATTACCGACTTTGGGCAGTCCTAACCCAGGGGTCAGATGACGAAGAGCGAGTCGCCGACTAAAAACGGCTGAAGGTAATTACTCATCGACAAAATAGGAATGCCTAGCTATAGTTTGGGGGATACGGAAAATGAGGCTCTACCTAGAAGGATACACCTTTACGGCGATCACCGACCACCTGGCGTTAAAGTGGCTAAACGCAATCGAAAGTCTAAAGGGCCGAATCGCCAGATGGGCTCTAGAGCTACAACAGTATTCGTCCGATGTACAATATAGAAAGGGGGATTTAAACGTCGTGGCAGATGCGCTCTCGCGAGAACCGCAAGATGAAAAGGCACCCGAGAAATTCCCGGATTACGTGGTGGAAGAAGGAAATTTTTACAGGCGAATAGCGACTCAGATGGATGACGAAGATGTTGTTCCGTGGAAGCTGTGTGTACCGACATCGCAAGGACGCAGAGTCCTTCAAGAAATACATGACGCTCGAAGTGCAGGACACATGGGTATCCGGAAAACCATGTCGCGGGCGATGGCTCGGTACTACTGGCCCGGCATGTTCAGGGACGTGAGAAAATACGTAAGGCAGTATCATGCGTGCCAGATATACAAACAGACTGTATGTGCGGACTTCTTGGTCCAATCCCACGCTTGACGCACGGTAACACAATGGTGGTAGTTTTCTTAGATAGGTGTTCGAAATGGGTAGAGATTGTGGCGATCAGAAAAGCGACCACAGAATGCCTTATCCGCGCTTTTAGAGAACGAATTATGGCCCGATTTGGCGTACCTAAAGTATTCATTACATATAATGGAGCATTCACCAGCGGACGGTTTAAGAAGTTCTGCAGGAAAGAGCGAACCTAAATACTAAAACGATGATAGCCCAGTTCACCTGTAAGGAGCAACGCGACCGGCACGAGTTGTTGCCTGAACTGACACTGACACTCAATACCAGCGTATCTGAATCTACGGGTTTTAGTCCGGCATGCATAGTGCAAGGTAGAAAACCGAGAGTGCCAAATGCTCTCTTTGACCAAGAAACATTCGGTACCGGCCAAAATATAGTACCTCCAGAAGAAAGGTCGACTAGAATGAAGGACGTATTCAATATAGTACGGCATAATCAGCAACGAGCAGCTTTGGAACAGACGCGATACTACAACTTGCGCAGAAAACAATGGCAAACGGCAATAGGCGACTTAGTATTGGTGAAGGAGCATCAGCTATCCAAAGCAGTGGACAATTTCGCGGCCAAGCTAGCACCCAGATATAGTGGCCCGCACCGTGTGTCAAACTTTGTGTCACCTGTAATTGTCGAGCTGGATAAGATGCACAAAGGCAAGAGGAGAACGGCGCACCTACATAAGTGAACTGAAACCCTACCACGCGTCCGAAACAACAGGCATCGGATCTTCAGGCAGCATTGCTCCTGGTCACAAAATTTGGATAAAACTCTCGTGGTATACCTTTAAATATGCAAAAAATGGTCGGAACGCACCCAACCGTTTGCAGAAAGCGGAATGGCGAAGTTCTTTTCCAATTGGATATGAAAAGCAAGATCCGACCTTTTCCCGTCTTTTACAATACAATGTCTCCTTTCTGGGTATGTACATATGTTTTCCAAATCACGTTAATGGAAAATTTGTATAAATTAGAAATTGTAAACATACAAAATGTAAACAAATATTGTTTTGTAAACAAAGTTTGACTCTTTGACCTATTGGGCAACATGGAATGCCAACACTGACAGCAAGAGACAGCTGTTGTATCACAAATAAACAAAAGGAATAACAACAAAAAAAAATTGGAAATGTCCTGCAAGTTGCTTATCCTAATAAAGAAAAACCCGTGATAACGTTTCTTCTAGAAAAACACAGTTCCCCGCGCGATGAGAACTTATATAAATACCGGTCCGCAAATAGCAAAAGGTATAGTTGGTACCGAGCGGACGATGAATGCAAAAAAGTATTCCTGGCGAAATTACATTGCCGAAAGTGCGGTCGAAGTGTATCGGGTACGGTTGAGGCGGTTGAGGCGGTTGACGGAGTACGAAATTTAGCTACATACCAGAGGTGCGACTCCTGTAACGGCAGTACAAAGCCAGCCAGTGACTAAGGACGACAGTGATACCATCAGCACCAGCACAGTGGTATTTGAGCGGTATGACAGCGAAGACGAGGCGGACAGTAATTAGCTAAAAAATGTTTTTTTTTCATATATGCTGCGCCGAGTCATGAAAGGAGGAAGTTTGTGAAGTGTCGAGATCTAATCTGAGCATCATCGTCAATAATTTTTGAAATCGGACCATAACCACGCCCAACTTCCATATAACGGAAATTTTGAAAAATGCAAAAACTTCGTTTTTCAGTATTTATTACAACAAATTGAGTAAAGTTTAATACTAGCAGCGATTTGAAACAAAGAAACGGGGTTTATATGAAATTATGGGCACCGCGAGGGTATATAAAAATCGGTTTCGCCCGAATTTAGCTTTTCTTACTTGTTCAACATGACAATGACCCAAAACATTCAGCTCATATCGTCCATATGTGGTGAGCTTATAATATTGCGCATAGTTTATTTCGTGTGTGCTACACTCAATGTGCCAATAATTTGGTGTTACGAAAGTATGATTATTTTTCGATATTATGGACTGAATAAAATAAAGACTTATAAAAAAACTATGTCATTTAATATTTAATAATTTAAATTATATTATAAAACAAATTTGTATCCAATCGTTGCTTAGTATCCACAGACTTCAAAGAAAAGTGGTTGCTGTGCCAAAAATTAAGTGTGCCACTGTAGCTATACATATTACTATATGCTTTGTTGGTAATTTATGAAACTTTGCAGCAAATTATTGGCTCGACTATTTGGTTCGCGAGAGATTTAGTTCCGCCAGAAAATATGTACGTATGTACGTAAAAACAAAAGTAAATATGTACATACATACATATGCACATATGTACTTAACTCGCGAAGGAAAAACTCATAATTGAAAGTTCACAAAGCAGCAATCGAGAACGCGCTCGAAGGCTAGTGACTATTAACGTACATACCTATGTATGTACAAATGTATGTACAAGTATATGCCGCTATGCACATTAACAGAAAGTGACTCTAAATTACGTGAATATTTGAATAACGTGAGAAGTTCTTTCATAAAGCCAACGAAAAGGTACCTTGCAAAAAAATCGAATAGCCAAAATCCAGCACCTTTCATGAACATATCCGTTATGTGTAATTTGTGTTTTCAGCTGGGTGGAAAAAGGGAGTGAGGTATTGAATATTAAAAAACTTTGCCATCGGAAATGGTAGTTTAAATTGAGCCGTTTGCGATGTTGGTGTTGACGCTAATTTCTTCGCTCGCGCCGTCACGAACGCCACCTGGAATTGGCATTAAAATTTGTAATTGGCAAGTACAAAAAGTTCTTGTTAATTAAAAATATTTGCAGAAATTCTTAAAATTCTTAGCAGTTTCAACGAAGGAAATAATAATAATTACGAAACTTGCAAAATTTTTGTATTTTTGTTATAAATATGAAATTTTAAATTAACAGTCCATGTCCTGACTATATCACCACTTGAAATTTGTCAATAGTGCCAAAACTGCGGACTGTAGGGTTAAACCATTTTCAACGAAAATAAGTAATGCAAAAACTAGGAAGCAGTGGCGGTATTTGCCATGAACAAGCTTCTTATTAAATACATCTGTCGTTCGGAGTCGCCACAAATGGTAGGAGAAGCTCGGCCAAACACTGAGCTACTATATAGTGTAAGCGCCAAAATTATATATTATATTATAAAGCTAAAGGTTGAAGGCAAATCAAAGCGCCATCAATTTTGTCGTCTCGATTTTGGGAGACAAAACGTTGCACGGCAAATACGTTAGTTATTTTGAATTTCGTTCACAAAATGTTGACAGGTAATTTTTCCTGACGGGATTATCTGCACAGTTTTCAGTGCTATGGGGAGACTTACTGAAATAACCAATCCACTTTTCTACACGTAATTTCGGGGGCAAGAGTCTTATGGTATCACAAGGACTGAATACACGTATTTACCATACAAGGCATTTGAGAATGCACTAGAATAATGACGAAGAGATAAAATTTTTATATCTAGCAAATTCAAGGTTGAATGATTACAAAAACTAATGTAAAAGAAAAATTATTTGATCTGAGTGAGGTCAAATCTTCGTCAAAAATCATGTTTTTCATTAATCTTCGTCTTTCTTTCGAACGACATATCTAAGCTATCGAAATTGTTGAATTAGTATGTACATATGTATATCGCGGGCATGTAGTCATAACCGCGATTTTGGTGTAACCAACAAAATTATCGATTTTAGTTTTATGATGAACATCAATAATTTTTGATATTTCAAACCATCTCACAAAATATTATAACCAAAAGATGTATCATTTTAAAGTTACAAAGAAAACAATTTAGGCGTAAGGGCCGTTTGGTAGTGGTAAGGTTGATAATTATTTCTTTAATTGCATAAAAAGGTTATGAGAAATTGGTTTTCTTCCGAAATTGATAAGACATCGCAGAATTCGGGCCGATGGGAAAATGAAACATGTGTTGTGAAAAGAATATATAAAATGCAAAAATTTAACAAAGTGACTATAAAGCAAAAAGTGAAGACTCAATAAAGTAAAGCAAAACCTATCCAATCTCTTAAAAGTTGAACCATTTTGTACGTCTAATGTAGAGAAAATTTTTTGGAATTTTTGTCGCACTCAAGTCGGCTAAGCAGTCCAAGAAGTAATGTTTGAAGGTTAGGATGCGCGCCTTGGCCGACCGGGGCGATGGTAAAGGTAGTGTTCAATACTCTCCAACTCCTCCTCGTTCCGACAGCTGCGGCAGAAGTCATTTTTTGGGTAACCTAGCCTCTCCTATGCGTGCCCATAAGGCAGTGAGCGGATATTACCTCAACTATTGTGAGTGCTATAGAACGTTTCACACCGACTTCTGGCCAAATTTGTCTGGTAATATGGCAGGGTGGTTCCAAAGCACACCTCGAATCCACCTTCTTTAAAAATACGGAGATAAGTGTTTTTAAAAATTTAGTGAGCAGAACCGTTATGCAATTATTGAACACTTGTGGTGCACCGGAAACAAATCTTTGAAAAAACAGTGGGGCTATAATCATTTAATAAACTATAGGGACAATCGTTATACCGTGTGCGATAAGTTGTTACTTAAAACGGATACGATTTTTCAACATACTATAATACTACAACAGCATAGCACCGTGAAAACCTCTGCTTTTATTTTCTTATAGAACATATGCTGAAACAAATTCTAGTTCCATTCAAACTTCTTGCGTAACGGTTAAAAGTTGTTTACCTTATAATAAGTCCGATAAAACTAAGGTGGCTCTTTTGGAAAAATTCATTAAATACCTACCTGGTATCTGCGCCTGCGCCTTAACACCAGCACCAAATGTGGCGTTATTGCAAGACAACCTGAAAATTAAGTGAAATAACCTTGTTGCTTTGAACATTTAGACGACGGCACATCACGACGTCTTAAAGCCAGCTTCTTAAACATTTTTAAGAAAATAGCTGATTTTATAGTTTGACGTTTCTGTGTTTGTAACTTTTGGAAATTGTGTCTTTTTAACTAAATAAATAAAATAAACATGAGGAGTGAGAAAGGCAATTGATCTCGAGACGCGTTTGGCGGTAACATTAATGTAAGCAAATGGGAACTAATTATAACATTGATATACTTAAGCACTTAACAATTGCAGTCTTTTGGCACAATAATGTAATTTAATGTGATTTGTTAGGCTTACAAGCTTGGAATTTCAAAGCTTCGGACAAACAAAGTTATAAGCATAAGTGACATGTTGTCTATTTCACACCTTCAAACTTATGCGAACTTAAAGCCATTGCAAACAAGTTTAATGTAAAGACTGGTATGCTCAATTGCTTGGGAGCTGTAGATAGGAAGCATATCCGTAAAACAAGTCCAAAGGACAGCAGATCCTTGTACTGCAATTACAAGAAAACTTTTAGCATTGTATTAATGGCAGCGTGTGAGGGTTATATCTCGTTCACATATGTAGACGACGGGGCTGTAGGAAGCCAGAGTAACGGTGGAATACTTGCCCGCAGCGCTTTTGGAAACAAATTTTTGAATGGCACTCTAGAAGTTCGTTGAAACACAAACTTACCAGGTTCATCGACTAAGCTTCCGTATTATTAAGTCGGCGACAATGCGTTTTCACTAAAACCAGTTTTAATGCCACCATTTCCCGCCTCCACTTACCACAAGATAAATACAAATTTTGCATGATGTCTAAAGTCCGAGTGCACATGGAAAACGCATTCGGAATTTTGGCCAAACGATGAAGAGTACTTCATACCTTAGTCAAATGGCTATATGTGCAATGGTTTGTAACTTATTCTATTTAAAGTCATACATCTTTTAAATGTTTTATATAAATACTCTTCAGTTTTAACATTTATTAGTATTTAAAAAAAATATATACTTACATCTATTTCATTTTTAAAACGAAAAGTTAAATAATTTAGATTTATTTGAAAGCAAATGGGTATACAGTGGCCCAATACAGAACTCGGACATGCATTACAACGTTATTAATATGCAACTCCAAGCTAAAAATTTTCGTACGGAATGTAAATTAAACATTTTTGATTTTTATGTTTCTATTGGGTAATCAACTAGGACTTTAAAAATACCAATAATAAATAAAATAAATAGTTTATAAACCCCTTATCTCCTTATTTCCAAATATTAACCTGTGGCATGCCTAACGTTGGTATGAAAAAAGAAGTCGGGCAATATTACTGTTATTTGTTCTCGTTAAAAAAGATATGAGGCATAACCAAACGTAATAACTAATATTTTAGCCGTTTTTTGTTTTTCATAAAAGTTAAAAGTTTGTTATATGTTATATGTTAAAAAGAAAAGCATTCGATTTGTTTTTGACGCATATTTTTTGATTTGAAGACATATAACTTGGGTGTCCGAGTTTTTTTTTTGAGCCACTATACATATGTGCAACATATTTTTATTTCGTTTTATATAAATTTTATTATTTAAACAAAAATATGTATTACATTGGTGTTAAATAGTGTTACCTCTATTGTCTTCTATTAGTTTTAGTCTTGGTGGCATTAAACTGTCTACGTTTTTTTTTTTTAAATCCTCAATCGGATTAAAATCTTGGCTTAAGGCTGGCCACTGCATCAAGGGAATATTGTGCGTCTCAAAACACGCTTTTGTTGCCCGTGCAACATGAATCGGTGCATTATCCTGCTGAAAAATCCAATTGCTATTATGCTTATCGTCTTCAAATGGAAAAAGCTCAATGTAGTAACTCTATATATGGTTCCGCATTCATTCGGGTTAGTACGAGGTATATGTATGTATAGAGGACTTGCCTGCACCACTGAAGGCTGCCACTTTAAAATCATTCACTTCCATATAATTGAAATATTTTGTTCCAAAGGAAATTTTTTGTTAAAAATAAATGGTCGATTGATTTGTTTCAAAATAACTGTAGACATGGTAAAGCTTTGAACAATTTCACTTTGCACGTTTTAGTGACATCACGTTGTATGGATCGTTAGCTCACGCTCGCACCGGTGTGGCTTTATGTAAAAGGAAACAAATACAAATTAGTATTGTTTAATTTGCATATATGTATATACATACATATATATATTTGATTTAAGTTCAATTTGTATCTCTCTTGTAGATTACCTTTGTATTATAAAAAATATGTGTACAACAATGAAAATGGAGCGTGGTGGTTGGCCTGGAGTAGTCTTTTGGATCCTAAATCTAGAAAGCTAGTAAGCAACCCGTTTGCCAAAAGAACGGTTCTTTCAAGAAGGGAAATTTTAACATAGCTAATGCTAACAACATCGGTTCATCATTGGCCATATAACTATTTTATTTAATTATTTTTGAGTTTTAAGGCCGATTGATTTTATAAGAAATTTATTAGGAAAACAAACAACAATACTCAAGCGGTAAAAGTTATAGTACTATTTCGGAGATCAACACATCTCATCATCAGACTTATTTTTTCTTCGCTTCCGCGGGAGTCGAACCCACGCCATCATGCGTAATACTTAAGCCGGCACACAGCGTTGCGAGTTTGGCAAAAAATCACAAAAAATGAAGTCCAAATTGTTGCTATTTTTTTCTACAGTTTGGAAGAAAACATATCTATTAAGAAATACCAAAAACAAATTTTACATAAAATATTACAACAACAGTACATCAAAGTTGCACTATAAAATAATTATATACTTTAGTGAGATAAAGACTTTTTTGTATGCCAAATGTAAGTTTTTTTTATTAATTCTTTATAAATATAAGTGTATCAAACTGCTTATTTTATTATAAAATGTAGTTTTTTCTTACTAGAACACTGTTTTCGTATCTGTTTTGATCACTTTGTTCGGGGTACGGTTACTCGAAAAAAAGTTGTTTTGTGAAGTGAAATATCAAAAGTTACAAAAGTTCAGTGTACAATTTAAAAAATACGTTTAATATCACATTTTTAAAATTTTGCGAGGAATTTGTTTCAAGTATGTACTTTAAGTTAAAACAAATTCTAGCTGCAGAGAGGTGCAGATAGATTTTTAATTTTTTTTTTTTCAGTGCCTTTTAATGTGAAAATGCGTTCGCTTTTTGAAGTATGGCTGTCAAATAAACAATTTAATAAGCGCTATGGCAGAGAAACTGAAGAAGAATATACTTTAGAAAGCGATTTGGATTAAGATTTATGTAATTATTTCTCTTTATTGTAATAAAACAAGAAATATTTCACTTTTTATGTTTAACTTGGCGTGCAAGTTGGCGGATGTTGCTAATTTTTTCAAAATTTGTATGATGAAATTATCATGAGACGCTCCTATGCTGACTTTGGTGACACTGCAACGATTACTTATATTTTTTGCCGTAACTTATATGGGCTCGCGACACTGTGCGGCAGCTTAACGCGCTGTGCTAAGCTTACGTTGTATGAGCTATTATTATTTTTCTTTAATTATGTGTATTAGGCAGGCACATCTTTTCTACAATTATAGTGAAGATAATACATTGAAATTATTCCAGCTTTTTAATTATTAGTGCTTTATTGTTCAAAACTCTTTAATTGAAATATATATGTATGTACATCAAATGTTATTTTGCACTACCTGGAATGCCACCACATAATCTTCGATCAACAATTGGTTCACCCATTATTCTCGTGTGCGCGTTAGAATCTACGATACCTTTCAGAAGGCAACAGTATCCAAATTGTTTAGCTTTTGCCATGTCTATAAATAATTCTCAAGGTCAAACAATGCTTTTCTCATGTGCACAGATTAGTGCTAAATTAAATAGAAATTAAAAGTATTTATAATTTAAAAAAATAAATATTATTGTTAAAGATTTAAAACTATCTGCCTTACCTACCTCATAAGTAAGTTCAAGTGTCACATGTTATTTACTACCAACATTGTAATATAGTCATTTGTTACAAATTTGTATAAAAAAATAATAAATTTTAAAATTAATTATTTTGTATTGATTTTTGCTTAACATCAAATTTTAACCAGTCATGTTCAAGGTCCTGCCCATTCAAATCCCAATCCAGTGAAATTGTATACTAGCTTTAACGTTTCCGTCTTCGTTCGTAAATAATAGTTTCATTGTTTTAAGGGGTAACGGTAGTAGAAAATCAGTCATAGAGTTCCTCATGCATGATATTCTCGTACAATGTAATATAACAAAAACCTTAGGCACAGCAACGCGGGGTCGGGTCTGTTAGTTATAAAATAAATTCACTTCCTGTTTGGGTGATTTATTAAGGTGAAAAATAAAACGGTAAATTTTATATTTCCATATTTTTACACACGATAGCTAAATAGTTAATGAGCACCGCTGGAATAACAAAATTGATTGAGGGGTCCTCTATTCCTAAAGCTTGAAATCGAGCTGTTTTTTTTAAGTAAATTGCGAAGGATCTACTGAATGGATTTAAGAATTTTTTATTTTAAAGGTACATGTTTAGACTTTAAAATTTGTGTAGCGAATACCAAAAAAAAACATTGTCGAGCTTGAAACGTCATTGACTAAATTGATGTTGAAACTGCATGGATCCCGCTTAAGTAAAATTCTGGCCAGTTGGGTAATCTGTAATCAGAAATTAAATATTCTTTATAATCACAGTTATGTATGGAAGTTGCTATGTTTTCCTGAGACACAATTTTTTTATTTAGCGAATTGTAAAATTTATTAGAGACTCTAAAAATAGAACAAAATAAAATTTTGCAAATCGTACTCGAGAAAACAGAGCGGTAATTCAATAAACAATTTTTGAAATCGGACGGTATACTATAACTTGATGGAGACGGGTACATTACAGAGTCCAGAAGCTTTCAAAGGAATGTGATTTCTACGAAATCATCTCTGTGGCGTATTCTTGGACACATATATTAAAACTAAATAAATAAAAAAAATCGATTTGTTGAAGCCGCGAGAATAGAGGACCCTCTTAAGAAAGCCAAAACTGCAGCAAGGATTATATGATACGAAACTCTCTCAACCGCTATTAAAATAGGGGGACTGATCTCGTTTTTCATGCTGGCAACAAAACCGAATGAGTCCCCTATTATCAGCTGACAAGTAAAATAGCGTGATGCCAGAGGCAAAATGTGTAAATTATCAATAAAATCAGTGCACTTTCTAACTGTGCAGAATAAGATATTGAGTGTTTGTTGTTTGCAAAAAAAAGTGTTACAATCTCAAAATAAAGAGCAACGTGTAAAATTTTGAACTTTTCACAAAAATGTTGCGTTTTATTTAGAAAAAGCGTCTTTAAAATTGCTAAAAAAATATTTTTCGAAGAAAACTGCTTATATGTATATTACTTTTTTAAAATTGCTAATAAAACTATTTTTCAAAGTAAACTGCTTAAATATTACTTTTTTAAATTCTTTTTAACTACATACTATATATACATATAAACATATACATATTTCGATTGAATTGATATGTTTGATTATGTGAAAACTGATATTTTTTATTTTAGTTAAAATTGTTTGTATACTTTGAAGTTTTCATGCAGAATTCATAAATTTATAATTTTTGTCATTAATACCCGTATTTTACTTGTTACTTCATCGTATTTGTATTATTATGATCGTATTAAATTCATAAAACTCTAAAAAATGCAATGGTAATTACCACATTTGGTTTCTTTCATAGTGGCATCATTGGAAAATGGTATAAAAAATGCGCTTTTGGTAGGCGCTCTCACGAGAACGAAAGTTTCGTATCATATAATCTTTTGACGGCCGGACTGCTGAAAATATAAAATTTGTGTCCTTATCCGTTAGTATATGGTGCTCATGATACAATCATTTTTAGAGATAGTTTTACGCTCTCATTTCAGACGCCATATTAACCATTTGACAGAAACAGTGCTCCGGATTTTCGTGCTATCAATTCCTTATTAATAAAATTCTATATTTTTTGCCTTTAAGAAAACTCAGAACAACAAAAACAAATTTTTAATATGTGCAAAGCTGCATTTTCATGAGGCGATTAAATAAATGCCTCAAATAACATACCTACATGTCGTCGCCTAGATAAATAAATATCGTATGTGAAAATTGGGCCATATTGAGTTAATAATGCAGTTATACTAAATTAATCAAGATCTTTCAAAAGATTTTATACGTTTTTGGATTTGTCTGAGTTTTGGAAAAATTTAGTAAAATTTGGCCGTCTCTGCTTGGTCACAAGCGATTTCGTTAAATTTTGTCGTACATACAATGCCACAAACAATATTCACATTCTTTATAACAATTCCGTGCTTTGAACACTCGGAAAAATATTGTCGTTTGTTCAAATTACCTTGGCATACAAAGTCCGTTACATATATTGGCAAAATTGTGTCGTATTGTCGCATGTATAATTAAATTTTGTATATGAAAATTTGATATTCGTTTTTTTGATATCTTATTTAGTTTTCGATATATTGAGTTAAATTTTTATAATTTTTTGTCATATTTGTGTATTTTGTCGTAAATGTATGTAAATTTGGCGTGGCCGCTGTGGTCGAGTTGGTAGCGGTGCGTGCTATAACTTGATATGCCGGTGAGTTCGAGGTTCGAATCTAAGTCAGGGCAAGCAAAATCTTAATAATAGAAAAAGTTTTTTCTAATAGCGGTCACCCCTCGGCAGGCAATGGCAAACCTCCGAGGGTATTTCTGCCATGAAAAAGCTTCTCATTAAATACATTAGCCGTTCGGAGTCGGCTCAAAACTGTAGGTCCCTCCATTTTGTGGTATAATATAAAGACGCACACCACAAATGGTAGGAGAAGCTCGGCCAAACACTGAGCTGTATAGTGTACGCGCCAAAATTATATTATTATGTAAATTTGGCAAAACTGTTCCCTATTGAACATAGAAAAAAAATTTAACTGCAGAAAACCCTTCAGAATTTCAAAAGTAATTAATAATAAACGATAAAAAATAAAATAATTTACGATTTTCGGGACCTTTGGAGAAAATCTATCGTCGCATTTTTGAGAAATTGATTTCCAAACGTCAATTGCGATTTCCCAAAAGTCTTCAATTGTAACATACGACATTAGTTTATCCGGGCGACTGCAATTCAATTTTGCCAGGGAATTATCGCCTTTTAAAAATTCGCCTGATGTACATAAATGCAACCTTAAGGCATAAACCTTGATTTTAACTCCACTATAAATTTTTTTGTCAATTCAATTAGAGCTTATAGAACAGAATTAAATGAACGTAACTCTGACTGCCTATCGTCAGCTAAGTTTAAAGAATAGGCCACATTAATATACCAACGCAAATCATGACGCTAACGCCATAGGGAGTTTCTATCATCTCGTATGCCGACGACTGTACTATATTGGTTACCGGCAATGGAATTGATGACCTGTGCTCGAAGGAGAACAACTACCTTCCTGAGCCTGCCAAATTATTCACTGACCGCAACTTCACATTATCTCCTGCTAAGTCTCCTTGGACGAAGGAGGTCATGCTAAACCTCTACATACATATCGATGGTACCCCCTTTCTGACGGTTAACTACCCGAAGCCGTCAAAAAAGTACAGAGCAGCAAAAATGCCCTCAAGTCGCTTGCCGGCAACACTTGGGGCAAAGACAAAGAAACGTTGCTCGTAACATACAAGGCGGACAAAGGGCACCTATTTCCATACGTACATACATCAGACAACCACTGGACCCGACGAATATAAATACTGCCTGAGTGGTCCCACCTCCATCGGTAGCAGTTGAGGAGCTCCTACTGCCTCGTGAGTCATGCGAGATCTGGATATTGTAGGAGGCTAAACTCCTAACTATCCAGGATCAACCCTGAAACCCCCAACACCTGTCCAGCATGCGGAGAGTTCCAGTACGACACCAAAAAACTATTCGCATGCACGGCTAAACCCACTCAACTAACTTTCCCTTTGGTTCAACCCTGTCGAAACCGCCCGTTTGCTGGACCTTCCGTTAGTTGAACTCGACGATAACGATTGATGGCTTGATCGCTCCGGACAGGGTCTGGGTAACCGCTACAACAACTAAAATGTTGTGCTCGTCGTCATTCCACATAACCGCATTATTTGCGGGCATTCCAAATTAAGACAGCGCGTCGTAGAGCTAGCTTCTCTTCATGCTATTAAAAGCGGTTTTAAGTTCAACAAGTAAGTGGAGTGTAACAATTTCCTTATCCTTGGAACAGCTCCAACGATAGGACCTTATATGCCATATCTAGAAGGCCTGCTCTGTGGAGCGACGCATGGTTGTGATTAAAAGAAGCACCTACACAATTACACAAAATTGGCAGTAAATTGGTTTGCAGAGGTGGACCATAGTAATAGTCATTTAATGAACGCTAATGGGGAAACTCAAAGGGCAGATGTTTGAAGGTTTTCGTTTTAGCTAATAAATTGCACATCACACCATTAGAGTAAAAATTTTGTGATTTGAAAATTGTTCCTTAAGAGAAGAACGTACAACGTTACAGTTCATGAGGTTCAGGAAGCAAATGTTTATAAAAATATTTTTTTTTTCATTTGTTAACAGTGAATTCTAAATACCGGGTAATAATTTTGAATGTGTACGAATTTGATAGGATACATATTTTTTTTAAATTGTAAGTATCTAATATTTTCATTTCGATATTAATTGATCAATCAAAAAATATTACTGAAATAAAAAGTCATGTTTATTTTAAAATAAAACTCATTTATTATGTGTAATTATTATTTTGTAAATTATTACATTTGTTCAAAGGAAATCATTATTTTAAATGAATTATTTTTTAGATTTGAAATAAATATTATTTTTCGAGTTAAATTTTTTTTATTCAGAAATAACGATTATTTTTCTTGTTTATTTTTTAAATGTTATTTTATGCCTGAGAAAAAAGTATATAATATTGAGGAGAGTTTGAAATGTTTTTTAAATTTTCTATAAACTTTCAAATTAGGATTTACAGGCATGTTTATTGATATAAATGTGTATTTTCTTTCAGAGCTTAAGTACGTTCATCCATTCGAACGGCATGACCTAGCCAGTGGAGCCGCTGGATATTAACTTGCTGCACTACTATATGTCTATATCGTTATAAAGCTCATCGTTCCATCTTCTAAGGTATTCGCAATCGCAAAGGCGTAAAGGCCCATACATCTTTCGAATAATCACTCCTAGAGCCCTCTCATCAGATATCTTCATCGTCCATGTTTCTGCGCCATACAATAAGACGGGCTTAATTAGAGACTTACGAGTATAAAGCGTGTTTTTTGTCTGTTGAGAGAGGGTTTACTGCTCAGTAGATTTACCAGATTTGCCACACTGATCAGTTCATTGACGGTGGGCTTTAGTCTCACACCATACGCTAGACGGAACCTTAATTGCAGAGAAGTAAAGTTATTAATACAGATTTTGTTCGATTCCCACAAAGTTGTACAGCTGCCAGCTGTCGCTTTTAGTATTGGGAGGAGGTACAAGTTTTATAAGTTTTCACTAGATTCTTAATTTAGGATAATTTTTGTTAATCAACTTTTTG
The DNA here is from genome assembly GCA_963971545.1 of Philophylla caesio. NCBI lineage: Eukaryota > Metazoa > Arthropoda > Insecta > Diptera > Tephritidae > Philophylla > Philophylla caesio. Next base: position 33,087,009 of record OZ020606.1, on the reverse strand, counting down.
ATATTGAAGGTTAGGAGACCAACCATTGTATTTGCTTGCATTGTTGTATTTGAAATGGAACGCAATCGAACATTGTTGGATTTTTACTATAAAAACCACAGAAACCACGAATGCAAAATACAATGGCAAATACAACAGATCCCGAATACCCCTACTATTTCTCTGTCTTAACTTAAGAAAAGCTTAAACATAGAGTATGAAACCGGCCATAAAAATTGCAGCTGAGATATAAAAAGAATGTTATTTCTCTTAACAAGAAAATGCTTTTTCAGCAAAAATGGCTTATACTCGTATGACGTCATCTTTCGAAAAACACATTTTATATTCAGTAGCAAAACAACTTATCTACACGCAGTTAATCACATAAGTGAGCATACAGTAAATATTTCTGCTTTCTGTTTCAAATATTTTCAATTGTTATACTAAAAGTATAAAAAAATATGTTACTATTCACTTAACAAAAACATAAAATTATTGTTTAGACAATCAAATTTTATTTTAATAGAAAAACAGTAACAAAAGTACGTATACATTAAAACTTTAAATTAATAAAAACTACCATTTTGCATTTAAAACGCAGAAATCCATACATATTTGGTTAGGTAACCTTTTGATTTCATGATAGTATAAAGCCGAGATGGCATACATTTTACTAGGTTCAGCTTTGCAGTAAGAGGTATCTATTACCACTCTTCCATAAGAAACATTATTAAGTCTTGCCTGTTTCTTATATCATGTCTACAAATTTGGCATTCCAGATTCTCTCACAAATGTTCAATTGGAACTGCAGTATACTTTGATTTACTATCTAGCTGGAAGATGAATGATCCCTCAATACGTAATTTTCTAGCACTTTCTTTCGAATTATTTTTAAGAATGTCTAAAGAGAAATATTGGCCCATTATGTTCTCAATTGTTAATAGACTACCCACTCCATCGGGTGCCACACATCCCCAAACTATTACAGAGCCACCTCCATGTTGAACAATACCAGCCATATGCAAAAAATTAAGTCATAATTCACTTTTCGTTCATCCGACTCTTTAATATTTAATTTGATCTCATCTTAGTAAGTTTTTGTAATATTGTTCCGCAATTTCTGATCGCGTTTTCTATATATTGTAGCGAATTTTGTGCGTTTACGCAGACTTTGTTTGTTTACAAATGTCTTTTTCCTTATATTTATTCGGTGGTAACCTGTAAAATACAACACACGGCGAATAGTTTGAGCATAAAATTGTTTTCCTATTTCGTTGTCCACTTCAAGTTTTATTTTTTGAGCACTTGACTTAGGATTTCCTTTTATTTTCCGAATGATAATGAGGTTTTCAGAGCCATTAAAAATACGTGGTGGGCCATAACGTGGATCATTTTCAATAGTTCCTGAACTTTTAAACGCAAAGTTGTATTTTCTTTGAATTGTTTTATAATCACATTTTTGAGGTCATTAGAAAGTTGTTTTTCTCTGAGTTGCTGGAATGTTAATCTAAAAATTATATGCATTGAATTTTTCTGTATTGGTATTACTTACTCAAAGATAAACTCGTATTAATTTTACAAAACTATTTTGATTTGACTCTTGCCAATTCAATGCTCACCAAACAAACATTCGCTGTATACTTACTTTTGTGATGTAATTTTTATACCCGAGAGTACTTATACACAAGGGTATTATCACTTTGTTTGCATAACGGTTTTTTGTAACAGCTAAAAATAATCGAGATAGATATAGACATATAAATGATCAGAATCAAAATAGGAATCGATTTAGCCCCGACTGTCCGTCCGTCCGTCCGTCTGTCCGCCCGTGGTTACAATAATGATATAATAATATAATTTTGGCGCGTACACTATACAGCTCAAATGGAGGGGCCTACAGTTTTGTGCCGACTCCGAACGGCAGATGTATTTAATGAGAATCTATTTCATTACACCTTCGGAGGTTTGCCATTGCCTGCCGAGGGGCACTATTAGAAAAAACTTTTTCTATTATTAAGATTTTGCTTGTTCTGATTGAGATTCGAACCTCGAACTCACCGGCATATTAAGTTGTAGCACGCACCGCTACCAACTCGACCACAGCGTGGTTACAATAACTTGAGTAAAAATTGTATTAGTTATCGTCACAAAATTGGGTGGACTATTATTATCGTAGGAAATTTTTGAAAACTGATCATAACCACGCCCACCTCCAATATAACGGAAATTTTGGAAAATGCAGAAGCTTAATTTTTTCTTTTACAGCAAATTGAGAGAAATTTGGTATTTGGAGCGATTTTGAACTAAGAAATTCAGATTTCTGAAATTTTAATAAATCCTTTTCACTGAATTCTATATGAATACTCTCACAGCGACTCACGAATGATCTTAAATCTAACGCAAAATAGCCTTTGCTCTGGGGGATGGTGGGTAACTTTGCGGACAGTCGATTGCAAGTGTTGGATAGTGTAATGAGTGCTGAGCGTTTTTGGCCCAATTGCCACTTGCTTGTTTGATGCGAATCGCTGTCGTTTGTGTGAACTGTTGCAGCTGTTCAAACTTGGAATTAGCAGAAAAAGGCTGCCACCCCAGGCACATAATCATGCCTTTTGCCAGATGTTGTTGCTGTTGTCGTTTCTGCGAGCTTTTTACGAGTTTGCGGCATATGACGCAGACGACAACTCCATGCTCTCTCTTTGACACCGTTATCAAAACAACTGCAGTAAAATCTTGTTGGCACACAAGTGTGGAAATGAGTTTCGCTTAGTACTAGTATTTGCGCCCTTTTCTATGGTGCGTTGGGCGGCTACTAACGAGCGTGGGTCAGCGTCAGCTGTTGCAAATTGTGTTTGGTTGGCGTCTGCGTGCATTGCAAGCCGTCAAGCAAGCAATAAAATAAATACCAAATGAGGAGGAGGTGGTGAATGAAATTTGAGAAGAAAACGAAAAATTTACAAAACAAAAAAGTTTCATTGGAGACAATTTGAACCCGTCATCGGTAGAAGAGTGACACCATTTGGCGCCACTTCGTTTGACAGTCTGTTTGAGTAATACTGGCAAAGTCGATACTTAAAAAAAAAAGAAAATTGCCCGAAATGTTGTTTATTTAGATTAAACATTGTATGTTCTAAAGGAAGAATAGGAAAGTACTTGTAGATATTTTTCGTCGTATACTTAAATGCTTATAATAATTTACATTTCTGTGATATGCAATGATTAATTGTAAGGAATCAGGCAAATATGAATGTTTGTGCTAGTGTACATTTTTAAAATCATTTTTCCCTTGAAGATTTAAAGTCCTTGTCCGATTTAAAGCGATGAGGAAATTAAAAATTCAGTTTCCAAAATTACTATATAAAATCCAAGTGTCTATGAAATTGTTAATTTCTGTCTTTACTGTCGCACGCTAATATCAAAAAAGTAGAATGACGCGTATTCTGATTAACAACGATAACTATATGTGTTCCGACAATATGGATCTGGCATTAGCTTTCCTTAAAACAAATATTCACACTTCTTGATACCTTTTTAGACTTTAATTGAATAAATACTTCCCTTTTTTTTCTTCTTACTATTAATATTCAAAATAAAAACCCGTCAAAGAAACTGCTATTAATTGACGGTAAGGAATAGTTGACAACATTAAAAGATTATATATACACATACATATGTATGTAGATATACAAGTGGTTTAGAGAAATGCCGGACCCTCTTCCAAACGGGTCTTGGAAAAAAAAAAAACGGGGTTAGAGCAGTCAATGCAATTTTTAATTTTTAAGTTTCACTTGTAAGTAAAAAAATTATAAAATGATACTATTTCTGTTTTCTATTCTATTTCTATTGCTTCTTCTGATTTTTTGTCGCTTTTCGCTCAAACTATATTTTCGCTTTCTCTTTATTTTACTCTCAACTTATCTGTTACGCTCTCTGGAAGTATTTTTTGCAAAAGTTATAGTTTAATTTACAGGGGAGACCCTGAAGGAAAGGTTCCACAGTGTCCGGGTTGCTTATTATAAACGCGCTCATAACCGGCTCTCACACCTATGTATGTTTCTCACGTTGTCTAGGATGCACGGACGAGGACGTAAGAGTCGGATGTGGATACAGCACGGGAAGTTTAAGTTATTTATAAGAAGACAATTCAGTTTTATACACAATAAAATATTTCCGAAGTAGAAGTAGTCTGTAATTTTTTCGCCATTTGCAGAATTGCAATTGTGCTGGGGTGTAATGGGGTGCATTGGTGCTTCTGGGTATGCGGTTACAGTTGCACGGCTGTACTCAATCCCTACTCTAACGTCCACGTTCGTGCACCCTGGGCAACGTGAGCAACCCATGTGCGAGATACGGTAACCAACCCGTGTGGAGCCATGGGTCACGGCTAATAGAGAGGGAGCTTTAGCGGAGCCACTCCCACATATTCGGTTTAAGGGTCCACTAAAGTCCGCAGCGTCTGTCCACCAGGAGGTGCGGCTGCAAGCGGGCGTCTGTCTTGGAGCAAGCGGCTCGCTATATAAACGAATATAAAATTTCAACCCCCAGCAATGGGTTGTGCGCAGGGATTGGAACCCGCCACGTAAAAAACCAACATCCAATGAAAAACAAAACAAAGCCTCGTATGAGACCCCCCATTTTTTGATGACGACCACAGCAAACGTTTAAAGGACAATGATTTGAGGGCATGCACCTGGAATGTCCGAACCCTTAATTGGGAAGGTGCCTCTGCCCGGCTGGTTGATGTCATCAGCAGAGCAAAGGCTGACATCACCGCCATCCAAGAGATGCGATGGACGGGGCAAGGGAAACAAGTGATAGGCCCTTGCGACATCTACTACAGCTGCCATGTAAAGGAGCGCAAATTTGGTGTCGGATTTGTGGTGGGAGAGAGACTGCGCCGTAAAGTACTGTCGTTCACTCCGGTGGACGAGCGTCTCGCCACAATCCGCATCAAGGCGAGATTCTTCAACATCTCCCTAATTTGCGCCCACGCCCCGACGGAAGAGAAGGACGATGGGACTAAAGATCGCTTCTACGATCTCCTTGGCCGCACGTATGAGCGGTGCCCCCACCACGATATAAAAATCGTGCTTGGCGACTTCAATGCCAAGGTGGGCAAGGAGGGCATCTTTGGTTCCACAGTCGAAAAATTCAGTCTCCACGACGAAACGTCCGATAACGGATTGAGACTGATCGACTTCGCCGGGGCCCGAAACATGGTAGTCTGTAGTACCAGGTTCCAGTATAAGAAGATTCACCAGGCTACGTGGCTGTCTTCAGATGGTAAGACACGAAACCAAATCGACCACGTTGTGATAGACGGAAGGCATGCTTCCAGTGTCCTAAATGTGCGCACGATCCGAGGTGCCAACATCGACTCGGATCATTTTCTTATGCCAGCTAAGATCCGCACGCGCCTCTGTGCAGCAAAAAGCGCAAGCAAATGGACACAAGATAAGCTCGACGTCGGAAAGCTGCAATCGCAACAGACAGCTACCCACTTCGCCACTCGACTTGCACTCCTGCTCTCTGAGAGCAATAACCAACACAACGATATTTCCGAGCAGTGGAACCATATTTCTCGTGGTCTAAATACCGCCGCTGAAGAATCCATCGGATTTCAGCGAGCCCGAAAGAACAACTGGTATGACGAGGAATGTCGCGCCGCTACGGAACGTAAAGACGCTGCCTACAGGGCCACACCGAGATCGGGCGCAACGCGAGCTGTGCGGGAGCGTTATCGTGAGCTGAAGAAGGAAGCAAGACGCATTTTTCGTGAGAAAAAGAGAGAGGCCGAAATGCGTGAGTGCGAAGAGCTTGAGATGCTGGCCGACAGGAAAAGCGCCCGAAAATTTTTTCAAAAAGTTCGACGGCTTACAGAAGGTTTTAAGACCGGGGCGAATTCCTGTAAGAATGAAAACGGCGACCTGGTGACTGATGTCCACAGCATACTTAAATTTTGGAGGGAGCACTTCTCCACACTGCTTAATGCAAACAACTGCAACCCTGGAGATGTTGAACCCGAATCCCCAATCAATGATGATGGTCGCCATGTACCATCACCCGACTGTGACGAAATTCGGAAAGCGATAGCACGGCTGAAGAACAACAAAGAAACACGGGGCCGATGGGTTACCAGCTGAGTTATTTAAGTACGGCGGAGAGGAGCTGGTTAAGTGCATGCATTAGCTCATCTCTAGAATATGGTCGGAAGAACGCATGCCTACTGATTGGAACTTAAGTGTGCTCTGCCCAATCCACAAAAAAGGTGATCCTGCAGTTTGCGCCAACTATCGCGGGATTAGTCTTCTTAACGTCGCATATAAGGTCCTGTCGAGTGTATTGTGTGAAAGACTTAAGCCCACCTTCAATGAACTGATTGGACCTTATCAGTGTGGCTTTAGACCTGGTAAATCTACCACCGACCAGATATTCACAATACGCCAGATCTTGGAAAAGACCCGAGAAAGAAGAATCGACACACACCATCTTTTTGTCGACTTCAAATCCGCCTTCGACAGCACGACAAGAAGTTTCCTATATGCCGCAATGTCTGAATTTGGTATCCCGGCAAAACTTATACGGCTATGTAAAATGACGTTGAGCAACACCGCCAGCTCCGTCTGAATCGGGAAGGACCTCTTCGATCCGTTTGATACCAAACGAGGTTTCAGACAGGGTGACTCTTTGTCGTGCGATTTCTTTAACCTGATGCTGGAGAAGATAATTCGAGCCGCAGAACTTAATCGGTCAGGCACCATATTTTATAAGAGTGTGCAATTGCTGGCGTACGCCGATGACATTGACATCATCGGTCTTAACAACCGCGCAGTTAGTTCTGCCTTCTCCAAACTGGATAGAGAAGCGAAGCGAATGGGTCTGGAGGTGAACGAGGGCAAGACGAAGTATCTCCTGTCATCAAATAGACAGTCGGCACATTCATGACTGGGACCAAACATCACTGTTGACAGTTATAACTTCGAAAAAGTAGAGGACTTCGTTTACTTAGGAACCAGCATTAACACCAATAACAGCGTCAGCCTTGAAATCCAACGCAGAATCTCTCTTGCCAACAAGTGCTACTTCGGACTGAGTAGGCAATTGCACAGTAAAGTCCTCTCTCGACGGACAAAAACCATACTCTATAAGTATCTCATCATGCCCGTCCTATTGTATGGCGCAGAAGCATGGACGATGACAACATCAGATGAGAGAGCTCTTGGAGTGTTCGAGAGAAAGATTCTTCGAAAGATTTATGGACCTTTGCGTCTTTGCGACGGCGAATACCGTGAACGATGGAACGATGAGCTGTATGAGCTGTACAATGACGTAGATATAGTGCAGCGGATTAAGAATCAGCGGCTCCGCTGGCTAGGCCACGTCGTACGAATGGATGAAATAGCTCCAGCCCTGAAGGTTTTTGACGCGGTACCCGCGGGTCGTAGCAGAGGAAAAGGAAGACCTCCTATGCGTTGGAAACACCAAGTGGAAAAAGACTTGGCTATACTTGGGATTTCCAATTGGCGCCAGTTAGCAAAAGATAGGGACAGCTGGCGTGCTTTGTTGACCTCGGCCAAAATCGCTTAGGCGGTTGTTGCGCCAATTAAGTAAGTAAGTAATTGTGCTGATATTTTAACATTCAAACATTAATACAACGCTTGAGCAACCCACTCGTTAGGACTAATATTGTCGGGTCAGAGCCAAACAGCTGAAAGTTCTTTGGTTTTATCATTACGAAGAATGAAAAAGTAATAATATGTTTATCTTTATTATTTATGTATTTATCTATTTACATTAGTATTTATGTATGATAGTGTGCTAGGTTTACAGCGATTTCCTTCCGCCAGTATTTCAGAAAAAAAACAAATGTTTTACAGAAAAACACAAATGGAATTCAAAAAAGCCAATTGAAATTCAGAATAACACAAGCGTATTTCAGAAAAGCCCAATTGTATTTCAGAAAAACACAAATTTTTTCAGAATAGGCCAAATGTATTTCAGAAAAATACAAATGTATTTAATTTTCTCTTTTCTGAAATACATTTGTGTTTTTCTGAAATACAATTTGGGCTTTTCTGAATTTTAATTGTGTTTTTCTGAAATACATTTGAGTTTTTATACGCGAGCGTACTTGTACACAAGGGTATTATAACTTTGTTCGCATAACGGTTGTTTGTAACTGCAAAAAATAATCGAGATAGATATAGACATATATATATACTAAAATGATCAGAATAAAAAGAGGAATCGATTTCGCCCTGACTGTCTGTCCGTCTGTCCGTCCATCCGTGCATGGTTACAAAACCTACCCACCGTTTTTTCGGTATCCATTAAAGCAAATTGAGTGAAATTTGGTATTTGGAGCGATTTTGAACTAAGAAATTGGGTATTTATGAAATTTTGAAAAATTGGCGTTGCCACGCCCACTTATAACAAAGTTTCCGTATCTCAATAACAATGTTAGGTATCGCCCACCTCCCATATAATGGATGTTTTGGAAAATGCAAAAAGTTCGTTTTTTTCGGTATCTATTAAAACAAATTGAGTGAAATTCGGTATTTGAAGCGATTTTGAAGTAGAAAAATAAGGTATTTATGCCACGCCCACTTATGAAAAAATTTCTGTATCTCAATAACGGTGTAAGGTATCGTCACAAAATTTGATGAACAAATTTCCTCAATACCGCTGTTATCATCGTCAAAAATTTTTGATATGGGACGATAACTTCGCCCACCTCCCATATAACGGAAATTTTGAAAAATGCAAAAATGTATTTTTTTCTTTATCTATTGGAACATTGTAATTAAAATTTGATATTTAGAGAGACAGTTAATTAAGAAACTTAATTTTTATGAAATTTAAAAAAATGGGAGTTACCACGCCTACTTATAAAAAAATTTCTGTAGGTTAAATCTGGTTAAATCTGGCGATCTTGCGTGCCATTGAATATCGCCAAAAAGCATAGGGCTCTATAGGTGTTTTGTGTTTTCTGAACTGTCAGTAGACGTCATTCGGTAATTTATTTTTAAGGCACCCTGTGCCGTGCTTCGGTTGTTAAAATTTCTCAACTGATTCTGTGTCGCGTAAATGCTGCTGGTTTTAGTGGTTAGGTTTATGCATTATTGTCCTTTGCCCCTCCACCCGCGTACCAGCTCCAAAATCATGTTGGCGTCGCACACGTGCTGTTGCGGTGTAGTCGGTCGTTGAGGTGTACATACTCGTAAACGTGCTTCGTACTCACAACCACCGATGCGTGTAGGTGTTTATATTTTGCACACATACTCGTACAAACAATTCTATGCCGTTTTGGTGTCCCAGCAAACAATTTTAAATAAAAATACACGTTTTGTAAGCGTTTAAATATAAGCAAAACACTTGTAAAACGCTGCTATGGCATTTATAAAACGCATCAAAGTAAGCGCTCTATAATCGAAACGCGCCCAGATTTATAAGCTTTAAAAAGACGATTGCAAAACATGTTTTTTAAGACACGTAAAAAGGCGGTTTTGAAAATGTGTTAAGAAAATGTTTTATAATAAAGTTTTATACGCATTCCATAGTCTTTGTAAATACGGTTACAAAACATGTATTTTAAATGAAATAAGTAAGCGTTTTAAACATTTATTTTGTGAGTGGACTAGGAATAGCTTTAAAAAAATTAATTTCATGCCTTATAAGCTTAAATTTAGAGGAACGGAACTTAAGATTATTTAACAATTTTTATTTTATATTGTACTGGGTTTTGATTTCAATGCGATTTTTCGTCTATGTTCTATGTCGTTATAAAGCTCGTTCCACCTGCTACGATCTGGCATGCACATTGGATAAATTGCATTCCACAAACCACGTAGCCAGATATTCATTAAACGTAATACAAGAGTGTATATTAGAACGACTTTCCGTCATCCCTTGTCCAATTTGGTTTTGTTACATACCAAAACGACACTGAACGATGGCACAACGCCGAAACCGGTATGTTACAAAACAAAATTTGACAAGGGACGACGGAAAATCGTTCCAATACATTACATCGAATTTCGGTCCTGTAGGAAAATCAGAAGAGAAACAAGATAATACAAGAGCTATTCGATGAGTCGTCACTTTCAATTGACGAAATACACAATCTCCTGTACTGGCAAGGCAAACTCGTTCTCTACGGAACTGGGTTTGAAAACTTCGTTGCCGTTGTGCACAAAACTTCTTAACGCACTTACTTTTTCACTATTTTTTAATTATTAACTTTTTAGCAATCACAACTAAAATGAGCTAACTATACGAATTTATTGCTTGCTTGCGGTAAAAGATAGCAGTAAATTTGGTCGGCCGCCTTCAACACTTTGATAACGATTCCATTGCCAAGAAAAATTTAAACGACGTTCGGAAAACGTTTACAATACCTAATATTATGTAAATTTCGGCAGCTGCCAATTTGCAACGCTTGCAAAAGCCTTATTAATGCAAGCTTGACTTAAACTTCGTTAAACCCGCTTGCTATAGCTCTTTCATGCAAGCATAACTTAAGCTTGGTTTGCAAAACACTTACCAAAACGTTTGCTGGGGTGTATTGCGCAAAAATAATAGCATTTTTGCATGTTGCTATATTTTCCCCTCTGCCTGCCGCCTTTGCTACCAATGCAAATGGTTTCAGGTGAGACATGCTTGTTGTTGGTGTGAAGGGAGGGGAGTCGAATAAAATTGCTTGTATCGTTAATGTGTTTTCAACATGTTCGACAAATTGTGGATGCCGCAGATGTGACAAACACTATTTATAGGTACACCAACTGCCAAAATTACTTATAAATACGAGTAGTAGTGAAAAATATATATATACATTGACAAGTGTATACGAGTACACATTAGGCATGTCAATGCCGGGATCCCGACCTTTTTTAACTCCCGAATATCCCGTGATAAGTCTATTCAAATCCCGGAATTGCTGAAAACAGCGAATTTAATAGCCATCTATTTTTTATCATTGGTATCATCAAAAATTTCCCTTTCAAAGCTTTTAGATAGTTCAAAATCCGTCTTATTTGTGGTTTATATATAGTCCGCTATTCAAATAACAGTGAACTTATGGACGTACTGTGCAATTTCGTTTACTATTGTGTGTAGTATTCAGGCAATTAATCAGCAATAAACCGCTTATAATAAATATGATAGGTCGGTTTCTCAAAAATATGTCTTCATTTATTTTTTATTTTTTTTAAACAAAAAAGAACCTCAAATGATGAAAAATAGAAAAAGCTGATCAAATAAAAGATACAAATAACACACAAAACATACCTTTCAGAGTTGTATTTAAATAAGAAAATTTAACATCTGAAACAAAAACAACAAGTCTACAGCTGTTGTATTACGATAACACAATACGACAAATTACACGGCTTGTGAACTCCCTTAAATCTTTGTTTTGCCCTTGCCATTATAAATGTCCTGGAGAATATCCTGCTCGAGTAATACTCGTAACACTAACGACGAGGTGCTTGAGATGGATAAGGCATAAAGTCTCAAAGATAAATTGCATCAAGTTTTAACGAGCAGCTCGAAAGTGTCCAATAATCGAAAGGCATAAAATTTATCAGAAAGTTTGGTAAAATAAATTGATAGTTTTAGGAATGGGGGCTATAAATAACAATTAAGGAGTAAACTTCTTTAAGATTGGATTTTGAGCAATATAAGGAGTAATACTGCCTTGCTCAAAATGGAATGGGTGATTTATTTAATTTTTACTTGATGTATTTCTTTTTTCACTTAATGGTAATATGTACATACATTTTTAATATTGGTCTCAAACAGTGATTAAAAATATTTTAACTGTACTTTATATGTACTCGTATATTTGTACTTGAAGAATAAATACCGGGATTGTCCCCGTATTTTGTTTTCAGGTTTCAAAAATTCCGGGTTCAATAAAATGCCAAAAATTGACATCCCTAGTACACACGGTTTTGTATACATACACTAAGTAGTTTGGAAATATATTTCAACTTGTCGCACAACAAATTGTTAACATAATTAGGTCCTCAGAATGTCTATATTAGTAAACATGTATTTTTTTTTAATAAAAAGTATTCTAAACAAAAAATACAAAAAAATATATAATGTTCAACCTGCAGGCAGTTACAAAGAACATATCGTTTATTAATATCGAAAGGTCCAATCTCACACATTTGTTCTGTCAGCCATTGTAAATAAAAACTAAAGCTCAACGTCGCAATGCTGGTTTTTTTTAAACATAATAATTAATATATTTGTGTTATATGGTTTCCATAACTTTTTTATTAAAATAACAATATTAAAGTTAATAGTACAACATTTTCCTAAAGTTGACTTGAGCAGTTCTTACATTTGACAATAGTATTAAAGTTAGTTGGAATAAGAAAAGCGTATCTCTGGCATACGAGTAAGGGTATGGGGCCTGCCCCATTAAGAAGCCGAGAGGCAAGAAGAAACCGCCAAGGTAGAATACTGACATCGACAAGGCCCGCAAGCTTTGCCGAAAAACCTTCAACTGCGCCAAAAGGAACCAAATTAATAAGACACTCGAAGAGGTCTTCATGGAGGGAGTTCTGTGGCTCCCTAGAAGCCATTTCTGAGGGATCAAGACTCAGAAAGGTCCTCTCCTGTTCACCTCGTGTAGCCCCCGGATGCTTGTTAAGGCATGACGGGACGTGCACGGAGTCTTGTGAGAACACCCTGGCCCTTCTACTGGAAACACACTTTAAGCACGCAACAGCCATGCTGTCGATAAGTCCAGCTACAGAGAGAGATCAGTCGGTGAACGCCGACTTCCTCTCTTTGGACGAAACAATTTTGGCTATAGAGTCCTTTAAACCTTGTAAATCCCCCGGTCTAGATGAAAATTCTCCGGTGCAGCTACAACAACCAATGGAATTAAGCGCAAACGGGCTGTATGCCATATACATATATAGGGGTGCTAAGCCTCAACCATGTTCCGAAAATGTGGATATAATCGCGGGTAGTTTTTATCCCTAAAACAGGGAAGATATCCCATATTAACCCCAAGGATTTCAGGCCTATAAGCCTTTCCTCCTTCCAATTTAAGACTTTACAGAGAGTAATTGATTGTGCTGCATCAAATAGTGTCGTATATCGAGCAATCATTACATGTCAAGGAGAATACCTTGATATCATTTCTAGACATCGAGGGTGCCTTCAATAATATAGAACCTCTGGCGATAACAAAAGCTCTGGTAAACCTGGGCGTCGATCTCCAATTGATTTTCTTTGTGCAAAAATTGTTAATTAACAGGGTTGTGAGGGCCCAGCTGACAGAAGCAACATTAGAACGCTGCACCAGCAGAGGAACTCCGCAGGGCGGGGTCCTTTCCCCCTCCTCTGGGTGGTGGCCATCAATGATCTACTGCGGAACCTGGAGGAGGAGGGAGGATCTATGGTCATAGCTTATGCCGAAGATCTTGCGGTGATAGTAAGGGGTAAATTCCACCAAACGCTATGAGACAGCATGTAGGCAAAACTTAACAATGTCGAAAAATGGACCAAACAAATGGGGTTGGGTGTGAACGCTAGCAAAACCGAACTTGGACACAGAACGTCCAAGAGCGGATAAGGAAAGCAACGGTAGCTCTCTACAGCTGTAAGGAAGCCATTGGTAGGAAATGGGGATTGTCCCCAAAAGTTATTCCCTGGATATATACAGCGGTGGTTAGGCCAATCTTGTTATATGTGGTTTTGGTGTTGTTGCCATGCCTTGACAAAAAACATCATCACTAGCACTCCACAGGGTGCAAAGATCGGCGCTGATATGCATTAGCGGAACCTTACGTACGACTCCCTGGGAGGCATTAGACTCAATATTAAACATATTTCCAACTGATATAATGGGGAAGCAAATCGCAGCATGCGCCGCTCTCAGACTGCGTGTGCTGCCAGGCTAGCAAGGAAGGACATGTAGCAATCACTAACAAACTAGGTTCGCAACATACGGACTACTTTGTGCCATCCATAAACTTCACAAAAAAGTTTAATATCTCGATCCCTGACAGAGACTGGTACTCTGATGGAATCACTCCGCCGAAGGGGTCACTTCACTTCTACACTGATGGCTCAAAACTTGAGAACAAAGTGGGAGGAGGTGTGTTCTCAGCCCAAATAGGATTGGAAAAATCTTTCCGACTCTCTTCTTTGTTTCAAATCGCAGCTAGTTTTAAACTTTACTCTATTTCTTCCAATAAATACTGAAAAACGAAGTTTTTGCATTTTTCAAAATTTCCGTTATATGGAAGTTGGGCGTGATGTTATTGACGGTGATGCCAGTGATATCAAGGACAATATGTTCACTAAACTTTGTGACGATACGTAACCTACAGACTCTTTTTTTAAGTGGGCCCATTTTTTAAACTTTCATAAAAATTAAGTTTCTTAATTGACTGTCTCTCTAAATATCAAACTTTAATTAATATGTTTCAATAGATAAAGAAAAAACAAAATTTTTGCATTTTTCAAAATTTCCGTTATATGGGACGTTAAGGTGAGAGGTTAAGGCGAGATTTAAAATAATTTTAACGATGATAACAGCGATATTGAGGAAATTTGTTTACCAAATTTTGTGACGATACCTAACATCGTTATTGAGATACAGAAATTTTTGTCTAAATGAGCGTGGCAACGCCCATTTTTCAAAACTTCATAAATATTTAATTTCTTAGCTCAAAATCGCTACAAACACTCAATTTGTTTTAGTATATACATACATACCTAAAAAAAAAGAGGTTTTTGCAATTTCCAAAACTTTCGTTATACGGAAAGTGGGCGTGGTTAAGATCCGATTTCAAAAATTTTCTACGATAATATTGGCGATATCTAGGAAAATAGGTGCACTAAATTTTGTGATGATACCTTACACCGTTAGTGAGATACAGAAATGTTTTCATAAGTGGGCGTGGCACCGCCCATTTTTAAAAATTTCATAAATACTTAATTTCTTAGTTCAAAATCGCTCCAAATACCAAAATTCACTCAATTTGCTCTATTATATTCCGAAAAATCGAAGTTTTTGTATTTTTAAAAAACCTCCGTTATATTGGAAGTGGGCGTGGTTATTGACCGATCTTGAGCAATCTATGTTCGAAATTTCATTGAGATATCTTAATTTTTACTCAAGTTATTGTAACCACGGCGGACGGACGGACGAACAGGCAGACAGTCAGGGCGAAATCGATTCCTCTTTTCATTCTGATCATTTTAGTATATATATGTCTATGCGAACAATGTTAGCATACCCTTGTGTACAAGTACGCTCGGGTATAAAAATAATTAGGGAGGCTTAGTCTATTATAATTATAATAATTACTCATATTCTGGAAATAGGCGCATAAAGGCCAAGGATATGACGACGCGTAAACAAAGTGATAACATCTGCAAGGTACACGACTCAAAATTGATCACGAATTTAACTTAAAAATGTGTGTACTGCACTCTTAACTCCTCGAATTTGGATATTGCTTTTTGATATATGGAAAATATATATCGAAAAATTCTTTCGCAAGGTCCTAAAATTTTACAAACTATTATTTTTATTAAAAGTTTTTTTGCCGAAATTCTAGAGAGCGTTTAAAAATTAGAGACAAAAGGAATGCGGGACTATGGCGAAACTATAAGAGAGAAACTCATTGAGGTTTTAGCTAAAAACTATTTTTTTTCTGAGCTTCGAAATTTTGCTTATTTATTTAAACAATCCTGATGGCCACTGTATTTCAATATCATCGCTTCAAGAGTTTTGGATCAAATTTACTATTGCTCTAATCACTTTTTGTTACGGTAATTTATGTTAATTGATAAATGGCAAAGATTCTATGTCGAAAATTTAAAATGAGTATTTTCAGTACTTCAATGCAAAATAAAATTTTAGTGTTATTGAACCACCCTCATTTTATAAGCTTTTTGATTTGTTGGAACACACATATTCGTTATGTGTAACTAATTTCAATAAAACTCATAGATACTGCAATTTTGCCAAAAATATTTTTAATTTTTTCTTATATGTAACCCTCTTTAAAATGCTTTCAAACTAAATCATTCTTAAACCTCTTTCGTCTGACACCCATATCTATTGTGATACCAATTTAAATATGTATCATATTTCCCTTAATTTGAACTGAATTTGATTTTTTAAGCAGTGGTAACTCATATAGTTTAGTAGTTTAGATGTAAAGCCATTTCAAAACCATTTAGATTGATAACTACATATATTGTAATACTTCATTTAACTTAATCGAATTTAATTATTTATTAGATGTCACCCCTTTGATGATCTAACATAGATACATACAAACATTCTCTTCGCAGAAACAACCGGGTCGCAATAACATAAAGTTTATCTGTTTCAAACTTTAAGCAACATTATTTTATATTATAGTTGCCGCTGTGGTCGAGTTGGTAGGGGTGCATGCTATAACTCGATATGCCGGTAAGTTCGAGGTTCGAATTTCATTCAGGGCAAGCAAAATCTTGATCATAAAAAAAGTTGTTTCTAAAAGCGGTCACCCCTCGGCAGACAATGGCAAACCTCCGAGGGTATTTCTGCCATGAAAAAGCTTCTCATTAAATACATCTTCCGCTCGGAGTCGGCCCAAAAATTTAGGTCCCTCCATTTGAGGTATAATATAAAGACGCATACCACAAATGGTAGGAGAAGCTCGGCCAAACACTGAGCTATATAGTGTACGCGCCAAAATTATATTATATTATATATTATATACATATTCAGTCTCCGACTTGGCCTCTTGTTATACGGTTGTCCTACGCTTGTTGATTGCAATTTCTCTTTTCGTGCTATCCATACGTACTTAGCGAACACGCGTTTATTGTCCAATACACTGTGACTATTAAAACAAATTAATTCTCGTATGTGACTTTATTTCAAACTGAGTACTATGGCCCCTGGAGCCTTCAACTTTGGGGATAATAGATGTGCTATATTATCGCCCAGCCCACTTTCTAAAAAAGATGATCGTAAATGTATATGTAGTTATAAAACCAATCGATACCAAAAAAAAAATTTTCCAACTACTCGATATTTTCAATTCACAAAGCATTACTCGCTTGACACTCGCCAATGTTTTTTTTCGGAAGCTCAGTAAGGGTTTCGAAACGGAAGATCCACAGTCGATGTCATTCACGGGGTCACTGAAGAAGCGCTCTTAGGCAAGCGCAGAAGCACAGTTCAAAAGAATACTGTCTCGGAGTAAACTTCAACATTAAAAACGCGTTTAACTCATTAAAATGGATTGTTGTTTATGATGGAGTACAACGTCTACCTGTTCCAAAAGGAGTGGAGATTATCGGATACGCAGATAATATTGCGGTCTTTATTGTAGATAAGGACATTAAAAAATTTCAATGGGCCACGAAAGACTCGTGTTAGGTGTTATGATAGACCTACATATCGAAACTGTGACTCAATAGGCAACTATCCATAGTTCTCAAGTTAGATCAATGGACATGGTGGACCTGGTCAAAATCGCAAGAAGTTGCACATTAAGGTCACACAATCAGTTGTTATGTACCCCGTTCTTGTATGGAGTCACGCTGGGCCACGTCGTCAAATGGGCGCTGAAATTTCCCACTCATTCCCAGTACCGAAGGTTGGCTGGGCAGATCTCATGGCGAAAAAGACCTTTATATTTCCCAGGTGCTAAGTGGTCACGGAGATTATTTATACAAATATGGTCATGATAATACAATGGTTTGTGCCTCATGCGAAACTGTACCGTAGACAGCAGCACACATATTATTATTTTCTTGCCCTTCGTTTTCGTTCGAGTGGGAGAAATTAAGAATCGTTATAAAGGGAAATTCAAGGCCGGAAAATCTGATATCCCACTTGATTAATAATAAAACAGTTTGGAAAACCGTAAAAAAAAGATTTATAAATTAAGATTTAGTAAATAAGATACTACAATATGAATTGATGTTCTAAATAAATAGCGGCGTGTAAGCTGGATTTGATTCTTGCTTTGATTTATTAAAAAGTATTTATTGCATATTATTTGCACATACATATATATTTTTTTTTTAATTTTCTGCATATAAAAATATCATAGAAAGTACACTAACATATTTCTCTTTAAAATATAAAGGCGTACTCATACATATGAAAATATTGGTGTTCATATTACTCGTTTAGGTGGTTCGTATTCTTTTGCTCAATACTTAATGTTGCAGCAACAATTTTGAAAGCATTTCAGCAACAGGAGCCGTTCACCATGAGCCCAACACAAGACAATGGCTGCTACAAAAACCGTAGCAGCAACAACTTGTTAATAATTATTTCAAAGGCTGAAGTCGGCGTCGGAAAGATTTTCTAAAAGAGCTTTCCAACCAAAAAAGCTTTTGCGACTGACAGTTTCATAATTACGTATTTAGAATCTTTAATAACTAAAATTTAGCAACGTTCCATGCGCCTCACTGCTTCCGGCTTAGTCACTAACCTCCCACACCACAATACCAGTCAGCCTCAGGCAGACACCATTCAGCAGAATGCATTTGCGTTTTTCGAATTTTTATAAAACGCTAACAATTTACATACATACATATATACATACATATGTACATACATACATACATATATATTTACATACATATGTATGTACGTTCAGATATTGGTGATTTGTCGGAATCACTTTAGTCAGCTACACTCGTAAAGTGCAATGAAAGTGCTTTCGCCAAGTCTATCAAGCTGAGGAATTTCGGAAACATATTGGGGAGCAGTAAGACATTGCGAGTAAAGTGACTTTCTAAATTAATATTTTTAGGATTGGCTTACTAGTTCAATGTCAACTTTTTTTAAGGTTTCACAAGGTTTAAATGTGGTGAGTTCAGGTATGGTAAGTAGAAGCAAAGAAAGAACCTAAACATTAACATTAACTTTAACATTAACATTAACATCATTAACATTAACATTCCGCTAAAGCAGTTTCCCTTCAAAAATAGTAAATAATTGAACTCAAAAAATAGTTTTGCTGTATAATTCTCTGAAAATATCGCCGAATTTTGCACAGTTTCAAACTTTGGTGAACGCTTTTATTCAACATTTTTGCACTCTGTAACGGTGAAATTTTCCTCACCATGCCAGTTGTTCCTTTTGGATTGCTAAAATCCAATTGATTCTTAAGCGGCCGCATTGCTCGCATATATCATGTTGTTCGTTATTGCCTTCAGAGAGCAGGACTTTGATTTGAGTGGATCTTATCAGATCGTGCACGTATCTAGGACACCAGCGCTGTCAGAGGTTTCGTAATGAATTTGAGTATCTCACTTTAATGTGAATTTTTGCAAGACTTTAGTCCTTCAAATTCATGACAGTCTTCGTTACTGGAAAGACTTGGACTTATGTATATCCTAAGATTTGAAATTCTGGTTACGGCTTATTGGTATGGAACGATTCGTTTATTAAAATGCCAAGCAATAGCTTAATCGATCGATAGATGCATAAATTTATACATACATACATACATATGTACATGTTTTTAACCTTAAAAGTTTATCTCTTTCAATGTTACTTAATGTTTTTCACCGCGCTGATCTCATAAAATGCTACAACATTTTCATATGCTCTCAAGTCTTGAATTTATAGTTTTTTCCCATGTGCAAATAAAACGTCGACATTCGTGATTTTAAGAATTTAATTTTTAAGTTGTTTACCTCCAATTTGATTTTAAATGCGCGCACCGTCTTTCTAAGGGTTACCATTAACCCAACAATAACCCAAGTAAATTAAAATAATTTTTGTTGTGATTATGACGAGAGTAACCAGACTCGAAAACTTTAACTTGAACTTCTCATATGAAATTTTCATAATATTTCTAAGGGGAAAGTTGCGTTATACCCCAAAGATGGCAATTAATCAGCAATAAACCGCTTATAATAAATATGATAGGTCGGTTTCTCAAAAATATGTCTTCATTTAATTTTAATTTTTTCAAACAAAAAAGAACCTCAAATGATGAAAAATAGAAAAAGCTGATCAAATAAAAGATACAAATAACACACAAAACATACCTTTCAGAGTTGTATTTAAATAAGAAAATTTAACATCTGAAACAAAAACAACAAGTCTACAGCTGTTGTATTACGATAACACAATACGACAAATTACACGGCTTGTGAACTCCCTTAAATCTTTGTTTTGCCCTTGCCATTATAAATGTCCTGGAGAATATCCTGCTCGAGTAATACTCGTAACACTAACGACGAGGTGCTTGAGATGGATAAGGCATAAAGTCTCAAAGATAAATTGCATCAAGTTTTAACGAGCAGCTCGAAAGTGTCCAATAATCGAAAGGCATAAAATTTATCAGAAAGTTTGGTAAAATAAATTGATAGTTTTAGGAATGGGGGCTATAAATAACAATTAAGGAGTAAACTTCTTTAAGATTGGATTTTGAGCAATATAAGGAGTAATACTGCCTTGCTCAAAATGGAATGGGTGATTTATTTAATTTTTACTTGATGTATTTCTTTTTTCACTTAATGGTAATATGTACATACATTTTTAATATTGGTCTCAAACAGTGATTAAAAATATTTTAACTGTACTTTATATGTACTCGTATATTTGTACTTGAAGAATAAATACCGGGATTGTCCCCGTATTTTGTTTTCAGGTTTCAAAAATTCCGGGTTCAATAAAATGCCAAAAATTTACATCCCTAGTACACACGGTTTTGTATACATACACTAAGTAGTTTGGAAATATATTTCAACTTGTCGCACAACAAATTGTTAACATAATTATGTCCTCAGAATGTCTATATTAGTAAACATAAACTGCAGGCAGTTACAAAGAACATATCGTTTATTAATATCGAAAGGTCCAATCTCACACATTTGTTCTGTCAGCCATTGTAAATAAAAACTAAAGCTCAACGTCGCAATGCTGGTTTTTATTAAACATAATAATTAATATATTTGTGTTATATGGTTTCCATAACTTTTTTATTAAAATAACAATATTAAAGTTAATAGTACAACATTTTCCTAAAGTTGACTTGAGCAGTTATTACATTTGACAATAGTATTAAAGTTAGTTGGAATAAGAAAAGCGTATCTCTGGCATACGAGTAAGGGTATGGGGCCTGCCCCATTAAGAAGCCGAGAGGCAAGAAGAAACCGCCAAGGTAGAATACTGACATCGACAAGGCCCGCAAGCTTTGCCGAAAAACCTTCAACTGCGCCAAAAGGAACCAAATTAATAAGACACTCGAAGAGGTCTTCATGGAGGGAGTTCTGTGGCTCCCTAGAAGCCATTTCTGAGGGATCAAGACTCAGAAAGGTCCTCTCCTGTTCACCTCGTGTAGCCCCCGGATGCTTGTTAAGGCATGACGGGACGTGCACGGAGTCTTGTGAGAACACCCTGGCCCTTCTACTGGAAACACACTTTAAGCACGCAACAGCCATGCTGTCGATAAGTCCAGCTACAGAGAGAGATCAGTCGGTGAACGCCGACTTCCTCTCTTTGGACGAAACAATTTTGGCTATAGAGTCCTTTAAACCTTGTAAATCCCCCGGTCTAGATGAAAATTCTCCGGTGCAGCTACAACAACCAATGGAATTAAGCGCAAACGGGCTGTATGCCATATACATATATAGGGGTGCTAAGCCTCAACCATGTTCCGAAAATGTGGATATAATCGCGGGTAGTTTTTATCCCTAAAACAGGGAAGATATCCCATATTAACCCCAAGGATTTCAGGCCTATAAGCCTTTCCTCCTTCCAATTTAAGACTTTACAGAGAGTAATTGATTGTGCTGCATCAAATAGTGTCGTATATCGAGCAATCATTACATGTCAAGGAGAATACCTTGATATCATTTCTAGACATCGAGGGTGCCTTCAATAATATAGAACCTCTGGCGATAACAAAAGCTCTGGTAAACCTGGGCGTCGATCTCCAATTGATTTTCTTTGTGCAAAAATTGTTAATTAACAGGGTTGTGAGGGCCCAGCTGACAGAAGCAACATTAGAACGCTGCACCAGCAGAGGAACTCCGCAGGGCGGGGTCCTTTCCCCCTCCTCTGGGTGGTGGCCATCAATGATCTACTGCGGAACCTGGAGGAGGAGGGAGGATCTATGGTCATAGCTTATGCCGAAGATCTTGCGGTGATAGTAAGGGGTAAATTCCACCAAACGCTATGAGACAGCATGTAGGCAAAACTTAACAATGTCGAAAAATGGACCAAACAAATGGGGTTGGGTGTGAACGCTAGCAAAACCGAACTTGGACACAGAACGTCCAAGAGCGGATAAGGAAAGCAACGGTAGCTCTCTACAGCTGTAAGGAAGCCATTGGTAGGAAATGGGGATTGTCCCCAAAAGTTATTCCCTGGATATATACAGCGGTGGTTAGGCCAATCTTGTTATATGTGGTTTTGGTGTTGTTGCCATGCCTTGACAAAAAACATCATCACTAGCACTCCAAAGGGTGCAAAGATCGGCGCTGATATGCATTAGCGGAACCTTACGTACGACTCCCTGGGAGGCATTAGACTCAATATTAAACATATTTCCAACTGATATAATGGGGAAGCAAATCGCAGCATGCGCCGCTCTCAGACTGCGTGTGCTGCCAGGCTAGCAAGGAAGGACATGTAGCAATCACTAACAAACTAGGTTCGCAAGATACGGACTACTTTGTGCCATCCATAAACTTCACAAAAAAGTTTAATATCTCGATCCCTGACAGAGACTGGTACTCTGATGGAATCACTCCGCCGAAGGGGTCACTTCACTTCTACACTGATGGCTCAAAACTTGAGAACAAAGTGGGAGGAGGTGTGTTCTCAGCCCAAATAGGATTGGAAAAATCTTTCCGACTCTCTTCTTTGTTTCAAATCGCAGCTAGTTTTAAACTTTACTCTATTTCTTCCAATAAATACTGAAAAACGAAGTTTTTGCATTTTTCAAAATTTCCGTTATATGGAAGTTGGGCGTGATGTTATTGACGGTGATGCCAGTGATATCAAGGACAATATGTTCACTAAACTTTGTGACGATACGTAACCTACAGACTCTTTTTTTAAGTGGGCCCATTTTTTAAACTTTCATAAAAATTAAGTTTCTTAATTAACTGTCTCTCTAAATATCAAACTTTAATTAATATGTTTCAATAGATAAAGAAAAAACAAAATTTTTGCATTTTTCAAAATTTCCGTTATATGGGACGTTAAGGTGAGAGGTTAAGGCGAGATTTAAAATAATTTTAACGATGATAACAGCGATATTGAGGAAATTTGTTTACCAAATTTTGTGACGATACCTAACATCGTTATTGAGATACAGTAATTTTTGTCTAAATGAGCGTGGCAACGCCCATTTTTCAAAACTTCATAAATATTTAATTTCTTAGCTCAAAATCGCTACAAACACTCAATTTGTTTTAGTATATACATACATACCTAAAAAAAAGAGGTTTTTGCAATTTCCAAAACTTTCGTTATACGGAAAGTGGGCGTGGTTAAGATCCGATTTCAAAAATTTTCTACGATAATATTGGCGATATCTAGGAAAATAGGTGCACTAAATTTTGTGATGATACCTTACACCGTTAGTGAGATACAGAAATGTTTTCATAAGTGGGCGTGGCACCGCCCATTTTTAAAAATTTCATAAATACTTAATTTCTTAGTTCAAAATCGCTCCAAATACCAAAATTCACTCAATTTGCTCTATTATATTCCGAAAAATCGAAGTTTTTGTATTTTTAAAAAACCTCCGTTATATTGGAAGTGGGCGTGGTTATTGACCGATCTTGAGCAATCTATGTTCGAAATTTCATTGAGATATCTTAATTTTTACTCAAGTTATTGTAACCACGGCGGACGGACGGACGAACAGACAGACAGTCAGGGCGAAATCGATTCCTCTTTTCATTCTGATCATTTTAGTATATATATGTCTATGCGAACAATGTTAGCATACCCTTGTGTACAAGTACGCTCGGGTATAAAAATAATTAGGGAGGCTTAGTCTATTATAATTATAATAATTACTCATATTCTGGAAATAGGCGCATAAAGGCCAAGGATATGACGACGCGTAAACAAAGTGATAACATCTGCAAGGTACACGACTCAAAATTGATCACGAATTTAACTTAAAAATGTGTGTACTGCACTCTTAACTCCTCGAATTTGGATATTGCTTTTTGATATATGGAAAATATATATCGAAAGATTCTTTCGCAAGAATTCATCGCGAATCGTCAGAAGAAGATTATGTAAAAAATACACGGGTCCTAGCTCAAGGTCCTAAAATTTTACGAACTATTATTTTTATTAAAAGTTTTTTTGCCGAAATTCTAGAGAGCGTTTAAAAATTAGAGACAAAAGGAATGCGGGACTATGGCGAAACTATAAGAGAGAAACTCATTGAGGTTTTAGCTAAAAACTATTTTTTTTCTGAGCTTCGAAATTTTGCTTATTTATTTAAACAATCCTGATGGCCACTGTATTTCAATATCATCGCTTCAAGAGTTTTGGATCAAATTTACTATTGCTCTAATCACTTTTTGTTACGGTAATTTATGTTAATTGATAAATGGCAAAGATTCTATGTCGAAAATTTAAAATGAGTATTTTCAGTACTTCAATGCAAAATAAAATTTTAGTGTTATTGAACCACCCTCATTTTATAAGCTTTTTGATTTGTTGGAACACACATATTCGTTATGTGTAACTAATTTCAATAAAACTCATAGATACTGCAATTTTGCCAAAAATATTTTTAATTTTTTCTTATATGTAACCCTCTTTAAAATGCTTTCAAACTAAATCATTCTTAAACCTCTTTCGTCTGACACCCATATCTATTGTGATACCAATTTAAATATGTATCATATTTCCCTTAATTTGAACTGAATTTGATTTTTTAAGCAGTGGTAACTCATATAGTTTAGTAGTTTAGATGTAAAGCCATTTCAAAACCATTTAGATTGATAACTACATATATTGTAATACTTCATTTAACTTAATCGAATTTAATTATTTATTAGATGTCACCCCTTTGATGATCTAACATAGATACATACAAACATTCTCTTCGCAGAAACAACCGGGTCGCAATAACATAAAGTTTATCTGTTTCAAACTTTAAGCAACATTATTTTATATTATAGTTGCCGCTGTGGTCGAGTTGGTAGGGGTGCATGCTATAACTCGATATGCCGGTAAGTTCGAGGTTCGAATTTCATTCAGGGCAAGCAAAATCTTGATCATAAAAAAAGTTGTTTCTAAAAGCGGTCACCCCTCGGCAGACAATGGCAAACCTCCGAGGGTATTTCTGCCATGAAAAAGCTTCTCATTAAATACATCTTCCGTTCGGAGTCGGCCCAAAAATTTAGGTCCCTCCATTTGAGGTATAATATAAAGACGCATACCACAAATGGTAGGAGAAGCTCGGCCAAACACTGAGCTATATAGTGTACGCGCCAAAATTATATTATATTATATATTATATACATATTCAGTCTCCGACTTGGCCTCTTGTTATACGGTTGTCCTACGCTTGTTGATTGCAATTTCTCTTTTCGTGCTATCCATACGTACTTAGCGAACACGCGTTTATTGTCCAATACACTGTGACTATTAAAACAAATTAATTCTCGTATGTGACTTTATTTCAAACTGAGTACTATGGCCCCTGGAGCCTTCAACTTTGGGGATAATAGATGTGCTATATTATCGCCCAGCCCACTTTCTAAAAAAGATGATCGTAAATGTATATGTAGTTATAAAACCAATCGATACCAAAAAAAAATTTTCCAACTACTCGATATTTTCAATTCACAAAGCATTACTCGCTTGACACTCGCCAATGTTTTTTTTCGGAAGCTCAGTAAGGGTTTCGAAACGGAAGATCCACAGTCGATGTCATTCACGGGGTCACTGAAGAAGCGCTCTTAGGCAAGCGCAGAAGCACAGTTCAAAAGAATACTGTCTCGGAGTAAACTTCGACATTAAAAACGCGTTTAACTCATTAAAATGGATTGTTGTTTATGATGGAGTACAACGTCTACCTGTTCCAAAAGGAGTGGAGATTATCGGATACGCAGATAATATTGCGGTCTTTATTGTAGATAAGGACATTAAAAAATTTCAATGGGCCACGAAAGACTCGTGTTTAGGTGTTATGATAGACCTTCATATCGAAACTGTGACTCAATAGGCAACTATCCATAGTTCTCAAGTTAGATCAATGGACATGGTGGACCTGGTCAAAATCGCAAGAAGTTGCACATTAAGGTCACACAATCAGTTGTTATGTACCCCGTTCTTGTATGGAGTCACGCTGGGCCACGTCGTCAAATGGGCGCTGAAATTTCCCACTCATTCCCAGTACCGAAGGTTGGCTGGGCAGATCTCATGGCGAAAAAGACCTTTATATTTCCCAGGTGCTAAGTGGTCACGGATGTTTCAGAGATTATTTATACAAATATGGTCATGATAATACAATGGTTTGTGCCTCATGCGAAACTGTACCGTAGACAGCAGCACACATATTATTATTTTCTTGCCCTTCGTTTTCGTTCGAGTGGGAGAAATTAAGAATCGTTATAAAGGGAAATTCAAGGCCGGAAAATCTGATATCCCACTTGATTAATAATAAAACAGTTTGGAAAACCGTAAAAAAAAGATTTATAAATTAAGATTTAGTAAATAAGATACTACAATATGAATTGATGTTCTAAATAAATAGCGGCGTGTAAGCTGGATTTGATTCTTGCTTTGATTTATTAAAAAGTATTTATTGCATATTATTTGCACATACATATATATTTTTTTTTTAATTTTCTGCATATAAAAATATCATAGAAAGTACACTAACATATTTCTCTTTAAAATATAAAGGCGTACTCATACATATGAAAATATTGGTGTTCATATTACTCGTTTAGGTGGTTCGTATTCTTTTGCTCAATACTTAATGTTGCAGCAACAATTTTGAAAGCATTTCAGCAACAGGAGCCGTTCACCATGAGCACAACACAAGACAATGGCTGCTACAAAAACCGTAGCAGCAACAACTTGTTAATAATTATTTCAAAGGCTGAAGTCGGCGTCGGAAAGATTTTCTAAAAGAGCTTTCCAACCAAAAAAGCTTTTGCGACTGACAGTTTCATAATTACGTATTTAGAATCTTTAATAACTAAAATTTAGCAACGTTCCATGCGCCTCATTGCTTCCGGCTTAGTCACTAACCTCCCACACCACAATACCAGTCAGCCTCAGGCAGACACCATTCAGCAGAATGCATTTGCGTTTTTCGAATTTTTATAAAACGCTAACAATTTACATACATACATATATACATACATATGTACATACATACATACATATATACTTACATACATACATACATGTAGGATGACCTTTTTAATAAAAGACTCGCGGTTAGAATTTACATAAAATTAACATTTATTCACTTATTTAAACGCTTAAAACTATTACAATGGTTAAATTAGACGTCCGTGTCGTTTGCTTGCAGTTTGATGACTCGTCGTTTGTCATTTTCTAGTCGTTGTCCTTCCCTATGTAATTTACTCGTCGCTGTCTCTCTTCACTCTCACAGTTGGTCAGGGTTGCTTTTGTGTGTTCGAAAAGGTAATCACGTAAGTCTGTACGTTTGTCCGCTACGAGTTGACCGTACGTCCGATCCTACATTCGGCCATCCTGCGTGATCATTCGGCTCGAATGATGGGCTCCACTGCTTCATAAATTCGGCTACAGTAGTGGTACGCCCAGGGCCCTCGTGATCTCCAACTTTAGCAACCTCGTATCGGCCGTGCTCCAACTTCTTAACGACTTTGTATGGTCCAAAGAACTTGGACTTCAGCTTCAACCCGACTCCGTACTGGGTCCGCTTAATGGCTACCAAATCGTTAACTGCGTATACGACTTCCGCTCTGCGACGCGCATCATACGTTCTGCGGTTTTCCTGCTGAATGGCTGCGATATTCTCCTGTGCTTGTCTGCGAACGGTATCGCGTGCACTTTCCAATTCATCGATTGCTTCCTGGTCTAGGATTTCGTTCAACATTGGTTCGTCGACAACCCGCATATCCAAGCCCGTAAGTACCTTAAAGGGTGAGAATCTAGTGCTGCGCGGCGCTGAGTTATTGATACATTGTTGAACTCTATCTACGTGCTTATACCAATGCCCTGGAGTTTCGTGGCATAATTTGGTTAGCATTGGAACTACAATTCTGTGGATCCTTTCCACCTGACCATTCCCTCTTGGAACACCCGTGGCGATAAGGAGATGCTGAATACCTTCGTCTTTACAATATTGCGCGAAGAGACTTGATGTAAAGGCTGTACCCCTGTCCGTAATGATACGCTTTGGGTTGCCAAAGACCGCCGCTTGCTTCCGTAATCGGTCAACCACCGCCTCTGCGTTAGTGCTTTTCGTGGGGTAGAGCCAAACAAATTTGGAAAACGCGTCTACTACTACCATCAGATGGTTATACGCCTTCGATGTCGTTTCCATTGGTCCAACGTGGTCAATGTGGTAGGTCGCCAGTGGTCTGTCCTCCTTATTGATGGCGTTCAGGAACCCTTCTTTTTTCCCTGCTTTAGAGTCAGCCACTATGCATTCAATGCAACTCCTTACCACCTTAGCTACCTTTGCATTCAATTGGGGTATAAAAAATGATTTCTCTACGGCATCATGTGTTTTCCTAACGGAAAAGTGCCCTTGTTTATGTGCCATTTTTATTATTTCCTCCTCCATGAGCGTCGGTACAACAATAAGCTCCCTTGTCGAGTCTTTATGTAGTATATCATGTTTAACATAAAAGTCCTCATACTCGTCTCTTTCCAAAATTTTGCGTACAGCTCTGATCCAGCTATCTTGCTGCTGCGCTTGCTTTAGTCTATGGTTTAAAGAATCCTCGAGCATCAAGCATGATACTCTGCTCAGAGCGTCGACGTGTTTCATTTTACTTCCACTCCTATTTTCGACGCTATAGTCGAAGTCCTGCAAAAATCTTGCCCAGCGGGACACTTTCAATGGCACTTCTTTCTTCCGCATGGTCATTGCGAACGCATTACAGTCCGTTACGATTTTGAATTTCAATCCCAATAAATGTGTCCGCCATTTTTTAAGCGCTTCGATTATCGCCAAAACCTCGAGCTTGTAAGAGTGGTACTTCTCTTCCACTGGCGTTGTTTTGCGGCTCATTAACTGCACTGGGTGAAACTCTCCATCATCACGGTCTCTTTGTAACAATACTGCCCCATACCCAGATTTGCACGCGTCCGTATGCACCTCCGTCATTGCCTTCGGGTTGTAAATTCTCAAAACTGGTGCATTCGTTAGTCCTGATTTCAATTGCTGGAATGCTGCTAATTGTTCGTCGTGCAGCTCGAACTTAGCTTCCTTCCTCAATAAATCAGAGAGCGGTTTGGCTTTCACGGCGTACCCTTCCATAAACCTTCTAAAATAGGAAGTTAACCCCAGGAAACGTTGCAGGGTCTTACGGTCACGCGGTAACGGAAAATTCTGGACAGCGCTCGTTTTGTCTTCTGAAGGCTTTAGTGAGCCATTCTGGATGACATATCCCAAGAAATCTACTCTCCTCTTTAAGAATTGGCATTTCGTCCAATTGATTTGCATGCCGTTTGCGGCTGCTACCTCCAGTACAAGTTTCAACTTCTGGACGCCTTCCGTCTCATCCTTAGAGGGAATAATTAGGTCGTCCATATAAGCAATTACAGTCCCATTCTGGATAAGATCCCGTAGTACAGCAGCAACGTATCTCGAAAAAACGGCAGGTGAATTTGAAATTCCAAACGGCACAAATAGGAACTCATACTGTCCGTTATGAGTTACAAACGATGTATACTTTTGAGACTGAGACTCCATTGGCACGTGGAAGAATCCATTCTTTAGGTCAAGAGTTGTGAAAACCCTAGCCCCTTGTAACTGTTCCAATACAACGTCCATTAGCGGCATCGGGAAGTTGTCTCTGATGATTTTCTCATTCAGCCTACGGTAGTCGCAGCAAAGCCGTTTACTCCCGTCCTTACCCGTCCTACCGTGCTTCGCACTTCCGCCGCGTGATTTCGGTTGAGATGGGAAAGGTCAATTTCCTCCGCAGGTAACTCCTCAGCTCCAGCAACCAGGCACATCTCTTTGAATTCACCGATTAGTTCAGCAACTCTGTTTTCTTTGTTGCTACTTCCCGCGTGGTTTAGCTTCGTCGTCTCTTGCAACACCCGGTACTCTCTCGGCTCCTTAGCCACCAACGCGCCGAAGCTTCCATAGTCTGCTTCTCCTGACGCTCTTTTCACACGGATTTGCTCACGATACTTCCTTACAGCTTCTATATACTGCTTTTTGCCATCCAGCACCCTTGTGCCACCACCGGATTCGCTGAATAGTCCTTTAGTTCCCGCTGCCTTTTCCACCATCTCGTTACCCTGCTTCCTCTGTTCCGTCTTGACTACCTTACGTTGCACTTCTTTACGCCTAAATGTTTCTGGGTCTACTCCAAATGAGCCTTTACCCACTACATTTAACTCTGGCCTCTCATCTTTGCTTGCCAGATTACTATTCGAAGTAATTTTTTGTCGAAATTCGGCGCCTTCCTCCGTTAAGATAAGGTTTATTTGTTTTAAGACGTCGTTACCTAATACAAGCGCAAAATTTATATCTTTCTCGCTGACGACGTGAAATTTTATGTCTAGGTTGATGCCATCGACGAGAGGCCGGTGCCAAATTCGTTACGAAGAGTCTGCTTTAATGAGCTCCAACTCGTGATACCGATCTGACTACGGATAAAAACTTTTGCCCCGCCCTTCAATAGCTGCTTGGCGTAAATAAACTTTTGCAATTCGTTCCATTGCACTGCCTCCGCGTTTGCTTCAAAATCGTCAAGCCATTGTGCAAACGTGGGTTGGCCTGTTCCGCAAAAGGAAGTCATTGAGTCCTCGACGTCACGAAGCGTAAAGGCAGACCGAGGAGCCATGGGCGCACAATCCGTACGCCGGCTCGCCACATCACTAAAGTCATCATCATCATCGTCGCTAACGCTCAAGCCGAAATGCTCTAGCAGTCTGTCCTGTAATGTAGATTTCCGTCCTACTGTCGATAGTCCCAATTCACATAATTTTTCCTTCAAAAGGTTTACAGTCAGTCCAAGAATTTCGTCACGGTTCATTTTCGTATAAAATTTTATTTAATTTATATTAAAATAGTTTAAATGTAATATATGTGAATACAAAAAGGTTATTTATTATAGACAATGTGTATACATGAACACTAACATGAACATAAACAGCAATTTATCAATCTTTCTTTTGCTTCAATTCTTAAATACTTTCAAAATTGTATGTTCTTTCACTTGGCACTTTGTTTGCGTAAGAGTTTTCTTGCTATTTAGCGTTTGTACAAACTTCAACACCAATATTTTCAATGGAATAAAACAAACATTATTATCTCTAGTAATTACTTAAAACGCAAATTTAAAATCTCCAATTAACTTCCAAACTAATACGCATAAATAGTAGTAGATTGCATCTGATTTACATTCTTATTCGAAATTTAAGTTGCAACTTCCAATACACAAAACCCAACTCGACGGTCGGTTGTATACATACATATGTGTACATAAATCTTATTGACCTATCTCGCACTAAAATCTTATTGGATTATTGCGACTTCAAATTTTATTACGTACAACGTTTTTTTTTTTTTTTTTTCTTCAAACTCTTCTCTCTATTTCTTTACATTACGTGACAACAATATATGTATGTAAGTAGATATATAAACGTTCTCATACCTCAGTGTATGCAGGTACATACATACATAGAATTACCACTCTCTTTCTCAGCCCTGTGCCAGTTACTGCTGCTGGTGCTTCTGCTTGCTAACGCTCGCTGCTCCTGCGTCGTTGCTGTCCCACGTCGCTGCTTTCGCCTCGCCGTCACTCTGCGCATACACTACGCCGTTGTTCTGCGCACACTCTGCGCCAGATGCGTTCCTCGGCTTCGCTCTGCGCATACACTATGCCAATTCAAATTGCACACGCTGCGTCACACACTTTGCCTGTACTCTGCTTACTACCGCTATGCGTGCTCTTTGCGTCAATTCGGAGTGCTTCGTTTGCACACTACGCAGTCGCTGCGCCAATTTGAACTCCCTTGCTTTACACACTATACACACGCTATTCGAAGCGCTTCGGTTATGTATACGTTGCACCAATCTCACTCTGTCGCCTTAGCGGGCTTTAGAGCTACCCTTATCGCCTTTGCTCGCACAGCTGCCACGAAAATTTGCAAAGCTCTGCCTTACTCGCTGTACTTCCAGCCTCACTGCTTACGCCACACTTGTTACTGCGCACGATCTGCGCTGTTCTGCTTTGAGTAGCACTGGCAGATTCGCAGTGCTGTTCACGAATTACTCGTTGTTGGCTGCACTAACAGCCTCGCTGCTTACGTTAAACTTGTCGCTGCTTACGTTACACTTGTCGCTGCGCACGATAAGCGCTGTTCTGCTTTGACGTCGCTTTAGCTAGCGCTGGCAGATGCGCTGCGCTGTTCACGTTACTTTGTGTAACTACTGTGTAACGGTGACCGGTGCGGTTTTAACGGAACCGAGAAATTTTTGTTTTTTCTCGTCCGCGCACTGTACCAAAACGTTGAAGAATATTCTCGAACGTAGGGGTTGGAGTTTGTGCAGCTTAGCGACTGCAAATTAAAAATTCAACCCACTGCGATGCGCACTTGTATGCCGGCGTTCTAACAAAGTTTCCGCACACTTTTAATTTTTTCCGAAATCGGTTTTTACGCGCACCAGCACTTCTGCTTATATGTGCTTAAATGTCTTTGTGCGGTTTATTTAAAAGTTTAAATTTTGAACGGACGTTAATTTTATTGTAGGTCGATTTCACTACTGACACCACTTGTAGGATGACCTTTTTAATAAAAGACTCGCGGTTAGAATTTACATAAAATTAACATTTATTCACTTATTTAAACGCTTAAAACTATTACAATGGTTAAATTAGACGTCCGTGTCGTTTGCTTGCAGTTTGATGACTCGTCGTTTGTCATTTTCTAGTCGTTGTCCTTCCCTATGTAATTTACTCGTCGCTGTCTCTCTTCACTCTCACAGTTGGTCAGGGTTGCTTTTGTGTGTTCGAAAAGGTAATCACGTAAGTCTGTACGTTTGTCCGCTACGAGTTGACCGTACGTCCGATCCTACATACATATGTATGTACGTTCAGATATTGGTGATTTGTCGGAATCACTTTAGTCAGCTACACTCGTAAAGTGCAATGAAAGTGCTTTCGCCAAGTCTATCAAGCTGAGGAATTTCGGAAACATATTGGGGAGCAGTAAGACATTGCGAGTAAAGTGACTTTCTAAATTAATATTTTTAGGATTGGCTTACTAGTTCAATGTCAACTTTTTTTAAGGTTTCACAAGGTTTAAATGTGGTGAGTTCAGGTATGGTAAGTAGAAGCAAAGAAAGAACCTAAACATTAACATTAACTTTAACATTAATATTAACATCATTAACATTAACATTCCGCTAAAGCAGTTTCCCTTCAAAAATAGTAAATAATTGAACTCAAAAAATAGTTTTGCTGTATAATTCTCTGAAAATATCGCCGAATTTTGCACAGTTTTAAACTTTGGTGAACGCTTTTATTCAACATTTTTGCACTCTGTAACGGTGAAATTTTCCTCACCATGCCAGTTGTTCCTTTTGGATTGCTAAAATCCAATTGATTCTTAAGCGGCCGCATTGCTCGCATATATCATGTTGTTCGTTATTGTCTTCAGAGAACAGGACTTTGATTTGAGTGGATCTTATCAGATCGTGCACGTATCTAGGACACCAGCGCTGTCAGAGGTTTCGTAATGAATTTGAGTATCTCACTTTAATGTGAATTTTTGCAAGACTTTAGTCCTTCAAATTCATGACAGTCTTCGTTACTGGAAAGACTTGGACTTATGTATATCCTAAGATTTGAAATTCTGGTTACGGCTTATTGGTATGGAACGATTCGTTTATTAAAATGCCAAGCAATAGCTTAATCGATCGATAGATGCCTAAATTTATACATACATACATACATATGTACATGTTTTTAACCTTAAAAGTTTATCTCTTTCAATGTTACTTAATGTTTTTCACCGCGCTGATCTCATAAAATGCTACAACATTTTCATATGCTCTCAAGTCTTGAATTTATAGTTTTTTCCCATGTGCAAATAAAACGTCGACATTCGTGATTTTAAGAATTTAATTTTTAAGTTGTTTACCTCCAATTTGATTTTAAATGCGCGCACCGTCTTTCTAAGGGTTACCATTAATCTAACAATAACCCAAGTAAATTAAAATAATTTTTGTTGTGATTATGACGAGAGTAACCAGACTCGAAAACTTTAACTTGAACTTCTCATATGAAATTTTCATAATATTTCTAAGGGGAAAGTTGCGTTATACCCCAAAGATGGAAATAAAGCGCACACTAATGCATAAGTAGATACATTCATTCACACGAAGTACGATGCACGTTTGCCCCCACCAATCGAAATGCGATTAATTACTGAAATGCGAAAATTGTGCGTGCATAATTTCAATGTAAAACCTATGTATGTATGTGATAACAACAACAACAACACAAAGACGACAATGTCAGCAAAAAATGTTCAACTGTCAATGGCAAAAATGACGCCAGCCACATTGGCAACATACAACTTTTTAATTGAAATTTGCCACATAACACCAGCACCAACAACAATAACAATAAAAATAATCAATAATCGCTATTGCTTCTCCATCAACTGCTGTCATTTGCTCTTTGACAGCGAGCAACAATGATGCCACTTAAGGCGTTGAAACTGCTGCTCGTCCTGTTGCCTCATTTCGTATAGCGTGTAACCCTACAACAGCACCAGGGAGATTTGTTCGTATTTCTGACTTCGCACCGGGTTTTACTGCAGTTTTCTTCGCCCGGCAGCGAACAGCAGTGGCGAAACCAACCTGTCATTGTAGCTGACAGCGATCGGCACCCAACATCGGCAACAATAACTAAAGAAACAACATATTTAAGCAACGTTGGCAACACACAACAACAATGCTGATTTTCCAAAGAACAGCATTTTCACATTTTCAATGAGATGGAATGAAATTATTTAATTACTCAAGCACAAGAATGACAGCAACAGCAGGAGCAACAGCTTAAGCAACAAGAATATCACGACAACAGCAACACAGTATAAAGAATGTGCAGAACAAATGCTGCCATGAGCAGATGAGCAGCAATTTGAGCCAGGCTAAAAAGGAAATGCGGAGTGAATGCTTTCGTTATTACTGTTGTGTTTTACGCCGTATTATGTATGGATGTATTGCAGCAGTAAATATCTATAAACGAGTATGTGACCAGAGATTGCTTTAATCCCTTATCTGAAATTAACCATTTATAAAATATTCACTGCTAATCCTTAACTCAATGAGTACGTTGTAAAGAGAGGTGTGATCAAAGTAAGCAATCGCATATAGATAAGTAATAATTAACAGGTAATCTTTAGTGGGCGCATCACATTAAAATTTTAATCTACTGCGTTTAAGAGAAGATACCTAGTAAATAATTAATCACTGTATTCAGCACACATTAGTTCTTGCACCTCAATTTATTTTTTGTTTCGAATAAAAAACGAGCAAAATATTTAGATACACTTCTATGGAGGGAGATTCGTGAAAGCGAAAACCCAAAATGTAAATTTTAAAATGGAAGTATGGCAATAGATAAACCAACTTAAAGCAAGTAAAACAAGTAGTACATCCGAAATTTTTAAAATATATAGTAATAAATAGGAAACCGATTTATTTTTATTTTGCAAAATCAAATGCTGTTGCTGTAAATTATTAGCATTCGCATTTTAGAGATCATGTTTGATCGGCACTGATCTATAAAATTTTCGCGTTTAATATGCTGCGGTCAATATGAAAATTTTAATATCTTCCCACGCAAACATTTCAGTAACGAATAGACTAATTTTTAATTTGATATTTTTCGGCAAATGTACTCATCAAACTCTTGCATCTGATTTTCTAGTATATTTAATCTATGTCGCTATAGTGGGTTAGTCAAGTTAAAAAACAACAATTGGATACTTACAGGTGAAGCTAACATATGCGTGTAAAAGGTCTGTTCTCCAAATCTTGAATTCGTATTTCGATGTTGTTTCTAGAAATAAAATTCTTAACAATTGCTGATAATACTTTTTTAAATAAACATGGCTGACACTAGTGACGTATCTTAGATTGGTCAAAGAATGTGAAAGAAGCGATGTAACTCACCTGTTTCACCCAAAAAGCGGACATACCTGAAAAGACTTCTGTAATATAAAATTATATTTACTTGTTTCCGCTTACTTTGGAAGTAACGTCTGTTATTTTTATACCTTTTATAAGAAATGGTATATAAAGTTCGATCCAATGTTTGTAAGTAGCCGATGGAGTAAGACCCAACAAAAAGAATACCGTCTGTTTGCAGCTAAAGACGTACAAATTTCGCAAATTTCGGCAAATTTTAGTTATAAAAAATAAAATATCAATCGTGAAAATCATCTAGATCGCGTGAGCACGATAACCAAAAACTAAAAGTTTGTTAACTTATATTTAGTTAAGGAATTATAAATATATGTTATGTAAGTATTATACACTGAACTTGTGTTGTTGAAAGGTATACAGCTTCTCTTCTCGACAAATCTTGTTACGGTCCACTGGATAAATCTCCTCTTCATACTGTCATTTCAGATATCTTGATTTTCTTCCGTTTTTCTGAAAGGGTGTATATTTGATGTATATTGGAGCGATTTTTAGTCATTTCTTGCCAAATTTGGTTTTCCGCAGTTATACAGAAGCCACAACCGTACCCTATGCTCTTTGTGTCTAGGGTCATTGTATTGATAAACTTTCAAATACGGTTTGTTGTTTCTTATGAACCCAAATTTCGTCGCACTGCTTGTCAAATTTCTCTTTAATATCTGCTCCGCGTCCATCGTGTTTTCTATAAAGGCTAAATCTCCTACTCCTCTACTAGAGATACACACCAAATCATAACAGACTACTTTACAAATTTGACACTCGGAATAATGTGTCGGTTTTTTAAGGATGTTAGTGCTTTGCGCCACACTCTTGTCGTTGTAATACGAGTATAACATCATTTTCGTCTCATCGCAAAATATGACGTCATCCCATAGTCAACAGGCTCGGATATTTGCAAAAGAAAGGCGTTTTTCAACATTTACTACAGAGATCAACGGTTTCTTGTGCACTGATCTTGCAAGGTATTTCTGCCGCAATATGCCTTAGTGTACAGTTTCGTGAGAAACAACGATACCACACTCTTCTTTGTGTTCCCTTGCAAGCGTTATGGTTATAATTCCGGGATTTTGACCGACTTTGCGCTTAATAACGCGCTCTGCACGTTTTGTTATTTTTGGTGTAGGGCCACCTCAAATTTTTGATTCTAATCTACCCTCATTTTTAGAACGGTTTATCATATTGTATATTGTCTTCCGAGTTTGTGGCCAAGCCACAATAAGGAAACCACACAATTAGTACTCCAAAGGGTGCAAAGGTCGGCTTTAATATGCATGGGGCTTTTCGCACATCCTCTCGGAACATTATACACCATACTAAATATCCTCCCGATTGATATCACAGGAAAACAATTCGGTGTGCCGCTTAGACTACGGCAGTCGGCTGAATGGAAGTGTAGTGAAGTGGGACACTCAAAAATCGTAAACAAACTAGGCTGGCATGATAAGGATTACTGCGCTCCTATTCAAAGCTTCACAAGGAAGTTCAACATACTAATTCCTCATAGAGACTGCTGGTCCAATTGATCTCCTGGACCGGCGAAATCCCTTCACTTCTACAAAGCTTGAAAACAGAGTCGGAGGAGGTGTTTTCCAATTAGAAATAGAAAAGTCTTTCCGCCTTCCTGACCACTGCAGTGTCTTTCAGGCTAAGACCGCTGCAATACAGGATTCGGTGGATTACCTAAGGACATAATAAGTTGGATACAAAGAAATCTCAATTTTTCCGACAGACAAACAGCGCTAAGGGCGCTTGATTCAGTCAACTGAAACTTTAAAACGATGGCAGCCTGCCGCAAATCTCTAAACAATATGGCGAAGCTGTTTGCTTTTCACTTGGTATAGGTGCCAGAGTAGCGATACGCAAGTTATTAAGATTCTTAGATTCCACACCTTGGTTCGAGCAGGGGAATTTTATAATCCGAGTTGTATCACAATGGGGCTAACAAAGGCTTAGGTGTCCTAGCAGGATCACTAGCAGCCACTTTAACCTAACCTAACCTGCACAAAATATCATCTGATAGTTCACGCACGCTTTTACCCAATTTAAATACACAATCTGCGTAAACCTCGTAAATAAACCGGGTTTTCATACAAAAATAAGGAAGTTTACGAGGTTTACGCGCTTACGAGGCGTTTACGCGTTTTGAAGAATAATCATAATATTTTCACTTTTAAATGTACAGAACGAAAATAAACTGACAATAAACTGAAACAAGGGCACGATGCAACGGTGAAGTACCGCTTATCATTAAATAAGTGCGCCAAAAATGGAAAAAGAGGAGTTGTGAAAAGAGTTCTTTGACACTAACAAAACTTAATGAAACATGTTTTTGTTGTATTTCTCAATTTTTTAAAATGAGCTTGGTGTTCCATTTTTTTTTAAATATTCTTATACTCGTAATAGTGTATATATGTAACTAGAAAAAAATTAAAACGAAGACGAAAGGCATTTGTAGTGCCATAAAAGAAGAAGAATATTTGATGGTTCGCAAATAAGAAAAATTTTGGCAAACAACTACTGCAAATTACAATTAAATGCTTAGGCACTTAGTGCGTACGATTCGTTTACCGATGTTCTAAAGGCGTTCTTCGGAAATAATCGTGCCATGAATACAATTACTCTGTAGACAAAATGCTTGCAAACTTCGAAAAAATCGGAGTCAAAATGTTTTTAAAACTGATTTTTTTTAAATATCAAATTGATCTTTCCCAGACGTTTTAGGACAATTCAGTGGTTTTGAAATAAATACATATGTGCATAACTGAGTAATTGTTTCAATATAAACCCGCTTTGGTACTATTCTAGGTTACGCTTTTTGTAAAGTTTGATGTTCATATTTTGAGTCACTGTAGTAAAAACAGTTTTGTAGGACCCTTTTTATTAGCTAACTAAAATAAAAACCAGGGACCGAAAATAATAATTATTTTAAAATTTTTAATGAAAAAAATCAAAAGGTTCCAAATATCAATTTTAAATACATAGTATGTATATATATACAAGTTAACGCGCACCTATTGGGCGCTCCCACGGTTGCCCGTTACACGTGCCGCAGTGTCAGCACATTTCCATTTCACCATATAATGCAACGGGAGCCTTTGCCACTTGCGTCCAATAAATGCGCAGTGGGAAATCAAGGCCAGGGCCGGTCTCAGACAACGAGTTGCAAACAAAAACGTAGTTATTAAGACCTTCTTAAATAAACTCAAGTGTAATATCCCTTAACTAGTGTTGTTTCTTTAGGGCTGCTGGCCCTTCATATTTTTTTGATTGTAATCCTTAAAAGATCCTTAACTGGCGCCCGAGGACAAAGAGTGTTTTAAGTAAAGAAACTAAAGAAATTGAGAAAAGTTAATAAAGTTCTGAATTAATAACATATGAGCTAAACAGGAAAATACGAATAATAACTAAAGTAAAAAAACAATTCGTCTTCCCCTCCACGGGGTAAGACAGTGCAGGCGCATGCGCCTAATGCACTGCTTCGCCACATAGCGAGCACTTCCGGTTCTGCTCCGGGGGCGACCCCAGGGCGACCCGTGATTACGGG
The DNA here is from genome assembly GCA_963971545.1 of Philophylla caesio. Taxonomy (NCBI): domain Eukaryota; kingdom Metazoa; phylum Arthropoda; class Insecta; order Diptera; family Tephritidae; genus Philophylla; species Philophylla caesio. The sequence continues at coordinate 33,047,097 of OZ020606.1, read as the reverse complement.
CGTTATGGTGGGGCCAAGCACCAGTAAGGCTTCGAAGACTATGCTGGAAACGGCAGGTCGACAGGTCGCAGCCGATGGCGCAGTGTGCCTATCAAACGCCGGCACGGCTGCAAAGCATGCACCCTTAAAGGCAAAGGTCTCACGACCTGGCTCAACTTGGGATCGGCGGCAAGCAGCCGAGAAAAGAGATAACCAAGGAATCGTCGCGATGGCAACTACGGGCGATTCCTTTCATAGTGGTTGGGGCGGGCGGTCCACACACGTTGGGCTGCGTAGGACTGCCAGAACGCTCAAATACGAAGGGGATGCATTTGGAAACATTGCCTCAGAGTGCAAGGGAGGCGGTAGAAAGAACGAAAGCTCTACTACCCAATTACGGAAGCACAGCTGGGGTAGCGGCTGGGGACAGGGTACCCCTAACAAAGATACCTCTGTCTCTGGAGGGTCAACAACCGGCTCCTAAAAAGAAGTGTGTCCGGCCCGCTGTGGCCAGACCCAGTTTTGCGAATTTTGCCAGGGACAGGATCCTCATCGAGGTTCTAGACCGCGGCAACGAGCACGGGTCAATCCCAAGGAACCAGTGGAGGTGGGTGAAGGCGGCTCTGACAAACGTCATCATGGATGTTCTGCTAGAGAACCCTGGATCCAGTCCTGCGTGCAGAGATGCCGGCTGGTTCTAGGGCCACCTAAAAGTCGTAGCATGTGATAATGCAAGGTCGGCGGCGCTGTATAAGGCCGCCGCACAGTGTTGCGAAACCGGAATTTTTTGGAAATCATATTGCCTAAACTGTAATTTTAATTGTATCGATGAGAAACTTCTACAGATTGGTCAGAATGAAATCCCAAACAGAATGAGTGAAAAAAAAATTTACACCGAAAAAAATTGTTGGGTCAAATTTTCAACAAAAGTCAAAAAAAAAAAGTTGTTCGAAAAATTTACAAAAAAAAAATTAGTTTAATTCTTCTTTTATTTCTGATAAATACCCTATGATTAGTTTTTTAAATTAAGTATAGGGTGGTCCGAACAAGAATTATAAACGTCAAATTTTCATGATTTTTCGATATTTGTTGAAAAACTCTGAAATTTTATATAAAACCAAAATCTATTTCATTTCTTATTTGAAAGGTGGCAATAAAAGCTTTAATTGGATACCGGTCAATAGCTTCAGTTTTAAGAGAGTTACGCTCATTTTTGTGGAGTGCTAGAATAGATGTAGAATAAAAAAAAAAATTTGAAGAAATATTAAACTACTTTTCACTCCATGCTCATGATCAAGCAATTCCAAAACATCCTCCACGTTTCTAGTTTTACTCTGTTGCATCTACTCATGCAGTTCCTGATAGGAAATTTTAATGTATTCCATAATTCTTGACTGTCAAAATTATAATTATATATTCTGATGTAATATTCGAACCATTAAAACACTTATATGAAAAACGCATCAGAAAGCAATTAAATGTAGTAAATGAAGAGAAACCACAAAATAAAAACAATACAAATAAGCGCGCAATAACGGATTATTTCACCCACCTACCTATACGTAAAAACAAAGGGGAAGAGAGAGAGCGAAAGAGAGAGATTAAAATAGTAAAACAACAGAGAGAGAGAAAGGTACCACCACAAGCTAACGGAAAACACTACATAAAGACGGACACACATGCGGACCAATATGAAACCGAAAACCAATATGACTAAATTATTCAATAAGTGATTCCGAGAATTTCCGTTCTATTTCTATGGAATAAATACTGAGAGTGATATACTAAAATCGCTATAACTCCCAGGAGGGCAGGTATGGGCAGCTGATTTTTTCACAGTTCGTTGAAAACAAATTATGTAACATTTCTGTAGTGGTTTGGAACTGGGACTCTCTGGGACTTTTTAGATATTGCTTACCTAACCCAAATTTAAAGGAAAAATGGACCTTTAGTCGGGTTTTCACTCTTAAAAAGGTGCATATGAAAATGTCTCAAACAACATTCCTTTTTTTTTACAGAAGATACTTGTCCGAAGGCAGATTTTTTTTCCGAATCAAAATATCTGTCACCAAAATCAAATGAGATCATTTTGAATACAGCCCTGAAATCCCCTCTTTTCGTGAAAATTTTGTATATTTGACTTCTAAAATCAATTAAAAATCAACGGGCCAACATAAAAATAAGCTTTATGTGTTTTTTGTTTACTTGGAATGTCTGTGACAAAATTGCATTATTAAAAACACTGAAAAAAATAATCGGAAAAAAGCTACTTTTCCACTAGCCGCAACACAGTGCGCCGTTGCTATGGTAGGGGCTGTATAAGCCAGAGCGAAACTAGCGGTTGTCGACTGGAAGGATACTCCGGTCAGACCTAGACCAAGGGCGTGGGTGCCTGTAACACCGTCATCACCAGAGAACATCTTAAAGATGCTCCAGGTGATGAACCCAACAATACCTACAGGCGACTGGAAGGTCCTGCGAGTAGAGGAACCGGATGGGCCGTCAAGACAAGTGGTCCTGTCTTTGAACAAGGACTCTCTAGAGATCCTGGAGAAGAGACAGAGCAATGTTTACTACGGCCTTGACGAGGTGACCCTGCGAGTGGTTCGTGGTGACGCGCAGCATGCCTCCGAGGCGGGTGCTTCAATGAAGGTGGACATTGAGGGACCTGAACCCGAGCTGACTTTTCCGATGCGGAGAGCGGAGAGCGGAGCCTCCCCACAATCAAACTTGGCATCGGCGATACAAATTATGTATGCTAAGGAGGAGCTCCTTTTTAGCGAAGGGAAGACAGCGCTGACGTCACTGTCGTTGCTGTGGAGGAAATGATGAGGGTTCCGAAAATCAACCTTCATCGGTCTAGGGCAGCATTCGCTGCTCTCCTGAGTCGCCTACTTTGCGACGACATAGATATTGCACTTATCCAGGAGCCCTGGGTTAATAACTCGGAGGTCTGCGGTCTAGGTGCGGTGGGCTACAGGCTGCTTGTTGAGCGTGGTAAAGGTAAAATAAGAACCTGTCTAATGGCGAAGAGAGATCTAAACCCCTGCTATAGTGTTGGAGACATGACGACAACACTGCTGGAGATCGGCCAGTCCTTGTCACTGGCCTCCACTTACATGGCGTACGAGGCTGACGATCCCCCTCAAAATCTACTCCGTGAGCTAGCGAACGCCCACGCAGTGGGTTCAGTTCTCATCGGGTGCGATGCTAACGCCCACCATGTACAGTGAGGTAGCTTCGACGTTAACAATCGATGTGAGTCTCTTTTTAATTACCTCTTAACTTCTAACTTAGTTATATGCAATAGGAGCACAGAGCCCACTTTTATCGTTAATGAACACTTATTTTCAAACCATAGATACATTGAGACAACTCTAGATCTGCCCACCAGTGCTCCGAAGGTTCGTAAGAACCTGAGAAACACGGACTGGCTTCTATATAGGGAAATATTGGAAAGAAACCTACCACTTTCAGCACCGGTAGAGCTCAAAACCATTGGTGAACTGCGAGCGAAAAGGTCCTCATGGAGGAATTTTTGTACTGACATTGAAGGCGTCAATGAAACTGCCAGACTAAGAAGAATGGCTTCAGGGAAAGAAACGGTCGAGCTGCTTCTCGACACGCACTTTCCTGGAAACTTACAATCAAGGGAAGTAGAGTGCCCCCCTTCGGGTGCAATGTTAATCTCCCTATCACAAGAGAACATATTATTTCGGCGCAGCTGGCTGCAACAATCGACACTTCTGCAAATTGGCTAATAAGCATGTTTAGAGCCTTCTTTATACTAAATTACGTACAAACGGCATGGAGATCTGTTTCCGTGGTCTTCATTCCCAAGGCCGGAAAAGTATCACATACGAATCCGAAGGATCTCAGGTCAATAGGCTTGTCATCCTTTGTTCATAAAACTCTAGAGAGACTGATTAGGAACCACTTCTCTTTCAGGGACTTTTGTCAAAAAACCAACATGGGCAAGTTCCCGCAGACCTTGTGTGACTTGATGCAAGGAATACTCCACGCTGTAGGGAACTGGTCCACGCTATGTGGTCTTAGCTTCAACTCGGATAAAGTGGAGTTGGTACTCTTCAATAGAAAATATTTTATATACCGGTGTTAGTTCCGGCGGAACTAAATGGTATTCGTTTAAATCTAAAGAAGGAAGCCAAATTCCTTGGCGTCACACTAGACATGAAACTAGGCTTGTGTGGCCCTATACTCTTGCAAAAGGGCCATTGGAAAGAAATGTGGTTTAAATCCAAGGGTATGCCGCTGCAGCCAGCATAATCTTCATTAGCGGAGCGTTGCGAACAACACCAAACGACGCCTTGAATGCCTTTCTGAACCTTCTACCCCTTGACTTAGTGGGTCAGCAAGTGGCGGATCTTGCCGCGATTGGACTAAGAGAGACATATCAATGGGAGTCTAGCCTATGTGGGCACTCAAGCGTACTGAGTAAGTTTAGCTTTCTTTCGGACTGCACTGATCGATATTGATTCCAGGTAAGGAAGAGTGGTCTAAAAATTTCTATACGCCACCTGGAAGTCTTACGGTTTTTACAGATGGCTCGAAGCTGAATGGTAGAGTGGAAGGAGGGGTTTTCTCGCGGGACCTATCTCTGAGCTGTTATTTTCGGCTGCTGGACCACTGTAGCGTTTTTTAAGCTGAAGTTTACGCCATTAAGGAGGCTATGGACTGGTTGCAAACCCTTTTAAAAGGCAAAACCGTCTTTATATTTAGTGATAGCCAAGCGGCAATAAGAGCTGTGAGCTCTGCTGCGATAGATTCAAAGATTGTACTGGATTGCCGCCGATCTCTTCGGGAGATGGCTAAGCAGAACAGACTTAACCTCATTTGGGTTCCAGGCCACAGGGACATCGAGGGAACTGGTTAGCGGATGAACTTGCGAGGGAAGGGACAACCGAGCAGCTTCTTCCTGGTAAAGAACGCATTGGTATGCCCTTAGGTGCTCTTAAAAGAATGTGCTTATGCTCGTGCAAATGACAGCTGGGCACAAACTACGACTCAAGTCATTGGAGCCCTTACAGGGCACTGCCACATAGACAACCAAGCGGGGCGTCTCGGAGTACCCTTTCACAGATGTTGTAGAAGCTGCAAATATTATGAAGAGGAGGAAACTGTTCTTCATCTTCTATGCAATTGTCCAGCGCTAGCAAGAAGCAGCTACGTTTTTTAGGGGTACCACTTTTAGGAAACCTCGGAGAATTAGGTGCTATAGACCCAAGATGCTTGATGAGATTCGTCAAGAGCTATAAATTGTTCAGCAAAGGGGAATGAACGCAAAGCTGTGGTATCACAAAGAGCCTCCAATTTTGGCCTAACTAGGTCGCTCTGAATAAATAAAATACGAGCTATACAGGGAAACAACAGTGAAGGAAGCGAACAAAATCCTGAACCAGTAACGAATAACAAAAAAAAACCGATAAATCAAAATTGTGAAAGTATGTTTGCCGAAGTTCAAGGTCGATAAGGAGCTACACTTAAGTCAGGCGAAAGAGGACAAGCCATTTTATGCGAAATTTTAGTATTTTGTAAGTTGAAAACTTTTTTTTTCGTTTAAATCTTTATTTCCAGAATGGAGGAACTGAGGAACAATGTGACGAATTTTACTGGGGCCGTCAATGCACTTCTAGAAAAATGAAGACTCTAGAAAGGCGTGTGGCGCACATTGACACGGTCAGGTCTATGGCAGAGGTACCACCAATGGGTGGCCCATTTGAACCTGTAGAGGAAGTGGAGGCTTATGCTCCCCAATCTGAAGGAAATATCAAGGATATTGGCAGGCCTCCTGACTGTGTCAAGGAGCTACAAGTTTTTGATGGAAACCCAGTACAATACGTTTCATGGGTTCTTTCGGTGGAGGTGATTCTTTCTGACTTCGAAGTCATAAAAGGAAGACCTCTCTACCGTGCAATCCTGCAACATATAAGGCAGAAGGTGAGGGGCAACGGTGATTCCGCCTTGATTTCTTACAATATTTTTAAAGGCAGCTGGGCAAAAGTTAAAGAGTGCCTTTCTTCACATTATGCGGATAATCACGATATCCGCACACTTGAGCACAAGCTCTACCAATGGCAACAGAAGGGCTTGAGGATCGACGAGTTTTATGCCAAGGTTAACTACCAGTTCTGGCTCATAATTAACAAAATTAAAACTGAGTCCTACACGGACTAAACTGTGAAAGTTCTGGTGAAAACCTATCGCAACCGCGCCCTCGATGTATTTATTCGCGAGCTTAGAACAGAAATGTCCAGAATGCTCCTCATTCAGCGCCCAAAAACCTTGCCGGAAGCCTTTTCCGCCTACTTAGAAATCCAGAACGTTGACTTCCGAAACTTTTCGCTGCCCTCGACTGCTTCTAGAAATCGCGTCGAAATACCAATCAACAACCTGGCAACGCTTCCTATCTGCAAGGTAGAAACAAACCTCCACAATTACCTCCTAAACCCATGGGGAGATCTCAAGAATACCGTCCGCAGTACCTAAAGAATGATCGTCCTGTATCACTGGAGAATAACCAAGCCAGCTCTACACGTGCTCCAGTGGAAAAAATTGAGGTAGACCCTTCCGTACAGACGCGAAAGGTAAATTATATGAACAGACCGAACCCGTTCAAACACAGTGCGTAACATACTTAGAGTACACTCTTCCCGATTGTCGTGTGCTAGACTTCCTAGTCGACACCGGTGCAAATAAAAATTTAATTCAAGAAGCTATCGCGACGAAATCAATTCCGGTAGGTAAGATGTTCAATATGGTGTCCGTAGGGGATCCTGTGTCTATAAAAAAGTACATTGACGATATTATAGTTTTTGGAAAAGATGCGGACGACCACCTTGACAACGTAGAAAATTTTTTCACGAGACTTTTAGGGGCGAACCTAAAAGTCAGTTTAGACAAGACATATTTTTTCGAGAGGGAAACCGAATTCCTTGGCTATGTGATCCCGGCGTACGCGCAGACCCTAAAAAGGTAGAAGTCATAAAGTTAATTCATACTACAGAAAATTCATGAGGGACTACGCAAAGGTCGCTAAATCTTTGAATAATCTAACGCGGGGTGAAAATGCGCAAGTAAAGCAAACGCGTCTAGAAAAGTAAGAATTGGGTTGGACGAGAATGCCCTGCAGGCCTTCCATGACTTGAAACCTTTCAACCTTACCACTGATGCATCAAAGTATGCTATTGGTGAAGACAATCCAATTGCCTATATATCGCGATCCCGTAACAATTCGGAAGAAAACTATGCCACCAATGAGAAGGAGCTCCTGACCATCGTGTGGGCACTTGATAATCTTCGATCCTATTTGTATGGCGCTCGGAAGATAAAAATGTATACTGATCATCAACCGCTAACATTTTCCATGAGTAACCGCAACTACAATTCCAAGCTGGAGCGATGGAAAGCGAGGATAGAGGAGTATAGTTGTGAAGTAATCTACTAGCCAGTTAAGACAAACGTTGTCGCTGATGCTCTCTCCCGCCTTAAGACGGAAGTGAATGCACTTAATGAATCTATCATTGCTCAACCAGATTGTACCGTTTGAGATGCAACTTCCGAAACAGATTCATCATCCGAAGGTACAATGTATTCAGCCCAGCAGGTCAATTCAGACCTCATTCCACACGTGGAAGCTCCTATAAATGTCTTTAGGAATCAATTACTTTTCAGGGAAGGAAATAATCCTCGATGCCTTGAGGAACCTCATCAAGGACACTGTAGATTTTATATCTCAATACAAGATCACAACAGTGCTGCACTAACCTCAATCCTGAAAGAATGTTTGAATCCAAATGGCATTAACGGCATTACAATTCCGGAAAAATTTCTTGCTCTCTGCAGGAAGTTTTTATCCAAAATTTCCAACGATATCAGATTAGGATATCGCAGAGAATTGTAGAGGATGTAACACTCATAGATAGAGTTTTCGAAATAATCGAGAACAAGCAACAAAAAAAGCTCACAGGGATCCTCGTGAGAACAGGTTACAAAAACTTGAGAATTATTACTTCCCCGCCATGGCTAGGCAAATTAGAAATTATGTTAAAAATTTTACTAATTGTAAATTGAATTTATGCATTCATCGAAACACATTCTCCAGCCAACCTCTATCCCAAGTTATCCATGCGAAATTTTACAAATCGACATCTTCGATATTGACACACAAAAGTATTTTCGAAATTCGCTAAATTATTCTTAATAAAAAAAAAATCATCAATTCATTTGCGTAAGAAACTAACAAACCTCTTGCTCTACTTTTCCGTGCCTAAGATACTAGTCATGGACAATGAGAGAGGACTTTTAACTCCATTGGTTTTGAATTATATAGAAATTTACCACACTTGTTGTATTACAGATGAATTCAGTATACTTACACCAAAGGAGCGAGTTTCAATCGCTGTTGACCGCTACAACAACACCATTCATACGGTAACAAAAAGGAAACCAACAGATATTTTTTTCAATAGATCCAGCATAATCAATTATCAGGGGTTTTTTAAACTTTAGGAAAGGCACTTACGAAAATGTAAAAGCACTATTGCATAAGGAACAAGATGATAGAAATGCAAGTCTTAAAGCTGGCCACATGACACCACGCAATTTTGATACCGGCAATAACCTTTATATTGCAAACAAACAAATAAAGGGCAAACACAAGCCTCTATACAAGCAAGAAGCAGTAGCAGAAAACAGAAATGTAACAATTATTACCGAAAGTGGGAAAAAATTCCACAAAACTGACGTGAAAAACGTTTAGCATCAGGTCAGAAGGCTAGCTCATGTATAGAACCTCAAGCGGTCTGGGTACAGATATCTGTATTTGTCCAAATCTTGTTGGTTTAATTCCAGCTCGGTGGTCCGAGAGCTAATAGTCAAAGTGGTTCAACGCCACCAGAGGACTATAGCTTTAATTGGCGTGAAGTATCTCGTGCCATGATTAGGCCATTTGCAGTTATTAACGCTTCTGGTTAAAAGGGATCAACGCGAGCCTTCCAATGCCATCTGAGACAACGCCTATATTCCAATGCAGAACTTAAATGGCAAAGATACGATAAAAAAAAAAAAAATTTAAGTTGCAAAAATATACTTAAAGACAAAAATTTCTTAGATTGAAAGCTTTAATTACAAGTATTTGCTAACTAAAGCAATAAACCAACTATGTAATGTTAGAGATAAATTTGTTTAAAATAAAAATAAAAAAAAGAAGGAAAGAGTTCCACACAAAAAAAGAAAAACTATACTAACAAAACACTTACATAGTATTTAAGATACTAACCTTTTTACTAATTTTCAACAATTTCTTCGCATATAACCTAAACTAACCAAAATTAATCGCATTTACAAATGTGCAAAAGATTCCACTCTACACATCACTTAATGGGTCCCCTTCAATTCCTATCTACTAGCAATAAAATAAGAAATAAGAGATAATTATGAGCCTAGACTAGACCGTTCGAATATAAGAATATACACCTTTGGTAAATTTTCGCATCCAAAATTTTATATATGTATGTACATAAATAATTACTCTAAAAAATACTAACCTCTGAATTATTATCGCATTAAGAATTAAATAATTTTATTATAAAAGGTAACATTGTATTGTTCTTTTAAATTATTCAGAATTAATAATTTTGTTTCACGATGTAATATTGTGTTGTTCTTTTAAAATCATGTAGAGTTACTATCGCATAAAAAAAGTATTAGTTTTGGTTCAAAATATAAAATTAAACTATTCTCTTAAAAATTATTTAGAATTTTTATTGCATTAAGAATTGCAAGGTTCTTTTAAAATCATTTTGAATAATAGTTTGTAATCATATTAAAAGAATCTGCCTCCGTGCAATCTCGACTCCCCCGTTCCAACCGTTCGTAATGGGTACGGCTGGATAGTCAACGGAAACTTTAAACTAGTCCACACGCTACGGAAAAATTTTAAATCGCTTAGAGGACGACGCCACCAAAATAAACGAGATCGATGCCATAAAAAAGTCATCGCATATCTGCTGGGAAAAATTCGCTCTCAACTCGACGAGCTAAGTGGCCCAAAGCTCAAAATTTCCAGGCGTTCTAGGAATTCGATCAGGTCTGCTTGGAAATGGATTGCCGGCTCACCTGATGCATCGGACTGGGATGAAGTGTTGCGCAGCGAAAACGCCTTAGTTTCTAACAATAATTTAGAGCGCAAGATAATGATTCTGAAGAAAAACTTCAGCGAGTTGGTTCGAGCCTGCCAGATGCCCAAGGCTGAACAAGGAAGAAAATAACCAACTAATAAGTGAAATCGAGGTCCTTCCTTACAGCAACGTCATCAAAGCCATCGAATATGATGAACAGTTAATATATACGAATGGCATTCTTTTGCTTTATTTGCTGTCCATGTCAAAAGTAGCAGAAAAATGGTGAATGGTTGGATCTGAACTATAAAACCATCCTTATGAACAAGCGACAAACCTATGGAATCAGGGATAGCTGTCTTTACCTTTCAACCGCCATGGTATGTACAAAGGAAGCACTTGATTTACTACCCAAAGAAGATTGTTTGCCTCACTTAAAAAAGGGAGGTCAAAGAAGTTTCCGCTATATAACCTGCACGGACTCAACAGTTGAAGTACTCAAGGATGACACCGTATTTCTTGACAACTTTAACAGCAGCGTTAGGTCAGGTAAAGCGTATACTAACCTAAACGGTTCGTACACTCTACAGTTGGATAACGTGACGGTTACAATCAATAATCAAACCTATTGGAGTACAAGCAGCTCGGGTGTACAAGTTCTTCCATCTGTATTGTCCACCGTAACGAACAACAGTCTGGCAGTGAATCTAAATCTCGTCCACGAAATGACATCTGGAAATATACGTCTGTTGCGATACCTAAGGGACAAAACTAAATGGTTCGAGACGTGCGAAGCTCTGGGACTTACCTTGCTAATGGTATTCGTTTTGCTGATATGGGGAAAGTTAACAACCGGAAAAATTCCCTGAACTGAAGTTATCCATACTGCAGCAGAGTTCACGCAGAGGACGACGCCTCTTCGAATCCTGATCCGCGGAAGCCGCAGTGTCAGCACATTTCCATTTCACCATATAATGCAACGGGAGCCATTGCCACTTGCATCCAATAAATTGCGCAGGGCCGGGCTAGGGCCGGTCTCAGACAACGAGTTGCAAACAAATTATACAACCATTGCGCCGCTGCCAGGTATTTTTTTATTTTATTTGTATACGAAGTATTGAAATATTAATATATGCAGCTCCCATTTTATCCTCTTGAAAAAATTGGCCGCCATTGGTTTTCACTCGGTTTTCCTGAGTTGGATTGCATCTTATTAACATAATCGTTGTTGCATGGTTGTTATCGATCAAGTTAGGTCGCTACCTTTTGTTGCTCAATCCGGTATCCCGCAAGGTAGCATACTGGGTCCATTGTTTTTCGTCCTGTTTATAAATGATATCTCTAACTGTTTCTCGCGGTCAAAGTTTTTGCTTTATGCGGATGACCTCAAGATTTATTCGCCAATTAGTAGCACGCGCGACTCTCAATTGATGCAAAACGACATTAATAATGTTAGCAATTGGTGCATCAAAAATAGGCTTTCGTTAAACATTAATAAATGTTTTGATGTTACCTATGCCAAACGCTGTAATGTAATTCAGACGTCTTTTCATATCGACATGTTACCCCTACAATGTTCAAGTGAAATTAAACACCTGGGAGTAATCTTCGACTCAAAGTTTACATTCGCTAATCATATTAATTGTATTATTAGTAAATCTTATGCCATGCTGGCCTTTGTAAGGCGCCATAGTTTGGAATTCAGGGACCCGTATACACTAAAACTTTTATATATGGCTTTCGTACGTTCCAGGCTTGAGTATGCGTCGTTCATATGGTCGCCACATTATGCGTGTCATATTGCAAGGATTGAGCGAATCCAAAAGTATTCCTGCGCTTTGCACTACGAGATTTACGCTTTTCCGATCCTATACCCACCTATCAATATAGATGCCTATTGATAGATTTAAAAACCTTGCAAAGCAGGCGAATAATCCTGTCTCTGTCTTTCGTTTTCGATTTAGTCTGTGATATTGTAGATTGTCCCTTACTCCTTGAGAGGATTTGCTTTAATATTCCTACCAGATCTCTCCGATGTTCGGAGGTCTTCCATGTTGGCGTTTTAAGAGCTTTGTATGCACGAAATGCTCCCATCACTCGTGCTTTAATTGAGTTCAACAGAATTTCTAAGCATGTTGAGATTGATTTTTCTTTTTCAAAAAATCGCTTTATGAATTCTGTAAATATTTTTTATAAGTAGTTTTGTAAGTTTCTTGTTACTTCGAATATTTAAAATGTTCTATGTAGCCTATACGAATTTTGTTGTATTCATTGGCTATTAAATAAATAAATAAATAAATAAAAAAATAAATAAATAAATCAACACAAACTACAAACTTTTTTTTTATATTCAATGATTTTGTGTAATCATATAATCTATTTTTGAACAAATTAGTGTCACAATTTTTAATGTATTTTGGCAATTCATTGAAGCATTTTAAACCCTTATAAAAAAGACTGTTTTTTCAGATTCTGTTTTATAATTAGGCAATTTCAAATCATGTTTCCGTCTGGTATTTTTGTCATGAACCTCGTAGTTAAATTTAATACTTGTTCTCAAATAATCGGGCGAATTTCCGTTCTTTATATTGTATATAAATTTCATTGTGTAAAAAAATATTTGTTGTTTTACGCTAAACCAAATCTAACTGAGTAGCATTTCCCTTATTGGAGTATCATAAGGTTTGTTTAATATAAAACGCATAGCTTTATTTTGCATTTTTTGCAGTTTTTTATTTATTTATTTTTATTTATTTATTAAATGTGAAACAACAATACAATTGTTGTTGCACTAAAAACAAAGGAGCACTAGCTGCCAGGACCTTCGGCTTGCAGTTTTTTAATTTGCGAATATTTCATGATAAAGAAAATTGTAGAACAATATATAAAGTATGGCTCAACTATTGCTCTATATAATCTTACTTTAAAATAATTACTTAAGTATTTACAGGATCTTTTAAAGAACCACAGTTTAGTAGCTATTTTACTTATTGTGTGGTTAATATGACCGTCAAATTTTAATTTATAATCTATTACAATACCCAGGTACTTAATTCTCTGTACGTTTTCAATTTCCGTATTATTTATTTTGATAGATTCAATATTTACAATGTTCTTTCTTGTTATTACCATGTATTTAGTTTTTTCAATATTAATTTTAAGTCTGTTAGAACATAGCCAGACATACAAAGCATCTTAATCACTTTGTAACTTCTCTCTTATATCTTCTTCATTCTTACCATTAATGCATCGTCAGCAAATAGTTTTATACAACTGAATTTTAAGACTGAATTAATATCGTTTATGTAGATAGTGAATAAAATTGGCGCAAGAACCGACCCCTGGGGCGAGCCAATCTTGACGTCCACTTCATCTGACAATGTCGAACCAATTACGAGCAGTGGAACCATATTTCTCGCTGTGTTCATACCGCCGCTGAAGAATCCATCGGATTTCAGCGAGCCCGAAAAAACAACTGGTATGACGAGGAATGTCGCGCCGCTACGAAACGTAAAGACTTTGCCTACAGCGCCTCACTGAGATCGGGCGCAACGCGAGCTGTGCGGGAGCGTTATCGTGAGTTGAAGAAGGAAGCAAGACGCATTTTTCGTGAGAAAAAGAGATAGGCCGAAATGCGTGAGTGCGAAGAGCTTGAGATGCTGGCCGACAGGAAAAGCGCCCGAAAATTGTTTCAGAAAGTACGGCACCTAACAGAAGGTTTCAAGACCCGGGCGAATTCCTGTAAGAATGATAACGGCGACCTGGTGACTGATGTCCACAACATACTAAAGTTATGGAGGGAGCACTTCTTCACACTGTTTAATGGAAGCAGCTGCAACAACGTTGGAGAAGATGTTGAACCCGAATCCCCAATCAATGATGATGGACGTGATGTACCATTACCCGACTATGACGAAATTCGATAAGCGATAGCACGGCTGAAGAACAACAAAGCCCCCGGGGCCAACAAATTACCAGCTGAGTTATTTAAGTACGGCGGAGAGGAGCTGGTTATGTGCATGCACGAGCTCATCTCTAGAATATGGTCGGAAGAACGCATGCCTTAATGGAACTTAAGTGTGCTCTGCCCAATCCACAAAAAGGGTGATCCTGCAGTCTGTGCCAAAATTCTTAACATCGCGTATAAGGTTCTGCCAAGTGTATTGTGTGAAAGACTTAAGCCCACAGTCAACAAACTGATTGGACCTTATCAGTGTGACTTTAGACCTGGTACATCTCCCACCGACCAGATATTCACAATACGCCAGATCGTGGAAAAGACGCGAGAAAGAAGAATCGACACACACCATATTTTTGTCGATTTCAAAGCCGCCTTCGACAGCACGAAAAGAAGTTTCCTATATGCCGCAATGTCTGAACTTGGGATCCCGGCAAAACTTATACGGCTATGTTAAATGATGTTGAGCAACACCACCAGCTCCGTCAGCATTGGGAAAAGCCTCTCCGAGCCGTTTGATACCAAACGAGCTTTCAGACAGGGTGACTCTTTGTCGTGCGATTTCTTTAACCTGATGCTGGAGAAGATAATTCGCGCCTTTGAACTAAATCGGTCAGGTACCATCTTTTATAAGAGTGTAAAAATTCTGGCGTACGCCGATGACATTGACATCATCGGCCTTAACAACCGCGCAGTTAGTTCTGCCTTCTCTAAACTGGATAGAGAAGCAAAGCGAATGGGTCTGGAGGTGAACGAGGGCAAGACGAAGTATCTCCTGTCATCAAATAGACAGTCGGCACATTCACGACTGGGATCTAACATCACTGTTGACAGCTATAACTTAAAAAAAGTAGAGGACTTCGTTTACTTAGGAACCAGCATTAACACCAATAACAGCGTCAGCCTTTAAATCCAACGCAGAATCTCTCTTGCCAACAAGTGCTACTTCGGACTGAGTAGGCAGTTGCACAGTAAAGTCCTCTACTATTTAATTCTATAAAGCTGGAAATATCTGTAACACTATCTACAAAATATATATTTAGTTTACTCGCAATTACAGACTAATTTTCGTATATTAGTCCATTTATTACCACCTTCTTGATTGATGAACTTTCATTTACCATGCTTATTGCCTGTTTCAGATATCTCCACATCTTTTTACTATCATGTCTATTTTTATTTATATCATATGCTTAATGTTTTTAATCTTCACTAATTTTTTATATTTTCTTTTAACGTCTCTGTATTCATCCCATTCTCCCGAATTTTGGGCTTATTTATACAGTTCAAATTTATATTTGTTCATATTGGCTAGCTCATTGGCATACCATGTATTCATTACTTTTAGTTGAACTAATTTTTCATAGGTCAAATTTCGCATAACATTCAGAACATTATTATGCTCTCCTTGCTCTCCAAATAAATTTTATTAAAATTGCTGAAATCGCATAGTCGCAATTGATTAATAAGTGCTTCATTATTATAATACTCCCATGAAATAATTTTTATAAACCTTCTCATTTTGAATTGGGGGTTACGTTTAATTTTAAATTGAATTGTTTCATGATCGGATATTTGATATTCTTCTAACTTTTCACAGACGTTATCATTAGTATTGGTAAGTAAATTTTTTGTTGCAGATATATCGGATATTCTAGTATCAAAATCAACTTTCTGATATATCGAGTGTGATTTAAGCAGTTTAGTTAACTGGGTGCTATAAGTTGATATATTATTGAAATTAATATTAAAATCGCCTACAAGAATATTACTCTATGATAGTTCACAAGTAATACCTAAGATGAGTGTAAATAATTCATAAAATCAGCATCACTGGCGCTAGGTGAGTAATAAACTACTCCTATTTGCCATTTAGGGTTGAAGTGCTTCAATTTGATAAAAATAAACCAAAGGTTTTTATCTATTGTTTTATTAAATTTAGTGATATGTTCGATAGAATCATGTACATATGTAGATAAGAACACCACCCGTATGCCTACTATGAGAATCGCATATATGCTCGTTTGTTCAACTCTTCATTCGTAATTTTATTTGTCGTACATGTTTCAGCACATAATATTAAGGCTGGGTTCTTAATTTCAATAAGTTTTTCTAACTCATTCTTATTACCTAAAATACTATTAATATTAAGATATAAACAATTTAGATCATTACTTCTTGATTGCTACTTTCTAGTTTTAGTTTTAATTTCAATGTATTTTTTATATGCAGGGCATTCTCTACTAAACGCAATATGATCTACATCAACATCTAAAAGCTTTTTTCGTACTAATTCACGACAATTTACACACAGCTACATATAAACATTTTAAATACAATCTTTATCGTCGTGATTTCCTCCATATTTACCACAAGCTTTTTTGTTAATACAATCAACCGCCTTGTGATTAAATCCCAAGCATTTAAAGCTTCTAAATTTTATTTATTTATTTATTTCATTTCAGTCTACCGATGCATCTTACAGACTATATAAAGAATATATAAAGTATAATCAATTAAATATAGCTAACATTTGTTGCTTAAAGTTGTATAAATTAAGACAAAAATCTAGGTTAGTATAATTGTTGCAGAGCCCGAATTCATCTTACCATTGGTTCATTAAAGGCATAGTTTGTTTTATGGACTTTGTCTTCGAATAAACGTACCCGTCTCAAATCGTGGTGATTGGTATGAAAGTTTATCAATTTTAGTAATTCATTACAATTTATGTTTGAGTGTGTTAAATTGTACACGAATAATAATGAAAAATATATACGTCTGTCTTCAAGGCTTTGCAGACCGAGCAATTTGCGTCTGCCTAAATAATTGGGGAGCCCATTAGGCCAGCGCAGTTTATATAATGCATTCTTGGTAAACACTTTTTGGACTCTTTCGATTTTGCCTACATGGGACTGATAGTATGGGTTCCAGATCAGTGAACAATAATCTAGGCGGCTTCGAATTAAAGAGACGTAGAGTGCCTTTAGTGTCAAGGGATCCGAAAAGTCTTCGGTATTGCGACAAAGGAATCCGATCATGAAAAACGCCTTCGCAACAATATAGTCTACATGGTTAGAAAACGTTAGTCCTGAATCGAAAATTACGCCCAAGTCCCTAATTTCTTCCTTGCGGGTGAGCTTAAGATCATTCAAGTGGTAATCAAAGGCTGTAGAGTTAAGCTTTTTCTTGTATGAAACAACGCAGCATTTTTGAATATTTAAATAAAGGTGGTTTAGTGTGCACCATTCCTGAAATTTTCTAAGATCCTGTTGAAGATTAAGGCAGTCGCTTATATACTGGATTTTCATAAATAACTTTACATCATCAGCAAACATTAAACATTTTGCAGAATGGAATATGTTTGGTAAATCATTTATAAATATTAAAAAGAGAAGAGGACCACAGTGAGTACCTTGCGGTATTCCACACCAGGCATTAATCATTGTTTCTGATTTGAACGATGCCATTTTTACAAACAATTTCCTATTATTTAAGAAGCTAGAAAAGAATTTTAAAAGTGTTCCTTTTATACCGTAATCGCCAAGCTTCTTAATGAGAATATAATGGTCCACTTTGTCGAATGCCTTTGAGAAATCAGTATAACCGACGTCTAGTTGTGCTTGATTTACAAAGGCGTTGATGATATTATTAGTGAGCAACGCTAGATTAGTACAAGTTGATCGTAATGGTACAAAGCCATGTTGGTTCTCGCAAATGTGATCGTTGATTCTATTCAATAGTTTTACCTTAACGATGGAATCAAATAACTTTGATATTGTGCTTTGTTTAACGATTGGTCGATAATTGCACACCTCATTCCGGCTACCTGAATGAAAGATTGGTGTGATTGAGCATACTTTCCAAGCATCTAAAAAGATCGATTTGGTTAGGCACTTATTAAAGAGCATTGCAATTGGTGTGGCAAGAGAAGAGGAGAATAGTTTGAAAAATAATGAGCAGAATCCTTCATGATCAGTTGATGAGCTATTATTCAGTTCTGAAATTGCATGTTCAATATCATTTGAAGTTACGATGAAATTGTTAGGCGATTCTGAGGTGGATGATTCAAAGTTAAAGTCACCCATCGAGTCGTACTTTTCGTATATGTACCTTTTGAAAAAATTTGGCAAAGAGTTCACACGAATCAAGTATGTTGTCCGATACAGTACCGTCATAAATTAGACATGTAGGAAAGCCATTAGTTTATAAAATTTTTCTATTAACTTTTAAACACATCTGTACACTTCGGCAGTCACATCCTTGCCGGTAGTCGAGGTTAAATGTACTTAACGGACACAGCGTGTACCTTTTGAAAAAATTTGGCAAAGAGTTCACACGAATCAAGTATGTTGTCCGATACAGTACCGTCATAAATTAGACATGTAGGAAAGCTATTAGTTTATAAAATTTTTCTATTAACTTTTAAACACATCTGTACACTTCGGCAGTCACATCCTTGCCGGTAGTCGAGGTTAAATGTACTTAACGGACACAGCGGGCAGTCAGTCGAGTTCGGGACTGGCTACTTATTAGTTTAATGTAGTTATTAAGACCTTCTTAAATAAACTTAATCCTTAAAATATCCTTAACTCACATGTGTATATTTTCTTAAGCTATTTACGAATTTGTTACAATTCCCATTTTTTTTTAATCCAAACATATACAAATTATTATATCACGATTTTTATTAATCGTTCAGTACAAATAATCAAATATCTACTTTTATTTTTTTGATCAAAAATAAAACTCATTTCTCGCCTGCGTACTTGTACACAAGGGTATTATAACTTTGTTCGCATAATGGTTGTTTATAACAGCATAAAATAATCGAGATAGATTTAGACATATATATAATAAAAAGATCAGAATGAAAAGAGGAATCGATTTAGCCCTGACTGTCTGTCGTATCTCCATAACGATGTAAGGTATCGTCACAAAATTTGGTGAACATATTGTCCTTACTACCATTAGCATTACAGTCAATAATTTTTGAAATCGGACCATAACCACGTTCAACTTCCATATAACAGAAATTTTTATAAATGCAATAAACTTAATTTTTCAGTATTTATTAGAATATGCTTCACAGAAACCGCACATTTTCAATTCAGAGATCTTTCCGGACAATTTCCAAATTTATAGAAATGATCGTAATTACAGAATCGGTGGAGGTGTTCCCTTTGCAGTTCATTCTTCAATACCATCCGAAGAAGTGAGTGTCCCCGTTATTGAGCCCATTGAATTTAAAGCAATACGTATAATGGTGGGTAAGGGATTCATTTACTTAGCTCTTTGCTACATCCCTCTAAATTCAGATTTAACGTTATATTCGAAACATATTTCATTACTTAATGTCTTAAGTGCAATGGTTACACCCCATGACTCGATGATTGTTATCGGCGACTTCAATTTGCCGAGCATATCATGGACCTTAATAGACAATCATATCATTCCGATTTCATCAAGGGATATGTATAATGTTTTCTTGGAAGAAAATAACTTAGAAACTTAAAAAACAAAAAGTCGCGATCTTTTAAATTATATAAATTAACTGGTTTACGCACTGATTATATTAAGTACTCAATTATCCGACACAGTTACTTTGATTTGAATAAAAAATGTTACAAATCTTATTTATGCACGATTAAACATAATTTAATACAAAACCCTAAATAAATCATTTTATGATTTCGTTAACTCGAAGCGCAGAGTAAATGGGTTTCCGTCCGCCATGAATTATCAAAACGTCGTGTCAAGTGACAGTCAATCCATTTCGAACAAGTTTGCCCAGTTTTTTAGGTCCAATTATTCTATCAACTCGCCTATAAACAAAGATTATCCATATAAACTCTGTCCGATGATAACCGCTATTATTCCTGCTATATCTCCCGAAGAAGTGTTTTATTACTTAAGTACCCTTAAGGAATCTTTTAAGTCCGGCCCCGATTTGATCCCAACTTGCTTCCTTAAAAAACGTGCTAAATATCTATTTGAACCATTAACGAATTTATTTAACTTATCTTTAAATTTGAAGTTTTCCCATTGGCTTGGAAGAAATCGTTCATTATACCGCTACACAAAATTGGAAGTAAGAATATATTTGAAGCTATTGTTGTTGACCGTTTAACATATTCCATATCTTCTGCTATTTCTAGCACGCAACATGGGTTCTCTAAAGGAAAATCGACTATTACAAACTTACTTACTACTCATGTATCAAACGGATTTAGAGAAATTATGCATACCGATGTTATATAGACCGATTTTAGTAAAGCATTCGATAAAGTAAATCACTCCTTACTTGTCCATAAACTCGTTCTCCTTGGTTTTTAACCAAAACTTCTTCGTTGGATATCTTCTTATCTGCACGACAGAACACAACGAGTTCTTTTTAAAAATACTTCTTCGAACGTTATTCATGTATCATCAGGGGTTCTACAAGGAAGTCACCTTGGTCCGATTCTGTTCTTACTTTTTATAAACGATATTTCTTCTGTTGCGAAACATTCAAAAATTTTGTTGTATGCGGATGACGTAAAGCTTTTTAGATCATTTAACACTGTTGATGAAAGGTATTTACTACAAGCGGACTTAAATAGCATGTCTAATTGGTGTGAAGTAAATGGTATGCCACTAAACCTTAAAAAAATTAAAGTAATGTGCTTTTCTCGCAAGGCGGTTCTTGAACAAGTATTTAACTTTGTTGACCTAGGTATCACAATGGACCCAAAACTTGACTTCAATCTTCATATCAATGCTACAATCAACAAAGCTAAGGTTGTTTTTGCGTTTGTAAAACGATGGTCAAAACAATTCAGTGATCCCTATATTACGAAAGCTAGAATATGGTTCCTTCGTTTGGGACCCGCACTATCAAGTTCATTCTGCCGGATAGTCAATTCAAAAACAATTTCTGCTTTAATTGAAAGTTACTTTAATAAATAAATGAATTCAAATTTTCACTCAATAATTTGTTAAAGGTATAACTGAATTGGATAACATAAATAAGAGCCGCTGGCGAAAACTTGTAACAAAAAATCGCGCGATTTTTTATTAATAATTTTCACAAAAAGTCAGTATAAATTAACATATTTTTCGTATTTTATGCACATCACAAATATGGCAACACACTCATCTAATGTTTGTGGCGACCATTTTGCGTGAATGCAATTAAGTTGTTTTTATTCATTTAATATTTATTAATAAAACGATTAAATATTAATTTTCTTAATTATGCGGGCTCGGAAATGTTAATTACTTGCGTTTTTCAAACTGTAGTTAAGTGTATATATAGTGTAATATTCAGTGGAATAACCAATATAAATATGTGCATTTTTTCAACTTTAAGTATTAATATCTCGAAAACTATAAGTCAGCGGCAGCTAAAAACTATATATTTGTGATCAGGAGGTCCCCCTCTACGCCCCCATCAACCCTTGTTTTCCAATTCCGGGGATGCTTAACTAAATCCTAGCCGATCAGATGCAATTATTATTTTATGAGTTGTTATTATAATATGATAACAAATATATATATCACATAATTCTTTTTCAGAATTGCTGACCTAATTTTGAGTATGCAGTTTTATAGCCCATTCAATGTTATTGTAATAATGTGCAAGTTTTAAATCGGTAGAAATGACCCTTGATTTTTGGCTATGTTTTTACTAATGTCGTTGCTCCGCTCATTCCACATGGAAGATATTCCGTAAGAACGTCAGTAAAAAAATTGTTAAAAATCAACTGTGCTTTTTTGTCATTTAAAACTAGTACTTCTCTATACTAAATTGAATGGGCTACAAAACTGCATACTCAAAAAATTAAAAAACAAATTATTTCAAGTTTTAGTATTATTTCATCTGAAAGCATGATTCGAAACTTATATTTGTACATACTTACATATGCACGTTCATGTTGATTAAATAGTACGAGTATATGTCCATATACATATAAGTATATGTATAAAAAGTACGATTAATAATAAAAATCTATGCCCATACATATAATTTCATTCGAAAGCTTTTAAACCAAAAGAATTGCATGTATATGTACATATCTATGCATTCACTAACATACACATGAACGTACATACGTGATATGCAATAATATTAAGTACTTTAATGCAAGAAGTCGTAAACCATGATTCGAAACTAATAATTGTACCTAGGCATGTTCATAAGAATAAACATTTTTAAGGAAATCTAACATAAAGAGAAAGCAACAGCAGCAGGAACTGCTATAAAGGAATGTTGATATTTCGATAGTGTTACTTTTTTGATAAGGATATAAAAACAAAGCAAAAACAAATGTAAAAATATAAGAGAAAAGCAATTACAAAATTCTCAGAGCGATGACAACTGGTACCTAGTTAATGAACTGCCCCGGTGAACTTGGATATTGATCTTATGTTCTCTATGGTGTTTTAATGTACAATTGATACCTATATACACTTATGGCTATATCTCGAAAATGATTTATCCATTTTTCATTCAAATTTCATATTTGGATTCAGCATAAAATTTGATTGAAATTGACATGTATAATGGCCAGATTATTTTTTTGTCTATTTTTGTACATTTAAGTTTTTTTAAAACCCAACCTGGTCACATACAAATTAAATCCGGGACCTCCAAATTAATTTTAGACCCATGTCGTAGAATAAATGTTTATGGAAAATATTACGAGGAATCGTAATTTTGACGGCGAGGTACATACCCTGTCGGAAAAGTTAGAATCATAAAAATGTATATGAAAATTTAATGCAAAATAACATTTTATTTAAAAGAAATCATACATGTACATAAAATCCATTGTAAAATTATTCCATCCGATATGTACATACATACATACATGTACATATGTAGTTATCAATTTATATCAATCAATCAATCAATTATATCAATTTATACCAATTATAAAACAAATATTCAGAATTTTACAAGTGGGGCCCAAAATTAAAAGTATTAGTATCTCGTTTAAAAAAAAACCCAAAAAATCGCTATAAAAAAAATACCACTAACTTTGGCAAACGAATATGATATTTGTTATTATAAAACAATACCAAATCGATAAAGTAATGCCACTTTAATGGTGGAATCGAACATCGCGTTTTCATTTATGAAGCTAAACATTGCATCGAACCGTTCACGAATGTTCATTTCGGTTGTTCGCATTCATACTCGTATATGAATGTAAGGTTTGCATCAAACAGTAAATTCATAAATTTATGCTCGTGAACGTTTTTATGTCAATATTTGCGAACCCTGGTTGAAGCAACGTAGGTCAGTAAAATATATGTAAATAAAAAAAATATAATAAATAGGATACTAATTCGAAATAAACAAACGCTTCTGCAATGGGCGGTGACGATTGAACACAACACGACAGTTTTACTACAGATCAAGATGATAACAAACCGCCTCCTGACGAAATTCTTGACGGTAGTACCGGGAAGGGAACGGCACATGACGGTTGGAGGTTTAGTGATGGTTAAAGTCCCACACTGACGTAGTGCAGGCTTTTGATGCTTTCTCTTTGTACGTATATACATATGTGCATATATTAAATATCCTGGTTAAATATCGTGGGTTTAATGTTTGTTTTTGTTGCTTAACATGATCCTTTCCCGAGTTGAAAAATGTACGATTTATCCAGCTACACAACTCAAATACAGACACAGAAGAATCATCTCATAATTTTTTTAGATTTCTAGATATGATTTTCGCTAAAATGTTTGTGTAAATATTTTATATACAATTTTCAATGTCTTCTATCGTAATTTCATACGAAAAGCGAAATGTGAACCAACACTAATTCCTTATAAGCAAGTTCGGCAAAAACTCTGAAAAGGGAAAAGTGATTTTTTTTACAAATTATGTAGGGTGTTACGTGTATCGGAGATGTTCTTCGAGTTCTATAGAATTTCTTAACAAACTCGTAATTTTCCGAATTTCCCCGAAACACGAATTTTGATTTTTTAAGAATTTTTAAAGATTCCCTTATATACATATGCACCATAGATAATTTTGTCGTACTTACATGTGCATACATAATATTTACATATAAATATATGTACATACATAAGTGAATGTTATTGAATAACTCTTTTGACTCATTTCAATGTGGAAATATATTGTAGCGACGCAGAAATCGGAGAATGCTGTTGACGACATCATGCTTTTCAGTACATCAATGGCTTTGTGTAAAGATCCCACAGGTATTTTCGTTCTGAAATGCTGGCGTTTGACAGAAATCTGCACAATTTCCATTGGGCTGAATGACAAAAATTGAAAACTGCACTGCACAACATCAAAGGCAATCAACGTCAGTTGCAGGCATTGACTCAATTGCTAGACCGCATAAACTCATTTACGCAAAACACTCACACTAAACAATAGCAGCCCTGCAGCAAAATCTGGGATCCTTTCCTAAAGAGACTAACACCGTTTCACCGAGATGATTTTGTTTTAGCAAAGTGGATTTCACTTGACACTTGAAATAATTATCACTATCTAAAGACTGTTTACTCGTTAACAAGTACGTAGCTCTAGGCTTTCTATTTGACTGTTCATATTGGTATGTACATATGTGTGTACATGTTATAGCTAGCTTAATATTCACCCTTATCGTGAGTTTCGCCCTAAACAAAATTCACCCGAAATTTGTTCATTCGCCCGGATTGAATCAGCCTATTGTGAGTTTCACCCGGAATAAATTTCGCTTCGAAAATTCGAACATGGAAATTACAACTCTGAAATGTGTTTACTTGAAGTGTAAAATTATCAAATAATTCAAATTCAATAATAATTTGACAAAATTTATCAATTTCACAGATCTTTGAAATATAACAGTCATTAAAGAAGTATTTATTAGATCTGTGCTAACCTCTTCAATACCACCAGCACGACTACAATTTGCTATTCCGCCAGTGGAGGAAGTGTGCATGCGATTTTTCGCTGAAGGTGGATACTAAAAAGGTGTAGTTAACAGATTTGTCTTTTAGTCAGATTATGCTGGAAGACATACCGCTTTTGCCCAGTCCAAGTTTATTTTGCATAAACAAATTTAATTTCTGCGCACATTTAAATATAAATTGTTTACCCGTTTCCATTTGGACTAATTTTTCATTGCAGGCCCCAAACTATGCAGCTTCTTCCTTAGCTGTGTTCATAACTCAGCTACATTTTCCTTGTTTTCTTTGACTAATCCTCTTGCAATATCGGGATTTTCCTGCATTCTACCTAATATTATCCCTCTTTGAACTTTGTTTACTGTTTTGTATAAAAATTTTAATTAAGTTACTTACATTTTGAATCCGCGAAAAAAAAGTGAACAAATTCAACTTCATCTTCCTTCATCTATTTCCGCCCGAAATAAGTGTTGCCGATAAGCGGAAAATTTCCGCCCGAAATCTATAATATGCGAACAGTGAAAAGTGAACTAGGTCTCGGGCGAAAACGAAACTCACAAAGGGGTGATTGTCTCCGTATGAACTAGTCCAAGTCGCCTGGAGATTGGAAATTCGATAATGGATTTTTGTCTGTACCTGTGAATATTGGTTTCGCGAGTATTTTAAATAAGCGTATGTATGTATGTATGTACATATGGGCATATCGTAATCAAAGCAGGAGTCAGCAGCATATGCACTCGTACATACATTTATCAATTTATTCACTTGTTCACGAATATATGTTTACTTACGAGCATATGTATGTACGTACGTGCATTTAGGTACATACAGACATACATAGATTTCTTTTCACAGATTAGCTTTCTCAAATTCTTAAAATGCCATCATATACTAATTTATGTAGTAAAAATAAATTAAATTGCTTTAAGGCAGATTCTACACAAAGTCAAGCCTCCTCTGTCAGCAACTGCGGCTGTGCAGATGAAACGAAATAAATAAAAACAAGGATATTATAAATCTTGCAAGCTCAATGATATATGTGACTGTGTCATTAAAATTAACGAAAACTTACGCCGTATCAATGAATGGGCCTACGAAAACGCACTGACTCTTAATCCCAAGAAGTCCCAAGTTCTTATTGGGATAGCCATATTAATGTAGTGGTAGGTAAGCTATATGGTATGCTTCGCGCACTTTGGACCACACAACACTTTACCCCTCAACGAATTCGTATCTTAATTGTTAAAACTTATCTTATGCCCTCACTATTATTTGGTTGTGAAATTTTTGTTAATTGTGGTTATATGTGCAAAAACAAGCTTAATGTTTTGTTTAACAATATTACCCGTTATGCGTTTGGAATAAAGACAAGAGACCACGTTTCTCATCTTGCTGAGTCTATATATTCCATGTCCCTGGATAAGCTATTTCAATATAGATCCCTCTTACTTTTGCATAAAATCTACTACTCGAAAGTACCTGGGTACCTTGCCCTCAGAATAACTGCCACGAAGTCTATGAGAAATACTAAGCTCCTCGCTGTTAAATACAGAACAATGGTGTCGGAGAGGCAGTTCCTGGTGCACGTGACTCGTCTTTGGAATTCTCTTCCCCAAAGCTTGATATCTTAAAGTAACATTAGCACATTTAGACGCGAGCTTCAGAGATATATTAGTATTAGTTAAGATAATAATAATACATAAGCAATTTTTAATGTTATACTTTATTATTTTCCTTCAGTCATATTCGTAGTTTTAAGTTTATATGCAGATATTCTAATTCTATTATTTTTATAAATAAATAAATAAATATACATATCCGTTGTGACTAGCACTAATAATTATAAGGTTTACCCTTGTTGTGTTAGGATTGAATTAATAATAACAAATAAATAAAATAAATAAATATCCATAACTAATCGGATTTTGTTTAAAGCTACAATTTTCAAATTATTACTAAACAATCTACACCTTTTCCGACAGTATTTCAGAAAAACTCAAATGTATTTCAGAAAAGATCAATTGTATTTCAGAAAAACGCAAATGTATTTTAGAAAAACACAAATGTATTAATTTCGTCTTTTTTGAAATACATTTGTGCTTTTCTGAAATACATTTGGCCTCTTCTGAAATACATTTGCGTTTTTCTGAAATACTGTTGGAAAAGGTGTAGTCCCCTTCAAAATTCTGCTTGAAACATTTTTTATAGGAATCTTTGGAGATTTCTGAGGACTTCAAGGTGAAAGAAGAAAATATATCTGGCATTTTTAGTTAAATCCAGTTAAGGCTGTGTGGTAATGTGCGTTGTCATTGTAGGTTTTCTGTCTGCCGCAAATCGAAGCTTTTTTTCGTCGTAGCGCTTGACAAGACTAAATTTCTTCACACATAATCAGCTTCTACAAAGAACTATGTAGCTTAAGCAACATCTGAGACTAACAGCCGGTTTCACGAAATTTTTTCATTGAAAATTAAGTTCCATTTAATTTTATTTTTGATTTTTAATTAACTTTTTACTTAAGTTTTCTGCGTTTCACCATTATTCAGATTTGGCAACCCAAAAATGACAAGGCAGGGATGTTAGTAAGAATAACAGCTGATTTATGTAAACAAATAAATTGTGGTGATTAGCAAAAATGGAAAGTGCAGCTCGAAGCAAAAAATTTTCCACTACAGATATTTCTACTTTGCTAAGCCTAGTGCAGCAAAATGCAAGTGTTTTAGAGTGTAAGGCCACAGGGAAAGTGCGTTCCGATCAAAAGGACAAAATGTGGGATGGCATAGCGGAGAGTTTCAACTCGGTTTGCTCCGGAACACCGCGGTCAAAAAAAATCTGCAAACAAAATATTTCAACTACTCAGGAGCCCCGATATCTCAATGACCGACTAAAATTTTCCAAATCCTCGCGCTCGCTCAACCTAGTTCCAATGAAATATAGTAGTTTGGTATCTGAACGTCAATACCTTGTGTTCTCTGTCCGTCTTTGGAATGCTTTACCACTAAAAATGAGAAGCATTAAAGGGAATCTGCACTTTAGACATGAATTGCAGCGCTACCTTGCCGAACATTGCTGAACGTACTCAAGACATTTATTCTTGTCTCCTCTTATTTTTCTCTCAACTTATTTTCCATTCTTATACATATATTTCTTCACCACTACAATTTAATTATAGCTAACTATTACTATAAGTTCAATTTGTTACGTTAAGTTTTACATGTTACTTTAAGTTTTACATGTTACTTTAAGTATTAACATATTTAATTAAGTATCAATATACTACTTTAAGTTAAAGATGTGTGGTATAGTTTTAAGGTCAAACATTGTAAAATAACTTATGGTTGTGTGTTTGACTTAAATAAAAATAAAAATAAATAAATAAACCTGAAAGCAGATATGAAAAAGCGATCTGCAGACCAGAAAAAATATGCGTATGGAACGGGCGGAGGTCCATACAAAAAGCCAGCTGACTCCGACATTGATAAACTGTTAAAAGAAATATTGCCGGAAAAACAAGTGCGCGGAATGGACTTCAAATATGACAACGACTGCATACCTTCAGAAAAAATTTTCAGGATTTGGATTATTCAGGTAGTTACGCATTGCAAATATTTATTATGTTTAATACATATTTACAAATGGGTATGTCTGTTAGATTTTTTAACAGTTGGAATTGATCCCCAGCAGCGAAATCTACCAAACAAGGAAGTTATGGAAAGTGAAATGATAGAAGAAGAAAATGGTTCGTTTATTTTTATTACGAGCAAGTCCTTAATTAATATCACAAACTGCCGGAATGAAAATTAATAAACGATTGTAAATATTTTTATTCGCAGATAATGTATCTAATGATATCGACTTACGTGAACAGTCAACAAGCAAAAGATTTCGTACTTCCAGCCCAAAACATACAACTGAAAAAGAAGTTACTATCCAATGATTTTACAATTTTAAAATTCTAAACAACTTGTTTCTTTGCAGATTTTGAGCCTTGGGAGCACTACACATCAATGCAATTGAAAACGCCAAAAAACAGAAAGCTGTTCGCTGAAAGTGTTAATAAAAAACACACAAGTTGGGCTAAGCTAGCAGATACAAAATCAAAATGGACGGAAAGGAAACTAAAACAAGAGGTTGAATTTGCGAAAATCGAACACACGTTACGTGTAAAGCATATAAAAGAAGCACACGAACTACAGCAACAACAAGCTATTGAGAAGCATGCCCTTGAAATGCGAATACTTGAGGATCAACTAAAAAAAAAGTAAAAATGCTTACTTTCGTACAAAGTTTAAAGGTTTCATTTACATATCTGTGGTCACAAGCTATAACCGCCCAAGTCCTATGCTTTAACACAGGACTTAGGCGATTATCGCTTGTGACCACAGATATATGGTTTTTGTTTTGTATATGTATGTACATACACATACGTTAGTACAAATTTTGAAATGTGAATTTATATAGTTTTTGTTTATGTATTTTTGTACATATGTATATGTAAATGTGCCTTATCAGTATTAACATAAATACTACAATGTGTTCCTGAATTTTAAAATAAAAGAATATAAGTATAAAGATGTTAATTTTGTTTAATAATTAGAAGTTTACAAACTTTCAAAATAGTTTTGTATTATATGATTTCTATATAATTTGTCATTTCGACCTGAAGCTGAGAATAACATAACTTTTAATTGGAAGTACTTTCTTGTATACTTACTTCTTAGTTTTGTGCTGGATTTTGTTCCTAATCAGTTCGAGTATCATCCAAGCAGACTGTTTAGTCAAACAAAATCTATTCCGAAAGTCAACGTCATCATAACATGTAAAACAATTTTTTCTTTCCCTCATTATACGAGAGCGGCGATTTATAAATATATTTACTAAAACCTCGCACTCTATATCACTTTCGTCGTCAGATTCCATTTTTTACAATATATTTATCTTCTGCTACTTGCAAATCAGCTGATAGGAAAACGTAAACATAGTTGCATATGACAGTATTTAATTAATATTTAAATGGCAAAGGGTGACCATTTAAATACGAATTAAGTCAAATGGTGAAACTGAAATAAATTATTTTTCATTTAAATCAGTTTCGTGAAACCGGCTGTAAGTATGGTCGAATCTCATTAGCGGGATATTTTAACCTCGTGGGCCTAAGAAGGGGCTATTCAAGCTGCTCAATATCAAAACTGAGCACAAAATCAGCAGAAATGTCTTTGGCTCTGTTGTCGATATTACATTGGTAAACAGCAATTTTTTTCGGTCAGCCTTCTTGGAAATATACAATTGCTTGCTCATAGCACTTAACAGAGTTTAGTGAATACTGTATTTCGTATTTTATCGCTGGATTTCAGGTCGATTGCATATATACTGACTTCTCTGAAGCGTTCGACACAGTTTCTCACTCGATTTTGGAAAACAAATCTTTTAGGATTTCACTATGTATTTCTTAATTGGCTAAATATGTGAATTATGCTGAAATCACGCCTCTTATTGAATATAAAAAAGTGCTGTAACACGCAAAAATGTAAAGCTCCTTACCTATGCGTTCGATCTCTGACTCTGGCGTGTTAGAATCTGCAGTTCGAATTTAAATTTTAATAGTCATATTAGTTATATTATTATCAAAGCATATTTGGTTTAGGGATTTATCAGGCGTAACTGTATTAAGCTCTCGTACCATTATACACTCATATATTTGTACGTTCGAACTAAAAATATATATATATATATAATTTTGGCGAGCTTCTCCTACCATTTGTGGTGTGCGTCTTTATACTATACCACAAATGGAGGGACCTACAGTTTTGTGCCGACTCCGAACGGCAGATGTATTTAATGAGAAGCTTTTTCATGGCAGAAATATCCTCGGAGGTTTGCCATTGCCTGCCGAGGGGTGACCGCTATTAGAAAAAACTTTTTCTATTATAAAGATTTTGCTTGCCCTGACTGAGATTCGAATCTCGAACTCACCGGAATATCAAGTTATACCACGCACCGCTACCAACTCGACCACAGCGGCCACTAGGAATATGGCGCTATAATTTGGAGGCTGCACCATAGTTCCGCTATACATAGAATTAAACGAGTTCCAAAAGTTTTTCTTAGGCGTTTACTTTTAAAAAGCAAGTTTAAATAGCGGCAAATCGGCAGCTATATTTTAAGGTTGGTTTGTTTAAGGAAAACTACGTCAAAAACTTAAAAATGTATCCAACTGAATACATCTCCAAAAAACAGTATCACGTCATTTATTACTTCTTCAACAAGTTTCTTCAGTACATACTTATGTACATATAAGATGTTTTCACTTGGAAACTCGACTCTATGTGAAAAGCTTAACATTTATTCAAGTAAAATAAAAGCAATTCCGAAAGAATATAATAAAGTGTATCTTAATATGAAATAAATATTATACTTAAATACATAAGGAGCAATAAAAAATAACATAAATAATTCAGTACGTATTTTTGGTTATTTTAATAAACCTGAAAAATCGTATGTACCAATAAACGTTATTTCTTAGTAGAAATATAATTAGGGAGTTAACAAGCACTGTCGTATCTCGTATTTCGTCGTATCGCTTATTATAATAAACTAGTTTAAACTTGTTGTTATTGTTTCACATGTTAAATTTTTGTATTCCAACACAACTCTGAAAGGTATGTTTAGTGCGTTATTTGAGCATGTTATTCTATCAGCTGTTTGTGTTTTTCATCAGTTTTTTTTATTATTTGTGCAAAAGCGGCTTTGTAAACAATTGAAGAAGATCTATTAAAAAACAAAATATAATTACATATAAATGACGAAGTAGGAGATTTTAAATAATATAATGCACATGTGAATTATTAAATAACCATTTAATTTAGAGCACACCCAAGCGTTTCCGTCTTGTTTGCTCTTCTTTTTCTCAGTTATGCTTCGATACAACATACAATAGTGAGCGAAATAACACGGTGCGTTCACAAGCTCCTCTGTTAATTAATTAACGCACTAAAGAAATATGACCAATAACGCGCTTGTGAACTCCCTAATTATATTGTTATAATAAGAATATATACAGGTGTATTTTTTTTTGCTGGAAAAAATTGCAAAGAATCGTTTCTTATTTTGTGTTAAAAATTTATCAAACATATACATTGGAATTTATTTCGACGCGCCAAGTCGAAAGGGTTGCTCAGTTTAATATGAAGCAATGTAGCCAACTTTTGGGTAAAGCGGAAGTTTTGAGTGACAAGATGTCATTTATTTTTTAAAAAAGTTAATAATAATTGTGAATCATAACTAATTCTAAATATATGTTATAGAAATATAGACTTCAATTCATATGAAAATGTATCGAAATTTGTAGTGAGCCAAATAAGAAGTATCCCGCAACATTTAAGGCTAAAATCAACAATTGAAGCATGTTCGCGAATAACGTTGTAAACGACAATTTTTTCAAAACGGTTTTTTTTGCATTTTACAATTACTTTCTTCTGTCTGTAAAAAAAAATTTGAGCAAATTACTGCAGGCATTCCCACTCAAAATGCTCTCTAATGCAAGCAGTCAGTGGAAGAACGTTACATGTTATTTATGTTATCTGGGCAAAATGTCAAGAAATGAATATGCATGTGTTCTTAATAAGACAAACAGAGGGTCAAAAAGGAAAATAAATATAGAAAATTGGAAAGACCTAAACAATAAAAGATTAAGAAATAGTGGGCAATCATATGTGAATAGAAAAAATAAAGTAGTGCCGGCTAAAAACGCGCCTGAACAGGTAAAGTGGAAAAACGTTTTAAGTTCAAGATTTTCTACTATATATTTGAGCTGTGTTTTATACATAGGTTTGTGGCTGCAGATGCAATTTTCAGTGTGATAAGTTTAATTTATTACATATAAAAGAGCTATTTGATAGTTTTTATAAAAAAAACTACACGATGAAAGTTCATTTTTAAGTTGCTACATTGAATTGAGTGAACCTCAAAGACGAAGAGTTAATGAGGGAACTTCTAGGCGAAACACCACAATCTGCTATTTTTTGTTGTCTTCTTACGGTCAAAGAGAAAGAGTGTGTAAAAATATTTTTTGTCACACATTCCAGGTAAATAAGTATTGAGTGTTTTTATTTATTTATTTAATACCTACTTCTTTTTATTCAGATAACGCAACGCAGAGTACAAATTTTGGTTGAAAAATTAAAATTTGGAAAACTTGTTACTGATCAGCGTGGTAAACATGAAAATCGTCTACACAAAATCGTTGAAGCGGAGAAAATGTGTGTTATGGAACACATAGCAAGCTTTCCTAGCCAAGAAAGCCACTATAGTCGTTCTACATCAGAGAAAAATTGTTTAAGCCCTGATTTAAGTATTAAAAAAATGCATATCTTATACAATGTTAAATACCCTGATACTGCAATTTCTTATGACACATACAAGCATATTTTTCATACGGAATATAAGCTACGATTTGGTCACCCGAGAAGTGATACGTGTAAGGTTTGCGATAAGTATTTTATTGAAATGGTTGCTGCCGCGAATACAGAACGATTCGAAAGTATACAAAACTTAGCTGCAGCTCATCACGAGAAGGCAGAAAAAGCTTACTTACAGCTTAGAAATGATACCAACACCGCCAAAAATTCACACAGTACTGTTGTCATTTGTGTCGACAAGCAGCAAGTGATTTTTACACCAAACCTGACACACTCCGATGTCTTTTATCAGCGGCAGTATTCAAATTATAACTTTGCTATTCATAATATGTCAGACAATGCAGTGCATATGTATACATGGCATGAAACAGTTGCAAAAAGAGGATCTGCAGAAATCGCATCGTGTATTTTGAAACACATTTCCTCAAAATATAGTATTTTAGAAAATGATGGAGTTAGAAAATTGATAATATGGTCAGATAGGTGCGTTGGGCAGAACAACAACTAGACAATAATCGCTTTGTGCCACAGTCTCTTAACAAAATACTTTTCTGAAGTAAATCAAAAATTTTTAACATCGGGACACAGTTTTCTCCCCTGTGATCGCGATTGTGCGCTAATTGAAAAACAAAAAAGACAGCTCAATTATATACCCCAGAAGATGTGTGCCATATGATTGAGTCAGTAAGAACTTCGAATCCATTTTATGTACATCAAATGGTTTTAGATGAATTTAAAAACTTTGAGTTTCTAAACAAAAATTTAACTAGAAATTCTATGTGCAAAATTACGGATGCTCGATGGCTTCAATTTTCAAGAGATGATCCAAACACCCTTAGAATGCGCAAAAATCATAGCATTACTGAATCCTGGTCATGCTACACTATTCGACCAAAAAAAATTTATCTAATAACACTTTACCGGTGCTTAGAAATGGTCCAATTGAATTAAGCTCTGAGAAAAAAAGGATCTTCTTGCAATGGCGTCCTATTTGCCAGAAAATTATGCAGAGTTTTATAAGAACTTGCAATAAATAAATTTATCACACATAAGACTTTAAATACATTTCGTAGTTCCTTATGTAAAAATTAAATATCATTCACTTATGTATATTTGTAGGAAGAGAAAAAAGTTACGTCTTGTTGGTTAAAAAGAAAAAACTAATGGCTTTGTTAACTTTTTTGTTGAAATAAAACTTGATTCCTTTTGAAAATATTAAAACTTTCTTTATCTTCGCAAAATGCTTATGGAAAAACGTTTTAAACGCCATTGCACTATAAGTTATGCGTAGTGGAAGAACGTGTTAACATCCATTTTATTTTGGATATAAAACGTTTTTCCATTTTGAAAATCTTATGAACGTTTTTGTAGTTGTGTTTTGAGTTTATATATATTTTTTTTTAGAGAATAAGGTGAGAAATGTTGTTTTTCACTTAAATATAAAAAAAAATTAATAAAAAATGCAGTCTACCACATGTTAACTATTTTTTTCGTTTCCTCAACTATTTGAAATTTTCGTTTACAACGTTATTCGCGAACATGCTTTAATTGTATCAAAACGAGAAAAGAAGTCTCCGAAATAGCGGTATTAACTTCTATGACTAAAACTGTTGCTGTTTCCAAATAAAATCTTTCATAAACAGGGCTCGTGCTCATCATCAATTATTGTTGACCATATTTTATAAATTAGTTTTTTTATATCTAATTAGAAACATGTTAAATTTAATTAAAACAAACTTCATTTAACATTTTATTTTTACCAACAAATCTTTTTTCGGATTTCATTCACAGTAACATGTAACGCTTGCATACAAACGCAATTGTACTCTCTCGTGAGAGTTTAATTAAACAATTCTATTGATTTTTGAAAAAATAAATTTTTCTTTATTTATTAACTTAAAGCAGTACAAATGTTTTCATATGCAGCAGTGAAGATACTCCAGTTGAAAAACTTTGCCCTTTTTGATCAACAAAACCACATTTCAAACCATCAAGTCAACTCATTAAATCACCGATTTTAAGTTTACATAGTAAAAATTGGCCGAGTTAGAATGTGTTCGGTTTTTGTCACAATTCGTAAAATTATTTAAAAATTGAACTTTCCCTGACAGGAAGTGCCACAAAAACACTAGACCGTCCCTGCTCTCAAGAAAGAAAAAAGTTTTCCGCTAATCGTTCTATCTTAAGTAATTTTAAAAATCATTTAAAAAAAAATTCTGCCCACCTATGGATTGCTCTATAACATTTTACTTTATATATATTTTCTGATCTTATACTTTGATACTCAAGTACTCCACTCTGGTCCTTACCAAACAGATCTCAGTTAACAGCAACCTAACGTACCACCCTTATGACAGTAACTTGAAGGTTGCCAAAATAATTTACCTTTTGAAGAAAAAGGTTTACGTAGCGATTTCCAAATGGACTTTCTAGTTTTTACAACGATTTGTCCAACACTTGTTTCGGCTCTTTGGAAATATAAACTGAAAGCAGTAATCGTGAAATTATAAGTCAAGTACTTGTCGTAAATAAAGTTTTTAAATAAAGTTACAAATATTCCACACATATTTTTATTTTACGTATGTATGTATGTATGTACATATGTACAAGAAAATTCATTCTTTACATTTTCAACAACGGAAAAATATTACCTAGACAGGATTATGAAGTTTGTGTTGCCTACATGTTACACAGTCAAGTTTTCATTAAATTTTTTTTTAATTTCTTTTGGCGGATATATGTAGGATAAGATGCCGCTGTATTGAAAATTTAAAGAATACTGGGATCATAGGTTGGCCTAGAATTTCCAGCACTATCCTGCAGCCTTATTTATGCTTGCATGATCACAACATGCGTAATAACGGAATTGTCTGAGGTCGCCTTGTATTTTTAACAATAAGACGTCGCATCGTGTGGGGGATCTTCGAGGTCAAGGCCGCTGCCACGAAGTGCCGTTCACGAGACGAGCCCTTTACGAAGAGTTAGCCTCTTTGTATTTGCAGACGATATGCTGGACAGTATGTAGCCGGGGATTAAGTTGAGCTGGAAAGCATTTAATGCTCTTTTAATTTTTCGAAACAAACAGTGACAGGTTCGCTTACCTTTACGAAACCACACCACCCACACAGAACACTTTGCAGCGCAATTTTTTCAGCTGTCCAAATGAAAACCGTGATTCAAATTGCAGCAAACATTTGCTCACACTCATGTACCCACATGTTAATAAGAACACACAAACGCTCGCAGCTTCGACTCTTGGAATGTTGCCACGTAAGCGCGCTGAGTAAACAACTTCTTTATCGTCACGAAACACACCGCAGCCGATAATGCGGCCAGTAGACATTGTGGCAACAAATAATCAGCTCAGCTACACAATTGGAAAAGCAAAATATCCATGCATAAAAGGGGCGCGAAGGCAATGTCGAAGTTAAACGGCAGCGAAGTGGCCGCACACACAAACGTTTACCAAAACCTTTTATAGTACATACAAATTTATGTATATACAAGTACATGTTATACATATTTATAAACATGTACCTACATTTGTACATTAGGGTTCACTGATTCGGTTGATTAAGCTTAAAATCGACGAAAAAGCTCTCGGTCTCCTTTAAGGAGACGATCTGCAGCAATTAAAATGCCATGCATGTGAGGAAATTAGGCATGTAAATCCTGGGATAAAGAAATCCCGTGATCCCGGCCTTTTTTAACTCCCGAATATCCCGGGTTCGGCCTATCCAAATCTCGGATTTGTAGAAAACAGTGAATTTAATAGCAATTTATTTTTTTAATTTTGTATCATTCTTAAAAATTCCCCTTTCAAGGGCAAAACAAAACCTTTTGAGAGTTCACAGTCGACAAATAACACATCTTGTTAACTCCCTTAAGGCTTTTTTGTTCTTGCCATTATAAATAAGCTGGAGAATATTCCACTCGAGTAGAAAATGAGCCTCACTATGAAAGCGATGCTAATAGAACTAACGACGAGGTGCCTGAAGTGGATAAGGCAGAAAGTCTCAAAGATAAATTGCATCACGTTTTAACAAGCAGCTCGAAAGTGTCCAATAATTATTATAATCGATTTTATTATTATTATCGATTATAATCGAAAAGCATAGAATTTATCAGAAGGCTTGGTAAAAGAAATTGATAGTTATTGTAATGAGGCGATAAAGGCTCTGTCCTACAGAGAGCATTTAACTTATTGTCGACAATCCAACCAACAAGTGTTGAGGCGCATCAGTGCTTTTCCACTGCAGATTTTAAATGCAACAAATTTTGGTCCAGGTTTAAGGATAACGTACTTAAGGCTTTTATTTCTATGAGATTGCATTTTGATTAAAATAAGGAATAATTCTGGTTCGCTCAAAATGGAATAGGTGATGTATTTAATTTTTACTTTTTTTACTGAAGGGTAATACTATATGTATGTATATAAATATTTAATATTGGTCTCAAACAGTGATTAAAAATAATTTTACTTTATGTAGGTACATTTGCTTCTGTACCAAATATGTATATTTGTACTTGAAGTATACGTTATTTTGTATGTGTGTCAAAGTTTAAGTTTATTTCCTTTTTTTCTTGAAAAGACAATAAATACATACATGATTTACAACTAATCGTTATATTTATGTTATTTTGTATACTTCAATAATACAACGATTACAGACGTGTTAAATTTTTTGGCAAATTAAAAATTACGAATCGAAACTTCGTGAATTTCGGGATCCCGGGATTGTACCGTCACTCCTCAAAGCCGTATACGTTTTGCGGGGATCCCAAATTTTGACATGGCTTCATACAAACAGCTTCAGTGAGTGCTATCAAAAGCGGCTTTAAAGTCCACAAAAGAAGGTTGTGTGTGTCCCTTTCCTTATCTAGGGTCGTTTTCAGGATTTGGAGTGCCATTAATACTCAATGGTGGATTTACCAAACTTGAAACCACACTGACAAAGGCTGATCAGTTATATAGGAACTCACATACATACATACATGTGATATTAAGAAGGTTTAAGGTGGCTTAAGTAAAGTCCACAGATGTGTTAACTTTTGACATTCAGACAACTGGTCTTCGCCACCGACTTTGAACAGTTCAGCCGGTGTACCCTCTGCTCCGGGCGCTGCTTATGATGAAGATGCTTAAAAAAATAATGAAAATTCGTTATTTTTTATTGTTTTTTCCTCACTTAGATTTCGGTGCGTTCACGAAGCAAATCACATTTTAATGAGAGTTACAGCTTTTTCACACAATTTTTTATAGAGATATCTAGTAAATTCAGTTGCAGCTATTTGCAATTTACCTTCCCGAAATCAATATGCAAGGCATTAACAACAAAAGCAGGGATACAAAAGACAATACCCTACTCTTGATGTATATTTAATGTTGTTAACATGTAAGTATTTTGCTTCGAGTGCACCCGATATTGAAAAATTTTCCTGTAATAAAAAAATTAAAAAATTTCACAACGAACATTTCGGGCATGACTGCATTATACATTGCTGATAATGGTTATGTGTTCTTCTCGCTGGGAAAGCAAACCATGTAAGCCTTTTTCATCCTATGATATTCGACTTTCTTTAATGATTGCTGTCTCAATGCGCTGGCATGTGTACACTTTACACTTCATATCACTTTCTTGCAATTTTTTCAAATTTTGCAAAAATTCTATTCTCGAATGGAAGAGATTTCTTTAAGTTATTTTCCTTTATTGAATCGCCAATTATTTTTACTTTATCCCCCAAAAAAAAGTCGTTCCCGAGATGAAGGCATTTTTTAAAAAACTATGCGATATTCTCACATCGTAAATATTTATCTCTTAACTGAAATTTTGAGCAATCAAACGGAAATAAATTTAATACTACGAAAATAGGTCGATTACAGTTTAACTACAAGAACTAACTGATATTTAACTGCCCGTGCATTATTTTTTGTTGTTATATAACCAAAACCAAATTTAAAACGCAAAGCATTCGTAATATCGAGCTCTTGAAATTTTCGAAATATAGAGTCATCAATGTATTGAAAAATAGTGTTCGCTTAATCGAGCATTCGTTATACTGGAGGACCACTGTTTTAAATACATAAATCAATAGTCCAGTGTTTCATGGGCCGTGCATTTACGAGTACGTACATTCAGTTAAGGCCTTCTTTCCGTTAGGAGCACCCTACTTTGTCACATATGTATATCGCAAAATGTGTTGTTACCGAAAAGTTTATACGAGCATATGTATTTACTTATATATGCACACAAAAGCATGAAGACAAATAGATGAGCAAACAGATAAACATAATGGGCAAATGTGCTACATGCATAAGTATTCACACGCACGCACTCAATCAGTGAGCTAAACGTGCCGCAAGTGCTGTCGAACGCAATGAAGGAAAGTGGTTGGGAATGACACACTACCTGTTTGTGGCACAGTGAAACATAATGTAGCATCTTTTTTGAAATATACAGCTCCCAGTTTCACATTTCAATTCCACAATGTGATTTTAAAAATTTCCTGTGAATGTGAATTAGTGTGCTCCCAATTTCACAAATTTCTTCGCATATCGGTTATCGTTGTGGAAATTCACAAACAGCTGTTGTTGAAATTTCCCTTTCGGATTCAGCTATATACGCTTTTTTTTAGGAGTCATCAGCAAAACACTTAAAAATACGCATATTTCAATGAATAACTAATACAGAAATGTCATAAATGGCTTCTACAAACATCAAAGAATATTTTAAAAATTATTCCAATCGAAAATAATTAAACATTCACACACATTTTGTCATTTACTTTTCATTTCACATACAACGAAGCATTCGGATTCAATTCACAAAAATGTACATACATATGTGAATGTGAAATTGGGAGCACCAAACATGTGATTTCAAACCGAATCCACTGGGAAATTTGTAAATATGAAACTGGGAGCACGACTGATAAAGTTTTAAGTTACTAAAGTGTGCTCTTTTTTTAAATGTGGATTTTAAGCATAAATAAAACGCATATAATTTATTGCTATGGCCAATAATTTAGCTTTATTATACAAGGTGGCGGAAAAGTAAACTTCCGATGTTTTTTGGCTGTAATTTGAAGAAAAAATGAAAAAAAATGAATTTAAAGAAAATATTCCGCGTTCTGGAGCAGTGTAGCGTAACATTGTTTATTAGGGGCCATTAGGGGTCAATCGCAAAATTTATAGCATTTTCTGATAGGAGGATTACTTTTGCGCCACCTTGTATGTAAATATAAGGGTTTGCCATTATGATTTAAAAATGATTTCAGGCAAGTAACCACCGCGCCTTTTTGCATGAATTGGGGCCGTATGTCAGCAATAACGCGTCGAATATTCTCTTCCAAAGCGTCAATCGTCTCGGGCTTATGTGCGTAGACAAGCGACTTCACATAACACCACAAAAAATAGTCCAGCGGTGTTAAATCGCACGATGTTGGAGGCCAAGCAAAAGGCCCACGACAGGAGATAATGTGTTCACCAAAAGTTTCCTTTAATAAATTGATTGTTTATTTAATTGGTAGTAGGCATGTAGCGCCGCCTTGTTGGAACCAAAGGTCGTCCACATCAACATCCTCTAACTCAGGCACGAAAAAGTCATTAATCATGGCTCTATAGCGTTCCCCATTAAGTGTAACATTCCGATTGGCTTTATTTTTGAATAAATATGGACCAATGATTTTCTCTGCCCATAGAGCACACCAACAGACTTTTTAAGGATGTAACGGAATCTGAACAATGGCTTGTTTATTATCATCACTCCAAATGCGACAATTTTGTTTATTAACGTACCCATTCAACCAAAAGTGAGCTTGATCGCAGAACAAAATTTTATTGTGAAAATATTTATCGGTGGCCATCTCGTTTTGGGCCAACTCACCATTTTGTAAGCCCGAAAATCAAGGTCCTTCCGCAAAATCTTCCATAAAGTGAATGGGCACTGCTCCAATTATTGCGCGCAATGGCGGATGGACTCATTTGGGTATTCTTCGATACTCTGCTCCAGAGCAGCAATAGCGTCTTCGGTGCTCATTGTATGAGTATCTGAGGATGGACATTATCCACTAGAGTAAACTTTGTGCGAAACCGATCCATGGTTGCTCGAATTACCGTCTCTGCTGGCGATTATGTCGACTAAATATTGGACGCAGCGCGCGAAGCGTCGTGCGGACCGAATCATCACTTTGGTAATAAATTTGCACGATTTGCAAACGTTGTTACAGAGTAAGTCCGCTCATTATGAAATGGCAAACCAAACTGAGTATAAATTAAGTAACAGCTGTGAAAAAGACCAACTCCGAAAAAAGTATTGCTTCAGTTTTATTTTCTTTATCTTTGAAACCTGCATTGAACAAATATCTAATTAAAGCCGAAAGATGTTATGCGATAAAACAATAAATTTGGCTTGACGTTCGCCTCATAATGTGGAGGTATTTTGCTTGCACTCATCAATTGAGAAAGGCGAATTCTAAATACTACGCATAGCCCATAATAGCACAGAAAAGTACTTGAGGTGCTGAAAAATTTTTTTTTGTATAAAAACTTACTTGTTTCGTATACAAAGTGTCTTATTTGGTCGATCTAAACATAGCACGCCAGTTTTTTCCGTCTAATGTTCATTGCCGTCTTTTACTGCTTGGTCCCTCCGAGACAGACGAGGTCTCTCTTTCTATGTCATCACGTCAAAGAAGAATACGTCATATGGAAAGAGTAAGTGCTCAGGCAAATGTAGCACTGATTTCTTATAAAAAAGTTGAACAATTTAAACATTTTAACCAGCCAACTTCACAGCTTATATATGTGCTTATTCAAAACAATTTTTGCTTTCCCTATAAACGCTAGGATTTGTTTTTGTATGAAGAACTCCAGTGATCCTCCATCCGGTTAAGCGCTTATTGCAACTATAAACATCAGTCATTAAGTAAACAATCCTAAAAAGGCTTTGACGGTATTACGAGTTTTCAATGATATACCGGGCAGGGCTTGTAAAAGGGCAATGAAAGAAAGTCAGTGACATAATTTTCTTGCACAAGTGCTTTAAAAAACGAACCGTCCAAAGTTCGTTTTGAAAGAGTTTCGATGGATTACACAATAAGTTAGAAAATCCTACATTTTCTTTCATTATCAATCGCGTAGAAAAAGCCATAGACTGGATCAACATAAGATTGAGACCATCCAAACGAAAAAATGTAGATTTATGATGTAAATCAAGGCTGGATTAGGACCTACAAAGCTAACGAAACATTCAGGAAAAGATGATATGTCTCAACGCAACAACGGAATGTGTCTAATCCAAATCATCTGCCTCAATCAGGCAACATTTTAAGAATACAGCTTGCTGGATTCTCATTCTCCGCCTTGTAAGCCTTGGTAAGGTAGATTTTTATCCCCAGAGATTTGAGTGAGCACCACAGTTTCAAAGCAAACTTTCTAACCAACTTGTACTTGAGTAATATAAATTTCTTTGGAATTATTTTTTAATCGGTTAAAATCTGCCTCTAGGACAATATTACCAAGCCGGATTCCCTCCGAAGTGAAGAATAATGCTCTTATAATACAAATGAGTTATAACTGAAATGCGTTTAGCTGCCGGCTTAAGTATTGCGCATGTTTTTGCGGGTTCGACTCCCGTAGAAACCAAGAAGAAAGAAGTCTGATGAGGGAATGTGGTGATTTCCGAAATAGTACTATAACTTCTACCGCTTTGAGTATTGTTGTTTTTTCCTAATAATTTTCCAATAAACCAATCGGCCTTAAAGCTCAAAAATATTTAAAATAAATAGTGAAATGCCCAAACAATAACAAATAAAATATGAAAAAAATTAAGATCCAAGAATATAATAGGGCGAATTTCAACACGGGTCAAATGGGTCATTAGGGAGAAATACTATTCTACAAATTTACAAATAAAATGCCGTTTGACAATTCATAATTCAAAGCCACCAATTGTCTAAATTTTAGCAAGTGTTCGCCAAAAAAATTGAAAAGTTGTATTTCAAGTATGCACACTGTATGGTTTAAATCTTCTGCTTGATGCCTTACGTACTTTGTTTGTGGTATTGTGGCACGTGTGAGAATGTAAAGGGTGCTGATAAGACTCCAAAGATTGAAAATCGAGATGTGTCGATTCAGCAAATGACGCGAAGTCGATTTGCTTTAGCGGGGCTTGCAACAGTTGTAGTATGCTAATGGATACACACAATCATAGTAGAAATTGGATTGACTTCATACTTCTTTCCAGACTAGTTCAAAACTAGTACAGGCTTGTCACAAGTACCGATTCACGATTACTTTTAATGAAATTAAAGTGGCTGAAGGCATCGTTTAATGA
The DNA here is from genome assembly GCA_963971545.1 of Philophylla caesio. Lineage (NCBI taxonomy): Eukaryota > Metazoa > Arthropoda > Insecta > Diptera > Tephritidae > Philophylla > Philophylla caesio. The sequence continues at coordinate 33,003,362 of OZ020606.1, read as the reverse complement.
GGAGAATGCAACGAAAGCTTTCACACCGTCAGTGTGGGATTTTGTTCGAACCAACGCGACTGACCAACAACCGAACCCTTCGGTACCACTGTTAAGTATATATTTCGTCAGGAAGTGGGGGAGCACTTGGCTTTTACGTATGTTTTAATCCATATGTTTGGTATGTGCGTGCTGCTCCAGAAAGTAATGTTTAATTTTGGTTTGCTAAATGCTAAGAAAAAGTTTTTTTCTCGCCAGGCAATGTCAAAGTTCCGAGGGTATTTTTGCCATGAAAAAGCTTCTCATTAATGCATTTGCCGTTCGTAGTCGGCACAAAACTGTAGGTCCTGTAATTGACGCACACCACAAATGGTACGAGAAGCTCGGCCAAACACTGAGCTATGTAGTGTAAGCGACAAATTATTATTATTATAAATGCTAAAATAGAATAAATCGCTACTCCAGAGCCGAAAGCTTAAGTCTGTGCTTGGTAACTTTAGCCAGAAAATTCGATTGAATAAGAAGCTCGCTCGTGGTTTGAAAGGACGAGATCCAGGGTGGCGTTTTATCCGCTTTCCTGCTACTGATACAACTGGAGAGGACATTTATAATCGGAAGGGACACTTTTGGCTTTGGGTTGGCAGACCATGAGGATGAGTTACTAAGCCGCATTGACTGCCACTTTCGCTTGCCATACTCGGATTCTAATTAGCTTTCGTACACGTACATATGTATATCCGATTACAGTTTGACAAGGGAATTTCAATGTTTTTTATGAAATACGCAAATAAGCTGGTTTCCAATCGTTGGAACTTTACACTTTCCCCATAAATTGCTCAAGCTGTTTGTTTGTTCATTTGTTTTTGTACAGCTATTTGCTTATTTCTTCGTGGTTCGATTGGTTGATATAAAACACGACAAATATAAGAATGAGAACTTGCAGCGCCATAAATGCGCAATCTGTAACATCAGCACAAGCGCATGTAGCCAAATTGCCTCAGCTTGAATTTACCACATTGCCACAGCAGTTACGCGAAATCACCTCGTACAACAAATATTTCTATCGGGCATATTTGTTCATATAAAAATAATTCTCCAAAATGTCGCACAGTAACCAAAGTTTACGCCACATGCGCCAATTGCTCCACACTCCCATTCATATATATATACATACATAGGTATGTATATATCCTGATATATATAAATACAAATCTGCCCAACTCTATCTCCTTTTTGTATGTCGCAACTTTCTGATTGTTGTTGGTGGGGTGTTCTTGTCGGTCAGGCGCGTCAGCTTATCACAATTTGCCCGCCAACATTTCCCACGCAATTTCGTGCAATTCAGCAGACCTTGTGCAGCAATGCTACAACAACTACAACGACTATAGCATTGAGAAAAGCAATAAAATCATGGAAAAACGTTGCCTTTACTGGCAATGGCACTGGCTATGGCGGTGGCAGTGGGTACCGTCGTGATTTCAATTCATCTGCTGCTTCGCCTACTTACTTTAGTATTTGCCGCATCAGCAGCAAATGTTCCTGATACTCTCCTGCTATGTTCTACCATAATTTGGTCACAGCTTGTGGGTCCAATTTACGGACGTCAGCAGGTTGCCATACCATTCAAAAATATTAAACAATTGTAAATTAAGATTGAATGATATTTATTTCTTTCATAAGATTAAATAATTGCTTTTGGCTCTGAACTTTTTTCGTTAAAATTAATTAATACAATTTGCTTTTCATCTGTTTTTTCTCAAGAAAAATAAGACTTCGTGATTTCAATATTTTCGATTAATGATAATGATAATACACATTTCAATTTTAATTTCTTTTACTCAATAATAAAATGTTTGTTTATTTTTCTGTTGGCTTAGTAAATGTTAATAATTTACAATTGTATTGAGCTCAAGGCCAGTTATATGGAAGATTTTTGTGAAAAACTCGGCTAGCGTAACACAGCATGTAGCGTATTGGATCTGCAACGCCGAGCTCACGGGTTCAAAGCCAGGAGAAGTGGTTATGAAAAATTAAATTTAGTTAATTTAATAAAAAGAAGTCTGATGAGGAAATGTGGTGATTTCCGAAATAGTACTATAACTTCTACCATTAAAAACTATTATTGTTTTTTCACAAAAATATTTCATAAAACTGGCCTTGATCTCAATAAAATTGTAAACTATCAATAATAAATTTTTATTGCGATTTTTTTCACTTAGATCACTGTACAACGAGTTGGTAGCGGTGGCTGCTGTAGCTCGGTATGCCGCTGAGAGCAGAGCTTCCCACTTCAGCCGCGGTATTCTAAATCTAAAATCATAGAAACAGTTTCTTTCTGATTTAAGTCGCCCCTGGGCAGGCAATGGCAAAGTTTTGTATTCAAGCATAGCGTGTCCACCTATGTCGAGGACTGTACACCGCCCTAGCTAAGGTAATAGGTTAAAGCACGCCGAAGACTACATATATGGAATTAGAGTTGCTAAAAATTATATATATTTAGCCTTTTTTTCCCGAGATTTGGCAAATCATGTTGAACTACATATACTCTTACCCTTATAATCTACGCCTGAGAGTTAAGCGTTATGGTGACGATTACTTGTGCGAATAAAATCGTATTAAATGAAAATATAGCGATAAAAAATAAGCAAAAAATTGTAAGTTAAACAGTTTAATTAAAAGTAAAGAAAAATAACGATAAAGGCTAATTGATAAGACTAAAAAATAAAAGACTAAAACGATTCACGAATTAAGATCTATTTAGTGGTCGCAGGGTATTCAGCAACGTGCAAGATGTTCGATGCAAAAAGCTCGAATGCATTATCTGCAATTAAGTCGTTTTGAGATGGACACAAATAACAGGTTGTCCTCTTTTTTTAAACTATAGGAACCACTTGATGATCTTCCATTTTCATGTCCTTGCCAGCCTGCTCTTAAGTCACAAGGTCAACCATCCCTAGAAAGAACCAATAATATTTGACCGACTCCGAATGTTACACAACAAATAATTAGTTGAAGTCAATCGTAAGTTCTCCCAAATTTTACAAGAAAAATTTTATAATAATTTGTGTTGCTTTTTAATAATGCTTTGTTTACGGTATAGGAATTTTCTTCCATATACATACGCCTCTAAGCGAATATTTTAATATACTTACTGTTATAAGTGTTGAGCGGTGAGGACTATTATAACTCAGATGAGTACTAAGCTTAAAAATAAAATAAGCCGCAATATCGTGTTGAAACTCGTCGCAGCTAGCAAGATTTGCTTTAAAATCATTAAGTAAAATAAAAAAAAAATGCACAAAAGGTAAATTGCTGTTGTTAATTCAAATCACTACAAGGAGACGAACCACAGACCTAGACGAAATGCTCTCATAATACAATCTGGCAACGCTCGATTACTTTCTTATTTTTGCACATATAAAAAGTAGCCCACTGCACGCTTGGTGTGTCCAACCGATGTTGCCTTTGGTGCGGCGCCGCTTCCCATTTATTGTTGCACAATTGTTGTTCGTATGGCCAAATCTCACCTAATGGCGTTTTCCATCATTTGCCGGCTGATGCTGACTTTCAGTTTGTGCTGGCGCTTGTGCTGGTGCTAAAGCTGCTGTTGTAGCACTCTGCCAGCTGTGCACAAACCAACTGATGGAGTGGGGTTTGGTGGAGTGGTGTTGGTTCGAGCACAACAGCGACTTTGTTTGCAAACTAATGCTCTTTGTGCTTGCTGCTTTGGGTTTTGCAGAGCGGCTGTTGTTGGCATTTGATGCTTTGTTATTGTTGCTGTCGTTGTTAGCACGGCTGACACAAGTTGACTTAGGCTCACACAGCCATACATACTCGTTCATATATACATATGTACAAATGAGTGGGTGTACTTGTTTTTATTCTGATTGTGCCGCGAAGTTTTGTGTCGAGCACAGCTTGCACCACCACCTTCGCATATTGAATTGGCATTGGCATATTTCCTCTGGGATGCTGATGGTCTTCGGGAGATTTGAAACAATTTATATGCGTTTGACTCAATTTTACTTTTTTTTTTGTTAATTTCCAATACTACATGCTACTTTTGTACGTTCGCTTGGGCAATACATATGTACGTATGTCGCCAAACAAGCAAACGTTCACCCAGAGATGGATTTTAGTAGTTCAAATTCACCACGAAACTTTAAAGACTTAAGTAAAAAAAAAAAGTGAAGTAGAAAAATTTAAACCAATAAAAGTGCATTCCTTTGCTTTGTTTCGATAACATGTATTTAGAGGTTGAACACTTTGACTACTTTAATAAAAATCAAGGGATATTCAATAGGTAGGCGCAGTAGAAAAATTAAAAAAAAAGTTTTAAGCAATGTGTATTTTGTTTTTGGTTTTAAAGGCTAAAATTTCAAAAATATTTTATCAACTATCTTGAATTGTTCTGAAAGTATTTTTATAATAGTCTTACATATGTATATAATACTTATATGTATGTATGTATATTGGCTATAGCCCACCTGCGCAATGTGTACGAATTCAGCAATCAGGGAGATATGTAGCTTTAATACGAGTACAAATGTACGTTGTGCGCATGCGCAGGTTTTACATGGATTAGTATCTGTGAATACGAGTATTTGTGAAAAACAAAAACAATCAGGTTTGACATACATACTCGTATATGCAGGAGCACGTAGAAATTATTTTGAAGAGGAATCTTTTACTCTATAAAATCAATTATTTTTAATTTATTTGTAAACAAATCTAAAAATGTCATCAAATATTGTTTTGACAACAGTTTACCAAACAAATTAAGCCAATCAGAAAACAGATCAATTTGGCATTTATGTATGTACCGCGGCGACAAAGAGAACGAATCAGCTGTTCTAAAAATGTCACCTGTATAATTTCGCCATGGCCCAGATATAAGTCAAGGCGAATTTAACAAGGTGGTGTTAAGGAGCCAGCTGCTTTTTTCGCTTTTTTCGCTTTGCTGGACTGAACGTCAAAGAACTTCGTTCTGATTGGCTGGCGATTTAAATCACATACAGAAATTTGACATTCAGTCCAGCAAAGCAGCAACAAAATACATGGAGGCCTTTTACTTATATACGCTTACCACCACCTTGATAAATTTGCCTTGATATAAGTATTACAAATATGGTTTTTATCAATGATAAGATGGTACGAGACTCTCTCACTCTCAGCTAACAGCAAGCATATTCTTTCTGAGGATGACAACAATGCCAAAACAGTCCCTCGCAAGGCGAATTCGTAAAGGTAACAGCAAATGTTTAAGAAAAAAAGTACATGTATTTTGTTGTTGCTTTCGGTACAGCGAATGTCAAAACCAACCAACAAACAAATGATTTTGACATTTGCTGTACCCCGACGATAGAAAAAACAAATCAATCAGATGCTTACTAAGGCCACCTTACTAAATTCTCCTTGGTCCGTCGTCGCACAGCTGGCATGTGAAATAGAAGGATGCCGTACACTTACTCGATAGTATTAACGGAAATAGCGAAATAGAAAAAGTATAAATATCAACACGAATTTATTTATAAACGCTAGTTAATGTAATTTTAATGTCTAGTTAAAGTATGAACATTGACTTCTACATAAAACAATAATATTTTTTTAGAGCTAATGTTAAAAAAATGGACATACTTACGTTTTTGAATACACAAATATTTCTGAAGTTAGATTTAATATTATGTTAAAAGTTTATTTTACTTAAATTTATTTATTTTTAGATTTTGAAAGCAAAATTATTTGTCGATATGTTAAACTTTTTGGATTTGATTTCCTGGTGAACGAAAAGCTTTATTAATATGATTTAATTGATTACATTGATAGTCAAAAAAAAAGACAAGACCAAACTCGACGGTTTCCCCATATTTCGGGTCCTACGAATCAAACTGCATCATTACTTTTTTGAGTTACAATCATGGTTTCATACAAAATTTTTGGTTGAAGTTTTTCATCAAAGTGGCCCATTGTAAGAGAAAGGCACATTTTTCTTCGGTCTTTAACTTTTTTAATGTTGACTTTTTTGGTAAACTTTATTTGGCAAAGCTTCTCAGAATAAGTCCGCTTTAAGTTCTTACATGACTGTAAGCCCCAAAATCAATGTTTTGGGTGTCCTTATAGCCAATATGTCGAAAAAACTGAAATTTAACCCATTGTTTTTTAATGTTTTTTCCCTCACGTTTCGTCAATATTTTAATTTACACTTTGATACTTATACATTAAGTGACATCTTGTAATAGTAAGAAACTTAAGCAAAGACAACGTTCTGAGCAAACTAACCATTAGAAAAAATTTAACAAAATTTGTATTTTTTAAAAAAGCTGCACTAACTATGTTTGTGTGCAGTTTTTTTTTGTATCTTATACGTGTTATTAATAAGTATCATAAATTTGTACACAATATTTAAATTAAATTTAATAAGACTCATCTATCAATGTCCAACACAAATCAGCAAGCAACGAGTCAAGCTTTTTGGCGCTGAACCAATGCTCAAGGGGAGCGGCGACTTGGTGAAATCTTTCTCCATGCTCATCGGATTCAGTCGGAACTTGCTGCTCAAAATGGTCCTTGTGATGGTGAAGGAAATTAATTTTAAAAGTTCTCCGAATTTTGCGTTCTTCATGAGTTTTCTTATATCGGAACCATTGAGAACACCTGAAAATAATGTTATGTTGATTTAGTTCTATTAAAAGACTTAAAATACCTTCTTTTATTTTCGCAACACTTAGTCTTGGAAATATTTCTGTCAAACATTTAAAAGCTTTGGCATCTCGATTTATTGCTTTTTTGAAATTTTTGACAATTCCCAATTTTATGTGCAGTGGTGGTAGCAAAATGTTATTAGCTGGTATCAGCGGAATATGGATAACATTTGCCACATTTAAATGAAATTCTGTGCGAAGCTTCCAATCACGCATTCTATATTAGTTTCCGCGGTACCTTGTGTCCCAATGACAAATGAAGCACATATTTTTTGTGTATCCTGTCTGCAAACCAGTAAGCAAGGCGATAACTTTTAAATCCGCACATATCTTCCATTGATGCTGCTGATACTGAACTCTGTCCAAAATTATTATTATTATTAATTAGATGCTGGTATGAATACCAGAACTAAATGATTTAATAAGCATTGGTTGCCGAGACCATCAGCTCTGTCCAAAATTAATTTCATTGCTTCGTATGTTTCCTTTGTGTTGGAGCTTATGGCGATTGGAACAGGAGTTTTTGTGTTGTCCACATACAGCAATACTGCTTTCAAACTATTTTTCGACGAGTCAATAAACAAGCGCCATTGCTCTGGTTTGTACTCACAGTTCATGTATTGCATAAGACCAGGAATATTTTTACAATATGAAAAAGTATTGTCGCCATTAACCTCAAAGAAATCTAAAAGCTCCTCCTGTCTTTTGCGGTATACATACACCTTCACATCTTTAGACAATATATTTACCGATCGAAGATAGCACATCAAATCGCTTGTCTTTGCGATAATTTCAGCTGTCGTACCATCGTATTCAAACGGGCTTGAAAAATCTCCAAGTGACGACATGGGCTTTCAACTTCAGTTGGGTTATACATTGAGTGTAGATCTGTAGGTTCGGTGGCAAATGTTGGCGAAATATATCTCTCAATTGGACTTGGACATCTTGGTATCGGAACATTTTCTGAGTGAGATACTGGTAGCTGTGCAGATTGAACACTTTTGTAAACTGTGTTTTTTTTTTGTTGAGTCTTGCAAATTTGTTCTTGCACGCGTAGCAGTAACCAGTATGATGCCCTTGTGGATCTATGCAAATCATTGGGATACCGAACCCCATTTTTAGGCACAGTCTTTTTGACCAGTTATGCAGGTTGTTGTTGCATTGCGTGCAAATGGTATTTGGCACCCAATCTACGTCTCTTATAACGGGCAAATCGAAACATTCCTCGTAGATGCCGGCAGTTCCAGAAGATATTTTGCGTCTACTCCGAGGGCTTGTAAATTTTCCTCATACGTAGCAGAACAACGATAGGCCAATTGGACACTTATTCATTTTAATTTATTTTCTTAATATACAAGGCACTAAAACAATGTTCTTTCCGCGAAGTCAAAGTCAAATTAACTACTGCAATCAATGCTTAAATTTTGACTCTTAGGCAAGCATTAAACGGTTCTTTCAAACGTTACTTGTTGTTATTTCTTATCAGTGCAGTGGTTAAAAGCTGGACTCGTTGCTTGCTGATTTGTGTTGGACATTGATAGATGAGTCTTATTAAATTTAATTTAAATATTGTGTACAAATTTATGATACTTATTAATAACACTTAAAAGATACAAAAAAAAAAAAAACATCACACAAACATAGTTAGTGTAGCTTTTTTAAAAAATAAAAATTTTGTTAAGTTTTTTTTTTCTAATGGTTAGTTTGCTCAGAACGTTGTCTTTGCTTAAGTTTCTTACTATTACAAGATGTCACTTAATGTATAAGTATCAAAGGGTAAATTAAAATATTCACGAAACGTGAGGGAAAAAACATTAAAAAAAATGGGTTAAATTTCAGTTTTTTCGACATATTGGCTATAAGGACACCCAGAACATTGATTTTGGGGTTTACAGTCATCTAAGAACTTAAAGACGGACTTATTCTGAGAAGCTTTGCCAAAGAAAGTTTACCAAAAAAGTGAACACTAAAAAAGTTAGAGACCGAAGAAAAATGTGCCTTTCTCTTACAATGGGCCACTTTGATGAAAAACTTCAACCAAAAATTTTGTATGAAACCATGATTGTAACTCAAAAAAGTAATGATACAGTTCGATTCGTAGGACCCGAAATAGGGGGAAACCGTCGAGTTTGGTCATGTCTTTTTTTTTTTTTAAACAAGCACAGTGTTATTAACTTATTACATGATATATTGTTTTATATAATATTATCCTTTTACTACAATTTTTGTTTAATTTACACACAAACTATACTTCTACAAGCCATTTATTTCATGCTTCAGTAATGATGTGAAGAATTTCCAACAATTATTTCAAAAACTCCCAATGTCGATTTCAACTTAGTGGCACTATTGAAAAATGTTATAAAAAAATGCACGTTTTGACAGCGCTCTCACGAAGCAAGAGTTTCGTATCATATCATATTTGTTCTTATCACAACGAAATATAAAATTTGACAATTCAAATTAAAATTAAAAATCAAAAAAAGTTAAAAAAAACGTTTGTTGTGCCTACCTTTTGGAAGTGCCTTGGTAACTATGGAAAAAAAACTCAACACAAAAGCATAAGATAAACTATTTATTTTTATTTGAATTTTAAAATAATAATTCATATTCCCAACTGAAAATTGTCCTGTGTTGGTTTTTGGAATTAACAATTCGGACGAACATTGCAACAAAAACAGTATTTGTTATGGAGAGTATAGAACCACTATCGTTAAAGGTCGAATAATATATTTTAAGTCTACTTATATTTTATTTTATTGAATGGGGGAAAATTTCCCAAAATCTCACAAAAAAAATGGTGAGGTGTATGCCATAAAGATAATCAAAATACAAATACAATGCATTATTTTCTATGTTTTTGTAATAAGACCTTACTATTATTGATTTTGATCTGAAACAAATTAATTTTCAATGATTGTTTTAAGGTACATTAAAAAAAATTAATGATATTTGTTCTTATGAGAAAGTTTACTAATACAAGTTTTGCGTACTGTATGTACATTCAGGTGCGTAAACAATACACATACATTTGTACATACATACATATATAAAATCCATAACATTTCTCACTGTTGGAAATTTCACGTTTGTTAATAGTAGGGTACATTTTTTATAAAATCCCAATACTTGGGTTTCATTAGGTCAAAATTACTGGCATCAAAATCTGATCTCGGTACTGCAGTGTCTTTGAAAAGCATATACAATTCACGACATGTTGAAAATTTTTGGTCTACATGACATCCCGTTTCATTCAAATGATAAAATTTTAAACATTTGACGTCAAATTAAATCAAATGAAAAACAATCATAATTATGATCAATATGTATGTATGTATATGTAGATTTGGATTATTAATAATAATGAGACTTTAAAAATACTTTAGATGCCAAGTCATCTCGGCATCTCTGGCAATGACAAAGCAGATGAACTTGCCAAATACGCTACTAAAGCTCCACTCATCACACATCCCATCTACAACAAAAAAGATCTCAAAAAACCTACCGACGCTATAATAGATACATATCATCAGCAAACATAATTGGTGTAATTACAACCACCCATACAAACAACATAACCCCAGTAAAAAAGCTCCGATCTACCCAACTACCGTATCCCGTAGAGAAGCCGTCGCCTTCACAAGATTCCGCATTGGTCACACGAGGTTAACAAACAAATCCATATTTGAAAGAACGACCAATTCTGCATTCATACTGTGCAACAACAACAACATGCCGGTATATCACATTACAAACCATTGTCCAACAGCGCTAGCCACCACAAATTCATTACGTTCCCACGACAGTCGGGTCTACGATACCGGAACGACCCGGATTTATGTCCGGCCAAGGACTGTTACTTCGGCATATTTTAGGCTGCTATAACAACAACAACAACAAATTCATTACGGATCCCAAATCTACAACAATTACTTCATATCGTAAATGAAAACAACATAAAAATGTTCTCAACCTTTTAAAAAAAACTTAATATTTTCTACGAAATTTTATATGTTACATACACATAAACTATTTATTATTAGTATATTGATCTATGTATAAGACTAACAGGGACTTGCCGAAGGATTTTAGATGCCAGTGCTAGAAAATTATATGTAATTTTGTAATTAATTACTTTTTTAAATCAATAATAATAATAATAATAAATAGATTTGGATTTGCTTTCTTCAAACTTTATTAATTCCTAACTTTTAAAAATTCTTCTTTAAAATAGGTAACATATTTAAGCCTGCAGATCCTGGTCTGGTTTGAAGAAAGCACAGCTTTGAGTGACATTTGCTCCTTCGCGAACGTTCTCTTCTTTGGCTCATTTCTACCTCTATGACATTTACACTTAAGAGTTCTTCTGATCATTATACCTTTCATGGAAATGGTATATTAACTTTGGTCCGATGTTTGTAAGTACCAGAACGTTAGGAGTTAGACCTATCAGAAAGTATACCGATAATATCAGTCCGTCTGTTTGAACGCAAACTAGTCCCTCAGTTTGTGTGCCTTTTTATAATTTATTAGACATTTGTCGGAATCGGACAGATCGGACGAATATAACGTATATAGAAACCGATTGTTCAGATATTATAGTATGATTCATAACTCCTTCATTTAAGCAGCAAGAAGCTTAAAATTTTGCATAAATTATATTTTTTATGATAACTATTTTACAGTGAAAATCATTAAGATCGGATAAATATAACATATAGCTGCCATGCAACCGATAGTTCAGATATTGTATTTTAGACTCATTCATTTAATCAGCTAACAATTTGAAATTTTCCACAAATATTAATTAAAATTGGTACTATTAAAACAGTCTAAATCATTAATATCGAATAATTATTACATATGGCTCCCATACAATTCTTCCATTCATGAAAGGTATGAAGCCTGAAGGTATGAAGACAGATTTTTTCTTAGTTATTATTATTAATATACGTAGGTACGTTTATTTCTAAAGATGTTCGCAAATTATGAGTCATTATCTCGTCAAGATCTAAATTGTCATTTCACATTAATCAATTGTTCACGTTTTTTTTTGTTTGTAGATATATTTAATTGTTTAAGTTGTGATAATTTAAGGACAATATTATCAAAATTCAGTGGTTAGAATTTGATTTTTATAATTTTGTGTGAAATCTGAACAAATGTGAAACATGGGATTTTTTCAGCAGTCTGGAAGTAGTTATTCGGTATCTGTTGGTTCTCGATATAATCGAAAATGTTGTCGGTAGGGACTTGCGGATTACAACTGTCCTGGAAAATATATTTGTCATTCAGCACCAGCAAGGGTTGCGCCTACGGATGCTGTGTCGACACCCTATAATGAAAGCCGTGCTTCAACATCCTCCAAATGAGCTGCAAGGGTTTGGGTGTTAATTAATATTGAGTCTTACTAAAATAATTATAGCCCGATTTATTTAGTAATTTGTAGTTCCTTGGACTGTATTTAAGCATATCTTTCCACAATAGGCAAGAAAACGGGCATTTGGCCCTTCAATATTTCGAAACAAACATACATATGTATACATACTCAACCGATCAGCTCCTCAAATTTGGAGTATGAAACCGTCACTAATGTGAGTTTAGTGACATCGCGCTTGTTGTAAAACAACCTACAGCTGACAATAACACTGGTGACAATTTCATGCAAGTGTTCTCGTTCAATAGCTATCAAAGAATTATAATAAATGAAAGACCAATGCAGGATAATGCCAGTAGCCATCATAGTCCAAATTATGCATATGAAAATGTGATAAAAAACTTCCTTAAAAAGGAGGCAAAAAAACGATTGACAAATCTAGTTAAATCATGCTTCTTTGTGTTAAATCTAAAAATTTGAATTTTTGCTTAGTTTTTTTACTTGAACCATACATAATTTTGCGATCTTAACAAAATTACGTTTATGTATAAAACTTCAAAAATATTTATGTATATTTCAAACAATTATTCCAATTTTCTATAACTTTTTCCGATATTTGAAGATTTAATCTTCAAGTAACAAATTTTTGACAAAAAATGGCTGGAAACAACGCAATTACGCTCTCTAACCTAATCTAAAACAAGTAAAAAAAGGCTGTCTTCGGCTATGCCGAAGGATTCATACTTTTCGTGAAGGGAAGAACTGTATGCAAGCCATATGTAACATTTCTTCGATATTAATGATGTTGACTGCTATAACAGTATCTACCAATAATAATTAATATTTGTGTGAAAATTTCAAGTCGTTAGCTGATTAAATGGAGGAGACATGGCCCAAACTGCAATATCTGAACTATCGGTTGTACAGCAGCTACATATATGTTATATTTATCCGATCTTAATGATTTTCACTGTGAAAATAGTCAAGACATTCGCTGAATAAATGGAGAGGTTTTCGTGCTAAATGGAATACCTAACCAATTGGTTGTAAGGAAGCTATATGTTATATTTCTTTGATCTATATGATTTTCACTGCTTGTATAGAAATAATAATAGCGGACATTATAACAAACTTTCAAGGCTCTAGCTGCTTAAATGAAGTAGTTATGGAGCAAAGTATAATATCTGAACAATCGATTCCTATATACGTTATAGTCGATCGATCGGGCCGACTCCGACAAATGTCTAATCTTCTCCTATATATGTACATATATATATAAATAAATTGATCATTTTATTGAGCTCGAGGCCAGTTTGTGGAAGATTTTGTGTGAAAAAACAACAACAATTTTTTTAATGGTAGAAGTAATAGTACTATTTCGGAATCACCACATTTCCTCATCAGACTTCTTTTATTAAAATAATTCTTCATAACCACTTCTCCCTGGTTTTGAAAATATAAATAAAAAGGCCCTATGTATGTAGCTTATAGACTCAAAAACTACTAAACCGATCGGACCCAAATTCACAGGTTATGTTTGAAATGACCTCGAATGAAAAATTCGATAAATCAGCTTCATTCTCACTATCGAAGTGGTAAATAGTTAAAAGGTTAGTGCTCTTAAGGATTAGTAAACTACACCCATGACTGTACGTACTACATTTTTCTGGAACATATTTTTATCACAGGTAAAGTGGTTTGGTCACAGCGGCTAAGAAAAAAGGAAACACCGGGATTTTAAAAACAAAAGCAGAGTTGCCAAATAAAGTGTGTTCCATGAAATGCAACTGCGGTTTTTATTTATAGCACATGTCTGCAGACTTGTGTAATTTACCACACGAACGTAAACAGTTTTTAAACGGAAAAGCTTCATACAAAATATGGTTGCCTTGTTATAACTTAAACTGTATTAAAACTTATGCTAGGTGGAAAAAAGAGGTATCTTCCCAAAAGATCTCAAAAATTTTATCAATTTTGATCCGAATGTGTCCAATTCTATTGATATATATTGTGTACGTCGATCTTACAGTAAAAAGTACTTCTCGATTCGAGCTACAGAATATATTTATAGGAACCGGCTATAAAAGCACTCAGACCACCTGCCGTCAATTGAAATGTTTTCACGTTTTACGCTCAACGCGCAACCGAACGCAACTCCGTTAAAGTTCTTTTGTTTTGTTTATCATTTACATTTGCTCCCTCTCCTCTTTAGCAAAACTTCTGTTTTATGCGGATGATCTTACGTAGCGATTTCATTGACGGCTCTTATCATATTTCCTACTCACCCCTGATACGATATGCTTGCTTTTGTTAGCCGTTATAGTATGGATTTTAATGACCCACGGTAGTTATTGATTAACCTAAAATCAGAACAGGAGAACAATATTTTCTTTGTCTTTCATTTCGATTTGCTCCATGGTGCTATGACTGTTTGCTACTTCTTGATATGATTTTCTCTAATATTCCGGCCAGGGCACTTCGAAGCTCGGAAACTTTTCTTGGAATTTTTAAATCTCTTTATGCTTGAAATGCTCCTTTTTCTAGAGCTTTGATTGAGTTCAATAATATATATATAACTTTGGCGCTTTCACTTCGATAATTCAAACGCCCATAATCCCAGGGCCTGGAAATGGCGCGATATCAGGACCACGCCACCAACCATACTTTAGACAACATCACTCGCGCCCTCAAATAAATGCGAAAGGAGCTTACCAGCGCCTCCCTGCAGACGGGAAACCAGTTTAGGCCGCGCCTTGCATTACTTTAACGGCCGGGCGCGCTGCCCATCTCCGTAGCGAATAAAATTATCCGTTCGGATTACTCAGAAATGCCGAACGTACGCGCACAGCCGCCCAACAGCAAAGACAACTCATTGTAGTGGCTACCAATTTTGGTACTAAAACCGTTCAAAGCGCACCCACCCAATTTTATTTATATTGTATTGCGTGATGCATCTTTGTGCAAGTTAAACTAAACGGTGTTAGTTTATTAATAAAATATATTTTTATCGGCAGTGAGCCTTGTTTTTTATTTGAACTTTAAATTTGGACTGATTTCAAATATGTACTTGTAGTCTGCAAATTCGGCGGATGCGCGTACAAGAACGTAAGATTTCGAATGCAGGTGCACTGCATTAGCGTTAGAAAAAATTCTTGGGAAGTTTAAATGTTGGCGACTTTAACTTGCATGCTGTATACTTTAACCTTGAATATTTTTATAAACTAAATGAAATCAAGGATTAAAAGTTTGTACATATTAAATATTGAGTGTGGAAAGCAACGAAGAGTAAATAAACTTACATTCGTAATGTTTAATTGATGAGCGCGCAAGGTTAGTTGGTTTAGCGACTGCAATAGTATTTATTATGTTGACTTAAAAAGAGTCGAACAAATTCCAAGCTATTATGTATATTTGTCGTAACTTCACTATTCTTGTGTAGTTTCTTTCCTAAGTCATATGTATTTATATAGGGGAGATCGGGCGGTCGTGAGACACCCTCATAGCACTAAATTAAGAAGTGCGCCATCTACCGATGACTATCAAACTCCTTGCTCAGTTCGCATTGTCATTTTTATATGATTATTGTTGCGTTGGTGCGGATTGTTTGTATCTCTACTAATTACGACTTGAATTTTGTGCAAGCAAGAAGCTCTTTGTTATTCTGTGACAACGTTGATAAAATGCAAAGCTTCACACTGCAGGGCTTCTCCCCACATATGTGGTGAACAATATAATGAATCAGTAACAGCTGATTCTGTTTACTTTATATTATTCACGAAAAATATTCTTCTGCATCGTAAGTATTTCACATATTATACATTAATTTGTAAAATAATATGTAACTTATTATTAAATTTAATTTATAGGAAGTCAAAACAAGACCTAACGTGTCACGCATAAACGTGTTATCACTCAACGAAAATGGATCACTAGCACCTCGTAAATTTCGTAAGTAACGCAATTTTCCTTTTCGTCTAACAATAACAAAAAAAGTAAAATATCTTCTTCCATTCTAATAAATTAATCTTCACAACTATGCACTAAGAGTAAAACAAAAGTTTTATTTGTCAAGAGCATTTGACATCTTGACAGTTTATGAAGAATAGAGCTTTTTATTTTTGACATAGAATAGAAAAATGTTAATAAATTGTCAATCTTTGTTGAATTTGTCAAGTGCACAGAATAGAGCTGTTAATCTACATATAGCAATATAATTTGTAATTTCTGTCGATAAATTTTGACGATGTCGGAATGGACGAGATTCCGAGCCGAATCGTATGTGCGCTATGGCGGCGACATACTAATTTTATAATTCTTATGGTTCAGTTATGCATACTTACAGTTCGATTCTGTGCACTTGACAAATTAACAAAATATTGATAATTTATCGAGATTTTTATCAAGCAAGTAGCTCTTTGTTATTCTGTGGCAACCTTGATAAAACGTAAAGCTTCAGACTGCAGGGCTTTTGCCCACATGTGTGGAGAACAATATACATATGTAATGAAGCAGAAACAGCTGATTTCTGTTTACTTTTTATTATTCACGAAATGGATTATTCTACATAGTAAGTATTTCACATATTATTCATTAATTTGTAAAATAATATGTAACTTTATTAAATTTAATTTATTCGAAAACTTTTTATGAAACTTCTGGAAAGAGACGACTGACTCATTGGCAAGTTGAAGTTGTATCCTACACATTTTTGATATTAGCCATTTCCAAAGAAGTTAAAAGCTGCCAGAACTCTTATAGTTAAGGGCAGTGAGGTTTTTTGGTTATCATGTGGGGCCAGTTCATCAATGAGACGACGGCAAATTTCACGTGTCTAACGAAAATTTTGCATAAATGTGTTATCACTCAACGATAATGGATCACTACCATCTCGTAAACTTCTTAAGTAACGCGCGCGATCTCTATTTTCGCATTTTTCCTCTTCGTCTATCAAAAACAATAAAAGTAAAATATATTCTTCCATTCTAATAAATTCATTTTCACACCTACGCACAAAGAGTAAAACAGATGTTTTATTTGTCAAGAGCATTTGACATCTTGACAGTTTATCAAGAAAAGAGCTTTTTATTTTTGACATAGAAGAGAAAAATCTTGATAAATTGTCAATCTTGATAAATAAGCAAGATGTTGAATTTGTCAAGTGCACAAATAGAGCGTTAGTATTTCTTATACTTAAACTTACAACATATGGCCAACACAGAGCTGAATTTACTCCACACAGCGCATGGCATCTGGCATCTTCATCAGTTGTTTTTGAGTTATCATTTTATTCTTCTGGTTCTGTTTGGGTTTCTTTATAATTACGGTATGCATAGCTATTTGAACGATTTTTTCACAAAAATATAATTTAACAAAAGAAAAACATTTATTTAATAAAAAATACTTACTTTTTGCCGAAATCGAAAATAGCGCCAAGCGTCCTCATCCAAATACTTGTCAAGTGTGTTGTTGGATTACGTGTTGGCTAATCACTTATACGCAATGTAAATTGAATAGAATCGTTATGTGACATTTCTCAAGTTAAGTCAAGTGAAGCTAAAAATGCATAACTGAACCATTATTCTCAAGTATAACAGGCTTTTCGAAGAGTTACATATTATTTCTGCTGTCGGAATAGACGAGATTCCTAGCTGCATCGTATCTGCCCTGAAATGACGAGCTCCAGAGCCATATTTACTTTACATTATTTTTTTTAATATCTTATTTATGCTCTCGGAATGGACGAGATTCCTAGCAACAGACGTGTTTAACAGGATAAAAACATCAAAATTACACTTTCTTTGATGTGCTCAACTGTTAACCTGTTTCTATTATCTGGCACAGCTTAATAAACATCTGAAGCAGTCCTTTCGGATGATACTGAGGAAGCTTGAATAATTTAATTAATTTCAGTTAAATATTTTAAAGAAATTTCAGAGAGAACTGTTGTGATATGACGAAAATTCATCCAACACTCTATTTGCTTTGATTTTTGTTGTGTTCACGAACTATAAATGGATATTGCGCACAGTTACAATCAAATCAAATCAAAATCAGTTTTAGAGAACTTAAAAAATATCGAATTTGATACAAATTTGATATTCGGAAAATGAGAGGTTAAAAATATCAACGTAAGTATCCATTCTATTTTTTAAGTATCGATAGTCCGATATATCGATATTTTTTGTCTAAGCCTACATTATTATGCGTACCCAATATTTGAAAAACGGTATTCGCACAAAACTGTTTTTTATACCGAGCGTACTTGTACACAAGGGTATTATAACTTTGTTCACATAACGGTTGTTTGTAACAGCAAAAAACAATCGATATAGATATAGACATATACATATATACTTAAATGATCAGAATGAAAAGAGGAATCGATTTAGCCCTGACTGTCTGTCCGTCCGTCCGTCCGTCCGTCTGTCCGTCTGTCCGTGGTTACAATAACTTGAGTAAAAATTGAGATATCTCAATGAAATTTGGTACATAGATTGCTCTTTGGACAGGGTAGGTTGGTATTGCAAATGGTTAAGATCGGTGAATAACCACGCCCACCTACCATAAAATGGAAGTTTTTGACAAATGCAAAAACTCCGTTTATACGGTATCTATTACAGCATATTGAGTGAAATTTGGTATTTGGAGCGATTTTGAACTAAGAAATTAGGTATTTATGGAATTTTGAGAAATGGGCGTTGCCACGCCCACTTATGAAAAACTTTCTGTATCTCAATAACAGTATTAGTTATCGTCACAAAATTTCTGTATCGCACAAAATTTGGTGAACATATCGCACCCTAAACCAAAAACAGTCACAACTCAAAAAATCTCAAATGTTCAGGAGAGGCAAAACAAACATTCTCTACAATAGTGATGATAATTTTATAATCATACTTCTCCAGTAAAAGACGATAGTAACTACGAAAAAATTTCTGGAGCAGTTGGGGAAGTATTCTGTGAATTAGTTTATGTGGAAAAAGGATTTAAATTTTTTTTTAATATTTAAAATTTTATGTAAAAATGTTTGTAATATTTTAAACGTACTTTTTCAGTAAATAAGATAGTTACGATGAAGAAATTTTCGAAGTGTTCTGGGAATAGGTTTATGAGATAAAAGCGATTTTAAAAAATTTTGAGTTGTGACGGTTTTTGGCTTAGGATGCGATATTGTCCTTGATATCACAGTCGGAAATTGTTTCAGTGTTTACTTAGCTTATCTTACTTGTTTTTATTAAACTTGATGTGCAAAAACAAAAACCGTCCCAAAACCTCCGATCTTCCCTATGTATTTATGTGTACAAATATCGTTACCTTAATATAGAAAAACTCGTAACTTCTTTTTATTTTGAATTTAGATTTCTACAAATTATACTGGAATAGAAATTTGAAAAAAAATATTAAAGCATATTCTGTTTGATAAAAAAAGCAGAGTAGAGCTTTACTTTTTGCTAAATTGGCAATGAACGTTTGTAGGAACAAAAATGTGAGACAGGATCTTTCCTACCGGCTTATTGTGGCATTCGTTGTCATTTTTCCTTATATAGCATCTTCGTCTACTCTCTTTGCTATTTGACATACATATTATTCCAATTAACAAATTCACCCAACGCAAGGATAACATAAAAAGGTAAAAAAAATTAAACAAAAAACCTTTAAAAGTCTTACATCAATCACACAAATCCTAATTTTTTTTTAATATTTTCAGTGTTAAATTTACCTTCATAGCAATCTTTTTGATCAACATCTCAATAATCATTGTGTACCCTACAAGACACTACTCACTGAGACTGCAAATCACGCAGTGGTTTCTGGTATTTATACGGTGATATTGCTGCATGTGGCCGCTGTGGTGGAATTGGTAGCGGTGCGTGCTACAACTTGCTATGCCGGTGAGTTCGAGGTTCGAATCTCAGTCAGGGCAAGCAATATCATAATAATAGAACAAGTTTTTTCTAATAGCGGTCACCCCTCGGCAGGCAATGGCAAACCTCCGAGGGTATTTTTGCCTTGAAAAAGCTTCTCATTAAATACATCTGCCGTTCGGAGTCGGCACAAAACTGTAGGTCACTCCATTTGTGGTATAATATAAAGACGCACACCACAAATGGTAGGAGCAGCTCGGCCAAACACTGAGCTTTATAGTGTTCGCGCCAAAATTATATATTATATACATATATATTGCCGCATTGGCCAATTACTACAGATCACGCAACCATATTTGTATTGGTATAGTTGGTTCATGATATCTGCATTTACATACATATGTATATATGTACATATATATTTTGCATTGCATACTTTATTGCATGAGTTAGAAAGAGATGGAATTAAGAGTTTCGGGTGAAATTTTTAACTCGTCCTTAAGAGGCTCCTCTACTCCCAAGGCCTGAAATCGAGCGGTTTTTTTGGAAATAAATTGCGAAGGATCTACTGAATGGATTCAAATTTTTTTATTTTATGACACAATTTTTGAAATCGGACCAATACTTTTATGAAAAGTCTTACTCAGCAGCAAAAAAACACTACTTTCGGGAAAACGCGTTACGGAGCCGAGAAGCACGCAATGGAATGTGATTTCTACGAAATCCTCTCTGTGGCGTATTCTTGGATGCATGTCTTAAGAATCTCATAGAAACTGTACCTGAATCCTCTGGTAGAGCTCTCTAATGAAAACGTCGCTATGTATACCCAACACATTTTTAATTTTTGAAAGGATAACCAAAAACACAATTTTCAATACATTTGGGGTCTTTATACTTTTGTATGCAATCCTATACCAAAACAAATGTACAAATGAAAATACAATTTACATCTGCACAATATTTTTAATTAAAAAAATTTCCCCATGATATCAATAAAATTTTGATGTGGCATCGTTCGCTAGCAGCAACATATGGCCAGAACATGGAACTATGGCTAGCCATTCATTCATATGAAATTACATCGATAATACCAGATCAACCGCACAATCACACAACCGCAGTAGCTGCAAACGCAAATGCTTAAGCGAGCAAAAACAAAAATAAAAACACAAACAAAAAAGCACCGGCTGCTCTTGAATGTGCACCCATTGCTCCTTTGCCTAATTTTTAAATATTTTTTTTGCCTCTCAAGCAACTGCCAATTTCAGATGTGACGCGCGGTAGTCAACGGAACGAGCAAGGCGAAGAATGTAAGCGAAAGGTGCACAGCAGCTGAAAGCAGGCAAGCGCCCCAGGCACTCAAGCGGCTGCCGCAAATAACATTCGTTCATCAGCCGTGGAACAGCTGTTTTGTCTGCAAGACAAGGCAACCCCAACCACTCAAGTGCCGTTGTCAGCGCGCATGCGTCACGAAAAGCCATTTCCCAACTGCTGACGAGGGCAACAAATGCAAATTGCGGCAGCAGCGGAATGAATAAGTGCCCACAATGATATAATGCAAGAGAGAAGTTTTGAGACACTCGAAGGCAGAGAGTCACACATAACATACTTATGTATTTCAACACGAAAGGACATCAGCAGGCAAAATGGCATTTCAGCCAAAACAAGTTTTGAACCAATATCAAAATGCCAAACACGAAAACGACGTTGGGCCGTGAACACACGCGAAGCGGATGAACATTTCAAGCACAGCCGAAGAAAATATTTTCCAGAGTCACTCCACAAAGAGCACAATGTTTACGTAGTGAAATAAAACAGACTGGCGGTAATTGCTTGTGCAGCAGTTATTAGTTGTTTTTGCCGGATTGTGTTGCATTCGGAGTGTGTTTTCATTTTGTGTTTTTGCAAAGTCAAAACGACGCGCAGCAAAGGCAATAAAACGAAAATCCGAAGGTGGACGGTATCGCGACTAACTTTCGGTTCAGTTGGATTCAGTGCCATCGGGAAACGTATTGGTGTTGCCTGTGTTTAGCGGATGAGCAGTAGTAGTGCAGCAAGAGTTTATTGAAAACAATATTCAACTTAACGCTTTGCATAGTTTATAATAGATACCTAAGCATTTAGAAATTACCAGTTCAATATTGCAAGGTGTAAAGTTGTAAGAAGCGAAAGCCAAGAAAGTTTGCGTCCTCAGTCTTTTGTATTTGTTCTTCGCAAAAGTGTCCTTCGCCGTGCGAGTTAATGGGCCAGTGAAAATCAGTTGCCAAATTGCTGACAGTTTGTTTATTAGAAATTCGAAACTATAAACAATGTGTGAAATAAAATGTATTAATAAAATAAAAAACTACAGAAGCTGAATTGTGGGTAGATGTAATTACACAGCCGTGAAAATTACGCTTGGAAAACATTATAACACATGTGGGAGCAGCTATATTACTTAATTAATTTCCCGCGCCTAACAAAAAACTGAATGAAAACTCAAAATCTAAAGCAAATAGTGCAAAATTAAGAAACTTAAACCTAAACTAACAAACAAAAAGCGGAAACATGAGTTGAAATCACTTTAAAACTATGTGCCGGTGAAAAAATATACACAAACATATGTACATATGAATGAATGTACATCTCTATGGAACTAAAAATGTACATAAATAAAACTAACTAAGAGACGATTTAAAACAGATGCCTCTTCGGTTAAAATAGGCAAAACAAAAATCAAAAGAAATAAAAATAAAAAACTAAGTACGCTGGTATAGTGGATATACATATGTATGTACGTAAATGAAATGAATTTTAAGTGTGCAAATTCAACACCAGTAAAGTGAGAGCCACAGGCATTAACAAAAACGTTAAATAGAACGTAAAGTGGAGTGAAGTGTGGTCGGTTGTTGGCAAAAACATTTGCACGTGTTTTAAGTTTCTCGTCACAACGCAGACCTTCAAAAAAAAACTCAAGCACACATCCACAAGATAAACAAAAACGAAACATCGACATCGCTCTGTTACTCAACAGATTCAACCCGCTCGCCGCCGCTCTTCTGGCCCACTCACGTCATACCTACACATGTTCCAATTCAATTTTGCGCTGTTGACGTGCTCCGGGCAATTTAAAGAAGGATAGAAAACAGCTGCAGCTGTTTCACTGTGTCATCGAATTGACTGCCGCAAAAAAAGAAAACTAAACTAAATAAGCAAAATACATGTAGTGAACGAATAATTATGAGTTCTTGTGTGTGCGTGTGAGTGAGAAAGTAAATTTGTGTGCAAAAGGTGCAAAAGGTGCAAAATTACAATTCAAATTACGTATTTTCGATTATACATACATACATATATTTATCCTATGTATATGCATGTATAATCAACTTAAAATTAAATTCTTTTGAAAATATATCCGCTGTTACAAAATGTTACAAGTCACACAGTGAGCTGATAGTAAGCAGGCCAAACGTCTAGCGCCCTCTGTCCCGGTTTAGCTTAGGTGCTTCTAAAATGAACCACAGCAGTTGCGAAGGCGAATTTCGTTTAACTTTAAACTAAAGAAAATTTCCAAATAAAAATAATTGCTTCGAAGTGGGAATACCTTTGTAGGTATGTGCATTTAATATTCATGTTAAAAACCTTTGAAGCACAACTTATCAATCAACGCCAACGCCCAGCAGACACACAATCGATCACAAGGTACACTTCACTTTATTGCTTAAACTGTGAGTGAGTGTATACATACATATGTGTACGCACGCATACCTACATATGTATGTATGTCGACATATCCTGTTGTCATTCTGCGCCTCTGAGCTATTGTAAATTGATAGGCATTTGAACTGGAGGCATTTCTTTCCTTGGCACATTTTATTATGGTGAGTACTCGTTTATTGGAAAGAATGTAATTTCAATTGAAAGACAATTATTGACTGGCACATTTTAAATTTACATATATGTACATACATATGTATGTATTTGCTAGCTGGTCATCCATGTGGTTTGCATGACGCGACCAAAATTATTTATGTTAAACATGTATGTAATCGATTCGACCATATTAAAACTCTTGGTGGCAATGGAAGGCAGGTCTTTCGAAAAATCTTTCATATCTTTTTATTTTAATATTTTCTTCGTTTTAATAATTTATTTGTAAGAATATTTCAATAATGCTCTTTTCGTAACATTGTAAAAATAGCTGCGATAAACTTTTTGAAAAATTTGTTGATAATTAAGTTTAAGTACAAATCGTTTGATAATAACTTGTAATTTTTTGTCTAAATTCTAATAAAGCTTTTTGAAACACCTTTTTAGTCTCTTTCTTTTATAAGGTATTATAATAAAATACCATTCGTTTGATGCCACCGTTGTAATATATCATTGACATTATATTTACATTTATTTAAATATATCAAAGAGGTTGCACCCTTTTAAAAAATAATTTTTTCGTTAAGCTTTAAGTGACTTACTTTATTTTGAAACCCACATTCCAATATTTTATTCACTTTAACAATAAAATTGATTTAATATTTTGAAATTTTGAAAAATTTTATTCTGAATTAATGTTTTCTTAAGCCTCTCCAGTTTGGTGCCCATATTTTAATAGTAAATTATGTATCAAAGGTATTTAATTGAACTATTTTTTTGTAACGTGTAGCAAAAATAATTTTCAAGTTAAGTTTACTCAAAACTCATTAGCTTGCAACCCAAATGTTCATTTATTTTATTAATATATTTAAAAATCAAAAAAATTATTTTCAAATCGTTCACGCCGTTTTTGAGTTTATGTTTGCCTAACAAACGAACGTAACATTTTTATACATAAGTATGTGTTTATTTTTATACTCCTCGAAGTAGGTATTATTAATTATTTAAGGAAAACCATATTCGTGTCTATGGACTTTTCTGAAAGCAATTGATATGACTTTATTTAAATAAAATCCATTCTATCGTTCAATGGACTTTCTTTAAATAAAGTTTATATAATTGTTTAAAATTTGTAAAAAAAAAAACATTTGACTTAGTGTGATAAGAAGAAAGTATTCAGTTGAAATGAGTGGTTTAGTTTACGTAAAGGGCAAAAATCCACACACTTTTTGTTACGACGTTTTATAGCTCATTATATTATTGGATTATAATTAAGAGGACCCCCGCTTTTGAAAAATAAGAAACGGGATTTTTATTTATTGAAATTGATTCTTAAGGTCTGCGTGAATATTTTTATACATATGTATTTACAATGAGCTGATTGTTTCTTTAAGGGATTATATATTCACAAAATTTAGAGGTCTATGTTAAATATCAACGTACATGTAAGTATGTACAGATGTTTTTTTAATAAAGAATAAATCCCTTTAGCAAGTGATATGACCATTGAAATTTTAAATATATTAGATACACACACAGTCACTGACAGTTGCTCGCTCTGAGAAGACGTTTTGTTCTCATATTTTCGGCTTTTGTGACTTCTTCCACACGGTATTCGCATTTTACGCGCATATACACACGTGTTTTTTTTTCTCATAACCATTTAATTTCGATCCGCATTTGTTTTTTATTAAGTGATATCCACATAGAAGTGCTAAGAGTGCTAAAGGTGATTTAATTATGGCCCCTGGGCCGCCCAACCTCGGGAATAACAGGTTTGCTTTGCTTGCCTCGGACCCCCAACCAAAAAGAAAGAAACCAACATACACTCCAATTAATTTCCCTGACTTGCCCCAATCAAAAAAAGAAACTCCTAAATTCATCACGGTTAGTGCTACCGACCCAAATAAACCAATCTCAAAATATTCTTGCTTTACCGTACATAAAGCTCTTGAAGCCATCAGCAAAGAAATAATTTCAATTTCGGAGTTACGTGCTGGCAACCTTCTGCTGCTAGTGAAAAATAATCAAATTGCCCAACGTTTCATCGCAACCAAAAAACTACCTTGTGTATGTGATATTGATGTAAAATACCATGTGAGTCTCAATAGCGTAAAAGGTACAATTTATGCACCTTGCCTTAACAATGTCAGTGAAAAAGAAATAATTGAAAACATGAACAAACAAGGCGTAGTAGACGTGTACAAGTTCTCAAAAACAATAGAAGGAGTATCACAATTCACTGGAGTTGTCCTGCTCACTTTTGATCTTTATGATCTCCCCGAAAAAGTCGACGTATCTTGGCGAAATGCTAAAGTAAAACCCTACTACCCGAACCCTATGAGGTGTAAAAATTGCCAGCGTCTTGGCCATACCACTAAACGGTGCAACAACGCTCCCACATGTGTATCATGCAATCTACCTTCACATACTCCCCCTTTCAGTCGCACACTCTGCGCAAACTGCTCAGGTAGCCATCCATCATCTGACAACACGTGTCCGCAATATAAGCAAATGAAAGAAATACTAAAAATTAAATGTCAAAACAAATGTTCTATGCGTGAAGCACTCAAGTTTTACAAATCACAAACACAACAAACACTCACTTCTTCTTTCGCCGAAGTCGCCAAAGAGTCACAAAGCCTAAACAAAAACAAAGCAATTAACCCAAATACCCCCTCTATATCGCCACCCATTACACTAAATAAATCACCGATCTGTACTCCACTCGACACTTCGTCTACAAACCCACCACAGTTTAATCCCTCAATACCACAAAACTCACCACACGACAACAACATCCAGCAACTTAGCAATGCACAAATCACGCCCTCCGCACTAACTCCGCAAACCTCCTCTCCATCATTTAACTTCGAAACAACTCTCGCTAATATCATCGCACAAGCAAGCGGTTATCAAAACCCAACAGGTACAGACATTTCCATGTCAGAGACAACAAACTTCCCATCTGACAGCCTACTCCTAACACAAAACAAAGCTGAACTGAACGAAAACAAACTAAAAGAACATACAATGTCAATTGACGATTATCACTCTCACGATTAGCCACTCTCACACAGACAACACTAATCTCTTTTTTATTAATTGCTCTTTGCTCCAATGTTTAAAATCTTACAATGGAATATGCACGGCTACCACACAACTACACTGAATTAGAGCTTTGGTTGAAAGAGCATTTGCCAAGTGTCATTTCTCTCCAAGAGACTCATATCGCTGCTGGCAAGACTGCAGTAGCGCCGTTGCAATATCAGAGCTATTTTCACAACCTGCCTGAAAACCAAACAAGCAAACAAGGCATCGCACTCTTAATAAAAAAATCTATTCCTCATAAACCAATCCCAATCTCTTCAAACATAGCAACAATTGCTATTGAGATCTCTTTTCCTTTTAAATTCTCTATCGTTTCGCTTTACATCCCACCCCAGCAGACCTTCTCATGTAACGATCTTAGAAATATTTTGCGATCAGTAACCACTCCTTACATTATTGTGGGCGATTTTAATGCTTGGAGCCCTCTTTGGGGATCCACCTCCTCTAATAATAGAGGCATACTTATAGAAGACCTGGTGTTATCAGAAAATCTGATTCTACTAAATGACAACAAACCTACGCACTTTTCCACGCATAAAACATTCACTACTGTCGATTTGACTTTGTGCTCCCCTAATATCGCTCCTAAGCTAATTACCAACACCCTTTCCCACCTCCACGGCAGCGACCACTATCCCATCGTTACTACCCTCTCCACACCCTCCCTTTATAAACCCCCTCCCACGCCAAATTTCTTAATTGATAAAGCGAACTGGGAAAAGTTTCAAGCTACTGCTAGCAACCTTTGTACTAAGTTTCCATATTCCGAAAATATTAACAAAGAAGTAGCTTCAATTACAAAAGCTATACGCACTTCCGCCCACCTCTCAATTCCGCAGTCAAGTAACAAAATTTATGCAAAAAGTGTCCCATATTGGTCTCCTGAGCTATCGCAGTTAAGAACTGTAAAACGCTTTTATTGGACTGAATATAAACGTACGAGGTCAAATAATAACTTAATAATGTACAAGAAAGCCAACGCCATATTTCGAAAGAGATCAAAGCAATCTAAAAGGGACTGTTTAAGCAAGTTTTCTGAATCCATTGACCACAAAACAAACCCCAAAAAAGCATGGTCTGATATAAAAAGACTTTCCGGTATTCATTCTCAATCACCTACAATTTCTATATCCAGTCCTTCTGGGCCTATTGCAAGTGCTAAAGAACTCTCCAACCACTTTGCATCTTACTGGTCAGAATACTCCCTCGACTCAAATTTTCATCCCACGTTCATTTCAGAAAAGAACAAACGGATTATAAACCGCAACAACATATTTAACAGTCCCTTAAATGAGACAGACTGCGAAATAGAACAGCTAGAATTAGAATCCACGCTTTCCTCTTTAACAGGCAAAACCCCGGGGGCAGACAGAATTTCGTACCCCTTATTGCAACATCTCCCCTTTACCTGAAGTCTAGACTAACTCGACTATATAACAAAATCCTAAATAAAGGGGTCTATCCGCAAACCTGGAAAGACGCAGTTGTCATCCCAATTCGAAAACCAGGCAATACTCCAACGGAAGTTTCAGGATTTAGACCGATTTCTTTGCTCAGCTGTCTGGGTAAACTTTTTGAAAAAATAATAGCTAGGCGTATTTCGTGGTGGGCCTTAAAAAACAACTGTATAAGCTCTGAACAAATGGCTTTTAAAGAAGGACAGGGAACTATAGACGCCTTACTGTTGTTCGAAAATTACGCTTCTTCTGCTCTTTCTAATAGAAGTCATGTCTCTGTATTAAGCATAGACTTCGAGAAAGCCTTCGACCGTGTTGGAATCCACGTTGTCATACGTCAGCTAGTGAAATGGAAACTTGGCGGTAAAATACTTAAAATTATTCAGGCCTTCCTCACTAACCGCAGATTGGTTTCGAAAGTTAATAACACTTTGTCTGACCGTTATGTCCTGTACAACGGTATTCCGCAAGGATCACCGCTTTCTGTCGTTTTGTTTATAGCAGCTTTCAATGAGATTAGCCTAATAATAAAAAAGTACAAAAATGTCTCGCATTTATGTTATGCAGATGATTTATTGCTGGTTTCAAACCTGACGGATCTAAACACTGTCAAACAAGATTTCACCAGCATACTAGCTGATTTAAACTATTGGTCTAAATCCTCGGGCGCCAACGTAGCAATTAACAAATGCAAAAATTTTCATATTTGCCGCAAACATAAATGTAATTACTTTACTTTAGACATTAATAATACCCATGTTGCTAATACTAATACTTTGAAGTTTTTAGGTTTAATTTTTGACAAAAAATTAACTTTCAAAGAACATTGCTTGTATTTAAGAAAGCAACTGGCTGCCAGGCTTTGCATTATTAAACATTTGTCATCCAAACATTGTTTAATCAATTCATTAACGTTAATAAATGTAACTAGGGCGCTTATGTTATCGAAGATAGACTACGGCCTACCCATCTATGGAAACTGCGCGAAAAGCCACATCAAGCTGTTGTACGCTCCGTACCACACGGCGGTGAGCAGAAGCATCCGAGCTTTTCCCAAATCACCAACCAAATTCGTTTTGGCAGAAGCTGGCTTACCAACAATCGAAGACAGATTTGAGCTCAATGTAAAGAAACTTATTCCCAAACTATTTCTATGCCACAACAACGCTCTCTATCAAACAGTGCTTGCCGAGCAGAACCGTTATAAGGCTTCTTGCCGGAAGAAGTCCACAATTTCGCTTTGCATTGAATATGCCATGGAACTTGGTATCACTCGCCCTACGCTGCGCGAAAAAGAAACATTCCCGTCGTGGCATATAAGCTATTCACAATTTATATTAACTTTGGAAAAATATAAAAAAAGTAGTACTAATCCAGTAGCCTACCAACACCTTTTTGCGGAATATACGTCGCCTCTGCTACAAGAATGGAGCCTGATTTTTACTGATGGATCGAAAAACGACTCCAACACGTCTTTCGCAGTAGTCAAGGCCAATGGTAGCACGATTGCAGCTGGTATTCTTCCCTGCTACGCATCCGTCTACACAGCTGAGGCTGCAGCGATTTTCCATGCGATCACCTTTGCAGAAAACTCAGGCACCAAAACGATCATCTGCACAGATAGTAAGTCAACTATTCTTTCGGTGATAAACCCAACAAACAAGTCATTCTTAATATCTTGCATTCGCAACAAGCTTATAGCAAATAAAAACGAAGTGAAACTTATGTGGGTACCAGGTCATTCAGGTATAAGAGGTAACGAGCTGGCAGACGAGAGAGCTAAACTCGCTGCTAAAGAACCATTACTTACCTTCGACCACATCGCCAAAAGAGACCTATACACCTTCATATCTCAACGCCAACGCCAAGCACAAATAGAGTCATGAGTTTCAAGCCAGCACCAGTACATTACACACAATCCTAACTGCACAAAGCCTAGCTTTCCATCAAATTGCCGCTGCAACGATGTTAAGGCATTTGTCCGTCTACGCCTTGGTCACACAATCGCTACCCACTCGTATTTACTAAACCACTCCAGCCAACCCTTTTGCCAACATTGTCCTTCAGTTGCTCTAACAGTATACCATCTACTCGACGACTGCCCTCACTTTACAGCGAGTATAAGCAATATATTCAATAACCAACGTCCGTCGATGCTCCTGAAGACTACCTCTGCAGTAAACGTCTCCAAAATTTCAACATTTTTAGAAAAAACAGGCTTAAAACAAATCATCTGAACTTCATATTATATCTTATCAATCTCTCTTAACCTTGTTTCTTAATTATTGACATTATTTTTAATTTATATTTGACGTGTAATATCAATCTAAGTTATAAATTTTTCCTTTTCCTTTTATAGCTAAGTTTATAAGCGAGCCGAAGGCCCTGACAGCCAGTGCTCCTTTTTTCGTGTAAAAATAATTATATTATTGTTCCACGTTTGTTAATAAATAAATAAATAAATAGATACACACATATGTACATACACACATAATATAAAATATATGTATTTCCAAAAAAAGCTATTCTTCGAATATTAAGCTGTGGCTCTTTTGCAGTAATTGTACTTTATGAAAAGCAATTGCAAAGAAAGTGTTATTTCCGTAGAAGAAATTTCAGAGCAGACGCTCAGCTTTGCATTGTTTCGTTCGTTAATAGCATACGAAGAAGCTTACTAGAAATAAGTTTTTATACCTTTATCCAGGTTCCGCTTCATTTTAAATTTTTAAGAGGCAGATATTCGCAGGTATCTTCCAAAGCAAATGCGGATAAAAATTAATTCTGCCCCTTTTCCTTTGGAACATTTAGATTCTTAATACTTATTTAGTTTTGCCACCTTATTTTTACGAAGCTAATTCGAAAAAGGTTTCAAGCATCGTCTCGAAAACAAGGTAAACCAACACGGAAAGTGTGGTGACTTTACATCGTAAGCGCAAATATACTTTCATAGCACAGGAGTACAAGGCTTGGTTAAAGGAGAACCTGCTCAAAGAGTTTAATTTTGTCTGTTTTAATTTAATGGAAATATTGACGGTTTCTGAAACGATTTTCCAGCAAGCGTAAAGCTTAGGGTTTGAGTGAAAGCGTGAGTATAAAACTATTTTGTTTTAAACGGTTTTTGGTAATTTTGGCTTTTCTGGAAAAGTTCCAACGACTACAAAGTTTTTGGCAAGCATCTGCATTTATTGAAGCGTTAGTTACATTAATATTTTCTATTCTAAAAGACATAATATAAATGCCTGTTGTATTATATATAACAAACAAAAAACTATTTATTCATATCGATACCAGAATTTAGTGGTCAAAAAGTAAGAAATTAAGTGGATATCAAATTCCACTGCGTACACTAAATTTGAAATTAGCTTATAAGCGAAAAGTGAAAAAAATGTCTAAAACTCAAATCCTACTATTTACTGATTTACCTTCATTTCATTTATTATTGGAATACACTACACTAAGATAATAAGATATTTTATAGTACAACGAGAAAAAATAACCTGTACATTTTTAGAACTTAGTATTATAGAATTTTCACTTAAAGATTAACATTAAGTAAACTTAACGAGTTAAACTAGTAACTACAGAAATAATCATAAAATAATTACATAGGGATTTGAAACCAATACTAGTAAAGATAGATATATGGTCAGTCTGTCCTATTGTACTCGTAGGTCACTAAAATAATTAAAGACGGATTTCTTAAAGTTGCTCTTGCTTAGTTTGTTTCTTACATTAGCAGGAATAGAATTCCAAAAAACGGATATCGCTGACAAAAAACAGTTTTGCCGATGCTAAAGTGCTAAAGTAAGGGACTATAAGATCTGTTACTCGGACTGACTTAGTAAATAATAGCTTTTCGTACAGGTAGTTAGGAGATTTTTGGGTGATAATCCTATATACAAATATGCAGTTACGGGCTTTAAGATATGCCGATATTTCGCATCCCAGGATACTTCTTTTCCACGGCGAGATGTGCTCAAATATTGATAGCCCGTAGGCGTAGCGAGTTACATTATTAAATAATACCTCAACTTTACTCATCGAGTCACCATCAAGCCTACTATAAACTACCTCAGCGGATGTAATTTGAGGCATAATGACTTGTAAAGCAAGCCGACGTCTAGTTCTTAATGGAGTATAATACCCAGACATCCTCAAATTTCGCAGAGTGGAATACACTTTTTCAACCAATGCATTGATGTGATATTTGCATGTTAAGTTGGAGTTTATAACAAATCCAAGATTTGTTACTTTAGTAACAATCCTCAGTGGAGTGTTGTCAATGAGAATCGGAGGTAGGAAATTTGTATTTTTGATTTTTTTTGTTTATAATAGGCAAGATCAATGACTTACTAGATTATAAGTAATCGTTTTATTATTTAACTAAATATTTAATATGAAATGCATGTGTTATGTTTGGCACATGATCAAAAGTTTATTGCAATGAAAATTACGAAACATTAAAACCTGTTGAACTGCACAACAAATAAAATGCACCACTTTGAAGCATTGCGTTTATGTATGTATACTCGTACTAATAAAAAATTGGGTTGGTGTGGAAAGTATTCCTTTGCATAGAATGTGTATTAGATATGTATTTAATTATATGTTTACCTTGTGCATACGTACATACATACACACATAGCCACGCCAAGTGTCTGTCGAAGTCGGCCATATCACTAGTGCTGCCTCAATTTTTGACTCACTGGCGGAGTTAATGTCCCTATTTCTAATCCGCACATTCGATAACTAAAAGGTTGCAGATTTTCTTCACATCAATGCATAGTTGCTGCGACAGTAAATAGGTCTTTTTATCGATATTGTTATTGCAGCATATGTGTATGTACAAAGGTACGCATGTACATATGTATGTATGTACATTCTAGGATAGTTGGTAGCTGTTGTTAATGGCATTTGATGTCTGTTTCTTATAGGACAACAATCACCGGCGTGCGCCACACGACTTTATCTGTTAATAATTGCATATGCAATCGGCTGCAGGCGTACGAGTATATCGGTTCATAAGTTTGTACATATACATATATGTAGATATGTTATTGAATTTGGGTTGTAGTTGTAAGCCAATAATAACTTTTTATAATTACTGAGCGCATTATCTCTGGAAACTGAACGCACCAAAAAAATGTATACGGACATAGTCAAACGTATAAAAATTCAGCGGTTGTGATGTCCTGCGTGTATGCAGTATGACACCATATTTTACAAGTGTTATGGAAGTCTGTCAAATCCCTGTTACGGTACACGGATTGTAAGATAGAGAGTAGCTTTGCTATGAAAAAACTTTGCAACTCTTGCAATCAGTGCACCGTAAAAGATTTTAACCAGACTTCGAGAGTACTTACATATATAATTTATTTTAAATCTTTGGTATAACATCGAAAACAAGAAAAAGAGAAACTTTGGTCATCGAAAAGAGAGGCGATGATAAAACTTCGTTAAAACAATTATAGTAATAAATTATCGATTTTTTTATGATAGTTTAAAACCTGTTTTCTTAAGATGTCGAACACTTTCAAAACGAGACTACCAGCCGTGCTCCCGGTTTCTCATTCACAAATTTCTCTGTGGATTCGGTTTGAAATCAGATGTTTGGTGCTCCCAATTTCACATTTACATAAATCTTTGTGAATTGAATCCGAATGCTTGGTTGTATGTGAAATGAAAAGTAAATGACAAAATGTGTGTGAATGTTTAATTATTTTCGATTGGAATAATTTTTAAAATATTCTTTGATGTTTGTAGAAGGCCATTATGACATTTCTGCATTCGAAACTATTACTGGATACGCTTTTTTTCTACGTTGGCATCGCTTTAAATTAATATTCTCCATTAGTAAAATAGGGTTTCCGCAGTTAAGATAAAAACAATTTTTTTTTTATAATGCGACGAATGTTAACTATTTTGAGTCTAGAAAAACGGCTTATATAATTAAGGCAGTCAAAAATGTTAAATATGTCGGACCCAGGAAACCGTAAAACGCTACGTGCCTCAGGACTCAGAAAACCATAGAATTCCAATATTTTGCATTTTGCAAGAAAAACGAAATAATTATATGTACAAAAACTATATCGAAATTTTCAATTATCTTATCTTTGATGGTTTTGAATATATCGCTCCTGTGGCAATCTCGATTTGATATTAATTTTAAAATTTATTTAATTAGTTCGTAAGTGAAGTTTTCATGTAAATTCGTATTCACACTATTTATAATTGAGTTGAGCTAGGTGTAAAAGCTGGTTCGGTCCACGTTCGAAGACGGATATTTAATGTTTTTTAAATCAATTTTAGATGTTTTTCGGCCTTATAGATTTTTAATAATTGACAATTTTATTGAGCTCGAGGCCAGTTTATAGAAGATTTTATTGGAAAAATAACAACAGTTTTTAAAATGGTAGAAGTTATAGTACTATTTCGGAAATCACCACATTTCCTCATCAGACTTGTTTTTATTAAATTATTTATATTTATTCTTCAAAACCACTTCTCCAAGGCTATGAACCAAGGAGCTCGGAGTTGCAAAGCCAACACGCTAAATGCTGTGCTATACTAGCCGAGTGGACTGCGGCGTTTTTCCATCTTCCTTAAACAAACCATTTCATTGGTTTTTAAAATGGTGGAAGTAATATAACTATTTCTACCATTTTAAAAACTGTTGTTATTTTTCCAATAAAATCTTCTATAAACTGGCCTCGAGCTCAATAAAATTGTCAATTATTAAAAATCTAAAAGGCCGAAAAACAACTAAAATTCATATATGCAAGGATGAGCACACCTGAAATGCATTCTAAGAATTACAAGCCATTGGTAAAAACCAATGAAAAATTCGCACCCAGAATTGCAAACACACAAACAACAACCACACAAAAACAAGTTTAAATAGCAGCAGATCAGTTGCTCTTGTTTGTAGTTGGTTTGTTTAAGGAAGATGGAAAAACGCCGCAGTCCACTCGGCTAGCGTAGCGTGTTGGCTTTGCAATTTCGAACTCCTTGGTTCATAGCCTTGGAGAAGTGGTTGAGAAGAATAAATATAATTAATTTAATAAAAAGAAGTCTGATGAGGAAATGCGGTGATTTCCGAAATAGTACTATAACTTCTACCATTTTAAAAACTGTTGTTATTTTTCCAATAAAATCTTCTATAAACTGGCCTCGAGCTCAATAAAATTGTCAATTGTTTTTTAAATCATTTCAAAAGTTTAAAATTTTTCTGCGGAGAATAACTGATTTTCATATTCGCATATGTACGTACATATGTACATATCGATTGCCAGTTGAGTTAAAGTTGCTCGGAGCTGTCTATGTTTAAGTGTAAAATTTTTAAATTAAATTTTAGAGTTCTAAAATTCATTGTCATTCATTAAGTAAAATTTGCTTTTTCTAGTAGAAAAATAAAAATATTTCGTATTAAAAATAAATAGCCAATGATTAACTTTGAATTCTTTCCTCAACTAGATGGTAATTTCTTCCACTGTCATCTCTGATTTTAAATGGCATTACTCTGCCGCGCTGCGCCTGAGAAATTTGCTCTAAAGCATTAGTATTCTTTCTGGAACAATTTCGCATTCTTCTCAAGTTTGCTGCTATTCATAACTAAAGTTTTTTAATAAAAAAGTAACTTTACTTTATTTTTTTGTGTTTGCCGGAATTCCCATATGTGTCTGTTCGTAAGTCTATTGTGTCAGACAATTCTTTTATCCTCGGAAAGATACTGTTGTGACACCTGATTCAATATTTCAACAGCTTTCGCGTACTTATTTTCTCGCTTGTTAGTGAATTTACAAAACCTAAAATAATGAAAATAAAATGCCAACAAGTTGCATCAGCAAACAAGTACACACATGTTTTTTTTTGGGACAACTCCCGTCAAGAGAAAACTCTGATGAGTAATGCTATTCCCGTAGCAGCATGCACGACTTGCAGACTCTTGACTACACCTACGTAACTAAACTCTCTCCACTACGACCACTCTGCCCGCGGAACCGCCAAAAAAAGGTATTACCTCATGAGGCTGGTTAGCTTACTCGCTCTTTACCTGTGTTGTTGGCTACGTCTTGCCATCTCTGCACGCCTAAGATCTACGTGAATGCGCGATACGAGAGCGCATATTTTTCCCCAACTTTCGCTTGACTGGATCATAAATTAAATGATGTTTACTCCGTCTAAGATTGTGCGATCTTAAGGAGCGTAACGTGGACATTGGAACATAATGTGTTCTGCGTCTTATTCCCTGTCTCTACATGTTGGGCTGCGAGGAAACTATCGTGCCCAAATTAAGTTAAATACTTGCGATATACCCAATGTCCCGAAAGAAACTGTGTACGGTGAACGTTGGGGTCAACATGGTTTCTCTTCATCCATTTTCCGATATTTGGTATCAGCTTATATGTCGACCTGTCTTTTGGAGAACTATTCCAACGAGTCTGCCAGGTGTTCATTGTCTGACATGTTTCTTCCTCTTTTACTTAATTTGAATTTATTATTCCGTTACTCCCGAAAAGCCTTTCATAAATTACCTTAATTTCATGAGCCATAAAATCTACTGGAATTAGTCCAGCTATAACATTAGATGATTCGTCAGAATTCACAGGCCGCTCGTAAGGCGCTTAGCCGATAGACAGTTGTTATCTTTTTTGCGTTAGGCCCAGATTGGGGCGCTTACAGTAGGATTGAGCTAATGACCCTACTGTAGAGAATTCATTTACTGTGTTTCGGTCCTCCGTTATTTGGCATAATGCGCGATAAGCTTGACTGAGCTCTCGATGCTTTTTTTGATACGTACTCCACATGGGGCTTGAAATTAAGTCGATAGTCTATCATCACACCAAAATATTTGATAGCAGGCTTGGATGTGATTACCTCTGTCCCCAAGCGAATATTCAGAAACTCCACTTCCTTTCTGCTGCGTATTAAAAGTACCTCGGTCTTGTCGTAGGCCAGCGTTAGGTGCATTGATTGAAGCCATATTTTGATTTTTAGTACAGGTTCGCCGGCTGCTGATTCAATTTGTTGCAAATGTTTTGCAATAATTACAACCGCGATATCGTCTGCAACCCCAAGGACTTTTGTGCGTGGAGGCATTTCCAGGCTTAAGACGCCGTCGTACATAAGGTTCCAAAAAGGTTATCCAAGGACTGATCCTTGTGGGACGCCTGCTTTTCCAGCATACACCTCTGGCTCGTTATTGCTTCTGTAAAGGAGTTTGCGATGCGAAAAATAGTTTCCTATAATATTGAGGATATACCTTGTAGTTCCTTTTTTTAATAATGTTTCCATGATGCATCGCCAGCTTGCGATATTGAAAGCGTTTTTAACGTCTAATGTTACTATGGCGCAGTATTATTTTTTCCCGCCACGCCAACTTGTGCCTTCTATTGCTTTAGCCGCAACGTCAACAACTGTTTTGATTGCATCTATCGTGGAACGGGATATTCTAAAGCCGAATTTGTTTATCGACAGGAACCCATTTTCTTCGGCGAACGATGTAAGTCTGTTGCATATTTTTCTTCCAAGAATTTTTCCAACCGTGTCAAGTAAGCATATCTGACGGTACGACGACTGCTCATCTGGTATGATTTGGTATACTGTCCGGCCCTGGATTTCACTTGTTTTATAACGTGGAATGACTGAAGGGATGTTTAAGACCCTTTGAGGAAGAAGGGTTGTTATTATATTTCTCAACATTACTGGGCAAGCAAAGTTTGGTGACTTAACGCTTTTTGTTTTTGATAGCACTACTCTATAAGCGATTCCCCAGGGATTGATGTCTGCTTCGTCGCAAACGTTTCTAAAATGTTCCTGTTTGCTTGCTTTTATGGCTGATTTAAGGCTTTTCTTTGCCTTTCTCAGAACAGCTAGGTTTTTTGGGAAATTCAGATCCTCCTCTGTTGCGTTTAAATTTACGTTTTGCACTGAGGCATTTCTTTCTTAGCAGTGCTATATTCCTGTTCCACCAATAGCACGGTACGAGTTACGTGTTAAGTAATCTTCTTGGCATCGACGCATCGCATGCTTCAGTTAGGCCAACTCACCTCTGCTATATCTATTATGATGGCTTAGTGATCACTATTAGTGTACTCCTCTCTTACCCTGCATTTGATTTTGTGGGCAGTTCCCGTTTTTCTGAAGGTTAGCGCAGATACGGCATTTAGGATCGTGACATTAAGCTGGGCAAATGTTTGCAGCAGTATTTTCCCCTCTTATGTGTTACTCTACTGCCCCATTCTATTGCCCAGGCATTGAAATCCCCTGCCATGATAAATGGGGACTTGCCGCGAGCTTCCAGGGCAACATCACGCAAGATTTGTTGGTACTCTGTTGAGAGGCTTGGCCTTGCATATCAGCTGATGATGTATGTCCCGTTTATTTTGCAACGCACGAATCCTTCCGCGCTAAGCATCTTTTGGAATGTGAGTGCAGTTTCGAGACACGCGACTCCAGGCGTTGAAAGCACTTTGGCAAATGCACACGTTTACGTATTCGGCAGATGACCCACCCTATTTCGATTTAGGAGAAGCTTCTGCGCTTTTTCAGCTGGCAAGCCAAGGATAGCTGTTTGAGTTCCAGCGTATGCTGTCCTCAGCCCCACGATGTCTGATATATTAATATCTTTTAGGCCTAGGAGGGCTTTTATAGCGCAGTGTACCTCATCTTTAGTAGTAACCTCGACTATGTCCTTGCACGCCAGTTTTATACGGTGCGTGAGTGCTTTGACCGAGGCCTCGCTTCCTACCGCCGCTTTCGTTAGCTCTATCAGAAGATCTCCCTTCTGTGTGCGTCTGATTTTTGACACTGAGTCAGCGTATCCCTTGAATTTGTCGTCACTTTTAACATTTTTCGGAATGTCTGTCCTGTTTTTTCAATGACAATCGCATCAGGTCTTGATTTCTTGATGGTATTTGCTCTATCAACTTTTTTCTTCATTCTTGGCCTTCTTCTTTACTTCAACCCATTCGCTTCCTAGATTTGTTATACAAAAGCTTGATTTTGCCGATAGCATCTCTCATCGGTTGGTGGATGCTCTGGCGTTTACCTTCGAATCAGTCTCCTTCGTACCTTGCGCGATCTCGGAAAAGGCTGCTCCTCCCATGGAGGTAAGCGGGGGAGAATGCGCAAGTCTTACACTTCTCTTAAATGGGTCAGTACGCTTTCTGTGTTTTCCACCCGGTTCCTCATTTTGGGTGTATAAGCAGCAGTATCCGCTTCGTTTGTGCTAATCGACGTTAGTACACATACATATGTCAGTGTATGTACATATGTATGTGCAAACATATGTATGTATGCGTACAAACAAACATATGGAGTTGTAAATGTGTACATAGGTGTTTTGGATAGCATTTGTGTTGTCAAGTTGTGTTATCAAGACGAGGAATTGCAGCTTTTCTGCTGCAATCGAGACTTCAGCACAGTTAACTATCTTTGAATAACTTAGCTAACTTATTAATTTGTGCTAACATGGAAGGGCAGAAATTACCGCAGTCGAGGCTATTTGCGCCAGCCCATCTGCAGCAATAATGCCCTGTGAACTTATGAACATATATACATACATATGTATGTATGTATGTTAATAGACGTTTGCACAAGTGGCACATGAATTAACTCCGTTTGAATTTTTTTATTTTTGAAATTACAGAAATATAATCGTCGCAATTCATTGGCTGAGTTTGGTTTGAATAATTGATGATCAATTTCTGTGTATTTATATTTATATATGTATGTATGTATGTATATTTTTCTTTATTCAACATGTGTTTCTGCTACATGCGTACTTGTACATGTGCACGTAATAAATTGTTGCGTAATGCTCAAGAATAGAAGGCAAGATATAGGGCCTGAAACAAAACGGATATTTTACGAACATATCGCTTATTTAAAAAAAACTATCTTAACTTAAAAAACCAACAACCGAGAAAAATAGAATGAAGGTGCCAGACTAATTATTTTTTTTGACAGTTGAATGCCCTCCTTTATCATTAGGAGCTAACGTTATTAACTTAAGGGAACTCTCTTGGGCCATCGAAATCTTATTCGTTGTAAGGAAATTCGCTTGCAATATAAATGTTGTGGAAAACCAATACGTCGGAGTTTTATTGGATTGAGTAAGAAACTAATAATACGTCTAAAAACCCAGGGATCGAAAAATAGTAATTTTCGAAATTTTAATTTAAAAAGTAAGCTGGCAAGAATTTGATAAAGAACATGATTTAATTTTTTTTTTTACTTCTTTCAGTCAGTGTTTGTTTTTTAACTAATAGTTTTTAATGTTTGTTTATTTTTCAGTTTATCAATCAAAAGTAAAGGCTAATTATAGTTTTATTTTACGTTTTTGTTTACATTTATGTTTCACCGAAAACTTTTATTTTTCATCGAAAAACTAAAAGACAGATTTTAACTTTTAAATATGTAGGTATGTATGACCAAATTAAAATTTGAATTTTATTTTTTTAGTCATACATTAATGTTAAAATCTAGCTTTTATTTTTTTTTTTTTTCAAAAATAACAGTTAAAATTTTACTTTAATTTATCGGCCATATATGATATAGCAGTTTACATATTCACAATATAATACGGTTTAATTGAAAAAATAATAAAAGCATAAAATGCAATGGCAATAAAAGTTTAACTTTAATTTTTAATCGACAAAATAAAGGTCATATGTTATATTTTTTCCTTGACTGAAAATATAGAAGTCAAGTATTAACTTTGAACTTTGACTTAAAAAAAAAGCATACGAGTTACGGTTTTTGCAAAAAGTAAATGAACTGCAACGCTTCTATTAAAGTGTATGAATGAGGCAAAGTTTATGTATGGATCTTGGTAATAAAGCTTATTGTAATTTTTCTTTTAAACCTTCACGCAGCGTATATAAAAAAATAATTTATGCAGATATTTATCTCAACAAAAAATATTTTTTTAATAAATTGTAAGAAAGAATATTAATGTTTGCAATACTGAATAATTCTAATGTATATTTATAAATTTTTGGAAATTTACTAAACTAACCCTCACTTCTTATAAATTAGGCATCAGCCATTGAAAATTGGCTTGCATAATAAAAAGAATCCATAGAAGAAGTCAGCGATTGGTAAAAAGCCTTATTCAAATCGATTCAAAAAGTAATGACAAAATAATTTAGTAGAGTGGCAAGCGTCAAGTTCGGTAAATATAATATCATATATATATAATATAATTTTGGCGCGTACACTATATAGCTCGGTGTTTGGCAGAGCTTCCCCTACCATTTGTAGTGTGCGTCTTCATATTATACCACAAATGGAGGGACCTACAGTTTTTGTGCCGACTCCGAACGGCAGATGTATTTAATGAGAAGCTTTTTCATGGCAGAAATACCCTCGGAGGTTTGCCATTGCCTGCCGAGGGGTGACCGCTTTTTCTATCATTAAGATTTTACTTGCCCTGGCTGAGATTCGAACCTCGAACTCACCGGCATATCAAGTTATAGCACGCACCGCTACCAACTCGACCACAGCGGCCACAAATATAATATCATAGGAAGACGAAATATAACAAACCGTGAGAAAAACTCTTCACCATTTCTTTTTGTTGAATTTTGAAAAATCTTATATGAATTCGTCTTAGTTTGCTCCATAGACATTTTAGTTGTTATAGAAATTTAAAAGCAGTGCAAGGAAACTTGATTTAATTTGGGTATTTCAAAGTTAACACTTCATCACCGTTTATTTACACATAAGTATGTTAACCATAATAAATATAATAATTTGGCGCTTACACTATATTGCTCAGTGTTTGGTCGAGCTTCTCCTACCATTTGTGGTGTGCGTCTTAATATTATACTACAAATGGAATGACCTACAATTTTGTGCGGACTCCCAACGGCAGATACATATATTCTATGAGAAGGTTTTCATGCCAGAGAAGCCCTCGGAGGTTTGCTATTGCCTGCAACGTTTTTCTATAATTACGATTTCACTTGCCCAGGCTGAAATTGGAACCTCGAACTCAGCGGCATACCGAGTTATAGCACGCACCGCTACCCACTCGACCATAGCGGCTACCATAGAAAAAGTTTAAATGCTACATGCGCCTCAGACGGACAATGTGCAGAGCTTGTTTTGTTTTTTTATAGCTTAAAACGAAATGCCGGCGCAGGGCGAATTTTTCGAAATACGCTCGACGCCTTTTCGCTGCGGTAGATTTATTTCATTTGCCAACACTAGCGGCATTTTTCGTAATTAAGTTTTATTTTAAGATCTCTTTGAAATTTTTACGAATGGAAAGTTTAAATTTGAAGCTCCCTATCTTATTGAAATCTCGTTTAGCTTCATATTTCGCGGTGACTTAGTAGTGGACTTTAATTCGAATTATCGGTAATTTGTACATTATACGTGTGGTTAGTGTTAGGTAACTTCAGTTGATGGTTAGTATTCTAGAGCTAAAAAAAGCGAGCGCTATCCAAGCGAA
This sequence comes from Philophylla caesio, assembly GCA_963971545.1. Classification (NCBI taxonomy): domain Eukaryota; kingdom Metazoa; phylum Arthropoda; class Insecta; order Diptera; family Tephritidae; genus Philophylla; species Philophylla caesio. The sequence goes on along the minus strand of OZ020606.1, from coordinate 32,960,565 downwards.
AATTAAATTTGTGAAGAGAAACCAATATAGAAAATTACAGTAATCGAGCATCGCCAAATTCAAAACGCGGTTTTTTGGTTCTGTGGTTTCGTTTTGACAGCCGCGTGACGTAATAGCGTACCAGAATATAGAGTCAGATGGGAAAAGAAACAGAATTTCACATTCACGTGCAAAACAATTTAATAAACAAGGGTGTTGTAAAAAACGAAGTGTACAGTGGCAAATTAGAGTAACGACAACATTAAAACATTGTATTTTCGCTATATTTCGATATTAAAGTGTTCAAACAATAGGATTTTACAATAAAATGTACCTTATCCACTATTTGAGAGTTGGACAAATACCCCATTAGTTGCGTCAACAGCACCGGAATACCACAATTTGACAAATTTGTATGTGCAAATTGCTTTATATTCGCTAAATTACCGTTGTTGCAATGTTCTAATTTATTATTTTTGTTTAAAATTTAAGCTGGTTTTCCTCTAATGACTTCCGCGAATGAAAACAAGCGTTTTTAACTTTGCGCGGCTTAAAAACTTATTTGAGATCAACTAGGAAAGAAGATCGTCTCAATGGGCTAGATTCTCCGAATATTCATCGCTATCTGGATGTTAATGTTGACTCTTTACCTTGCCAAATTCTTTTATTGAAGGCAGAATAATTATGTAACATTTCTTTGAGTTGTGCTGAATTTCATGCACAATTTATAAAGATAATTTAATTTTTACATTGTAATTGAATTAAAATTAAAATGTAATGTAAAGTATCATGAAAATACTAATAAATGAACTTACTTACAATTTCCTGAATACTCTAAATAAAACAATAGGAGTATTCGGGATTTGTTGTATTCGTAGTAATATTAACTATTTTTACAACGAATTCGGAATTACACAAGTAAATCGCGAACACACCCTGTTATAATATCTGTCATCGTGTCATTGTAAAATTTCCCGAACGGCTGATTTACGAGTTCATATGTACAACAAGTATATGTGCCACCAACAAATAAACAAATGTGCGTAATATGCCGCGAAAAGGCGAAAAAAGGAAAATATTAGATTTTATTACTAATAGTTGTGAAAATCAAATTTTTAAGATAAACGATAAACTTTATAACACACAAATAAATATCAATTTATTCGAGTAACGTATTTGTAGATAATTCGACGATTCATCTTTTTTGTTTTGATCGGCTGTGAGAAATGTACAAAAGAAAAACCACATTACAGCAGGGTCCACCCATTGTATTTGCTTGCACTGTTGGATTTAAAATATAACGTATATTTTATTGTTGGATTTTTACTTGATTTGCTATAAAAACAACAGAAACAACGAATACAAAATACAATGGCAACAACAACAGATCCCGAATATCCATAATGATATTATTGGTTGTTACGAATGATTTTACATAAAACCCCCTCCAACACGAAATCCTGCTACCGCCTCTGGCTGATTGTGTATTAATTGTGTTAACTAAAAAATCGTATCTTTTACAAATGTTATTTTTAACATTTTATGGTCAATGTTTTATCCGATCAGTTCATTTTCTAAAATTTTTGAATACACTAATTGTAGTCTGGTCAGTTTATATTTCAACAAAATAAGCAATACGCGGGCCGAAATACTGCTTAACAAAAAAGGGATCGGAAATCGTATGAAAATTAGTTATAAGTCTAAAATCTTAAGATCTACCAGAAACCGTTATTGTGATAGGCGTTTTCCTCATCACAACTTTGTATTCACATGCAGATGTAGGTGAAACAGGGAAAGCGTAAGAATTACCGCAATATCAGAAATTAGATTTCCAATATTCAAAATGGAGGATCCAAAACTTGCGGCCGAGTTTTTCAAAAATTTATCGGAAGTTGATTGAACTTGTTACTCGGATTTGAAAAATAAAATAAAATCGTTACTTTTTGTGAAAACTTATTTTTGAACCGTAAATACCTTTTAACTTATTCTGTCCACATGTATGTTATATACCAAGCAGCTATGAATCAGTAAGGAAACATTCTCGTATTTTAGCATTAAATTTGTCCCACCCTAAATTTGGCATTACAAATAAAATTATGTATATCATTTAGGGTGACAAATACACCTGTGCGTTTCGGAAAAATTGTAAATTAGCGGCGCACCACTGCGTCCTCAGACATGCATACATCTGTACATATGAACATTAACCATAGAAAATACATGTATACCTATATACACACATACACAAAATAAATCTTTATTGCATTGAAATGGCTGAACGCGCACGGGCAGCATTTTAGCTGGAGGAATCAGACGTAATTGCTAAAACGGGCATTAATAGGGGAAATAAACATTCGAGCATTAAAAAAATAAGGAACGAATAGCAGCGTAAAAAGCTTTCGCACTAACTAACCGACTGATTTTCCTACTGTGTATTCTCAGATGTTTGCTAACGAAAATTTTCCCACATATTTCCGGTTCATTTATTATGTTGCCACATTTTCATTCTTTGTTTGCGTTCTGTGAAAGCGACAAGACCAGAGAGCGAGCTGAAAGAAATACGAAATAGAGCGGGTATTAATTCATCAATCAATCAATCAGGTGATTAGTGCGCTTAAGCAATCGACAACTTCGAAAGTGTGCAAAAGTGGGTTGAGCATAAAAGTGGATAGAGAGACCACAAGCGCCATTCCGACAGTCAAGTCAGAGTCATCGCGCAAGCCGCAGTTGGTGCAAATGAGCGTAAATTTATGAGTGGCACACACAATGAGTTTTAGACAAAGCGTGTTTGTGTGCAAATACTTACATACATACATACAAATGTTGGTATGAATGTGTATAGAAGAAACTTTTCTTATGCCAAGGCAATGGTGGGGGGTGGGATGCTGCAGCTGCCGTAATGGCGTCGACAACGTTTAACGACGGAGACTAATGATGTGACGGCAGGACAAACACAGGTGGGCCAGAAAATTGTTTACAATTATAGCAATAACAGTGCAAATACAAACATATATGTACATATGTATGTATATGCAAGTATCAGGATATACATAAATAAATGCTTATGAGTACAAATGAACGTTTTTCGGATATTTCTCTTATCCGCATCACATTTTAAAATTTGAATTCCACTGATTCAGGTAAAAGCCGAGTAAGTCTAGACATTACTTAAATTACCATAACTTAACATAAGCAGCATTACTTTTTTCGTCAGCTTTGTTTTTGATATTTCAATATTTTGCATATTCACTTGCTTATTTCAAAAATGGGTTGGTGTTTGGGGCACTCCAACTCATATCGGACAACCATTCGGGCCGAGTACATTTTTTGCAAAAACACTTGAAGAAACTGTTTTGCTCTTTTTAAAAAAAACGAATTTTTCTTTACGTGTTTGGCGTGGCTATAAAAAAAAGGAGTTTGGTTCATAAATATTTTTTAAATGGCAGATTTTTCATTTTATTGTAAGCCACTTTTAATTGGAACGGTCAATAACTGCTGTAAAAAGCATGTGTATGACTAATTTTCAAATTTTCTGTTCTAAGCTTTAATGCTAAAAATTTGATGTTTGAAAGTAAAGGGTGTTTTTTTAGACATGTAGTTTTTAAGAAGAAATAAAACGCATATAATTTAACGCTATGGCCAAGAATTTAGCTTAATTATAAAGATAAGGGTTTGCTATTACTTATGTTTTAAAAGTGATTTAGGGCAAGTGACCGCCGCGACTGGCTCGAATAAATTCCAGCCGAGAGGCCCAATTTTCGACCACTTTTTCTGCAATTGTGGCCGTATGTCAGTAATAACGCGCCGAATATTCTCTTCCAAGGCGTCAATCGTCTCGGGCTTATCTGCGTAGACAAGCGACTTCTCATAGCCCCACAAAAATAGCCCAGCGAAGAAATATGGACCAATAATTTCCTCAGCCCATAGAGCACACCAAACAGTTACTTTGTGAGGATAACCATCACGCCAAATTTGATAATTTTGTTTATTAACGTACCCATTCAACCAAAAGTAAGCTTCATCGCTGAACAAAATTTTATTGTGAAAATATTTAATGGTCGTTCGGCTTCAATTCTTGCACGAGTTGGATTTTGTAATTCCGCAAATCAAGATCCTTCTGCAAAATCTTCCATAAAGTGGATGGGTACCGCTCCAATTATTGCGCGTGATGGCGGAAGGACTCATGCGGGTCTTCTTCGATACTCTGCTCCACAGCAGCAATAGCGTCTTCGGTGCGCACTGTACGCCATCTCTGAGGATGCGAATTACCCACTAGAGTAAACGTTGTGCGAAACCGATCCATGGTTGCTCGAGTTACCGACTCTGCTGGCGAATATGTCGACCGAATACTGGACGCAGCGCGCGATGCGTCATAAGAACCGAACCATCATTTTGGTAGAGTAGGTCTGTTGATTATGAAATGGCAAACCAAACTGAGTATAAATCAAGTAACAGCTGCCAAAAAGACCAACTCCGAAAAAAGTATTGCCTCATTGAAAACCACATGTGTAAAAAACACCATTTTTTTATGTATAACCACAGATACTTATATTAAAAAATAAAAAAATGTTTTTTTATGATAAAGTATTTATTATATTGTTAACTTATGTTAAAAAGTGTGATGTATGAACAATGCTATAAGTGTTAACTTGGTAAAATTCGCATTGCGGATGACAGCTCCTTGATTCCATTTTTTACACAAAATTTTAAGCAAATTATTACTTTTTGAACACAGAAAATAATTCTCAAAATCACCGGAATTTCCTAATGGTGGGGGTGGATTCTATTGGCAGGACAGGCCGCGAAAATAAAAGTATTTTCTATTATATTTATACCAGCGATTGGTGGCGATGAAAGAGAGTACCTTGGCTTGGCTCTGAAAAGAAATCCCACGAATTTCTTGTGTACGGCACTTTAAATTATTAACGGTTATAATATATTTAATATATATGTATAAGAACATACACATTTCACCTTATTTACAAAACTTATCTGCGTGGAAAGATTTGCTGTTTGAGTACTTCAAGACGGATCGCCGGTCTGGCTCTTAGACGCGGATGTATTCATATTAATGCAGAGTACTCGTATAGAAATTTTAATAATAAATAAAGAAAATTATTTCAATATTTTTTTTGTTACAAAGCCCAAACAAAACACTAGATAAAAAGTCAGATATGTTAACAATTGTTGGAAATAATAATAATAATAATAATAATAATAATGTTATTTTGTTGGCCTAAGCGAATTCTAATCAAATTAAGTTTATTATTTGCGCTAATTCTCATTACCTTTAAAGGGACAATGTGATCATAAAGCACTCCCAGTACAATCAAATTGAATATCCCTACTGGTTAGGCACAAGTGCTAAATTTTGCTAGAAATGATGGCATCAGAAACGATGTGCGAACGACGACGATGACGTTGACATGCGAGAAAGTCATCGCTCAACACTGTGCTCCTGCTCCAGCAACTGAACACATACATACATAAGTGTACTACAGTAAGTTGTTGAAACCATTGATGGAACGTAAGGATTAAAAAATGGCACGTGCAGCTGACACCGTTCAACAAACTAACATTTTAGCTCAATCGGCCAAAGGGTGGAACTGTTGATCACGTCGTGTTTGAGGTTTCCTTTGTACCTTTTAATTACGTGTAGTCATTCTTGCGTAATTAAATTGCGTAAGTAATTTAAACAAACAAAATTATTGATAAAACGAATGTACTGTTAAGAACAATTGGGTTTGAAGAATACATGCGAGGGTATTGAAATATCAGTGTTATTAGTCCGTTTGCTAATAAAATAAAGACCCCTTGTTTGCAATTTAAGAAGAATAAGAAAAATACAGCTACGTTTGATCGTTCGGTATCTAGTAGAGAATAGTAAATGGAAAATTAATATAATATATGTAAAGCTTGAAAAGTGGAAATTTTTAAAACTTATACATCTCGAAGTCGTCGACAACCATTTTTGGCTACAAACAATTGCATAACGAATCTGACACAATTTTATTGCCAAATAAGTATTAGTCGCCAATTAGTTACTTAAATTAAGTATGGGACTTAAACAAACTATTACATTTAGATATTTCTTAGAAGATGAACATACATACATAAGTAATTAATTCTTTTGGAGTTGGTTCTTAAACTAAACCTTCCTTAATTATGCTAGTTGTGCGAACAATCAATATGAATTAACAGTAAGCTTGATATTCCCTATTAATTCAGTGACAGGTATTTATTCTCTTCAGCACACTCAAATCCAAGTTGTTTTCATTTTCAAAATTCTATACTATAAAGACTTAATCATACCTACATAAATATTCCATCAACTAGGTTTAGTGGAATTTATACTAGTACATTTACATTACATCTACATATGTATTTACAGTTGTATGTACTTTCGCAAAAATCAAAAGCAGTTGTTCTGAAAAGAAGAAATTACTACGTCAATTGTGTGTGCAATTTGAATTATGACATGAACACTGACTGCCTCGCTGAATGCTTCGATGGCTGATGGAGAGATGACTGCAGGCGAGGGCGTCAAGTGCCGTTTGCATTTGATAAGGCAGGAAATCAGTTTTCCAAATGCCCCAGCGAATGCTCTCACGATGCCGCTCCCCAACTCGCCGCCAACATTTTTGTACACAGCGGCTGCTAATGACAGTTGCAATAACAACAACAACAATAATGTACTACGTTCACACAAATATCAACAACAACAATAACAACTAAATAAACAATATTAGAAAGAACATCGCCACAAAGCACAAAACGAAACGAAAATTCGCTAACATTTTAATTTCAATGAATTTGTGAAAGCGCTCATCAGGGTAGATGGAGCACCCTGCGAGGAGGAGAAGCTGCATGTGGCGTCGTTTGGTAATGCATGTGTGTGAGGGTACATATGTACATACTTACATATATATAGTGTGCTGAGTGCGTCGGGTGTGCTGAGGGTGGTTAAGTGGAAAACGGAAGCAAGCCGAAAACACGTTAAAAATTCCTTATCTGCGAGTGTCAGCTGACATTTAGCTGAGCGCGCGGAAATTTTTACAACAAAGCTTTCATGAGGTTCCAGAGGAATAACAACAGAGACCAACAAAATAGTTTTATATGTATGTATGTAGGTGCATACAAATGGATATATGTATGTATTTATGTGTGTATTTATATACACGTATACACACAAGCTTACCGTAGTTTCGAAAGTTAGGCAGCGGGAGTACTGTAAAGAGAAGCAAGTAATCACGGAATTTGTTCAAACAAAATAAGCACACTATAGAAAACATGCAATTGGGAAACGAAGAGGGAATTTCATGAAAATTGTAAAAGCGGATGAAAACTCGCCAAAAATGCCAAAAACACACTCAGCGTTTCGGGCAAAACAATGCAGAGTATACCTTTCTACCAGGTTGAATGTCGTAGCATACATACAACAAACATATACCTACATACTCGTATGTAACATATACATATATATATATACAAGTACCCGTACTTATGTACATACATATGTTCCTTTGCTCATGTGTGGTCGAAAATAAGAGAACGTTGTAATGTAATTTTTGTTTTTTTTTATCACCCAAAGAACTTCTTTGTTCATTTTTTCTTATATTTAAGAGAATTTTGTTTGCTATAAACTCCTTGTCAGCTGCCAAGGCCATACATATAAACTAAATACCGCGTGGGCCTAACTCTGTAATTCGAATCGAAAATAAGCTGTTTTGGAAAAGCTATAATTTTACAATTATGCCACATCTAAGCACTTCCATATTCAAACGGAGATGTACCTAATAACACAGCAATTTTAATAACTTAATAAAATTTTAAAGGAAATGGTATTTTTAAAAAATTTTAACGGGACTTCCATATGATCAAAGCCAACGTAATGCAGTTTCTTTCTTTAAAGTAAGGCTCTCTGGCATGTCGTATGGGGTCTAGTAAAATACACTCTTCCCTCAAACAACACCTCCTTAAGAATATCGTCAGGTCGTAAAGAATATATAGACAATTATGGGAGGAATGCACTGCAACCGCTGGGCCCTCCACGGCTCCCATCATAGCACTTCCGGCAGCCCCAGCTTCTCTAGGAAGCTTCGCTGCGGTAGTTTTTTTGCACGTTTATCTCAGCGCATGCACTAATGGCAAAGACCTCTGCCTGGAAGATGCTTTTATAGGCCCCTAGTGGAACCGATACATTGGATCTGGGACCATGGACACCTGCCCCAATTTCTTCGGGAGGTTCGAGTCTATATCTTGCCTTGGGCGACATCACCTTTCCCTGCCAAAACTCTCCTTAGAGAAGTTCATTAAGGTTCGCTTAGCCACATGTTCAATGATGATTTGCAGCGGCTCGAGCACCATCACTGCTCTCCTAGCCTTGGACATAGCCGCATCGACATGAGCCATCCACAGAAGTTTAGAATCTAGGATGAGACTCTTATACCTTGTAGTTTGCATTGTTATCCCTTAAAAACTATTGCTAAAGAAATAATTAACGAGTTAAGCTACTGACTGGCTAATGTATAGTCTTCTCCTTTTTCTTGCCCTGTAGTAGCTGTTCTCAAGAGACACTATTTTGGCTGGACGTATGCCTTTTAATAATACCCAGTTAAGACTGGGGTTACCATCTTAAAATCCTTTTTTAAGGGTTAAAAGCAAAAATGCTGCAAACGCGAGAAAGCGGTCACACTGTTATTCACAAAAACCAAAGTCTAAGCAGCAAAACATGGCATACACACAGTATATGTATAACGAACCCGTAAAATGGAAGGTAGGCCCTAAAATCACTAATTATATTGTTAACTTTATGAGAAATCATAAGTTTATAGTACAAATATGTAACAACCTCTCTGACTTTTGAGTAACAGACATCGGTACTCCCCAAGGATCGCCTTTATTTGTTAATATTTTCTTGATAGCGTATTAAAAGGTATGCTCTATAATATCAATCGACAAAGAAGTTGAATCAAAAAGAGAAAAGTGCCCAATAATCGACTTGAACAACCTTTTTCGAGACATTTTAACATGGTGTAAGTACTCAGGAGCAAACTTATGTTCAACAAAAAATCGATACTTCCAAAATTTAATTGTGATACTCAATCAATCTTGACAATAGTTATAACACTAACCATTCCGAAAATAAGTTATGGAATATTTCTTTACGGCTATGCCCCTCATGAAACAAGTTAATTTCTTTAATCAAAAATATCAAACTTTGAAAATCAAAGAGACGTTACTCTTTAAAGCTCAGTAATATAATATAAGTAGTATCATTGGGAAGGTGCCTCTGCCCGGCTGGTTGATGTCCTCAGCAGAGCGAAGGCTGACATCACCGCCATCCAAGAGATGCGATGGACGGGACAAGGGAAAAAATCGATAGGCCCTTGCGACATCTACTACAGCTGCCATGTAAAGGAGCGCAAATTTGGTGTCGGATTTGTGGTGGGAGAGAGACTGCGCCGTAAAGTACTGTCGTTCACTCCGGTGGACGAACGTCTCGCCACAATCCGCATCAAGGGGATATTCTTCAACATCTCCCTGATTTGCGCCCACGCCCCGACGGAAGAGAAGGACGATGGGACCAAAGATCGCTTCTACGATCTCCTTGGTCGCACGTATGAGCGGTGCCCCCACCACGATATAAAAATCGTGCTTGGCGATTTCAATGCCAAGGTGGGCAAGGAGGGCATCTTTGGTTCTACAGTCGGAAAATTCAGTCTCCACAACGAAACGTCCGATAACGGAATGAGACTGATCGACTTCGCCGGGGCCCGAAACATGGTAGTCTGTAGTACCAGGTTCCAGCATAAAAAGATTCACCAAGCTACTTGGCTGTCTCCAGATGGTAAGACACGAAACCAAATCGACCACGTTGTGATAGACGGAAGGCATGCTTCCAGTGTGCTAAATGTGCGCACGATCCGAGGAGCCAACATCGACTCGGATCATTTTCTTGTGGCAGCTAAGATCCGCACGCGCCTCTGTGCAGCAAAAAGCGCACGCAAACGGACACAAGGAAAGCTCGACGTCGGAAAGCTGCAATCGCAACAGACAGCCACCCACTTCGCCACTCGACTTGCACTCCTGCTCTCTGAGAGCAATAATCAACAGCACGATATTTCCGAGCAGTGGAACCATATTTCTCGATGTCTACATACCGCCGCTGAAGAATCCATCGGATTTCAGCGAGCCCGAAAGAACAACTGGTATGACGAGGAATGCCGCGCCGCTACGGAACGTAAAGACGCTCCCTACAGGGCCACGCTGCGATCGGGCGCAACGCGAGCTGTGCGGGAGCGTTATCGTGAGCTGAAGAAGGAAGCAAGACGCATTTTTCGTGAGAAAAAGAGAGAGGCCGAAATGCGTGAGTGCGAAGAGCTTGAGATGCTGGCCGACAGAAAAAGCGCCCGAAAATTCTTTCAAAAAGTTCGACGGCTTACAGAAGGTTTTAAGACCGGGGCGAATTCCTGTAAGAATGAAAACGGCGACCTGGTGACTGATGTCCACAGCATACTTAAATTATGGAGGGAGCACTTCTTCACACTGCTTAATGGAAGCAGCTGCAACAACGATGGAGAAGATGTTGAACCCGAAACCCCAATCAATGATGATGGACGTGATGTACCATCACCCGACCATGACGAAATTCGGAAAGCGATAGCACGGCTGAAGAACAACAAAGCCCCCGGGGCCAACAAGTTACCAGCTGAGTTATTTAAGTACGGCGGAGAGGAGCTGGTTAAGTGCATGCACGAGCTCATCTCTAGAATATGGTCGGAAGAACGCATGCCTACTGATTGGAACTTAAGTGTGCTCTGCCCAATCCACAAAAAGGGTGATCCTGCAGTCTGTGCCAATTATCGCGGGGTTAGCCTTCTTAACATCGCGTATAAGGTTCTGTCAAGTGTATTGTGCGAAAGACTTAAGCCCACCGTCAACGAACTGATTGGACCTTATCAGTGTGGCTTTAGACCTGGTAAATCCACCACCGACCAGATATTCACAATACGCCAGATCTTGGAAAAGACCCGAGAAAGAAGAATCGACACACACCATCTTTTTGTCGACTTCAAAGCCGCCTTCGACAGCACGAAAAGAAGTTGCCTTTATGCCGCAATGTCTGAATTTGGTATCCCCGCAAAACTTATACGGCTATGTAAAATGACGTTGAGCAACAGCACCAGCTCCGTCAGGATTGGGAAGGACCTCTCCGAGCCGTTTGATACCAAACAAGGTTTCAGACAAGGTGACTCTCTGTCGTGCGATTTCTTTAACCTGATGCTGGAGAAAATAATTCGAGCCGCAGAACTAAATCGGTCAGGTACCATCTTTTATAAGAGTGTGCAACTGCTGGCGTACGCCGATGACATTGACATCATCGGCCTTAACAACCGCGCAGTTAGTTCTGCCTTCTCCAAACTGGATAGAGAAGTGAAGCGAATGGGTCTGGAAGTGAACGAGGGCAAGACGAAGTATCTCCTGTCATCAAATAGACAGTCGGCACATTCACGACTGGGATCACAAATCACTGTTGACAGTTATAACTTTGAAAAAGTTGAGAACTTCGTTTACTTAGGAACCAGCATTAACACCAATAACAGCGTCAGCCTTGAAATCCAACGGAGAATCTCTCTTGCCAACAAGTGCTACTTCGGACTGAGTAGGCAATTGCACAGTAAAGTCCTCTCTCGACGGACAAAAACCATACTCTATAAGTCTCTTATCATGCCCGTCCTATTGTATGGTGCCGAAGCATGGACGATGACAACATCAGATGAGAGGGCTCTTGGAGTGTTCGAGAGAAAGATTTATGGACCTTTGCGTCTTTGCGACGGCGAATACCGCGTTCGATGGAACGATGAGCTGTACGAGCTGTACAATGACGTAGATATAGTGCAACGGATTAAGAATCAGCGGCTCCGCTGGCTAGGTCACGTCGTTCGAATGGATGAAATAGCTCCAGCCCTGAAGGTTTTTGACGCGGTACCCGCGGGTGGTAGCAGAGGAAAAGGAAGACCTCCTCTGCGTTGGAAAGACCAAGTGGAAAAAGACTTGGCTATACTTGGGACTTCCAATTGGCGCCAGTTAGCACGAGATAGGGACAGCTGGCGTGCTTTGTTGACCTCGGCCAAAATCGCTTAGGCGGTTAATGCGCCAATTAAGTAAGTAAGTAAGTATCATAGAGCTGTGCTCAGAAGTAGATATACCCCCCTTGCCAGAAATCATTTTTAAAACATAATAATAAATCTAAATTCTTGGCCATAGCATTAAATTAAACGCGTTTTAATTCTTCTTAAAATTCACATGTCTAAAAAAAGCACCCTTTATAATTCAATTTATTTATCTCTGTTGTTATATGTACACATATGTATGTAAAAATAAATGTGATTTGTAAAAATTAATGTGAATTGTAGAATTCTTGCACTTAATAAAAGTGTACTGAAATGCACTGATTTTTAGCGCTGAAAAAGCTGAAATTGGTTACTTTTCAAATGCGGCAAGTGGGTCCAGCTATCAATCTTGTTGGCGATTTCAATGAAGTTTATGTTAGTAAGGTATATGTTTTTATGGCACGAATTATCAACAACGTTTCGCTAAAAATTTTATACAGCCTGGTATAAAATCGACAAAGTTTTCGATTTTTATGACGTTAATTTTAATCGCTCCTAACTGTTATTTGTTCGAGGAAACCCGTTTCTGTGAGCATTGATCTACAAAATTTAACAAAGAGATAAACATAACATGACATACATATGTATGTGTTTGGATCCATTGGTTCAATATATTGTTGGATGTACATATATGCGAGAAGAAGAAATCTTTCGACGGCCGTTAAGTGTTGTAACGTGCGCACCGGTATACATACTCGTATATCAAAAATTTGACTTACATATCGGCCAACGGAAAATTTGCAGCGTGGGGATTTCCTTAACGGATCCTCCATTTATTCTATACAATGTTTTTGGTTTATAAACAGACCGGCCAGAATTTGCCATGCTGACTACTCATTCGTGGTAAAGAGAAAATAAATTGTGACAAGACTTTCTATTTTAGTAGAGCAGCAGTAATCTTTCTCAAACATTTAAATTGTAAAATGACCTAGCTATTCGGAATAAAAAAACAAAACAAAATGTTGCTTTAAATTGTGTATACAATTATTTGCAAATTTTTTAAATATAATTTTTCTGAAAGAGATTTTTGAATTATTTATTGGTTTGAGCAACGATTCTTAAATATTTTTTTTTTTAATTTATATCAGCACCATATATTAAAACTTACGTTGTTTTGATACAATTACAGAAGTATTTTTGGGAAAATTTTTCACTACTTCATTAGTGTGAAAAACTTTTGTAAAAATGGCTATGTGTGGAGAGCTGCTCCAATAAAAAACCAGTTCACAGGCAAGAAAGGTTTTTTCTTTTTGCGTGGATAAGTCTCCTTAAAACGAAACCGTTGAGTTGGCTTTTACTGACATGAGTTTTAATTTTTGAGCATTGTTCGTCGTGAAGATTTCAACAAAAACAAAAAAAAAAAAAAAAAATTGTTAATATACAGTTATATATTACTTGCATAGACAAATGGAGAAACGATGGAAAGTCGCATGTTTATTTATATGTAGGCCTCATCTTTTGGAAGCGACTTGCAAAATAACACCAGGTAGCTTATCGTATAGCGTGGAAAGCAACAACAAAAATAAGCGAGTTGAGTGAAATAAGCGGGTTAAAATAAACTCGCTTAAAAAATAGCCGACCTCATTGAAAGTGTTGGAAAGTGATGTATTGTGATTAGTCATTGGAAAGTACAAAAGGAAATTGGAAAATTTTCGCTAAACATCAAAATTAGTAAAAAAAAACACCTGGACAGAGCAGACGTATGTAAGTAATATCGCCTCTTATAAGAATTACTCATTTTGTTTTGTTTTGCCAGCAAATTTTACAAACGACTATTAATTTTGTCAGACTAGTGTTGTAAAGTGTATTCAAAATATAAGATAATTGATTATAAGCGAGTTTGACGTTCTTTTGATATTCGCTTACAAAAGATGACGGTTTATGTTTTGTAAAAAAAAATTTTTTTTGAAATTTATACAATTTGGGCAGCGGCTGAGAACATCTGTTTCGGATAAGAAATTTATTAAAAATATTATGAAATGGTTTTCAATTGCATTCAAATGTATGTACATAACAAACAAATTCTTAAATGCATACATACATATATCTATATGTCGATGGTACGTGCTATAACTCGATATGCCGTTAAATTCGATGGTAAGTAAAATCTTAATCATAGAAATATTTTTTTATCCCCGCGCATATGTACACAAGGGTATATTAACCTTGTTCGCATAAGGGTTGTTTGTAACAGCCAAAAATAATCGAGATACATTTAGATATACATACATATGTATGTATGTATACCAAAATGATCAGAATGACAAGAGGGCAATAATCACGCGCACCTTCCATACATCAGAAATTTTGAAAAATTAAAAAACTTCGATTTTTTTATCTATGGTAACAAGTTGGGTAAAATTAAATATTTGCTGAGCTTTATAGTGTAAGCGCAAAATTATTATTATTGTTATTATGTGAATACCGGCTTAAGGGCCACTTTTTCAGTGCAAGTTGAACTATGTTTGTCGTTTAAATTAAGTTTAAACTCAGTATGCAGTTTTTCAGGCAACTTTAAACGGAGTTCAAAAGGCCCAAAGCGCACGGTTAAACTTAGTTTAACTTATCAGCTCTTTGCTGACTACTTCGTTTTGGTTGCAACAAATTAAATTGAGCGCAAGGAAACTAAGTTTAAATTTAATCTGAGTTTAACAAAACTTAGTTTAAACCAGCACTGAAAAACTGGTCCTAAGTATGCCCAGCTCTTGAGCCTGCGGGCGAGCTTTTGTGCTCATACACGTGTGGAGCTTATGTGCTTTTGTACACACACGACAAATCGTGCAGTGCTAAAAAGCAGTCGTTTATCAGACTTCGTATGAATAACTTCTCTACGCCAATTACGAAGCAGAATACAGTACGCTACAAAATGATTCACAACGATTGGGAAATGATTTTTTATTTATGCAAATAAATGAATCCTCACAGGCCCGTGTACAGGGGGGAATTAGGCTTTTGGGGGTTGAAACCCCTACGCCCCCGCCCCCCCTGGTCACATTAACGTACCTGGAAAGAAGTGATTCGTATTCCTCAAATTTTATTCGTATACAAAATTTCAATCCAGAACCCCCTATCCCCCCCGCGGATCTCATTCGCATTAAAAACTACGAACGTGAAATTGATATGTATGAGCTCATGATTTCCTTAAAAACTGTATAAAATTACTTTTGCAACGCACTGTATGTCGAGTATGAGCTGTTTCGCGTGCCCAAAACTGCTTACTTTGGCGTTGGGCATAGCTGCTCTAAAGCCAGGAATTTGCCATATAGAACAATTTAGCGAATCGGTAAGCCGCCTTTAGCTTATCTCCCACATGATTTATTTTTCCACATTTCACACTTATCGCCGGCAGAATAATATACACAAATTGGCGCTTAGCTTAAAAAAATCACCAACTCAAATGCATTTTTTCAGCAACAAGCTGGACAGCGTAGCAAGAATGCATCGCTCTTAACTAGGCGCGCTGACCCTGCTTCCAAAATGTCTGCGAGTGATTTGACTCGAAGCAGTTTAAATGAAAGCAACAGCAAAAAATAAAAGATATTTCTACGCCTGAAAAAATATCAACAACCCGGTCTTTGAAGGCTGGCCGACAATTGGAGTGCTCGCACATAAATATGTATGTATGTTTGTATGTATGTAGATAATAAGAGCAGTGACGGCAACAGCTGCCACTTTGCCGCAATAATTCACAATTTTCAGAATATTAGATGAAGCGCAGATGCCCGAAGTAGACCACCGCCTGCAAGAATGCAATATGGGAAATGTCTGCATGTTCGGATATGAGTGAGTTCCCAAGTACTTGCATATGTATGAAAGTACGAGTATGTAGGAGAAATTCTTTTGGGTGGATAATTGAACTCATTTTTATAAAAATATTTATTTATAGTGACGTATATATGTATGTATGTATGTATATAGTATATATACATATGTTTTTATATGTGTACATGTGTATGAGTGTATGTACAACTGGTGAAGACATAAATTTTGGTGGGACGATATGAATATATAATTATTTGAAAAGTTTATTATTGGTAAGAAAAATTCGATTCTTTTGACTTAATATGTTGCTAGAATAAAACAAGTTTACATGTAAGTACAGTAAACAAAGGTCAGCACAGTTTACACTAATCAACTGATATACATATGTATGTATATAATTAGAATGCTGTGACATATTTTTGAATTGCCTTGCACATAACTTTTCTGGAACTGATGTGTTTTAGTAGTAGTTATGGGTAAGTACATTCATACTTGTACACATTTACATTTACATACATATGCGTTCAAATATGGAAATCTACGTTCTCAATTCCATATACAGTCACACAGAAAAGTATCCGTACCCATCCAAATATCGCGTTGAAATTATATAAATTTAATATGCCGAAAATAATTAAAGTACTTAAATATTTATTTCACAGCTCAAATGACAAATTTAAATAATTTCAATATACATAAAATTAAAAATAAAACCGATATTCATATGTAGTAGACAAGGCACATTAAACAGGTAGCAGCAATAAAGACCCTAGGGTATATTTTGTGATTTATTGTGGTCCATCACTCTTCAAAATAGATATATCAAATTTGACGAGTTTGATAATTCTAAATGTAAGCAAAATGTACGTGATTCTACATTTTGCTTGAAAAATACATTTATTTTCAACGCAAACAGTGCAAGACGCATCATAATACAACAGATTATCAGGAAACATTGCTCCTGGTCACAAAATTTGGAAAATGATCTCGTGGTATTCCTTCAAATATGCAACAAATGGTCCGAACGCTCCCAATCGTTTGCAGAAAGCGGCATGCCGAAGTTCTGCTCCAATTGGATATGAAAAGCAAGATCCGACCTTTTCCCGTCTTTTAGAAAACAATGTCTCCTTTCTGCGTATGTACATACATATGTATTCCAAATCGCGATAATGAAAAATTTGTATAAATTAGAAATTATAAATATACAAAATGTAAACAAATATTGCTTTGTAACCAAAGTTTTTTTTTGTTTGTTTTGAAAATAAAAGTTTGTTTTGTAATCAAAGTTTGACTTGTTATGGACCACATACATATAAGAAAAAACTCCAATCAGCTGCTAACGTTATAATACCTGTTTATTGTACTATAGAAGGAAACCAGTGTTATATTAATAATAACAATTTAAATTTAGTTTTGCCTCAACTACTGCCTTAAAGCGGCTATAGAAAATACAAGTCTTCTGGTAGTTTCGACCGGTATGTTTTCCCATTCACGCATTAAGGCATTCTTCAGTTCCTGTTTATTGCTATACGTGTTTTTGCGAATACGACGTTCTAACTCATCCCACAAATGCTATACTGGATTCAGATCCGGTGATTGGGGCGGCGTAGGGAGTTGTTTTGGCACGTTATACTCGTATAACAGCCATTCTTTGACAATGTGGGACGTATGTTCGGGAATAAGGGTTTTTGGTTTGAAGTTCTGTGTTTGCTTTACGCCATATTTATTGCTTTCCATCGCAACCAAATAAATTACATGTACTTTCATAACTATACAACGCATTTCCCAAAAATCTGGCAATATGTCCGCATGCTGCAATGCGAAATCAAGTCGAATTTGCTTGTTGATTTCACTTATGAAAGACTTTTTTCTTGGCACTCTGCTGTGAAATCCACTTTTTCTCAACAGACTGCTACTTTTTCGTATTCCGAATTTCCACAGCTATGGTTTCTGCTCGTAGAAAGTGATTTGTGAAATATAACAAGCAGACGTCAAATTAACGGCTAAATTTTGGTTTGTTTGCACAGATGTATAACAGAAACGAGTATGTTAGAAAAGTTTAGTTAGCTTATGGGCGTGGGGGGGGGGGGGGGTATTTATTACGGATAATTTTCTGTGTGACCGTACATACACATACAATTCGGTTTCGTTTAAACTTACCTCGAGCTATTTTCTCAGCGTTTAACAGAGCAGCTTATTTGATAAATAGGGGTAAAGTTTTTATGATAAAACTAGTATAGATATTTCATATATAAATAACACGGTGCTACGAAACAAAAAAATATGGAGCCTAGTAGCCGTAAGGCAACTATACTAGAATTTCCATTACGCAAGGCAACCCGCTACTGGCTATCGGCTACTGAAAGTATGTAAATGCTTCCTTATTTAAACGATCTTAATATTTTTTTCACTATTTTTTCAAAATGTACTTGTCAAAAAAGTGAAATTAGGAATGTTGTCTGAGCTTTTTTGTATACTGAGATCAATAGCCATACATAATGCGAAGAACGGGTTTAGTAGCCGTGGCTAGGGGCTTTATACACTATACACTAGTTTCCATACATAATAGGGGCATTAGTAGAGGTACTATGTAGATATGGTCGAGTACAACATCAAAAATTTGATATTTTATCCCTAAACCATTTTTTAATTCTTATTGTCGTATATAGGGCACTTATCTTCTAAACCTCGAATATTTTTCAACCGATTTTAAAAATTAAAAATGTTTTGAAAAGAGGATTATTTGCCCTTTATAAAAATGAGCTTGTTGGAATTTTTCTTGACCAAATCTTTAACCATCGCGTATTGCAAAAATTTTTTGGAAAAGTGTAAAATTTGTGGTAATACTATGTAATAAAATCGGATAAAAATGTCGAAATTTGTTCTTAAGTAGTAATACGACTTAAAATGTATGTGTATTGCATTTTCTGGTTTTTGTGCAGTGTGCCTAGTGACTTTTTTATACTCTACTCAAAATAGGTATTTAACTTGTTATTTTTACAAATAATTTTCCAATAAAAAAAATTCGAGGGTTCAGGGAGTAAAAGATCACATTTTTGATGTTGTACTCGACCTTATCTATAACCTCTACTAACAACCGACAACATATGTATATCAATCTTATTCCACCAAGTCGTAACAGGGTCTTTAAAATACCAACTTAAAAACCTGGATTGATAGTGGAACAACCCTCGCACATTTTAAATCTATAAAAACATATGTATGATTGTATTCTAATATATAGCTGGAAATAGCTTACATACGTATATGTATGTTTGTATGTATATGCGAGGCGAGAACATTTGCCAACTTTGTATAGAACTACTCCACCACCACCCCCTTGCGACCGTTAGCGGTCATTGCTTGACTAAAAGCTGAATTGAGTGTGTCGCCTTGTAGCATGGAGAGTAGTTAAAGTCAAAGTTAAAGTGTACTTCAAAACGGACTGCACTGCACTCGAGTGTGGTGATTTGTCTGCAATTGAAATGACGTACATTCCTCTTTGCTAAGAACGATACGTCTTTGTTAAAACTGAAATGGGTAAAAAAAACATTCTAAAACCGCTGAAAAATACCAAACAGCGTTTGCCAAGTCTCAAGTGGCAAATAATTTAGGAATACACATGGATACCAAACCCCACCAACGCCCTGATTATATATAAGTGTTTAATATACACATATGTATGTATGTACATACGAGTTTATTTAAATTTAAGATCATTATGTAAATGAGCCGTAATTGCACTTAAGCATATTTTATTCTGTTAGGATATTTTAAATTTCTTTAAAAAAATTTACAAATAGTAGTAGCAGTATAGTTTACAGAAGCACTGTCCGTTTAAAAGCGGCAGTAGATTCGGTCACTCCGAAAATTGTGGCTACACTTTCCCAGTTATCACTTAATAAACCCTTTTGCCACTCGAATCGCTCTTGAGGCAAGGCAGAGAAGAAGGCTCGGAAGATACTCGTATATGTACAATGATGGCTATATATTTGACAAAAAAGGTGAGATGCGGAATTTTATTGCAAGAGCACTCAAGTTTAATCAAAGAGTTAATGCTTTTGATTGATTGCTCCTGATAGTGTTTACAATACTTTTAATTTTCTGAAAAACCTAATGAAGTTTTGGTGATATCGCGATTGGTTTACGCTTTTCTTATTGCAATGGATATTTTTAGCATGGATATGCGAAATGTTATTGACGTAAATGATGACAATGTATGGCTAGAAGAACATGAAAACATTGTAGAGGCTGTGACATCTAGGCAGTTCAGGCATTTGTCCTCAACCGATCAGCAGCGTTGACGTAACAAATGACCACTAAGTTAATGACAGCGATTCAGATGAGCCCGATTATGAACATTTTGAAGATGTAGCTGCTACAAATTGAATGTAATGCTAATGAATTGGATAGTGATGACAGTGATTATGAAGAAGAAGTAATAAATCAAGTTGATAGTCAAGACGATTTATACTTACCATAGAAAAAAAATTAGGAAATAAAATGAATAAAAAGTAAGTCTGGTCCAACTAGACTACGTGCTCATAATGTACTCCGCAAGCTAAACAACGGTCCACACCGCAAGATAAATCAATAGGAATAGTTGAGATTGAACTTCTCTAAAATAGCGTTCCAAAAACCTGATATTTTAATTGCTTAGCAGTATAATCACATGAAAAAGACATGGTGATACAATTGTACCAATTTTTTGTCGATTAAGGGGATAAGAGGTGCTTTATACATAAGGGTTAATCAAATCACATTGAGCAGATACAAAAACTTACAAAAAACAAGTGAGAAAGGCTGTATACCTTTCATGAATGGGCGAATTGTATGGGAGCCAAATGTTATAATTATTCGATATTAATATTTTGACTGTTATAATAGTCCCAATAATAATTAATATTTGTGAAATATTTTAAGTCTTTAGCCGCTTTAATGGAGGGGTTTTCGTACTAATTGCAATATCTGAACAATCGGTTGTTTGGCAGCTATGTGTTCTTGTTATACGATTTTAATGATTTTCACTGCTAAAATAGTTCTCACTTTAGCTGTTATTTGTGCAAAATGTCAAGACTTTAGCTGATAAAATAGTGGAGTTTTGGCCGAAAATTCAATACCTGAACAATCGGTTGTATGGCAGCAATATGTTATATTAATCCGATTTTAATGACCAAAGTTAATATACCATTTCCATGAAAGTTATAAAAACAAGTTACGTGCGTTTTGTCTACAATAGGTTGTAAACCATAGAAAGTTGTGGACAAGAAAAAAATCCAAGTGGTTGCTAATAGAACGTAACTATCAATCTTAGATGGCAAGCGAGTTTGTCGGAAATACAACCTTCTGCAGATATTATTTTTTGCAGCGACGACTTACTGTTTCATGACCTTTAGGTTTTTAATTTTCTCTTTTGTTTCGATCATCGGCCAGACTACGAGACAATCACAAATAGCTAAACTTCAATTTGTGAATGACTAAAAAAAATTTAGAATTTAAATTCCTTTTTGCTTTCGTGCTGCGCTTTAATCTATTCAATAATCATTGATGGTAAAAATAATTTTGGCAATTTTAAACTTTCATAATTAAAATCTGCAAATAGCGACTCTTTAAATCATTTATTGAGCAGCTTAAATTGGTGAAGTTTGCGTACCTACCGAAATTTCTAGAATTTTTTCATTAAAATTCAACTTTAGCTTAAATATTAATGTGTTAATTCTGATCTAAATCAGATTTCTGAACACTTACTTCACTGATAGTAATTCTTATATCAGCAAAAATTAATATCGTTTGTAATAAAAAAAACAAATAAAATATTTATAGCAAATATTATATTATATTGGAAAAATTTGTCAATTATAATATAGAAAGAAAATAAAGGCATACTAGGCGAAAGTTATCCCCGATTTTCCACAATCTAGAGCTGATGGAAACTGTGAAACTACGCTTTCATAATCGGCAAAATAAAAGAGTATGTTTTGCTTATGCTTAATTTTGATCAAAGAGCCAAAAACAACATAAACTAACAACCAAAGAACTGCTTATAAATTCATCGTCTCAACAAAAAAAGCTATTAAGAATGACTTTGACATTTGCCTCATAAATATTTGTTTCCATAGTGAAATAAACCACACAAACGGTTTGATAAAGCAAGGGAAATTTTCATTTGCTTCTAGCTTTTTGTGTTGCGTTGAAAGGTTTAATAAACCGCAGGAATAAAGTTTGAACAAATCTCAAAATTTTTCGGTGTTTAATAAAAACGCTTGAATTGAGTTGGGAACGAAACTCCTACCGATTAAGAGCGCAGTTACCCACCGATGTATAAACGGCGGTACGAGCTGAATTTCCATGCTGACGTAAAATTTGCGTAGGAAGCCCGAGTGTGTTTGATATGTGCCG
Organism: Philophylla caesio; assembly: GCA_963971545.1. Taxonomy (NCBI): domain Eukaryota; kingdom Metazoa; phylum Arthropoda; class Insecta; order Diptera; family Tephritidae; genus Philophylla; species Philophylla caesio. Next base: position 32,938,249 of record OZ020606.1, on the reverse strand, counting down.
CTATAGACGTTACGCTACGGCTGCGTACACATCGGTGGGTAACTGCGCTCTAAGTATATAATACTATGTTTCCACGGCACATGATTTGCTCTCCCATACTTAATTCGCTTAATTGGCAGCCAATCGAATCGAATCCCCTTGATTCCCCATAAAAATTTTTGTGAGCGAATTATCTCATAGGAAACCTTTCCGATAATTTATCGGAAAAATTCACCTCCAAAAGGACTTGGGTTCGTGTTTCTCTATTTAACAAAAATTATCTTTAAACAAGGTTTTGTGCAGCAAGGAACATAACCAGTTTTATTTTATTCGTCAATAACTAATAAATGTGCGTATAGATCAAACTCACAGCTTGTACTACTTCATTAAAAATATTTTATATGTTTAATTGATGAGGTGAGGACCACACACAAAGCTCGTGAACGTTAAATTCCATACAAATATGTCGAAACTTTGTTTATGTAGAATTATAACTTCAACGAACAAAGATCAATTGAGCTATCGAGCAGTATAAAGTTCTAAGGAATATCTTCACAAACACTGTTGTATCTGCGAGTTGAGTTAATTAGTAGTTCCTAAACTAATATTCTGTTGCATATGGTTTGTTTTAATTTTTCAATTTGTTTTCTTTTAAATTAATTTTCCAACGCTGCTTTAGGTCGTACGCATGTAAATTTCTTTCTTTTTGTCATAATTAGAATCAAAATTAATTCACAAAAATATTAAGTGCAGGAATTTTAACTGAATATGGAGCAATAATATCAATAAATTTTTACGTTTTGTGTTATTGTTAGAAGATGGCTTAATATAAGCATTACACAATTAAATGTTCTTATTTCATTAAAATTTCAAGGCGTTATTTATACATCAGATATTGACCCTACCACTAAATAGCTGCAAGAAAAATATACAACACATTTTTCGGAGATATTTATTATACAAGCATATATTTTAACATACGAATTCTAATCATTTTAAATATATTTTCAGTTCTGATAAAAATTTAAGAGAAAATGATCCCTGACAAATCACTTTTGAACCACAGTATATATATCCCGTCAGTATTTATATACTTTGCAGGCGGTGTGGTTCAAAATATATAAAGAAAATGAAACAAGAAAATAAAAATCGTGGGTGTTTAGCTATAATACTGCCATTTTCATTAAAAACAAAACAAGTAAAGAGAAGGAGAAATGTCACACGCTCAATATTTATTGACGATATTGCGATCCATTGCCCAATCCCTCAATATTGCATGCTACACGGTCTAGAAATAATACGATACTTGGATCACGTCAATAAATACTGAACGTGTGACAATGTCTAATGGTAGAAAACTGATCGAAGCATCTTGACATGTATGTATGTATATACATATATATTTATGTTTTTACAAATTTATGCACTGCTTAATATTGTATTTTTGTACATATCCTGAAGTATCAAAAGTCTTTCGCAACTTTTTTATTGGCGCTGAAATCGTAAAAAATTAGCTTTCCTTTTGGCTACACATGGAGATGAGCCACTTAAACTATTCGAGGAATACTCCGCTTCAATCTATAGATGTAGATTCGCTTGCGCTCCATGTCAGGCAGTTATTTCCGTCTAATAAATGTAAAAATGCGTCATTTATAATAAAATTAATATATTTATTTGCGAAATTACCTACTCTTGTTTACAAATTTAACCGAAACGAATAAATCAAATGAAGAAGAAAACTCACCAACGAAAAGGGTTGCTTTTTTTATTGTACACGTTGGCTGTAGGAAAATTGTGGTGAGCCATTAAATAATGATTAAAATATGCAAATAAAAACAGTCGTCACATATTTTCGCATTAAGTAATAATTGTATTATGTATTTTCACTGGTTAATGCAAATGTTTCACATTCCGCAAAATTTCTCATGTGATTTTCAAAGTTCATTATGAAATATCCTTTTATGCAACTCTGCTATAGTTTCTTTTCATTATACACCATGGAAAATCTTATCCCTGAGTAGGACTTCACCTCAGATTTCTAATGGATATACTGTGATTTAAATGCTTAAATGGTTCAAAACATTGAGTTTGTGAAGAAAATAACATGTGAAAGAGGTTATTGGACAAACCTAGAGTTAATGAAAAAGTATGTAAGTATGTAAGTATAACAACAGCAACAGATATGCCAAACGTATTACGAAAATGTCGGTCGTAATTCAAATAGTGAAACACGTGATTCACTTGCCGTGGAAACACCGTTTAAGGGATGAAGATTGGAAGACCAAACTTGATATACGAATTGGTATTGAATTTTTGTGTTTCAACGGGTCATGTTTGAATGATGTTTGGAGAGATGAAAAAAGGAGGTTTTAGGTAAAGTCTCAAAAACGGCTTGCTTATGAATTTCACTCTTAAGTATTTTTCACATTATTTTGTTTATAGTACTATGGCATAGAAAAATTTATGTTACTTAGAATTTTTCAAATATTTACGATGTCTCTCATACAATATACATACATATCTATGTACATATGTATATCCTATGTATTTGACTGTGTAAAACAAAAAACTACCTGCCATGAGCTACACCTGCTGCCATGTACAGTTTTAATTGAATTCCATTAACAACAACACTAATAACTACATAGTACATCGTAGTCAACATGTGCAAAAAATCTTAATAATAATAACGAACAAAAATAAAATAAAAACTATGAAAATTGACGGTCTGGTGCGGGCACAACAGGCGCCGTTATTGTCGTAGCGGACACGTGTGCATATATGTATATAGATACATACAGTGGTGGCCATTTCATTTGCAACCGAATCAAATTACATAGGTTGCCACCAAAATTCATTTATTTAATTTTCAGAATTTTTAATTAAAATCTTCTTCGTTTTTCGGTTTGGGCCGAGACCAAAGGGCTTCGCCAGTTCCCTTTCTGTTTCGCTAGGTTACGCCAATCATTCACACCAAGTGAATACATGTCCTTCTGCACATGGTCCTTCCTGTGTGTTCGAGGACAACATAAAACTGAGGCTTGGGAAACATGTTCGATGTGGTACAAAATTTAAAATATTCATAGACTGACTTTGAGAAGACTTATGGACTTATGGACTGCTGTTGCAAATTTTTTGACATTACTCCCGAATATATATCGAGAATGCCATTGCTGACTGTAACTACTTCACCACACATAGAAAGTATATTTTCCACTTCAACGATCCCTTTAAAATATCTCATTTATAACAAGAAATCTAGCCAAAACTTTTAGAAATTATTGCTAAATTTATGAACGTAAAAATAAGTAACTAGCACTGTACGAAGAATCATTTTTAACCACTAGGCTGATAAACTTTTTTTAATGTATGTAAAAAGAAAATAAATATATATTAAAGCGTTTTTTCAGAGTTTTTAAGCACATTTTAAGTATGCAGTTTTAGAGCGATATTAATTTTAGCATGAGAAAGTGCAAGGTAATAGGTAGTAGGTAAACTATACCGTTGATTTTTTAGATATATTCCGTGCCATATAAAAATACAATTTTTTAATGTCTTTTATGGAAGAAAATACGCAATACTTTTGGCACAAAAAAATTTCACAAATCAACAATGAGTCATACATGTATGTACATATGACTGTCGTGACTCATTTATCTTTATATCTTTGAACAGATTTTTTATTGTGAACGTTTCACGATATCTTTTTATATAATACATGCGCGTATTGCAAAAACCCTTTATTTGAAGAAAAAGAAAAAACAGTTCTCATATTTTTTTCAAAAGCCAGCCTTTTATTGAAGATCGAAACATTCTATAAACAAAAAACGGTTTAAGAAAAGATTAAATATCGTTGAGGCAGGTTAGTTTCTGTAGTCTGCAGCTGCGGGTCAAGGAAAATAACGGATAAAGTTTTCGTGAACTTGTAAAACTTTAAACTTTGAGCTGTCTGCCAAAGATTATATATATTCCGAATATTATATTTTACGCTCTAAATAGATGCTATGTGGCATATATATATAGTTTTAGCGCTTAAACTATATAGCTCAGTGTTTGGCCGAGCTTCTCTTACCATTTGGGGTGTGCGTCTTTATATTATATAACAAAATGGAGGGACCTACAGTTTTTTGCCGACTCCGAACGGCAGATGTACTTATGTATTTAATCAGAAGCTTTTTCATGGCAGAAATACCCTCGGAGGTTTGCCATTGCCTGCCGAGGGGTGACCGCTATTAGAAAAAACTTTTTCTATAATTAAGATTTTGCTTGCCCTGACTGTGATACGAACCTCGAGCTGACCGGCATATATATCAAGTTATAGCACGCACCGCTACCAACTCAACAAAAAATATTTGGGACTTCACTTAATGCATTGTAAGGGGACAGTGAACTAATGTGACTAATAAGTTTGATTTAATAAGTATATAATTATAAAATTTTGCCTCTCAAAAAATATTGAAAGATGTAAATCCCCAGTACTCCTACATATTTATGTGCATACATAAGTAAGTTTTTAAACCTTAAGTTCATGACTGGTGCTAAAAACAAAATTACAAAAAAACATTTGCAACAAATGGAATAAAGTGCCAAAAGCAACTTTAGAATTTTACAGTTAGTAAAATATGCTTCAACGTGGCAATATGGCTTGCAAATGTGTGACCTTTATACATTAGTCCCCAGCTGGCGATGCTTGCTGCAAATACATTGAAGAAATGCCATTAAATTCCATTCAGAAAATGCACCGCATTGCTTATCGAAAGCGGCAAGTTGGCAGAAATCGCATTTGACACGCAGACGAAATGCAATTAGGCAACTCCGTAAAACCGCCGGCGTTAAACACTGCTGCCTGCAATCTGTGCACCAGACGCCCACTGCACTGTTACGCTTTGTATGTATGTATGTATGTATGTCAACAAGTTTTTGCGAGTCCTTTCTCACATGCATATATACGAACATAAATAACCACATATGTACGAACATTTGCTCTCTGAGCTTTCTCGAGCATTGTGCTCGACGAACTTTCCAACATTCTAGCTGCGATCTCAAGGTTTCGCCTTGCATCGTGCACAGCTCACAAACACTTTCACACTTTTTTGTTTTGAGTGTACTTAGCCAAGACGGGCACGTGGAGTTTAAATGTGTTTGTTTGTGAACTTTTGCTAAACGATTACTTTTGTTTGTGTTGCAAGTACGTGACTTTGGCTTTCTTAGCAGCGTTTGAGCCTGTTTTCTGAAAAAAAAACAAAAAAAAATTTTTTTTTTTTTTGGCTAATAGGTTTCAAAATGTGCAAAAAATGCACTGTCCAACGAATCTCTCTTTAAATCCATACAAACACACGTAGATGGTTAAGTCTGCCGTCCTAAATATTTTCCGGTCCCCTTCACAACCGCAAACTGTCAAACGGCGAACTAAGTTAAAGGAAAAATTTAACGAAAATTCTCTGTTTGGGGGTTCAAAATATTTAGAGAATTTTCGCACTTGACACTTCGGGAGACGACGTTGCAGTAATCGAAGTCTGCTACATTCATCACGGCACATCGGATAGGTAACCTTTTTTGTACAAATATTTAAATGATCATCAATCCAATCTATATACATTCACATATACAAATGTTATGTTGGTCTGTGTACGCTTCAAAAACATAAAATGTTCTGAAACCGATTGAGCTAAAATTTAGCATGATATAAATTCCGCATCAAGGATTGTTTTTATCTATTTTTCGCATCGAAGCATTGATAAATATTGAAGACAAGTGCTTAGCTTTTGCAAATAAAGTTCTTAGTGAATTAGGAATGCCAGCACCAACCCGAGCTGCGACTGCTTCATTTGATGTGGATGTACGCCGTGAACAGAGTTACAACATTGATAATCTTCAGGTTTATGTCCAACCAAACATTCCCAAATTAACGCGTGAACAGAAAGGTATTTATGATCGCCTAAAGCAAATGATGAATGACGGAGTTGGTGGGATCTTGTTCTTGGACGCGCCAAGAAGAACTGGGAAACATTCCTCATCAGAATAATTCTAGCAATGGTTCGATCAAAACATGACATAGCCTTAGCTCTTGATTCGTCTGGAATAGCTGCGATATTATTACCACGTGGAAAAACTGCGCATTCAGCTCTGAAGTTGCTATTAAACATGCAAATCATCGAGACAACCACGTGCAATATTTTCGAAGCATCCGGTATGGTAAAAGTATTACAAAAATGTAAACTCATTGTTTGGGATGAATGTACGATGGCACAAAAAAAATCGCTTGAAGCTCTTGAGCGATCGTTACGAGATTTACGTGGAAACGTTCAACCATTCGGGAACGCTATGGTGACATGTACGTACATTGCAGTCAACTACGAATATGTGTGCCCAGCTGCAGAATGATCTATCAGTTGGAAACCGACTGCTGCCAGTCGATGAGAGGTCTAGACGAATGTCATTTCCCGATCATTTTTGTAATTTAGTAACATCAAAAGAACTGACCGAAAAAGTATTTTCTGATATTCAAATCAATCATAGAAATCACGATAGGCTCAGTGAACAAGGAATCATTGCCGCAAAGAATAAAGATGTCTATCAACATAATAGTGTTATTTAATCCAGCATTCAAAGTGAGGAAATTACATATGAAGATGAAGTAGTTAATTATCCAACAGAATTTTTAAACTCTCTCGATCTGCCAGGGATGCCACCACACACATTAGAATTGAAAATAAGTGCGCCAATTATCTGCTTGCGGATTATTAATCATCAAAAACTCTACAACGGCACGCGACTTGCAGTTAAGAAATTAATGAATAACGTAACGGAAGTAACGATTTTAACGGGGCCTTTCAAAGGTGAAGATGTCCTCATTCCTCGAATACCCATGATACCGACCAATACACCATTTCAATTTAAAATATTGCAATTCCAAATTCGATTGGCACTTGCAATCGCAATCAATAAAGCTCAAGGTAAAATGTCTAGTATTTCGTATGATAACCGCAATTTTCAGAGTCAGCTTTCAAGCATTTTGGCATCGATTCTACCAACCATTGATAAAAGTCTGGTGGTATTTTTCCCGATTCCCTTAGCAAAACTTTCTTGAGGCTATTTTTTGATGAAATTTTGTGTTCGCGCACTCTATCTACGAGGTTGGCCCAAAGATTTCCTATAGGGTTTATGCCAGGGCTTTGAGGAGGTGTTGTATTTGCTCTCGTCGCTAAATATTAGTTTTCAAAAACTCGAAACTTTTACTTTTGTAGGTGTTGGCAAATAAAGGTCGATTTTCTTTATTAATATTTAAAAAAAGAGGGTTGCCCAATGAAGTAGAATACTTTAGCAGGTACAAATTCTGAATTGTTTACAGTTTGTTCCTATGTACCATTAATGTTTATATGTTAATGAAGTCTCAGCGAAGTAATGAGTTGATAAGTAATTGAATGGAATGCATAATTTATAAATAAAACAGAAGAAATAGAAAAATATAATCGCTTGCTTTATTTTCTTCATATGCAAAATACTTTTGTGACCCGCTGACCCGAGTATTTATCAGATTCGTTCAAATTTTACTATATTTTTCTGATAAAAAGCTTGCCTCGAACTCAATAACAGTCGAATATAAAGCTTTATTAAGGCCAAACATAAATAAATCATTTATAGTTATGCATATTGAAGCATATTAAAAACCAATTTATAATAAATTGGAATTACTAAAAAAACAACACACTCTTGTTGCTTTTCTAAATAATTTTCCACTAACAAAAAACAGTTAAAGGCCAACAATAAATAGAGAACACTAAGAAGGTATTTAAATTGCTTTTCTGTCATTTTAATTTTATTTCATTTCATTTATTGCCAAAAATTAGTACAATACAATCTTTTATAGTACAACAAATCATAGGTTAAATTAGAATAATAAATAAATAAAACTTAAAACTTAATTTTTAAAAATATACTACAGAAAATTATAAATAAAGAAGTGAATTACATTTTGAGCAGAAAGTAGGAATTACATAGCGAAACTCATTATAATACAATACATAGTTTTTTGCTCATCAATTTAATTTATTCGAAATATATTTTGGTTTGGCTTTAAAAAATACTGTTAAGTTTTCTATCGGCCTAAAAATGTTTTAATATTAGACAATTTTATTGAGCACGAGGCCAGTTTATGAAAGATTTTCATAAACTGGCCTCGAACTTAATAAAATTGTCAAATATTAAAACAATATTTTCCAGACAACATTGTCTAGTTGCTAAGCTGAATTGTACATGTTGGTCATTCAAAATCTAAAAACCATACAGGCTATGGCAAACTTTTGAGTGTATTTCTCCCATAAAAAGCATCTCATAAAATACGTCGATCATTCGGAGTCAGAAATCAGCAACGGGTGATTGTAAAATGTTCATACATAATCATTGCACTGAATATATGCCTTTACGCTCAAGCGATCAAACTTGTTCGAACACTCATATTCAAGGTTGATTTTAATTCAATCAAACCATGCGGGTTCGTGTTCGCCCAATGATTTAATCATCGATCGGCTCAATTCACTCAATTCGGGTATTTGTTCGTTTTTTTGATGGAGAATAAATCAAAAAAGGCTTCTTAGGAAAAATAAATGAGTGTCATTTTCGGATTCAGCGACCCCAAATTAGCCTAGAAATTACATTTTACCGATGTACATTTTTCTTGTAAACTAGTGTTATTGTTTTCGAGTAATCTTTAATTAAACAATAAATTAGCTTATAACTTTGTAATGCCCACTTTGACAGAAAAATTCATGAGGAAAAAGTTGCTCATCGTCGCAAATTATATAAAGTAAGACACCTTTCAGGCGTCGCTTTCAAATTTCCCACGTTTTTACTCCAGCGAGAGAACTAATTTATATTGTAAGGTACAAGAAAAATAAAACAAAATTGAACCATTTCAACATACATATGTATATTAAGAAACATTTTGAAGGCTATTTCCAGAACTATTAAGAGAAATTTCCTGTTCTGCGTTAACCCTTTCGACCCGGATGGTACATATATGTACCACCAAAGTTTAAACATCCCTAAAACTTTTCATTTACATTCAATCACATTTGGAAGTATACCACTTCGTCTGTAAGGAATTTTACTGTAAGTTTGAGCTATAAATGTTCTGTTTTGCATCTTCCCGTTAAGCTCAGTCACGTTTTTATATGGAAAGAGGGGTCCGAAAGTACGCGCGTGAACTTATTTCTGCAGATGTCCTCGTGTTTGTGGCGATTTTTTAGTGTATTTAAATATATTATTGGAAAATAAAGCTGTTTCTAATTATTGCTTGTAAATAAGGTAAGAAATTTTTATCATAAATCCCTGTTATCACAAACTCAAACATATGGTACATATATGTACCAGCAGTCCCCTTTGGTGGTACATATGCGTACCAATAGTCCGGTTAATACAACTTAATTTTTTTATTAATTCCATGCAAGATCGGTGACTAAGTTCAAAGGCTGCAGCTTATTAAAACAATACATGCCTCTAAAGCCGGTAAAGAGACGCATAAAAATGTGGCTTCGATGTGATGCCGCAACAGGGTACACATACGATTTTAACATATATTCCGGAAAAGACCTTGAAGAAACCTCAGGTACACTTGGAGAAAGAGTAGTAAGCAAACTGGTCAGCTCAATTGTAGAAAACGATGTTACTTTGTGTTTCGATCGCTTTTTTACATCAGTTAATTTATTGAACACTATCCCTTATCCAGCCGTTGGCACTATAATGGGGAACAGAAAAAACGTACCTAAGTTCACGAGTAAGAAAATGCAGCGAGGGGAAGCAGAATTCAAAGGCACATCCTTAGGCCTTCTATGCGTAAAATGGCAAGATACCAAAGAGGTTTTGGTAATAAGTAATTGCCACGAACCCGGCATGACAGTTGTAACAAAAACGTTGAAAACAGGCGAAAAAATTCAAGTTCCATGCCCAAACCAAATACAATTTTATCGTCAAATTATGGGAGGTGTTGATTTAGCAGATCAAATGAGTGGCCTTTATGATTATGATCGAAAATCAGATAAATGGTGAAAGAAGGTATTTTACCGTTTTATAATGATGGCAGCCGTAAACGCGTGGGTCATTTATAATGAGCTAAGAAGGAATAAAATGCCTTTCAAGTCGTTTTTGATGACCTTGGCCGAGACTCTGATAGAAGAAGGTAGCAAAACCACAGCCGTACGCAGGTCAGTAGGACCAGGCCCTCACGTCGTGTCGTGAGTCAGCGACATCTTCCTGTTGAGTGCACCACACGACGCCGTTGTATAAATTGCAGCAAACAAAAGAAGCAAACGCGAACAAAGACAGTCTGTCAAGAGTGCCAAGATCCTTTGTGCAAATTCTGTTTTGCACCATTTCATACTTAACTTGTAGTGTTTATTTTATGAATTTCTAATTAATTTATTATTAATTTTTCGATTCTGTTTAAAATTACTGAATTTATGTATTATATATATGCAAAATAAATGAATTGTTACGTTTGGTTTTAAAAAAGATAAAACATTTTTTGGTATGTTCTTGAGGACGGTTGGTACACATGTGTACCACTTAACATCCCGGATGGTACAATGGTTTACCACCACCCTGCGAGTCAGCCCCTTAGGCCACGCCCCCTTTGACACCGAAAAACATTTATTTGTGGGGTAAACACCGAAATGAATGCATTCATTGAAACCGAACATTGATAATAAAGTTCCGGGTCGAAAGGGTTAAACACCTACAAAATCGATTATAAAGATAAGAAAACAAGAAAAACAACGAACGCATTATGCGTAGAAGGAAGTCCAGTTAAAAAATCCACTAACAATTCCAACCTGAATTTTTTAAGTTTTTTAGTATCACATTAAATCACATATTTTCCCTTTAAAACACGCTATGGATAATTGCACTGCCAATAAATGGGGGTCGGTTTCGGACCACCACGTCCTTTTTTTATTAACTACTCGCCATTAACTAATGACGTAATGAGCGAATGAGCGATGTTATTCTAATAGCGTACATGAAAGCCAGGACTACACTCGGAACTACTTACCGTGCGATTTTTATGCGAAGATAAAAACACTTTTAGCTCAAGTTCCGTGGAGCTCGAAAACGAATGTCAGTATTTCGGTATGGTATGGGATCACTCTCCCCTACATGCATACATATATATTCTTTACATACCTGGAGATGATATTTTGCCTTCCATTAACCATTTAAGCATTTCTGCTATTTTTCAGCTGCTCAATGTTTTAGTGCTTGCTGGGTATATTTTTTTAGTCCCAATACACATTTGCACGCATTCATATTACAACACTTCATTGCGTACCATGCATATTTGGCAGGTGCTGTCTCGACTACAATCGCCGAACAGGGGGAACACTTCATAATTGAGAAGGCGAATTGGAAATGAAGGTTGCTGTTAATAGGTGTTAATATATAACTAACATCTAAGTTGATATATATGTATATTTATATATGTACAATTTAAGTGTACACATAATACTTATAATGGCAGGGAGTTTAAAAACCCTGTTATTTGTCACATTTCTTTAGTCCGATATAGAAATTATAGTGTAACTTGTGAACGCGCTATGCTACTTCGTTTGCTATTGTATGTCGTAACTAAGCAATTAATCACCAAAAGAAATAAAAGTATAAATATTAAAATACCTAGAAGGAGCGAAAAAATTTAACAAATAAAACAAATTTTACACAAATAATAAAAAAGTGATAATAAACAAAAACATCTGGTCGAATAACACACGCAAATACCACACTAATGCCCGAATTCAGTAACTTGGTCTCATCTTAAGTCTCAAAATGAGCTAGATATTATTGCTTTTTCTCGCTTTCACTTTTTTTCTTTTGTTTTTATTTTAATATTTTGTGACCTGCTCATCACCAGGTCATTTTTTTTAAATTGTGTAGTGAATCACGTGTTTCACTTTTTGAATTACGAATGGCGAATCTCCCCGTTTACACAATACATTCATACATTCGTAATTCGTTTGGCATATACATACATATGCACATATGTTGCTGCTGTAATACTTACATACATACATAAGTATTTTGCGTCTTCGTTTACTCTAGGTTTGCCCAACAACCTCTTTCACATGATTATTTTCTTCACAAACTCAATGTTTGAAACCATTTAAGCATTTAATTGTTCTTGTTTGTTTAATTTTTTTTTGTTTGATAGCTGTATGTGTTTTGGCAGCTATTTTCGATAAATTTCCGATTAAAATTAGAGACGGCATCGATTTTTTCGTCAATCGCATGGTTCAGATTGAATCAACTTCAAATGAGATGATTCGGTCATAAAAAATTTTATGAGCAATCAAGTCGATTCGGTTAGTGATTGTGTTGCCAATTACGAATGAAAAAACGAATTTCGAATGGGAGTGCGAATCATGTGCCGTGGAAACATAGTATAAGCAAAGAACATAAATGTATAAGAAGGGACAACACGTTACTTTAAGCAACAAGTGAATCTCCAGGGGCATGCTTTCTCTTTTGCTCAAATTAATTTTTTGATTGGCTAGAGTAAGAAAGCATGCCCCTGGAGATTCACTCGTTGCTAATAATAACGTGTTGTCCATTCTTATACATTTATGTTCATTGGTATAAGATAAGGTAAAAATTGTGCACACTTAAATACCGATTCGGTTTCATTTGTGCATCATGCTAAATAGTTTAATTTCTCTCTTATTTATGTCCTTGATCTCCCACTGTGCAGCGCTAATATAACAAATGATGTTTTTTTTTGTTGAAGCGATTGCCTTCGGAACAGCTGCGGCCATGTGTTAGCAACAATTTTCAACAACGTGCGCGTTGCTCATGGACTTGTCGCGACAGCTATTACAACTCTCGCATGCCCTCGTCTTTAGCAATTATGTCAAAGAATTTTCGTCTTCTATTCTTGTTTTTGATGTTGTTACCGACGCTGATGCCTGTGGTGTAGAAGTGAGGCGAGGCATCTGTTTCATATCCATGCGTTTCTATTTGGCCACTGGCATTTACTTTTGGCAACGTTTCTGCCACTCCTTGCGGCTGTGCGCCAACTAAACGAAATACTGCAGCTGTAATTGCGTCGAAAGTATGCTCATTGTTGAAAGTTGCGAAGACAGTGAGTGAGTGCGAGTCAAAAGAACAAAGCTGCAAAATAATCAAGCTGGCAAATAAAAAATAATTCGATTGCAACAAAAGTCTTCACTTTGAGTTGTAACAGCAGCTGCAGCAATAACAAAACTAACAAAAAACTCTAAGCTCTAACCCTGTATCGAATTTTTAAATTGGAAGGATAAACAAGTGTCACACAATAAGGACAGTGCGAACTAAAAATTCGTCGATTTGCGCGACATTTTTAACTTTACCAACAAAGTGTAAAAGACAAAATCATTTCCAGAATTACCATTTGCTAATATTTAATTTTTTTATGAACAAAACTAGTGCAAAATAGGAATTCAAGTAATAAAAGATAAATGAAAGCAGCCAATTTAAACGCCAAAAATGGCAGAAATTGTATGTTGAATGTTGCATACCTATTTTATACGCTTCATTTTATCTGTCAAAGCGAATCTGTAACGCAACGCGAACCTAAGATAAATCTGGCAAGGCTTTATTGCATATAATCCTTATGCTATATACACACGAGACAACAGTTGAACCAACTAGAAAATGTCGCGCGTAGCTTTATCATTCGATAAAATTCGTATTGCCAAAATCCTTCTATCAAGTGAGAAGTTAAATCTGGCAAGGCTTTATTGCATATAATACTTATGCTATATACACACGAGACAACAGTTGAACAAACTAGAAAATGTCGCGCGTAGCTTTATCATTGGATAAAATTCGTATTGCCAAAATCCTTCTATCAAGTGAGATGCAGGGGAGAGGGAATACTTGGGGCACATGCTTTTCAAAGGGACCCACAATTTCAGAACCATAACTTGTTTATATTTTTTGGCAATTTTGAAAGATCGTAATACTCATTCTTTTGCTTATTTGATATCTATCTAAATATATGTATATTCTGAAAAGCGGCGCTTAGCTTGACTAAACTATATACATAAGTTACAGGGATGTTATATATGTATATAAAGGGTGTTTTTTAGACATGTGGTTTTTAAGAAGAAATAAAACGCATATAATTGAATGATATGGCCAAGAACTTAGCTTTATTATAAATATAATAAAATAAATTCCAGCCGAGAAACCCAATTTTCGACCACTTTTTGCTGCAATTGGGGCCGTATGTCAGCAATAACGCGCCGAATATTCTCTTCCAAGGCGTCAATCGTCTCGGGCTTATCTGCGCAGACAAGCGACTTCTCATAGCCCCACAAAAATAGCCCAGCGAAGAAATGTGGACCAATGATTCCATCTGCCCATAGAGCACACTAAACAGGTACTTTTTGAGGATGTAACGGCGTCTCAACAATGGCTTGTGGATAATCATCACTCCAAATGCGTTTATTAACGTACCTATTCAACCAAAAGTGAGGTTCATCGCTGAACAAAATTTTATTGTGAAAATATTTATCGGTAATCATCTCGTTTTGGGCCCATTGTGCAACGCACTTGATGGTCGTTGGATTTTGTAAGCCCGCAAACCAAGATCCTTCTGCAAAATCTTCCATAAAGTGGATGGGCACCGCTCCAGTTGTTGCTCGCGATGGCGGATGGACTCATTCGGGTCTCCTTCGATACTCTGCTCCACAGCAGCAATTGCGTCTTCGGTGCTCACTGTACTCCATCTCTGAGGATGCTCATAACCCACTAGAATAAACGTTGTGCGAAACTGATCCATGGTGCGAAACTGATCCACCCTGCTGACGATTATGTCGACCGAATATTGGACGCAGCGCGCGATGCGTTGCTCGAACCGAACCTTTATTTTTGTAAAAAATTTTCACGATTTGCAAACGTTATTTCAGAGTAAGTCAGTTCATTAAGAAATGAACCAAACTGAGTATAAATCAAGTAACAGCCTTCAAAAAGGCCGACTCCGAAAAAAGTATTGCCTCTTTAAAAACAACACGCCTAAAAAATTAAAGGTCGTGATGTGTTCATTTCAAAACCAATCAAATTGAAAATTCGTTTGTTAGTTCCTGAGCTATTTGCGGCAAAAGATATGTACGAATTTTCATACTGCCTTTTTATAGTTTAAGAGAAAGAGTATAATTGTTCCTTGTTAGACAGGCACAGCTGATTCTCGGGGTTACATGCTAGTTGCTTGTAATTGTTCTTTTATTTCGAAAGTAAGTATTATTCGTTTTGTTTCTATGCTTTTATCCAACTTGAGATTGAGTAATACAAATAAAAGCTCATAAACAAGTAAAATAATTAGTTTTATAACAAAACAATAACAATAAAATGATTATAAAGTTAATTATACAAGTGCATACATAATTATCAAATGTTTCACTTTTAAGGTAGTAGCGTATGTTAAATCTAGATTACATCGTTAAAAAATTTTCAATTTTGTAAAGTGCTTAGCGTTGAACGTTCACTCGAAAACTGAAATACCATTCGGTATTTAAGCCCTTATACAATAATTGCATGTTTTGAAAAGAATCGATTTTTTTCAGTTGTAACGAAAAATCGGGATTTTGCCAGGCAAATTAACTTAACTCTACCTATCGGCCAAAGTAGATTCCCACACCGCAGCATATACGGTATAAGCAAGAAAGCGCATGTTTAGCCACAACTGCTGTACAATCCCAGCTGTTTGTCTTCATTCAAAGAAGGAACAGAATATTTCAAAATATGAAAAAGCAAACAGTTATAAATTCAGTAAAATCATACATTTTACTTGGGCACACACACTTACACGATTGTCTTAATAAGCTGGAATAAAAAATGTGCCTAATCCGACAGCAAAACAAACAAACTTAAGCGAGTGAAAATGCAAAAATTTTAGCGAAACGAGAAGAGAAAAAAACAACTAAAATGACGACTAAAAGTGAGATCAATTGCTGCGACGTCTCATGTTCTGGGAGAAGAATCAGCTGCGATGTCATCCTCTCTCTACCGCCCTTTGCTTTGTGGCGTCTGCAGCCGCGTTTAGGGCCATAAAAGCACAAGCCCGAATCCTATTATCCTCAAACGACTATCAGTAATGACCCGGCAGCAGGTGATGTGATGTACCGATAGCAAAGCACTAAAGCACATACAACAACACCATCGACATATTACGTGCGCCCTTATACCTACATACATTTTGCTGATTTTGCGCTCGTGTTTTGGCATTTGCTTCTGCTTACTGTCTCAGTTGTTGCTGTAGCCATTTCGTACAAATGTTACCACTCAATGTTTGCCAGCGCCGTCAGTAACACCTGTGACCATTCTCTAGCGGACAACATGCAACACACGCCCGGCTAAATCTAATGAAGCATCGAGCTGGCAAGAGTGGGCGCAAAATAAGATGCTGGGCAATATAAATGTACATATATAAATATGTGTTTTTTTTTTGTTGTTTATGCAGCTATTTGCGTATGTGTGTCAAATTATTTAGCAGATAAGGGTTGCATAATATAATTGGTTCACGATTTGGTAACGAACATTGACATTCTTTTGCGGCTGCACAGAATTGAAGTCATAAAATGTATAGTTCCAATTCAGATTTCCAAAACAAAGAACAATAAAACTTTTCGCAGAACTTGAAATCCAAATTGTTGATGCTGCTTAAAATGCCGCATTAATACAAGGAGAAAAGAAATAACGCCATATGGCTTTATTTCACTTCCAATTGAGAAATAGGGCCACATGGCTCCCTTCCTATAGAAAAATAAACACATTTGCAGCCATAACTAAAAACTTTTCAAATCAGAATTAAAGCCATAAGCACAAAAAAGTGTGTATCTAGCAACGTTCCGCATTAGTTTTCCACCCCGAGGCACCACCTTCGAAAAATTGATAGTATCTGTCATTAATGACCAAGGTTTTATTATTTTAATGAAATATCCTTTGCGAAGGTAACTGAAGTCTTGTTCGGGTAAATGCGAGAAATGTTTTTCGGCTGTATCTTCGGTAAGTTTAAGTAGATTCGTTTTGTGCGTATATTGGTGTCTATATTTTTAATTTGCATTGTTTTGATGAAATAACTTTTTAAACCGTGCAATATGCAGGAGCCTTGATAGATTTCAAGAATTTCTTGAATGTTTATTTAAAAGAGTTTATGGAAAATAATTAAAAACCAGAATAATGAATATAATGCTGAAATTTAAGCATTGGCCATCAAAAAGAAAGGCAACCGGTGGAAGGGACGCGGAGTAGATCATAAAAAATGTTGTTTGTGCACTAGCTGTGCACTACCTAAATATTTCACAAAATATGATTTAAGTGTGCAATAACGCCATATAGGCATATAGGCATATAGGTTACGTTGTAGTAACATCTGTGTTATTTGTTGATGTACCGGCTCATCACTAACGATATTTTCCCTCATTGTAATTATGTTTACTGTCTCACTCTAGCAATAGTTTTAAGTTATCTATCCTTAAGGATTAGCGTAAGCGATATTTGTCTTACTCTCGCATTAGCCTTAAGCTGTAGAAGCAATTTTGGGAACACTGCGGAAGAACATAAAAGAAAACAAGTGTACAAAAGAGCTTCACTGCGTGGCAACGCCCATTTTTCTAAATTTCATAAATACCTAATTTCCTAGTTCAAAATCGCTCCAAATACCTAATTTCACTCAATTTGCTTAAATGGATACCGAAAAAGCGGAGTTTTTGCATTTTTCAAAAACTTCCGTTATATGGGAGGTGGGCGTGGTTATTGACTGATCTTGGCCATTTTCAATACCAACCTACCCTGTCCAAAGAGCAATCTATGTACCAAATTTCATTGAGATATCTCAATCTTTACTCAGATTATTGTAACCACGGACAGACAGTCAGGGCTAAATCGATTCCTCTTTTCATTCTGATTATTTTAGTATATATATGTATGTCTATATATGTACATTTAGATTATTTTTTGCTGTTACAAACAACCGTTATGCGAACAAAGTTATAATACCCTTGTGAACAAGTACGCTCGGGTATAAAACTCAACAAAAGAAACTTGGGAATATTGTAAAAAATCATTTTATTTTTGACGAATAATTTGCACATACATACAAATACAAGTATACACCTACATATGTGTATCGTTCGCGTCCATATATGTAGCTGGCGTAACAATATTTTTACTATGCCAAAAGGCGCACCAAACAACGAAGCTACGTTGTTGATACTCGTAGTATGGCGTGGCGTTTTTTGTACTTGTGTAACAGAGTGGTGTATGTGTGAAGTGGCATGTGTGCGCCTGCTTGTGCCCAAGTCCCGGTGTGGAGTGTGCGTTTTGCAGAAAGGATAAAAATATGGAAAATGTGCGGTTGACATTCTCAAAAGGATTACAACACCAAAGGCAAACGTTCGCTCATCTGCAACTGAAAGATATGGACGAGGCTCCAAATAAGGGATCCGGAAAAGACGGCAAACACAGCAAATTACGTGGTGCCGATTTGCTGCAGAACGGCGTATAGTGTCGCGACCGTGGACTAATATACCGAAATGCAAGGTAAGAAGTTTAAGAAGCCTTAAATGCAGTTGTATTCGTTTTATTTTATTATTATTAAAAGGCTGCTATAAAGCAAAAATGAAAAAAAAACTTGCGATTACAAATCTTTGCGTTGAAGACCCGTCAGGTTTGGTTTGGAGCCATCCGAACGAAAATTAACACTGAAGATGGCACAAAGCCAAAACCGGTGACAGAAAATCGTTCCAGTATACATCAACACTACACCCTGTTGCACAAGAAAGAGAAGAGAACAAATAAACGTGTATTGACGCAAGGCGAAAATTACTATTTTACTCAAACAGAATTTGACAAAAAAAAATTGTTTTGGACTTAGAGGAATTTTTTTGTAAAAAGGGCATTTGACAAAGCGTTTTAATTATTTATTTTATATTTATTTAAAAACTATGATATTTAAATGAAAACGATTGATTGCTTACTGAAACGTGTTCAATTTAAACAACGTTTTTTCTTTCATTGTAAGAAACTTTTGTATTGGAAAGCATTTAGCAAGAATTACAGATTGTAGAGATTGCGCCAACGAGAGAGGAAAAATGTTTGCGTGTAGTCACACATTCATATTATGTAAAGCGATCAATAATAATTTAATTAAGTTAAAGTTAAGAATGATAGATAGAGCTGGAAAACTTTTGATACTCGAACTGCCGCTAGTTTTCGATGCTTTCAAAAGCACCTCAGTCACAATCGATAGTACTATCGAATTGTATTAGTAAATTAAATCTTATTTTTAAAACACTTTATTAATAATAGAGGTTAAATATAAGCTATATAATTGTTTTTTTGCACTTGGTTAATGCTTTATAATACCAATTATTTTGGGGAAAGCTACAATTTATATGTAAATGGGAGTATAACTATTATTAAACAACCGCAAAATTTACTTAACGATATATTCCCGGCGATAAAATAATACAATAAATGATTTTGCTATTGATTTCTAATTTATATGTGTATTTATTAATTTGAAATTAAATTTACTTTTTGTTTTTATAAAATTATAGCATTTTATTTAACTAAAATCGATATATCTAAAAAAAATTACAAAAGTAAAAAAGCAACAAATTTAATTAGAATTTCTTTGTTCTTTCAGAATTTTTGACGAGTTTATTGCCCATTTAATTTTAGACCCAAAGAGCAGGTTTCAAGTGCCGATAAAATACTGTTTTTTTTCAATAAAATGAAAGTTCGCAAATTTTTTAATTCGATTTACTTCGAAACACATCTTTACTTACGTTTAGCGATACATATGCATCTATGTATATGCAATTAAAGCTTAAAATGCAGGTCTAAAAAAAATCACAAGAAATATTTTCCATTATTTCTGTTGCTAGAAAAAGTATTTTGCCGTTGCTGTAAATTTTCTTGATAAATTTGTATTTTTTCGTCAGAGCATCAAACTGATTTCAGACATATTTGTAGAATAAAATTTCTTTTTAATTTTTTGAAGAACTAAATTTTTTAAGCTTAAATATTGAGTTACAGTTGGAATACTATCGATATCATCCATTGTTTCCCAGCTCTATTCCTTCACTTACTTCAATTGTGGATGCGTGATGTCAGCGAATGTCAAAACAACGAGGAGAAGATTGACAGCACCACGATTGTCGCAATCTCAAATATCTATCAGTCTTGGCATTTAATCGGTTTTTCGCTCTTCTGAAAAATTAGCAATATTGAAAGAGATTGTTGTGTCAAATGGCCAAAGATATGTGGAATCAAGACACTGTGCGACGTACATGTACATACAAACAAGTTTTCCGAGCCTCAAAAGTGTTCGGAAAATTTCGTTTTTAAAGTAGCAAACGGTGTCAAATGCGAACCACTGATATTCGAGTTTACTTTGAAGTTTTTAAGTAAGATTTGTTTATTCGGAATATTGTCCTAAATACAATTAGATAATTGTACAAAAAACAACTTCACATTCAAGTGGAAATAGCAAGAGAACAGCCGCACTTGAGTGGAGTAAGTTGTGAAGGGAAAAAGAAGAAAAATAACCTCGAACATGATGTGTACTGGGTCTACGTTCGTGTGTCTGCATGTTGGGCAGCGAGGGGAGCTATCATTGCCAAAAGTGTTTAAATATTTACGATGCACCCCGTATCCCGAGAGGAACTGTGTTATGTGAAAGTTTGTGTCACTGTGGTTTCTCGTTAGCCATTTGCTGATGTTTGATATCAGCTCATGTGTCCAACTGCCCTTGGGGAGCTATTCCAACAAGCCTGTCAGGTGCCCATTGAATGACGTATTTCTTATGCTTTTATCTCTTTTCGGTTTATTCTTCCGTTACTCTCGGAAAACCTTTCGTAAACACGTTTCAATTCATTAGCCATAATATCTGCTGGAATTATTTCAGACCGCTCGTAAGGGGTTTTCGAACCGCTGCTGTTACGTCATACACCGCCGGCCCGTTATCGCTTCTTTACACGAGCTTGCTATTCGAAAAATATTTCCCTATTATTTTGACACGGCAGAAGTGTATGTTCATACATATGTATGTGCCCAGTTGATCTGTATATACCAATATAAACGCGGCTTTTGAAACCATTGTCTCTAATGTTGCCAAAACATCCTAAAAATATAGTAATGGTACTCATTTAATGTCTCAAACATATGGCATTCGTTGCAAACTTCGCAATGTGGCAATGTCGCAAATCAGCTGTTCATCTTTATATGCAATTTGTTTTGCGATAAAATGGCAAATATGCGAGACTATTTTCAGTGGCATCCATGGCAATTAGTCGCAAATCACAATCAGCTGTTCATCAGAAGTGCGAGTTTATAATATAAAATGGAAAACGTAAGTACATAAAATGTTAAGATTATATTACAATACTATTTTCTTAATATTTAAAAATGAATTGCTTCTGTACATATGCATGTATTTACAGAAAAAACGAATGCGGATTAATGGCACTTATCGGTGGACAGAGCAGCAAACGAAAGATTTGTTAAGATTTGTTGTGGACAATGTGAAGGCTAGTCCGGAACAATTTGAGGTATACTTTTTAATTTTTCATTATTATCTTATTTTACAGTTTACGAAGTTATTATAGAAACCAACTGCTCCAAAATTTTATGGTCGCATTACGGAAAATGCACCGAACTTACACAACATCAAATGGGATATTATGCGTACGAAAATGAGACATCTTAGAGCAAGTTTTTTGTCCGCACTCAAGTGGAAAGGTCAGACAGGTGCCGATTGCTTGAGAGTGGAGACGGAAAAAGTGTTGAGGAATACGTCAAAAAGATATGTCCATTTTATGATGACCTGCACTCAATATTTGGACAGCGTATAAATATCCAACCGCCAGCTAAGTATATATCAGTCTACAGAATCAGTGTGTTCATTAGAGAATAATGAAGCGGAGGTGTTATTAGAAATTGATTGCGAAACATTTTCCCCAAGTTTACTTGAAAGTCCATTAGTCAGTCCGTCTGTTATACTTCCTCCAACATTTTCAAGGAATCTGGTCAGTCCGTCCGGAAGCGTAAGCACATCAGATACTTACACGAAAAACAATACAACCACACCAAAAAGAAATTTGAAAAGACCTAACAGCTCGAACCCATTTGCTTTATTATTTGAAATTCAAAATAAAAAGGTGGAATTAGAAACACAAAAACTGGAATTAGAAAAAGAAAAAGAGGAGAACAAATTTAAATTGCAGAAACTACAGTTGGAGAAAGATGAGAGAATCGAGATGGAAAAATTAAGATTGGAACACGAAAGATTGAAAAGTGTAAATAACTCATGAGTGTCCAAAATATGTTTATACTCGTAATGGCTTTGGTTTTTTTTTACTTGTATGTACATATACATACATATGTACATATCTATTCTGAAATTGAATTTAATTTGAAAAAAATAAAAAAACAATTGAATTGTCTATGCAAATTTGTTTATTGATTGTTTGCATAAATTAACATTTCACAGATTGTTCGTCGAACTGCCTCCCCCTCATCAGCACGAGCACTTGGAAATATTTCGTCAACATCGTGCTCCAATTCATCCAGTTGGTAATCGAAAAGATCATCTTGTTGGAGTATAATGTTGTGCAACAATGCACAACAGAGGATCCATTTGTTCACTTTTTTCATTCCATTTTCGTCTTTAATTTGGATTCTTAAACTTTTTAAACTTCCAAACCTTTCTTTAAGCATGCCAAAACAGTGCTCAATTCGAATCCTATAACTACTAAATATTTTGTTGAAAAAAATTCTTTGGCTCTGTGTAAGTTCTCTGGAATTTTCTCTGAATGGGGTTATAACAGTGCGAGATAATTTCTAGGCACTATCACCTGCGATCCATTCAGCTCCTCCAAAAAATTTTTCTTTTTCTTTCGACAATTCGCAACTATTGAAAATACGTGCATCGTGCACACTACCTGAATAGCCCAACACTAAATATCTTATTTGCAGTTTATAATCGCACACGGCTTGAACCTTAACAGAGTAGATGTGCTTCCGTGAAAAGTACGCTTCTGGGTCTCGTGAAGGTTTTTCCGCCAATAGAATTTCAGTGCCATCAACGTATCCCACGCAATTTTGTAATTCATTCCAGGTTTCTGACACGAGCATTTTGCGTTCATCGATATTTGGCCAAAACAGATACTTATCTTTGTGTTTTAATAGCGCTTTAAATATTCTCTCAGTTAGATTCTAAAATAAAAAATTTTGGTATTAATTATGCGAAAACAATAACGGACTCTGACCTGAAGGATACCACCATCACTAACTCCAAACAAGCCAGCAATCTTCGAGAGAGTAGCTCCTTCCCCGCTTGAGCCCAAGCAATACAATACAATTGCGAGTTCCGTTTCAAGAGAAAACTGTTTGCATGATCGAGGTTGGTTGAACACCGCATCTTCTTTTATTAAATTTAAAATAACCTCGAAAGTTTTTCAAGTTACACGTGTGATCTTCTTGAATCTGTTTTCATCAAGTTCCCATAAAACTTCTTTCAAAGATACTTTGCATTTAGGTACACTATTTTGAATAAATGGTACACTGTATTTGCATTCGTCACCAAGAGCCAACACAATCAGTAGTTCCTCCAATATTTCATCTTCTTTCTTTCGTTTATTTTCTGCAAAACAAATTAAAAGTTAAACATTTGAAATAAAAATCTATCTAATTATTCATACCTTAGCACTGTTACTTCCAATAATTTAAGAAGTTTTTGTTTTTCACTTATTCTCGGCATTTTACGTTTTATATTGAAAAAAATAAAAACAGCAGATTTATAAAAGATTTGCGGAGGGGCTCTCATTTATCCATAGTGGCAACTTTGCAACTTTGCCATTATTGCATAAATGCTATAATAATAAGTACCATTAGTATTTTTCCATAAAACTAACTAATCCTCAATCGTTATCTTTTCGTTGTAGTGAGAAATTATACAGGGCGAACGGTGGTATATTCTTCACTTAACTCCCTACAGCACCTCAGCAGAGAGCGAAAAAAAACCTATACGGTTATACGAAAGCCATGATACAAATATATTTAGAGGTAGTTTCACTTTTAATTTTTTGACAGAAACAGTAAGGGTATTCGGGGTTTGTTGTATTCGTATTAATATTTACTAAATTTACAACGAATTCGGTATTACACAAGTAAATCGCGAACACACCCTGTTGTTCATATGTACAACAAGTATATGTGCTATCAAGAAATAAACAAATATGCGTAATATGCTGCGTAAAGGTGAAAAAACGAAAATATTAGATTTTATTACTAATAATTGTAAAAATCAAATTGCTAAGATAAACGATAAACTTTAACACACACAAATAAATATAAATTTATTCGAGTAACGTACATATTTGTAGATGATTCGACGATTCATCTTTTTTGTTGTGATCGGCTGTGAGAAATGTGCAAAAGAAAAACCACATTTACATCATGGTCCACCCATTGTATTTGCTTGCTTTCTTGTATTTGAAGTGGAACGCATATTTTATTGTTGGATTGCTGTAAAAACCATAGAAACAACGAATAGAAAATACAATGGCAAATACAACAGATCCCGAATACCCCTAGTGTTCGACAGCAGACGCCCAATATTGCCACTATTTTGAAATATACATTGGGAATTTAAATTTTAATTTTATTGTATTTCAAACACAAATCGTTTAAGTTTTATAAATGTATGTATGTACACATGCTTCATATATTGGCTGTATATTTTTCATCAATGCAATGAAATTTTATTGATGAATGTAAATGTACAATTTGTGGCCTATTATCTAAACATAGCTAACGATAGCTAGTCAGAGTCACGTTTATTCAATATTGTACTATAAGTTGTTATAGAATGATAAAAAAGAAAAAAGTATAACTGAGTTAAAATGAAGGCTTATTAGATTTTTTAAGCCTTCAAGATATTTTCGAAAATTTACACTAAAGATGGCACAACGCCGCAACCGGTTTGTCTCCAAACCAAACATGACAAGGGAAGACGGAAAATCGTTCCAACAAATATCAACATTCCACCCTGTCGAACAAGAAAAAGAAGAAAACAATACCATAAAGTTATAGTAACATTAGAAATTTTTTTGACTGGCGGTAATTGCCTTTTGGAAAATATCAATTGAAGTTGGGAAATAAATTTCTCAAAAAGGCGACGATAGATTTTGTGCAAAGTCTCGGAGAATATTACTACTCCTTTTACAACATTATTTCAGAAAAACAAAAATGTATTTCAGAAATAGACGAAAATAACGCATTTGTTTTTTCTAAAATACATTTGCGTTTTTCTGAAATACATTTATGTTATTCTGAAATACATTTGTGTTTTTCTGAAATACATTTCACCTATTCTGAAATATATTTGTGTTTTTCTGAAATACATTTGCGTTATTCTGAAATACATTTGAATTTTTCTGAAATACAATTGATCTTTTCTGAAATACATTTGTGTTTTTCTAAAATACTGTTGGAAAAGGTGTAATTCTAATTACTTTTGAATTTATGAATTTATGTTTTCAGTAAAATTTTGTCGTATGATAAATTGGCAACAGTTTTGTAGGAATGTGTATGACAAACGACAAAATATGATATATCGAAAACTAAATAAGGTATCAAAAAACGAATAACCCCATTTCAAATTGCTTGATATATGGAAAATAACTGCATTACTAACTTTATTGGCACTTTTTTCACATAGAACATTGAAATATCCCTCCGATAGTACAAAAAAAAATATACATATTTTATCACAAAATTTTACAGATTTAAAAATTTTGTTCACGGTAATTTGAGCATTTGACAATATTTTTCCGAGTGTTCAAAGCACGGAATTTATAAGGAAAATTGTTGTATGTAAAAAATGTTTGTGACATACGACAAAATTGGATGAAATCGTTTCGACCTTGCACAAAATTTTACTCAATATCTCGGAAACTTCAAAAAACGAAAAATCTAAAAACGGATAACGTCACTTAAAAGATCTTAATTAGTTTAGTATAACTGCATTATTAAATTTTGACCAATTTTCACATATGTACATACGGCATTTATGTATCCGGACGACGATACGTTTGTATGTCCTTTAAGTCTTTTGAATCACATTATCAAAATGCAGCTTTGCACATATTAAAATTTTGTTTCTATTGGCTTTGTTTTTCTTAATCAAAAAAATAGAGGATTTTTTGAATAAGGAATTGGTGGCACGATAATCCAGGACACTTTTCTGTCATATGATAAACATGGCGTCTGAAGTGAGAGAGTTAAACTATGTATGTACATCTAAAAATTATTGTATCATAAAAGAAAGTTTATCGGTCAATTGAACACCCTTGAACGACCAAATAAGATATTTATTTTTTGCTAATAACAAGCAGCACATGTACGAGTATATTAACATATGTAGATGTTAAAAAGCTGAATGCATTTTTATACCCGAGCGTACTTGTACACAAGGGTATTATAACTTTGTTCGCATAAAGGTTGTTTGTAACAGCAAAAAATTATCGAGATAGATATAGACATATACATACATATGTATATACTAAAATGATCAGAATGAAAGGAGAAACCTGACTGTCTGTCCGTCCGTCCGTCCGTCCGTCTGTCCGCGGTTACAATAACTTGAGTAAAAATTGAGATATCTCAAGGAAATTTGGTACATAGATTGCTCTGTGGACAGGGTAGGTTGGTATTGAAAATGGTCAAGATCGGTCAATAACCTTCCATATAACGGAATGTTTGAAAAATGCAAAAACTCCATTTTTTCGGTATCTATTACGGCAAATTGAGTGAAATTTGGTATTTGGAGCGATTTTAAACTAAGTAATTTTGTATTTATGAAATTTTGTAAAATGGGCATTGCCCCGCCCACTTATGACAAATTTTCTGTATCTCAATAACAGTATGTATTAGTAAAATTCGTGGGACTTATTTTTTTTGATATCGCTATTATTTCGTAAAAATTTTTTGAAATCGGATCATAATTTGGGGCACAAGTTTTCCTCAATATCACTGGGGCACAAGTTTTCCTCAATATCACTGTTATCATCGTTAAACATTTTTGAAATCGCTCACCTCCCAAATAACGGAAATTTTAAAAAATGCTAAACTTTGGTTTTTGTTATCTATTAGAACATATTAATTGAAATTTGATATTTAGAGAGATATTTAATTAAGAAACTTGATTTTTATGAAATTTTCAGTATTTAGTGGAAGAAATTGAGTCAAGTTTAATACTAGCAGCGATTTGAAACAAAGAAACGGGGTTTTTATAAAATTATAGGGACCGCCCATGCAATAATACATCGCGAAGGTATATAAAAAGCGGTTTCGCCCGAATTTAGCTTTTCTTACTTGTTAGATACTAAAACTAATGCAAATTGCGAGTTCGTTTTGAATATTGCTGATTGGAAGCCAACCATCTTTTGAAAATGTCAAAGGCAGAAAGAAATTTCGAGTTAAATATACGAGTACTTCGCTTACCGGTGGCGACTATGCACGACTAAGTGGGGAATATCCAAAAGCTTCAACGCCAGAAATAATAAAATTTAAGGAAGTAAAATTAAAGCCAGTACGGAAAAAATATTATTTCTGGCATATCGCCCCCACACACTTTTTCTCGTACTTCGCGCCATTTCAGAAGGCCAGAAATGAAATGCTGTATAAGTAATATCTATACTGAAAATCACTGCCTGCCAACAAACACAACAACAACACAGGCAGAGTAGGTGCACAGTCGCATATAGAATAACGCCCATGCAGCACACTTTGCTACCAGGCATTCGTACCAATGTGAACAAAGTGTGGCACCACTGTCGGCAACGGCAACTTCTGTCAGTGGCAGGCACGCAAGCAGGCAAGCAAGCAATCAGGCAGTCGACAACAGTTGGTGGCAAATTGTGCGCGCTTAATAGTTGGCAACACTTGTGCAGCGCTGCCGTTTCGTTGTGGCAGCAGGGAGCAGCAGGAGGCGCACGGTCACAGATTGTGTGGCGCGCACAAGTGGCAAAAGCATTCGCCGATAGCAGCGGCATTTGCATTGCTGTTTGTATATTTGTAAGTTTATACATACGTATGTATGTACATATGTATGTATATGTGTGTGTACGAGTATATGGATCGCTGGCTGTGGCAGCAACATGCGCGCACTCTATATGCAGCATTCGTTGTGGCGCGCAATTATTTTCACAGCAATTGCCAACGGCTGTCGTTGTCATTATTGTGGCGCTTTTTGTTTTTACTATTGCTGCTAGAATTGCAGTCGCTCTTGTTGTTCTTCCATTTACTCTTGTTGTTATCGCTGACAGTTGCCTGTGGTTGTGCTGGCAGCTGTATTGGCGACGGCTGCGGCAGCGGTGTCAGCGGCAGCGACAACAGTTTGTGCTTATGATAGTTTCCATTTTCTTTGTTCAGAAAATGAGTAATTTTTGAAGGGCACAAGTGCCATCCATACACACACACAGTCAGCTACCTCCGGCGTTGACTGCCCCACTGTGCTCTAGCAATTTCTGTTTTCCATTTTTCCATTCCGATTTTCTCCGTAGCTTTTCTTTTTTTTTGCGCAAAGAATATACACACTTTTCAATACCAATGATGCTCAGCTGGTGAATGTGGTATGTGTGTGCATTCGCAAGCATATTCTTCGTTGCCATTGTGTTGGCACTGGTGTTACAATGTGGCATGTGCAGCTGACATTTCGCTTCATTCGTCATTTTTGTGGCGTCATTGGCAAGCCATGCATACATACTTACATACATACATACATATATGTTATGTACGAGCATGTGATGGGTATTGGTATTGGAAAGCAACTGCAGGATTTCGGTTCGGCAACTAACACACATGCACACATACATATCTACATGCATGCTTACAACATGATGCTGATTTCACATATTTTTCTTTGCTGTAATTGCAACTATTGTTGTTATTTGTGTTGTTCGTGCTGTCACTGCAGTTGTCGCTGCTGCTGCTACTCCAGCACCACCACAAAAGGAGAGAAAATTATGCGCGCTGCTGTTGCTGCCAACACCAGTACCATAGCCAGGACAATCGCTATTGCCATCGTAAGCATCAGTATTGTTATGTTACTTGTTGTTATTGCAGTGTGTTGTCAACAACAGCTGACACCGCACGTGCACCAACCCACGAAAAACAAACAGCTACACACATACAGATGGCCAGGGAGCTTGACAAAAGGAAACACCCCACAACTTACTACATGTTTGAGTACACGTTAGCTTATTTTTGTTGGCGTTGTGCCATTGTTTTTTTATTGCTCTCGCTTCTTTGCCTCAGCTAAGCTAAATTCAATTTCTAGAAATCCAGCGAACCACCAGTCACACTGCTTTCGAGCAGGCCCTGCCACTGTTTAAATAACTAACAGCTTCACTCCTTTTTGGCTCTCGCTTTTATTTCCATTTCTCATCCTTTTACAGTACTGCTTCTTTCAATTTTGCCGCTGATGCATGAAGTGCTCCTTGTGGTTGGTTTAACTTGTTGTTTGTGCGCCAAGCAAGTTCAACGAGTCGAGTGAAATTGAGTGAAGTGGAGTGGATGGGCATGTTGCTGTCTGCTTGTCTGTCAGAACTACACTTGTTGAAGCAGCACAAGTTGCGGTTTCTTACTAAACGGCTACTTGACGCCAAAATAATGCACTCTAAAAGGGAAAATAAAGTGTGAAAATTAGTTATATATAGTTAGGTTTACCAATTTTTGTTAACGAAACGGTTATTAAAGGCGAAGCTTTTTAGTAAAACTTACTTCAAATTTATAATTTTATTGAACAGTATTGTTGTCCATTTTTATAAAGAATACAAAACAAAATGTTATAATATACATAATAATAATCCCAACGGTTTTATCCCTCCATACCCGCCCGATCGACGCGGAAGGCGCATCTGCATGACGACGGATATAAGTATGTATAGTCATGAAAGGCATCGATTATAATATTAATTTATGTTTGTACCTACATACATATATACATACATATGTATTTAGGAAATAATTTTTTTTCTATTTTTTAAATATTTTTTTTGTTATAACCAGGTATTGAGAACGCATTTCGGTTTTGCTTTAGTTCGACGCAAGAACAAACTATGACGTAAAGAACGTTCTCGTAATAAAACCAAACGGGCACAGAAGTATTAAGAACACTTTGAATGAGTACAAGCAAAATGAAACACAAATTGGCAATAACCTCTTGGAATATTTCGCAAAAAAAAAAATGAGAAAATAAATACTGCAAGGCGGGGTGTCGCTCGACCATGGGACTTTCGACCATATGGCAGAAAGTCCCCAAAAAAGTGGACATTCGACCATATGGTCGAAAGTCATTGTATGCTAGTGACTTTCGGCCATATTTTCAATTTTCTAAAATGGACATTCGGCCATATGGCATACTGGCGCACAGTGACTTTCGACCATATTTTCAATTTTATTAAATGCATACTTAACAATTATTTTGCAACAGGGCAAACTTAAATTTAAGCAATTGTTATTTTGGTACAATAGTTTGCCCTTTTACAAAATGCAAAAGAGTTGTGCGCGGAAGTACTGTTGATGGCGTAGCCGGAGTTTGTCCGGCCAGGGTTATATTTTTGAAGCGCGGACGAAGACCGCTCACGCAGAAAGGAGTTCTGGGCGGAAATACTGTTGATGGCGTAGCCGGAGTTTGTCCGGCCAGGGTTATTTTTTTGAAGCGCGGCCGAAGGCCGCTCACGCAGAAAGGAGTTCTGCGCGGAAATACTGTGTGCCCTGTTCTTATTGTTGAATTTTATTAAATGCATACTTAACAATTATTTTGTAACAGGGCAAACTTAAATTTAAGCAATTGTTATTTTGGTACAATAGTTTGCCCTTTTACAAAATGCATACTTAACATATGGCCGAAAGTCCGAAAAAAAGTGTGTGTCAGTGACTTTCGACCACATTCTCAATTTAATAAAGTGGACATTCGACCATATGGTCGAAAGTCATTGTATGCTGGTGACTTTCGACCATATGGTCGAATGTCCACTTTTTTGGAGACTTTCGGCCATATGGTCGAAAGTCCCATGGTCGAGCGACACCCCGTCATACTTCAAACGTTATCCAGCAGCTGGAGCATCTCAACATCCAAATTATTTATCATAAGTATAAACCGTACAGTTTAAAAATAATGTACAGTTCTATCAAACGAATAAAGTACATTTGTTAATACAATAACAAGTTGTTTCATGTATGTATCAAGAACGATCAGAATTTCTTAATAAAAACGAAGGGGGAGCATATGTAAATGAGGGAAGGCGAGGTGAAGGTGAAAATAGGAGAGATTTAGTAAAGAGAAGTCAGGTGAAATTAGTAAAGAAGGAAGAAGTTGAAATCAGGCACCGTATGGTGAGGTGTGGTGAGGACGGTTGTCGTGTGTTGAGTTAGGCTGTTACGAGTTAATTATTGGCGGGGAGCTACCATTCCCGTATTATTTGTCAGGTCAGGTGAAAAAAGTTAAGGAGAGAGAAGGTGAGGTTTTTTTTTTTTTTTTTGGAACTCCCGTGAAGAGAAAACTCTCATGAGTACTCTGCTATTCCCATAGCAGCGTGCACGACTTGCAGTCTCTTGACTACACCTACGTTACTAAACTCTCTCCACCACGACCACTCTCCCCGCGGAACTGCCAAAAGAGGTATTACCTCACGGGGCTGGTTAGCTTACTCGCTCTTTACCTGTGTTGTTGGCTACGTCTTGCCATCTCTGCACGCCTAAGATCTATGTGAATGCGCGATACGAGAGCGCATATTTTCCCCCACCTTTCGCTTGACTGGAGCATGAAGTCCATGATGTTTACTCCGTCTAAGATTGTACGAACTTGAGGAGCGTAACGTAGACATTGGAACATAATGTGTTCCGCGTCTTCTTCGCTGTCTCTACATGTTGGGCAGCAAGGGGAACTATCGTGACCAAATTTGTTTAAATATTTTCGATACACCCCATGGCCAAAAAGAAGAAACTGTGTTAAATGAAAGTTTGTGTCACCATGGTTTTTCTCCAACCATTTGCTGATATTTGGTATCAGCTTATATGTCCACCTGCCTTTTGTGGAGCTATTCCAACGATTCTGCCAGGTGTTCATTGATCGGCATCTTTCTTCCTCTTTTACTTCGTTTGGGTTTATTGTTCCGTTACTCCCGGAAAGCCTTTCATAAATTCGTTTCATTTCATGAGCCATAATATCTACTGGAATTTGTCCAGCTATAACATAAGATGCTTCGTCTGAAATTGTGCAGAATCCACAAACCGCTCGTAAGGCGCTTAGCCGATAGACAGTTGTTATCTTTTTCGCGTAGCTTTTCACCAGCAGCGCGTCGGCCCAGACTGGGGCCGCATACAGAAGGATTGAGCTAATAACCCTACTGTAGAGGATTCGTTTACTGTGTCTCGGTCCTCCGTTATTTGGCATAATGCGCGATAAGCTTGACTGCACTCTAGATGCTTTCTTAGAGACGTACTCCAAGTGGGGCTTGAAATTGAGTCGGGAGTCTATCATCACACCCAAATATTTGATAACAGGCTTGGATGTGATTACCTCTGTCCCCACGCGAATATTCAGAATCTCCACTGCCTTTCTGCTGCTTATTAAAAGTGCCTCGGTCTTATGGTCGGCCAGCGTTAGGTGCATTGATTGAAGCCATGTTTTGATTTTAAGTACAGCTTCGCCAGCTGCTGCTTCAATTTGTTGCAAATGTTTTGCAACAATTACAACCGCGATATCGTCTGCAAAACCAACGACTTTTGTGCGTGGAGGCATTTCCAGGTTTAAGACGCCGTCGTACATAAGGTTCCACAAAAGTGGTCCACAAGGATCAGTCCTGTGGGACGCCTGCTTTTACGTCATACACCTCTGGGCCGTTATCGCTTCTGTAGAGGAGTTTGCGGTGCGAAAAAAAGCTTCCTATAATTTTGAGGATATAACTTGTAGTGCCTTTTCTTAATAATGTATCCATGACGTTTCGCCAGCTTGCGGTATTGAAAGCGTTTTTAACGTCTAATGTTACAATGACGCAGTATTATTTTTTCCCGCCACGCCACCTTGTGCCTTCTATTGCTTTAGCCGCAACGTCAACTACTGTTTTGATTGCATCTATCGTGGAACGGGATTTTCTGAAGCCGAACTGGTTTGTCGACAGGGACCCATTTTCTTCGGCGAACGACGTAAGTCTGTTGCATACTATTCTTTCAAGATTTTTTCCAAGCGTGTCTAGTAAACATATCGGACGGTACGACGACGGCTCATCTTGGGGCTTGTTGCCTTTAGGTAGCAGCACTAATGTTTGCTTCTTCCATGTTGCTGGGAAACAGCCTTCAGTAAGACACGCGTTGAATGCATGCACAAATATTTCTGGGCTTTATGATAGCGGCTTTCAGGGCCTTACTTGGTATACCGTCCGGCCCTGGAGCTTTCCAATTTTGGATCTTCATGCATGCAGTTAGCAACTCCTCTTCAGTTACCCTTGGGATTTCACATGTTGCATAACGTGGAAAGACTGATGGGATGTCTTCGACCCTTTGAGGAAAAAGGGTTGTTATGATATTTCTCAACATTACTGGGCAAGTAATGTTTGGTGACTTTACGCTTTTTGCTTTTGATAGCACTACTCTGTAAGCGGTGCCCCAGGGATTGATGTCTGCTTCGTCGCAAATTTTTCTAAAATGTTCCTGTTTGCTTGCTTTTATGGCTGCTTTAAGGCATTTCCTTGCCTTCCTCAGAGCAGCTAGGTTTTCGGGAAATTCAGAACTTCCTCTGCTGCGTTGCATTTTACGTCTTGCACTGAGACATTTCTTTCTTATCAGTGCTATATTCCTGTTCCACCAATAGCACGGGACGAATTTCTTGTTAAGTGACCTTCTTGGCATCGACGCATCGCATGCTTCAGTTAGGCCCAAAGCTAAGTTACTCACAACGTCATCTGCCGGCCCTGCTATGGGTTTTTACTCTTCGATTATATACTCCAAAGCATCATTATCGAGCATAGATTCTTTCCATTTTGGCCCTGTGAACTTTGGCTTTAGCTTTTGTCTCTCCTCTGCTATGTCCATTATAATGGCTTGGTGATCACTATGGGTGTACTCCTCGCTTACCCTCCATTTGATTTTGTTGGTCAGTGAATCGCTTGCGAGGGATATATCTATTATAGACCCCGTTCCCATTTTTCTGAAGGTTAGCGCAGATCCGGTATTTAGGATCGTGGCATCAAGCTGGGCAAATGTTTCCAGCAGCATTCCACCTCTCTTATTTGTTACTCTACTGCCCCATTCTATTGCCCAGGCATTGAAGTCCCCTGCGATGATTAATGGAGACTTGCCGCGAGCTTCCAGGGCAATATCGCGCAAAAGTTTTTGGTACTCTGTTTTTGAGAGGCTTGGCCTTGCATAGCAACTGATGATGTGTGTCCCATTTATTTTGCAACGCACGAATTCTTCTTCCGCGCTATGCATCTCTTGGTATGCATATGCACCGCAAAGCCAGATAGCTGTGCTTTTTTTCTTGTCGCTGGCCCAAGCTCCATCATCTTTGCACTTGTACGGTTCGCTGATGATTGCCAAGTCAGCTCTTATATCTTTCACCGTCTGCGATAATAGATCTTGCGCAGCTTCGCAGTGATTTAAATTTCTTTGTATAATTCTCATATGGGTCGGTTAGTTAAGGCCTTCCTGAAAGCAGCGCATTTATAGCTACCTGCTACATGGTCAATGTTATCCCTATTATTTGATTTGCACAAGACGCAGTGTGGGCTGTTTTTGCAGTCTTTGGCGAAATGTTCCTCGACGCCGCATTTTCTGCATTGCTTCGATCTATCTATCTCGCTAGTGCAGTTTCGAGTCACGTGACCATACTCCAGGCATTTAAAGCACTTTTGCAAGAGCACACGTTCACGTATACGGCAGAGAGAGAAGGTGAGGTGATGCAAGAAGAATGACGTGTGGTGAGTTTTTATATTCTGATTTTTCAATTTACTGCCGCCACTAAAGACGATTCACTTTAAAAAGGTGGCAATGATTTTGAAACTAGCCCACACCTTATGAAAACTAACAGAACATAACATAGGGTAAAACATAAAATATTATAGCACAAGATAACGTTAAAAAAGCAGAGTTTAGGCGTCAGGAGCTTAGTATGGTGAGTTTAGGTTTGGCATTTTAAGAACAGTAATTTTCAACCATCTGCGCTTGCACCATTCCAATAAACACAATTTCCAATGCGTCCTTTTCGCTACATTTACCGTGTTGATTTTTTAATCTACTACTGCCGCTAAATAAGTTTTTATTTAATAATGACTTAAAACATTGCCTTTTAAGTATTCGACTTTCCACAGCATACATTAATCCCAGATGTTTCCAATACTCATTTATATGAAATTTGTTTGCATTAGAAATAAGTATCATCAGAAAATAACCAAAGTTTAACACAAATCTTCTGCCCATGTTAAAAATACGAGTATACGGGACAGCCCTCGGTAGACCGAACAGAGATATTCAAAAGCTCAGTATTAATTCTTGGATTTTATTCTGGTTTAAGTAATTTGGTTGAATTTTTGGTATTACTTTATTGATTTCGGATATTTTATCGGTTTCGCTTTCTTTGGCCTAAGAAATAATGCTCCTGAGTCTTTTGTACTATTTGAGTTATTTGTAAAGACATTTCGGAGACTTCTGTTTCTATTTTGTTTCTTTCAAAATTTTACCGACAGTTTTTTCTCTTTGGGAACATTTCGTGTGTTTTTATAAAGTGGCCGTTTAGAACGTTATCGATAGTTATGTTGTCACTTTCCTTATTGTGAAATGATTCCGAAAAGTTTTATTCTTATCTCGGTTTTAGCTGTCAAGCGTTCTTTGAAAATAAAAATTACTATAAAGACGTCTGGTTTCGTATATTTTATTTAAGTAAATAAATGGAAATATACATATGTGAACACGCAAGTTTATAATTTTTTAAATAACAATAAAAATAGTGCAATATGTTTAATTGAAGCAACGCATTTAAGGAAATAATCCTTTTTAATCGAAAAAAATCATATTATCGAAACAAATTTTTGTTTACAAGATTTTACCCTTTCGCGTTTACAACTTTTGTTGTTAATCTCCACTTTCTGTCAGGTTTGCTATGTGTGGCTTGCAGTTGTATTAATTTATTTAATTTAAATAAATTTCATTCAAAATATGCCCCAATATAACAGAAACCAGATATGTATGTACATGCCTACATGCATAAACTTTGTACAAAGTTCTTCTTATATAAAAGATGTTTTCTAAAGTATTTTAAAACTTTTTAAAAATGTTCGAGCATGCAAATTTGAGGACCATTAAATTTTAGTGTAATTAAAAGCAAATTTCAAAAACCCAGAATGTAGCGAGCTGTAAGGTTATTGAATTATGTTACAAAGTAAGCAAAAACATTTATGAAACATTACACTATATTTTTAACACATGTATGTTGATAAAAATACAGATGTAAGGACAGCCATTCACTTCCTGCAGAGACTTCTGTTGGCGCTGGTGTAATTCTAAAGAGCTAATAAATTACCCAAATAACCTTAACTAATCAGTAGTTTCACTAAATAGTACACGTATTATTTATTTTAATAGATTCAATATTTTCAGTATTCGTTCTTGTTATAATTAGGTATATAATATAAAAAGTAGAAACAATAGTACTAGAATGACAGTCTGCCTGCGCGCAGGACAGTATAAATAGAAAAGCAGTCGTCATAGCAAATATAATATGATACGAAACTTCTCTCTTTTGCTTGCCGCGAGAGCCCATGATCTCACATTTTGGGCTGGCAACAAAGCCGAATCATGGGCTGCTGAACAGTTGAAACGCAAAATGGTGGGCTGCCAGAGGCAAGTGCGTGGAAATAGCTATTCTTTTTATTTGGATTCAAAATGCGAGTAAATGTAATTTTTTTATAAAATTTGTCTTGAAATCTCGAAATTAAGAATTAAATTTAATATATAAGTTTTATCAAACTATGAAGGTTTTGATTTACAAACAAATATTGTTTTTTATTCTAAAAATATATTCAAACACTTTTTTTTCAAAGCGAACTGGGTATATATTGCATTTTAATATACATGAATAAAAATGTACATATGTTTATAAGAAAACACGCTATATCTTAAATTTATGTTTAATGCATATGTATGTATATAAAAGCAATATTTGCAAAATATGAATTTCTGCGATATTTTAACTGTTTTCATTGTTTTGATTTTATTTATATGATATTCTGGCATTGAGGTAAATAACATCTCTTTTTTACTCTTATTTTCATTTATTTCGTTACCAAACCTCAACGGTGGCGAAGAAACTGCAAAATCTCAAAAAAATGCAATAAAAACTTCCAGATACCATTTCTACAGAGTGGCTCTTTTGGAAAATGTTATAAAAAATGCGCCTTTTGACAGCGCTCTCACGAAACAAAGAGTTTCGTATCATTTTATCAAGGATTATATGATACGAAACTCTCTCAACCGCTATTAAAATAGGGGGACTGATCTCGTTTTTCATGCTGGCAACAAAACCGAATGAGTCCCCCTATTATCAGCTGACAAGTAAAATAGCGAGATGCCAGAGTCAAAATGTGTTAATTATCAATAAAATCAGTGCGCTTTCTAACTGTGCAGAATAAGATATTGAGTGTTTGTTGTTTGCAAAAAAAAGTGTTACAATCTCAAAATAAAGAGCAATGTGTAAAATTTAGAACTTTTCACAAAAATGTTGCGTTTTATTTAGAAAAAGCGTCTTTAAAATTGCTAATAAAAATATGTTTCAAAGAAAACTGCTTATATATTACTATGTTAAATACTTTTTAACTACATACTGTATATAAATACAAACATATACACATTTCGATTGAATTGATATGTTTGATTATGTTAAAATTGATATTTTTTATTTCAGTTAAAATTGTTGGTATACTTTAAAGTATTCATGCAGAACTCATAAATTTATAATTTTTTTTATTACTTGTTACTTCATTGTATTTGTATTATTTACTTCTGCATATCGCAATGGTCGTATTAAATTCATATAATCTCCAAAAAATGCAATGGTAATTACCACATTTGGTTTCTTTCATAGTGGCATCATTGGAAAATGCTATAAAAAATTTACACATTGAGAGCGCTCTCACGAGAACGAGAGTTTCGTATCATATAATCTTTGATATTATCTTTGGTCGTAGATTAGTCATATACTCCGGTCGATCGTGGAAACGGAGACTGGAACGGCTAAGCAACGATTGTGCAAACTAAGTTACTTAGTAAGTACTTACATTATATGTACGTATCGTGACAACATTACTAAATCGGATAAGGTCACAGGAATAAATTGTTGTGTATTTATTTGTTTTTGTAAGAAGACAAAACAATCCGACTGAGCCACGGCCCAGCTATAGGCCTGAGAAACCGGGATTCGTTACATCATTATATATGTATGATGATATATATTATGATGTGTATATCATTATCGTTTTTACAATTTACCTAAATTTATGCATTGTCAGCAAATAGTTTCATTGAACTGAATTTTAAAATTGAACTTATATCATTAATATAGAAATGATTTCAATGACCCTAATTATGTATGTATGTATGTATGTCAAGCGGACTTTTGAGGCATTGGAATTGATTCTCATTTCACTGTCCGGCGGCGGCATGGCTCGTCCAATACATACAGACACACACGAATATGCATACATATATATATGAATAAACTACATAAAAATACATATTACATACTAACCAATCATTTCACTATTTCATCCTCCAGAATATTTTGTTTACTTTCCGGCTCATAGGGAAGTGTATAACAAAAGTGAAAAGGAATGGAGTACATCAGCACTTAGTGGCTGTTTTGGCTACCCAGGCTGGCGTTCTGTTCAGTGTTGGCGATCAGTTTATGTGGAAATGTGCTGCTAATTGAAATGGATGCCTGCCGAAGGCAAATATAGTAAAAAACCATACCAATAACAAATACATTGTAGTATGAGCAAGTATGTACATATGTATATCTTTAGTTTAAATACATATGTACATTTGCAAAAAAAAAAGGAAAAATTGAAAAGAATTTTAATGGACTTCCATTGAAAACGTGGCTATGGCAAAGCAACGAGTATGCAGCGTATTGCCAGACCAAAAACAACAGCCCCATTCAAAAGCAATGCATACTTGAAAACGCCCACCATTAAAAAAAATAAATTAATACTTTTTCGGCCCGCTTGGAAATTGTTGTCTCAAAGAAGTATCCAAATAATTGTTGTGTCAAAGAAGTATCCAAATAATAAGGTCGTCATATATTGACACATTTTTTCAAATTTATTTTGGTTTCATTAACTACCGTTGAAGGAAATTTCAAGTGACTAAGAATGGAAGTTGATCTTTTAGAATATCTTGTGAAAGTGTTTAATAAAGCTTGTTGAATGTTTTTCGCATTTTAATTACTGATTGGTTTTCATAAGGTCATATTTACTGACATCTAAAATTACCGCAATTGCGGCGATATTGTAATGATTGAAACCGGTGTTGCAGTGAATGTCAAACGCATATAGAAATTGCCAACTGGATGACAAAAATCTAACGACATTCGACGTAAAAATGGAACTAACCAAATTCAATCATAAATTTTAAACTCTAGTTTGCGGATATGGTTTCTGTTTCAGTATCGTTCATATTGCATCAATACGCGTCACATATTATTGCATATTTTTTTAGAGATACTCTTATTTACAAAATCATAAAAGAAACAGAAAAAAATAAAATAGAAAAAGGAAAAAAAAAAACCAAAGAAATACAAGAATTTTGCTTACGAGGTTTTCCTTTTTAGCAGATATTTTATAAAATTTTTGAAGAAGGTCAGTTATTTAAGCATATTCTGAAACTCACTTGGAAGTTCACATGAATTAAGCTCACTTTGAATTCGAGTTGTGGTGTACTCTATTTTACGTTTTGAAATGCACTTGACTATATTTTTTTCGGTTTCAATTCCAATTGAATTCTATAACCAGTTTTTTTTTATTGAAAAATGAAAACTAGGTCACTTAAGAGAATGACTTATATACTCGTATGTTCAATATTTATAGCTGCCAATTCCTAATGGGAAGGATCGCCAACAACATATTATATATGTACATATGTATATGCACATAAGGCATCCACCACCAGCCTGTTAAAGAATTTCAAAAGAAAATTTTTATATTATGACGGCTGTGGTGAGACAGACGCAAAAAATGAAGTGGTGAGCAGCGATGGTATTATGGTGAAGCTGGGTAGAGTGAGTGGTCGCGACGCGATGGCAGCTGCAGCTAGCACAAGTGGAATCAAATGAAATACCATTGAGACAAAACAGCTGTGTATTAGTCGCAACGAACAACATGCAATATAAAACTAGCAACAACTGTAGTAAAGAAAAAAAAACAAACGGTTTTAAATAAAATTGTGCGGAAGAGAAGCTATGAAGTGTTCACATGGCGCACGCCCGCCAGGCGTTGAGCGCGCGTTGTCCCAGTTCAGTTCGAGTTATACAAATGTACATAGTTATGTACTTTCTACATATGTATGT
The DNA here is from genome assembly GCA_963971545.1 of Philophylla caesio. NCBI lineage: Eukaryota > Metazoa > Arthropoda > Insecta > Diptera > Tephritidae > Philophylla > Philophylla caesio. The sequence continues at coordinate 32,897,616 of OZ020606.1, read as the reverse complement.
ACATATGTATATTTGTAAAAGATGAAACTTCTAATTCTCCTGGCGGTGACTTCGTATTCAATTCATATGGTGAATGAGTATCGAAATTTCGTCCAAAAACTGGCAGTTTAAAAACATTCCAGAATGTTCAAAATAATAAAATAATGAAATGGTCATTAAAAATGAATTCGTCGATATATATTTTTCTTTCTTATGAACCTAGCACCAGACAGTTTTTAAAACTCTAATCGAATAAGTCTCCAGCAGCGAAGTCTATTTGAGTCCTCATTGGTTGAATTGGGAAGGGAAATAATCCGTATAAATGATATTCAGAACTTAATTTCAGATCCACACTTGTGGTCAACCTACCATCTGAGACTGAGCGGAGTCTTGCTGAAAATTCCATTTTTCGAATGCGAATAGTATTACAATACAGAGCCCCACAAAGTCCATTTGATACACTTTTGCCGATATTTTGACACTTTTTTCACAAAACGGTTTTCGTGACCAATTTTCGATTAATATCAATTTCAGTTTTAACGCTGCGCAACGTGCTATTTACGATCCTCTACACCTTCAATTTTTTTCGTGATCGCTCAGTGCGGTGATGGCGAAAAACATTTTACCCCTCACTCTCACATTTCACTTCTACATTACTCCGCCCAACACGCTCTCACCTCTGCCACTTGGAATGAGTTTATGGGATAAATTGTATGGATATAAATTCATCGAATACGACTCTCAAATTATGCTGTAGTCAACAAATTTTTGCAAAATATGATTCATAGAGCATCACACGGCCCCACACGCTTGATTAAATGGGTTTCGTTCAACAAAAGCTGCAATTATATCCCACCTCACTTGCGTTTGACCACTCTCTCTCTCACTCTATCTCTCGGGCTTATGAGGATTGGCCATATATACTCGTAAATACGGGGACTTCGTTTAGTTAGCTGCATCTTGAGCTTTTCGTCACCATTCGACATATCACAATCTCGTTATCTCTCTCTTTTTCAAATCTCGATTCCTGGTCGAAACTCTCACTCTGCTTGCCAGTGCCTTCAACATTTCAATCAACGCTCGGATCAGTAGAATGTGCTCTGAGGTCAGTTCGTAAGATTGAGCTAGACTAAAAATATTTCTGTAAAATTTAGATGTCAGTTAGAGATAATGTGTAGCTAGCCACCTGAGGCATGAATGAAATTCTGTTCCACAATTGGCTAACTTTAGACATATTGTTCAATCGCGTTATATTGCAAATATTCCTAAGAAGGCTGCTTTTTTCTCTCGCTGTTCTTGCTACTGTCATCAATAAGACGAACGTTTATGGTTGCGGTTATAATTCTAACGGGCTCTTACTACACCTGTTTCCTGGAAGCATGAAAAGGTGTCAACTTGCTGATATGTCTGCATTGCATACGGTGTTTCCGGAGGCGAAACAGGTTGTTTACAGAAATTATATTTAAATATTAAACAACAACTGTGCATACACACTTTTACATATGTATGTGTGTAAATGTCCATAACTTTATTAGCGACCTTTGTTTCTACATATTTCTTCTACTGCTACTGTTGCTGTTGCAGGTGTAATAACAATTACGTGCCCCGTTTTTTGGGTTTCGAAGTGTTTTTGTTGAACTCTTTTAAGTTGCTTCCTGTTTTTCGTCGATTATCCTAAAAATCATATACCTTACATACTATCTAAATATGTATGTATGTACATATGTACGAGTATGTGCGTCCGCTATGCCACCCTCCATTGTCTCAGCTCAAAGTGTTGCTGCTCAGCTACTATCTACCAGCCAGTCAGCCAGACGGTATGCTTTTTCCCCCGCTTGCTGACAGGCTAGGCGATTTTTGAGCAATTTATGCATGCAGGTGTTACTTTTCCAATCAGCAATCGGAAGAAAAACAATAAGCAACACAACGCAGCTAAGGTGAAGAATGAATGGCGAACGTACATATGTAAGTACATATGTATATATCGAAGAAGGAAATTAGTGGAAAATGTTTTTCTCAGAATTGCTCTGCATCCATTCACCACTCAGCATTGCCCAAATAAGTTTGTCCCAACCGCCGCACTCCCTTCATCCATCCGTTTGTCAGCGCAACAGCCAGCTGCTACTGGCTGGTGCTGGCACAATTACATACATACAAATGTATACCAAACATATGTACATATATGTACATACATTTAGCCACTTGATATATATATATAGGTATGTATATATATACATATAAACGCATTCCTACACTTACAAATAGAAGTATGGCTACGAATCTATGGACATTGCCTATGCTGCCAACACTTGTTTTTGATGCTTCACATTCCTGACTGTTACTCGTATTGATAGCAGCTGGTGCAATTGACGTAGACGTTGGTTGTTGTTTGTTTGCGTTGCTGATTTTTTAGCAATCATGTCTGGCAGCGACTGTTGCTCTGCATTCATTGATCGAATGCTGATTTCATCGGCAGTATGGTTTATTGTAATCAGTCAACAACAGTTTGCCTGGCGGACAGCCACTGCCTGGCGAACGGGGCCAGCAGACAGACGGGACTGTGAAAGTAGGCAGCCACCAGCTGCTGCCGGCACTTACAGGTTTTTACATACATTAATATGCAGGAAAACACCAGGCTGCTCTACCATTGCTAATACAACTAAAATTCACATGGACACGTTCACTACTCGTCTGCTGATTGTTTGCAGAATGTTGCCATTTGCCAGTTCTGCAGATATTTCGACTCATTTTCATTGGTAAGCATAATTTACATGCTATTTACGATATACCCCCGTAGACAAGAAAGCTAAAGTACATACATACATATCTGCGTGTTGGAAACTAATGGCAAAGATAATATGATACGAAACTTCTCTCTTTCGCTTGCTGCGAGAGCCCATGATCTCACATTTTGGGCTGGCAACAAAGCCGAATCATGGGCTACTGAACAGCTGGCATGCAAAAAGGTGGGCTTCCAGAGGCAAATGCGTGAAAAAAGCTATAATTTTTATTTGGATAAAAAAAGCGAGTAAATGTTAGTTTTTTATAGAATGTGTCTTGAAATCTCTAAATTAAGAGTTAAATTTAATATATAAGTTTTGGCAAACTATGAAGGTGTTGATTTACATACTAATATTGTATTTTATTTTAAAAATATGTATATTCAAACACTTTTTTTTTTCAAAGCGAACTGGGTATATATTGCATTTTAATATACATAAATAAACATGTATGTTTATAAGAAAACACGCTATATCTTAAATTTATGTTTAATGCATATATAAAAGCAGGTTTTTCCAAAATATGAATTTCTGCGATATTTTAATTGTTTTCATTGTTTCGATTTTATATATATGATCTTCTGGCATTAAGGTAAATAACATCTCTTAATTAATCTTATTTTTATTGCATTTTCCTTTATTCTGTTAGCAAACCTCAACGGTGGCGAAGAAACTGCAAAATCTCCAAAAAATTAAATAAAAATCCCCCGATACGATTTCTACAGAGTGGCTCTTTTGGAAAATGTTATAAAAAATGCGCCTTTTGACAGCGCTCTCTCGAAACAAAGAGTTTCGTATCATTTTATCTTTGACTAATGGCTTCTTGTCATGCTGTCATTAGAGATGCAAGCGATTTATCGATAAAATGCCTATTAGCGAACCGTTGTTAACCACCTTCACTGATATTTGTTACCATTCATACACTGCTTCTGCTGAGATGTTTATATTTTAATTCCTCTCGTATTATACGGTGTTTCTATGACAAGTGAATCGCGTGTTTCGTGTTTGAATTACGAATGGCGAATCACGAGTCATTCGTGATTCGTTTGGCATTTCTATGATACATACATATATTATTTTGCAACCTCTTCGACATAACTATTTTCTTTGCAAACTCAACCTTTGAATTCATTTAAGCATTGTTAAATTTTTTTTTATTTTGATAGCTGTATGTGTTTTGGCAGCTACTTTCGATAAACTTCCGATTAAAATTGGAGACGGCATCGATTTTTTCGTAATTCGTATGGTGATTCAGATTGAATCACCTACAAATGTAGTCATTCGCTCACAATATTTTGTATGGTGAATCATGTTTGTGATGCCAGTTACGAGTGAGAGAGCGAATTAAGAATTTGAGAGCGAATCATGTGCCGCGCAAACATAGTATCACTGGCAATTGAAGTAACTAAAGCATAACAAATGTATACATACATATGTATGTATATCCAATTAATTAAATTGGCTATTCAGCCAATTATGTATAATTACAAACCTCTTAAGAGCGAAATTTCTATATAAAAATTTACATTGATTTAGTTTATGTTTACGTGCAAAATGGTCTAGCATCATTCCGTTTGCACCTAATCGTGATCTGCCTTAATGTAGCATTATGATATGTTCCTATTGCGGAATTAACCCGACTTAATGGGCCATTTTAGTGTATAATCTCAAACACCTCTCATTGACACGCTTTAAACAGCACCTTTATTTGATGATTATGGAAATGCAACCCGTTTTTGGCACTGCATTTAGTCACACTGTGCCGGCTGTTGTGACAATTGTGAAACTATGCTCCACAGTTGTTCATAAACACGTGTTTATGCAGCAAACATAGTTTGGTGGCTCACATGGTCTCGTAAATGGTCGTGTTGTCGTAAAGTCCTAAAATTTAAAAAAATCCAAGTTGCGTTGTATAACATCCCGTTTCTATGCAATGTAATAAAAACAAAAATTAAAATAAATTTTTAGCTACCGAAAATTTGTATGATCTTATAACTTTACGACACATTGTGAATCATCTATGTAAATACTATAAGGCGAATAACGTGATGAAAATAATTTGATCAATTGTGTTTCGGTTTAGTTAAATACCCTAAATCTTGCCTCAGTACACGAAATGCTTTCAACTTCTTAATTACATTTATATGATCATTGGTGATATTATCAACTGCCTTTTGAATGAATCTTTGAATTTTACGTAGGTTATTTACACTCGTGTGAACGGATATGAAATGGTTGGAAACGTTTCGAACGTGAAAATCAAATTTGAACAAAACTTTCGAGCGCTTTCTCAAGAATAGCAAATGGTGATGAAAACTCTTGGCAATGTTTCCATTGAGAACTCATTAAAATAAAAGTAAAAGAATAGTGTAGGCTTGGGCAAGAAATGTCGATATATCGAATTATCGATATTTTTTTTTAAACTAATGGGTATTTACGTCGATATTTTAATCTCGATGTATCGATACTCGATATTTATTTCCAAATATCAAATTTGTATCCAATTCGACATATTTAGGGTCTCTCAATTTGATTTGATTTGAATTTACCTGTGCGTAATATCCCATTATAGTTTGTGAGAACAAAATAAAAACTCTAGTTTGATGAAAATTTTAAAATGAAGCCATTCTTTTAAACATTTTGACTCTAATAATATAAGTTAAAATATTTGCTTTGCTCCCTTATAGTTACTTAAATATGTATTTTAATAATAAATAAATCTTATAAAACTGCCAAATAAGTATAATTTTTTTCACTATCGAATATTTTTAAAATACTTAAAGTAATTGCGCCTAAAAAAATCGACATATCGAAATATCAGTATTTTTTACTATATTTATTCGATATTGTTTAAAAATATACGTTACGACGTCTGTTTCAGACAGAGATATGGAGGATGAGGACAAATGCATAACCTCAAATATAGATTTTGAAGTAGATGAGTTGCCTAAAAAGGAGAATGAGGTTAGGAAGAGAGTTAAAGCTTTTGGCTATAAAGCTGATGTTAGGCCTCCGTTACAGGGAATGCCAATTAAACGTAATACTCTTGATAGTGGAAATGTTTTGTTGAATACTAAAATAAATGCGTCTGAAAATGCAGAGGGATTGTTTTAAAATAGCGTTCCTAATGGTGACTCTAGTTTTGATAAAATTCTATTTAAGAATACTTACCCAGATGGACAGCAGCGTGATGTTTCATTGAAACTTATGGGGTTCTAAGATATATCCCGGAAGAGATTGGTGATGACGAGGTGTTTAAAAATATCAATTCGGAAATAAAAGTTGTATCCGCAGCCAGAATTATGAAGCGAGACAGAGACGATAGGCAAAAATTCATTCTGACGCAATCAGAAAACCAGATGCATTCTATGCGGTACAGAAGGTGCTTGCAATGAAGAATGTCCAAACAAAAGGTGCATTCTTTGTGGTGATAAGAATCACACGTCCTTAAATAGAAGTATATGCCCTACTTATGAAAAAGAGCGTAGAGTTATTGAGGTCATGACGATAAACAAAATTAGTAAAAAAGAAGCTTTTGAGAATTACTCTCAACTAAACTCACAAAATAGGTTTGAATAACACTGTCCAACAAAAGAAGACTTTTTGAATGGAACAGAATAGCGACCCTATAATTCCGAGAGGGTATGTTGAGTAGATCATTTTTGTAGAACAAACTTATGGTCCAGCACGTCTGAGTTTTTTTTTACAGTGGGCCAAAGTTTTCATTTTTTGGTCGAAGGGAGCATTATACTATATGAAAAAAATGTTGTAAGTTAATGTCTGAGAGAATTCTTATGGTCAGAATGTGGAATTGTATGAGGATTATTTTTGTTGAAGATCTTAACCCTCTAACTGGTCTCTTTATGGGTCAATTTGACCCTTTTTTCGAGAAAATCAAAAAATATCCTTTAAAAAAGGACATTTAAGGATTAAAATATTCTACGAAAATGTTTGGCGGAAAATTTCAGGGGGGGTCACCAAAAACACCATTGTGGTAAATAAAGCTCTTTACGATTAATTGGCAAAATTGAAAACGTCGTCAAGTTCGGCCGGGCCAAACACTGAGTTCTCGCGTCTAGTCAGCTGTGACTTACAAATCAGCTGTGACTTACAAATCGGGTGTGATAAAATTAAGCATAATTGAGCTACTAAGCAGTACATATCGGGTGTGATTTTTACTAAAATTAATATAAAAAAAGAACAATTAAAGCTTAAATAAGCATGGCGGATTCTGGTTGCAAATTAAGAGATTGGTTTTGTTTTATTTGTGGACATTTTACGCACCATCAAAGCAGAAGAAATATATTGCCTACAATTGAAGAACCATATTTTCTTTTCTTTGGAATACGATTTTGTCTTTTGACCTGGTACAAAGGCGGTACTAAGGCGCTGCCATTTTCTGCGGCTATTATATGGATTGAACCTGAAATTACAAATTTGGTAGAAGCCAAAGGCACTACGCGATAATCACATACGAAGCAACAAATAAATGTCATTTTACCAGAAGTGCGCTGTGAAGGTGTTCCGGTGCCTCAACCGCCTACACATACATTTTCGGCCAATATGACATACCCAAAACAGAAATAACAGCGGCGGTTGAAAACATATCAGATATAAGTTACTTGCCTCCTGATGGTTTAAACATATGTCCCAATTTGATAGACCAAGCTTATTTTGAAGATCTTGTAAGAGATTTAGGACTAACAAAAGATAAAGCTGAAATATTATGTTCCAGATTGAAAAACAGGAATTTGATAAAAGCCGATGTAAAAATTACATCGCCAAGAAAAAGACACGCCGATCTGGAAAGTTATTTTAAAAAATCAGAAGAACTTGTATACTGTTGCAGTATTGAAGAGGTTCTAAAATATCTAAAGCTTCCACTGGACTCTTCCGCTTGGCGACTATTTATAGATAGTTCAAAACACAGCTTAAAAGCAGTTTTACTGCACAATGGAAATCAGCATCCATGTGGAGACTAACAAAAGGCTCATAAGAAAAAAATTCAACGACGTTGCACGGAGTAGTATTTCGAAAGAAGCATTGGTTCCATTGGTTAAGGAGAGAAGGGCAAAGCGGGAAAATGTGCCTTGCTATGAATTGCCAAGCTAGTCCAAAGTGACGGAAATTGAGAAAATTATTAGTCAATTACAAAAACGTTTTAACCTTCATATAAATGACCCTTTAATTGAAATAATTTCAAACCTTAACGGTGAAATAGAGCACACAGAGTCGTTGACTGAAAGAATGAATAGAATTAGGAATGGCAATGATAAAGATAGCATAGTTTAATTGTCAAAGCCTTAAGGCAAACAAATCGTACATTGAGATATTTACAAATCAATATGCTGATGATATTATAGGTTTACAAACAATTTTTTCTGATGACGAGAACAGAGAAAGTCATAAACTTACAAATTTTAATTTAATTAAATAAACAAGACTTGATGATTATGGTGGTGTAGCCATTGGATTCAAAAGAAATATGTATATCCTTCACTAAAATTAAATATCAAACAAGCTTTGATATTATAATAGCAAAAACAAAAAACTTAAATAAAAATGTAACTATTTGCTCAATTTATATTCCACCTTAAACAAACTCGAAAATTTCTAGGTTACCAACTTTTTTAAATGCGTATCAAGATGTTGTACATATGGGCGATTTCAATGCGAGAACAGTACGTTTGGGGGGACTCGTGCAACTCGACAAAGGGTAAAATTTTGTTAGATCTAGTTGAAAACACTCTACTTAAATGGTTGAATGATGGTTCGAAAACTTTTCACAGGAACTCGTTTCTGTCAGACACGGGAGGGAGTAGCGTAATTGATTAGTCCTTTGTGAGCATATACATATGATAGCGATGTGGGAATGTAAGAGGTACTTTGTGGGAGGCAGTCACCACAGTCCAATAGTAATGGATATTAGAAATATTTCAAGGAAACCGTTTTTATTTGTTTCGAAAAACATACTTCACAGAAGAATTGGTGAAATTCGGGACGTTGAGGATATAGGAGCACTAGAAAATGCGTTTAAGGAAGCTAGGGAAAATTCAACAGTAGACTTGAACAATTTTAAACATACGCTGAAGGCGAGGTGGAATCCTAATTAAGAAAGAATGTTCAGACTGTTAAACGCAGCTAGATGTAAAGCTAGAAAAACTGGTAGATTAGAGCATTTAGAAATGGCAAGTCAGCTTCTTGAGGAATGGAAAGATGCTGTTAAGAAAGCAAAAAATTCAAACTTTCTTGAAGCCATTGATAGTTTTAATAAAAATCCAAGTACAAAAAAGGCATGGTGCTTTAAAAACTACCAAAAATGCAATGAATCCCGATGGTATGATGACAATAACGAGGCATATTTATCCAGATTCTCCCTTGCTAAGTGAATTAATACTTCAACTGCAATCTTGCAATACTGTACAACATGTGCCTATGGACGCAATAGGTCTTAGAATTTGAGATATGATTAGTAAAAACAAGTCTATGGTAGGTGGAGTAGATAAGATAACGTATAAAATGCTAAAAATGCTTCCAGCTGGAACATGGGATAAGCTACGAGTAGTTGAGTTTTTTGAAAGGCATTTCAACCAAAACTGCATAAGGGATGAATGGCGTAGAATCCTGGTGGTTCCAATTTCAAAAGAAAGAGCTAATCTTGATGAAATTGAAAATTTCCGACCCATTTCGCTGATATCGGTATTAGTGAAATCAATTAATATGGTGGTAAAGGATATACTTACATGTCATGTAGAATCGAATGGGGTCATACCCCACAGGAGCTTTGCGTATAGGAAAAATAAGTCCGCAACAATATGCTTAAATGAATGTTTGTACGAGATAGAAAGGGCTAAGCAAAACAAATACAAAGTTTCCATTGGTACATTAGATTTATCCAATGCATATAACTGCGTAGATTTGGTCAAGTTTGTTTCAAAATTACATGAACTTAAGGTACATCCTAAGATTTATTGCTGGATATATATTTTCAAAACAGGCGAATTTTAACATTAGGAAAAAGCTAAATATGCATTGAAAATGGATTACCACAAGGCAGTTGTCTTTCTCCTGTTTTATTCAATATATATACGGCAGGTTTGCATATCCTAGCGGATGACAGAACACAACTATTTCAGTATGCGGATGATTTTTAATGATTTCTCAGGAGAAAACAGCCATTGGTGCCTTCAATAACCTGCCAAAGAAAGTAGTAGCAGTTTTTATGTATATGGCGAGGGGATGAAAAAATACTTGTACTTTAAAAAAGTAATTTAGCCAGCCACGGGCTGATAAAAAGATTAGCGACGATTAAATCGGGTTTAACACCAAATGTTGCACTAAACACGAATAAAGCCTTTGTCAGGTCGAAGGTTGAGTATGGTAGTACCACCTGGGCTAATGCTCCGGAGGGGTATAATAAAAAAATCCAGGGAATAATAAATGACACAGTTTGACGTTGTACCTATAGGAGTGCATCCTAGTGCACCTGTCCATTCAAGATTTACACTAGCTGGTGAGTTGCCTCCACTTTTTAGATCTGAATGGTTGATTGGAAAGGCGCTTATAAAACAGTGGTTTCATAACACATCACTAAGACTAGCGTTACAACGTGATATCCAATTAAACAATAGTTATAGTGTGATTTATAATAAGCACTTGAACATTTTTAACAAAATTAATATTAATGTTGATTTTGACAGACATCCAAATATGAAGTTTATAAAATCCAGTCTTGCCGGATGTAAGCAAAACTTTTCTAAAGAGCAATTAGTCGCTATTTACACTGAAAAGAAAGCAGCTCTAATCGAAAAGGGTTTTTATACTATGTCCACTGACGCCTCATGTGGAAGTGATAGTGTTGGGTGTGCGGTATATGACCCGCAAAATAACAAATCCTTTCTTTACAAGTTGCATGAAAAATTTACTTCTATGACAGGAGAACTGATAGCAATCAAGCAAGCGATTTCAATAATAACGAAAAACCCCATAGCAAAAGCTACTATCTTTTCTGATAGTTTGTCTGCTATTGAGGTACTCGACACGAAATTGACAAATAATTACATAGTAGCGGAGATACATAATATGATTTTTGGAAAAAAGGAAACTTCACTAGAAATACAATTTATATGGGTACCAAGTCATGTGGGTATTTATTTTAATGAAAAGGTAGATATTGCTGCTAAGACAGCGGTATCGGTAGGTCAGATGTTAAATATAGATTTGACACCTTATGAGGCGCTAGTCCGATTAAAAACTACAATATGGAGAAAATAGGAAACAAAATTCAAAAATATAAGTTTAGTCAAGGACAGAAATTTAGTGGAGATTTTTTAGGAGATTAACAAAGTACCGTGGTATATAAGCAAGAAATGCAAGATGGAAGCATATGACGTTAAACTGATAAACCGACTAATGTTAGCTCACACATATAGCAAAGATTACTTAAGTAAGTTTAATAGAAATATTTCGGGAGATCGTTTTGTTTGCAATAGACCAGAGCACATTCTACCGAAAGAGGTAGATTTACAATTTTTTATATGTATAGAAACTTAAATGAATTACTCAAATCCAGAAATTGGTCTCATTATATGGATCTAGTTAGCTTTTTGCATGTCAGCGAAATATCACATTGTTTGTAATCCTTAATGTTGGAAAAATAAAGTTGTATGATACGTTCATACATTATAAAAAATAAAAAAAAATTAAATTTAAAAAAATATCAATTTGAAATAATAACCTGAAAATGTATATGGAATCAACGAAAAACTCTTTTTCGACTCTAAATTAGAAAAATTAATATGGAAACCATTACCTTAAGCAATATATCAAAAACAGAGTTGATTGAAAACTACCTTATATATGTACATATTACATATACTCGTATGTATATACCAACATTTTTTTTTTAAATAAGTTAAAATGAAAAAAATTTATGGTTTAAAAAAAAAGAGGAAGAAATATATATGTATTTTTATAAAAAATATATATACTTATGTATACCACTTAACCCTACGATTCATAACCGGGTACCCGTGTACCGTTTTTGAATTTAAAGTGCTGCTGTGCCTATAATTTTTGAGATATGGACATAAATCTCCGAATCATCAGAGATTTTGGCTAAACTAAGATTTAAATACCAAAAAATTCAAAATATTTTCAATATTTTCTTTAAAAAATGATTTTAAATGTTTTACCCCCATAAACACACAACCGGGTCCCCGGGTACCCTAATGCAATTCCTATGTAAATGCCTGACATGTAAATGAAAAAACGTTTTTTTGTGTTGTTTTTATTGGAAATAAATTTCTTTTTTATTTATTTTATCATATTTTATATATATTATATTATAATTCATCCGAATCACTATCGTTGTTATTGTGGCAATTGTAGCATTTAGTAATTGTTATGGCGTGCTCATCGCATATCGGCGTGCTACATATGCTGCAATTTTTTCTAGTTTTTCTTCTGCGCTTATTTGGAAGAAGGTTGCACATGTAGCACACGCCCGTATGTGCTTTTCTGCCCCTTTGTCGTGCTGACGGAGATGTTGACGGACCTGCAGCACAAAGCACACGCTCCAACGGCCTTCCAATGATGCTTTCAATTGCATTTTTTGTTGAAAATTGGCTCACGCTTTGCACATTTGAAATTCTATTTTCTATAACAGGAATGCACAGGCTTTCTGCCAGTTGACGCAGGAAATTCTTCCTGCGCGTCGTGGTGTATCGTGCAGTTGGATTATTTCCATAATATATGATGTGTGATGCAAATGCGCCCACATCAATGATGTTATAGAAAAATGCCATCGGCCATCTTCTTGTTTGTCGCTGGGTCGTGTATTCTTGGAGCGTTTGGTCCATAACGTCCACCCCACCTTTTGTTTGGTTGTAAAAATTTATAATTTCTGGTTTCCCATTCTCGTCAATTTGTGCATCATCATGCATACTAGAAAGAAGGATGACCGAGTTGGACTTCCGCTGCTTATGTGAGAGCAGTGTTACGTTGTCGTGGAAGCCAAATAAACTTGAACCAACGTCTTTTTTTTTCTTCTTTCATCTCCGCAGGGATGTAAGCTTTGTTGCGGCGGAGTGTACCCACAATGCTGAGCTTTTCTACTTTTAGTTGCCTAGCCAACGGCAGCGTCGTAAAAAAATTATCCATTGTGATATTTCGTCCGCTACCGTAGTATGGCCCAACTAAATCTCTCACCACTCTTTCGCCAACACCAACTTCACGACCAGTTTCTTGTTTGCCAGTATATATTTGGCCATGAAGTGGATATGAGTTTTTGGCATCGCAAATCCACCATACTTTTATACCATATTTTGCTGGCTTCGAGGGTATATATTGTGTGAATTTGGTTCTACCACGGTATGGATATAATTGTTCATCAATGGTCAAATATTCTGATGGCACATAATATCTGGCAAGATTTCCATTGAGCATTATCCAAATATCGCGAATTGGCGCCGCTTTGTCTTGACGCTGCCGCTCTACCGTGTTCTGGGGTCGTCAAACCGCATAAAACGCAGCAAATCGAAAAATCTGTTTATTCCCATGGTGGCGCGGAATATTGGGTGAGCCTGTGACGTCCACAAATCTCTTGCGTTTTCGTCATTAGAATGATTTGTGCCAGCCATCAAAATCATTCCAATGAACGCATAAATTTCGTTGATTGTCGTGTCTTTCCACTTCAACTGACGTCTATTGGGATTCGCTTCATTGTACGCATTATATGTGGCATGCGCTTTTCTATTTGTGTGGCGCACTATTACATCCACCATTTCCACTGTGAGGTATGATTTGAAACACTGCAAAGGCGTCATATTTTCAGTAATCCGCGCTGGACCACAGCGGTCTCTGAATATATTGTGGCTTCTCACTTGTTGGCAACTACGTGGTGTTCGCTGCCATTGTGTGCCGTCACGTGCAGTCATGTAGTATGCTGGGTTTGTTGTTGGTGCATCTTCTTGCATATCATCATCAAAGAAAATTTCCTCTGGTGCGTCAATAGCAGCTGCAATTTCGTTTGCGTTGTCAACATTCAAATCTTCATTCTCTGATTCCGAAACTTCGCCAGTATAGGACACATTTCCTTCATCTCATCTTGAGTCACTTCCTCAAATAAACGTTGAATATATGTGCTTCTTGCTTCATCACTCAAATTCCAGTATTCCCTTGAAGACAAATATCGGTCGTTGCGGCTCATTTTTCACCAACTTCACTGTTCAAATATTCAACACAGAATGACGAAGCAAATGAAATATTTCAATTTTACGACACAAATGAACATCTGCTATCTAATTCAAAAGCAATTAAGCATGTAGGTACCGAAAATAAGCAAACTAAGCAAATAAACAACCCTTACATAAAACCAGTTTCTGCCTACTTGTGTCGCTTTAGGTACTTATATACGAACAGAAACCAGTTTTTTTTCCAAATATCAAATTTGTACAGTTGAGAACGCAAAATATAATCAACAACAAAAATATTTCCAGGAAAATATAATTTTATTTCAATAAACGCAAAACAACCTACTTCGGCTACCCGGGTACCTGGTTATGAAATTAAAGGAGTTTTGCTGGTTAAGAATCGTAGGGTTAAAGTGAGAATATGTCCACCTTCCTTAAGGTGTATAAAATATACAACACTCCTTATTTTTGCCCTGTCGTATTTGAGCATAGATATGTATGACACAAGCTAAATTCATTTAATCTGGCTCCACTATTCTCAACGTCAAACGAGAACAATCGTATGCATCGCGAACTCTTGCAAACGGATATAACCGAATAATTATTAATACAAAATACGAGCTGAAAGATAACCTGGCATTATAAGGATTAACTAAACTCCTGTCATTACGCACCATTGATGGTGCACTTTATAACCAAAAGAAAAAAAAGAGACTGAGAAGAGGGTCTGATTTTGTTAACTATAAGAATCAGAGAGGCTCCTACGAGTTAGGATAAAAACCTTTTTAGTGAGAACTACGATTGTTAAACCTGAGCCAAATGAGAGCTTCGTCTTTAGTGTAAGGGTCAATATTCCTTTCAAGACTTTTGCTATGGAATATGGTTAATTTGTTAAATAATCTATTATTAAATTTTTAGCATATAAGAACATGAAAAAATATGACCATTTTTCCAATAGAACTACTACAAAATAAATAGAAAACAGTTTCCAACTTTTTTGGTCTTAAAATAAACTCGTATGACACGATGCCCTCTATCAGAATATATTAGATTGTTAATAGAACCGCTCATAAGTTTTCGATATATGAGCGTTCTTATTTTTCATATTTTTCATATGAAAGGTTATTGGGACTGCATCTAACGCGCAATTTGAGTTTCGGCTAAATTTTGTCAAGTCATTATTAGAATAAAATAAATATAAATTTTGCTCGAGTAGTTGTTAGAAGGTCAAGTACTCGATACAATTGGATGCTCCTTATTTTTTATCGTTCATCTCATACATCACTCAGCAGCGTCAACTACAAAGAAACACCTACTACTTGGAAATAGTTTTTAGATTGATTCGTTCAAAATAGGAGTATGAGCGACCATATACCGGGTAACTTTTAACTCAAAGCAATCAATTGTTTCTCCATATTTTGAATGCAATCGTTCGTTTACGTAGAGCGCTCTGGCATGGTAAAGATCTTGATAAATTTCTTAGGAAAATATTATCAGGATAGACATACATACTTACATACAAGAGTGTTGAGTAAGAGATTGCGGTTTGCGCTGCTCCTTTACCTTTTACTTTACGATATTGGCAACCAGCTGTTCGTCATGACGTAACATTATACATACATGTAAGTTACTTAAAAATTGCATCGCGAGTGAATCAAATATGGATCTTTTATGTATTTTGTACGTTAAATTAAATTTTTTTGTGAAGTACAGCGCAAGTTTCTTACATTATTTGAATTTATAAGGCAATTTTACAACCAAAATTAAATGTGCGGTACTAAATTGCCAGACTGGATACTAAGTAAAGGCAACTGAGTGCAGCTTATTTTATTTTCCAGTGGATTCCGTTTTATATACTTAAATTTCCAATGGCCCTTGGCGCACAAGATTTGATGTACCTAGTATTCAGGAATTGTCACATGTCGAATGATATCACGACCGTACGAGAACTAAAAAATGTTAACCATAATACAAACAAACAATAACAAAAAAGTTAAACAAAGCGCACCTTCTGTTTATACACTTCCAGTTCGGATCGGAAGTTACACATTGTCATTCTCGATACACGTATGCAATAAATATAAATGTTTGCACAGGACAGGGAGCTTCCGTCTATCGGGAAACTTGCAGTCATGTAATCATTGCGATAGCCCTTAATTTCACTACCAAAACCATCAATGAAGTCCGCTTGTATGGAGAAGGTGTTAGATGAAAGACTGATGAAACTTAACTGGTTGATGTTGTTTTCGCTCCTCACTGGATCAGTGCACCATCTAACTTTATTTTACTTCCTGTAATATAATAAACTAAAAATTAGTTAAGATGGCAATCAGCCCTATCACGCAATCCATCGTAGAAAAGCTACGAATTCGAAACCCAGCTACGAATACGAAAAAAATGCTATCATAGAATCCATGTGAACTCTAAAAAAGTGCTGCCAACTCAGATGCCTTATTTTGAAGTTTCGAAATCAGCTGGATCAAAGTAAACAAAAGAAGTTTTGCTTACAATACTAAATAACTTTCACATTTTTAATAAGTTAGTTAATAAAAATGGATTCTCTGACATATGTATGCGATTATGGTAATGGAGGAGGAAAATGCAAGAAGCCAACGCACTCTCAGAATTGAGCGAAAAACATTGAGAGATGCCAGCAACCCTCTTGAGATGGACGAAAAAATGTAAGTGCACGCCTTTACATTGAAAAATATGCGACATTAACGCGCAGTACCCTGGCAGCAACCACGATTCCCACATATGGAATGTTAGCAATGCGAGATCGTTTTTTGAAAGAAAGTACCTAGAAGGTGCACGAAACACTTGGCTTTTAGGTATGTTTTCACGATATGAGTATTTTTTTTTAAATATTTAGAATCTTTTATTTATTGCACAGGAGACGCTGGATACGCCTTGGAACCTTGGTTGATGACACCTTTTCGTTCACCAACAGTGGGTAGCCCTAAAGCTAACTTAAATAGTGTACATGCAAAGGCCAGAAATATAATCGAAAAAACAATTGGTGTTCTAAAAAACAGATTTAGATGCCTTCTAGGGGCTCGTGAACTATATTAAGAGCCATTGAAGGCATGTCAAATTGTCAATGTTGCTGCAGCTTTGCACAATGTTTGTCTATGTTTGTTAGACCGCGTTCAAACAGGGAAACTTTTGTTGCTTATTATCGGCGATTTCCCTTTTGGTGTTGCTCGTCGCGTTTACACAGAGCAACTCTGTTCAGGCAATTTTCTGACATTTTATTTTATATTATTTTCAGATGATATTTTTGGCGACCTTTCCATTTTAATTAAATTTATTGTGTTAGCCGGCTCAAGGTCAATTGAAAACCCAAATTTTGGTTTTTATAATCCAATATATTTCGATTGCTCTTCGGCAATCGTCTTCAGGGTAACTATTTAATAATAACAACATATAAATACAATTAACAATAATTTTGACAATAACGTAAATATAAATATGCATAACAACAATTACAAACATACATACATTTTTTACACGTCCTCGCTGTTTAACGTGGAGTTTCGTACTAAATTTGTTGTCAATAAGTGCCTGTACAAGTGAGCACAATTATCAGTGTCCGTTTTGTAGTTCAGTCTTATGTTTGTCGGTGTGTTGATTATATGAAGCATTTCTAAAATAAAGCGTTTGCCATAGTGTTGTTCTTGTTGTAATATACTGGCGTCGTTCAAATTCGGAGAGTGACCGCTGGCTGCACAGTGGGCCATGAGTGCTGTTTTCTGGAAGTCGGTATTATGGCATTGTTTGAAATCCGACTTATGTTGTGCCAGTCTGGTTTTTAATTTTGACTTCGTTGTTCCTATGTAAACCTTATGACATATTTCATTGTCTTTGCCGTTGCACGGGATTTTATAAATAATGTTACTTTTCTCTGTTTTAGGTATCGTTGCTTTGGTTTTATTGAATAAATTTTTTAAAGTATTGTTAGGTTTATGTGCTATTTTTATTTCATCTTTATTGTAGCAATTTGATTTCGTTAAGCGTTCTGATATTTGAGGTACATAAGTTACTGCTTTAAATTTAATAGGTTTGTCAAGGTGGTGTTTTTGGTTTGAGGATCGCGATTTTTTTAATAATTTATCTATTATGTGCTTCGGAAAGTCGTTGATTTTTAATGTCATTTGTATTTCTTTTTTAATTTCTTTGTGGTAAATTTCGTCCGATATGTCCAACATTCGTCGTATACAGCCCATTGCTGTATTTATTATCATCGTCCTGGGATGTTTGGAATTATAATTGATGATTCGTCCAGATGATGTTGGTTTCTTATACCACTTTAACTTCAACTGGTTTCCTCGTCTGGTTATTATGGAATCTAAATACGGTAATTTTCCGTCTTCTTCTAGCTCAATTGTAAATTTTATGTTTTTGTCGAAAGAATTAAGTGCGTCAAGTGTGTTTTGTACCTCGTTCTCGTTTACTATAGCAAATAAGTCATCTACGTATTTTGTGAGCAATCTTGGTGTTCGTCCTAATTTTTTCAGCGTGTTGTCCAGCAGCTTTTCCATTATAATGTCTGCAATTACCGGAGAGGCAGGAGATCCCATTGGCATTCCTTTTAATTGCGTGTATATCGTGGCCTTAAATTTAAAATATCTATTTTCTTTTATACAAAACGTCACTATTTCCATGAACAGTTTTTTTGGTATTTTAGTGTGTTCTTCTATTGTTGTCCATTTTGCTTGTATTGTGTCAAGTGCCAGCTGTATTGGAATGCTTGGAAAAAGTGAAACCACGTCGAAAGAAATAAGTTTTTCATCGTCACAAATGTAAGTATTGTTTGTCCTGTTCTTGAATTCCATTGTATTATGGATATTATAAGTAGATGTAGCAGTGATGTTTTTTAATATATTCACAATATATTTGCACAGACCGTACGATGGTGAGTCAATTGATGAGCATATCGGTCTGAGTGGTATACCTTCTTTGTGTATTTTGGGTAACCCATATAGCCTTGGTGGTAATGCCGTCGTTGTGGTAAGTTTTGTTTTTTCCAATTTTGAAATTAGTCCCATTTTAAAAAGTTTGTCTACTAAATCGTTGTTTTTGGTTTGTAGTCTAGATGCCTTTGTATTCTGTATACAGTCAAGTCGCCCAATATATTTGTCATTTTATTATCATAGTCACCTATTTCCATTGCTACCGTTTTGTTCCCTTTATCTGATGTTAATATTCGAATATTGTCATTTTTTCTTAGAAATTTCCGTGTCCGTCCCACTGTATCTATTATTGCGCGATCCATTTCACTTTCTCTGTTTGTTGTTATGTGATTTTTTACCAATATGGAGAAATTGGTACGAGCTTCTTCTTGCTGTTCTTTGCTTTTAATAGTTTGTATCAAATCCTCTCCGTCCGCTATGTATTGGAAAAGAGGGAGTTTCTTGTTTTCAACCGGCAGTGCAAACTTTGGACCCTTCGACAGTAATGATTTTATGTCAGGAGGAAACTCAGTTCTTGTTGTGTTTACAAACCAATCTTCTTGTTTATTTTTATCCACAAATATGTTGTTCCGTTTATTCCGCAGTCTCTCGTGTTTCTGTTCCTGTTGTTTCTTCAGTGATGTTGTTAGTTTATTCGCGACATTTCTCTCAATCTCCATAAATGTTTGTAAGTCATTTTCGCTCAGCTGTTTTTTTAGGTTTGTTGTTATTTCTTCCATCTGTTGTGTTTTTCTTTTTAATATGTTGTGTTTTTGTTTAATAAGAAGACTTAATATTTTAGATTGATATACGTGTGTGTATCTCGTTAAATTTCTGTTTATGTCAAGGTGTGCGTCACAGTCAAATACAAATAATTTATTACATCGGGTGGAATTTTTAATAAAATTAGGAATAAGTTTTGATTTTCGGCACTTTAAAAGGAATTTAATACTAGATTTAAGTTTTACCAATTTTTTAGATGTAGTTTGATATTTGTTGATCAATGCCTTATTGTTGTCATTATTTTCTTTGATTTTTGCATATCCCACTTTTTGTTGGTGCAAGTTTACGGCGTGCCTTCCGTCTTTATAAGATGATATTTTTGGCGACCTTTCCATTTTAATTAAATTTATTGTGTTAGCCGGCTCAAGGTCAATTGAAAACTCAAATTTTGGTTTTTATAATCCAATATATTTCGATTGCTCTTCGGCAATCGTCTTCAGGGTAACTATTTAATAATAACAACATATAAATACAATTAACAATAATTTTGACAATAACGTAAATATAAATATGCATAACAACAATTACAAACATACATACATTTTTTACACGTCCTCGCTGTTTAACGTGGAGTTTCGTACTAAATTTGTTGTCAATAAGTGCCTGTACAAGTGAGCACAATTATCAGTGTCCGTTTTGTAGTTCAGTCTTATGTTTGTCGGTGTGTTGATTATATGAAGCATTTCTAAAATAAAGCGTTTGCCATAGTGTTGTTCTTGTTGTAATATACTGGCGTCGTTCAAATTCGGAGAGTGACCGCTGGCTGCACAGTGGGCCATGAGTGCTGTTTTCTGGAAGTCGGTATTATGGCATTGTTTGAAATCCGACTTATGTTGTGCCAGTCTGGTTTTTAATTTTGACTTCGTTGTTCCTATGTAAACCTTATGACATATTTCATTGTCTTTGCCGTTGCACGGGATTTTATAAATAATGTTACTTTTCTCTGTTTTAGGTATCGTTGCTTTGGTTTTATTGAATAAATTTTTTAAAGTATTGTTAGGTTTATGTGCTATTTTTATTTCATCTTTATTGTAGCAATTTGATTTCGTTAAGCGTTCTGATATTTGAGGTACATAAGTTACTGCTTTAAATTTAATAGGTTTGTCAAGGTGGTGTTTTTGGTTTGAGGATCGCGATTTTTTTAATAATTTATCTATTATGTGCTTCGGAAAGTCGTTGATTTTTAATGTCATTTGTATTTCTTTTTTAATTTCTTTGTGGTAAATTTCGTCCGATATGTCCAACATTCGTCGTATACAGCCCATTGCTGTATTTATTATCATCGTCCTGGGATGTTTGGAATTATAATTGATGATTCGTCCAGATGATGTTGGTTTCTTATACCACTTTAACTTCAACTGGTTTCCTCGTCTGGTTATTATGGAATCTAAATACGGTAATTTTCCGTCTTCTTCTAGCTCAATTGTAAATTTTATGTTTTTGTCGAAAGAATTAAGTGCGTCAAGTGTGTTTTGTACCTCGTTCTCGTTTACTATAGCAAATAAGTCATCTACGTATTTTGTGAGCAATCTTGGTGTTCGTCCTAATTTTTTCAGCGTGTTGTCCAGCAGCTTTTCCATTATAATGTCTGCAATTACCGTAGAGGCAGGAGATCCCATTGGCATACCTTTTAATTGCGTGTATATCGTGGCCTTAAATTTAAAATATCTATTTTCTTTTATACAAAACGTCACTATTTCCATGAACAGTTTTTTTGGTATTTTAGTGTGTTCTTCTATTGTTGTCCATTTTGCTTGTATTGTGTCAAGTGCCAGCTGTATTGGAATGCTTGGAAAAAGTGAAACCACGTCGAAAGAAATAAGTTTTTCATCGTCACAAATGTAAGTATTGTTTGTCCTTTTCTTGAATTCCATTGTATTATGGATATTATAAGTAGCTGTAGCAGTGATGTTTTTTAATATATTCACAATATATTTGCACAGACCGTACGATGGTGAGTCAATTGATGAGCATATCGGTCTGAGTGGTATACCTTCTTTGTGTATTTTGGGTAACCCATATAGCCTTGGTGGTAATGCCGTCGTTGTGGTAAGTTTTGTTTTTTCCAATTTTGAAATTAGTCCCATTTTAAAAAGTTTGTCTACTAAATCGTTGTTTTTGGTTTGTAGTCTAGATGTTGGATCTCGCCTTTGTATTCTGTATACAGTCAAGTCGCCCAATATATTTGTCATTTTATTATCATAGTCACCTATTTCCATTGCTACCGTTTTGTTCCCTTTATCTGATGTTAATATTCGAATATTGTCATTTTTTCTTAGAAATTTCCGTGTCCGTCCCACTGTATCTATTATTGCGCGATCCATTTCACTTTCTCTGTTTGTTGTTATGTGATTTTTTACCAATATGGAGAAATTGGTACGAGCTTCTTCTTGCTGTTCTTTGCTTTTAATAGTTTGTATCAAATCCTCTCCGTCCGCTATGTATTGGAAAAGAGGGAGTTTCTTGTTTTCAACCGGCAGTGCAAACTTTGGACCCTTCGACAGTAATGATTTTATGTCAGGAGGAAACTCAGTTCTTGTTGTGTTTACAAACCAATCTTCAATACAGCTGGCACTTGACACAATACAAGCAAAATGGACAACAATAGAAGAACACACTAAAATACCAAAAAAAACTGTTCATGGAAATAGTGACGTTTTGTATAAAAGAAAATATGTAGATATTTTAAATTTAAGGCCACGATATACACGCAATTAAAAGGAATGCCAATGGGATCTCCTGCCTCTCCGGTAATTGCAGACATTATAATGGAAAAGCTGCTGGACAACACGCTGAAAAAATTAGGACGAACACCAAGATTGCTCACAAAATACGTAGATGACTTATTTGCTATAGTAAACGAGAACGAGGTACAAAACACACTTGACGCACTTAATTCTTTCGACAAAAACATAAAATTTACAATTGAGCTAGAAGCACCAGACGAGGAAACCAGTTGAAGTTAAAGTGGTATAAGAAACCAACATCATCTGGACGAATCATCAATTATAATTCCAAACATCCCAGGACGATGATAATAAATACAGCATGGGCTGTATACGACGAATGTTGGACATATCGGACGAAATTTACCACAAAGAAATTAAAAAAGAAATACAAATGACATTAAAAATCAACGACTTTCCGAAGCACATAATAGATAAATTATTAAAAAAATCGCGATCCTCAAACCAAAAACACCACCTTGACAAACCTATTAAATTTTAAAGCAGTAACTTATGTACTCAAATATCAGAACGCTTAACGAAATCAAATTGCTACAATAAAGATGAAATAAAAATAGCACATAAACCTAACAATACTTTAAAAAATTTATTCAATAAAACCAAAGCAACGATACCTAAAACAGAGAAAAGTAACATTATTTATAAAATCCCGTGCAACGGCAAAGACAATGAAATATGTCATAAGGTTTACATAGGAACAACGAAGTCAAAATTAAAAACCAGACTGGCACAACATAAGTCGGATTTCAAACAATGCCATAATACCGACTTCCAGAAAACAGCACTCATGGCCCACTGTGCAGCCAGCGGTCACTCTCCGAATTCGAAACGACGCCAGTATATTACAACAAGAACAACACTATGGCAAACGCTTTATTTTTAGAAATGCTTCATATAATCAACACACCGACAAACATAAGACTGAACTACAAAACGGACACTGATAATTGTGCTCACTTGTACAGGCACTTATTGACAACAAATTTAGTACGAAACTCCACGTTAAACAGCGAGGACGTGTAAAAAATGTATGTATGTTTGTAATTGTTGTTATGCATATTTATATTTACGTTATTGTCAAAATTATTGTTAATTGTATTTATATGTTGTTATTATTAAATAGTTACCCTGAAGACGATTGCCGAAGAGCAATCGAAATATATTGGATTATAAAAACCAAAATTTGAGTTTTCAATTGACCTTGAGCCGGCTAACACAATAAATTATATTATTTTCGCAAATTTCTGTACGCTTCGCTTACGCTGCATTTACAACTTCTGACAAAATTCCATATTCTGAAATATTCATGTTAATATGTAATTCGTTCATGGTTAATATGTATATGCATACATATGTGTATATTTACTTACAAAAAAATAAGAACCAAATTTCATTTCTCAACTTACCGCATGTATTCATTTAAAACTCAACAAAACTGCAACCACTGAAAGAATTTATAAAGGAAAAGGAATGTCAAATTTCATGGCCGCCGACTGAGACGAATAAGAACACAAAGCGTGTTGCCCGAGCACGAGCAACTCGGTGCCCTTCCCCTTTCCTCGTCACTCCCTCTTCCACAAGTAACGAGTTGCCGCGACAAAAGTTTCCCTGTCTGAACGCAGTCTTATCGTGTGGTTGAGGCTTCAAACATCAGACAGGCTATATGTAGATCGCTAATATAAAGATTGTTCTCAATGATACAAACCATAGATGGCAAGTAATAAAAATAAATTTTAACACATAAATTCATTGTTTTTAATAGGTGTGGGTAACTCAGCAAATTTTCGCGAGTTGACTCAATGACTTTTGCTCAATTAAGTGAGTCAGCTCAGTGAGGTAGCACAATTGAGTTACGACTCATTTCATAATTGTGTCGCTCTGTGCAACTACGGCAGCACTGTTATCGTAGAGAGGTGCACGTTAAACCATTGTGTATAATAACAAGTGAGATATCTTTTCGATAAACGTCAAAATTTGGAACAGCTGAGATCACCTATTTTTGCAAAGTAAATTCGCAATCCTGGCGTTCCTCGTATATTTTACGCGAATGCAGGGACGGATACAGGGGAGGGGTTCTGGGTGTCTGGATTCCCCCCAAAAAATCGGTAGTCTCAGAAAATTTCAACTGTGTTTTCAAATTCGTAGAACACACAAAAAATCACTCTAGAACACAAATAATGCTTTTTTGCCGAAAAGTATATTTTATTCTAAAAGTTTATGACTTATCAAACCGCCTTCGTAATATGCAATTTTACAAACACATTTACCGAATTTTTTCAAATCAGTGTTACGTTGCCAGTCACGGTGGCTCCGAGTAACCGGTCCTTTTCTATTTTACGGAGATTGAAGACGTATCTCGAGATATTGAGGTTACTAGTGACCTAGATATTTTGGCAAAAAAAAAGAGGAGAATCGATGAAGCACTTTAAACTCCTGACGTTTTATGATTATACTGATTCAAATGATATCATAGCCTATCGATGGCTTTATAAAAATGCATTCAACATTTTATCCAATATTAATATATCTATGTATGTTTGTAATGGGTATTAATCGAATATCTCAAAATATGTAAAATATCCTAAAAAATTGAACCCCCCCCAAAATATTTTCAGATCAGCTTTTTCCAACTTCGGTCCATTCGTAATTGTCGACATATTGGCGGCCAGCTTAGGTACCCTGTCAAACGCCATCTAAGGTATCCTGTCAAAAGCAACTGTCAAATAAGATATCTCACTTGTACATAACAACACAATGCGTTGAACGTTGAATAATTAAAGTGACAGCACAAGGGATAACGCGCCAAAGGAAACATTTTCGCGCTAGTTCTTATTTTATGTCATTCTTTATTCTCACCATAGATAATATGATATGCAACTTCCCTCTTTTGCCTCATTGGTTTTGGGCTGGAATCAAATCCCAATCATGGGCTGGCACGCAAAAGGCTCTTAGAATCGTAACATTTTTCTTTGGCTAAAAAAGCTAGTTAATCTTATTATTTGGCGAAATATGTGTTGAAATTTTTAACTTGAGAATTAAATTAAATACTCGTATTTTAGGGATTTACATGCAAGTATTGAGTTTTATTTTAAAAAGGTGTCCGTAAAACTGTATTTCTAAGTGAACACGAATGTTCATCACATATATTTTTATAATTATTTGTTTTATGCAAGTTTAAAAGCTGTTATTAAACATGTTTGCAAAATTTGAATTTCTCGTATTTTATAATTGTGATCATGTTGATTTCATATATTTATTTCTTATTCTTATTTTTATTGGGTTTACATTTATACTGTTTGCATACCTCAAAGGTGGCGAAAAAAATTCAAAATCTCCAAAAATGCAATAAAAAACTCCCAAATGCCATTTCTTACGGAGTGTCTGTGCACAAAACAAAGAGCTTCGTATCACTTCATCTCTAACTCTCAGTGCTAATACACTCATCGACTCGCCGCTCAGTAAAATGTCTGAAATTTATAACTGTGCTACTGAGTCACAATTTTTTTTGGAAGTCAGTCTGAGCGAGCGGCTCATCGCTAAGAGTCAGCTCAGTAACTCAACTCAGTGCTGAGTTACCCACCTCTAGTTTTTAATCACATTTTTTTATTTATCACTTTTTTGACAACATTTCGAAGCTTCGTTGCTCTACCTCCAGCATTTATTGTTTTATATTATTTTTCGATACATTTATGTTCTGCATGTGTCTGTGGTACCTGCGTGTCTCTTCTAACTCAGCTGCTTTCACATCGCACATTCGTTCCACTGCGGAGCACAAGCGCTGCAATTCGAAGCGAGGACGTCTAGTTTCGCATTCTGGTGGGCAAAGTTTTCCAGACTCTTTTGTTGGAAATCCTTTTGAAGCTCCAGTTGTTCTTTTAAAAGTTCTGCAGAACTTGTGTCGGCTCGCTTCTGAACATTTGGAGCACGTCTCGGCGTCCGCCTGTTGCTGCCTGCTCCCTCTTGTTTTCGGATAGTTTTCTCTTGATATATGCCTTCCAATCCAACCACACCTGAAATAAAAATGTGCTGTACGAACTAATAACATTGTATGTAGAAATTAATTACTTTTTTCCAGCTCGACACGTCTTTAATTGGAGGGCCCAGACTATTCAGCTCCTTCGCTACATTTTGCCAGAACTCCGTTACCTCTTCCTTGGAGCATTTTGAGAAACCCTCGGCAATTTCTGGCTTCTGTTGCAAAAGCTCCAATAAATTGGCATACTGCTGTCGTGTTGTAACAACTTTACTCCTGCAAAAGTCTCATTAGTATATACATATATGTATACATATATATGTATATAAATGTTATGTATATATACATATATGTATATAAATATTAAATGTATTTATAATTGAATTAACAATGGACTTACATATTAAAGCTTTTTGAATTTTTTCTATTTTTATTATTTTTTATTTCTCCCCGATGCAAACACACGTCGTAGAAAAATGGCAAGAAAGTCTACGAATTGATGTTTCGAGTGGGTTCAGTGAATGCCACTCTACGAATTTCGAATTTACGTCGTAGCTATTCGAATTGCGTGATAGCTATTTCGTAACTTCTCCGAAAAAACGTTATACGATGGATTGCGTTCTAGGGCTTTATATGTATGTAAATGAATTACCTACCTTTTTTCTCATTTTTGAAACTCATTTATTTTAATAATACATACATATGTACATATGTATTATTAGCAGAATTACAAAAATTCTGGTTTGTCTACAAGTTGTATGTGAGTTTCAAATATCGTAGTCTTTGTTTTATCGTTTTTGAATACGGTATTGATGGTGTGACTTATAAGCGCAGATTGTAAATTATTTTTGTTAGCTGTCGGTGAAATCTCTTGTATACCAATCTTGACATATATACATACATATGTACATATTAGGGACGTTGCGGATGCATTTTTTTCACATCCACGGATGCGGATCTTAAGAGGCTCACATCCGCGGAGTTGGTTTGGTAGGGTAAAAAAACACAGTAATATTTATCCTTTCTCTATTTAATAATAAAGTAGTGAATGCATTACTATTACAGATGCGGTTGTCTGAATCGATGCGGATGCGGATGCGAATATACGCAATACATATATACATATGTATAGGGCCGTTATCTCAACTGAAAATTAAAAATAGTTCGTCGTCCTTTCAACAAGTTTGCTTTCAAAGTTAGCATTTTGATCCATTCACAAACATCATGTAAAAAGTCGATTTTGCATTGAAATTCTCACATCCCTAGCAGTGTTTGTAGCGTTGAGGGCGTTTCGAGCAATCTATCGAACCTTTATCAGCACCCAATTTGGCTCATTAAATGTCTGCGCTACTAATTCGCATGTCAAACAGCAATTTTATCATAAGCCCCACATCGAATTTAGCAATAATTCACCCTCAGTGAGCGTATTTGTACAATTGCTGTGTGAGAAAATCATCATTTGTCACATACATATACATATATGTATGTATGTATGTATAATGCACGTATGTATGTATATCAGAGCCGTGTGCAGGAGTCAGACCAGGGGGGGCGGGCAGATTTTTCCCTCAAACCACCCCCGGCCGCTGGCACACAGGCTTGATGTACGTACATATGTGTACCTAATTATGTGCTCATTGTATCGAGTCTATTTTAATACATAAAATATTGCTATTTATAAAATATCGTGTGCTAAAAAAAATATATTTTAATGATGAGAAAACAAGCAAAGTTTTTAATTGAAGAGAATGCTCGGACTTAATTGTGCATTCATACGTAAATGTTTGCATGCACAATCAAACTAAGTCATTAAATTCCTAACCCCTGAGGTAAGTATGTATGTAGGTATTAAGGTAGGTAGTTGAACAGTTTTAGATTCGAACTTTTCAAAAACGAGTTTAAAACATTAATATGCATTAAATTAGTTATATATGTACATATGTATCTACATACTCCTAACATGTTGTTTCTACAGATATTGAGGAATATAAGGGAAACAATGCGATTATTATAATTGACAGGTGCGCAAAGAAGGATACATTTGTTATAAAATCACTCCTCAAACAATTCAGAGCAATAAAGCTATATCTGGGGCAAAAAAAATTAAATTTAGACCTAATTTGTAAGGATTTCAGTCCATTCAGTTTTTTTTAAGAAAATCTTAAATTTGCATATTAAGTTTTAAGTGCATTCGCTTGTAAATATGAACAGTTAAACAAAAAATTTCATTCTTATCTATTTATATATTATAAGTTTACATTTACATTCACATAATTAGCAATCCTTAATGTTATTTTGGATTATTATGATTTAGTATACGTTTGTCACATTTTGGTTTTTATTACAGATGGCTCTTGACGGCAAAACAATAATTAAAGAAGAAATCACTGACAAGGACGCTTATGAGGCCGCCACATCCAATAGCTCTAGTCGACGGAATAAAGGTTTTTATAATCACTTTGCTATTACTTTTCATTTCATATTCTATGGAATAATATAACCAGTAACATAAGGGTTTATTCCGTTTCACTATTTGCATGACAATATCTGGTGGAAAAAAGTGGCAATTTAGTGAGTCAAAAGCAATTGGTACTCTAATGTGTGTGAATTTGTGCTATTCTGGTAGAGTTGACTCAGCTTATGGTGAATTTGCACAAGTAACATTTATTTAGAAAATCCCATTGTTTGAAAATTTGAATATTGGAAAATAGTGAATAGTCAGTCAGTCGTTTCTCTTTTTCGTTATCATAATTTGCCACTACTCACTTGATTTTTTAAATTCTCTTGATTATTTGCTACATTCTTTGCACACAAATGTGAATTTCAATATATTACTCCCTTATGACTTTTTAATCTGATCTGCTATGACGTCACGACCTATCAGTTGAAACTAAAAGGGTTAACGGAACGAAAATGCTGTAATCTTTTTGTAAATAATTCTTGAATAAAATGCTCCAATATAATAATAATGATATGTTCTCACTTTGAGTATTGTCTAACACTTCCGTAACTAGGTTTTGAGACCATTGACGTTTATCCTAATCCCACATTTTATAATGTATTGAAGCTAGGTACAAACTCATTATGCATTTAATTGGATTGCCCTATGCGCGGGTTAAGGGTTAAACACCTAGTTTAGTTATTTCTCCCTTTGAATTACATAAGGAAATTGTGCTGCTTAAATCGGAGATAAATGAATGCCAAAACCAAAGCGTGTCCACCGATCTTATTATCAATGGTCTCCCTTACATGGATGGCGAGAACATTGAAGAGACTTTTGGCAGCCTGTGTCAGACTCTACAACTGCCTGCGCTCCGTTTATGCACTGCCTTTCGAGTGCGAAATCAGAATAACGTCGCTGCTTCTGTGATTGTCAAGTTAGCATCTTCTGCTGATCGCTCTCTCCTTTTTAAATCGTTAGCTAGCTTTAGCAAAGAAAAAGGGCGGCCACTATCGCTTCGTGATGTTGGACTCAACTCTGATGGCAAAATACACATACATGAGTGCCTTACGAAAAATAATCGGGAGCTAATGCGTGTCGCAATGCAGCTTAGAAGAGAAAGAAAACTTGTGGCTGCTTTCTCAATTCGAGGGTATGTGTATGTTCGCGTCAGATCTAAATGCAAAGCAGTGAAGGTACTCAACATTGAAAACATTAACGCTGTTGTTAATGCAGGCACCTGATGAAGTATGTTTAAGTTATGTTATGTTTACCATTTGTTTAAATCATATGTGCTCATTTTTATACTCTTGTTCTATCATCTGTTGTCGTATATTCTTAATTTGTCTCTTAACTACAGTCTTTCTATATCTTGTTTTCTTTTTGTTATTGCCCTGCTCCCATGCAAACATATATACTTACATACATACATACATACTGTACATGCTTGATATTAGTTGTGTCTGTTTTGGTTCAGTATTGCGAATATAGGTCCGTTCGATAAGTCAGACTATCGCGTTAGTGAAAATAAAAAAGCTCTTATTGACATTCTATGTAAACAAAATAATCATTTTAATGTTGTACACTTTAATGCACGTAGCCTAAGGCATGAAAAACTTGATTTTGCTAGATATGTGTTTGATGACTCTGCAGTGGATGTAATTTGCGTTTCCGAGACCTGGTTTCACAGCGACCTTCCTGATTTCAATCTTTCTTTAACTGGATACAATTTACTGCGAAATGATCGCAAGCATAGAAAAGGGGGAGGAGTTGCCGTGTACTGTAAAAAGAATCTCAAATTCAGACTGCTAACAAAATCAAGTAATTGTGAAACTGAATACATGTTTACTCAAGTATCTGACGGCGAAAACAAAATTTTTATCTCATGTGTTTATAATCCTAATAAAAGTGTTGTCCTTGATTCATTTTTTGTTGATCTTAATAAGTATGTGTTAGATTATGAGCGTATTTTAATATGTGGTGATTTCAATGTAAACTTACTAACAAAAGACACATGCAGTGACAAATTAATGGACCAACTGGCAACAGCAGGACTTTGTGTTGTTAATAGATCTATACCAACGAGATATGCAAATAATTCTCCACCCAGTCTTCTTGACTTCTTTATAACGTGTGACCCTCAGCATATCCTTAAATTTGACCAAGTTGACTTTATTTCCGACCATGATCTAATATTTTGTACTCTTGATGTTGTATTAAATCGTCCGTCCCGCGCAAGTTCTTTTTTCTATCGTGATTTTAAATCGTTGAATGTAAATTCTTTGTATTCAGACTCGTGTAATGTAAATTGGAATAAATGTTGGTTTCTTGACACTGTTGATAAAAAGCTTGACTTCCTAAATGAAAACCTAACCATGTTATTTAATGTGCATGTTCCTCTTCGTTCTTTTAATGTTATAAATAGTTCATGTCCTTGGTACACTGCCAAAGTTCGTTCGGCCATTAAAAAGCGAAATCAGCATTATGCCAAGTGGAGAAAAAATTTAACGGATACCTCTTGGCGTCGTTATAAAGAAATACGCAATGAAACTACTGCTGTAATTAGACAAGCTAAGCGTTGGTATGGCTACTCAAGGCTAGATCCCTCACTCACATCTAAGGAGCTATGGCGTAACCTAAAAAATTTTTAAATACATGGCAAAGAAAATTCTGTGTGTGATATAGACCTTGATGAGCTTAACGACTATTTTGTAAATGTCAATAATAAAAACAAATGTATCGCTCTACCAAAGGAATTCTCAACTTCCGCGAATCTTAAAGAAGAGTTTCAATTTATGGCAGTTAGAGAAGTTGACGTTCTGAAGGCACTGTCAAACATAAGGTCTAATGCTACAGGGGAGGATGGAGTCTCACTAAAATTTGCCAAAATTGTAATGGAATTTATAATAGGCCCCTTAACCCACATTATTAACCATAGTCTTACAAGCTCGTGTTTCCCATCAGTTTGGAAAAAAGCTCTCATACTGCCAATAGCAAAGAAAGTGGACGCTAGTTGTGCTGGGGACTATAGGCCAATAAGCATATTGCCTGCCTTTTCCAAAGCCTGCGAAAACTTGATGGCTTCGCAAATTTCTGCATTTGTACATAACAATAATCTTCTTTCGCCACTACAATCTGGCTTTCGACAAAAGCATAGCTGTTCGACAGCTATGGTTAAAATACTGGACGACATTAGATCTAACTTTGACAATGATGACTTGACTCTTCTTTGCTTACTTGACTTTTCGAAGGCGTTTGACACAGTGGATCATAATTTACTGTGTCTTAAGCTGAAATATTACTTTGGTTTCAGTGATAATTCAGTTAAACTTATGGCCAGCTACCTTGAAGGCAGAACGCAGAAGGTCAAGTCAATAAATTCGATATCTCAGCCTAGATCTGTATATACTGGTGTACCGCAGGGATCTGTCCTTGGTCCGCTTTTATTTAGTCTTTTTGTCAATGATGTTTTTTCTGTGTGTCAGTATGTGAATGTTCATGCATATGGGTAAGTCCTGGGTTACGGACACGACATTCGCACGTGTTTAATTCTTGTTAAAAGGCAGGAAAAAGAAGCGAACTCAATGCATATTTTAATAATTGCAAAGCACTGCCGGGGTGCTTCGCTCCATATATTTTTTTGGGGACTTTAAGGATTTAAGTCCTTATATATATCAATATATAATGTGGTTCGGACGCGACGTGAAACGGAAGAATTTTTTTAATGCTTGCGAAAGTATGTAAAACTTAGCGAAAATTAGAGGGTAATATATGTTTTTTAAATGAGTGATGTAGGGTCAAATAAGGCCCCCCGTTTGTAGATTTACGAAAGTTAAAATATCTTTCTAAAAATTTGGGTACGAGATAAAGTATGGTTACGGACGCGACATTGCGGACGCGACAAATTTTTACCAATTAATAATAATATATAATTAATTGTATAAAGTATATCATTTCCGAGGAGATATATGCCGAGCGTTTTTTTTTAAATTGCGAACGTATATATAAGCTTCATGCCTACTCCAAACGGCATCCGATAAGCCAAATGAATTTTTGTTTACCAGCTTACAAAAATGCACTAAAAAGGGTTTGGCAAAAAACTGCCGAGTAGCGATTCCCTTCAGAAAAGTGTTCTTAGTAATTTTGATGTTATTTCTCCCGTGACTTGAGCCAGCACATGGGGACCAGCTTAATGAGTAATATACAGTAAATAGGTCTGTTTTAGTTTTTTAATGAAATTCCCATAAGAATAAACAAAAATTACATTTCAAGTGCAACAAAGTAATAAAGAGACTTAAAAGTAACGTACAACTAGATTGCATGCATGTGATTTACTGCACTTTAACTTTTTTATTTTTCAAAGAATAAGCAGTTCGACCAACTTCAATATAGCTACTATCGACTAAAGAAAAGTAATGATAACTTTGAATCCCGTTAATACTTGAAACATTTTCCCATAGCTTAGATAGTTTGGGACTAAAACTCTCGATTTCGGTTCCAGATATATAAAGCGTGTTTACAGAAGAACATTCTTTGTTTTAACAATTTGCCAAACTTTTCTTTTGATCACAGCTCCAATGCCATCTTCAGCGCCTTTGCCATGTGAGGTGGCGAAAAAGTTCCACTCTATAGTTTTACAGCCAAAGTTACTACCAAGAACCGGAATACTTGTTATAATACATTTATTTTTAAACTGACTGGTACTTCCGTCCGAGAAGATATAAATGCTGTCAATTTGTTTGTGTTCTTCTCTTATATTATGCACAATCTTTGAAAGGAAACAATAAACATCATATTTATTGTGGCTCAATCTATCACTTATAATCGCAAACGATTTGGTTTCATCCAAAAGCCAAGCAACACATGTAAAGATAGTGACTTGACTATAATTAAAATGTGCATCTTGAATTTCGTTTTGGCAGGACAACCGATAGTTTTCAGCAAAGTCGATTGCAAGACTAGCGTATTTGTTGTTAAACCAGCCCTTTTATTTTCAAAATACTCCTGTTGGGATCGTTTAACGAAGCAGTGCAGTTTAAAAACTGGCAATTGAAATTGTAGATCATGAATCAAATCTGCTAGTGGAGCGATGGTTTGATTCAACGTCAAGCGATCATAAACTTTTCGCCACTGTTTCCATTTAATTTCCCGATCCATCTTTTTTAAAAATCCTATCGGAATTATATCGTGCTTGATATCGCGAACGCAACTTACACACACATTTGTCATACACTCTTCACTTTTAACGTTACAGCAAACTGTTGAAAGGAATTCATCGGATTTCATAGAAATATTTGGTAAGACACCTTGACAACCTTCCAGTTAAAAGTTAAAGTTAGCATGGTACTTACAGACACACATATTATGAGGTAACTTGTTAGCTACCAGAACGTATGAAGGTCTCGATTTAAAAAAAAAAGTTCTGCTTACCTTTTCAAAGGGAAACTCAATTTTAAATGATTCGTATGCTTCTCCTAGCGTCATAAGCATAAAACGTTTTGCAATTACTTTCTCCTTCCTCAGTACTGTGTCCTTTCTACCAGCAGCCTGCGCACTAATGCCATCTTGCATCAAAAATGCTTTTATTAGTATCTGCCTGTCTCAGATTGTGTGGTTTGATTGAGTCCTTTTTTATATTATACGTCTTACACAAACTCTTAAGAACTGCTCTTTTCTTTCTTATGTCTTTCGGCAACGCAGCCTTAACTTTACTTATAGCTTTCCCCTTCGTTTGCTTGCAGGTGTATGCTGGATCCTGCACATTCTCAACAGCACCAGCTTTCTTTTTTTGCCGCAATATTTGCTGTCGCAAGCGATCCTTCTTTCGCTTTTCATCAAGCACATTTCGATCGATTTGTAGTTTTTCCTTTTGTTTTTCTCGAAACTTCCGCTTCCTTTCTGCTTCTTTGCGCTTATATTGCTGCCACTTATCTTCGTTTTCCTTCATCTTTTCCCGCCACTTCTTAATTTTTTCTGTACTTTTTTTCTTTATGGTTGTTTCCATCTATAAACAAATATGTTAATATACACATATAATTGTTTAAGTAAATTTTTGTACTCACGGTTGCGGACGCGACAAATTTTAATCACTAATAAAATATTTTATTCAACAGTTCGGTAAAAAATTATTTTATTTTTTGAAAGATGTACATATGCCTACTTAACTGCAAAAAAATTTTTTTTGGTTGGAGGACATGTTTGCTTATAGGCACAACTTGTGTAGTTTTTTGGTAACGGACGCGACACAAGGATAAGGGTAAGATCGAATCAGAAAATCTTCATTTTCCAAAGTTTCTTAGAGTTTTTTTCAATGTTATATAAGAGGCTACAAATATCGGAATTACAGCAATTATATAGATCCAGTTAAAACAGGCTCAATACAAAAAGAAAATATGTTATATTTTGTTTGCAAAAGGGGCAAATGAAAAAGCCGAAAAAGCCTTTTTTAAGAAGTCCTATTTATCGGTCTATAATTTCAGAAAACTATAAACTATTTTATATCCATATCATATACATATTTAACTTATCCTGAAATATAATAAAAACAAACTCTGACCACTTTGAATTTTCCGTTCGCGGTAGACCTTATTTGGGACTTACCCATATGCTGATGATATACAATTGTACTTGTCCAGTCGTATTGGTTTAATTGAGGATTTATGTTTCAAAATAAATAGTGACTTGTCTGCTATATCTCTCTGGGCTAGTGAAAATGCTTTGTGTCTAAATGCGTCAAAGTCATACGTCTTGCCTATATGTAACAGAGTTTTATATGTAGATAATATTCCAAAGTTGTGGATAGGCGCTAGCTCCCTCAGTTTTACAGATAAGGTACAAAATTTAGGTTTTATACTTAATTCAAAACTTTCGAGTACGGATCATATCAACAGGGTTGTGGGTAATGTATATGCAATACTTCGCAAACTTACGGTCTCAGCTGCATTTACGCCTATTGAAACCCGGCGTAAATTGGTACTACAGTTAATTATGCCACTAATCACATACTCTGAGATAGTGTACAGTAAGTTAGACTCAATATCTTCTCATAAAATCAATGTAGCATTCAATAATGCTACACGTTATGTGTATGGGATCGATAGATATGATCACATTTCTGATTGGCGTACAAAGATCCTGGGTTGTAGCTTGGATAACTACCTGTCCGCAAGAAATTGCATATTTATGTACAAACTCTCTACATATATGGAAGACGCCATCTTATCTGTTTGAAAAGCTGATACCAGTAAGGTCGCTTAGACACCACGGACTTATTGTTCCAAAGTTTAAATACTTAACATCATCAAGGCTATTTTTCATTAACGCGGTTAGAATCTGGAATTCGATACCTCAAACCGTCAGGGCTGGACTAAGCAGATTCAACTACAAGACAGAAATGTATGACTATTTTAAATCTGTCTGATTGCATTGAAGCGGGACATTAATCTAAAACTTAACTTTTTAACTATTCTATTTCTTCATTTTCTTCTCTTTCCTGTTTTTCATTCACATTAATCTTTAAGGTTTATTTAAAAAAAAAAAAAATGTAATATATGTATATGTTAGATTTAAGTTATTAGCATTATATCTTCCACGTACACTACATGATAGTTGAAGTACTATTAAAAGACCTAAGTCTTACTTTGTACTACTATAACATAAATAAATAAATAAATAAATATACTTTGTTTACCATTTTTGGTTTAATCTTTGCAAGCCGTAGTTATAATTTACTTATTTAATTCAGTCTACAGAAAATAATATTACAGAATAGTTCGCTTAATTAAATATGGTAAACCGATCCAGCTTGCATTTTACGATATTTTATTAAGGGCGTTACAATAATTGCATAGTTAATTGCATTACCTACCTAAGCTCAGATCAAATAAACGACTACTCCTTAGATTATAAAGAGAAGTATGACTTTGAAATTGATTTGATAACTCCTTTCAATCGGTATTACCATTAACAATGTTATATACAATGATTATTGAGAAATATATTCGCCTTTCATACAAGGTCTGTAAACCAAGTAATTTCCGTCGACTTATATATGAGGCAGAATAACTTGGCCATCCCGTTTTAAACAAAGCTATTTCTGGGAAAATTTTAAAATTATCGTCATAATATGGATTCCACGTACAGTTCTCAATGCGAGATCACACTAAGGCTTTATCTATATTTTATTGTTTGAGGGACTTTGAAATCAGTAGGATTTCTTCTGACGAAACCGACAATAGCGAATGCTTTGGTTACAATATAGTCGATATGCTTAGTAAATGAAAGTTTAGTATCCAAAAATACACCAAGAATTTTTAATTCATAACTTCAATTTAAAATGCAGTTATTTAATTTATAGATAAGAAATTTGACTTCCTGGTTAATATTACAATAAAACACATATTAACATTTAGAAATAAATGGTTTGCTAAGCATCAATTTTGGAAGGCATCAATATCCTACTGTAAGTGTTTACTTTTTGAGCAATTTTGAACCTCTTGGAGGAGTTTTACGTCATCCTCATATAGTATTAAGCAATTTGTAGACTTAATATAATTCGGTAATTCGTTTATACAAATTGTGAGCAGCAATTGGCCTCAATGAGTTCCTTGCGGTATACCAGACCGTGCATAGAACACGATTTTAGATGTAGTAGATCCAGTTTTGACAATTAGTTTCCATCCTTTAAAAGAACTGGCCAACTTTTAAAAAAATTGCGAATTAGTTATAAGGAAACTAAATACTATGTTCCATTTTCTTATTATTCCAATAAGCACCAAATAAAAGTGGCTTTTATTAGAGTTAAGCTTTATTCACTCTATTGTGAAGTCAGAGTACCTAATTATCGCAATAGAATTTGCTGCCAAAAATACGCCCAGGACAAAGCGGTTCCAACAAAGTCCATTCATTTTAGGATTACAAAAATTACACGAATACTCAAAAGAGTGAATACCCAGTTTGCATGGTAAGCTCCGTGTTTATGAATAATGAATAATGTTGAACATCAAAATAGTCAATAAAATCAAGTGTAAGGCACAACTTAAAAACAAATAAGTACATATGTACATACATACATATGTTACACACATATGTATATATAGGTAACATATAATTCAAACTGCGATTTAAGAATAAAGGAATAAACACCAAATAAAGAAATGGTTTTGAATGCTAAAGAAAGTCCCACACACAAAAATGTTAACAATAAAATAGAATATATTAATAATAGCGGAATGCATAAACATGTAGGTTCGTATGTTTAAATAAGGGA
The DNA here is from genome assembly GCA_963971545.1 of Philophylla caesio. Lineage (NCBI taxonomy): Eukaryota > Metazoa > Arthropoda > Insecta > Diptera > Tephritidae > Philophylla > Philophylla caesio. The sequence continues at coordinate 32,859,502 of OZ020606.1, read as the reverse complement.
TGCCGATCCCGAAAGAGCGAAGCAATTTATATACCGAATATCACAGTATTTGTTGCTATTAACTTTGATAACATTTTATGTTCTTATTTGGATAAGCCGTTAAAAAATTATTTTTACGAGCTGTTACGCTAGCAGTAAAGAAAGAAGTTATTCTACGATGCAAAGATTTCAAATCTAAAATAGGAAAAACCGACTCTTATCCTTTTCAGACCTTTTCTTTTGATTACTTCTAATTCCACCGAAATCACCTATCTGAAAGAATGTTTTGCATTTTTTGATCACAAATTACATGATGAACATGACTGTAACGGTTTTTTTTGGAAAAAGGACATCGGACAATTGTGATATCTAGGTCTTAGGCTGAAAAATTGCTCCAAGAAATAAGAAACACTAATAATATTTGGTTTTCGCTTTAAATGAAAAAAGTAACAAAAAGAAATGCCTAAAATTCATTGCGACATTTTTGGCATCGTCCTCTTGTCCGACTACCTCAATTATTGCGGCAAACTCTAGGTGCCTCATCTGCAAATGAAGGCCAATGATCGTAGCGATCAAATCTTACGTCATCAGGGGCGTCATGTGGTCGATACTTTGTTCCGTACATATTTTCATCGACTTGAAACGGTTCAACATAGTCAGGAGCTTGATAATATCCCGCAAGTACTGTCCCCAGCTCCATTTTGAACGTTAAGAAGGGCTTAACTTTGGACTTATGCAGGCCGGCTAATTTGGCATCTCTTTTATATTCCACCCATGAGTTGAATACCGCCAGATCAAGAAAATGAAAAATGCTTTTACAGTCCATTTTCTGGTTTTCATTTTTATCCTGTAGTGTTCAAGCATCTGGTCAGCTATATCGACACGCCCCATAAATGCATTATAATTTTCTATAACTTTTGAGATTTGAACAGGGCAACGTCGTTTCATGTTTTTGTTCCACCTATCTGTCTCGCCGATGAAGTTTTTGCCGCACTGGCTGGAAACGACTACGACGCCTTTGCTATCTTTCCATTTGACAACGGCTACATTGTCACCGTTCGTAAACTGGATAATATCGCCCCTATTCATTTCCTTGTCCTGGGGAAAATTCAGATTTTTGTCTAATCGATTTGCCATTATAGTTCCTGTTCCATGGAAACCGATTTGATGCAACGACTGAATAAGGGGTAATGTTGCGAAAAAACGATCAAAGTATATATGGCTGCTTTTCGGAAGGTTTTTTGTTAGTCTCATTATAATAGTCGGGCTAAATGCCCTAAACCACAATCTTGAAAAGTGCCAGCGCCTTGAAAAACTTCAAAGTCCACTATCATGTCACTTGCAGTTGCAAATACCAAATTGTTTAGACCAGTAGGTCTTGTTTTTGATCGAATTGTTTGACGTGCCGGGCATTTTCCATTGGAATAACTTGTTCATCCATTGAATACTGTGTTATTTCACTTGCTAAATTATTGCAACGGTTTCTTACTAAATCGATCACTGGTTGTACACGCCATGGTTTGTTATAGGGATCTGGCACAGAAACATCTGCAAAGTGAATGTCCGATCGCAATTGCAAAAATTTGTCATGAGACATTGAATTGTAAATTGAAGGAATTTGGCATTCATGTGACCAGTACATTCTTATTTTTGGAAATCCAACACACCCCATTATTGTTGTGCATCCATAAAATCGTTTAAAATCGGGTGGTTGATATCGGACTTCCTGCCCACGTGTGCTCATAACGTACATTTTTGTAAATTTTATAGCATCGTCATAATGCGATTCTGGGAAGAAATTCTTGAAGTATTCCAATGGTGTTTTCACTAATGCTATGTTTTGATAACCAGATGTAAGTGGCATATAGTTGCAATCAAAAGAAGCACTTTTCCATAGCTGTCGTCTTTCGCTGTATTACTTGTGGAAGTGCTCGACGGAGTCGTATTGAGTAAAGTATTTCTGATAGATGATGGCTGTGCTGCATTTAATAAAATATTTGAAATAATGAATGTTGAATGGTACCCAAGTTTCATCATCAATATCATTATCATCACTTAAATCGTCTAATAGGTCTAATACAGCTTGTACGTCATTATCATCATTCAAATCAAAGTATTTTCCTAAAAAAAAATGTAAGATCGTACAAACGTGAGTTTACATTATGTTGCGCCTAAATAGCACAATTGTGATATGTCAACTTTACTACTAACGCCTAGCTGCCTGAAAATGTTAAACAATTCAATATCATCTTGTGAGAAGATCGAACACACTTACTATCAACAAAATTCACTACTTATGATTTAAATTTATGTAAAACAAATAAGTAAATACTCACCATGTGGCCGCATGTTTACACTTATCGGATGACGTTCACAAACTCCTGATTCTTTTATTTCTTTTGTGCGGTTTTTTAGTTTTCTTTTTGTTAGAGTGAGACCACAAGAGAACGCACAATCTTAACATATCGGTAACAAAGCAATAAAATAATATTTGAACATCATTAAAGGCAAAAAACAGCAGATCTCGCAGTCTGAGAAGCTCCACAATTTAATATACTAAATATACAATGAAATCGATTTTTATAATAATTCGCAATTGTTTCATTTGCCGGAAACTCTACGACGCATACTGGTCGAAAAAGCTGGACAAGAGAACAAAATTTAAAAATACCGGGTCAAAATAGTTCTTAGATATGCCTTAGAGGGGGCGTTGGTGAGTCAATTTCTGGAATTTAAAATGCAGTCACCCACATGCGTTTTTGCTACAGCTGGTTGAAGTTGAGGTGAAAACAGCACTAAGGCGGCTCTATAACAACAAAGCGCCTGGTGCAGACGGGATACCGGCTGAGCTGTTCAAAGCCGGCGGCGAATAGCTGGGAGGAAGCATGTACTAGCTTTAAAGCACAATTTGGTCTGACGAGTACATGACAGAATATTGGAATATCAGTGTACTTTGCCCAATCCTTAAGAAGGGTGATTCGATGTGACTGGAAAATACCCTAGATAAACAAGCCGACACACATCATCACTTTTTCGATTTTAAAGCTTCTTTTCACAGCTGCCGGTATGACGCCATGTCTAAATTTGGGATCCTTGCTAAACTATGTAGAGTGACGTTGAGCACAACTTTTAGCTCCGTCCAAGTTGGGAAGGACCTCTCCGAGCTTTTCGAGACCAAACGACGTTTTAGACAAGGCGACTCACTTTCGTGCTACTTCTTCACTCTGATACTGGAATCAGTAATTAGAGCTGAATATCTCAATCGCAGTGGCACTATTTATAACAAAAGTACGATGTTACTGGCGTATGCGGATGATATTGACATCGTCGTTAAAAGGAAGCAAAAAAGGTTGGTGAACGACGACAAAACGAAGTATTTCGTGGCAACAACCAAAAAATCCTCGCGTATTGGGACCCACGTCACTGTTGGCAGTTACAACTTTTAAGTAGTCAAGGACTTCGTATACCTTGGATCCAGCACGTCAGCCTCGAAATCAAGCGAAAATAACACTTGCCAACAGGTGCTACTCATCCCTCATCACACCTGTCATTTTATATGGCGCAGAAACATGGACGATGTTGATTACGCAAGATTTATGGTCCTGTTCGCGTTAACGACGAGTACCGAAGAAGATGGAATGATGAATTGTATGTGCTGTATAATGATATGGACATAGTCAAGCGCATAAAAACGACTGCGATGGCTGGACCATGTCGTTCGTATGGATGATGATGCTGCTGTGAAAAAATCCTTCCAATCGGCACTCATTGGTGGACAACGGAGGCAAGGACGCCCACGAATACACTGGAAAGAGCAAGTGCAGAAGGACTTGTCTTCACTTGGTGTGTATAATTGGCGAAACCTAGCGAAGGAGAAAGGGATCTGGCGAAGCTTTTTGGTCTCGGCCCAAACCGACAAACGGTTGTAGCGCCATAAAGAAGAAGTTTGAAGTTGACACTGCTAGGCTAGTCGTTGCCATGCGTATTACTACTGCTACAAAACCCGTTCTTGATGTTTAATTATACATTTATTGCATTTTTTTTATGTTTTGCAAAATGGAGTGTGATTTGAAGGTATAAAAAACAAGATTTCGATTAAATATGTTTGTGTTTGTCATTTGCATGGGTTGAATGTTGCTAAACACACTTACTTGCTTGTTTCATTGTTTGTACATTAAATTATAACAAAAAGTGTAAAAAATTGTGATACTGGTAGCTCCTGCCAAAATAATAGAATAAGGGGATTGTTAGAAGAATATTGTTTTATATTATTCAAAAAAAAGTTTCGGAGTCCTTCAGACTTGTGCTACAATTTTTTTTTTCGTCGCAGTTTTTCGACGTTATTTTTCTATTGAGCAACCTCAAAAATCCTCTTACACTCAATTTGAGCCCTAAATCTGCTTTTTTCCAAAAAACTGTTCTCAATTCTGTGTCAGCAATTTTGAATTTTTACATTCTGATGTCATTTTTGAAATCAGCAAACCAATAACCTTAAAAATATCTGCACCTTACGGAAAAAAATGTTGTTGCTTCGTTTCGCCCAGAATTTTCCGATTTCAGACCGCTGAGCGACGGCTTAGAAGTTTCATTTCAATAACATACATATTTATGAAAATAAGCAAGAAAAATAAAATAAGTCAATGCAAAATAACTCAACATAACTACCATAAAAGGCGAACGAATTATAAATGAAACTTTATAATTAAGAACAGAATTTTCACTTCAATATGGTTTTGTACAATAACAAGGTACCCAAACAAGGAAGACACACAAGTCAAGATCTTCAAAGAGGTTCAAGATAAGATTTAAAATAAAATGAAATATGTAAACTTTAGTTTTTACAATAACAATTTTAAATGTAACAAACCAGTAAGCTCTGGCTGAAAAATATATAAAAAGGGAAAGAGAAAATGTTCATTTAATATCATGGACCCGGGATTAGCTCTCCAGTACAAATGTACATACATATGTACATACATAAGTACACAATCACTTGTATTATGGATGCGTGTTATGAAAACTATGATAATAGAAATTTCGCCAAAAATAACAATCACGCAACAACAAAAGCGTAAGCAATTCTATTCCGAATTGTTGAAGTTGTTGCAGTCGTTGTCTTCGTCGACGATATCCTATGCACATACATACATACATATGTAGATGGGAAAGCAAACAGGTGTCCACCGCGGTTGATTGTACCATGCAAATTCTAAGAAAACACATGAACCGGAAAACGCCAGCGTTCACCCTACTCGCCACACTCGGCAATGAAATTCTCGAACCAAAAATATGCATGACAATTGAAGAAGAATGAGGGAATATGTGTGGATGTACATAACAAATGAATGTACGAGTACATATAAAAAGAGGGTTCAGCGGAATATGGAAACAAGTACGAAACTCTGAAATACTCTTCTTAAAATTAAGCATAACTTGAGTACATATTGAAAATTTGAATTTACGAAGAATTGAGAATAACTATTCTGTCTTAAACAACATATAAGAAATTTTATTAAGTTCACATATCATAGCCGACTTTGGAAGCTTATCATGCGGCAGCAGAATGCCACATGCGGGAATTTGTTTTAGCTTTCTAAAATTCCAAAAAATTTTGGCTATGACTATGTTACTTTAAAGTACAAAAGTTTAAGAAAATACAAAACTAAAATTTACATTCTTTCTGAGCATTAATAGCTCTTTCAATTAATTTCACCGTAGGCCTTAGCAGCTAGTGTGCTTTAAATATTGGTGCAATATTTTATATTTCACCAATTAATAATAATAATAATAATAAATCAATTTCTCGGAATGTTTACGGTACTCTCTTTTAAAAAAATAATCATAGTTGAATTAAGCATTTAACATTTAGTGGATCGCGAGCTGAGTGAAATAACCTACGTTCAAAAGTTAAGGAAAAGTGCTTGTCTCATAGTAACCGGCTTTAGGCTGGAAATAGCAAACCTTCAAGTATATCTCTGCCATGAAAAAATATTCCCATTAAATTCATCATCAATTCGGAGTCGACATGAAACTTTAGCTCGCATAAATGCCAAGTTTTATGGCCACCTCTTCAAACAAAATTTAAAACCACTGTAATATTTAGATGATTTTCAATAATAGACAATATAAGAGGTTCATACATAAGTGCATTCCGTGAAGGCGCAGAAAAACTTCTCAATTTCAGCAGAGAGGATATTTGAACTCTCACCGGGTACTTGATAGGTCACTGGGGGCTGAGATACTCGTACCATCTTCGGAATGCGGTGACATACGAGTACACAAAACTCAATTACATATACAAGTGAAAGCAAAAGTTTAAAATTTTTGTATCGCGCACTGCGTGTCCTATTTTGCATACATATGTATGTACTTGTAGTGGCCGCTGTGGTCGAGTTGGTAGCGGTGCATGCTATAACTCGATATTCCGGTGAGTTCGAGGTTTGAATCTCAGTCAGGGCAAGCAAAATCTTAATCATAGAAAAAGTTTTTTCTAATAGCGGCCACCCCTCGGCAGGCAATGGCAAACCTCCGAGGGTATTTCTGCCATGAAAAAGCTTCTCATTAAATACATCTGCCGTTCGGAGTCGGCACAAAACAGTAGGTCCCTCCATTTGTGGTATAATATAAAAGACGCACACCACAAATGGTAGGAGAAGCTCGGCCAAACACTGAGCTATATAGTGTACGCGCCAAAATTATATATATATATGTATGTACTTATTCATGACGCCAATGCAGCCAAATTTTTGCGATAGTAACGCCTCATTTTTATACTATCACATAATCATAGCACATGTTTAGTGATAATTACTAAGCCTTAAACATGATTGACAATAAATCATACTATTTGTTCATTTCTTATTTGCTGAAAATCATTCCTTTGTACGCGCAAATTATGATAACATTTTTCGTTAATGTTACAATTTGAGACCAGTTGGCATTCATTAGTTTCAAAATAAGGCGAGAAAAAGCAATAATCTCTAGGGCATTTTGAGACTTGAGATAAAACCAAGTTACTGAATTCGGGCACCATTCTTATAACTCTTATTGTGAGTACAAAAGAATATTTACCAGGGCTGTTTCAGAACCATTTAAGATAGTAAAGGGCCATTTACAGACGATTTCGGTATCTGTTTAGGACTATTTCATGACCACTTCGGGGCTAGTTAGATGTAATTTCGGAGCTTGTGCAGGACATTTTTGGGACTTGTTTCTGGATCATTTTGATTATTTGAGGCCAGTTCAGGAATATTTCAGCTTCTTTCGGTAAGAATATACCACCGAAAATAACAAATGTTCGTGCACAAAAGTACAACGTAGTTAATAAATGATAACCCAAAACATGGATAATGAATAAAACGGGAAACTTATCTGAACTGCGAATTTCGTTTCGGTTGTGTTTTACTGAACGAAATATCGCAATAAATAGCTGTGCTGTTTTATACTTTAACTCCAAATAATATGAGTTTTGTTATATGTATGTTACCTTTACCTTGCAGTACCATTTTTGGCAACAAAAAACTTGCTAATTCAGTAACAATATTATAAAACAACGATTTATGCAAGAGAGGTAAACTTTTATGTTTTATTTAAATGAAAAGTTAGTTTAGCAAAGCGATATAAATCCAACAGCTGCTAGAGATTATAAATAATCGGGTATATACTTATGGATGTGTGTATGTAATGATTGTCGTTTGCAACAATTGCACAAAGAGGAATTGGTTACGTTGGCCATTACCGCTGTTACAACTCCAAGTACCTACAGCAAATTTTGAATAACTTTCGTGGGCACAAACAAACGAGTAAAATACACGCTTGGTATCCCTGCAGCAAAATATGGAAGCAGTCACCTGACCACTTAGTAAATTTCATAATTTTCGCCGAACAGGTAAATTGCCGATAGGGAAGCAAAAAAGTTAATTCATGGGACTTGCTTACGGAATAGCGCTGTAGGCTGATGTGAATTATATAAAAAAAAAGTGTGAAATTTTGTTAATCCAGGACTTAATTCAATTTTAGCCGTTTAGCCAGTTTATCCCACTTGGGATAAAACTACTTCCGTGCTATTTAAATCCGCATTTTTTCAAGGTCAAAAAATATTTTTAAAATAATAACTCGAGAATTAGAATATATATTAAAGTGATTAATCATTATTTTTAAATGTGTTATACTCGTATACAAGTTGCCTTTCCCAACCATTATTAAAAAAAATTAAAAGTTTAAAGGATCCTGTAGTAATATTTCATTCATTGTAGTAATACTTTTCCGGGATTAGAAGATTTTGCAATCGACGGATTTGGTTTTTTGTCGGAAATCAAGCAAGTCAGTCTCTAAAATAAACAAATTCTCTTATTTGTGATATGGGGAAAACGAAGAGGGGAAGAGGTATGCCGTTAAATTATACCTTTTTCTCTATTGGAGATTAGTGTCGGTGTTTTTTAATTTAATTTTATAACAAGCTTTAAAAATTGTTAATCCTAAGTTAGGGATTAGTACCATTCTTCACACACGAGGTACACATCACTTTGAATTTGATAGATTATGCTCTTGGTCTGACGACGAAATGGAACTGGCGAAACGAGCGTCTACTTATGATTCCAACCAGTTCGATTTTCCGAGGGACATATGTACATACATATGTATATTCGAGTATAACAATGCAAACTGTCGAGGCTGTTCGCTTTAACCCATTCGCCATGGCTGCAAATCCATTAGCAAACATAAATTTTGATACTTTTTTTTTTTTGAATTTTTGGATGTTGCCATTAAAATCAAAAAGAACTAAAACCTTTTCGGTGCAAACTAACGAACAATGAGCAAGAGAAGTACCTACATAACATATGTTGCTACAGAAAAAGTTTAGTTAGCAACTTTTGCATTGTTGTTGTACCGCAGCAGCCGCAAACTGGGCATACCCACAGCATGTACACACTTTGAGGGCAACAGCTGCCACCATTGTGGCAATTCTAAGCTTTAACATCAACAGAAACAACAGAAGAACTAAAAATAACGATTACAATAACAGCAGGAAGAGAAAGCACCTCCTACTCAATGACCTTATCTACAAATATTTGCCACAACTGTCCACTTGTATTTGTTCATTTGTGGCACGTCACTTGTGCATTCTCCTCCATTCTCATCCACTCTTGACCACTCTCTCTTGCTCCCATCACACACACATCCTTGGCGTGCTGTTATCATTCAGTTTCTGTGTAGAATTGAATTTCGCATAGCGACAACATACCACATGTATGTACGTACATTAAGGTGGAACGTTTTTCAAAATACCGAAAATAAAAAGTACCGGCAGTGCGGATAATCTAAATGCTGAGTAGCTAGTTTATACAATGCGGATTGTCATAAAGGTTATGTATACATATGTATTTCGAGGAAAAATGTATTAGAAAATATGAAGTTTTTGTTATTTATTATACCTCTGCCTAGCTTCATTAAAATTAAACATTATGATGTTAATTCAGGTGTGTTAAAAGTTAAACATTTTGATTGTCTCTTCGTCTTTGTGAAAGATGGTTTATTGAAAGGCATGAAAGTATAATCACATTTTTTGAACTTTTCGAATGCATTGCTATTAGTCTACAAAAAAATCACTGAAAAGGCGTGGTCTATATCACCAACAGCAATGTCGCTTGTGAAAGACTGCTCAGTTTGACTCTTCCCTTGTTGGTGTTACTTCAGGAGAATTCGTTAGATTTTGTCTGTGCTATTACCCGCCTAATAGAAATAATATACTCACTTCAGCAAATTCGAGAAACTGCAGATGACATTGAAAATCGGATGAGTTGGACAAGTTAGCACCATACTTCGAAAATAAGATGTCATAGTCCGCGGTGAAAGCAGAATACAGGCTGTTCAACTGAAGTTTTGAAACTGTTGGAGTATTGTTATGGAACGTATTTTCGCGCTATGAAGCTACTCCTTTCCATTTTGGCCACACCTCCAGTAACAACAGCTAGCGTCGAGAGATCGTTTTCTACTATTAGGAGAATAAAAACTCTACCCCGAAGTGTAATGGGTCATGATAGGCTCAGCGCACTGGCTATGATTTCAATTCATTGGGATATTGCTGTCGATACAGATGAAGTCATCAACATTTTATCGAAAAAAAATCGAATCTCAGTTATTACTTGCAATTTAGATGCAGGCGATTCCAGTAGGAGAAAGAATTCATTTAATTAAAGCAAGTAATAACGTGTCGAAATTCCTTTTTTCCTTATCTGATCAATAATTAGGACGTTTAACTTATACATAGATGAGCAATAATAACCGATATCACTTTAGAATTTGCGGGGCCCTCCCGAAACTAAATCCTGGCTACGGGCCTGATGTGGGCTCCCTTAAGACCAGTATTTGGAGCATAGATATTGATTTCGATTATGAAGCTTTTTCAATCGACGTGACCCACAACATTTTCCAAGTAGCATAACTTTTTCAATATTGCTAATTAATTTTTGAACATATTTCCTCCGCTTATTTAGTGCGAATATTCGGTCAAAACGCGTGGCACACGCTAATGTACATACGCTTTCGTGTCACTAACTTGTACATCCATATCTTCATTTGTACTATACTCGTATCTAGAGGCACTGAGGCGGATGTGTGATTCAACTATTTGTCCCGTCTGCTTGTGAAAAGTATTTGCAAACTTTCTGTTGACAATTCACATATTTTCTAAAACACGATGCTAGCCACTTTTCCCTACCCTTCTCTCAACACAAAGTCTACTACCCAACCAGCTACGAGAAATGCCAGCTGCATTGGGCGTGGAGTATCAGAGAGTTGATGTGCCATAAAACTATTTACGAACACAATTTACTGTATTCGTACATAATGTCGCATAAGCACTTTTCTTTAAAACCCAGCTACCCCCTTCCAGTTTGTGTATGTTGGTGGTCAGCTATGCAGGATTGAATCGTTGACGCCAGCTCACTAGTCAAATTCAAACGAGAATATGCTTTAAAAAGTGTTCATATATCTACATATGTATACGTATACTTAAGCATACATGTGTAGGTATTTATCGACATTAGGTTATGTTTCCAATTTAAGTGGCATTGAATTGTTTATATAAAACTTGCACATCTGAGTCCATACAAACTTTGGTTCGTCTGGACTGCTGGGATTTTTGTCAAAGCGATTTTACGCGAATTAGTCGCTATCCAAACAGTTCCAAAACTAGACGAAGAAGGGACTATAAGCAATCGCTTTGGAACATATTCCTCATTAGATATTGGCGTAGCAGTGTGCGTAACTGAAAGTGTGAGGCAGCTGTGGTTGTTGGTAATGGCAACAGTGATGGCTGTGGTGAAAAAGAAAAAAAGAACGCGGTTTTCGCTTTACCTACCGGGTGTTATTTAGAAATAATAAATTATTTATACCCATTATTCTTGGAATCGATGACTTATATAATCACCAGAAATATTATGATTACCCAAAAAAATGTATTAATCTCGTTAAAAGAGTTTGCTCTGGAATTACTTAAATTTCTTATTACAAGCTGTTAATATGCAGCTAATTCATTTAAAAATTAAAAAGAAATAAATTTTGATAATATTTATATTGGCCTATTAAATGAATAATAATTCACAATTTTATTGAGCTCGAGGCCAATAGCGGAAGATTACCTGCTCTTGTTTGTAGTTGGTTTGTTTAAGGAAGATGGAATAAACACAACAGTTCACTCGGCAAGCGTAGCACAGCATGTAGCGTGTTGGCTCTGCAACGCCGAGGTCCTTGGTTCAAAGCCTACGAAAGTGGTGACGAAGAATAAATATAATTAATTAAATAAAAAAAATTCTTATGAGAAAATGTGGGGATTTCCGAAATAGTACTATAACTTCTACTATTAAAAACTGTTGTTGTTTTTCCAAATAAAATCTTCCTCAAACTGGCCTCGAGCTCAAAAAAATTGTGAATTATTATTAAAAAGAAATGTTTTATTTAAAATATGCCCGGTAAGCATGCTGTGCAAAATTTAAAACAAAACGCTAAATAAAAAACATGTCGTGAGTCATAACACGTTGCGAATTCTTTTCACAGAGCCTCTATTTCAGTCGCGCTAAAAGGATTGAAGAAGAAGCTTAAATATATTTCTTATAATTTTTCTAAACAATGTTTTTCTGCATTCATACGCAACTAATCTGAGTGTTTGTTTTTTTTGCTCGAATGCTGAATCTGAGGAGCGTGTGCGAATGTACTTACATGTTTCTCTTTCTGACGGTTGCCGCAACAGTCTACATTTTCCCAAAATCGTATTTATGGATCTATGGAAATTTATAATAAAAGCTGTTACGGTCAAATCCTTCCTAAAGGGGGTTTTTATGTTCAATAAATAAAGCAAAATCGTTTGCATGAGAGCTGTATATTGTATTACTCCGATTCAAGGTTTATATTTTGCTTAGTTATAACAAATCATTTATTAAAGGGCGGATATCTATCAGACAAGATCTATGGATCTACATATTTGATGGAAATTTATAATAAAAGCTGTTACGGTCAAATTCTTCCTAAAGGGGGTTTTTATGTTCAATAAATAAAGCAAAGTCGTTTGCATGAGAGCTGTATATTGTATTGCTCCGATTCAAGGTTTATATTTTGCTTAGTTATAACAAATGATTTATTAAAGGGCCGATATCTATTAGACAAGATTGCGTTCAAACAGATCGACAAACAGATCTGCCAAATGTACTGCAGATCGCCATTCCGATCATTAAGGTATAGTTTTTGATGGTAACTATTATTCAGGTACTTACAAATGTAAGAAATAATTAAGTAAAGCGTTCATGCCGTAAAAATAAATTGTACATCTGATGTGTTATAAATAAACTTTAGGAAATAATAAAATTGATTACCAAGTCCCTCAGAAATCTTTATTGAATCATTTTCTTTTAGTGCTTTCAACCAAAGTTTCAAAACCACAAAATTCATTTTGTTTGAAATAACACTAATACTTACCTTTGATAAAACTGACAAAACATTTCAACGTGGTATTCTTTTTCCGACGTTTCCTGTAACAAATGAGTTAGAACCGCGCTATTGAGGGATAGTTCAAGTGGGTTTATACATGCATACATATGTAATACAAACAAACCTACACATATGTACATACATACATATGTTTTCAAATATGTTTGTTTCTCAGAGTGGCTACATTTGTGCAGAGCGTGTGAATGTGGACAGTTGTGAGTAGATACTGAATATTAGCATAGTTGCAAACACTTTTATGTATAAAATAATAAAATTTTGAATGTGCTAAAATTACTTACGACAGGGAAAACACACATCTGTTAAAATATGTACACACGAGTCTGTAGGCAGACAATATTCTCATGACAATGAATGCATAATAAGTTTTAAGTACGGTTGTTATTTAAGATACATACATTTTGTATGGGCGTAATGGATGTTTTGTCACGAATTTATCGAGAAATTCGCATCTTAACTGATTCATAAATATTTGCTAAAACAAACAAATAGCTGATCATTATCAGGCACAAAATACTTAAGCATTTTTTTTAATTCTTAAAAATTATACAACTTTTTAATATACATAAGCCTCGCTCAATAATTTCTTAGCTTTTTTTAAGATTTGTCAATTTATTTATTTATTCATTCTTACTGACTGCTGACTAGGACTAAATAATAATAATAATAATTTTTCAATAAATTCTTTAATGTTATAGAGATTAAAAAGATACATTCACCGAAAGAGACAAATTGTTCTTATAAATTGAAAAACCAAACGAAACAGCATTCGAGATCTCATTAAATACGCGAAATGTCTGTTCCATTATAGTATTGGACTCGAAATTGGATTTCAATTTAATTAAACACAAAACTCATCGATTGAATCGCCCTTCTATATATCTTTCCAAGCAAATATCTCAGGAACTAACATACCGATTTTCAATTTGATTCAAATTTTATATTGTGCAAATGTACACGTCAAGACAGTTCATTTGATATATTACATTTCATCTCTCTTCAGAATATATAAATATGTATGTAAGTATATGCTGCAGTACATTTAGTAAATAAAAGATATATATCAAGTAAAAATTAAACACATCGCCCGTTCCACTTTGAACGAGTCTGATTTATTTCAATTTTTGTTGTATACGAGTATATATAAAAAAACCTGCAGAGGAGAAGCAACATTTCTTAGTTGGGTTGTCAACAAAAAGTTAAATTTCTTCTGTAGGTAACAGCCTTTATCGCCCCCAATCCAAAAAATATCAATTTCTTTTACCAAACCTTCTGATAAATACCTTTCTATTATTGGACACTTGCGAGGTGCTCGTTAAAATTTGATCCAATTTATCTCTTAGACCCATTTGCACCACCTGCGGTTAAGCGCTTAATCGGAACTAAAAGCGCCGTTTAAGTCCATCCGTCAGATAAATAAGCGATAATTGGAGTTTGCTGAATTGTACCTTACCCGCGGTAATCTTAACCAGAGATTGTGCAAACGGTCGTTAGACTTACTGCCTTATCTGCCTTAACCACTTCTTCGTTAGAGTTATTAACATCGCTTTTAATGTAAGGCTCATTTTCCACATCAAGGAGGATAATCTCCATCTCCTTTCTATTCGCAGTAAAATTAAAAGCTACAGAAAAGTCATATATATGATATTATTTAGATTAAATTAAAAGTGTTAACATCTGACAGAATTGTTCTTCGTTGATTGATTCTTGCAACAGGCTTATTAAAAAACGTAATAAATCAAAGTAGATTTCTTCCTTTTTATTATATATTTTTCTGTAGCTTTTAAAAAGTTTTAAAATTTAATTGGCTATTAAATAAATTGTTTTTAGAAAAAATTTACTTTCATCTTTAGGCAGATCAAAACTCATTTTTGGGATATACCTAGTTTATCAGCATTTGAGCTTTGGATTTGAATGCAATTTCTTCGAATATATCTGACTCCACTCATGGGCGTATAAAAGGAAGGGGAAGTGAGGCTAAAAATTACCGTAAATTCTTCGTTTGGCATGTTGCGCATAACCTTCTATACAAAAATAATTAAGTTTATGTCGGCAAAAGTAGTTTACAAAATCAACTATAGTGTTAAACACTGACAACATATTTCATACATTCTTTAACCGAGGTGTTATAGCTGTATTAATGTCATTTAAAAGTATATTCTTATTAATTTCACTTCTAAATTGAACATAGTACTTATAGTATGTACTTGATTTTTAAATTGGCGTTATTTTTCAAGTTCAATGTAAGTGCTTTTAAGAATTCTAATATTTTCCTAACACTGAGGGATTTCGACAGAGTTATTTTAACAAAGCTTGCGATGGTTTTAAGTCACTAGAAATAGTAGTAAATCGTACGTTACAATTTAATTGCTTGTGACGCCAAACAAAATGCCAAAAATCAGCAGTATTTAGTAGACAATTGGAAAAGCAATTTTGTATGCAAAAACAAAATTGGCTAAAAAACTGCATATTCCAAAATTGTCTACGTAGTCATTTAAAAATAAAGAAAAAAATTGTGCTAAAACTAGATTGATTTTTTCTTAATTTTGGAATAGAGTTTGAAGTTTGGCTTTATAGGGTTTTTGTTAGACATAATTAGAATTTATTTGAAAGGAAAGGATTAACCTATTCGACATGCATATATAAGTATGTATATCTTAAACCGAGTGACCGTATCAATTTGTTGTTTAATGCTAATTTTAAAATCTTTAACATATGTGCGTACATACATGTAAGTAACTTGCTTGGCTACTCAACCTAAAAAAATGGTTTTGTATAATCTCAAAGAGTGCTTAATTAATTAAAATTCTATTGTATGTTATCTATTTTACATCTCTTAAGCGCTGATTATGCATACTTCGCACAACTTTCGCATAACTTTTGAAGTGTCAAATAAAATCTGTTCAATGCATTTTACCTGTATCCGATTACCCAGAAATTAACACAACTTAATAAAAATTTGAAGCCTGTTGAATTTTGATTTGCTAGCGTTTTCCTTAAGTGACATTTCAATTGCAGTGATACCAATACTAATGCTTTAACAGAGTTGTATGTAAAGGTTTTTAGGGATATTCACAACTTTCTTATTGTTAACATGTGAATTCTTATATTATTTATTTTTTTTTCTTCAAAAAACCAAATAAATATAGCTGAAATACAAATACTAAAAATATAAGGTTGACCATTTGTATTTTCGTCGAAAGTACGAAATATTTTGAAAATGGAAAGGAGTGTAGAGAAAGAGTTCACCAAATGAGTATAAAATATTGTTTTAAGTTATTGTAAGAAGTTTTTGCTGGAGTTGAAATGCAGTTTTATTTATTAAGTTTTTTTTTTCTATGCCGCCG
Organism: Philophylla caesio; assembly: GCA_963971545.1. NCBI lineage: Eukaryota > Metazoa > Arthropoda > Insecta > Diptera > Tephritidae > Philophylla > Philophylla caesio. Next base: position 32,843,174 of record OZ020606.1, on the reverse strand, counting down.
GTTGTCGTTGGTTTTTAATTTAATGTACAATCACACAATTTTCTTTTATGTCCGATAACGTTAACGAATTCTAAATTCGGATTTGAAAATACATGTATATTTGGGTTTGAGCAAGGCAGATTTAACAGGTAACCTCGGTAAAGTTTATAATTTGATTTTATTATTTATCTTAATTGTTATACTTTATTTTCATTTGATAAAAACAAAAATATTTGTTGATTTGTGATTTTTAGTGAAAAAGCCACACCGAAGGATTGCTAACAAGAGAGCTTGTGGCATCACGTTTACGATAACAATGTGGTGTTCATGGACTATTTCGCCTTGGATTTGAGGGAATTTTTTATTTGCTAATTCCTTGTAAAAAATAATCAAGCCTGCTTTAAAATTTTATATCAAAATGCGTTAACATATTCTTCACAAAGATCAGCTGTTTTTGTGCGCATAACGTGAATGACCCTACTACGTTAATAGCCATTTATTATTGTTTGACGGTTGGCAGGGCTGATAAGTTTGGTTGTGCGAAGCATAATCAACATTAAATACGTAAGGTTGTATGAAACTCTTAAACGTTATGCGAAAGTTGTGCGAAGTATGCATAATCAGCGCTTTACAAATAAAACTTTATGATAAATGATATTTTGAATGAACTCATTTATTGTTAGAAATGGACAGTACATACATTCGACAGTTTATTTTAAACATAAAAAGCCATTCATGCACGACTATCGATAGTTTTCCAATTATTGCTTCGGTGTCCGCTTAGGAAGTATTATTATTTTATTTAATAAATAGAGTTAATTTTATTTGATTATCAATTTCCGGCAACGTGTTAGGCTTTCCATTTTAGCACATGGATGGTGCATGCAAAACACTACGCCATGTACTGATGCGTTTATGGTTTCAAAAAGGTTAACTTTTTGTGATTTTGGTTGTAATTTTGTTGAGTGGAAGATGTGTTATGCTCCTGTTTTAATTCGTCGATATGAGTTAAAACTTTACAAAGAATTACAAATTCTACCTACTTAAAGCGTACCCCAAGGCAACTGAAGACTGCCGAAAACTTGCACGGACGAAATTTCATTTATCTAAGCCTAAAACATAACTCGTGAAAACATTTCGCGATAACAAATCAGATACCTGAAAAGCAGAGAATGCAACAAATACAGCACAACCAACCTGAACTACTCAGAACGAAGACGACGAACGAAGATGTCACAACGCCGTGACCAGTATGTCACAAAACAAATTTGACAAGCGATAACGCAAAATCGTTCCAATATACATCAAACTGCCACCCTGTCGGAAAATCAGAAGAAAATTAAGACATTGAGTAAAAAGATGGCACAACAGGGCAAACGCTAGACACCATATTCACTTTGTATACCCCCAGAGACTTCTTTCCAGAGAACCTATCAGAATATTTATTACATGTACAAAGGATTCCAGGGCAAATGGAATCCTTGTATGTGAGAATAGTTTGGTTTTATGTTTGCAAGCCTCCAATCAAATACTCCACAAAATCAAAATGTTTAGTTTTAAAATACATACATCCCACCCACCAATCAAAAGATAATTGGAATATACATATATTCCAAAAACGATAAATTCATGACCCTTCCAATAGATTGTTTGGCGGTAGTTTTCTTAAATTTACCGACTAATTAATTAAACAAATACTTTGTCTCTGTTTAGACGTCGATGCGGGAAATTCATTATTCTTCTGTAAGAGATTTAGAGTAATTTTACTATTTTCTTTCGTTTATCAATTGACAGATGGTCACATTTATATTAACACACAAAAGACACTGTCACGCAATATTAAAGAAAAATGCCCAAATGATCGCGATGAAGAGCTGAGTCGATCTATCCATGTCCGGCTGTCCGTCTGTTTGAACGCAAACTAATACGTAAATTTTAGAGTTGCCTATTTAAAATTCGGTATACAGATGTTTTTTTATAAGCAGATCGGGTGACTTTGTATAACTCATACCTCCCATATTTGTATCTGATTGTTCAGATATATCAAATGTGTCTTATCCACTTCGGTGTAACACAAAATTTAGTTCCCATATGACCGTTTGATATGATTAAATATAGTATTTTTCGTCATAATTCTTCTGATTAAGCCGCTTATTTGCGCTTACCATTCACAAGAAAGGTATAAAGTCTTCTGCATAGCGCTGTTCTTGTTTTATTTTGCATAATTATTTTACAATTAAAAGCCCGTTACATGTTAGGTTTTTAAAAAATAAAATTCGATAAACTAAAAACGGCATTTACAACTGTGCGTTCAAGTTTTTAAGCTAATTGTGCCTTTCATAATATCACATAAGTATCCACGTTTAAGTTTAGCGAATGGTGCTCAAACACTGCCCGCCGAATTGAAGAAGACGCTGGATTGATTTTTTTATTCCAATATATTATGTATTTGGTAAATATGACGAATGAAAATGTGTTAAATTAACAACGAAGAGTGTAGAGCGTAATAGAACAGAGAAAAAAAACATCAAGGGAAAACTGTTTGAAGGTGCAACCAGCATCTCTTATGTTGACTGTTGAAATCGATATCCCAGAAACTGATGTAAATTTTAAGCATTGTTGTAAAGCAATTTCGAATTAAACTACAAACAGCTGAGGCTTCTTCAAATGGGCAAACATAACGAATGGGGGTGCGAGTGGGTAAACAAGACAATACTGACAACAGTGTATCTTTCGCAAACTCCACATAATAGACTTGGGCTGGTACGTACTCGTACATGCGTATTCACACGCATGGTTGGATATAAACAAGTGATGGCAACAATAATGGCATTTTAGAAACCAGCCAACAAGAGTACATGATCCATCATATTCGTTGACATTCGCCCACTTCAGCATCCTGCAGCAACCTTGTCGATCGCACATCCAAGTCCACCTGCTGTTTATGCATTGAAGCCATACAAACCGCACCTCAGCAATACCCCCACTAATAGATGAGTAGCACTCAAATTGGGTTACATATATGTATATATTTATAAAACTAGTTTGTATGTGGGTGTAGTGTAAATGGATCGGTGTTTGGGTGTAATTTTGTCTTGAAGCTACATATTATGTGGGTTTGGGGGTTGTCAGCTTGGTTTGTTGGTTAGTCGCTCAGTTGGCCGTCAGAAGACAATTTGCTGTGCAAACAAAGCAAATCGAGATAAACGAACCGCGCTGTAACAACAACAGCTGCAACAAGAGCGGTGCAAACATAACAAGAGTGGAGCAGAGTGCAAACAAAAAGAGATGAAGAAAAGCAACAAGAACAACAGCAAGTGCCAGCAGCGGCAGGGAGATGATAGTCCATAAACGGGTAGCACTGCTGCCACCTGCCACATAACAGAAGTTTGAAAATTTTCAGAAAATACGAGTGTTGGGTAATTATGGTTGTTTGCTGTTCTCTATCTTCGTTTTTCAGTAAGCGCTCGAAAAAAAAACCATTATAAAAATTACTGTTGAATTTAAATAAAAAAATTAAATAGCAAAATAAGTGTACAAACTACCGTTGATTGTTGAAAATTTACTTACTGAAGCATTTTTGCGAAAAAAAGCGGAAAAACTTGATAAATTATAGCAAAAATGTATGAAATAGTAGTAATATTAATGATGTTTTAAGAAAATTATTGGTAGTTTTTTAAATTTTACAAAACTAAAGTAAATTAAGGGGTCGGATTTTCTTTTTGCTTAATCTCTTCCAAAACTATCTAGAAACATATTAGCTTTGACAAGTGCGTCGACGAAAATTCTTCTTTCGTTGCACTTTTTCAAAACTTTGAAGCGCGTTTTCTGAAAACCATGTTTTTGCAATTGGCGTGCATGATTGCGCGAAAACTATATCACATATCAATCTGATTCAACTTATATTTTGTAAAGTATGTGAGCCAATGATATGACTTTTTTAATTTTCATAAGTGAAAACATGCACATATTTAACGTTGAAAATCGATGTCAAAGTTCAAACATAGGAAAAAATTATTAATTTTGAGTTTTATGTGGCTTTCTGAGGTTCATATATAGTAAAATAGTATACGAATTAACACGTTATTTATATTTACTGTTACAGTTAATAATTACGGACGCTACTTTGAACGTCAATGGACGGTATCAGCTGCGTCACGTTCCACGGCCACATGGATTCGTCTGCCATTTTTCAACAATTTTGAGTGGTTCAATTGTTTAACAAAACTGTCTGATATGCTTTAAAATATACTTTTTAAACGAATTGTCTACAATGTTTCTTATTCTAAAAATAAAAATTAAAAAAGCGACTTTTTTCTGGCCTCTAAATGATCCAACCCCCTTAAGCAATTTTTAAACGAAACAAATAAACACTATAAAAAAGTGTAAACACATTAAAGAATCAAATTACTACCCAAAATGCAATGTTCATACATATATTTCAACGAAGCTTATTTTTCCGTGAAATACTAATTTTAGAGCCTGAACTTTGCGTTGAGTTTTTTCTGTTGGAGATTTTTTTTTTCGAAGTAACCCTTCTTGTAAGCTCATTAGAAAAAATGTTTGCTTATTCGTAATGGCTTGCAACGAAATATCTTAACATTACAACCAATCTTTCCCCAATAATAATAATAATAGGCTTCTTGAGTTACTTGAGGTAGTTAAACGGAAAGAGATGTCGCGAGAAAATCTATAATAACCACAAATATGTGGCAACAAGTAATAACAGCCACTTAAGCTTAAAGAAATATGAAAGATAAAATTATATGAAGACAATCTGCTTCTAGCTTCTATATATGTACATTCTGAAAATCGGCACATTGCTAGATTAAACCACAATATATGTATGTATACAGAACTTAAATATTCAAATTCAAATTGAAAATCGGTTTGTCAGTTTCTGAGATATTTGTAGGGAAAGATACTAAAATATATGATTATAATCGTTCTTAAGAAAAAATCGTAAAATCGTTGAGTCAAGCACACCCGACTAACGGGGCTTACATAGCAGTGTAATTTAAATTCAAGATATTATTTTCGGTACGACTACTTTAAAATTGTAAAAATAAGTATAATACTATGGACAAAAAAAATGTTTCCTGAATTCTTTGAATTTATGTCAAATAATTTAAAAATTAAATAGTATGTATTTCTATCAAATTGTAAACTTTGATACAAACTTTTTATTTTGGCCCAAACTAATTTACATAAATACATACATATGTACATACTTACATATGCATAAGCACGGATGAGCAAACAGTTTTAGCTGCTGCAATTGCCATTATCACTGTACAGTGTACACACATATGTACATATGTATGTATGTATGTACATACATATGTACATGCTTGTAGGTACATACATACATACTTATGTACTTATGTAGATACATACATATGTATGTATGCTGCTGATAAAGCTGTGACTATGCTGGAGTGAGTGCTGTTGCAGCTGAATCCACAAATTATTATCGCAAATGCAAACTCCCGCACACGGCAGATACGAGAAAAAAGCTGATTGAAGAGGTCGAAGAAAGAAACTGCCATCAGTAGCGACAAATCCCGGTCGCTTTTGCGATGTCTGAAGGTTCATGATGGTGGGGTGCATTTCAACACGTACAAACAAACGCACACAAACACACATTTGCCGTTGGCTGGCATCATTGACAGCATCGTTATCGCACCCGCACAAATATGCAAACAATACTGAGCACAGATCCATAAACGTGGGTAATCACCTGTGTCAAGTATGTACGCAAGTGGATGGGGAAAACGTGTGCATGTATGGGAATGAGAATTTCCATTAGACTGTCTAAACAACATTGAACGTAGAATGAATAGTTGGACTACGGCCGATGGGTATTGAATATACATATGCACTTAATTACTGTTTTTTTAAATCGTAAAAATGAAATAACGATAACTTTACGTACTTGCATTAAAGACAGTTTGTTAATTAAGTAAGTGTTTATAAATAAAAATTGTTTTTTTTACATATCATATATTTATTAAACAAGTATTTATAAAACACGAAAACTGTCAAAAATTTCCGAAAAACAACTTCAAGTTGTAAATAAAAAAAAAAAATCCATTAAGTTCAGTGTCAAGAAAATGTTTCTACATAGGAAATTTTAATTAAAACAAAAATCAGTATTGTATTAATATAATTCATTTTAATACTTTCTGTGTTGACTTCCAGCCGCAAAATATTTAGATATTACGTACAATCCATACGACCCTCAATCTAAACGAGATCTCCAACTCTTTTTCTGTAAAATGCAGGCCTATACCATCCCGGAAAGCTTACGTTATAATACTTTTTTGGTTTAAGGCTGTTAAGGGTTGACTCCACATTCTATTAGGTCATTCATAATTTTCGTTTCGTCACAAAAAATAACTTATTCCCAAAACGCATTGCTATGTGAAATATGACTTGTGGCGAACGACAGGCGCTTTTCTATATTTACTTGTGACAATAGCGGTTTTTTTGCCCAACTCTTGAGTAATACTTGTTTTTTAGAAGTACTTAGCGAACCGTTTCCTGTGATTTATTAAAACCAGACTCCAATTTGATCTCGTTTGCAATAGCTCTTGTTGATATTTGGGGATTACTTTAAAAATTTTTGATGATTACGGGCAGATAGTTTTTAGGCCTCCCTGGTGAATTGTGCAAATCCAACCTTCCGTCCTTCTCCGCACCATAAATTATGTAATAAACAGTTTTTCTGCTCAGGGAAAATGTTTTTGATATAGCTGCAACACTTTTCCCTTCATAATAACTGTAATAAACTAGCTGAATTATGTCACTGGTCACTCTTTACCCGGCATTTCAAAATAAAAAAGTATTTTCTAAATTTACAACGTAATACTTTGATGCTCACTTCAATACTAACTTTTGGCTTTATCGTGATGAAGTGGCGCTGTGAACGGTACTTTTTGTATCAATTGAAATTCCTTGGAATCGACACTGTGGTTAAGTTATATGACTGCTTAGGCATTACATATATGATGAGTAAAAAATTAAAATGTTTTTAACTACTTAACTTCATTTTTTTACAATGGAAGATTCAAAACGAACATTTTTGGGATTGTAAAAACATTTTCTTGACAAACTGTAACTCAGTTTTTTGTCCACAAAAGGAAGAACACGGAATTGTATGTCGCCTCCGAACGGCAAATGTATTTTTATCAGAAGTTTTTTCGTGGAAGAAATATCCTCTGAGGTTTGCCATTGTCTGTCGAGCAGCGACCGCTATTAGAAGAAAACATTTACTTTGCTTTAAATTTGACATGCGCCTTTTTATAGCATTTTATTTTCTCAAAAAAATGATGCACTTATTCTGCACTGCGAAAGAGCTGTCAAGATTTTTTGTTCTTTTCTTAAAAGTAGGTAACATATTAAAGTGGCATTGCATTCTTTTGTAAACATTGTTACATTCTGGCAGCGCAGAAATGCTCCACTTTCTACCCTCTATAAAATGATGATGTGGCAATATCACCCCGAAAAACAACTGATTTTAAGATTTAATTATTTTTCACAAATACGTTTTAAAATTTGGAGCAGAAAGAAAAATTAAATGGAAGCAGTAATTGTAATAAGTGGATTTTTAGACGAATTGCAGATTTTCATCATCAGAAGAAGAAATTGAAGTAGTTCTATTAAAAAGAAATCCTTATCCACGCGTGCAAGACTTCATATTAAATGTGTTCACTCCTACACTGAGTTGGAGGTAAGTGTTTCAATTTGGCTAAGGCCAATTTGTTCATCAATTATATTTACACTGCAGTTCAAAACAAACTTCCGCATAACCCGCGGCAGTGCCGAATATCTCGTGGCCAGGTATTCTTCTAGCAGGTGGTATGGAAAACGGAGCTACAAGGGAGGCAGACTGCAATCTACAGCGGAATCTAATATGTTTTTATTTTTATGGTAGGGTGCAAGAAATTTGTAAGAGTGTTTTACAAAGTTTTCGTTGATTAAGTTTAGCGCTAACAAAACCACGTTCAAGCATTCATTTAACCTTTAACAAAGTGTTGAGTTTCTTTGTGGAATATGTGGCGCCGGAAACAATACAATTTCTAAAAGAAGATGTTGAGAAAGAAGCTTTAGCGAGGGAATTTCAATATGTTTATATTAATACTTAACAGTTGATAAGCATTCTTGTTTATGACCTTAACATATTCCCAAATGTTTTGGGCTGCATTTCCTTACATTTTCATTCGAAAGCCCAAAAGCGCAGTTACCCACCCACGTAGAACGGCCGTACGTAGCAGATGACACGACCTATCTTATGAGAGCGCCATGTAAATAAAAACTCACCACCGCAGAATTTCCGTGCTGACGTAAAATTTACGTAGGAAATCCGAGTGGTTAAGTTTCCTTAGTAGAATGTTTTAAGAAACCACTAATACAATGTTTTCCATTTTGCATATTTGGATGCGAACAAGAATTCAATCAGCTGTTCGTTGAATTTGCAAGATTCTGCAAATTTTGCGTTGGCGTACTGTTTTGGATATTTTTCTTTTATGATAGAAGAGAAGACAATTCCACTGAATTACAAAGATATATATGTATGTGTACGTTAGCCTTCAGTTATAGCAACTTTTTTGTTTGAGAACCAAGCAGCAACAATTTTTATGTTTGAATGAAAACGTTTTAGTATTTTTGCTGACCGAAAGCATTACCAGGCAAAACATTGTGCGAGTAATCTTTAAAGAGAGTATGCAACGATTAGTCACAATGAGGTACAATTGGGTATGAATTAGTCGCAACTATGTAGTCTTAAACGGGTATAATGTATGCTATAGTATGCAAGCACTAAGGCAACGCATTTTCATGCGCGTCGTCCTAATCTAGGCAGAACACTCGCTTAGGAAACCTCATGCAACCGGTTCTAGTCTCACTCGAAGTTGTGATTTTAATTTTGGTTTCATAAAAAAAGACGTGTCATTTGTACACATTCGAGTATAAAAGGGTATAATAAGTCTCTTCATAGAACATGCTCGAACAAAAGGGAAGAGTTCACTCCATGTAAAGAGATGAGAAGTTGTATTAGTCGCATGTTCCTTTGCGCCTACTCTCCGACTCATCCTAGACTGAACGCGTTTTTTGCAGGGTAGTTGCAAGCGCATTTTCATAATGTAATATATAATACATACATACATCCATATTTTATTCATGCGTTAGTCTAGATGATGTAAAAGTAGATATGACTTATCATTACAGTAGAGAGTTAAAAGTGTCATGTTACTCAAAAATAATAACACAAGTCTGCAAAAAAGAAATAAGTGAAAGCTGTTTTGGTTTTTTTTTTGTGTAATTCTTATGTTTTTCGGTGTGCTGTATCTGAAAACAACTTTAATTTTGTCATAGAACATCACGTTTTCTTACAATTGTAGGTGTTTATGTTAAACAAGTTAGCATCTTAAAATAAAATATAAAAGATTTAAAAAAATTTTTAAATTTATAATTGCGTAACAAAACTAATTTATTTATGTAAAATACATTAATTAGTAAGCACTTAACACATTTCTTTTTCTCAGTGAGACTCCTTTTGATACATTTTCGCTTGTGGGAAGCATCGGAAAGTTCTCTTTGAAGCGTCCAACAGTAGCCTGCCATCATTGAAAAGTTCCATCTTCCCTGGTATCTTTTTTCCATCTCCTTAATATCTTGGTGAAATCGTAAACCCTGCTCTTCACTCACGTCTCCTAAATTTTCTTAAAAATAGTCGTGGGAATGAAGAAAATTTTAAGTATTTGAAGCAATTTCCATCTCTCGGAAGTGACTTTACGAATTGCTTCATCAAGCTTCATCCCAGCTTTATGTGAAGCGGTGGTAGAAGAACTTTATAAGGAGGCACCAAAGTTTCATTCAGGACCTTATTTTCGCCAAATTTAAGCTCCCTCAGACGCCACACTTTTTGGTCCAGTGATTTGTTCCGTCTCTACTTTCCCATAGACACAAAAACCAAGGGAATTTGGTAAACAACCCGCACACTTGCCAACCGTGGTCTTTATATTTTAATTTGCAAAGAATCAATTCCAAGTTCTTGCACGTTTCCTTGAGGTGTACGGAATGACCGACAGAAATGGAAGTATAGAAACCGCCGTTATGAAGCAGAACTGCTTTAAGGCTTCTTTTTGAAGAATCTATGAAAATACGCCACTCTGCTGGGTCGTATGACATCTTAAATGTATCCATCAAACCTTCAATATTGGTACAATAAACCAACTCGCCCTCTTGGGCAAAGTAGGAAGTAAACTGCTTCTCACGATATCTAAACCAGAAGGAAGACACTCCCGGCAAAAGTAAGTTCCTGCTTTTGAGCCTTGATCCAAGCAACTCAGCAGCGTTTTTGGGAAGATTCAAATGCCTTGCCAAATCATTTAGCTCGCCCTGGGAAAACAATTTCGGACTGCTGTCATCTTCAAATTCAAAACTTGACATGTCATCGGGTTCAGGTACAGCACCATCTTCTTCAGAACTTGGAATCTCTTCCAAGGTAGCAGGGACCTTGGGCACTGGTATTTCGGTCCCATGAGGGATGGGACGAGTAGCTGATTGCAGATTGGGGTATGAAATTGACTGCTTCCGTTTTGAATTATACCCTTTCACATTACACGAACAAAAGTAACAATCATCACTATGGTTCTTTTGCTCGCGCCATACCATAGGAATCGCATATCGGAAAGCTTTTTTCTTGCCCTTAAACCAATTTCGAAGATCTTCAACACATCGTTTGCAGACTTTATGAGGTGCCCAAACTTTATCCAAATTACGCGAAGTATACTTTTTTTACAAAGTCCGTAATATTAATTTGCAACTTTAATATCATACATACATATGTATGTATATTTGACACAAATATAACAGAAACTGTCAGACGAGTTCACACACTTCCGCACAGACGACATTGCACTATACTGAACCAAGATCTACTAAACAATGACGAGTTAACACTTGATTGTACCGCGCCACTTTCTACACTATCGGAGCGCGCACGTTCAGGTTACAACATGTTTATGTTTGTTAATGCAGCTCACACAGGGTGTTCCTTATTTAGAAATTAATGGTAGTTATCTATATATCAAACATTTAAAAACAGTAATCAAAATAAAATTATACCTATTATTAATGCCCGCAAGTTAGCCCAAAAAACCTTTTTTTATAATAAATTCTCGAATTTTTTGAGTATTTTTTTTAGTTTTCAGAACACCTACATAAATACATAGAAATCAGTTGGAAATATTATTATAACCCAACGGAAACCCACTTTCCTGCCCAACCGGCACGAGGGGCTCAATCCGCATAACGTACGGATGTTTTTTAAATATACAAATCTTAGGTGCCGAGTCGTGACAGAAGAAAGTTTGTTAAGCGTCGAGATCCCAAGCTGCTCAGCTACAGAATAAGAATTAATCAGCCGACTACAAAGTTAGAGAAATGCAAAGTAAGAAAATTGGAGCGTTAGCTGTTATTAAGAGAGGATAGAATAGTTCTCTTAATTATAAAAAGTGAGTCCGATACATCAAAGGTGCTGGAATGATTGTTAAAGTCTTGGCATAAACCCCGAAACGGTTCATTCAACTCAAAGTTAGTTCTGCATAGTTTCAAGAAAAGTGGTTTTAAGTTTCTCGTTGCACGGGAGGGTACATTAAAATTAATTTGCTCTAGAAGAAATGGACTTGAGATCCATCCATTGACTAATTTTACCAGTATCCAGACAGCATTTTTGTTGAAGACCTGTGTAATTTTTAATATACTTTGTTTATTTCCAGGTTCTCAAGACTTTAGGAAGCAGTATTTATTATAACTGTAACATAAAATAATTTATATATAAACTATATGAAAACTCAAACAAAAAATCATATGTACATAAGTATATGTATATAATTTTCTTTTAATTCGGTTTGCTTCATTTACTTTTTGCTTATACATAAAATAATGTGTACTGAAGAAATAAAAGCGAAACTACCGAAAATTTTTTTTTGTTATCGAAGAATATGCTTCCGTATACACATAACGAACATATTCATAAACTCGTGCATGTATCACCAAAAATATACATGCAGTATATAAATTTCTTGAAGGAAAAATGGTCGGGACTATTTGAAAACTCTTTCTGGACGAGATCAGGACAAATTGGTGACTTTTCAGAGCCAATCGGAGACCAATTACTTTGTGCAGTACTAGAATGCAATAGAACTATTCCCTCGTGTTATTAGGGTTAAAAGACTTTTGTTAAAAAATTCAAATTTGTTTTGCTTTGTTCCAGTAAAATTGAAAATGATAATGCAGTGAAACACATTTCTGAGCGCTTAATAGGGTATGCACTATCGACTAGAATGCACTACACAAAGTCTTTGTACCCAGAAGGATATCGGTTGTTTTACATAATCGCAAGAAGTGTTTCATGAAGAAACATTTTTAATTCTACTGAAAATGCAATTCTGATACAAAGTCCATGTACCCAGTAGAAGGCAACGATTGTTTTACATAATCGCAAGAAGTGTTTCATGAATAAACATTTTTAATTGTACTAAAAATGCAGTTTTTAAAGCAATGCTGGCTGATACATATTTTTTTGTTCTAATTCAATATTTACTTTTCTGATATTTTAAAATCGATAATATTGTTCAAAAAATAACTACCTACTCAAAAATAAACTAAATTGCACCTATCAAGACTGCTTTAAGGGACATGTAGCCGTTTGGTTCCTCCTCATTCATTCATTGCAATAATATCGATTATGTCTCCGTCCCAGAAGAAGAGTGGCAAACGCCCCAATTTCCGACATAATGTGAGATATATTTCGAAAATGTCTACAAATTTCTATCGCATGAATTTTCGCTTTACATATGGTAGTTTTCTATTAGTAATGATTTTTTTGAGGCCGCTGTGGTCGAGTTGATAGCGGTGCGTGCTATAACTCGATACGCCGGTGAGTTCGATGTTCGAATCTCAGTCAGGGCAATAAAATCTTAATCATAGAAAAAGTATTTTCCTATAGCGGTCACCGATCGGCAGGCAATGGCAAACCTCCGAGGGTACTTCTGCCATGAAAAAGCTTCTCATTAAATAAATCTGCCGTTCGGAGTCGGCAAAAAACTGTAGGTCCCTCCATTTTGTTATATAATATAAAGACGCACACCACAAATGGTAGGAGAAGCTCGGCCAAACACTGAGCTATATAGTGTAAGCGCCAAATATATAATTTTGATTTTTTTGAGTAGTTCGTAGCTTAAAAATGGTGATTACATTCTTCCTCCAATTTTCATCCTTCTTAAAGAAAGTGAAAAACCTGTTTTCGTAAATAAATGTGGCGTATGTGCACATCCGTCAAATAAATTTTAGTCATATGTCTTTTTTCTTACTTTGAAAAAACGGCTGTCGTTTTACAATTTTGCAACTAACGTTTTTATTTTACGGTATAGAATAGAAATGTCAATTGGCAACCTTAAAGTCGGTCCGAACAAGTTACTTACTTACTTAATTGGCGCATTAACCGCCTAAGCGATTTTGGCCGAGGTCAACAAAGCACGCCAGCTGTCCCTATCTCGTGCTAACTGGCGCTAATTGGAAATCCCAAGTATAGCCAAGTCTTTTTCCACTTGGTCTTTCCAACGCAGAGGAGGTCTTCCTTTTCCTCTGCTACCACCCGCGGGTACCGCGTCAAAAACCTTCAGGGCTGGAGCTATTTCATCCATTCGAACGACGTGACCTAGCCAGCGGAGCCGCTGATTCTTAATCCGCTGCACTATATCTACGTCATTGTACAGCTCGAACAGCTCATCGTTCCATCGAACGCGGTATTCGCCGTCGCAAAGACGCAAAGGTCCATAAATCTTTCGAAGAATCTTTCTCTCGAACACTCCAAGAGCCCTCTCATCTGATGTTGTCATCGTCCATGCTTCGGCACCATACAATAGGACGGGCATGATAAGAGACTTATAGAGTATGGTTTTTGTCCGTCGAGAGAGGACTTAACTGTGCAATTGCCTACTCAGTCCGAAGTAGCACTTGTTGGCAAGAGAGATTCTCCGTTGGATTTCAAGGCTGACGCTGTTATTGGTGTTAATGCTGGTTCCTAAGTAAACGAAGTTCTCAACTTTTTCAAAGTTATAACTGTCAACAGTGATTTGTGATCCCAGTCGTGAATGTGCCGACTGTCTATTTGATGACAGGAGATACTTCGTCTTGCCCTCGTTCACCTCCAGACCCATTCGCTTCGCTTCTCTATCCAGTTTGGAGAAGGCAGAACTAACTGCGCGGTTGTTAAGGCCGATGATGTCAATGTCATCGGCGTACGCCAGCAGTTGCACACTCTTATAAAAGATGGTACGTGACCGATTTAGTTCTGCGGCTCGAATTATTTTCTCCAGCATCAGGTTAAAGAAATCGCACGACAGAGAGTCACCTTGTATGAAACCTCGTTTGGTATCAAACGGCTCGGAGAGGTCCTTCCCAATCCTGACGGAGCTGGTGCTGTTGCTCAACGTCATTTTACATAGCCGTATAAATTTTGCGGGGATACCAAATTCAGACATTGCGGCATAAAGGCAACTTCTTTTCGTGCTGTCGAAGGCGGCTTTGAAGTCGACAATAAGATGGTGTGTGTCGATTCTTCTTTCTCGGGTCTTTTCCAAGATCTGGCGTATTGTGAATATCTGGTCGGTGGTGGATTTACCAGGTCTAAAGCCACACTGATAAGGTCCAATCAGTTCGTGGACGGTGGGCTTAAGTCTTTCGCACAATACACTTGACAGAACCTTATACGCGGTGTTAAGAAGGCTAATCCCGCGATAATTGGCACAGACTGCAGGATCACCCTTTTTGTGGATTGGGCAGAGCACACTTAAGTTCCAATCAGTAGGCATGCGTTCTTCCGACCATATTCTAGAGATGAGCTCGTGCATGCACTTAACCAGCTCCTCTCCGCCGTACTTAAATAACTCAGCTGGTAACCCGTCAGCCCCGGGGGCTTTGTTGTTCTTCAGCCGTGCTATCGCTTTCCGAATTTCGTCATGGTCGGGTGATGGTACATCACGTCCATCATCATTGATTGGGGATTCGGGTTCAACATCTTCTCCATCGTTGTTGCAGCTGCTTCCATTAAGCAGTGTGAAGAAGTGCTCCCTCCATAATTTAAGTATGCTGTGGACATCAGTCACCAGGTCGCCGTTTTCATTCTTACAGGAATTCGCCCCGGTCTTAAAACCTTCTGTAAGCCGTCGAACTTTTTGAAAAAATTTTCGGGCGCTTTTCCTGTCGGCCAGCATCTCAAGCTCTTCGCACTCACGCATTTCGGCCTCTCTCTTTTTCTCACGAAAAATGCGTCTTGCTTTCTTCTTCAACTCACGATAACGCTCCCGCACAGCTCCGGTTGCGCCCGATCGCAGTGTGGCCCTGTAGGCAGCGTCTTTACGTTCCGTAGCGGCGCGGCATTCCTCGTCATACCAGTTGTTCTTTCGGGCTCGCTGAAATCCGGATTCTTCAGCGGCGGTATGTAGACATCGAGAAATATGGTTCCACTGCTCGGAAATATCGTGCTGTTGATTATTGCTCTCAGAGAGCAGGAGTGCAAGTCGAGTGGCGAAGTGGGTGGCTGTCTGTTGCGATTGCCGCTTTCCGACGTCGAGCTTTCCTTGTGTCCGTTTGCGTGCGCTTTTTGCTGCACAGAGGCACGTGCGGATCTTAGCTGCCACAAGAAAATGATCCGAGTCGATGTTGGCTCCTCGGATCGTGCGCACATTTAGGACACTGGAAGCATGCCTTCCGTCTATCACAACGTGGTCGATTTGGTTTCGTGTCTTACCATCTGGAGACAGCCACGTAGCTTGGTGAATCTTTTTATGCTGGAACCTGGTACTACAGACTACCATGTTTCGGGCCCCGGCGAAGTCGATCAGTCTCATTCCGTTATCGGACGTTTCGTTGTGGAGACTGAATTTTCCGACTGTAGAACCAAAGATGTCCTCCTTGCCCACCGAACAAGTTACATATATGTTTTTGGCCAAGATATCAATAGAAAATGGTATAAAACGATAAGTGCTTAAATACATCTCTCAAGAAAAATTAAAAAAAAAAAATTTTCATTATTTCTGTTGCTTGAAAAAGTTCTTTGCCGTTGCTGAAAATTTTATTTAAAAAAAATGTATATAGTATTTTTTTAAGAGATCTTTAGACCGATCTAAGAAATTTGTGTACAAGAAAATTCCTTTTTCATTTCTTGAGTTTGATTTCATATGACTATCGTATTTCTTTAGAGCTGTGCACAAAGCTTAAAGGGTGAAATATCAATTGAGGTACATAAATGTAATAGTGTCCAAACATTTTTATTGTCGTAACTTTGAAGAACTACTTGAAGCACACTGTTCAGCAAATTGCTTATTTCCAAAGTGAAGTTCAGAAAACACAAATAAAGGGAAACATTAAGCTTATTCGAGAACACATCTAATACAAAGCTATGGATTTGATAGTTCGAGTGGACAATGCACACTATGATCACAACTTTTCTAAGTCACTAAGCTCAAATTGTTACTGATTCCTTGGTGTCAAATCTCAATCGGTTAGATTCTTAGACTGATAAAATTACGATTGAATTGTTTAAGATCTTGTGGTAAATGGTCTCGCATCATTGCATTTGCAAATCGCCATGACAGCGCTTCAAACACACTGTGCATTTGTTGTTACTCGATTTTAAGGATATTAAAAACATAAAATGAAACAATATTATGCATATAGTAATAATGACTTTATCCGCCAGCAGTATTAATTCACTTCATCTTGAAATAACAGGTCTATTCGGAATCCTGTACAAATGCGCCAGTATCAAGCCATTTGAAAATCACTATGGCAACGCACTGTATTTTATTGATACGTATGTACTAGGCATGTCAATCCTGGGAACCTGGCCTTTTTTAACTCCCGAATATCCCGGGATAAGTTATTCAAATCCCGGAATTGCAGAAAACAGTGAATTTAATAGCCATTTATTTTTCAAATTTTGTATAATTCATAAAAACTTCCCTTTCAAGGACAAAACAAAGCTTTTAGAGAGTTCACAATCCGTGTTATTTGTCGTATTTCTATAGTCCGCTATTAAAATATCAGTGGAACGTATGGATGCACTGTGCATTTCCGTTTATAATTGTATTTGGTATTCAGACAATTAATCAGCAATAAACCGTTTATAATAAATATGAGAGTTCGCTTTCTTAAAAATATGTATACGCACATTTCCATTTATCTTTAATTTACATTTTTTCAAACAAAAGTAAACCACAAAAATGAAAAGCAGAAAGAACGGAACGAATAAAACACGCAAATAACACACTAAACACACCATTCAGAGTTGTATTGAAATAAGAAAATATAACATGAGAAACAAAAACAAAAAGTTTACAACTGTTGTATTACGTTAACACAAAATTAGTTTGTATTTGAAGTATACATTTTTTTGTATGTGTGTCAAATTTTACGTTTATTTATTTGTTGTTCTTGAAAAGACCGTACATGAATTACAACAAATCGTTATTCTTTGTTGTATTAAAGTTATTTTGTATACTTCTATAATACCACTTTTTTTTACAAATAAAAAATTGCGAATCAAAAATTTATGAAATTTGAAATCCGAAATTGTCCCGGCATTTTGTTTTCAGATCTCGAAAATCCCGAGATCAATAAAATGCCCAAAATTGACATCCCTAGTATGTACTTATGTATTTTTATCTTTAAACAGCTACCGAAATCTATTATATACGTATGTTCGATTTATACATTTTAAATTTATTTTAAACAAAAATATCCTTTCATTGTTTTTTGACCGATAAGTTTTCAATCAAAAATAAAAATGTTTTTAGTATTTTTTTTAATTAAAAAAATAAGAGATACAAATTTAACCATTAAAATTTAGCTTAATTTTTTCGACAAAATTTAAACGTAAGGTTTTATATCTGTTTTTTTATCCAAATTTAAAAGATATAGTATAACTTATGTTTGTTTTGTCAAAAATAAAATTTTAACTCTTACTTATTCGCTTCAATTTAAATATCCACCTTATTGTTTTCAAAATGAAACTTTCTTGTATGTTCGAAAAAATAAGTGTCATGTTTAAACAATAACTTTTATTTTATATTCAAAGTATATACATACATAATTTATTAAAATTTTTCTAGTTGATCGAAAAAATAATATTCAAGTTCGATCGCAAAAAAGTTGTACTCTTATTTTTGTGTGAAAAATTTAATGAAAGTTTTAAATTTAATTTTTTGGCCGAAAATATATCGATGCAAAAATAAGGATCACTAACTAGATTTTTTGGAAACCGTTTTCATAACCGTTACGATCACTGCTTTGAGGATTAAGAAAATTGTCAATTTTAAATTCGTTGACTTCGCCGCCTTATTAACCATTTTTCTTAATATACTGTAACCGTAAAATTGATTAAATTAATAATATATGATGATGTAGTAATGTCTCATTTGAGCCCACTGTGCAATTATTACCACCTCCCCCATTTATGTCGATTTCGAGTCAATTGTTGTAGCTGAAACTCTTTAAAGTTTTCCATGTCCAAACATGTGCCAGCAAAATGCAATCATGTATTTGGCAACAAATGTTGAAACACGTGTTTGCGCTTTCAACACCAGCACTAACAGCCAACGAACAACTGCAGCTACAACAGCAGAATCGGCCATCGAGACCGACAGCAATTGCAACAAGAACTCGAGTGACAGGGAAAAACTCGTGTGCAAGTGCAATTTGTCCAGAATGTTACTAATTTATTTGCCATGTTCGCAAATACCAAACCACGGCAATTGCCCGCTGCTCTCGTCTACATAGCAACGAAATGGTTTAATGGTCGGTTAATGTCGCCCCTTGCCATTCTCGTGTGGCGTGCCACATCCTCCGAAATTGTGCATACTCTTACTGGTGCGGCCAAGTGCAACAACGAAGCAGACACGATTGTTGCATTGGTCAGTTGTTCTGCGGGGGCGTTAAGGGGATAACAGCAAGTGATTGCTGAAGTTATTGTACATGCATACATATGTACATATGTACTCGTACTTAAATGTGAAATACAACAACGCAGCAAACCAACGAAGTGAAATGCCTTCTTCATGTTGCAACTAATGCATTTATGATGTGCCAGCTGCTGGCATGTCCTTTCGCATGCATCGCCAGACAGCAACGCATTTATCCTTCGGGTCAGCAGTATCAGTAGCGGCATCAGAAGCACTGAGTCTGCGTCAATGGCAGAAGCAACGTAACACAAATCTCGGCATTTGCGGTTGCGCGAACACACGAACCCAACAGTGTGCGATTGGGCCAACTGAGGGAACGAACAGGGAGAGTTGCATGTGACGGTTGCTGCACAATTTGAACATGACAAACCGACAGAAAAAAATGCAATACTATAATCAACAAAGCCTCCCAATGGTGTAGTAGTCACCTACCAGAGACGCACTGACCTATGCGGAGAGTGATGTTGCAGTTGCTGGTCACATTTTCCTACATTATCGCTAGGTAGAAAGCCGTTGCTTGCTGCTGGCAGTTTCCCTTTTGTGGATGTTGTGGTGCTTGCGGCACATTATCCAAACTGAACACAATAACCTAACGCTAATTACAACATTTCGCAATCATTTACAATTTTACACCCTTCTCATTGCAGCTAACTCTTCTTCGAACTCCTCATCCGGCAAGGACTCAAATAATAGCAGTAACTCTCATACAAACGGCTGCAGTGGTGCGGTAAGTGCAAGTGGGTCGAGCAACTCTAGTTCAACTAGCTCAAATCCAAACGGCAACGGAGTGCGCAGTTGCCTCACACCCGATTCCCCGGAGAGTGCACGAGCAATTGCGCCACGCTCACCTATGTCACCACAGCTTCATCACTCTAGTCTGGCACCACCGCCACCTCGTCCGAATCGTAATGCGAGCGCCTCGCCGGTGGTAAATGGAGCCACAACCACTACAACGCCACCCCCCTTACCTACGCCCCCAACACAGGCAGCTCTGGCAGCTGCGGCTGCTGCTGCAACTGCAGCGGCGTTACACGCCGAACAGGCCCGTCTTTTGAGTAAAATACGCAAGTTCCTCGGCTCTCTGGTGCAGTTAGCACAGGAGATCCATCCCGAAGTGAGCGATCGTGTTCGCGCTTTAGTGATTTCTCTGGTCAGTGGCAGCATTAATATTGAAGAGTTCCGACTAACGCTGCAGGAGGCCATCAATTTGCCACTGCGTCCGTACGTCATTCCATTACTCAAAAACCATATTGCGTTACTCCAGCGCGAGATTGTAGAACTGGCGCGTGCTACTAATCAGGTAAGACTCTGCAGTCTGAATTTGTATCAACTATTTGAAACGACATATTTGTGATTGCATAATGTTACCTTCTGCAGACACCACTCCAATACGTCACCACGAATGAGAATGTTGTAATGGAGTTCTCTCCACACGGACCATCATCTGAGTACAGTGACATGTTCGTACACATAGATGCGGCACAGGCTGCTGCAGCGGCAGCTGTGGCGCAAGCCGCGGCTTCAAATGCAGGCAACACCACAAGTCTCGTTTTCAAGCGTCGGGCTTCGGATACTTTGATGGAGCATCACAATGGAGTACAAGACTGGAATGAATATATGTCCGCTTATCCACCTGCCAAGCGCACCTTGCACGCGCACTCCGCTCATCTGAGCGCCGCACCCACAGATACACGTCTGGCATTTTCCAGTCAACCAACGATCTTCGATTATTCATCTGCAGCCAGTAGCGCCTCAGCGGTAACTCAATCGGAGAATACTTTCAATAGCTTAATGGAGAAGGTAAAATTATTTTATAGCTTAAGTCGAGTTAAAGGTCTTTTTTGAAAACATGTCAATTTATCAGACAAATCACAGAGAAGAACGTGATCTACGTGTGAACACTGGATCCGATACAGCAGCCCAACGTCATCCTGCTCGAACCGGTCAACCCAATACCAGCGGCAGTGCGGCAAGTGGTGGTAGTGGAAGTGCAACACTCGGTGGAGAAGAAGAATGGAAGAACATTCACACCATGCTCAATTGTATATCAGCAATGGTGGATAAAACCAAACGGGCCATAACCATATTGCAACAGCGAGGCGTTGAGCCACAGCAGCCCAACTACGTGGAAATGACTTCGGCATCATTGGTCGAAATACGACGCCAGACCGAAGATAAAGTATCCGAATTCAAACGCAATGCCGAGGAAGCAGTCAATCAGGTTACCGATTTCTCAATCATGGCATGTTAGTACAGTTTTATGCTAACTATTTATTTCATTTGTACTTTAGGTGAAACGTCAAGCAGTGATTGAGATACAACGTGCCGTAGTGGCAGCGGAGACACGCGCATCTGAAGTAATGTCCCAAGAGCGACTGCGCATGGAAAAGTTCTTTGTGGAGATGAGTCGTCACTCAAGTGGAGTTCACAGTTCGAGTTCAACCGTGGCGGTAGTTGCCGCAACTGCAGTGGCAGCCGAGCGTGAATTGGATAATAAGTCTCCTTCGATTACGACTGGACAAAATGTATGATGAAGAATTTGGAAGCAATTCATGCCCATGTTTTATTTAATTTTCATATCTTCATTTTAGGCTTGCTGGAATTGTGGACGTAAAGCCACTGAAACTTGCTCAGGCTGTAACTTGGCGCGATATTGCGGTGCTTTCTGCCAACATAAGGACTGGGAACATCACCATCAGGTGGGATATAGCAACTATTATTATTTGTCTTTTCTACTTGTTTTATCTGGTAATATTTGAACTAATACCAACTACCCATACTTTTATATTTTTTATATAATTATTATTATGAAAGTCTTTAATTGGTTTCGTTACAGATTTGCGGCACCACACGCTCGACTGATCTTTCTACCAAACATAGCGTCTCACAGGGGATTCCGCTCTCGGCTACTATGCGTGGTGCCATCTCCAGATCCCCGCCCAATCAAACACAACCATCGCAGCCAACTGCGCAGGTGCCGCAGCCGCAGAACTCAGGAAGCGGCGGTGCTGCGCCACCGAGCTCTTTAGTGGCAAATGGCATCGGCTCCAAATGACGCATTCGCATGATGAAGCCGAAGAAAAAGTACTTGTGCTAGTCAAATTAAACTAAAAATTATACTTAAATGAATTAGATTAAACCAAAACATAAAAATAATGGCAAATTAAGAAAAAAAATTCGAACCGCTCAAAAGAAAATACAGTTAAAATTTTAATTAAACAAGCACAACAGTATCAGAAACATAATCAAAATAGATTTTAAAAAATAAATAAAAAAAGTAATTCGAAAAGAGAACAAATACAAATTTAGCATGGTTAAATACATACACTCACACGATTACAGTCTTCAAACTTCAAATGTAATTCAAACACTTATGCACAGGTTATCAAGTTAAGTCAGAACGCAAGCACCCATAGAGAAATGTTGAACGTAATATTGATTTTCAAAACTTAAAATTTTAAATAATTATTCTCCAAGTTTAATAAACAAAAAATGCAGTAAACCGATTTAAAATGTAGAAAAAACTAAAAGTAAATCAATTAAACGGAAACTGAAAAACCAAAAAAAAAATCTGATGTACGGTAATTTTAGTAATTTATTTATTACGTATTATATACATATTTAAATAATCTTAAATGTATTAATTTATGTTATCGATCAATAAAATAAATAAATAAATGATATGAAAAGTAAAATTGATCTAAATATTCAAACATTTTTCGATTTATTTGTTTGCCGATTGCTGATGCGACATTGATGTTGAGGTGAGTATCAAGACCACATATATACATACATATGTATGTACATTTTTTTTTTGGTTGCAAACAAGGCGAGTTCATTACAGGTGGTGTTGATAGAGCAACACCAACAACCACAAGACATTTGTTTTTGCTTTTGGAAGGTGATTGTCAAAATCATTTGAAAGACAAAATCGAGGCGAATTCAATTTATAAAATAAGAAACACAAATCTTGTACAAAATTTCTATTTTAAGTTGCCGGTTAACGTTTTAATTTTAATATTCTGGTTTATATACAGACATATGTAAATAAATCGAGAGGCAGGACTTTGTGTAACTTAAATCACGAGAGCTCCTGCGTTACTTAGTTAAAAATAAGAAAGGTCTGATACATGAACCACATTGATATGCTGGACCTTCTTCATTTAACTTTTTGTGGTGCGTGCTTTATTGGGGACATTGATTGTTAATTAAAGTAGTGGAAAACATAAGCTTCTGGAGTCGACTGGATTTACTTGCTACCATTGCACTATGGTCGGAAACATCACTTTTCTTGGCCAAAACGATTAAAACTTAAAATAACGGAATTTTTAACTGGAATTTGAATTTGCAGTATACTTTAATTGTTTTTGTATAAAATAATTAATTTTTTTTTTTAAATTATCAACATTTAGAATTAAAATTTAAAAAAAAATTTTTACATAGCATTTTTTTTCTTTTCTTTCTGAGTTTTTATTTTTTTTAGTTCTAAATGAGAAAATATACTTACGAGTAAATATGTTGTTTCTGGAAATTGAAAATATGATTTACACACGTATTTTCGAAAATATTAAAATTTTATTAAACTCTTTAATTTAAATACAATTCATTATCCAAAAATGTATTTTCCTCTTCAAGTTCTTCTGGATAATCGTCCTCGTCGAAAGATTGCTTATATTGAGAATGGCCAGAGCTGCTGTCAAAACCGGAGCTAAATAATATTTCCGTTGATATGAGGTTACCCGTAATTGTCGCAAATACCTTCTTTTGCATCTCTATAATTCTTTTAGCCGTATGGTTTAAAAGCATTTGTAAAGGAACATTTGCACATTTGTCGTCTACAAGTAATCCATCGAGAAGAAATGCTAACGCTTCCTCATCAGACATTACAATAGGTGCTTTTACATCATCGACATATTGCTTCCTAATCTTGGATGGTCTTGATGGACTTTCGATGGTTTATTTTAAAACAACTGCCAAATCTACTTGTCCTTCTTTTCGAGCCGAAATTAATGCTGCTTGAACTAACAGATTTGTTTCGTTGTGTTCTGACATCGAGAGGTTTGCTGCTTGTCTCCTCTTACTTCGTTCAGATTTCTCAGAGTACTTAAGTTGCGGGCGTCCAGTTAGTGCTACAATTTTTTCTTCTGGACTTAGTTCTACTGTGCATTGAGTCTCTGTGGAAGCGATTTCTAAATTTATTTGCCTGTTTATTACAGTTTCTGAACAAAGCCAGCCAGAATATTTAATTTTAAAATCATCTAATCTTCTATGTCACTTTTCCCACTTTGCAGACAAATTATTGTTAAGCGTGCGTGCTTTTTTTATTAAATACTTATAGCATTCATCTGAAATTTTATCGGCTCCACATTTTTGTATAAAATAATTTATTAGTGCGTCCTTATTTTTTCCTTTCTTCTGCTTGGTCAACCAAATATCAAAAACTGCTGAATTCTGTAAACAAATGGCGACTGAAAATAAAATTTACTCAAAAACCGCAAAAAACCACAAATCGAGATAAACATTTTCAAAAACTAAACACTTCAAAGTAATTTTGCTTTTTAATCTTATGCTTAACACTCCTAAACAAAATGTGTTAAGCTTACTCAAACTTAAAAAATAAAATAAGTTCCAAAATGTTAAAGACTTTTGGAAAAAGTTATTTTATTTTTTAGAGTATCCAATTTTTGAGTATTATATTTTACAAAATTAATAAACTTACCATCACCTTCGTTTTCCATTTAAACTTTTATTTAACACGCTATGTTTTCAGCTTTAACAAGCAATTGAAGTAAACACTATAAAACACCGAACGCAATTCTGTTTACAAATGAAGCAAACAAATTCAACTTCGATGACTCACCGAATAACGGTGAATTGCATATTACAACAACAAAATTCACTTTTAGTTGTTTTGGAGTGTTGACTACTAGATTTCAAAAACAACAACATATTTCGTGAGTGTAAACATTTTGACATTTGGCCAACGAAATGAAATTTTCGACCATAGTGCATTGGTGGGATAATGAATAGTTTTTGGAAATTGCAGTGGATTAGTGCATGTTGAAATACCCACAAGGAAAACAAAGTGCAAAAGCAAAAAACAAAAATTAGGTTCTTTGCCTTATACGTTTCAGAGCTGGTTATATGAACATACATATATCATTTGAACTTGTTTAATGTTGAGGAATATAAGATATGATAGTGGCTAGATTTTAAATAATTAAATATTGTAAGTTTTCCTGTATCTATGTATGTATAAATAATATAGCAAAATCTACTTGCACTGCAGTCCCATGGTGCTGTTTGGACATCTCTTTTGCCTAAAGTTATTTTAAGAAATATATAAGTATATCTAGAGCTACGCTTGTGTGCATTTGAATAAAATTTGTATACATGTTTCACTATATTTTTCTACAAAATTTTACTACGAGTACATTCATTCAAAGGAATTTGAGAAAACAACCTTCTCTAAAATATCGAGATTGACGTGTATGTATATAACGTGTATGTATACACGTCAAAAATTTAGGATTGCAAAAACTGATCATTGATATTTTTTGCTTCCAACTGATTTACATCATTCGCGTAAGTTCCTATTTAAACTTGCATGCCGCACATCACGCATTTGCTCAATTTTTCTAATTTTTATTTCAAATTTGAAAAAATTTAAGCATTTTATATGAGAAAAAAAAACAATAACAATATAAACAAAACAATTTATTTGACAATCGCCCACCAATCACCTGCTTGGTCACTTCCACCTTAAATGAATTCGCCTTGGTTGCAAAACTGTTAAAATTAAATTTAAAAATTCCTTCAATGCCTACTGTTGTTGCATTTCACAACAACGCCATTTGATTTGGGAAAGAATAATGCAAGCGTTTGTATTTAAGATTCGAAGGGAGTATACAAAACAACTTAATTAAAACAATGCGTTTTGCATCCTATGTAAATTCTTGATAAGTGCTTTAAAAAGGCTAAATACTAGGGTGAATGACTCGGTTTTTTAAACCGGTTTTTACAGTTTTTTCATAAATTTGTGTACGGTTTTTTCAAATCTTAATTTTTCGAATATCGAATAAATCGCTTTTTTTTATCTCTAAAACCGGGGTTTTACTTAGTTTCAATCTTTGACAAATATATATACGGCAGTACATCGGCTAATTTTACAACCATTATATTTTTTTTATTGAAACGGCAACCACAATGTGCTAATTAATTAGATATAACATTTATTCGAAATCCAAATAATTTGCAGAAAACGTAACAAAGGTATTTTAGAAGATTTTATATATTTATACAAATTTCATAAGAGAACGGGAAAGCCTTTAAAAATGTAATAACGCCTTACTGGCAATAATACCCGATTCTGATATTTGGTATAATCTGAAAATTTTTTGTTTGTTTTATCTTTTTCTGATTTAGAGACTTTATTTTGAGACTTTAGGCTTTATTTTGAGACCAATTATTGCCAAATGGTCTAAAATTGTGACTTTTGTCTCTATTAAAAACTAAGACTGCTTACTGAATTCAGGCATTAAACTACATTATATTTTCAAAAAAAAATTCATAGAAATAATTGCATATAATTACATATACGTATGTATATACTTTGATGCAGCCGGTTTTTTTTTTCATATTGCAATTTTTCAAATATTTCGAAAAAAAGTCGAATGATCGAACACCCTACTATGTACTAAAGCGACACTAAGCGGAGATATTTCGTACATGCTTATGATAACCGGGAAGATACTGCATTTTATTGCTCGATTTGCCATGTGAATTTAGAACTAAGAGTAAAATTTGAATGCAGAACATAAAAAAAGTGTAGTACATCTCAACAATACTTTTAGTAACATCGAGTATTTTCTTCGACAGTTTTAATAAGGTATCGAGTGTATCAGACGAACACTTTTTTAGAGCGTTTTTCGCTCACAATTGCTGTGCCAGATCATAGAAAAAATTCAATTAACACGACGAATTGTAAGTCCACTCAAGCTAAGCTTGTTGTTAGGGATGACTGCTAAAGTCAGCCGTGCTTCGATTTTCATAATCAATTCACAAATTTTTCCGTGTTCTTGGTTTGAAATGCCACAGTTGATGCTTTCACAATCATTGTGAATCGAGCCCGTTATTTTCGATTGGTTTTATTTGTAAATATTATTTGATGTTTGAAGTTAGTATTGATGATTATTCCGCATTAGTCATTCAATTAAAAATACGTTTTTTTTTCATGTTTTTTTGAAGATATCTTAGAGAAGCTTACAGCCAAAGTAAAATTTTTACAACACAGCAAAAACAAATTGTGAAATACAAAATTGCAATGAATTGTGTTGTGCACACAAGTTCAGTTTCAAAGAACATTTTAAAAATCACAGAGTGGAATTAAAATTGGAACTGGGAGCGCACGTCCGGGCAAAAGTCTTTGAAATTTAAAAGTGTTCGCTCTTGAAAAAGCTTTTTAGAAGCAGTGCTGCTTAGCATCATTTGCTTTGGACAGGCATCAAGCTCAGGAAGTAATATACCCCTATTATATATGGAGACTAGCAGCCGCTAAGCAAACGTATACTATAATTTCATTTCGCATGACAACCCGCTACTGGCTATTGGCCACATAAAGTATGTAAGTATATGTTTCCCTTTTAAAACGATCTTCATATTTGTTTACGTT
The DNA here is from genome assembly GCA_963971545.1 of Philophylla caesio. Classification (NCBI taxonomy): domain Eukaryota; kingdom Metazoa; phylum Arthropoda; class Insecta; order Diptera; family Tephritidae; genus Philophylla; species Philophylla caesio. The sequence continues at coordinate 32,815,493 of OZ020606.1, read as the reverse complement.
AATTCTTATTCACTTTTGAACAAAGTTGCCTATTATTTTAAAATGTACTAGTCAAAAATAAAATCAGGGATTTTGTCTGCGCTTTTCTGTATACTGAGATCAATCGCTATACATAATACGAAGAACGGTTTAAGTGACCGTGGCTAGTGTACACCAGCTTCCATACATAATTTTCATTTTCATTTTTAAAGATATTTTCACCCGAAATTCCATTGGTGCAATTGGCGGATATATTGTAATGTCTGCTCCGACTTTAAGTGCCATTGAGGAAAAAACAATTCAATACCAACAAATACAAATAATTATACCATGCGACAGAAGCAATTCAGTGATATTTGTTTGTGGATAATGGAAATGAAGTCTTCCTACTAAAAATACTTTTTTCAATACCGATTTGGGCTATCGCACAAGGTTATAAAAGAAGATGTAGCCAATATTGAGCTAGTTTTATCGCGGGTTGAAAGTTTTACCATTTTCGCCGAAATTGCAATAAGTTTATTGGAAATATCATCTATAAAACGACTTGATACAAGATTTTTGTCTTCAGACTTCTGCAATAGTTTTTAACGAGGGTTTTTTTGTGAAATATTTTGGGAAAATTTTCCTTTACGGAACCAGGCAATGAAAAAAGAGAGTTATAAGGGGGGGTAAGGAGGCCCCTGAGGCAATGAAATGAAAATACCTTGCTGCCACACATGACGAATATATGTCGAAAAAAAAACGAAAATAATAAACTCTATGCGCATATTACGAAGTTTCTTATTAAAAATTTTCAATTTATTACGAAATATTGATTTATTTGAGAAAAGCGACGCAGGTGGAAATTTGTAATAAAAAATCTACGGATTGCTTACGCAATATTGATTTATTAATAATTTTAAATTTAGTATGAAATATTGATTGATATGAGTTAGGCGCCGCAGACGTAAATTTTTAATAAAAAATCGCGCGATTTCTTATAAAAAATTTTCTATTTGGTATGATATATTGATTTATGTGAGAAAAGCGCTGCAGGCGAAAATTTTATTTATTTGTATTGATTTGGTTAAGAAAAAACGTCGTCTCATTTTTATGCTGTTTTATTGCATAAAAAAGAAATATAACAAAAGATAAAACAAATCAAGAATATTATTCAAAAACTTATGAACTAAATAAGGAACTGAATTCACATATTCAAAAATTGCATTACTCCAAAAAAAAAAACAAGTCTATTTTTCAAAAACTTATAAACTAAATAAGGAACTGAATTCACATGGTAAAAATTGTATTATTCTAAGTATGACTAAAAGTAAAAATTGCATTATTCTAAGGCTTCTATGTAAACAAAACTGCGTCTAGCAACTTTACAAAAGGGTCTTCGCGATTTTTCAACACAGACTTACGTCACAAAAACTCCACTACTAAGTCCGCAAAATTGGCTGGGTTGTTAAAATTATCCTTATGGAAAAACCTTTTAACAACCCGTCATTGGGACTCAATGCATTGCGTATGGGTCCCGTCTGGCGTAACAAAAGGATTTTCCGGTTCGCTATGATTCACCTTTTGGTGCTCATACCCATAGCTCGTCAAGCAGTCATATGCCTTCCAAAAATCGGTCCGTATCACGGTTCCCTCCGCAACATGTTTTTGGATTAGAAGTTTGAGCACCTCCGCTGAGCGCACGTTGTCCGGGCACACTTTAAGCCTGAGGTCCTCGCTACCGTCTTCGATCATGCCCAGGATCCAATGGCCGTCTACTCTTCTGCCTAAAAAATTTAAATATAAAATTGATAACTTTCTTTTTAATAAATAAAATTGAATTATTTAATTTCAAACAACCTTTGTTATATTTCCTTTTGCCAAAAACCAAAAATAAATCTACCGAGAGCTGGTTGCAGACTCCATCAATAGAGTTCTGCACAGCTTGGCCAGCTTCGATTTTGTTATGGAAGATGACAGAGCCAATATGGCCGCCCGCTCATCCTGTATTTTCGGAAGGCAGTTACGCGTGAATTCACGACAGCCTTCGGCAATAGCAAAAATCTCAGCCTAAAAGACACTAGCATGTTGAGGCAGGTGCTCAGACATATACTCTCCTAAGAAGTCCGAGTAAACCCCTGCCCCGACAACCTGCTCCATCTTGGAACCGTCATTGTCATTCAGATCTTGATGGTAGTAAGATCCCAAAGAGTCTATGGAAATATATTTATGGCTACCAATGCTCTTTCTGATCGTGGTGGCCAAGAGCGAAAGAATTTTGCTGTGCCATTTTCTTCTCTTCTTTCACAGGCCCAGTTCCCTTAGCCTAACAGCTGACACTGATGCAGAATACTGTATATGTAGATCTGGAGGCAGGAGATTGGTTATTCCATTCAAGGCCTCCGTAGGACATGTTCTTAATACCCCTCACACCAATGCACCCTGATCTATGAACTCTACCCAGCTTATCTTTGTTATATTGGTTATGTAAGGCTGTCCACCAGACCAAATAACGATAGCATAGAATTGGCCGAACTACGGCTGTGTTGATCCAAAGGACTGGATAAGCGGAGTGCTTGACCATTCAGCCTTGGTAGCTCGAAATTGGGAATCTTGGTCTTGGCTGTGAAAAGCAGCAGGACTGTTTTATCTAGGTTAACGCCTAAACTACAGTGGTCGGCCTATTTTTCGGTAAATGAAATGTTTTAAAATTATTATTTATAATTATTTTTTTAATTGAAATATCTTTCATCCTTTAATGAAAACCATAAAACCCCACTTTGTACAAAATGTATAATGATTTAATAAAATGTAGTTCAATTATTTATATAATTATTTAAGTCTATGAAACGCGCATTGTACGGCGAATAGGAAGAATGTAATGCAAAGTTGAGAAACACCATAACACCAATTTCTTTTATTTCTGGAACTGATTGAAGGGCGTTACAGAGTGTACGTTTGAAGTATCTACAAATGACCACGGATTTTTAATAGATTTTCAATAGCTACATACTCATACTTAACAATTCAAATTTTTTTTAAGTTCTAAATTTGATGAAGTTTTTTTTAAATCATTGTACATTTTGTATTAAGTTTATTAAATGAGTTTTAATTGTTTTTGGTAATCAATTAAGAATATTTTAATTGAAAAATAATTGTATTCCATTAGAACAATAATAAATTGTCCAAATGTGGTTGTGCTATAAGTTGTGAACAGATTTTTGCTGCTTAATTTGAGAGATCGTACCTCAAGGGTGGTCCCATATTAATTTGGATAAGTTCTGATCATTATATCGGGAGGAAACTAAAGGTTTCCTAAATATTTATAAACATACAAGCAAAGTGAATTTTTTTTTTTAATTTGCATATAGGTATGTATATTATTATTTAAATGAAAAATAAAATAATAACACAATTTCTTCTCTTCCCCCGGTTACGCCAGTGATTACAAACATATGTATGTATATAAATATGACACGAGATATTCATGCGTAAGTATAAACGTACAAACGCGCAAACGTGCATATGTACCTATATGTGTTGCGGCCACTTTGTTTACCACACATCCAATTTGCATCAAAAAGAACAATAAACTAAAATATTGAAATGGCGGTGACAGCAGTTTTGTGGCACCAGCAGCAATATGCAGGAATTCTTGCAGTGGAAACAACGTCGCTGCAACAGCGCTCAGGTAAACAAAAGACAGTGTCAAACGCAGGAAAAGCACAAAAACACTACAACAAAGGCCCAAGGAACAATGGCAAAAATGATGGCAGCAACTGAAAGGAGAAATGCATACAACAAAGGACATCAGAAAACAAACACACACAAGTTCCCTTCTTGCACAATCGTACAGGTGATATCAGGAGTAAATGCAGCCACAGAAGCGCCGGCAGGAACGTCAACAACAGTTCGACAACAATGTTTGTATGCGTTCTACATACACAAACCCACATACATATTATATACTTGTTTTCCTACACACATATGTATGTATGTACACTCACATAATCGTGCCATGATATGTTGCAGATACATTCCTCCGTACATCTGTACATATGGTACATACCTGTGCAATAAAATGGCTTGTTCTTATGCATATCAGGCCTTTAATCATGTCTGTCGGTTATTCAGTCAGTTCGTTTCACTGCTTTTCATGCTACATATTTATGTTTCCTTGCCATGGGCGCTAACATGCGATATGCGATAAATGCATGTAAAACAGAAAATGAAATGACAGGCGGGAGAACGAGGCGGCTGCAAACGAATGAGTGGGCGGCCGACAAGCAGAGAATCTGCAGAGTCTCATACTTGAATAAACTTTTGAATATTCACTCAAGTGCCAAAAACCACCAAATGAGATACTAAACATGAACACAAGAGCTACTCAGGTAGCAAATATTCTTGTTTATATTATGTTGTGGATGATATGGAGTTGAAGTCGCTGGCGCAATTTCGTGCTAATCTTGGAAAACTTGCACATGGACATTCTTGCGTAAAACTGTGTGTTCTTATGAAAAGGTGGTTGTAAAAACCACCTGATTTGCTAAAAGCAAAAATTTCAACCGTTTAGCTGCAAGAAAAATATCAAATATCATAGTTTGATAACAGCCCCAAAGCATTGTATTTGTAGAATCGCTAAAACCTAAAGGCCATCCGTCAAATAATCAAGCACTGAATAGTAAGCTGAATTGTAGCTAACCGCACGTAGTTTTAACCAGAGATGGTGCAAACGGCCCTTATTCTGTCTATAGTCACAGTGACCACTATTTTTTTATATAATGAATCCAATCCAAATCGAGAATTTAATTTAAAAAAAATTGGAAAACCTAATTGCGTGTTCAGAGTACATAATAGCGCAGTTACCCATGAACGTGTACGTAGCATAGCGTAGACGGCGGTAGAATATAATTTTTACAAAAACTCATTACCGTAGCCATAGCGTAGAAATCAGCTGTTCTCTCATTGCATACCAACTCGCTTCTTTTTGGCTATTTTATTTCGTTCGCTCACTTTTATTCAATGTTGCCATTGATTTATGTATACATATGTTTTTGCATAAAATTACAATTTTAGTTAACATTTTTATACTGTAAATGATCGAACCGAAATGCTGACCTATATAAATAATATATTATGCTATAATCTGCTATATTCGGTAGTATTTTTCTAATAGTTTAAGAATATTTCAAGTATTTAGAAAGTAACTTTTTAATGATTTCAACAAGTACGCGGTGGCAGCCTTGTACGAGAATGATGATAGAGAGAACAACCAGCTGATACGTTTCTTCGAAAAAAATCAAATTCGTTTGGATTTCCTACGTAAGTTCGCCGTCAATACAAAAATTATACAAGATTGGTCGTGTCAGCTGACACCTACAGCCGTTCTACGTCGGTGGGTAACTGCGCTATAACTGCCAGCTCAGAGGCCAAGAAACTCTTTTTAAAACAGTAATAAACCAGTTAATTAAAAATTTGAACAAATAAAGTATACCGAAATGATCAGGATGATGAGCTGAGTCGATTGAGCCATGTCCATCTGTCTGTCCGTCTGCCCTTCTGCCCGCTGTCCCTCTTTTTAAACGTAAACTAGTCCCTCAGTTTTTGAGCTATTTGAATGGAACTTTGCAGTCAGGTGCCTTTTTGTTATTGATTACTCATTTGTCGGAACCGGCCAGATCGGACGACTATAACGTATATATGTAGGAGCCTATTGTTCAGATATTATAATTTTCTGGAAAACTCTTTCATTTAAGCAGCAAGACCCTTAAAATGTTGCACGAAGGTCTGCTATTGTTAGCTCTATATAAACAGTGAAAATCATATAAATCAAAGAAATTTAACATATAGCTTCCATACAGCCCATTGTTCAGATATTGCACTTATATATCACGAAAACACCTACATTTAAGCAGCTAAAATCTTTACATTTTTCAAAAATAAAAGCTATTATGAGAACTATTTTAGCAGTGAAAATCATAAAGATCGGATATATATGTAAGTACATACATACATATAACATGTACATATCTGCCACACAACCTATAATTCAGATATTGCATTTTTGGCCATAACTCCTTCATTTAATCAGATAAAGACTTGAAATTTTCCACAAGTATTAAGTATTATAGCAGTCAATATTAAAATCGAATTAATTTCACATATGACTATCATACAATTCTTCCATTCATGAAAGGTATGAAGACAGCCTTTTTTGTTTTATTTAATTTTTAATTGTGAATTACATAATTCAAGTTTTACTTTTAATTTAAGTTTGAATTCACACCCACCAATAGCATTTCTTTATTATATATAAATATTAAATAATTATTGCTAAGTATTTAATGGCCTTTTGAAAATATTAATTATTGATAATTTTATTTGGCTCGAGTCCAGTTTATGAAAATTTTTTTTCGAAAACAAGTAAGAAAAGCTTAATTCGGGCGAATCCGATTTTTATATACCCTCGCAAAATATTTTTGTAAGGTCGGTGACCCTGATTTCATACAATTCCCGCTTCTTTGTTTCAAATCGCAGCTAGTATTAAACTTTGCAATATTTCTTCCAGTAAATACTGAAAAAATAAGTTTTTTGCATTTTAAAAATTTCCCTTATATGGAAGTTGGGCCTGGTTATAGTCCGATTTTAAAAGTTTTTGACGGTGATGCTAGTGATATCAAGGACAATATGTTCACCAAATTTTGTGACGATACCTTACATCGTTGTTGAGATACATACAGACGTTTTTTAAAAGTGGGCATGGTAACGCCCATTTTTCAAAATTTCACTAAATATCAAATTTTAATTAATATGTTTCAATAGATAAAGCAAAAACCAAAATTTTTGCATTTTTTCAAAATTTCCGTTATATGGGAAGTGGGCGAGGTTATGGTCCGATTTCAAAAATTTTTAATATAAAAAATATTTAATATTGGGAAAATTTTGTTCACCAAATTTTGTGACGATACCTAATACTGTTATTGAGATACAGAAAATGTTCCATAAGTGGGCGTGGCAACGCCTATTTTTCAAAATTTTATAAATACCAAATTTCTTAATTCAAAATCGACCCAAATATCAAGTTTCACTCAGTTTGCTGTAATACTCGTAGATACCGAAAAACGGAGTTTCTGCATTTTTCGAAAATTTCCGTTATATGGGAGGTGGGCGTGGTTATTGTCCGATTTCAAAAATTTTCTACGGTAATAATAGCGATATCATGGAAAATATGTCCACCAAGTTTTATGGCGATACCTTACACCGTTATTGAGATACTAAAATGTGTTCCAAAGTGGGCGTGGCAACGCCCATTTTTCAAAATTTCATAAATACCTAATTTCTTAGTTCAAAATCGATCCAAATACCAAATTTCACTCAATTTGCTTTAATGGATACCGAAAAAACGGAGTTTTTGCATTTTTCAAAAACTTCTGTTATATGGGAGGTGGGCGTGGTTATTGACCGATCTTGACCATTTTCAACACCAACCTACCCTGTCCAAAGAGCATTATACGTACATTTCTAGATATCTTAATTTTTATTCAAGTTATTGTAACCACGGACAGACGGACGGACAGACAGTCAGGGCTAAATCGATTTCTGCTTTCATTCTGATCATTTTAGTATATAGTTACATATATGTTTATATCTATCTCGATTATTTTATGATGTTACGCAAACAAAGTTACAAGTGCGCTCGGATATAAAAACAAAAACAGTTTTAGTGGTAAAAGTTATAGCTGCTATTTCGGAGATCGCCACATCTCCTCATGATACTTCTTTTAATTAATTTTATTTTTTTCTGATCACCGCCTCCCAGGTTTGATCCGAGGAGCCAACACGCTACATGCTGTGCTACGCTTGTCGATCAATTATTAATCATTTTAAAAGGCCATTAAAAACTTAGCAAAAATGTATATGCAATCAAATTAAATAATTAAAAATAATACAGAATCACAAAAATCAACGTCATAAGCAGGTTTAAATAGCGGCAAATCAGCAGCTCTCTTTGATAGAAATAGCACTTAATGACATAAAGATTTTATTTGCACTTCTTAGACAACCTCTCCACTACTTTCTTTAAGGATCCAATTTAAAGTGATAATGAAGTGAATGGTCTCAGTACTTACTTGGTTTAGCTTAAATCTAACCATTTATTTGGACTTGCTTTCATTCAAAATGCGCATTTCATTTCACATATTTTACTTGGCAATCCAAGGTTTATAGGTAGTTGACATTGATTGTCTCGACGGTGGCAAATCACCCATTCGGGTACGGTTCGATCTACAAACAGCTCTTCCACTTAAGTTCGTCCGTCTTCCTCGTAGAGCATGATTTATTAAATAAATATGTAGGTGCTGAAGAAATGTTGAAGTCACATTGTAATGACATACATACATATGTACTTACCAGGAAAAGTTGCTTAAATGAACACGAAATTTGACTTATTGTTTAATATTATTTTCACAAACACTAAAAAATTTTGTCGCGTTGAGATTAAAAAAAAATTACTTCAATTGTTTCGTTAAAATTCATTTGGCACTTGATGTACATGCCGAAATTTTTAAAGCTATCGTACAATGGGTGACGCTATAGAAACACGTGCGCACACGAAATTTATCAAAAATGGCTACCAAAACACATACACCCACGATTTAGAAAATACGGAGGTTACGCTATCCGCAAACCACTATTCGCTCTCAGCAAATTTGACAGAATCATCTGTGTAGGCTACGTCACAAACGCGGTTGGTTTTGCTTTTATGTTTGTAAGCATACAATTGTTTGTGCTTAAATTCAGTGCTTTAAAGTGATTTTATTAAAAATAAAGCTATTAAATATGAAGTGCGCAGTGTTAAGTATTAAATCGCAAAGTCTATCAATGATATGGGGCTATAAAACATGCTAAAAGTGATGTGAAGGTGTAGCTGCACACTTGGTTGCAAGTTAAGCTTCTCCAAGCATAAATAAAGTTATTTATATATAAATATTTGCCTAAATTACCAAAATTTGTAAAAAATTTTAAATTTACAAATCCTAGCAGAACCTAACCTCAAAATTTTGTTGTCAAGTTCTTCCGATTCTCAGTCAGTTGCACGCATTTTGCTTCACATCATTTTTCGTCGGGAAGGCGTTCTTGACATTCACCTATCAAAACAAAACAAAAAAAAACAGTAAATGCTAAAATGGATTTAAACACGCTCGGCCCTTGCGACGTTGCAAAAAGACATCGACCATTCACCGCTTAAGTCGCAAAGCTTGCGTACACTTGATACAATTGATGTTTCCAATTGGCGCCATTTGTGGTGCCAATTAAGTAAATAATGCGGTTAATATATGTAGATTCATTTACAATATAATTTTGAATTTAATATTAACTGAGGAAAGAAAAAAAAAAATTCTTTAATATCTAAGCTAGATAATAAGTAATGACGATACTGAAAGGCTAAACAATAATCCTGCTCTTAACAATTAGTTTCCACTGCAGTTAAGTTACGTCGTTCTCCAGCGAAACGTTCAGTTACTGATTGTGTGGCATTGTCAACCCATCGCATTGTTCGAAACTCCTCGCCATCACTTACCGTCATACCAAATCGGACCCGACTATCATTTTCTTCCAGTTCCCTCACAGCTTCACTCCACAATTTTAATTTACCCTTGCGCTTGTTGACTGGAATCAGTTGATTGCGCAAATGATTCATAATCAAATCGCGATCCTCAGGACTTTCGCTGTTAGCCGCTCTTCGTTGCAACTCCTCTACAATTATATTAAGCAAAGTCTGCACATCCCGATGGTGTTGTTCTTTAAGGCGACGCATATAGCAGTAAGACAAGAACATCAACGTCAGCACTAACACCAGAAAAGCTACGTTGCCAACAAAACTTACGAACCGATGTGCTTTAACCAACAGTAAACAAGGTAAGGGCAACTGAAGTTGTTTCAAAACAAAAAACGTATTCTGGTTGGAGATCATCTTGTCAACTCCATTGAATAGCGCTGGATTACCATTTTGATCGACCATATCGATCTTCCATTGCGGATTGCAGACAACGAGATATTCTGCTTCTTCGACGTCTCGCATGTCGACCGTGCTGCCTTCTTCGAACATTGACTGGATGAATTCAGTCACACTCATAGCCAAAGGCTGTGTACGATTATGGCAATAGTGACGTTTAGAGCGCAATTGAAGCTTGGCCATTAGATTGCGCACAATTGTCAAGGCTAACTCCAGACGTTTCTTATCAATGCATACAAATGGTGGTCGTAGCAGAGGACCTGCTGGATCAAGTCTGTCGCAAATAACATAATTTGTGTTATCTTCATTAATGAACTTCGATAGATCACTGGTTTTCATCACATACAAAAAAGTGATGATGATGAAAAAAAGCGTAAACCCCCACCAAACGCTGTTTGTGTAATTCCTTTGGCAATCGAAGACTTTCCAAATCAGATCTAAATACGCATATGAGCTGGTTTCACTTGACGTGGACGTTTGTTGGTACGCTAACTGAGTGCGGAGGTGCTCGTTTGAGGTGCTCGCTACTTGTAGGTACAGTTGGTCGTCATTTTGGGTGTCGCTGTTTACTGAGACGGATCGTTCTATGCCACTGAGTGTTGCAGTGTCGCTAACTTCGGAAGTTTTGCCAAGGTTATGCTGACTCCAGTCATTGGCCTGAGTAACCAAATTCTCCAACTGCTGCTTGCTGCGTAGTGTCACATGTGTATATGTTGCATGTTTCCGACTTTTTAAATTTTTTATATGGTTTTTTAATTTTTTTATCAAAAGACCACGACTAGTTTCCGTTATGGGAATATTTGGGAAGTTATATTCCCGCAGTTTGCGGCGTAGTTCCACATCAGTGAGATCGTCGAAATTTTCCAAAGACATATGTATGTGTGTATCCAAAATTTAATATAACAAATGATAAAGTTAACAAATGAGTTTAATACTTAACACGATTTCAAATTTAATTTACAAAGAACACGTTCATTGCATAATTAACTAAACGAATTTAACTGCAACTGATATAATTTTAACTACATAAGTATATAAATTTACTTATTTATATAATGTGCTACGTGTTTATGTATTCTCAAACTAGAAAATAAAATTGTTTTTATAGATTATATACGGAAGACATTTCACTGGTTTTGAAAATAAATTCTGAAGAATTTTTTTATCACAAGTACATCATATTCAAAAGTGTACCCAATCGGAAAAGAGTACATCAGTAGCACTTGTGACGAGTCTATTGCGACTGCCTTCTCACTGGTTCGGAGAACTGCTTAAGTTTCCTTAACATGTGCAAATAAGAGTTTTGTTTTCAATTACGAATATCGCAGACAATAAGCGTACAATATCTTGATTTTAGAACGAATTTTCGTCATCCCTTGTCAAGTTCTCAGAACGAAAAATGACACTGAAGATGGCACAACGCCGAAACCGGCTTGTCTTAATACCAAACTTGAAAATGGAGGACGAAAGTTCGTTCCAAAATCAATAATTTACATCCTTTCGGAATCAACAACAATAAAAAATAAGTACATCACCTTATTAATTTCAGGAAATGTTCGATATAGCGCCTCATAAAAGAAGGCGGTACGCGGAGAAGAAAGGGGCATGGGAATTGTAAGAAAGAAGAAAGATTAAAATTTCCAATAAGCCCTCACTGGTTCCTCTAGACCCTTTATGAGGCCCTAGGGAGTTCTTATTTATCCTATCCTATCGATAATGAAATTTACTTCATTTATACTGGGGATGGATGTATGTATGTATGTACAATATATGGGTATTTCCATTGTCACGTGTCAGGTCCGTACGGATGTATCGTAAAGAAAACCGTGGAAAACTTCCTCTTCCTTAATTTTATTTTCTGATGGCTCTTCAGAAAAAAGATGGGAAATATAATATGTTCACGCATATGTATTTATATGCATCGACAAAACTGTTTCATTAAATAACAATATTAAAATAATAATTATTTGTGTATGAAGCTTTAAAAACAAAGCATCCAAATTTTGAAAGAATTATAACTTTTTAGATAGTAGTTATGGGTGAGTAAAATTTTTAAAGTAATCGATAATTTGATATTATAATTATGAGCGGGATCAATTTATTAAGTCCCTAAAGACTTTTATTTTTAGATTTATGTTAGATGTGTACATTCGAAAAATCTTTTAAATTATAATTAAGGAAGCAAATATATACGAGGATGTAGTATGTGTTTTAAGTCCTAATACGCTTAACTTGCTCAGTATAATCCTGAGACTTGTTCCTTACATTTTCGATGCATCTCAAGTACTTTTATATATTTTCGATTCTTTTTTGGCACAATCGTGGTATTATTTATGTACTTTCTCGATACACTTTCGGCACTTTTACGGTACAATATCTGTATATTCTTGGCAATGTTTCAATCCGTTTCTATACATTTTTCTTGATTTCAGTACAATTCGGATACATTTATGGAATTTTGTCGATACAATTTCGATAATTTTCAGTAAGTTTTCGGTACATTTTAGGTATATTTACAATTAACTTTCGTTACTTTTTCGTAAAACTTCAGGTACAATTTGGATATACAATTTGGAATCAAAAAAAATGGTTAACTTCTCTCGAAACGGTCCGGAACAAGTAACGGCTATTAAGGCTTATTAAATATTTTTTTCCTCATAATTGTGTATTATGAAAAGACTTTTATAATATAACTCGAAAAAAAAATGTCATTAAAGACTTAAAATTATTTTTATCCCTTACATGGAAATACTTTTATAATGTTATAATCCAACATTTAGTTGTTTTAATGCGGTTGTCACCTATTTTCATAACCAATTTAATTCATTTATTCAACTCATTTAATTAGATAATTGAAATACTTCCATATGCATGTAGTATTTTTCACATATTTTGGGTAAGATTATTATAAAAAGAACATATGTAGTTATATTTATTTTTTAGTTTTCCTGACATGAGTACTTACTGAAATATCATCCATTCTACGTCTAAATCAACGAATAGCTCATTACCCGGACGAATAAGTCCGCCCTAATCCAAATATACTGTTACGTGAATACACTTATTATTGTATGTTACAAAAGAAAGTTTGTGCTTGCAAAAAATGTGAAACATTTGAAAAAAAATGAATTCAGCGCTTATACGAGTACATAAGCTCCGCATAAACTTGTATGTAGTGGTGCATAAGCTCTACATAAACTTGTTTGTAGCCTCCGTTATTGTGTTGGGTGCACAATCCACTAGGTGGGAAGCAACAGAAGGCTATAACGATTGTTCCATTTCAATCAACATCTGTTTGTGATTTCAAAGAAAGTTTTGTTGACAACACAAACAGGACGCCAACCAGGACTCAATCACACTCTCGCCAGCAGCAGCCAAAACCTACGCGCTGTATCTGTTGGTTAACACATACACACAAATGTACATATATATTCTAGACAAATACATAAGCACTTGTATTTTATGTATAAACTTTCCCTCCAGGAACAATGAACAACTGAATGCAAGACATTATACATTTCTAGTGCAATACATCGAGAAATAGTTTCAGCTTAACTTTTAAACTTTTATAAATTAAAAAGCTTGCGAATTCTTCAACGCGAGTAACTCAATTCAGTTCCAAGCTTTGATAAATAATATAGTTCTCAAATTAGTGTCCAACTTTTGTCCCAATTTAAAGTCCAAAGTTTTATTTTAAACCAAGTACTATTGGAGGTTAATCAGAGATATTCTTTAACTAAGGTGTTGTTGTTTTTTCTATACAATTTCTAATGCAATTTGGCATTTAGTTAATATAGAAAAAAATACTGAAATAATAAAATTGGACAAAAACAACGAAAAAAAAAAAAAGAAAAAGATATTCTTTAACGTTTCATACATTTTTTATAGTCCTTGTTTATGCAGCCATAGTCGAACCGGACTTCGGTCTACCCACGTTTTGTTAGTAAAAACACACATGCACAGCTTCTTTATATCTTTATATGATTATATTTTACAGCTTTTGATGGGTTGCCAGCTGCGTTATTCAAGTACGGCGGGGAGAAGCTAGTTATGTTCATGTACGAGCTCATTTCTAGTCGGAAGAACGCATGCCTGCTGATTAGAGCTAAAGTGTGCTCAGTCCAATCGACAAGAAGGGTGTTCCTGCAATTTGCGCCCATTATCGCGGGATTAGTCTTCTTAATTTCGCGTTTAAGGTTCTTTCGAGCGTATTGTGTGAAAGACTTAAGCACACCGTCAATGAACTGATTTGACCTTATCAGTGTGGCTGTAGAAGAATCGACACACACCATCTGACTTTAATATTGACATCATCGGACCTTTGCGTCTTTGCGACGGCGAATAACGCGAACAATGGAATTATGAGCTGTACGCGCTGTACAAGAACGTAGACATAGTGCAGCGGCTCCGCTGGCTAGGCCACGTCTTTCGAATGGATGAAAAAGCTTCAGGACTGAATGTTTTTTAAGCGGTACCCGCTGGTGGTGAAGTAGAAAAGGAAGACCTCCTCTGCGTTCGAAAGACCAAATGGAAAAATACTTGGCTATACTTGGGATTTAAAATTGGCGCCAGTTAGCAAGAGATAGGGAAAGCTGGCGCGCCTTGTTGACCTCGGACAAAATCGCTTAGGCGGTTATCGCGCAAATTAAGTAAGTAAGTCAATATTCCTCGTACTGCTAATGAATTCTTTATATTTGGGCTTAAATGCTATATAAATATCTCGCATAGTTTTTTGCTTTAATCGGTAATGTATTATACGTAAAATCAGCATTATTCCTTAATTGATATTGTGGTACTTCTCCTACGTATTCAATCCTACCGGTTAAATATAATGGTGCATTTTTATTTTTAATTTTGTAACCTGCCATAAGGGTATTAAGCTCAAATTTTGCTTTTATGTTAAGCCATTTTAAGGTCTTTAACATTACATTAATTGATGTGTATCTACTATATTTACATATGCCTATGTCGCATCCCCTTTTTCTGTAATTTTTGAAGTTTTTCCATCTGTGTTTGGATACATAATTAACTATGAGTATATGTGATTGTGGAACAAAACTCAAAATGTAGTTTAATCATGACACTATATGTTATGCATATTTTTATTGCTGTCGGTATGCCTATTTTATTTAGCAATTTTCCAAATATTTTTAGCCATCTTTCTGCAATCAATATGATCATGAAAATTTAGCTCGTTATCAATAACAACGACTAGATATTTAATTTTTTCTTTTCTTTTTTTCATTCTTTTTCACTTTCTCCTTCAGCAATAAATCAAGGCATCATCGGAGTACTATTGTACTATTTTACATTTCTTGATAACCGTTTCGAAATCATTTATATATTCGGACAAAGTAAAGCGTATTGATCCAGGAATTGACCCCTTGTTTACTCCTTTCTACTTTCGGATACTCGTATACTTCCATTCACTTTCGTTCTTTGGCATCTATCCTTTTTATGTTTTATTTAATAAACAACTGTTTTACATTAAAAGATTACTGGGGTCTATAAATTTTCCTTTGATTTATCTTTCGTTCCTTTTTCGGCATTTTAACAGATGTGTATGGCAAAAACTTTAGTTTTTAGTGCGGTTCATTAAAATATATTTTTTGTTAAAGAATTGTGAAATATTTTAAATAGTGGTTTAGGCAGCATTTTTTTTCTTTACGACAAAAAGCGTGCACACTAAAAAAAACATGATAAAAAAATAAGTTGTAGAGTAATTAATTTCTTAATTATGCCTTGCTATCCAACAGTTTATAAATATTATAATGATTAAAAAAAAACATCGAAATTACGAGTGCTTTTAAAAATTTTGTTCAGAATTCATTATCCATAAGCAGTTGTATAGCCCTTTAAATTTTATTATTATAAAGTGCACGCTTCATGCCGCTAAAATAACCATTTATTTTTGAGAAGTTTTAATCGACGGAGTTGTATTTTTTCGTACATACTAAATATGTAGTTATATGCAAATGCGGCCAAAAAATCTAAATTTTCAGTGGATATTTTTATCGACTTTTTATACCAAAATTGAAAGCTAATAGTGGGGTTAATTAATAACCAAAATTAAGCTGATGCTTAAAGTTAAATTTTTTGCTTTACGGCATGATTTTAATACGTTAAACGTATATGTATATTTCAAAAAGCTACTACTAACTTCAATCATCAACTTAATGTTTACTAAAAAAAACGTCTCATAATAAAAAAAAATAGAACTAAATCTTTCAGGTAATTATGTTGATTTTACTTTGCTCCGTTTAAATATAAAAAAATGTTGAATATGGAAATTAAAGAATTTAAACATATGTGCTTAGTAATGACTGGATGCCTATTATGTCAAAACGGCTACTTTAAAAATTTAGTTACATTGCTTTAACCCATAAATATATGTTAAAAGAAAAATATCCAACAAAAATTAGGAGTTACCAATAAATAAAATACATTTAAGTACATACATACATGCATATACAGACATATGTATATCTCTAATATATAAAATTCTCCTGTCACAGTTTTAGTTTCCATCCTCCTCAGAAACGGCTAGACCGATTTTGATGAAATTTTATATGTATGTATGTATGTATATTCGGTAGACCTGAGAATAGGTTGCTAGCTGTTGGTCCACCCCAAACATTTTTTTTTGCACAACATTTTTATTTTTTATTTTTGTATGAATCGTTGAAAATTACATACAACCCTAAATTTTCATCCTTCTAACATCAACGCCTATTTTAAAGCGATATAAATAATTCAATAATTTTCTACCCCGGTCGATAATTGATCAATTACCCTTGATGAAGCGTCTACCGGTGTCACTTTTGACCCAGTAAACAGCACGGAATAGGGATGATATCTCTCTCATAAAATAAACCGTTTCTGACTCCCTACAGTTTTCGGCCATTATTATTATTGTTACTGTAGAAAGCCCGCGATTGTTACTCGCAATGTCCCACTGATAAATGAGGAACAAAGAACTATTTACGACCGCATTATGCTCGCAGTTGCGGCAGGGCAAGGTGGATTCTTTTTTTTGCCCTTAAACATTCAAAATAACCCAGATGCAGTGTGCAACATAAAAAAACAATTGTCCATGCCATAGGACACTATGGCACACAAACATTCGCTTGAGGCTTTGAACAGGACATTGAAAGATCTTAAAACAACGACAAACAATTTGGGGGCACTCTGGTACTTCTTTCAGGAGGTTTTAGATAAACACCTCCCGTCATTCCCTTTACAACGTATGCTGATAGAATCAACGAATGCTTAAAATCATCGCCACTGTGGCGTGGCTGTAGTTTGTGTTAGCTAAATATGGGATAACTAAAAATATTGTAACACGGCTGTAATCGTTGTATTATAGAAGTATACAAAATAATATAAATATAACAAAGAAAAACGATTTGTTGTATATCATGTACGTATGTATTTATTGGTCTTTTCAAGAAAAAAGGGAAATAAACGTAAAATTCGACACACATACAAAATAATTTATAATTCAAGTACAGAAGCAAATGTACCTACATAAAGTAAAATTTATAATTAATCACTATTTGAGACCAATATTAAATATTTATGTATATACGTCGCCTATTTCATTTTGATCAATCTCAAAGAAATAAAAGCCTTAAATGTGTTATCCTCAAACTTGGACCTAAATTTGTTGCATTGGCAGTGGAGAAGCACTGCTGCGCCTCAACACTTGTTAGTTTGATTGTCGACAATAAGTTAAATGCCCTCTTTTACCAAGCCTTTTGATAAATTGTATGCCTTTCGATTATTGGACACTTTCGAGCTGCTCGTTAAAACTTGATGCAATTTATCTTTGAGACATTCTGCCTTATCCACTTCAGGCACCTCGACGTTAGTTCTATTAGCATCGCTTCCATAGTGAGGTTCATTTTCTAATCGAGTGGGATATTCTCCAGCTCATTTATAATGGCAAGGACAAAAAAAAGCCTTAAGGGAGTTAACAAGATGTGTTATTTGTCGACTGTGAACTCTCTAAAGGTTTTGTTTTGCCCTTTAAAGACAAATTTTTAAAAATTATACAAAATTAAAAAAAAAAAATAGCTATTAGATTCTACAATTCCGGGATTTGAATAGACCTATCCCGGAATATTCGGGAGTTAAGAAAGGCCAGGATCCCGGCATTGACATGCCTAGTATATTTGTTTGTTTACGAAATTGCAAAAAAAGAATAGCTAAAAGTCAACAGATTAAACAACTTAGTCTGTGGAATGAAAAAATAACAAATGTGTAAGGTGCTTCGAAGGTATTGCATTGGCCGCAGCCTTAGTCATTAGCCAGCATAAAAGTCGGCTTCGTCGAAATGCTTCCCACATACTCTCACCGTATCGGAAAAATTGTTTTAGCATGCTTCGATCCACCCCCTTCCTATGCACACCTCTTCTGGGCACTGCATAAAAAGGACATTGGTTGCCGTGTCAAAATGGTTATTTTGTTTATATTTTAAATTGCTATTTATATTCGTGATAGAAAATTTCATGTGTAAGCCAAGCAACACATATAATTATAAAGAAATTAAATTAGTTGTTTTTACTATAAATCCTCAGTAAGTTTGGTTTTTGTGTCAAATTTGGAATTCCGCCCATCGTTTACTTTTGGTTTTTTTAATTTCTCCGACATTTTCACAGCAACATGCACAAACATTTTTACTTATATTTGGAGTATTCCACCTTGAATTAATTCGCTTTTCCACAAAACTTTTTTTTTACTTTTTTTTATTTGTGAACACATTTAGGGTAAAAAATTTCAAAAGGTTTGACATACTAATGCTCCGGACTTCAGGAGCTGTAAGTACTTAGCACACTTTGTTAAATACACTTTGCTACATGAAAGATAAGTGATACAGTAATTGCTTTTTACTCCTTTTTTCTAATTTATATGTACATTGTATTTCTGCAATTCTGAAAATACAATTTTCAATGCGATAACCCTAACACTAAGGGCCAGTTTTTCAGCGCTGGTTTAAACTCAGTTTAAACTAAGTTTAGTTAAACTCAGTTTAAATTATAACTTAGTTTTCTTGCACTCATTCAAATTTGTTGCAACCAAAACGAAGTAGTCAGCACGCTGTTAATAAGTTAATCTAAGTTTAACCGTGCGAAATCGGCCGTTTAAACTACGTGACAAGTTGACTGAAAACTTGCATCCTGAGTTTAAATGACAAACAGAGTTCAACTTGCACTGAAAAACTGGCCCTCAGTAACCCTAAAACACGTGAACTGCAACAGTGTAATGATTCAAATATTCTGAAATAATCATTCAACTTTTCAAGTGGGTGCACTATTATTTGGTCGCTACCTCAAATGCAGTGTTCTCAGAAGTTTTGGTCAACTGCAAAAAAAAAAACAAACAGTCAAAACAAATAATAAAAAAGCAGTACAAAATCAAAATCCGTCCTAAAACAGGCGTTTTCAGTTTTTAAATAGTGTCAAAATAAAGGCTCACCGACCAGTCGAAGACACGATTAATGATTTGAATAAGTAAAAAAATCCAAACCTTGACAAGCCATTTATCCGAAGAAAACAATAAAAAATAATAATTCTCGAAAACGTGACGGCTTATTACTCGTAAGAACTTGTAAACCTAGTTGCTGGTTTAACAAAATGCAGTACTACAGATATTTCGTTAGCTACATAAGCTGATGGCTGTCTTGCGATTTGATCCCGACTTGCTTCCTTAAAAACTGTGCTGAATATATATTTTAACTCTTAACGAATTTATTTAATTTATCTCTTAAACTTGAAGTTTTGGCTTGGAAGGAATCGTTCATTATTTCCCTACACAAAATTGGAAGTAGGTCCTCTATAGAAAATTAACGGAGCAAACTCTTTGCTACTCTGCTATTTGACGTATTCCATATTCTCTACAGGGAAACTACCGTTACAAACTTACTTGAGTTTACAACTCATGTATCAAACGGATTTAGAGAAATTATACATACCAATGTTATATATTCCGATATTATTAAACGATTCATCAGAGTAAGTCACTCTTTACTCATCCATAAACTTGATCTCCTCAGTTTTCAAACTAATTTTCTTCGTTGGATATCTTCTTACCTCAACGACAGAGTATAACGAGTCCTTTTTAAAAATATTCCCGCAAGCATTATCAATGTATCTTCAGGGGTCCCGCAAGGAAGTCACCTTAGTCCGACTCTATTTTTACTTTTTATAAATGACATACCTTCTGTAATAAAATATTCAACAATTTTATTGTATGCTGATGATGTAAAACTTTTTAGATCGTATAATTCTGTTGAGGAACGATCTTTACTACAAGCAGATTTAAATAGTATGGCTAACTGGCGTGAGGTAAATTACATGCCACTAAACCTTAAAACATGTAAAGTAATGTGTTTTTATCGAAGAGCGGAAACACAATGGACCCAAAACTTAACTTCAATCTTCTTATCAATGCTACAGTCAACAAAGCTAAGGGTGTTTTTGCGTTTGTAAAACGATGGCCAAAAGAATTCAGTGACCCCTACATTACGAAGTCTCTTTTCACAACGTTGGTAAGGCCAATACTAAATTTTGGCTCCATTGTGTGGAACTCGCGCTATCAAGTTTAGTCAGACAAGATGAAGTCTATTCAAAAACAATTCCTAATTTTTGCCCTTAGGAGTTTCGCTGGGCTTCCCAGTATAACCTGCCACCCTATATTAATCGTTTCAAACTTATTATTCTTCCTACGCTTGCTAGTCGCAGAGAAATGTTAGCCATAATATTTTTCTTCAAGTTACTGGCAGACTTGACTTCTAGGCCATCTAAATTAATAGTTCTCGTACGAATGTTGCTACTTTTTAGATTAGCAGTGCATCTTATTCATTGTATGGATGTAGTTACATATGAGTACATACATAAATATTCTAAATACGGTGCCCATTCGTCTCGATTTCGGCGACACCATTTTGATATTAAGAAAGATATCCCGCTGAATACTTTTTCAAAGTCGCGACGTTTATATTTTTACCGACTAATAACGATTTGTTTAGTTTAATTTATTAAAAAATGCTGAGCCTTTGCCGATACATTACCAGCGTGCTAAAACTTCAGTGATTTCGTGATTTTGTGTTTGCTATTATTTTGAATTATTTTTAAGATGGGGGACCGTATTCTAAAATTTACTTTAGTTATAAATGAGTCCGTATGGTTTCACTCTTCAAAAAAAGAAAAAAAATCGTCGACAAAATGTAATATCTCACGGGACCTTTTCAATGACGTAATAAGACGTATGTAAGAAATTAAAACCAGCAAAGTGGACAGATTTGACCATCGAAGACTATGTAGAAAATAATCGATAATATGGACAAATAATGTCAGTATTTGAGAAGATACGCATGTGAGACAATCTGTTTGCAAAGTTTGCATTTAAAATATGTCAGAAATTTCATTTAAATATTGCAAAATGTTTCATGATCCACATTATTTTAAATAAACTACTAGCCTTTCGTCAGTCTGCGGAAGATTAAAAGACCTTCTACTGAAAATTCGAGAGCTTATTTCGGAAGCAATAAACAATTTGATCGCATTTGTAAAAGTTTTGACTAGTGCTTGAGTACTATCGATAGGATTCCATGGGGTGGGTAAGACTCCCGCGAAAGCCAAGAAGAAAGAAATCTGATAAGAAGATGTAGTGATCTAAAAAGTGATCCAAAATAGTACTATAGCTTCTACCGCTTTCAGTATTAACAATTAAAAATCGATGTTTTCAGTTTGCCGCCACTATCAAATTTATTTAACGGATTTTTGATTAAATATATGTAATATATATGTATATTAAAATATATATATTTAATCACTGCCAGAAATCATTAATAATAATTTATTCCTCAAAATAAAGATTCAAATAAAAATTTAATATATCTCACACCATATTTCCATAGGGAAATTATGTTTTCTTATTTATCTACAAAATTTTAATAGGGAAACTATTGCATTTGGTTTAGAGCTCGGCAAATACGAGTAAACAAACTTTTCTTGATCTTTTTAGCTACGAAATTTGAAATTAATCTGCTTATTTTCAAAATGCTAATTTTATATCTTGACATAGATATGTAGGAAAGTATACCCTGTCGTTAGTTTTCTAACACTAGTTTTGGCAATTACATTGAATGAATTGCGATTTTTAATAAATATACTGAAAAACATATTTCAAAATCATGGTGTTGGTAGGATCATCTGAGATATGGAGCAAAATATTTTTTGATATTTTTGAAAAAAAGATGAGGAACGCATGAAAAAAATGCAGTTTCTGAAAGTTCAAAACATGCGTCCGCAATGAAATTTGAAAACATAACTTCTAACAATTCAGAAGAGATTTCTACTTTATTTGTACAATTTTTTAAGTCTAATTTTGCCATTAACTCAAATATGAACCTTACCACATATCCGTATCAAGTAAGTTCGAATAACTCAATCAATTTACCTACAATAACCCCAGAGGAGGTATTCCTTTATCTGAAAACTTTAAAAAGCTCATCCAAGCCTTGTCCTGACATGATTCCGACATCCATTCTTATAAATTGTGCGGAAAACCTATACCTACCTTTATCAAACTTATTTAATTTGTCATTAAAACAGGGAGTTTTTCCTTCCACATGGAAACAATCTTTTATAATCCCTCTTCATAAATGCGGAAATAGGTCAAATATTGAAAATTATCGTGGCATAGCCAAGATTTCCGCTATTCCAAAATTATTTGAGGCTATCGTCACTTTTAACGTTAACTTTTTTAATGTCTTCATCAATTACCAATTCTCAACATGGATTTTGTAAAGGCAAATATATTATTACAAATTTGCTTGAATTCACAACTCATGTGTCAAAGTCGTTCCGTCAAAATAACTCCACTGATGTCAGATATACCGATTTCAGTAAAGCCTTCGATGAAGTTTGCCACCCTCTACTTATTCATAAGCTTGATCTAATTGGTATTCAACTTTGTATACTTCGTTGGATGTCTTCCTACCAGCATTGCGGAACGCAAAGAGTCATTTAGAAAAATGTTGCATCGGATGTCATTGATGCGTCCACAGGAGTTTCTCAAGACAGCCACCTCGGCTCAAATCTGTTCCTGCTTTTTATTAATGATATAACTACTGTATTAAAATTTTAAAAAATTCTAATGTATGCTGATGATATTAAAATTTTTAGATCATACAACTCTGTTGATGAGAGATCCTTGCTGCAGGATGATTTAGAAAGCAAATTTCATGCCTTAAATCTTAATAAATGTAAATATACATATGTGCTTCTCTCGAAGAGCGACACTGCCGGCTTCTTTTGATTACAGTATTTGTGGCCATATTCTTGACCATAATTTTGTCGATCTGGGTGTCACAATGGATCCCAAACTAAATTTTTACGTACATATTAACATTACAGTTATTAAGGCAATAGGCGTTCTTGCTTTTGTGAAAAGATGGCCGAAAGCGAACCTTACATAACGAAAGCGCTTTTTACTACTTTAGTTAGACCGATACTGGAATATGGTTCTATAATATGGAATCCGCATTATCAGGTATATCATATATCTGACCGTCTTGAATCGGTTCAAACACAATTTTTACCGTTTGCCTTAAGGCACTTTAGTTGGGATTGTACTCACAAACTGCCACCATATACTAGTCCGCTGAAGCTTATTAATCTTCCTACTCTTTCAAATCGTAGAAAAATGCTAGGCATAATGTTTATGTTGAAGTTGGTCACGGGATCGATTGATAGTCCTTTTCTTTTGGCATAAGTTAATTTCAATGTCCCTTCTCTTGTTTCGAGGCACTTGAAACCCCTTTTTCTGAATCAATGTAAAACAAATTTTGAACTGAATGAGCCATTCCGGTGTTTTTGTCAGGATATTAACTTGCTTCCCAACACCTTTCATGTGTCAGACTCGCTCTTTAACATCAAGAAAAATGTGCTGTCCTCCCTTTTAAATTGATTTGCGTTAGTACATAGTAACATTTCAGCCAGCTGATGAATTAATTTTTCTGTAGATGAACAGTTTGAGATCTCGACAATTAACAAACTCTTTCTCGAAACGGCACAACCATATTTAACAAAAAAAAATCCGTGCGTCATGCGGATGTGCCCCTCGTGCCGGTTGGGCGGGAAAGGAGGGTTATTATGGTTGGGTTTATTATTATTGTTATTATAAAGAGGACAGTTTTGAATTGGAATTCATCCAATTCAAATAGGTAAAGGGGAAAAATTTAGCTTTTTTTTGCTGCTTATAAATGTGGTAACTACACTGTCTAGGTTTTTAATATGAGTATGAAGTTTAATTGAATGATTATTTAATGTTACAAAGTTTAATATGGAACTTTAAATTTTCTTCTTTGTAATTTAAGTCCAACACATTGCATATTGTAGCAAGATCGCTTGAGCTCAAATTGGCATCGATATATTTCATTTTATTGCTATATTCGTCTGCACTTTCATCAAATTTGAAGCCTAAAACTCGCGTAGTCGCTTGCGATTATTTCGGTCGCCTTCGTACTCAAGAACATATTTGTGCAGCGCCGCTATGCACTCTTTTTTACAACGTTTTAAATTTTCGTGAACTTTCGAGAATGTACCTACCGACATACTGTACGCGGTCAAAAACACAACGATTCATTTTTTTTTAGGTTTTTTATTCTTTGAGCCCCCAATATTGTGGTAACTACACTGTCTAGGTTTATAATATGAGTATGAAGTTTAATTTAATGATTATTTAATGTTACAAAGTTTAATATTTAATTGGAAATAAGTGAATAGGTTTATTTAATACTCGGCGTCGCTAGGTGTGAGGTTTTGGAACATCTCGTCGTCTTTTAATTCACGCAACAACTAACTCGTCGCTTTGTAGTTCGGAGACATAGTTGCCAGATTGCTGACTTCGGTCTTTTATGTTAGACGGTCACCAAATCTTCCCACATAAATAATATATGTGTGCATGCAACTACTAGATTTAACTTGGACAAAATTACTTAAGGGGGTCCGGCATTTTTTTCACTAATGAATAAATCTACCTTTGAAAGATATCTGTACGAAATTTCAGCGCTAAATTCCGAGTGGTAAGTAAAACCTTTGGAGCGCGTATTCTCGAAAGCATGTTTTTGAAACTTGTGGAACAAGTTATTCAACGTTTGTCAATGCCACCTTCGATAGCTTGTGCACTGCTGCTCTACGGCATGTGGTAGATCCTTTGCTGGTAAATTGGATTCTTTAAATGCTGGCGCAGCGGATTAACAGGATTCAGGCAGAAAAGGATCATTACCACAGTGCGGAGTTAATAAGGGTTGTCCTTAGGGCGGTGTGCTTTTCCCTTTGCTCTGGTGCTTGGAATAGATTTTCTTCTTGTGATTCTTGATGACTCGAATATCTAATGGGCTATTCGCAAACCCAACCAAAAATAGTGTTGTGCTCTCCACTAGGTGGAGAAGGATGGATGGCCTCATTTCTCTCACACTTAAGGGAGTCACTATTCAGACTTCTCCCGAAGTGAAGTATCTAGAAGTAATTCTGGATGCAAAACTGTCGTGGAAATCTCACAAGACCTCTAAAGCATTGGCAGCCTTCTGGCAGTGTAAACGGGTCTTTGGCAAAACGTGGGGTCTATCACCAAAGGGTACCCTCTGGATATATACCTCTATGATCAGACCCATAATCAGCTATGCTTCAGTGGTATGGTCGAGCAGACTCTCAATTAATAGCGTGGGAGACCTGCTTGCTAAACTTCAGAGAACAATCACCGTATGCTCTACAGGGGCATCCTTTACAACACCTGGCGCTGCTCTTAATGCATTGCTGCTCTTACCGTCACTTTGTGTATACCTACATACGTGGGGAGGCCATAAAAAGCCACCTGTAGACTTAAACGAAACGGATATTGGAATAAAATAGAGTGGGGCGAGGCGGAAATTGCTGGCTGGTTCAATACCAACACTGAGGCCGGTCTTACACATAGTCGAAACTTTACTAATGGCTCCAAAACTGACTCTGGGTCAGGATCTGGAGTTTTTCTTTAGAAGATAATTAGGATAAGCTTCACTTTTCTCTTGGGAAATATGCCTCGGTCTTCCAGGACGTATTTGCAATTCTCAAGGCCATGGACTACGTGGTGGAAAAAAAGGTGGAGGGGAAGGAGTATACGTATCTGCGATGACAGCCAAGCTGCACTCAAGGCATTGGCCAGCCCTCTAACTACTTCCAAACTAGTTCGGCAATCCAAGTCTCGACTAAACTATGTTGGTAAACATAATGAACTTACTTTACTCTGGGTGCCTGGTCACTCGGGAGTACCTGGTAATGCGACATCTGACCATTTGACCAGAATTGGCTCGGATCATGTGTTCCTCGGCCCGCAACCAGCTATAGAACTCCCACCTTCGGCCATTGATGCCACCACCAGAAACTGGGTGAATAGTTTGCTCAGCAATGACTGGATGGCGTCGAGAGGTTGCAGATGGGCAAAACTCATGTTACCTTCTATCTCAGAAGGAATATCAAAACACTTGCTCTCGCTTAACAGGCGAAAATTCTCAATTTTGTGTAGGTTTTTGAGGTTCGTAGTCTAAAATTAAGTATAACGAGTAAGAAAAGCTAAATTCGGGCGAAACCGAATTTTATATACCATCGGGATGTATTTTTTTTTGTATGGGCGGTGCCTTCAATTACAAAAAAACCCCGTTTCTTTGTTTCATTTCTGCTAGTATAAAACTTTTTACTTGTACCTACAACATTAGATCAGACCAGCCTACTTATGGAAATATACATAAAAATAACAAACTGATCGGAATAACTAATGAAATATTTACTCAATTTGTTTCAATAAATACTGAAAAACGAAGTTTTTTGCATTTTTCAAAATTTCCGTTATATGGAAGTTGAACGTGGTTATGGTCAAATTTCAAACATTTTTGACGGTGATGCTAGTGATATACCTTACATCGTTATTAAGATACCTACAGACCATTTTTCAATATTTCACTCAATTTGCTGTAATAGATACCGTTATATGGGCGGTGGGCGTGGTTATTGACTGATCTGGACCATTTTCAATACCAAGCTACCATGTCCAAAGAGCAATCTATGTACGAAATTTCATCGAGATATCTCAATTTTTACTCAAGTTATTGTAACCACGGACAGACGGACGGACATACAGTCAGGGCTAAATCCATTCCTCTTTTTATTCTGATCATTTTGTTATGTATAAGTATATGTCTATCTTGATAATTTTTGTCTGTTACAAACACCCGTTATGCAAACAAAGTTAATATACCCTTGTGTACAAGTACTCATCACCAGCTGTGCTGCTACTTGACTTAAATCTCCGCCCAAATTCTGCTGGACAGGCGACTTCATAGAGCAGTTTATCTTTTGAGAATCAGCATTCTGTTTGGTTGGGTTGGGTAGGGAATTGGTGAAACTTTTGTTAAGCAAGAAGTCTTCATACTCATCGACTACTTCTTTGAAGAATTCCGCAGTCTTCAATTCTTTGCGCTACCAAAGGGCTCAGTGTATATCTGAAATTGTGTTTTAGAATCGAATGGAATTTCCTGCAGGCCCGACAATAACTGCATACACACTAGCACATTTCAACAATTTGTGGGTTATGAATAGGCGATGCTCCCATTCGACGCCAGATTTACCTCGCCTTGCTTTGCTTTGTACTGCAATGTAGGGGGGCTGCGTTGAGCCAAAGAGCCTCGTCATCTGGTAAAAGTTAATAGCAAACAGCGGCGGCACACGGCATGAGGCTGATTTTGTTTCTGTTTGTGAATGAAATTTGTGGAGTTGAAGCCAAGGTTGGCTGGCCTGCTGGTTTAGTGTTTACAGACGGCGTTTGATGATATAATAAAATAAAAACGTTGACAGTTGTACACATGTGTGCGTGTATGCACAATACTGCCTTATACTATCGAGGTTGACGCGGCATTTGGCACTTTGAGCGCGTAACATGTGCCAATTGCAGTCGCTATGCTCACATCGAACCTCACGCTTTGCAGCCGTGTTTTTTTCATCCCATCCGAAAAAAATGTGGAAAAAAATTGTATACTTGACTTTTGGCAATTATACGACACCGGCGACATAGTAATAATAATCGCATGAGCGTGTTGGCTAAGTAAAAGTTTGTTTGCTTAAATATTTTTTTAATTCTTTATTCTAATGGCTTTTTTTTACTAATTTTTCTGTTTTTGCCTGTAGATGAAATGTTGTTTTTTGTTTCAGTTATGGCATCGGGTTCGTGGCAGATGCAATAAACTTTCGAACTTCTCTTGAAATCAAAAATGACCAATAATAATAAAAAAATAAATGAAGCAATTTTATGAAATAAGGTCATTAAGTTTCGACAAAAGAAAATGCTAACTTTCAATTTCGTGGTCTAGAGTACATAAATATTTTATATGTATATACTTATGCATGTACATACATACAAAATAAGAAAAAACTTTTAAAAAGTGTGTTTTTCAACGCAACCACACAAGTTTTTTCAATTTTGATTAACCGAAATCAATTTTCGTGACATTTACTCTTGCTCCTAATAGCTGTTTGCCGCCGGCTTTGAACAGTCTTGCCGGACGACTTGTTGTTCTTAAACCGACTAAGGGCTGTCCAAATATCGCATTGGTCGAGTGAAGGGATATGGAGAAAGTTTGTATTCAAAAGCGTTGCTCCCTCCATACCCTGTGGATGTCTATTACCAGATTTCAGTCATACGATGAACCAGTCGAGTCTTGAAACATTCATGTTTTCCAGCATCTCAAGCTTTTCCCCGTGACCTTATTTTCGCCTGAAGTTTCTTCTTCTTGAAAAGACGTCTCTCTTTCCTTCTCTTCCACCGGTGTTTCTTTGCTGTTGACGACCACCTTTACTCATGTTGAGAGATGGTATTCCATAACTCATTAATGTCGGGTGATGTGGAGTTCCTTGTTTTAGTAGGATTGAGAGCTGTCCGTTCCGATTACAGCTCTTCGACATTGAACTTTCGTCGCACTGCATGTACGTTTTTCATTGCAGAGCGGCACATACGGACGTGACTTGCAACAAGGTTATAGTCCAATTGAACAAACATCAAGTACGCTGGACACGTGTCTCCCGTCTATTAGAACGTAATTAATTTAGTTTATCGTTCTTTGATGAGATGACGCCCAACTGCCTGTGCTTCAAATCTGCAATCTGGTACTACTCACAGCTACGTTTCGCGCCCCGGCGATGGCATGAGGCTGGATTGTTCGATTGTCTTAAATATGACCTTTGTCCTAAATTTTGATATCGCGATTCGGTTGCCTACAACGCGTTTTTTAGGTAATCGTAGAACTCATATTTAGCCCCACTTTCCTTTTCCTTCTTTGGGGCGCGAGCACAAGTCAAGCTTACGTTGTTGAATTTAATCTTGCTGCTGATTGTGGAAATTCATTCCCCGATAACAGTGTACTTGCAGACAACCCCATACTCTATACAAAATTTGTGCGCCGTCGCATGGCAGCTATAGTAGACGTCGCACGATAAATTAATTTTACATTCATGCTTCGTCCTTCGCTTCTTATGTATATTTAAGAACGTTTGGGAATGTCATTTTTAGAAACTAACTGATTATTTTATAAAAGATGTGTATCTGTGAGTCATTTGATCCACGACAGAGACCATCTTCTAACCGCACTTCAGAATGAAGAGATACTGCAGATTTTAGAAACCCTTTACCTTAAATACGTAGTTGCTCTCTCTCTATAAGCCATCAATAATAATATATTTATATGTAATACGTTGGCGCTTACAATAGTGATTGGCCGAGCTTTCCTACCATTTGTGATGTGTGTCTTTTATTTATTTTTTTAAATTTATTTAATATTTAGACACAAGTAAGACATAGTCTTTTAAGATGTAATAATCAAAAAAATTACTTAAATATAAAAGTGAATACTCTAAAACTATTTATTTTGAACAATATAGGAATTAATGTGTGAAGAAAAAGTGAATAACAATATATAGAAATATTAAGACTTAGAGTAAGAATATTGAATAAATTGCCAATTTGAACTGTCTTAGATTTGATTCCAATTTTAATTTATTGGGTAAAGAGTTCCATAACTGAACAACTTTAACGTAAAACATTCTGGAGGTACCTGAATATCTATATTGTGGAACTATTAGGTCGCATTTACGAGTTGACTGCGCAAAGGTTAGTTTAAAGAAGAGATAACTCGGACAATGGGTGTAGATTATTATCTTGTTTATAAATAGCAATAAGCGACGGTCAAAAAATGTAGATAAACTGCAGTCAAGGATTTGTATAGATAACTTAGAAATGTGATCAAATTTTAATTAGTAATTGTAGCTTTCCGAAAAAATATAGGCTGCTGTCTTCCAAAGTTGTCTGAGTACATAATACGACTTGCTGATTGACGCGTTTACATGGTCGACACATGATAGACTTGTGTTCATATTGAATCCAAGGATTTTATTTATTTATTTTTTATTTTTTTATTTTTTTTTTTTTTTTTTTTTTTTATAAGCTTATACAATGTTAATTACAAATATATAAACTAAAACCTGTTATGCAGCGCTAGCAACAGAGGCTATCGGCTGTCCGGCAATCGTCAAAAGGGTCTATATCCTTCTAAGTAGGTCAGCGTCTTTAAGGAACTTATATATTTTCCTTATGTTATCTTCAGTTGGATTCATGAGAAGTAAGACGGGATCAGTAGCAGCGAAGTTGAGTTGTCTCTTAGCATCAAGTCCTGGACAATAAGCAATTAGATGAAGAACTGATGGATATGTATCACAGAATGGACAACGGTTGATTTGGCCTCTCTCGAGAAGGTGCGCATGCGTGACTATCGTGTGAGCTGTTCGGATACGTATAAATGGCGTGATTATGTTTGCGGGGATAGATGAAGGATAATGAGGTTTGATCCTTGATGGGTTTATCCTGGCGTACTGATGATTGTAGTTTATCCAGTCAAGAGCCAGTTTGGTGCATCTATTTTGATGTATTAGGCGATATACGTCGCTTTTGATAAGGAAGCTGGAGGTTGACGTAGGAATGGATGCAATTTCTTTAGCCAATTTATCCGCATAAGTGTTTCCATCAATGCCAGTATGGCTGGGTACCCACATTATCTTAAGTTTGTTGGGTAATTGCAGTGTGATATGAGACGGTCTCTTATGCAGCTGATAATGTTGATGGAGTTGTTCCAATTATGTATGGCTTGAAAACAGGACAGGCTATCTGTGCATATTACGTATTTCCTAGCATTTTTAACAGCGTTTTCAATTGCCTGAAAAATTGCAGTAGCTTCAGCAGTAAAGATGGAACAGAACGGAAAAAGTAAGCCGTGCGAAATTGGTTAATTGTTTTCGCTTACGACCGCAAAAGATGTATTTAACGCCTTTGAACCATCGGTAAAGACGAATCGCCAGTTATTGCTCTTAAGTCGCGTCATTGATTCCAGAAACATAGAGTTGTATACCTCTTTTGGCGTGCTACATTTGGGGAGGCGCGCTAGGTCGTCTACAAAAGATGCTACAGAAGCCAACCAGGGAGGATGACGAATTTTACATGTTTTAGTTGCTTTTAGTGGAAGTTCATTTAACTTCGCAAATATCGCGCATTTGTATATAGATGATTGAACTTTCGGACGCCTGATGTTGGAAGAGGCTGAGTAAAAGGCTTTTCGTAACGTCAGATTTGAGCCACTAGTCAACCTTGTGTAAAGTTTGCTAGTGCTGTCTTCCATATTATCTTTCAGGAACGGTAATCCAGATTCCGCCAATATATTTTTTATAGGAGATGTGGGGAAAGCTCGAAGAGACCTTCTAATTGCAGTGTGATATGGAGCAGCGAGCATTTTTAAATTATTATTTGCATGATGACCGTAGATTTCAAGACCATAGTTGATGACAGAGAGGATAATAGCCCTTACAACGTTTAACAGTAAAGCCGGACCTATGTGCGAACGCTTACATGACAGGTACTTAACAATATTTGAGTTAATAATGAGTCTATTTCTAAGATATTGACAATGTTGCTTAAAAGAATATTTACTATCTAATACAATTCCAAGAAACTTAATAGTATTTGAACAAAAAATATTTACATTGTTGAATGTGAATAATGGAAAAGAACAATTATGCTTTCTACAAATATGAAGTAATTTAGACTTAGAATAGGAAACTGAAGTGCCTGAAGAACGAGACCACGAGGATAAGATGGAAAGGATTTCCTTGAAATTAGAAGCTGCTAGGGAAAGATCAGAAGATTTAGAAAAAATAATAATATCATCAGCATAGATTTGATGCCGGATATTGGGAAAGTTAGATAGGGTGGAGCTTATTTCATCAAACGCTATGGTAAAAAGTATTACAGAAAGGGGAGATCCCTGGGGAGTGCCGTTTTCAAGAGGTAAAGTAGGGGAAGAAATATCAGAAATAAGGACTTTGATTTTACGCCTGGAAAGAAAAGATTTAACAAAATTAAAAATGCGAGGGCCAACCTTCCATTTCATAAGTTGCCTTAGAACAATATGTATACCAATTCGGTCGAACGCCTTCTCAAAATCAAGTGAAAGAAGCGATACATGATTTTTATTGGATAAAGCGTCAGATATAAAATAATCAAGGTTTAGAAGGGCATCGATGGTGCTTTGACCTTTTTTGAATGCTACTTGATTAGGAAGTGTTATCAGCTTATTAAAATGGAGGTACCAAGAGAGTCTGGAAGCAATTATTTTCTCCAAAAGTTTGCTTAAGCAAGGAAGTAGCGAGATCGGGCGATAGCTGGTAACTTCACAAGCTGGCTTACCAGGTTTTAAAATAGGAACGATGGCGCTTGTTTTCCAAATTTGGGGAAAAACGCCAGTATGAAAAATGTTGTTGTAGTGGAAAGTGAGACGGGAGAGGAAAGGAGAAGGAAGGTGCTTTATTATGGGGTAGGATATTTTATCAGTCCCTGGTGTCTTACCTTTCACCGCGGAGAGTGCCATTTGAAGTTCAACTAATGAGATATCAGAGTCAAGCCATTTAGCCGAAGAGGATAATTGATTAGAAGGAAGGTGAGAAAGAGATAGTAAAGAACGTTTTTTTGCAATAAATTCAGAATGGAAATTGGAATCAGATGAACAGTTAGAGAAATGATTGGCAAATTCTAAGGCTATATCGCGGGGATATAGTAGGCTGCCTTGAGGGGTGTTGAGGGAAGAAATGGGGGAGAAAGAGGGTAATCCAGAAAGTTTTTTTAAGTTGGCCCAAATTTTTTTGGGGTCAGAGGGGGAGTTAATTGTACTAGTAAATTTCTGGAAAGAGTTAGTTTTGGCTAATTTGGCTTCTCTTCTGAAAAGAGCGTTCGCTTTCTTGTAGGCAATGAGATTAAACTGGGAGCGATAACGTTTAAATTGCTGCCATGCTTGTTGTTTTTGCGTCCTAAGTGCCGAAAGTTTGCTATTCCACCAAAGAGGGGAAGGTTTTCGAGGTTTAGCTGATGATTGCGGAATAGATTGATTGCCTGCAGATCTAATAATTTTTTGAATTCTTGAGGTTTCCTGGTTTATATTAGATGAAGAAGGAAAATAATCAGAGTAGAGGAGACAGTATTCTTGAAATTTGTTCCAGTCAGCCAAGTCTGTTTAAAAAAATATTCTTGGTTTAAAAAGGGGTGAGGTATGGGAGGAAGAGATTTTAATTAGGATAGGAAAATGGTCGCTGCCGTGTAGATCATCTATGCGGTGCCATTCGGTTTTGGGGAAGAGGGAGGAAGTATAAGCGCAGGTGATAACAATTTTCTCTGGGGAAAGAATTTCTATGGATAATGAGGAAATACTTGAGGGGGATAAGGGAAGAATGATATGAGGCACATTTCGTTTGACTAGGATTGCAATACCTTGTTTGCTGGTAGCATTGAAGGGGAGGTTATGGAAATGACCAATATAAGCTTTAGGGGTATAGGATGAAATGTTGTAAGCCAGGTGTGTTTCATTTAATAATATTACTGAGGGATCAAGATTTTTAATTAATAGCTCAAGTTCAATGTAATTTCTTAAGTAACCATTTATATTCCATTGAAGTATGGATAGCATGTATAGTAAAGAGAAAATAAATATTATGAGGGTTAATTATGTAATTATGTAAGTATTTATTGTTCCATTGATGAGGGAAGTGGAGGGGTAATGGGGAGAGAAAGGGGGTTGGGGTTATTGGTAAGTGGAGAAATAGTGTATTCGAGTTCTGAGAGGGAAGAGTTGTGTGGAGATAGCGAAGAATTTAGTGAAAGTGGTGAAAAAGGAGGGGAGGGGAAGAGTTTGAGGAAAGAGAGGGGATAGGACTGTTCTTAGAAATTTCAGGTTGTTCTGTGTAGGATTGCGGATAATTATTGGTTAATTGGTTGGAAATATTAGACGTTGTAGCGTTATTTTTTGGATATGATTTTTTTGTTGTAACGGTATTTTCTATGTTAGCGGATTTTTTTGAGTTTGTAATGATATCTTCGTTGGAAGATGTTTTGGCCACATTGGCAAAAGAAAAAGGGGAAGGGGCGCTAGGAAACTGGTTTTTATAAAAATTAATTGCTTCGCGCATGGAACATTTCTGTATCGTTTTTATTTTTAGTATTTCTTTGGATTGATTGAATTTTGGGCAAATATTTGAGGTTAGCTGGATGATCTCCTGCGCAGTTAGCGCAGTGCACTCTAGTGCATTCGCCGGGAGAAGCGTGGTTAGGGGGAAGATTGCAAATAGCGCAAGAAGGATTATTGTTACAGCGTTTGGCTGTATGTCCTAGCAGCTGACAATTTCGACAACGCATGGGGTTTGGGTAATAGGGCCGAATATCTAAAGTTCTCCAGGCGACTTCAATGCGATTAGGTAATGTATATTTATCAAATGTAAGTAATATAGCACCGGTGCAAACGCGATTTCCGTTAACCAATTTCGTAAACTTGTGGATTGCTGAGACACCTTGATCTTTAAGACCGTCAATAATTTCGTTTTCAGGTAGTTGACAAATGAAAGGCGCGAATATCGTACCCTTTACAGAATTGAGCGTGCTGTGAAAACTTACTTCAACTGCACCTGCACCAGGGAGATGATTTGTTGATAAAAAATTTTCCGCAATTTTTTGGTTTTTAACTAGTAGCAGCAGGCTGCCATCACGAAGTGATGTGATATTGTTAACGTCTTTACTAATGTTTTGAATACCTTTGTAAACAGCAAAGCAAGATATAGTTGATATTGTTTTGTTAGGGTCCTGAGACTTGATAAGTAGGTATTTTGGGTCATCCTTCTTTGTAACTGGAAGTTCCGGAAAGATATCCAGCGTTGTGCGTTCTGTTTTTTTCCTTTTTTTGGCAGACTCCGGGGATAATAGGGCAAACCTATTATCTCCCAGCTTGTTCGCCCCAGGGGGCATTGCGAAATTAATTTGTATTTGACTTAAACAGGTGAATATAGCAAACGAGGAAATTTATAAATATATAGCTTTATGCGTACAAGTGCAAAGCTAGGTTATGTTGCGCGAATCAGTTAATTGCGAACCGTTAGTTAGCGAAGAAGTGTACACAAGATCAAGCGAGAAAGAAAAGCGACCGTACGGTTTGACAACTCGGCTGCGAATGACCAAGGATTTTAACCTCTTTCTTATACTTAATTTCCGTTCCTTTCCGTATTATTGGAGAAACATCATACATGCACCACGAGCGATTAGATAAGGCAATTGCTTGTGTTTTGGCTGTATTGAGATTCAGTCTATTAAGTTCTGACCACATAAAAATTGATTCTTGATCTTCATTCATTATAAAAACTAAGTCCTCCGTAGGGCCTAGAAGTGCAGAGAGGTATATCTGCGGGTCATCAGCGTATAAGTGAATATACACAATTCCACAGCACTTTCCAAAGTCATTAATATATAAAAGAAATTAAACTAGGCCCAGGATAGAACCTTGCGGTACCCCTGCTTTAATTGGCATTAAGGCGGAGCTGATACACTTTGATACTACCCTTTGTTGTCTATTTGTAAAATTAAATTAACTGCATCGTGGCGAATCCAAAGTGCGAATCAATTTTTTGGAGAAGTCCACGCCAACTTATTATAAAATGTCTGTATCTCAATGACAGTTCTAGGTATCGCCACTTAATCTAATTATTAAAAATTTAATATTTAGAGCGATTGTTAATAAAGAAACTGGACTTTTAAAAAATTTAGAAAAAATGGTTAACATATTGACCTTAATACTGAAATATAATGCGAATTAATAGTTTTACGACCGCTCGGTTTGGTTTACAATTGCGAATTGCTTGTTTTATTCTCTCAAAAATGGCGTTATGCCTGAAATCTTATCCTACGAATAAAATATAGCGAGTTATACTTACGAGTAATTACAACCAGTCTTAGGCGGTAGTTACATCTAATGACATCTTAACAACTAAATCTTATGGTCCAGTTACGTATACTCGTATGCACACGTTTACACTCTATTATGCCTTACAACTCGGCCGTCCTGACGCATAGAATCCCCTGATTCTACAGCGGCTTGATTTGTCACAAGGTTGCATTACGGTTTTACCTGCCCCCTTTGCCAAACTCCGAACAACAATACGCTTGGTTGCTCTTTGACTGCTTTGTGTACCGTGTTATTCATTGCATGCTCGACTGACTCCAACACTTTTTCCCAGCTCGTATATTTTCCATTATCTATAATTTTTGCTATCATCGGACCTAAACTCTTATTTACAATTTCCACTTGGCCGTTTGCCTGCGGTGAGTTTGTCGCAACTCTTATGTGCTCTATATTGCTGTTCTTTAAAAATTCTTCGAATTCCCTAGAAGTGAAGCAAGTCCCACGATCTGACATCGTACTTCGGCCTACTATACGCTCTAAAATAATCTCGTAACGGGGCGACCGCTTCTTTAGACGCCGTTGTCTTAGCAGGATAAAGGCGAACAAACTTTGTAAAGGCATCTATGAAAACTAACACGTGTTTATTTTTCGTGCACTTGCTATGAATCGGCCCATAGTGGTCTACGTGTACCCTTTCGAAAGGTATATTTCCTTTAGGTATCATATACAAATGCTATACATAATATAATAATTTTGGCACGGACACTATATAGCTCAGTGTTTGGCCGAGCTTCTCCTACCATTTGTGGTGTGCGTTTTTATATTATACCACAAAATGGAGGGTCCTACAGTTTTGTGCCGACTCCGAACGGCAGATGTATTTAATGAGAAGCTTTTTCATGGCAGAAATATCTCGGAGGTTTGCCATTGCCTGCCGAGGGGTGACCGCTATTAGAAAAAACTTTTTCTATGATTAAGATTTTGTTTGCCCTGACTGAGATTCGAACCTCGAACTCACCGGCATATCGAGTTATAGCACGCACCGCTACCAACTCGACCACAGCGGCCACTGCAAATGCTATACACTTCAAGCAATTTTCGATGTGTGTCATCGCTTATTTTCTCATACCTCGAAACCAGTAACTTTTCCCTACAGTCTTTACTACCTTGTCTGCGACTAAATGTCCCATCTCATCATGATACTTGTACAGAACGTGGTGTTCCATAGCTTCCGGTACGTAGAAAAGTAAGTGTTTGTCTTTCTTTTTGTAGACTATACCGTTCCTAATCTTGTAGCTGCTATCTTGCGTAACTTCTAACTCCTTTTTAGTACTATCTATACGATGATCTCTACTTCATCTCGCACCGCTACGTTGTCGTTGTCGCCTTCATGGCCATCTGCACTTTTTGTCTTATTTGCCGCTCTACCTTTAGACTCGCCTTTTCCACGTCGTTGTTGTACACCCGAGTTTGCGCTTTCACCATCACTCGAACTCTCGTTGTCCGGAACATCGCCGCTTTGCGTGCTTGGACAAATTCCGCGCGCTTCTACGGAAAGCTCACTGAGCCTTGCAGCCAACGACGCTTTAGCACCGCTAGCGTTGACGCCCACAGCAGCGCACCAAGCTTTGAGCTGCATCAGGTAGTATTTCTCCGCATTTGTTAGTTCGTTCCACAAATTAACCGGTATTTAATTAAAATTTATGCTGGGTCAAAGACCACTTCTAATGAAATATAATGCCAATTAATAGTTTAACGACCGCTCGGTTTGGTTTACAATTGCGAATTGTTTGTTTTATTCTCTCAAAAATGGCGTTATGCCTGGAATGTTATCCTACGAATAAAATACAGCGAATCATACTTACGAGTAATTACAACGAGTCTTAGGCGGTAGTTACATCTACTGCAAGAACTGGAGGGACAGTATATGGAAGAACTGAAAGCCGAGTTAGGCGTAGTATTCAATGCAAGGTACGTGGATGACATTATCTGCGTGATCACCAAGGACAATGAAGAGCAGATACTGGAATACCTAAACAAACAACATGGATATATTATGTTTACGATGGAAATGGAAAAGAAGGGAACAATAAATTACCTGGATCTGAGGATTAAGATAAACAAAATTGCCAAAAAACTTGACTACGAAATTTACAGAAAACCGAGTGCTACAAACACCACAATACATAACACATCATCATCCTCAAGAACACAAATACGCCGCTAAAAGACAACTAACAAACAGACTTCAACGAATGCCTCTATCGCGAGAGGCATACGGAAAGGAACTAAACACAATATACAACATAGCAACAAACAACGGATATAAAAAGGAGCTCGTGGATAAATTCAGAAAAATTTATGCAGTTCAAAAACGAAGCTACAGAGAGCTAGACGAAAAAACTTGGACAGTAATGACTTATACAGGAAAAATGACATACAAACTTGCAAATTTTTTCAGGAAGTATAATATCCACACGGCGTTCAAAACTGGAAACAACCTGGGAAGGATACTTAAAAGCAGCACGAATAAAGAAGACCCATTGAACAAAAGAGGCGTGCATAAACTGGCCTGTGAGTGTCTATATAGCTATATAGGACAAACAGGACATAAAGTAAGAACAAGATTCCGGGAACACATAAGAGACTAAAAAAAAAGGAAGGAGGCTGTGTCAGAGACACGGCCATTAAGTTTAACGTAGAATACGCCATCCGATAAGACAGAAAACATATGTATAATGATAATTTATAATGATAAATAATACAAGCAAATGAATTTCTTTATTTGATAGTTACTTTTGATGATATACATAAGCTTATGATAGGAAAATAGGATAAAAATGTTTTTAAATTATCAATTAAATTTCTCGCAAAAACGAAGTCAATGGTATTTATCAAAAGTAAAGATAAATGATAAATAACAGACCCAAATCTATTTGATTATTTGAAAGTTACTTTTGAGAATATAGGCTTATGATAGGAAAAATAGGATAAATATGTTTTTAAATTAACATTTAAATTTCTCGCAAAAACTAAGTCAATGGTTGAGTTATCAATAGTTGTGGGAGCATCATTTCGAATATAATCCAAATTAAACGTATCGCTCATAAATTTCGCCAATCTAGTATTTGAAGTGATTTCTGTGTTAAAATCACCACCAATAAGCAGTAGTTGGCAGCGCTTTCTCTGCCTTTACTCTACTTAAATTTTCCCGCCTAAAATTATGCAATAAAATGAACGTCTATTCACCACTACTACACACTCAACCAAACACCACACACATATTTGTTTGGATGTGTTTATAAAATTTTCATTTGAGAAATTTAAATATTAGGAAGATATCAACCAATATGAAATGTATGTCAAACGAAAGCTAACATCTTCATTTGACTACAAAAAAAATTTTTAAAAAATTTATCTCGCCGTTTCCTTATAATTAAAGAAATAGAGATTACAACAATAACAATCTGACAAACATAAAGAAAACCGTTAAGGTACCGCACGTACAACAAAAAGGACGGCGCCTAAATACTCTTGAAAACATGGAAATATATAAACAAAAAAACTTTGATGGGAGGATAATAAACGAACAAATAAACAGCAACTTTGATGCGATATTTGCACCATTAAGGCTTGTTTACAAAAAACAAAACAAAGACGTAGGTAAAACGACAGATACCAACATACAAAACAAACCTGCAATACCTAAACGGGCTAAAATTACTGACTGTTCTTACCGCAAAGGCAGATTCGAAATAAAATATACCCTTTTATACTCTAACCACGCGAGACTTTAGGTACCTATACTCATGACACTTAACATTTGTTAACATTGACGATTATGCACCAATACCTGGTTGACCGAAAAGACGAAAAAAAAACGGACATAAACTGAACAGAACGAAAATTGACACTAAAGATGGCACAACGCCGAAACCGGTTTATCTCCAAACCAAACTTAACAAGGGATGACGGAAAATCGTTCCAACAAATATCAAAAATGTTTATTAGTTTACGACGGTGGAACGATTTATGAATGCATTTCGTTGAATTGAACACAAATTATTTCGAATGGTTTACCTTAAAAATTTAACCTAACTTTATTTTATACAGCGTTCAATGTCATGGACTGTATATATAAAGTTGATTTGGTGAAAGTTAATTAAAATAATAAGCTCAAATAGCTTGGTTCAAATGATATCACGAGGAAATGGCAAGTGTGAAAAAATATGATCGCATCCGGTGTATGTCTTTGCTAAATACTTTTACCCACTAAACAAATCCAATTTATTGTCTATTAAACAAATCGGCACACACTTTAATCAATATGACATTCTAGTAACATGCTTGACAATTCTCACCATGAAATATGTGTGCATAGGCCATATGCATGTAAGCGACCATCTTGCACATAAATATGCATGTACATACATATGTACGTTAAAGTGAGCTCATGTTGTGGAGTATTGGTTAAAAAGCAAACTTGTAAAGTAATCAGCTGGACGCGAGCAGCTGTTGTCAGTTCGTTCGTGCGATTCATTCTTAAAGGTTGTAAAATTGAGTGGCCAGCAAAATCGATTTAGTTCTGAAAACTACAGAAAAGAAATTCGACTGATAGTGACGACAACGGAATGAAAAATAATTATAAAGAATGTGAAATTCTTGGCGGTCATTTGTGCTAATGTTGATGAAATGAGTATTGTGCTTGTGTCTTTCGGAGCATTCGGCTTGAGCAAACAACTGATTAAGGCAGCGCTCACGCATACGTGGGAGTGTAGCGTGTGCTGTTTTCCTAGTGTTTATGAATAACCTACTTACATACATGTACACAAAGGCATGAGTGTATGTACAATTTAAATATTTACTTAGATTTATATATGTACATGCGTATGTATGTATGTATATGTATGTATATGTGCACACAATTGCAATGCTAAGCAATACAATCCAATTGTCAGGTCAGCTGCGCACTGCTGATAACAAGCGACAGATCTTACGAAAGAGGTAACAGTGAGAAAAGAGAGTTTTCGCGGAGAGGAGAGGAG
Organism: Philophylla caesio; assembly: GCA_963971545.1. NCBI lineage: Eukaryota > Metazoa > Arthropoda > Insecta > Diptera > Tephritidae > Philophylla > Philophylla caesio. The sequence goes on along the minus strand of OZ020606.1, from coordinate 32,774,125 downwards.
TGGAACAATTATCACAGCTGATATAAAGCATATACACACGTATGTAGGTTAAGGTAGGTTGACTACACTTAGTGCTTATCATAATTATAAGGCACCTACAATTTAACAATCACAAAATTGGAAAATTGTTTTTATTCCTCTTTTGTGAGAGAAAGAATTAAATAGTAATCGTAATTTGACCGATTTTAGTTATCAGTTAACTTTCAATTTTCGCAGCATTTCAAGAAATTGGTTCGGGCAACAATTGTGGATTATAATTTTACATACCAGCTTTTGTTTGACTAATTAATAGCTAACCAACAGGGTTCGAGCTTAACTAATAGTTAACCAAACTAATAAATAGCCCATGGTTAGGTTATATATTGGTTATATTATCAGTAGCCATTAGAAGCATTTTATGGGCAGAAACACCCTCAGTACATCATCATGCTCATGCGTATATACATATGTATGTATGTTAGAAAATGGCTGGTAACCGAGGTAAAAAGGCCTTGATCCCTAAATTTGGAGGAAATCGAAGCTCGGTTTTTTATGATATGCTTAAAATTGCATTATTTATAATCATAATAGGCCGCTGTGGTCGAGTGGGTAGCGGTGCGTGCTATAACTTGATATGCCGCTGGGTTCGAGGTTAGAATCTCAGCTAGGGCAAGTAAAATCTAAATTATAGAAAACGTTTTTTCTAATAGCGGTCACCCCTCGACAGGCAATGGCAAACCTCCGAGAGTATTTCTGCATGAAAAAGCTTCTTCGTTCGAAATCGGCAAAAAATTGTAGGCCTCTCCATTTGTGGTAGAATATACAGACGCACACTACAAATGGTAGGAGAAGCTCGGCCAAACATTCAGCTATGTACATATATTATTATATATTGCTATTATTATTAATAAATTATGAAAGGTTATTGTTTAGGTAGCTTCAGTTGATGGTTAGTATCCTAAAGTAAAATAAGTGAACGCCCTTTAAAATAGCTATTCAAGCGAAAATTAACTCTGTGACCAATGTACACATGCATATTAGCCTGTATTTTCCAATAGTCATTTAAAATATTGGGTATTTACAAACCCGATGCTCTCTCAAATGTTCATCACGTAAGAACTTAGAAGCATTGCTGTTTCTCCAGTTACGACTTCCGCGATTGAAAAAAATGTTTTCAACTTTGCGTCTCCTAAAAACTTATTTAGATCAACTATGAAAGAAGATCGTCTAAATATGCTAGCTTTTCTCAATATTCATCATAATCTGGATGTTAATGTTGATAAATTGCATTATTGAAAGCTGAATAAATTAGTAAATAATACATCATATGACTTTTATTTGAGGTATGCTGAATTATATTCACAATTACATACAATACAATGAGTATTCTAAATAACACAATGATATTCTTGGTTGTAACAAATGATTTAACATAAAACACGCTCCAAAAAGAAATACTGCGGCCAGCCCTGCAAACTTTATTAAAATGTAAATATAATTATTTTTATTAACTTGAAGAAAATATAATTCTTGAATGTTTACCATTTTCATTATAAGTATGTATTTATTAAATTTTGAAAACGTACATTCATGCACATGGGACGCCAAGGGGCGCCTGCAGTTAGAAAAATACTGCTCTATAAGCTTCGGATTTGTATGCCACGCAAAAACCTCTCTCACATCTGACCTAAGTGGCAGCAAATATGTTGGTGTCGTATAATTATGACATGCGCTATATGTATGTACATTTAGATGTACATATACTACTCACGGATTGTGTTTATGAGATATGAGGGGGTGATTCATTGTTCATCGATGTGTTGTCGTTAAGATTTCAGTCATATTGCGACTAGTATTATTTCATTTCGCACGAATGACTATATTACACACCTTTATTTGTATATGCATCTATGCACATACATATGTATATTACATATAAATATATATACATGTACATATACATATATACAAATGCACGATATAAATATAATATTAGACTGCAATACGTATGTTTGTGTAAAGCCTTTATAGGCAGCAAAGAAAGGTTTACGTCGTCGAGCAAATAACTTATTGTTATATTATTTATTTATTAATGCGCACATAGTTTATATAATAGCAGCTTAAGCGTTTTATTGACTGTTATATTTTGTACCTAAACAGTTAAGTTCTATTGGAACAAAGAAATAGTGAAATGCCTTTGGTACCGTAGCAAATATATTACAACCTTCACTTGAGCTTAATGTGAAGTGATATAAAGTATTATATCCTTATTTTCTATAACCTAATTAGTATACCTAAATAAGGGTGATATGAGGTTTAAAAAACATTATGTATATAAACTCAAAATTAATTTCCATATTGTGCTTTAAAAGTATGAAAAATGATTATAGGTTCATAGTAATAGCGCATTTACCCACCGACGTAGAACGGCCGTAGGTGTCAGCTGACACGACCTATCTTATGAGAGCGCCTTGTTAATGAAAACTCACCAACGTAGAATTTTCGTGTAGACGGAGAACTTACGTAGGAAATCGAAACGAATTTGATTTTTGCTGTTGTAGAAACGTATCAGCTGATTGTTCTCTCTCTCATCATTCTCGTACAAGGTTGCCATCGCGTACTTTTTGAAATCATTAAAAAGTTAGTTTCCAAATAATTTAAATATTCTTAAATTATTAGAAAAATACTACCGAATATAGCAGATTATAGCATAATATATTAATAAAATAGGTCAGCACTTCGATTCGATCATTTACATTATAAAAATGTTAACTAAAATTGTAATTTTATGCAAAAACATATGTATATATAAATCAATGGCAACATTGTATAAAAGTGAGCGAACTAAATACAAAGAAGCGAGTTGTATGCAATGAGAGAACAGCTGATTTTTACGCTAAGGCTACGGTAATGAGTTTTTGTAAAAATGAGATTCTACCGCCGTCTACGCTATGCTACGTACACGTTCGTGGGTAACTGCGCTATAAAGCAAATGTATAAAAAACTTAAGGAATTTATTCACCCATTGTAAGAGCGTGAGTTTCAATCAGTGCAGGCAAGGGCAGGATACGATATGCATATCCCATAAAGACCAGTCCTGCAAGTGTGCTCCGAAATCTTTTATTGACTCGTGGTTCTCAATATGAACAATTACTGACAATAAATTAGATTCAATGCACAAAAATCCAAATTTTAGGATAGTTTACACTCGGGTTGATTCCTTGAAGAACATTGTTGCCTCTCTCTGCGAAGTTACGCCAGTTACTCATTGCCCACCGATTAGTGTCGAGTTCAAGAATTATTTCACTGGAACATCGTGATAGATGCGATCGACTAGTCCACGTTTAATAACATACAGTTCAGATTATATCTCGGTACCTGTCGCCTAAGCGAGCACATATTTTGTGTAGATGAGTTCTCTCGTAAGTCTTCAAAGCCTTATGATCGGACTTCATTCTTTTTTTTTTGGGACCGTATTACAGGACGCTCTTGCTGAAGTATTTGCAAAGTGTAGAGCGATATTTTTCTTCGTTAAAAAAGGTTCTGCATAACAAATGCATTATTATAACTTTAGCAGCAGAGTTTTAAGAAAAAACTATTTTTAGAACTTTATATAATTATTACTATAAATAAAGCTACAAACTGTAAAAAATGTTATAATGCCTATATTATAATGACCGATCGGGCTTTACGTTAATTTGCCCTAAATACATTCACAAAATATTTGCAACGAAGTCTGTTTAAAGGGTTATAAGGCGTGATAAATGTAACTAATCGGCAAATGTACTTTCTCACTTAATTAATTGGCGCATCTATCGCGTAAGCGATTTTGGACGAGGTCAATAAAGCACGCCAGCTGTCCCTATATCTTGCTAACTGGCGCCAATTTAAAATCCCAAGTATAGCCAAGTATTTTTCCACTTGGTCTTTCCAACGCAAAGGAGGTCTTCCTTTTCGTCTGCCACCCCCAGCGAGTATCGCGTCAAAAACCTTCAGGGCTGGAGCTATTTCATTAATTCGAACGACGTGACCTAGCCATCGGAGCCGCTGGTTCTTAATCCCCTGCACTATGTATACGTCATTGTACAGCTCGTACAGCTCATCGTTCCATTGTATGCGGTATTCGCCGTCGCAAAGACGCAAAGGTCCATAAATCTTTAGAAAACCTTGCTCTCGAACACTCCAAGAGCCCTCTCACCTGATGTTGTCATTGTCTATGCTTCTGTGTCATACAATAGGACAAGCATGATGATAGACTTATAGAGTATGGTTTTTGTCCGTCGAGAGAGGACTTTACTGTGCAATTGCCTACTAAGTCCGAAGTAGCACTTGTTGGCAAGAGAGATTCTGCGTTGGATTTTAAGGCTGACGTTGTTGTTGGTGTTATCTACTTTTTCAAATTTATTACTGTTTACAGTGATGTGAGTGCTCAGCCGTGAATGTGCTGACTGTCTATTTGATGACAGCAGATTCTCGGTCTTGCCCTCTTTCACCTTCAGACCCATTCGCTTTGCTTCTTTATCCAGTTGGGAGAAGGCAGAACCAATTGCGCGGTTGTTAAGACCGATGATGTCAATCGCACGACAAAGAGTCACCCTGTCTGAAACCTCGTTTGGTATCAAACGGCTCGGAGAGGCCCTTTCCAATACTGACGGAGCTGGTGGTGTTGATCAACGTCATTTTACATAGCCGTATAAGTTTTGCGGGGATACCAAATTCAGGCATTGCGGCATATAAGTAGGAAACATCTTCTCGTGCTGACGGCTTCAAATTCGACAAAAAGATGGTGTTGTCGATTATTCGTTATCGGGTCTTTTTCAAGATCTGGTGTATTGTAAATAACTGGTCGGTGGTAGATTTACCATGTCTACAGCTACTCTGATAAGGTCTAATAAGTTCATTGACGGTGGTCTTAAGTCTTTCACACAATACGCTCTACAGAACCTTATACTCGATATTAAAAAGACTAATCCCGCGATAAATGGCACGAACACCCTTCTTGAGGATTGGACTGAGCACACTTAAATTACAATCAGCAGGCATGCGTTCTTCTGCCAATATTCTAGAAATTAGCTCGTGCATACACTAAATCAGCTCCTCTCCGCCGTACTTGAATAACTCAGCTGGCAACCCTACAGCCCCGGGGGCTTTGTTGTTCTTTAGCCGTGCCTTAGCTTTCTGAATTTTATCTTAGTCGGGTGATGGTACATCGAGTCTATCATTATTGATTGGGGATTCGGGTTTAACATCTTCTGCAAGGTTGCTGCAGCTGCTTTTATTAAGTAGTGTGGAAAAGTGCTCCCTCCATAACTTAAGTATGCTGTGGACATCAGTCACCAGGTCTCCGTTGTCGTTCTTACAGAAATTCGCCCCGGACTTGAAACATTCTAATAGCCGTATTAAAATATTAGTAAGGGATTAAATAATTGAACTCTTGTTTGTATAAAAAAAATATTACTTTACATTTTCAATTAACTTGCCTTGAACTTGTGCATCTACAAATATGGATATAAGTATATTACTAAAATCAGAAGCAATAATGTTTTAAAAATAAAAATGTATATTTAGTAGTCTTAAACTACATTTTAAGGTATTGTTATTGACAATTTGTATTTTTGCTTTTTCCAAAAAAGTTTTTAAATACAAGTTGTTAAAAATAATAAAAAATTAAACAAGTAGCCATGCATTGTTTTTAGAAAAAAAAAAATGGTGGCTGTGTCCCAATCTCATGTGTTAAAAGAGCAAATAAGTAGTAGTAGAAGGCATTTAAACTTGTATTCCGACCCCATAGTCGTATCTGCGCCTTGCAATTCAAAGAGTATTTTCTCACCCCGCCGAGCTTCTACTACCATTTTTGGTGTGCGTTTTTACGTTATACTACAAATGTAGGGATCAACAGTTTTGTGCCGACTCCAAAGGGCAGATGAATATTATAAGAAGGTCCTTTTAAAAATTAACCCAAGATCAGAGAGAAATTCTTCTTCTGAGGCCATATAACACTTCTTACCTTCTACTGGGGTAAAAATAGAGTTTGTTCGTATATTGCGCATGCTAGTCCTAAAAAAAATTTAAATAAATAGCACTACTCCACAATATATGCTACTCCACAAATAATCTTCGGGTTAGCTTTACAATATACTAAGTGCCAATTTTACTCGGCGTAGTGGTTAATATAATATAATAATTTCGGTCTGAAGACCACAAACGCAGTTTATAATAAACATACTCTCTAAGCATCGTGCTTTTCTATGAACGCGTTACAAAAATGAAGCACGTTGTTTTTCTGTCTGCAAATAATAATGGGCTTAATTGGTATATTTGTGTCTTTGATTCCACATTTACTCACAATGCAATAGTTTACAATTTTGTTTGGAAAGGCAATTTTCCTTTTTACTGTTTGGATCAAAACAATTAAAGTAACACCATATATTGATACTTCATTTAATTTTTCTTATTTTTCAAATAAAATACAGTTCCCAAAAAAAATTAAGTTTCAACTTCTCACACAATTTATATAACGTATGTAAAAGAAATTCAATAACTTTTCATAAAATGCGCATATGTTTCTTAAAGAAAATAATAATTTTTTGTTTTATTTAGTTTTTTGCGTGTATGCATGGTGGAATTATATACAGGTCAAGAACGCCTTCACGACGAAAAATGATGTGAAGCAAAATGCGTGCGACGTCACGAACAGGATTGACTGAGAATCGGAAGAAATTGCAAACAAAAATGTGAGGTTAAGTTCTGCTGGGATTTGTAAATTTTAAAGTTTTTACCAATTTCGGCACTTAATGCAACATATTCATATTCAAATAAATTAATTTCTGCTCTGCCTTTGATTGGATGCCTTGAAAACAACTGCAGTGCAGCATTAGGAGACACAAGAATATTAACTTGCAACCAAGTGCGCAGCTACACCTTCACATCATTTTTAGCAAGTTTGATAGCCCCGTATCATTGATAGACTTTGCGATTTAACACTGCGCACTTCATGTTTAACTACTTTATTTTTAATAAATTCACTTTAAAGCATTGAATTTAAGCACAAACAATTGTATGCTTACAAACAAACCATACGCGTTTTGTGACGTAGCATAAACAGCTGATTCTGTCAAATTTGCTGAGAGCGAAAAGCGGTTTGCGGAAGGCGCAACTCTGTATTTTCTGAATCGTGTATACAGGTGATGACAGTTTGTATTCACCAAATGACAGACTGCCCTAATTGTGGCATGCATTTTTAAAGTAGTGAAAAGAAGAGAAAAGAAATCCATGATAAAAAATTATAAAAATTAATGTGAACCAAAAACAACGGCTTAAATATTAGGCTCATTCCGGGATGTACTGGAAAAACATAATCTTCTTCTATGAAAACAAGATATTTTTTATGCTTATGTATATCGAAAATCTCTTTATGGAAAATGTCTGTTTTTGTTAATATACTCGAATGAGTACATACTCGGGTCATAGTATATACATATGTATGTACATATGTACATACATATGAACTTCTTACGCTTAGTGAAGAAAAAAAAGTCCCTATGTAAGTGATGATTTTGTGAATGAATATGTGACATCAAATTTTCGCCACTAAAATATTTGTTATTCAAAATCAGAAACTTTATATTATTGAAAAGTAATAGCAAATTTTGAAAAAAATATCTTTTTAGAAAATGTCAAAGGAATAAGTTATATTCAAAGCTCATTAAAGAAAATGCAACCCTGGGGTATATTTTTTGATTTGTTTGGCCATCACCTCTCAAAATAGATATATCAAATGTGATGAGTTTGATAATTCTAAATGTAAACAAAATGTACGTGATTCTACATTTTGCTTGAAAAATACATTTATTTTCAATGCAAACAGTGCCAGACGCATCAACCTTCAACGGATTCTCAGGAAACATTGCTCCTGGTCCCATAATTTGGAAAAGACTCTCGTGGTATACCTTCAAATATGCATAAAATGGTCGGAACGCACCCAATCGTTTGCAGAAAGCGGCATGCCAAGTTCTGTTCCAATTGGATATGAAAAGCAAGATCCGACCTTTTCCGGTCTTTTAGAACACAATGTCTCCTTTCTGAGTATGTACATATGTTTTCCAAATCGCGATAATGAAAAATTTTTATAAATTAGAAATTATAAATATACAAAATGTAAACAAATATTGTTTTGTAAACAAAGTTGTTTTGTTTTTCTTTTAAGAAAAAAGTTTGTTTTGTAAACAAAGTATGACTTGTTATGGACCACTTATAAGAAAAAACTCCAATCAGCTGCTAACATTATATTACCTGTTTATTGTACCATGGTTATATTATTTTCATCAATTACTTTCTTGAATTTGTGCCATATATGTAGATTTGTAGGTGGCCGATGAGAAATCGGGAAACGTGATAAAATAAATTTATTATTCAAATATTCATTCCTTATTTCTTTCAAAATTGCTGCATAAAATCTATATTTTTTTAATTTTGATAAATGACGAGTTAAAAATAATAATTTTTGATGAACTACGTTTTGACAATCGAATGAAAAGCCGAAAACGAGATAATGACACATAAATTAATCTTCTTTAGAAATATGGTCATGGTTCTCTCTATTTCAAATAAAACAACATTTTAAATTTATAACATTTAGAAAATTGAAAGAGACGCTAATGTCTTTTGTTTTATTTTATTTATTTGCTGAGGGTAGGGGAGTGGGCGACACTGGAAATAAGTCAGCGAGCAATTTTACAGAAAATTTACAGCTATTCGGTTTACCTGTATATAATTCCACAATGGCCTGCATGCATGTTTTTCAGACATTATAGTAAGCCTTACTGCCGCTAGAAATTGAAGCTGGAATGAGGTGAAGCCTATTTTCAAATCTTCGCCAAAATTTGTATGAGTGATCATTGCGAAGAAAAGTAAAATTGTATTTTTGAGAGATAAGTTCCGTGTAATATGTATAATAAACTTCTAACTTATTACATGGACATACATATACATATGTTCATATGTACATAGTGTGTACGTTTATACTTGTACACAGATGGATATTTTTTGGAAAACAATATATGTATATACATATGTACATACATATCTTTCATTCAATCGTTTTATTTCGAACTTGAAATAACATTAATGGTACTAAAAGCAATAATTGTGCGGCACATTCAAGGATTGATTGAGGCACGTGTTTTGATTTACAAATATTAACAACTACCTTCAAACATACATACGTATATGAATACTTGGATTCATAATTACATACAGTGTCGGTACGCGTGTATTAAATGTTTATTTGTCAAGCAATCTAATGAATAGCTAGCTACCAACTTGTTAATGATATTGCGGGCGGCATCTCGTGTCGCGTCATTGGCTTTGTTTTATGAACGCGGTCTAACGAACTGTAGCGACCAGTCTCACTGCAAGGGACGTAAAGTCTACATATGTATGTATGTATGTACTTATGTGTATCTATAAATTTCATGCCCAGCAAAAATAAGGTCAGATAATTGTTGCTTCTGACAGCAATGAAGCCAATTCTTCAGAGTATCACTTAAATGTGCTTCGAATGCGAAGTCATTCATAAAGTCGGAGTCCACTAAATTATTAGACCATACAAGACAGTTACTTTCAAACTACGCTTAAGGATTACACTTCCATATATATTGTGAGTCAAAAATTCGAATTTTAATATTAATATTGCATTACGGTGTAGGGTTCAATTTTGACTGAATCATAAAATATCAAATAGTTCATATAGAATTTTAATGTATGCAAAAATATTTTACAGAGCTTAGTCCGAAGTTATAGGAAAGCATTTCAAATGGCAAAAAACGGTGAGAGTAACTTACACTCTCTCCGTTAGTTGCTGGCGTAACAACTAGGCTTGTCAATCCCGGGATCCCGGCCTTTTTCAACTCCCGAATATCCCGGGATCAGTCTATTTAAATCCCGGAATAGCAGAAAACAGTGAATTAATTAGCCGTTTATTTTTTAAATTTTCAATTTACAATTTTTCAAACAAAAATAAAACCCAAATGATTTGAAACAGAAGAGCAAATTGAATAGAACACACAAATAACACACTAAACATATCTTTCAGAGTTGTATTGAAATAATAAAATTTAATATGAGAAACAAAAATATCAAGTTTTCAGCATAATACGATAAATAACACGGCTCTAGTAGAAAATTAGCCTTACAATGAAAGCTATATTAATAGAACTAACGACGAGGTGCTTGAAGTGGATAAGACAGAAAGTCCCAAAGATAAATTGAACGAGCGTATATTCAACAATGGAATGGCATACAATTTAGCAGAGGGTTTGGTAAACGAAATTAATAGTTTTTGTAATGGTGGCGAAAAAGGCTAATGCCTACAGAGATCATTTAACTTTTTGTCGACAATCCAACCAACCAGTGTTGAGTCGGTGCTTCTCCACTGCAGATTTTAAATTCAACAAATTTAGGTACAAGTTGGAGGATAACACACTTAAGGCACTTAATTTCTTTAAGATTGCATTTTGTTCAAAATAAGGAATAATTTTTTGATTTTTACTTGATGTATTTTTTTTTTACTGAATGGTAATATATTAATACTTAATATTGGTCTCAAACAGTGATACAAAATAGTTTTATTTTACGTTTATTTCTTTTTTATTTTTGAAAAGACCAATAAATACATACATGAGTTAAAACAAATCGCTCTTTGTTCTATTAATCCTATTTTGCATAATTCTATAATACAACTATTACAGACGTGTTACATTTTTTGACTAATTAAAATTTAAGAATCAAAACTTCGTGAAATTCGGGATTCCGGGATTGCCCTGGGAGTTTGTTTTCAGATCCCGAAAATCCCGGGATGAATAAAATGCCCAAAATTGACATAGTAAGAACTAAACATTTACCGAAAAGTTATATTACCATTCTAGGTGAGTTACTTCTTCACTGTCGTTACTCACTTTCAAGAGAGTAATTTATTATTTTGACAACCCTGTCAAATAAGCATTAAATCGTTTTGTGAACATATCGAAATTATGTAAATATTTATATGAAAGGAACAGCTTAATATGGCCTACTAGATAAGTAGAAATTGTATAATGTTAGGTACGTTCGTTTAAAATATCCAACAGCAAAATTCTGGAGAAATATCTTCTGTTCTCTCACAAGAGAAAAATATCCGAATAGTACACCAACGCAAAATGTGCAGAAACTTGCAAGTTCAACGAACAGCTGATTGAATTCTTGTCCGCATACAAATATGTAAAATGAAAAACATTGCATTAGTGTTTTCTTGAAGCATTCTACTAAGCAAACTTAACCAAATTAACATTTACTTGATTCTTGCATGTTTAACACTCATATTTATTAACTTTCACCCTTAAAATCCATAAACAAAAATTTCTTATTCATCTACATATGTATGTAGATTTCAATCAGCTGTTTTTGATTAGCTGTTTTCTTGTTGGCAAATTCCTGCTAGCAAAAATTTTTCGAACAGAAACCATCAGCGTCCCCTCAAAATGAAATGTCATTTTGCTCTCTCTCCGCTACTTTGCAAGTTTTTTGCGAACGCGAACGCTAAAAGCTGATAGTTTTCGAAAACGTACCTATTATTTACAACTATGATATAAATATTTTTAGAGGCACATAGTTTCACCTTTAATTTTTTGACAGAAGCAATGTTTGACGCAGACGCCCACTACTTTGAAATATACATTGGGGATTTTAATTTAAATTTTATTGCATTTCAAACACAAATCGGGTAAATTTTATATATATTTGTATATATGTTTACTTTTTTGGATGCATAATTTTTCACTAATACAGTGAAATTTTATTGATAAATGTAAATGTACAATTTGTGGCCTATTATTTTAACCTAGCGAACGTGTATTTAATGCTGTACTATAAGTTCTAATAGAATTGAACAAACAATATAGTGAGGCTAAAATTAAGGTTTGTAAGATTATTTAAGCCTTAAAGTTGCATTTACATGAGGAGATTTTTTGACAGGGGGTAATTGCCTTTTGGAAAATCGCAATAATTGAAGTTTGGAATTCAATTTCTCAAAAAGGTGACGATAATGGGAAAAATCTCGGAGAACATTACTAGTTAACGAAAATCTTAATTATTTTTTTTTTCTTAATTACTTCTGAATTTATGAAGGATTTTCTTCAGTAGAATTTTGTCGTATGTTACGTTTGGCAATAATTTTGCAGGAATGTGAATGACAAACGACAAAATACGATACAAATTATACTCCATTTATCGAAAACTAAATAAGATATCAAAAAACGAAAAACCCCATTTGAAATGGTTTGATAGATGGAGAATAACTGCATTATTAACTTTATTTGCAATATTTTCACATTCCACATTTAATTATACGTGCGACAATACGAAACACTTTTACAGACTTTAAAATTTTCTCCTACATAGGTAATTTGAGCATTTGACAATATTTTCCGAATGTTGAAAAAAAAAAAGAAATCGGACGAAATCGTTTCTACCTTTCACATGCGACAAAATTTGGGTTAATATCTCACAACCTAAAAGAGAAATCCATAAACGGATAGTACTATTTAAAAGGTCTTAATTATTTAAGTATAACTGCATTACTAATTTGGACGATGAAGGAAACATGTACATACATATTCAAATTTTGTGTCTATTGGCTTTGCTATCCTTAATCCAAAAAATAATAGAGGATTTTTTTTAATAAGGAATTGGTAGCACGAAAATCCGGAACACTGTTTCTGTCAAATGGTTAATATGGCGTCTTAAATGAGAGTGAAATGATTGTATACATGATTTACAACTTTTTATTTTTGTCAAAATTTGTTTAATACTAATTAATTATCTCGAAAGGGCAAGCCGTAAATTTTGTTTCATTTTGGGTGCCTTAGTGTATATCTCTGAAACTACTTTATCGATTTCTCCTAAACACGAAAATTGGATACTTCAGTAACTATTGGTTATGAGGAGAGGGATGGAACCATTATGGTGAAATGCCTCTCCCAAGCAAGCTGGGATTGGACATCTTATATGACGAAAGCTCGGTCAGACTTGTCTTATAGTGTCTTCTCATTTTTTTGTAACTAAGCTTGTACAGTTCTGCTGTCAGGACTTGGTGGCAGCGAGGCTGAGCTTCAAGGGCACAAATGGGTGGAAACATTTTATTATGGCCTCCGCGTACTTTCCATACGACTCTCTGCTGCTGCCTCCGGGGAAGGCGACCAGTCTTGTGGAGCATCGCGAAAACCGAAACATCGGATTGATCATCTGTTGCGATGCTAATGCCCAGAATAAAATCTGGGGCAGAAGCAAATGCAACGCAAGGGGAGATCGGCTTTTCGAGTATATTCTGTTAAGTGGGCTGAACATCTAGAATGAGGGCTCTAAGCCAACATTTTTCACGCCCAGGAGACAGGAAGTGATTGATCTTACTCTTTCTAACTCTCGGTTAGGGTGTTCCCTGGCGGAACAAGCAGCTGCGGAAAATGAGAGTTAAATCGAGAAAATATCTTAACCGGGCCCTCAAAACTAATCTTGAGATGGACTGGGAACAATATCGCTGCACTCAAAGAGAGTATAAGAAGCTAATTCGCTGTACGAAAATGGACTCTTTTAAAGAATACTGCAGCGGGATTAAAACCTTGGGTGAAACAGCTATACTGGTAAAAGTTCTGAAAAAGGACCAATCCGTAAAGCTGGGTTCGCTCAAGAGGCCTGATGGCTCTTTCACAGAGACCAGGACGGAGACTTACTCTCTTCTTCTAGAGCCTAGGGAAGATGTTATAAGATATGCTATTGAGCCTTTTGACAGTTTCAAATCGCCCGGTCCGGATGGCATCGCACCTATTTTACCAAAAGAAGGTGTCGAGCTCGTGTTGGCGACCTTGAAAAATATTTTCACAGCGTCTCTCGCACTTGCTTATAAACCACAATCTTGGAAGCTCGTAAATGTCGCCTTTATACCAAAGGTTGGCAAGGACGACTACGCTAGCCCCAGAAGCTACAGACCTATTAGCATGACATCATTTATGCTAAAATATCTGGAAAGATTAGTAGAGCTACGCATTCGTAGGGAGGCGCTGTCATCACATCCTCTGTCTTTGCATCAACATGCCTATCAGGCGGGAAAATCCTGTGAGACGGCTTTGCAAAATCTGGTTGCCAGAGTTGGTGAGGTCGTTGATAGGAAACAGTTCGCCCTGGGCATTTTTGTAGACATTGAGGGTGCTTTTGACAATGCCACCTTCGACGGCATGTGCACTGCTGCTCTATGGCATGGGGTAGATCCTTCGCTGGTAAACTGGATTCGTTCAATGCTGGCGCAGCGGATTATCAGGATTCAGGTAGAAGGCGATCAATACCTAAAGTGCGGAGTAAATAAGGGTTGTCCTCGGGGCGGTGTGCTTTCCCCTTTGCTCTGGTGCTTGGTAATTGACTACCTTCTAGGAGTAATTCTGGATGCAAAACTGTCGTGGAAATCTCACGTTGAGCACAAGACCTCTAAAGCATTGGCAGCCTTCTGGCAGTGTAAACGGGTCTTCGGCAAAACGTGGGGGTATCACCAAAGGGTACCCTTTGGATATATACCTCTATGATCAGACCCATAATCAGCTATGCTTCAGTGGTATGGTGGAGCAGACTCTCAATTAATAGCGTGGGGACCTGCTTGCTAAACTTCAGAGAACAATCGCTTTGTGTTGTACAGGGGCATTCTCTACAATACCTGGTGCTGCTCTTAACGCATTGCTGCACTTACTGTCACTTTGTATATTTATACGTGGGGAGGCCTTAAAAGACTTAAAAGAAACGGATATTGGCATAAAACGGAGTGGGGCGAGGCGGAAATTGCTGGCGGCAGAGATATAGACACTTGAGTCTTTTCAATGCCACAGGATAGTACGCCACCGTTTCCTTTGCTGATGAGACTCTATAACGTTGAGTTCCCTGAGGCTGAATGCTGGTTTAATTCCAACACTGAGCCCGGTCTTACACGTTGTCGAATCTTCACTGATGGCTCCAAAACTGACTCTGGGTCAGGATCTAGAGTTTTTAAAGAAGATAATGAGGATAAGCTTCACTTTTCTTTTGGGGAACATGCCTCGGTCTTCCATACCGAAGTATTTGCAGTCCTCAAGGCCATGGACTACGTGGTGGAAAATGGGTGGAGGGGGAGGAGTATACGTGTCTGCAGTGACAGCCAAGCTGCACTCAAGGCATTGGCCAGCCCTCTAACTACTTCCAAACTAGTTCGGCAATGCAAGTCTCGACTAAACTATGTTGGCCAGCTATAGCACTCCCACCTTCGGCCATCGATGCCACCATCAGAAACTGGGTTAATACTTCGCTCAGCAATGACTGGGAGGTGTCGAGAGGTTGCAAATGGGCAAAACTCATGTTACCTTCAATCTCAGAAGGACTATCAAAACACTTGCTCTCGCTTAACAGGCAAGACTACAGGGAACTTGTTGGACTGTTGACCGGTCACTTAACGTGGCATAGACACCTGACAATAATAGGCGTACATGACAACTCCATATGCCCATCCAGTTCTGAAGAGGAACAGACGGCGGAACACTTTCTGTACTTCTGCCTCGTTTTTGCAAGAACTAGATGTGATGCATTTGGTCGCGACGTGTTGAGAGACGAACAACTCAGTTTTTTGACACCCTTAAATCTGCTAAGATTTATTCGTAAATCCTGCAGATTTAAAACAGATTTAAAGGAACTTGAAAACAGTACAATGGACGGCATGTAGTCTGAGTGCTGTTTTCTGCACGCGTTGCAATTTGCTCAAATTTCGTATATGATGTGCTTTTAAGTCAACCAATCCATTTAAACGAAAATGTTTTAAAAGGGGTGTGGTAACGCCCACTTTATGTATAAGTTATGTTAAGTATAAGTAATGAAAGAAATTGTTATATTGTGTAAACATAATTTTTAATTATGTATATACACTAATGCTATTATGAGGAATTAGTTGTACATTATTGTATAATATTTATGGAAATTTATGCAAACATTTATATTAAAGATTATGTAATAGGACACAAAATTATATTTTAACACGCGAGTAAACATATATTTTACAAGCACAATTTATAACTGTGACTACTTATTTAAATAATAATAATTTGCGATTACACTATATAGCCTACAGTTTTGTGCCGACTCCGAACGGCAGATGTATTGAATGAGATGCTTTTTCATGGCAGAAATACCCTCGGATTCCTATGATTAAGATTTTGGTCGCCCTGACGAACCTCGACCCTCGAACTCAGTGGCATATCGAGTTATAGCACGCACCGCTATTAATTTGACCACAGCGGCCACTATGAAATTTATAATATTTTTCTAAATGCACAGCAATGTATGAATTTGTTTTTAATTTGAAAACTTGCTCCGGGTACATCAAGTTCGGTTTTGCCCAAACTTAGGCTCTGCTTTATTAATTTAAAAATTTAGCTGAAAGCGTGCGCCGGGTATATAAAGTTCGATCAATACAATACAAACAAAAACTATATGCATAAAAAGTCATTTGACCATGTTAACCATACAATATCCAACTGCCAACATGTATTTATTCCTAAGTTATCTACCTGTACCAATTTAGTTCTACTAACTTATAATATGACTTCTCCAAAGCTTTTGACAAAGTTAACCGTAATATATTTTTACATAAGCTTGAGAGTTGCGGTATTACAGCCTTACCTAATATAAACAAACTCCGCCAATTTTCTGTCAAAAGTTTCTCATGCTCATACAACTTATATGCGAAAAACCGAAATTCAACGGCCTGCACCAAAAGCTAACTCAACTTCCAACTTTCATTTTGCGTGACATTTCGATTTGACGTTTATCCCACCGTTGAGGGTGATGCGCATTGTCTTCAATATAACGAATACTGGTTTTTTTTTGTTTGGATTAGCAAAATATTTAACAAAGAACATTAAATGAAAACTTTTTGTAAATTTGTACATTGTTTGAAATATGGGATTCTGATTTTTATGATTATTATTGTTTTTATGATATTAAACAGGAAACAAAGCCATTGCCAAACTTATTAATAAGTGCCTGTGTTGAAGTTCTGCATATAAATTAAGATTTTATTTAATGTTTAAATAAAAATTAATATGTAACATAAGGTAAATCAAATCTTTATAAGAAATAAATTTAACCAACGCTGAAAACTTCCACGTTGTATTGTTTTCAAACGAACTTGACAGCCATGCAACTCTGTAAATTAATATTAGGTTAGCCTGCTAGTCGTAAATTGTTAGTTTTCTTTGTAAGCTTATTAACACAAAGAAAGTTGCTGGTAAAGATGGATCATCCAGAGTTTTTGTCAGCGCTTGGTCTCGTATACCACAAGGTCCGCATTGTGGACCACTCTTGTTTTTGCTATTCATCAATGACTTACTAATTTGCTTTGAATTCGCAGACTGCTTGATGTTCGCAGATGACATCAAACTTTTCTCTACCATACATGATATTTCGGACTGTCATCGTCTACAAATCGATATGAATATGCTAGCGGAAATCAACTAAGAACATCTCCTTAAACTATATGCTAGATGGTATTGTTATTTGAAGAAGAGACGAAATTAAAGACTTGGGAGTCATATGCATATCGACTACATTTTATCCAAGTCCTTTTCAATGATCGGCTTAATAAGGAGAAATAGTCGCGAATTCAGTGATCCCGCAACTCTTAAATATCTGTATATCTCTTGAATACGGTTCACTTATTTGAAGCCTTTATTATGAAGTGCACTCAAACAAAATTAAAAAAGTTCAACTTATTTTTACAAGATTCGCTATGCACAAACTGTTTTTACAGGAACAAAGAGATCTAATGAATCTGCTGAATTTATATGATCTTCCGGGTCATTTACGGAATAATAGATTATTTGTTCACACTACCAATTACCAAATGAACCAATTTTTAGATGCATAGAATTATGTAACAAGTATTCTGCCGCAAGTATTCTGGCGATGACCGAGGTTGAAAGTGTGGCCTGATCCGAGCCACTACTGTTCCATATGTGTCGTTACCAAGCACTCTCGAGAGACCTGGCATTGCGAAATTAGTTTGAAAGTAGTAAGAGAGCTTGCGTATGCATTAAATGCAGCTTGGCTGTCACTGAAATACCTTGGTTTGGTAAAACGAACCATATTCCCTAAAGAAAAACGAAGCTGATCCCTATTATCTAGAATGAAAGCGCCACATCCTGATCCACAGTCAATACAGATGCGAAAATGTTTATGGTGGTGGCTTAGTGTGGGTATGAAACCCGCCTTCAGCCTCAGTTCAACATTTTAGAGTCTCATCAAGAAAGGTAACATTGACGTAGCATCCTGTGGTTTTGAAAAGACACAATTGTTCAGTACTCTGTTGCCAGTTCTAACCGCCTCACTCCACTCAGGGTAATACCTACACCCGCATTTGGTATCTAAGGCGTATCCACGCTTAAAGAGAAAATGTTTCGACCCCGTTGCAGAATTTCTTAAAAAAAGCCATTCTCTCAGAGCTAATAAGCGTCACATGCTCTTTTTGCGTGTAGTGTCTCCAGTCCATCTTAAAAAATTGGTTTGAGGAGCCGGTAAAGAGTGTGGGCTGTGTTGTCTCGACCGCCGCGTGATCCTTACTATGACTCCAAGAGTCATCCTCCTGGTTTCCGAGTCGGACAAATGCTAATTCAAACACGCACGGATTTTAGACGCCTTCTTTCACAAACATATTTTACTGCGGGTATACATCATCATTCAATTATTAAAGGTTAGATCGATAAGCAAATTGCTCGTTCCCACCTGACAAATCGGCTCCCTTGTCGAAGTTTAGTGTAGCTTCCTACTACATACATATATTACAAAAATAATTCAAATAGTGGTAGAAAGTTAAAGTTTTTAAGAAAAATATAAGACAGGAATCACAGATTCGCGGTGGGTGCTTAACTCGATATGCCGGTGGGTTCGAGGTTCGAATCTCAGTCAGGGCAAGCAAAATCTTAATCATAGAAAAAGTTTTTTCTAATAGCGGTCACCCCTCGGCAGGCAATGGCAAACCTCCGAGGGTATTTCTGCCATGAAAAAGCTTCTCATTAAATACATCTGCCGTTCGGAGCGGCACAAAATTGTAGGTCCCTCCATTTGTGGCACAATATAATAAAAAACGCACACTACAAATGGTAGGAGAAGCTCGGCCAAGCACTGAGCTATGTAGTGTAAGCGACAAAATTATATTATATATGTATATCACAGATTCGCTTTTGGTGTTTGGCTTTCTCTTATTCGTTGGCATTTGATTTTCTGATTGCGTGAATTTAGGTAAGAATTTTCATAAAACGTCTTTAATTTTATAATTACAAAACTGATATTTTTTACATTTTAGATTGTTAGAGATGCATTTTTTTTTTGTATAATTGTGTGTCCCTATAGAGAGCGTAGGAATATACCAGGGCTTTCGGAGGGTAAGTGTAAATATGGCATCTGCATTTGTTTTGCTTTAGTTTATTCTGCATTTAGTATAAGTGCCAGTGGAAAGCGTTTGTGTTTCTTTGTAATTTGTTTTCTAGCGTAGCCACCAGAAATTTCGCCTGTACAAGTGCACGTGAGTTTAGATGCAAACTGTTTTTTGAAATTTTTTGTATACATACATATCTTTTTTTTTATTATTTGGTCGCAGCCACGAACAAGTGCACGTACTAGTGCCGGTGGAGAATTTATATCAGTTTCAAGGCAAGCGTTGATACCGTTTCAGAAAGAAGTCCTTTTGAACAACAATTCGCTCAGAAGATTATAAAAATATCTGCAAGAAAAGCTCAAGTTTCAATATATCCTTACTTACCGTTTGAACCAGGGTATCATTAAACACTTCTTCATTGAACACTCTTCGATAATCCAAGTGCAATGTAATTTTTGTTTAGATTGTGGAAATATTTGCTTGGTAATATTTTGATTCAAATACTTGCCTATATACTCAGTATTTTATTTTAGCTCGAAATACGGAAAGTTTTGCTGCTCGTGGAAATGTGGACTTCGATGAAACCGAGTGGCTTCGCCTTAGCGGCTCATCGGTAGACAACCTGAAAGGGTTCCTTTCTGATGATGAGGTGGTTTTTCAGGAGTTCGAAATGAACCAAGACCAGGAAATAAGCATCTTGCACAAAGATGCCTTAGAGTATATCGCAGGCTTCATAGTAAGTAAGTTGGGCTTGTCTCAATGTATTGAAAATGAAGCTCCGTTCGCTTGGGTTAACAAAGTGTCAAGGGGCGCCTTGGCCAAGCCATCCAGCGAGTTTTTAGCTACAATCAAAAGGCTGGAGATGGTTTTTAAAAATTTTAATGGCGACGAAATAAAATCGTGCCCATGTTACATATAAACCCTCATTGCATGTTCACAGCACATGAGCACCAGATATGATGTGAAAACGCTGTTTTTTTAAACTGGGACGCATCAGCTTGTAAAGCATTTAAATAAATTGAAGCGCAGCAAAAAAAGTCACTGTAGACAAGATGAAAATGAAGACTTATGTAATAGAATGCAGAAAATTTGTATAACTAAATTGTTTTTTCAGTATCACTTTGTAAATAAAAAAGAGAGCTTAAACAAAATTTAAGCTTGCAGTTTTAGTACTCTTACATAGCAGTTAAATTAGTTGATGGAGGTTAGAATTTTTAATATTGCCATTTAAGTACATGGAAGAAATTGCAGCAGGGCATAATTCCACAGGTTTATAGTTTATAGATATGAACACATACCCTTTTATTTTGTCTTTGGGAATTATTTATATTCAAAAGGCATATTTTTCCTTTCGACAATGTCCTAGGAAAATCTTATATCACTTGTGAATTTATTTTCATATAAAAATTTTAAAAAACACTTTAATCGAAACAAGAATCTGATTTCTGAATCAAATTTTATTTTTACGACGTCACATTACCCATTCGCTTATTTCGGCACACTTTGTTTCATTTGCCCGTTTTGTATTTATCGTTTTACAACTGGCGATGTATTGTGGTATGTGTTCATGCTTGCAGGCCAACCTTGCTTTGCAGTTGGCAATATGAAAATGATGGTCCGGCATGCGTGTTCTTCAAGATTTTGATTTGAGAGCCACTTGTGAAGCTTTTAATGGGAACATTGACATTATGTAGTAACATAAAGCTTTTACACCTGTTATTGTTGAAAAAACGTTTAGTATTACATTCAATTAAAATTTTGTTTACGATTTTTTTTAAACGTTAACGATTTAATGGTTTTTCATGGTGCGTTTAAAGGAGTAGAACATCTACATTTTTATGTGTGAGTAATAAAAAATGATAAAGATATTTAGGAGGTTTTTCTCAATTTGAAATATACTAGGACTAAAATCGTCAACCATAACTAATACTAATTAGTAAAGGTATAAACATATTTGATTTAGTGAAAATATATATGTATGCATCTTTCTTAACGCCTTGAGAATTGGCTTGCCTCTCAAATTTCTTACAAAAGTTTATTAAAAAAGTACCGCCCAAATGCCTAAAGAAGTTTTCAAGTAATCTTTACTTCGTTTTTTATTACATGTGTACGAAGATAATTATTATTTCATTTCATTTCATTTATTGCCAAAAATTAGTACAATAAGATCTATAATCTTTTATAGTACAACAAATCATAGGTAAATTTAGAATAATAAATAAATAAAGGTATAATAGTTATTAAAGCTAAGTTATCATATTTATAAATATATGATACGAATATTACTGACATAGTTTATTAGGGAAACATTTCTTAGGTCCAGTATCATATTTGAAATCAAATAAAAGCAACAACAATTTGTTTTTCCTCAAATATGAATTGGTGGATAATTTGACTCAGTTTAAAAAAGAAATTAAGAAAGAAATCCCCGCATTTATAATTTATTTGACTCTCAAGTAGTACGAATGTCGCTTCCAGCAACATGGAAATGCCCTTATGTACATTTATACACATCTATATGAATATGTATATACATAGTTGTGTTTGGTGTTACTCATATGCACTCATTAATCATTGACAAAAGTCCAAACATTAATATAAATAAAAAGCTACCACGCAGCAAAGTAGAGTTATAATTGTTAAAATTATTTAGTTCATTAGTTGTATAAAACAGTTCCATTCCAACAAAAATTATTACATTGAACAAATGTTTGATGGCAGCAAGATTTTTAGAAAACCAAAATTGTACAACGGAATACATTATTCGTAGCATACTAAAAACTTGTGCATAGCATTTGGTGAAGTCAATAAGAGGTTTCACAACGTTTTATAAGAAAAAAAAACTGTACAGTAGCTAAAGAGTGCGGATTCAAGAAAGGTAGTTGAGGCAATTCAAATGAAAGGCGAGGTCGTCATCTGCTATTTTCTTCAAAATTGGTATAATTGTAATACTTTGTGTCTAGAATGGTGTGATAAAAAAAATGTTTATTAAAATTTCTAATATTTGCGATTTTATTAAGATTTGCAAAATTTTGACACATTTTTTTCAAGTTAAAAAATCGGCTAAAGTATTAGTTTAAACAAAAAAAGTTATTTAGTATAAATTCTTTGAAAATGATTAAATTTTATGAAAAAAGTCTTTTCAATAAAAAATTAGTAAAAATTAAATTATTTTTTTAATATATTAATTATATTTTTAGTTAAAAGCTTTGAAGGAGACCACCGAATTTCTTAAAAAAAAAACATATAATCTTCAAAGTCTCCATAAAAAACTAGACAAATTTAAAAGACGTGTTATTTTTTGTTTTCGAGTAATAAATTTTTTAATATTTTGTGACGGGTTCCTCTCTGTGCTACAATCAAATTACGTTTCTCATACAAACCCCTCCACGATTCTAGCATATTTAAATGACAATATGTTTAAGAAGCAATGTTTCTCACATTTTTTAATTCATATTTCGTTTTTATTTAATTTATTTGCACAGATTTAATAATATTGCATTTATTACTAGATACATATGATTGATCTGAATTAAATTTATTACATTACATTATTATATTATTAGTTACGTTATTGTAAAAATTTTAGAATCGGGTTCATCATTCGTAGACACTATTTTACATTTTATTTCGTTTTCTTGCAAGGGTATAAACTTGAAAAAAAAGTGTCAAAATTTTGCAAATCTTAATAAAATCGCAAATATTAGAAATTTGAATAAAATTTTTTTATCACACCATTCTAGACACAAAGTATTACAAATTTACCAATTTTGAAGAAAATCGCATATGTCGACCTTGCCTTTCATTTGGAATGCCTCAGTTATAAAGGGACAATAAATATTAACAATAAAAAACGCTTTTTATGCAAACAAAAACCTACTCAGTGGCGAAGGCGCGAAATTGTGGCGAGAGTCTTAGAACAGCCCAGCCACCAATTGAAGTTTAATAAAAGGTAAAAACAATTTGGAGCTTACATCACTTTACTTGACTATTAAAGCTACTTTCAACTTTGGTGTTTTTCTTGATGGTGGTAACTACTAGCAGTTTTATGTGGATTCCGAAAGACGGTACATTTTGATGAACATTTCCGCGGCTCAACATATTTTAAGTAAATAGTTGACTACTAAAGCAAGACGTGTCTATCGGGATTTCTTTTATTTCGACATATTTAAGGTAAGTTAGTCAGAATTTCCCACAGCTTCGAATTTAAAATTGATGTGACATGCTTGCAATCACATCTCACTTCTACACCGCATATAAAAAAATGGTAAATTTTTCGCCATATTTATTACAACTTTTTCAACAATTGTTTGGTTAGCTTCAGACAGGTTTTATTAAGAAAATTTTTAAAAAGAGAAGCACACTCCAAGCCGTTGATTTGAATACCTCCTCATTTTCTTCTACTACCAATTCATTACAGATTTTAACGGTCTCGAGCCCATAAAGTAATGTAAGAAATAAAAAATTATTATGAATCATGCCAACAAAGATTAATTGACAACTCCATGATAAGTTCGATAGTATTTATTAAGAACAATTTGAAGTTCTTAGCGTCTTCGGTAAGTTGAATTACATACATAGTAGCTTGGAGCTTCTTCGCTTTACTGCAGGGTAGTAGAGAAATAACTGACATCATGAGTGCTGTTGCATGCGAGCTCATGAACTCAAATAATAAATAGTACTTAGGTACGATCTACTTGTTTAAATAAAACAGTTATTATCGAACAGGCAAGTATACCACTGATAAGATTAGCACAATAAATAAATTACTAATCAAAAACCATAAAAAAGCAAGAGGCGAGTCCAACTTTTTTGCTATTCATATAATTTTTTGTTCATACATAATTGGCAGTCTCCGATTTTTTATTTTTTTTATTTTAATAGAAATTAAAAAAATAACTTATGTGCTTTTTTATAATTTCAGATCTAAATTAGACTATAATGCAAGTTCAGTTGGAGCTGAACTTTAGGCAACGCAACTCAACGCGTATTGTTGTAGTGCTGTCTGGTCTTCTTGGTTTTATACTCTTCAGAGACAGTACAAAAGGATGTCTGATTTTAGGAGCTGCATTGGCATTGATGTTCAACAATCCCACTTATGTATACGCTTTTGGTACCACAATAAAACGCGATATAATGTAAGTGTGCTAATCTTCCCGTTTCATGCTTTATTTTCATAAAATTCACCCTTTCAGAGCGGGATATCGTTTCGTCATGTTGAATCTTTTCATAATGTTTATGGAATACAGGCAATGGACTTTACCGCGCATCTTTCAAGAACGTGCGAAAAAGCATCCTGAAAAGCCTTGCTTTGTGATGAACGATCGATCGTTAAGCTTTCAGGAAGTGGAAGAATATACAAATCAAATTGGTGCCTATTTTAAGGCGCATGGCTTGCAACATGGTGATTGCGTTGCATTGATCATGGAAACTAGACCAGAGTATGTATGCCTGTGGCTTGGCCTCTCGAAGATCGGTGTCATTACAGCTTTAATCAACTCAAATTTGCGTCGTGAATCATTGCTGCACTCGATCAAGGTGGCAAAAGCCCATGCTATTATTGTAGGCACCGAACTTACCGAAGCATTGGTGGATATATGTGATGATGTAGAGATCAAAGCGTTGCCCGTTTATCAGTTCAGCGATGAAGAGCAACGCGAAAACGACAACTTTAATCTCATCAAGGGTAAATTGAGAATTAATGATATCTAACGAACAATTAAATTGTTATTATCGGCTACAGGTGCTATTGACCTCTACAACGCTTTACAGCTGCAACCCGTTGAAGACTTGAGCGCAAGTATTGCCGCTTGCAATCCTAAAGACAAACTCTTGTATGTATATACGTCGGGTACAACGGGTATGCCAAAAGCTGCAATAATAAATAATTTAAGGTAAGTTAGTAAATGGGAGGAAATTTGTATGTCTATACAGTAAATAACCATTTAAATTATATCGATTAATCTGTTCGTGTGTGTAGGTACTTATTTATGGCTAGCGGAGTCTACCACATGCTTGCTCTCAGAGTCAGCGATGTGATATATAATCCATTGCCTCTTTATCACACTGCAGGAGGCATTGTTGGAGTAGGCACCGCCTTGGTACACGGATGTACCATTGTCATGCGTAAAAAGTTCTCAGCATCGAATTTCTGGAAAGATTGCATCATATACGATTGCACAGTAGCTCAGTATATTGGTGAGTTGTGTCGATATCTGCTGACTACGCCAATAAAACCGGAGGATACCCAACACTGTCTACGCTTAATGTACGGCAATGGTCTACGTCCACAAATTTGGTCCCAATTCGTGTCCAGATTTAATATACCACACATTGGTGAAGTTTATGGGTCCACTGAGGGCAACTCGAATCTAGGTAACGATGTGTTTTATTATTCAAATAAAGCGCGAGCCACCTTTATTTACATATGTACATACTTATGTATACATTCATATTTTTCAGCCAATGTGACTAACAAAGTGGGGGCTGTAGGATTTGTTCCACTCATAGCTCGTTACATTTATCCTGTGCAGATTATTAAATGCGATGAGGAGACCGGCGAACCCATTCGCAATCCAAACGGATTTTGCCAGCGTTGCTCGCCAGGGGAAACAGGTCTGCTTATCGGCAAAGTGATACCAAAACGCACGGTTACCGCTTTCAATGGGTACGCTGACCAAGATGCCTCAGAGAAGAAGTTGCTGCGAGATGTATTCACAAAAGGCGATCTCTACTTCAACTCTGGCGACATGATTGTTAGTGATATTCTAGGGTATTTTTATTTCAAAGACCGAACAGGCGATACATTCCGTTGGCGTGGTGAAAATGTATCGACGCAGGAAGTAGAAGCGATTATAACAAATGTCGTGGGTCTGCAAGATTGCGTCGTCTATGGTGTCGATGTAAGTGTTTTTCTTAAAAAAAAAAATATTTTGTTTAATTCCAATCGACATTTTCGCAGGTTCCATATGTTGAGGGGAAAGCGGGAATGGCGGCTATAGTGGATCGTGATCGCAAAGTAGACATGCAACATCTGTCAGCGGGAGTACGCGGCAGTTTGCCGGCGTATGCGCGACCGCTCTTTGTGCGATTGATGGACGATATACCGCGAACTGCTACCTTCAAATTAAAGAAAAGAGATTTGGTGAGAGAAGCTTTCGATATCCATCGGATTAAAGATCCAATCTACTATTTAAACAAAGATGGTATATATCGTTTACTGTCGCAAGAACAATTTGAAGATTTGCTGAAGGGCAAAGCCGGTCTGTAAAAAAAAAAAAATTCTATGTAAGACATACTTAGATGTGTATATATGTAAGTATGTATGTATGTACATATATATTCCTAGTTCTTTTATAAAAATATTTAGACTTTAGCACGCTTTGCGATTTTAATACATATGAAAGTCGATTTTGCCTTAGGTATTTCATAAAGTTAGCGTTATTATTGTTGAAGGAAAAGTTAATATATAAATGACGTTTTATATGAGTATTTTACAATAAAGTGAAATTTTGTATATAATAAAAAATGTTTCGTCTACACTCCGTTTAAATTTGAACTTTATTTTAGTTTAAAATCCCATTACATTTTTTGGTAACAATTACATATGTACATATGTAAGCGCCAGTTAAGACCATCTGTCAGATAAGCTGAATAGAAAGCTGAATTGTAGCTAACCGCCGATAATTTCAACCGAAAATGGTGCAAACCGGCCTTAGTGGGAGTTCATTCAAGCTGCGATTATGTAGCAAATTCGGAATTTAATTTTCGGAATAAATTAAAATGCAAACGTATGGAGAATTGTAACTTTTTCGGCATAGTACGAGAATGTGAAAGGTTAAAAGTCGTTAAAGTCTGATTTCAAGAGGGATCGATCAAAGTTCAAACTCCGAATTTCAATTAATGTCAAAAATATACATAATGAAATGAATAATCAAAGAAAAATACATTCGTATAAATAGTTAATTCGAATGGCGTTAAAGTCCCAACATCGTTGATAAAAAGTTTCTCACCTCATGTTTCTCATGACCTCAAATTGGTCTGCAGAACACTTTGTTTAAAAAGTTCATTTCGTTTATTAAGGCTGTGGGCGAGTGCGTCTAAGCTGGTACTTAAATAGAGAAGAATCCAAAGACACTGGAAACTGTCAGTTATGAAGACAATCGGGGTGGGGTAACCATTAATTTCGCATTAATATCGATATCGGTACGGAAACGGTTATAAAGTTTTCACGGGGTCATTGATACCGTCGATAAGATGCTTTACCCACGAAGTAAAACTGTTGTGCCGAAAAATTTGTCAATTGAAATTGTTTACTTCAATTTTTTTGTTTTATTTATGAAATTATTTAAAATGGATTCGTTTATTTCAAATTATAGTGAAGAATAAGATTCAATTATTAAAAGTTGTGTAAAAAATAAATTTCGAGGTTTGACACTCCCTTTTACAGGATTATTTGACCAAATATGGAAAACGGGCTAGAATTTGTTTCACTTTTTTGAAAAGTAAATAATTAGTAATAATTTTTTTAATTAGAAATCTTGCGGACTTTTTCATTTTTATTAACAAATACAGTAATTGTGTTTACAAAATATAATTACATATATATATGCATGTATACTTATTGGTAGATTTGTTTAATGTTAATTAGCAAATAAAATTTTATTTATTTGTCCAATCACATCTGTTATAGTTAATCCTTTTATTAATATGTCATTAAAATCGGGAACATTCTTCATTCTATGATGCACGCCTAGTCCGGACAGTCCGAACTTAAAGTTTTATTCCGATAAATAATAAGTGACTTCATGGACTTGATGTTCTTTTAAATAAAAGAAAAATGTATCAAATTGCATACTTGTCTTAACAATTTAATTCTTACAAATTCATGTTCCTGGTCGTAGATTGATTATTGTGTACAATTTTTTTTTAAAATTATATTTTAACCTATCCCAACGAACTCTGTCACACTTTTCGTTTCTAATTATATAAAGGCGAATTGATGTAAGGTGGTAGCGATTCTAAAAATGGAACCCTTTGGTGGGTTATTGTCAAACTTTATCTCCTTTGTATTTAACTTTCGCGAAATAATTTTTAAACTATTAGGGTCACCGAAAAAAGTTATAGTGAACCATATGTAGAAATTTCCTGTAGTTAAAGGAAACAATGGGGTGCAGTGGTGCTTTTGGGTATGCAGTTACAGTTGCACGGCTGTACTCAATCCCTACTCTAATGTCCACGTTCGTGCACCCTGGGCAACGTGAGCAACTCCGACTTATTCGGTTTAAGGATCCATTAAAGTCTGCAGCGTCTGCTCACCAGGAGGTGAGGTTGCAAGCGGGTGTCTGTCTTGGAGCAAGCGGCTCGCTATATAAACGAACTCAAAATTTACACCCCCAGCAATGGGTTGTGCCCAAGGCTTGGAACCCGCCGCGTAAAAAACAACTTCCAATAAAAAAACTAAGCCTCGGATGAGACCCCCCCTTTTTTGGTGACGACCACAGCAAACGTTTAAAGGAAAATGATTTGAAGGCATGCACCTGGAATGTCCGGACCCTTAATTGGGAAGGTGCCTCTGCCAGACTGGTTGATGTCCTCAGCAGAGCAAAGGCTGACATCCCCGCCATCCAAGAGATGCGATGGACGGGGCAGGGGAAAAATCGATAGGCCCTAGCTACATCTACTACAGCTGCCATGTAAAGGAGCGCAAATTCGGTGTCGGATTTGTGGTGGGAGGGAGACTGCGCCGTAAAGTACTGTCGTTCACTCCGACGGACCAGCGTCTCGCCACAATCCGCATCAAGGCGAGATTCTTTAACATCTCCCTGATTTGCGCCCACGTCCCGAAGGAAGAGAAGGACGATGAGACTAAAGATCGCTTCTAGGATTTCCTTGGCCGCACGTATGAGCGGTGCCCCCCCCCCACGATATAAAAATCGTGCTTGGTGATTTCAATGCCAAGGTGGGCAAGGAGGGCATCTTTGGTTCCACAGTCGGAAAATTCAGTCTGCACGACGAAACATCCGATAACGGATTGAGACTGATCGACTTCGACGGGGCTGGAAACGTGGTAGTATGTAGTACCAGGTTCCAGCATAAGAAGATTCACCAGGCTACGTGGCTGTCTCCAGATAGTAAGACACGAAACCAAATCGACCACGTTGTGATAGACGGAAGGCATGCTTCCAGTGTCCTAAATGTGCGCACGATCCGAGGTGCCAACATCGACTCGGATCATTTTCTTATGCCAGCTAAGATCCGCACGCGCCTCTGTGCAGCAAAAAGCGCACGTAAATGGACACAAGGAAAGCTCGGCGTCGAAAAGCTGCAATCGCAACAGACAGCCACCCACTTCGCCACTCGACTTGCACTCCTGCTCTCTGAGAGCAATAATCAACAGAACGATATTTCCGAGCAGTGGAACCATATTTCTCGCTGTCTACATACCGCCGCTGAAGAATCCATCGGATTTCAGCGAGCCCGAAAGAACAACTGGTATGACGAGGAATGTCGCACCGCTACGGAACGCAAAGACGATGCCTACAGGGCCACACTGAAATCGGGCGCAACGCGAGCTGCGCGGGAGCGTTATCGTGAGTTGAAGAAGGAAGCAAAACGCATTTTTAGTGAGAAAAAATGAGAGGCCGAAATGCGTGAGTGCGAAGAGCTGGAATTGCTGGCCGACAGGAAAAGCGCCCGAAAATGTTCTATCCTCTCTTAATGACAGCTAACGATCCAATTTTCTTACTTTGCATTTCTCTAACTTTGTATTCAGCTGATGTATTATTATTCTGTAGCTGAGCAGCTTGGGATCTCGACGCTTAACAAACTTTCTTCTGTCACGACTCCGCAGCAAAGATTTGTATATATAAAAAACATCCGTACGTTATCCGGATTGAGCCCCTCGTGTCGGTTGGGCGGGAAAGTGGGTTTTCCCTTGGGTTATAATAATAATAATACGGTCGGAAGAACGTATGCCTACTGATTGGAACTTAAGTGAGCTCTGCGCAATCCACAAAAAGGGTGATCCTGCAGTTCGTGCCAATTATCGCGGGATTAGTCTTCTTAATATCGCGTATAAGGTTCTGTAGAGCGTATTGTGTGAAAGACTCAAGACCGCCGTCAATGAAGTGATTGGACCTTATCAGTGTGGCTTTAGACCTGGTAAATCTGCCACGAACCAAATATTCACAATACGCCAGATCTTGAAAAATACCCGAGAAAGAAGAATCGACACACACCGTCTTTTTGTCGACTTTAAAGCCGCCTTCGACAGCACGAGAAGAAGTTTTCTATATGCCGCAATGTCTGAATTTGGTATCCCGGCAAAACTTGTACGGCTATGTAAAATGACGTAGAGCAACACCACCAGCTCCGGCAGTATTGGAAAGGATCTCTCCAAGCAGTTTGATACCAAATGAGGTTTCAGACAGGGTGACTCTTTGTCGTGTGACTTTTTAACCTTATGCTGGAGAAGATAATACGAGCCGCAGAACTAAATCGGTCAGGTACGATCTTTTATGAGAGTGTGCAGCTGCTGGCGTACGCCGATGACATTGATACCATCGGCCTTAACAACCGCACAGTTAGTTCTGCGTTCTCCAAACTGGATAGAGAAGCAAAGCGAATGGGTCTGGATGTGAATGAGGGCAAGACGAAGTATCTCCTGTAAGAGTCGGCACATTCACGACTGGGATCAAACATCACTGTTGACAGTTATAACTTTGAAAAGTAGAAGACTTCGTTTACTTAGGAAGCACTATTAACACCAATAACAGCGTCAGCCTTGATCGGCAAAATCTCTCTTGCCAACAAGTGCTACTTCGGACTGAGTAGGCAATTGCACAGTAAAGTCCTCTCTCGACGGACTAAAACCATACTCTATAAGTCTCTCATCATGCCCGTCCTATTGTATGGCGCAAAAGCATGGACGATGACAAAATCAGATGAGAAGGCTCTTGGAGTGTTCGAGAGAAAGATTCTTCGAAAGATTTATGGACCTTTGCGTCTTTGCGACGGCGAATACCGCGTACGATGGAACGATGAGCTTTACGAGCTGTACAAGGACGTAGACATAGTGCAGCGGATTAAGAACCAGCGGCTCCGATGGCTAGGTCATGTCGTACGAATGGATGAAATAGCTCCAGCCCTGAAGGTTTTTGGCGTGGTTCCCGCGGGTTGTAGCAGAGGAAAAGGAAGACCTCCTTTGCGTTGGAAAGACCAAGTGGAAAAGGACTTGGCTAGAGTTGAGATTCCCAATTGGCGCCAGTTAGTAAAAGATAGGGACAGCTGGCGTGCTTTGTTGACCTCGGCCAAAATCGCTTAGGCGGTTGATGCGCCAATTAAGTATGTAAGTAAAGGGAACAATTGATTATTTGCAACTAAACAATTGATATTGACAGCCAACCACCAATCAGCTAATTGATTAACATCACCTTTAATGAATTCGCCTTGTTATATATGTAATACTTATATATTGGCAGTATCAACAAGTGCAGTCAGAAAAGGAAAATCGAGTAATCGTAAGTCATAAATGACACTTGAATTCAAAAGAAAATCCAGTGGCGGTACGCTTTGAAAGTTTTTGAATTTTCCCTTATTTTGTGAAATTGTTTAATACAATAAATTGCTGAAATGTCGCACAGATGCTATTTATGTGCAAAAACAACAGATAAAGCAGAAATATATCTTTGCATGCGTAAGTTTTAGCAAATAAAATTTTCCAAAATTTAGGTACAGCCTTTTCAAACAAAATTATGGACGATCACATAGCGATTGAATTTTTATTTAGTAATGAGGTACCAAACAATCACCGCACTCAGTTAATTAAAAAAGTTATAAGTTTTTATCTCGATATTCGTTTGTTTTTAGTTATCGAAAAATCTACCGAACAGAAGGTTTACATTATAAATAAATTGACAAAATTAATATTGCTTCGCAACCAATAAGTGGCTTAGCCAAAAAATTAGTTAATGTAAGTGGTTTTACGGAGACTCATATACAAAAAATTCTAAATTACTATTGTAAAGGGATACTGTCCAGTTTCATGACTGTCTTCAAAGTGAATTTCCTCTATATAATTTCATATTTTCTGTGTTTAATAGCAGATGGTGGCGAAAATAGCCATTTCATATCAAATGGTCTATTCCATTACGTCACTAAAATAAGCTTTAGTTTAACTTGGACACTTTCATTACATTATATATGTATGTATATTATTATACTAATAATTTTGTATACCTTTCGTAGAGATGAAATGGTATATTAACTTTGGTCCAGTGTTTGTTTATGAGAAAAAAAAGATAGATCCATCAAAAGGACGTATGATCAGGACGAAACAAATTTATTTAGTTATGTCCGCCTGTCAGTCCGTCTGTTTGTACGCAAACTTGTCCCTCAGTTTATGAGATATCTGATCGAAATTCAGTGGGCAGATGCACCTGTACAGTGTATTAGACATTGGTCGGACCGGCAAGATCGGACCATATATAGCTGATTGTTCATGGGTAGAAAGCTCACATTGAAAATCATCAGGATCGGAGTAATATAGTATGTAGCTCCCGTGCAGTTGCACTGATTGTTCAGAAAAAGGGGTTTTGCGTTATAACTCCCCACCAAAGCAGCTAAGAACATGAAATTGTACGCTTAGTTTACTTATCATAAACAGACAGCTCGTATTGAAAATTATTATGATCGGGCAAACTTTAACATATAGCTCCCATAGAACTGATTGTTCAGATTCCAGATAGAAAGGTAATATAATTTTCGTCGTCGAGGCTAGAATTTAGCGAAGTTAATGTCTGATCCGGAAGTTAAAGTTTTTTTTAATTTTTGTCCTTAATTCTTAAAATTATCAATAAATTGAATAGGGAATTCCAGTCAGAGAAAGTTTCACTTCCGTTTTTGTATTTGCAAAGCAAAATCAAATTCAAACTAATTGCATGTGAATAACGAATATGTCGAAAAAATTAAAAATTTAACATATCTATGACAAAGACAGAATTTTACCAACGAAGGATGTATTTATTGGAGATAAAGGCGAAAGTTACTTGCAAAGCAATAACTTTTCGGAGACAGAAAGACTTTAAGTAAAATAAGAATTTTGTTTAGTTATTCGCTTTTTTATTGTATTTTTATGTACAAATACATTGTTTCTATTTATTTTTTTGTATTTATGATAAGCATACGAGATGATGTGTTTTCGCTGTTACATTAACGAATTATGTATGTATGTACATGTACCTATGTACATATGTACCTACATACATATATACATATATATTATTACGCAAAGATATTTTTTGTGGTACCAATATGAATGCCTTAAAGTCATCGTATCGCAAAGAAACGTATATCAAACGAAAGGTTATCGTCCACAGATTTGCAAAATATATATTCATTTCTATGCGATGACGTTAAGGCAGGTAAAAAGGGTTTCATAACAAAAACAATGTGTAGTTTTGATTAATTCCATACAAAAAAATGCTTTCGTTCTGCTCAGCTGTGTGTGTGTTTGCGCGTTCTATTGAACGAATGTTGAAGTTGAAGCAGCTAAAGAATACCATATTTTCCAGTCACAGAAGAAACGTCTGTGTGACGATTATTTTAATATTTTTCTATTTTTATTTTTTGTTGTAGCAAAATAAATTTGTATTTTATTTGTTTTTTTTTTTGTTTTCAAAGTATTATTTTATTCTACTAAATCTATCCTGTCTTATATTTTTAATTCATGTAGATAAAATAAAAATATATAAATTTGAGTTAAATAAAAAAATAAATAAAAGTATTTAGAAAAAGGAAAGAGGAAAATATTTATTAGAAAATGTTAGTTTTTGATTTTATTGTACCTACATTATTTTGCTCTTTTATATTTTTCTTATTTTACTTTTTTTAATTAAAATTAAATGGCCTTTTAACCTTCATGTGCCCGGGATATAAAACTTACGTACCCGGTCGGCTTACTACATTTGTAGTAACTACGTAACTACATGCAAAACCAATGTAATGTTAAGAAAAAAAGACTTGTATGGTGTTTTTTTTTTACTTGTACGTGTGTAATAACCTTTTTATTTAAAAATATTGAATTCAGGTGATAATTTTAATACAAAAAATGTTTTAATTTTCAGGAGTTGAACAGCATTTTCCCAAAATATATGTTTCGGCATGTGCATTGCACACTGCTTTTTTGCACCAACTACAGATTTTTCGTGTGTTGTTACGACTTCCTATTTCACAGTATTGACAAGGTACAGGATATTTTGGTTGTTTGTCGTTGGAAATATCAGGTAAAATAGATGAATCAACATTAGATGTAGCAGAAAGGGATCGATCCAGTCCCATTTCGATAGCTTTACGTGTTTGATGGAATCCCAGCACCCGGGGAACTTGAGAGCGCTGTTCAATTGCTGGCATAAAAAGCTGCTTAGACAAGCTCCGCAAGAACTTTCGTCGCGCGTCTGTGCGGCGGTTATATGGATTGTTTTCCGAGTAAATGATGAATGATACAAGTGCACTTATGTCAGCATGTGCAATATGCAGAAAGCATTTTATCCATTGCGTCGACGCCTCCTTTGTTTGCATTGTAATCAACGATGTATTGCGGCTTGTTTTTCTTTTCAGCTACAATTGAATTTGTCAAAGGTGTGCTGGCAAGTATTATAACTGCTCAGCCTCTTTTTGGAAGATAAGATACCAAAGACAACTTTCCATCGAGAAACCCGAAAATGGAAGATTCTTCAGCACGATTGCGGTCAGCCTTCATTTCATATGATACAAACGTTTTATTTTGACGAACAGTACCAAGAATAGCAAGACCTTTGGACATTAAATACTTGCCTAAGTTTAGCGATGTAAAAAAATTGTCACGGTGTTCTCCCAATGGCATACTAACCTTTGCACAACACCTTCACCTACGTTATTTGCTCGACCAGCATTTGAGTTTTTTCCAGTATATATTTCACTTTTGAGTGGATAGAACGACTTAGCATCGCATGCAAACGAAACCTTTATCCCATACTTGGCAGGCTTAGAGGGTATGTACTGAGTAAACCTAGTTCGACCGCGATAAGCAAATAATTGTTCATCCACAGTAATTTCTCCAGATGGTTGGTAATATTTGCGCAGATTTGCGTTCATTTGTGTCCACAATTCAGATATTGGAGCAGCCTTATCGGCTTCTAGCCTAACTGCTCTTGTACGCTCGCTGTCAAATCTAATGAATCGAACAATTTCTTTGAAGCGTGACTTAAGCATTACTGGTCGATAAAAGCAAATGCTTTCTTGGCTCCATAGCTCATCCACATCTTCGTTATTTGATTTATTTACACCTGCTAGTAGCACAAGACCTATAAATGCTCTTAGTTCAATTAAGGTTAATTTCTCCCAGATTCCTTTATCTCCAGTGCAGTTTTTCTCGTTCCAAGTCTCATAGGCTTTTCATGATTTTTCATTCGTATCTACTAGAATTTGTTGAAGCATTGATGGAGTGAATATCAACTCAAAGACGTCAGACTCAATTAGACCCTGGGTAGCCCGAGTTGGACCCACAACAGTGCTCCGAAATACATTATGGCTACTTACGCGAACAGCTTGGCTAGGAAAGTTCTTAAGCCATGCAGTTTGATCTTTAGCGATCAACGCATCATGTTGTTGGGTAATGGGCGGTTCGCCTGAATCAAAATCATCCTCGAAATCTGCTTCGAATGTTGCACCCTCTTCTTGCTCATCATTGCGAATGTCGTCCTCTTCAATAATTAATTCACTTTCAGCGTCGGATTCTTCAGTATTGATACCAATCAAACCACCAGCGCCAATATCGTTCGGGTTGGAACTCTCATCATTGCCGGCATTGCAATCATCCTCCAAGTCGAAATGCTCTTCCTCCTCATCAAGCTCGTGCAATATGTTTTGCACATGATCCTGAACTTCTTCGTACCTTAGACTGATAGTTAACTGTTCCTTTTAGCATTCTTGGCAAAGGAAATATATATGTATCTAAACTTACCGCTTAACCACTCGCCGTAACTGAATTTGAACACGCTTTGACATGTCTATACTTGTGTTTCCACAACTGATGTATGTATGTCTATTTGTAAATGTATTGCTTCCTTACACTTGTTGCATCCAGCACAATGAATACAATACTGATTTTCTTGAATGCTAAAACACACCTAATCAAACATGCCAAATATACTACGATTGTTCTAATTTATTGCGAAATCGAGTTCAAATTTTCCATGCGTGTACACATACACATACACACACACAAACGTACTTCGGTAAGCTAAGCGAAGCGACAGTTATAAAAAATCGTGTTGCGACAAGCTGAAGTCAACTATAAAATACTATTTTGCATACATTTTATATGGTTACTACAAATGTAGTAAGCCGGCCGCAGGATGATGTTTTTTCAAGTAGGGTCTAGAGGTCAGGCAAATAATAGTTCGAGTGATATTATACCCTTAATTGACTTTGATTTGATAATCAGGAAGCTACTAAAAAGTTCGGGCATTGTTGTTTCGGAAAACTTTTTTTTATCTCACTTTTTTTCACAATTTACTACAAATGTAGTAAGCCGGGCACATGAAGGTTAAACATTGCTTACGAGAGAAAATTTCTAGAACCCTTGACTAAAGTGTTTCAAATTGTGAAGAAAGTTTTGTGAAATTTTTTAATTTGTATAAACATGGTTTCTGTTGATGATCGAACTACGTATGTATGTAAGTATATATGTACATATGTATGTGCTAAATAAAAATTATTAAAAGTAAATACACAAATAACCATAAATGGCAAACAATTTTAATTTAAATTGTGTTGCAAATGCATGCACAATACTGTTTATGTAACTAGAATTAAAAATATAAAAAAAGTTCGTTTAAATCATACATGGTCAATTTAATTCAAAAAATTGTCAAAGCGTTACAAATAAATAGATCATTGGTTTTATTAATAAAACCACGTTATAGGTTTTTTTTTATAAGAGCGGTTGTTTCATTAAGCGGGTTCTATAAGACCCAAATGTTATATTAAACGACGTTGATTTAGATGACTTCCTCGGAAAAGTGTCTGTTTGCGCATTTTGCTCGGCTGGATGGCGGAGCGAAGAAGTAAAGAATGAGAAAACTGATAGTTAAGCAAGTTTTAGATAGAGCCGGCCATTTAAAGTTTCATCGTTTTATTCCGATATTTCTCTATTTTATCTTAATATGTGTAAACATAAGAAAGCAAAACATAAGCTTTGATCTAAATTAAGGTGTAAGCATGCATATGTAAACAAAAAACAAAAATTAATAGCAAATATTGCCATTAACAATTTCAAATACTTGAACCATGTGAATCACGTGCAAGGAAATTACTTGTTTAAAAGAGGGTACCGACGTCACATCTGTCATTTTCGGCAAATCTAAAGTAACGGTGCCCCGGAATGCGTCATCTTTAGTTCGCTGCATCATGTTAATTGTATTAGTGTCGTCGGCTACACGTACACTACACGCACCATGCCAAGGTGGATTCAATAACGTGGCGGTAACCGCATATACATAAGTAAAAAACTAAAATTTATTTTGTTTTTGCTTTTTGGTGTCAAATACCATTAGACTTTTATATTGCAGCCAATCAGAATGAAGCAGTTTGACATAATGCTCACCAAAGCGAAAAAATTAGCTGGCGCCTGAACGCCACCTTATTGAATCCGCCTTGCACCATGCTTTATAAAAATTCCAAAAATTCATATTTCAATTTGATAAACAAAAGTGCGGCAACACCGATTATATTCAACGCGCACAGCGATTAGCCAATCAGGTAGCCGCTTCTAACTTGCAACACTGAAGCGGCCATCTGGCGACTTGTTGGGATAATATTTACAGTAGGGTTGGAAAAACATCGATGTTTTCAGGAGGACAACATCGTTGTATCGATATTTTTTAAGGGCGAATTTTTGAGATTTTGATATTGGTTAAAAGTCATTTCAAACGCTGGAATATTTAAATTTGTGAATTTTTGTTTAATATTTATTCCTATTTCTCAGTACGAACGGTACTTAACAAATATTTTAAGTAGATTTTCCATCCGTAGACTTGTTAAAATAAATGATCGCTGTTTATAACCCATATCTTGTTCGTTTGCCAGCGATTTCTTCCTCATATTCACTATCTTTGTTAATATAGCATCATGTCAAATACTATTAGACTTTTATATTGGCAGCCAATCAGAACGAAGCAGTTTCATATTATGCTCACCAAAGCGAAAAAATTAGTTGACGTCTCAACGCCACCTTACTGAATTCGCCTTGCACCATGCTTTATAAAAATTCCTAAAATTCATATTTCAATTTGATAAACATAAGTGCGGCAACACCGATTATATTCAACGCGCACAGCGATTAGCCAATCAGGTAGCCGCTTCTAACTTGTAACACTGAAGCGGCCATCTGGCGACTTGTTGGGATAATATTTACAGTAGGGTTGGAAAAACATTGATGTTTTAGGAGGACAACATCGTTGTATCGATATTTTTTAATGGCGAATTTTTGAGATTTTGATATTGCTTAAAAGTCATTTCAAATGCTGGAATATTTAAATTTGAGAATTTTTGTTTAATATTTATTCCTCTTTCTCAGTACGAACAGAACTTAACAAATATATGTCCGTCCGTAGACTTATTAAAATAAATTATCACTGTTTATATCCCATATCTTTTTCTTTTGCCAGGGATTTCTTTCTCATATTCACTGTCTCTGTTAACAGAGCTCGCATTATTATAATCTAAATGAGACGGGTACTGTAGCCCGTTTCTGTAAGAAATCGACAAAATTGTCGATTATAGTGACGTAACATCGATTCAATCCAAATTAGTCGATTGATAAATAAAAATTGTTTGTATTTGAGCTCTGAGTTTATTTGTAATTAGTAACCCGACCCAACCTAATATTTCTTTGTAATAAAAATACATAAAAGTTTTTTGAATTTTTTATAAAAAAATATATTAACCAAAATATAGTTATACTGGCTTTAAATCCACCCGCTTCCATTTTGAATTAAACGAACTGTGTACACAAACACATGAAAGCCACTTAAATAAGTAATCCTCATCACATCAACATCAAGTGAGAACAACAATCGGCAATATTTCATTTTATTTGATTACATAAACCCTTTCAATCGAGTGTTCCTACTGAAATGGAATGAAACATATCAGCTGACTATCTAGGGTTGTCGATCAAATCGACTAATTTTATTACAGAAACACAATAAGTGAGAGTGACGATCGAAATCGAGAATTTCAATCGAGAACGTCGATCGAAATGAGTTACAGAAACGGGCTACTGGTTAGCAAACAATGTAGCTAAGCGTTTGCGTTCACTTGTTTGATTGTTACCAAATTAGTCACATTTGTTCTAGCCGTGGAAAAAAAAATAACTATTTCCCATCCCTGTTTCACGTCGATGAGATCAACCTACTCGCACTTACTCATGGCATTTACACATATCTTTTTCTAGTCTCGCTCTAACATGGGCGGTTACCTAGTCTGGTACTTGTTTGTTTGCAGTACCAGTTTTATTAGTTACCGGCTCTGTTAACTACTTTATATTTCTAACCCTTATGGTTAGCTCCTTGTTATCGGAGACAGTTTTATATGTTACCCTATTTGTTATTAATTTGCTAACTCTAACCACTTATATCTGTTAACTACTGGTTACCGCTAACCATTAGCTAACGGTTGCCTTCAGTTTACTAAATTTTTTTAAATAAAAAAAATTCCTTTTTTTTTTAATAAAAGTTTTTTATTTTACAATATTCATCAAATTACAATTAATAGAAATTAATAGTAATTAATAATAATTTTTTAATATAAAGTACAATTTATCAACTTAAAATACCAAAGATTATAGCATAAAAATTAACTAAT
This sequence comes from Philophylla caesio, assembly GCA_963971545.1. Lineage (NCBI taxonomy): Eukaryota > Metazoa > Arthropoda > Insecta > Diptera > Tephritidae > Philophylla > Philophylla caesio. The sequence continues at coordinate 32,733,768 of OZ020606.1, read as the reverse complement.
AACAGTTGAAAACAATCTTAATTAGAACACTTAAAAAATTTACATTTTCAGTTTTAGGAAATATCATACATATACAAAACAATTCATTTTTTCTTAATTCTAATTTCCAACATATGTATATGACTTATATTTATCTATACAAAAGTCCTAATATATAGGATGGGCGTTGGTATCCCAAAGAACATCATCCTTATAAGTCAAGTCCGGTATTTTGCTTAAAATATATAAAGAGAAAAAAGTTATAAATCATAAGTTGAAAGTTTTTCCGCAAACAATAAATTTTTTAAAAGAAAATAACATGGACCTAAAGATAATTGAATATTTTTTCTAATAGGGTCAATTTGTATTTGAAATTTTAGACAATTTTCAAAATATTTATACTTGACTTACAAGTATGTGAAATCCCGTACATGTACATATGTATACAGATTTTAAAAAAATATGATGGACTAAAAGATAATTGATTTTTCTTTCTAATAGCATCCATTTTTATTTGAAATTTTTTAAAAAATTTTAAATATTTATACTTGACTTACAACTACTATGTGAAATGCCGTACATGTACTGTGCACATGCATGAAGGCAATTTTCAAAAGTTCATAAAATTTCATAAAAAATAAATAAAATTTTTAAAAGATAGAATGGCCTGAAAGATATTGATTGTTCTTTCTAATTACATCCATTTTTTTCGGAAATTTTTGAAATTTTTCAAAATAATAATATTTGACTTACAAACATGTGAAATGCCTTACATGTACTGTGCACATGCATTAAGGTATATTTCAAAAGTTCGAAAATTTCATAAAAAATATTTATTAAATTTTATAAAGATATAATGGACAGAAAGATAATTGATTATTCTTTCTAATAGCATCCATGTTGAGTTGAAGTTTTAGAAAATTTTCAAAATATTTATACTTGACTTACAACTATGTGAAATGCCGTACATGTACTGTGCATATGCATTAAGGCAATTTCCAAAGTTCGAAAATTTCATAAAAAATATTTATTAAATAAAAAACAAAATAGAATGGCCTGCAAGATAACTGATTGTTCTTTCTAATTACATCCATTTTTATTTGAAATTTTTCAAAATAATAATATTTGACTTACAACTATGTGAAATGCCGTACATGTACTGTGCACATGCATTAAGGCATATTTCAAAAGTTCGAAAATTTCATAAAAAATATTTATTAAATTTTATAAAGATATAATGGACTGAAAGATAATTACTCATTCTTTTTAATAGCACCCCTTTTTATTTAAAATTTTTGAAAATTTTCAAATTATTTATACTTGACTTACAACTATGTGAAATGCCGTTTATGTACTGTGCACATGAAATAAGGCAACTTTTACAAGTGGAAAATTTTCATAAAAAATATTTATTAAATATTAATAATATATAATGGACTGAAAGATAATTGATTATTCTTTCAAATAGCATCCATGTTGATTTGAAGTTTTAGAAAATTTTCAAAATATTTATGTTTAACTTACAACTATGTGAAATTCCGTACATGTACTGTACACATGCATTAAGACAATTTTTACAAGTTGAAAATTTTCATAAAAGCTATTTATTAAATATTAATAAAATATAATGGACGGAAAGATAATTGATTATTCTTTCTAATAGCATCCATTTTTATCTAAAATTTTTGAAAATTTTCAAATTATTTATACTTGACTTACAACTATGTGAAATGCCGTTTATGTACTGTGCACATGAAATAAGGCAACTTTTAAAAGTGGAAAATTTTCATAAAAAATATTTATTAAATACTAATAAAATATAATGGACTGAAAGATAATTGATTATTCTTTCTAATAGCATCCATTTTTATTTAAAATTTTTGAAAATTTTCAAATTATTTATACTTGACTTACAACTATGTGAAATGCCGTTTATGTACTGTGCACATGAAATAAGGCAACTTTTACAAGTGGAAAATTTTCATAAAAGATATTTATTAAATATTAATAAAATATAATGGACTGAAAGATAATTGATTATTCTTTCTAATAGCATCCATTTTTATTTAAAATTTTTGAAAATTTTCAAATTATTTATACTTGACTTACAACTACATATGTGAAATGCCGTTTATGTACTGTGCACATGAAATAAGGCAACTTTTACAAGTGGAAAATTTTCATAAAAAATATTTATTAAATTTTAATAAAGTATAATGGACTGAAAGATAATTTATTATTCTTTCTAATAGCACCCATTTTTATTTAAAAGTTTTGAAAATTTTCAAATTATTTATACTTGACTTACAACTATGTGAAATGCCGTTTATGTACTGTGCACATTAAAAAAAGCAACTTTTACAAGTGGAAAATTTTCTTAAAAAATATATATCAAATATTAATAAAATATAATGGACTGAAAGATAATTGATTATTCTCTCTAATAGCATCCATGTTGATTTGAAATTTTGGAAAATTTTTAAAATATTTATTCTTGACTTACAACTATGTGAAATGCCGTTTATGTACTGTGCACATGAAATAAGGCAACTTTTACAAGTGGAAAATTTTCATAAAAAATATTTATTAAATATTAATAAAATATAATGGACTGAAAGATAATTGATTATTCTTTCTAATAGCATCCATTTTTATTTAAAATTTTTGAAAATTTTCAAATTATTTATACTTGACTTACAACTACATATGTGAAATGCCGTTTATGTACTGTGCACATGAAATAAGGCAACTTTTACAAGTGGAAAATTTTCATAAAAAATATTTATTAAATATTAATAAAATATAATGGACTGAAAGATAATTGATTATTCTTTCTAATAGCATCCATGTTGATTTGAAGTTTTAGAAAATTTTCAAAATATTTATACTTAACTTACAACTATGTGAATTGCCGTACATGTACTATACACATGCATTAAGACAATTTTTACAAGTTGAAAATTGTCTTAAAAATTATTTATTAAAGATAATTGACAATTCTTAGTAATGATATGCACTCTATTTAAAATTATCACACATTTTCAAAAAATGTAATATCCTTACTAATGATATGCATTTCCATTTAAAATTTTGAAATATTTTTAAAAAATTAGTACTTCATTTAGAACTACATATGTGAGATGCCGTGTATGTGCACTATACAAGCAACAAGGCAAAAAAAAAATTACTAAATTTAAAAAAATATATTGGACTAAAAGATAGTAATTTATCTTTCTAATTACATTAATTTCAATTAAAAATTATAACACATATTTCAAAAATGTATACCTTACTTGCGACTTTGGGAACTGTATCCAGTACATGCACTAATACAATTCGCAAAACTTGCAGATTTAAATATAAAATATTAATTTATTTTAATGAAAATACAATGGACTGGAAAGTAATTTAACATTATTTTTAATAATAAAAATTCCATTTGTAATTATCGAGCATATTTGAAAAAATAAAACATGGGTAACAAATTTCGTACACGTACCGTGCGCATGCATATACATATGTACATATGTATGTAGTTTTCCCATTTTTATATTTTTTTTATTTTTACACATAATAGTTCTAATTTTAAAAAACAATACAAAGGGCATTGGTATATTATATTAATATACTATCTAATTAATATTTACAACAATTTTCTATTTGAAAAAACCAAGACTAAGCTTCCGATTTTTTTACAAAACATTTAAATTAATTATTACCTCTAACATGCAGGAACAGCTGGTGAAGATATTATGTCAGGATGGTGAAACCTAGAACTGCATTTTACTTAAAATCGAAAGGAAAGCTAATTATTTCTGAGTAAAATATTTTAAATTTATCTTAGAACTCCATTCAATATTGATTACTGTATCGATGATGTCATTCACGGTTTTTGATAACTGAAAGCGAAATTCGAAAATTGTTTAACTTTTTTCAGCTAACTAGAATAACACTTACATTTTTCGGATACCAGTGTTTCGCTTTATATAAAAATACTAACGATCCTTCGAAGACCGACCATCACCATGTCTGCAATTGGACAAGCCGAGACAGCTGAACTTGTGCTGCGTTTTTTTGATGTTCCAACAATTTCATTTTAAAAATGTATGTTTTTTTCTTTCATTCGTTTATTGTGATGTTTATGCCGACAGAATGAATTAAGATGTTTGCAATAGTATTGATTAAAACTTTCAGATTGCTGTGCTGTTTCTGGAAGTAAACTCTGTAAGTACAAAATTTACACATATACACCGATTATAATACGAGTTTTGCTAAATACACATATTATTTCTTAAGCCTGGATCATTTAACCCTCAGTTCATACATTCATTAAGAATTTGCCTCTTACGATAAGCGCATCATCCGCAAGTCACCTGTCGCACAGATACAGCCAAGGAGCAGAAACCTAGTCATCTGGCAAGACCCATATTATTTCATATATGAAATGAACATTTCAATGACATTGCATACATAACACAGGTTGTTTATATCACTGATGAGTATTTAACTTACCATTTTCAATTTCTACAAATTGTGTTAACAGCAGTTTGTAATAAAAATCACAGATAGTAACTATTCCAAAATATATTGATAAGTTCTAATGTCATCAAAATGAACAGACAATAGTTTTGAACCTTGATAGAGGCCACTGAACCAACCGGGTAATTTTTATCAAATATTAATTTTATTATGCCAACTTTAGAGTACATTAGTATACAAATAATATCATATAAGTAAATAAGAATATAAGGAACACTTGAATGAACAAACTAATACCTCGCAATGAGTGGATTCGAAAAAACAAAAAGTTAAAGGAAATATGTTAAAAAAATCAACAGCAAAATAAATTTAATACAATTGAAAATCGGTTTCAGTTCGGACGAACCAGGATGTTCTTTTTCTTTTCGTTGGATGCCCATGTGTGAACTTGGTTCACAGTTCGCAAAATCCAAGGGTTATCACTTAGAAATTTCTTCAGGTCCTTAACTAAAGGTAGCCGGTTGCTTCTGATCAGCCCGCCAAATGCATCGAAAGCCGCAGTATTCTCTTCAGTTGTCCATCGAATTTTCTTCTTCTTGTCATCATCATTTTTCGCAAATTTTTTCTTCGTTTGCTTCGCATTTTTTTTTTTGGTTCGAAACGCTCAGAAGAACTACTTCACTGGAAGAACTGTAATCTGAAGAAAGAGGATATCTTTTCCTGATGGTTTGGCGATTATCAATAATGTCGGGCACATGTGTAGGGAATGATTGAATTGAAGAAGTTGATAGAACGTCATTTAAGTCGACGATTTGGTTTAGATGGTCATTTCGTGTATTTTCACCATATAGTTCTTGTAGAGACTCTGATGCACTGGTGCCCGGAATACTCAGATCTTCAAGATCTTTGTCATCACCCTGTGCCTTACAAAGTATATTCACAACACCTAGAACATCTCTCGAAACAACAGATCTTCTGTAGTGAGATCGATGAATTGCCTTGGCATGACCCATAAAATTGGCGATATCAGTGATTTTATTTTCATCCATGTTTCTTCTGCACAGGTCGTGGCAACGTGTTTTCTCAAATACGTTCCACGTAGCCTCTCAGGGTGTTCTGCACCACATTCATCAGAAAACTGTCGCATCAGCTGGCAAGCTCGAAGATATTTAAATTTTCCGTCAGTGAAACCCGGGATACCAAAGATATAAGGATTTTTCTGTCTGAACAGAAATTAAAGTATATTGGAGTAGACTGAGCCATGTCTGATAAGAATATTGTTTTTTGAGAGTTGTGTAAGCACAGATCATTTTATTATTGAGGTAATGTGATAACTTTTTAATGTCGTTGGTAGTGGGCAATGGTTTTACTTGTTGTCGATGTTTTGCAGATTGATCTTCTCGTGCGGTCCTGTTGAATATTTGGCTATATTGCATAGCGTGAAGAAATAGGTATTTATAAAAAATGTTTTTCCTTTCCTCATCAATATTTTCCACCCAATTAAGTTTCAGTAGGTCACCTACTGCTTTAATATAGGTACCGATGGAAGTAACCAGCGATGGAGTCTGATGAACTCCAGTCAGTGCATCAAAACCAGACAGATTTAAAATCTGTTATATCTGAATCAATCTCTTTCAACCGATTTCTGATCATCTCCTCTTGCTGTTGTTTGTAATATTTCTCACAGAGACAATTCCCAAATTGAATCAATAGCTCATCATACCTAACTAATCGAACAATATCGTCTTCTCTCAACACCGCCATGACTTTTGTAAGTCGGATATTACCATTGTCCTGTAATCGCCCTTCAATTCGCCTTGAAAGGATGACATTAGATCGTGCACCTTTAGTTGAGGCACATAAACAACAACTGGCGATGCCGTCTGATTGTTTTAAAAGACAAAACACCTTTACAATTATGACAAGTTTTATATAACATATCAGATCTTTGTTCGTTAGGTCTCCGAGACACAAGTAACTCTCCAGTGTTGTTATAGACTTTCTCTGTATTAAACAAATAGTTTCCTTTTAAACGTAGCGTTTCTATCATTTTCTTCCTTTTAGGGTTGCCTACAATAAAGAAAATATTAAAAATAAAAACTTACATATATTTGGCTACGAAATTCTTTAAATTAATAGCAAAAACTGTAAATAAACACCTCTGGGAAGAACAGAGAATTTCTTGACTGGAGACTTATCTTTGTGGACGGTTTCTAAGTGGCGGCTGATCACAGATTGCATTTCTTTGCAATAGAAACCGAAACGATGTTTTGTTTTCCTTTTACTCGGTTGAGCGAATAAATTTTCATCACTGATTTTTCCTACTACTGCTGGAATTTCCAATTGATCAGTGGTATTGAGTAATGACTCGTCTCCTGTGGCAACTTCTTGCGTTCTTCTCCTTGGTTATTATTAGAGAAGTTATTCCCAGTCATATTCCACGTTGAATCGTTTTCGTCGATATTCGATATATCATCTCTTCCAGGCTCTTCTGTTGGAGATTCAAAAACGTTGGGTTGCGGGGAAAGACGACGATCCACGCAGGCGACGTGTCAAAAGGTAAACTAGCCAAGATAATCTCATCTCCAACTAGTTCATCTTCAAGACTTGCATCTAATTCAGGGTCATCCAAACTGTTCAATATTTCGTTCTTCGTTTTCGGCTGACCTTTGGCTCTAACATAACTTTGTTCTAGGTCTGCTAATTGAATCTCTATTATTTCCTCTAGAGAATGCCGTGGATAATCTTTATCATGTGCATGTGCCTCAACATCTTGTGCAACATTCTGCTCATGATCTAAAATCGAAATAGTTTAGTTATTAATAATGTTTTTGTAATAACGTCTGTTGCGATTTATTAGGCTTGTAAATTTGTTGTACCACAAATGTATAGTAAAATTGACAGTCGTCACTTACTTAACACTATATCCAAAATGCCGTTAGTATTATCGGATTCAGTGAGCCCATCCTGCATACGTTTTGTAAAATAATCTGCTCCTGGTTCAATAACGTCATAAGAATCCACTTGGTACTCCAGAATTACAGTTGATTTTAATCCTCCATTTTCAGAAGAAGTAGTTTCAACATGGCTCTGAGCTACGTGAAGAATGTCAAACAATTCTGTTCCCGTGACTTTTAATTGCTTGGTGTTGACATCAATTGGATTGGTCATCGGAATAGTCTCATCTTCGACTATTAAATGTTCACGGGGGTATTTGTTCTTTTCAATAAACTCTAGTGAAGATTTCAGGGCCACCATATCAGACTGGTCGAGATTCGATAGGAGCAAACCAGCGCAACCTACATCCTCTTGTTTTCGCAGTTGGGCTGTCACGTTGCCCTCGTCACCTCCATTAGTCGGAGCATCAACTTTTGGAAGATTTCGCGGCGAATTTGTCAAAACATGTGTGGTTGTATCATTCCTTGAAGACGGTTCCTTCACAAGAATGCCACCTGCGGCAATTTCTCTAATGATGTCCGCGCATTCTTCCTCCTCCTTCTTAGATGATTGTAATATCAGTTTATTATTTTGGTAAATGTTTTTAGAATAATTTAATCTGACACCAGCTGATTGACGTGTCCTCATCATATGTTGCGAAATTTCTGGAGTAATAACGGCAGGCTTATACTCTCTCGACAGAACTGATTTCTCTTGAGGGCATAACATTTTGAGTTGTTTACTTAACTCTTTTTTTGCTTAAAGTTTAAAATTGTAAAATTTAAATACATTGGTAACGAATAAGTTGTAAATTGAGATTTATAGAAGTGCCAGAGTCGAATGAACATTGACATGGAACTAACCACTTTTAATCATTCATGTCATCAAAGGAAGTAATTTATGAGCGTATGAAATTGTCAATCCACTGCTACTCTTTTCATTTGATTAGTGAAGAAATCTATAGGCAAATTCGCCTTGTTATAATTTTTAACGCAAATACAGAAGTTGCATAATTATATATTTATCTGATTATCGGCTTGAAATACGAACAGATTAAATTTGCATTAGTAAGCACAAATGCAGACTGATTTTTTATCCTGACAAATGACACTAACACCCATATAAAACAGCTGATAATGAGTGTGAAGTAATTATACTTGTTTATGTACTTTTGTAGTAGAAGTTGGGCTATAGAAAAATTTATAATTATATCAACAAACGACAAGATTAAGGCAAAGAGTAAGAAGAAAACTTTTAGAGCACTTTACTTGCATTTTAAAGTGAATTATTCGGTTTACGTCTTTTTGATACGGTACTGTCAATTTGAAATTGGTAAATTCAATGCAAATGTCATTTATTTCGTACATTTACGGTGGGGTAATGTGCATTAATATGGACATAATCCACAAGATATTGCAAAAAAACCTGCTAATACAAATAAGCACTCTCAATCATATACATATCTGACTAAGCAGTTAATTTGAAAAGTCAAAGAAATACTTATTTTGCACACGTGTGATCAAAATGAAACAGTAAAGACAGATACATTTTCAGTATGAAAGATTTATTCCCCTCACGTCCTTTTGAAACAATGCTGGCAATAACCTCTCCATCTCCATGACGAATTATAGCTGTTCTTCTCGTCTTAGGAACTATCTCACTACTTAATCGAAGCACATAATTATTTCTTTCGATACACAGCAACGAATACATTTTTCTTTTCTTTAATTCAGTTTAGCTTTTATTGAACAGACGAGAATACTTTGAATTGAAAAATGTATGACGTTTTTTCTTTCATTCGTAAATTGTGATGTTGACGCAGGCGCGGTGACTGAAGATGGTTGCGACACTAAACAGACAAGCATTCATACCCGTTTGCTCTGTTTCACCCTGGAAATAAAGAAAACAAATAATTACAATATGCTAACGGGCAAAATAATAAGTACGGGAGGTGTTGACAAACTTTGACAATTTTCATTTTTATACCCAAACGTACTTGTACACAAGAAATAATCGAGATAGATATAGACATACATATGTATGTATACATATATACTGAAATGATCAGAATGAAAAGAGGAATCGATTTAGCCCTGTTTGTCTGTCCGTCCGTCTGTCCGTGGTGAAATTTGGTATATAGATTGCTCTTTCCACAGGGTAGGTTGGTATTGAAAATGGCTAAGATCGGTCAATAACCACGCCCATCTCCCTTATAACGGAAGTTTTTGAAAAATGCAAAAACTCTGTTTTTTCGTTATCTATTTCAGCAAATTGAGCGATTTTGTACAAAGAAATTAGGTATTTATGGAATTTTGAAAAATGGGCGTTGCTACGCCCACTTATGTAAAAATTTCTGTATCTCAATAACGGCGTAAGGTATCGTCACAAAACTTGGCGAACATATTGTCCTTGATATCACTAGCATCACAATCAAAACATTTTTAAATCGGACCATATAACAGAAATTTTGAAAAATGCAAAAAACTTCGTTTTTCAGTATTTATTGGAACAAATTGAGTAAAGTTTAACACTAGCAGCGATTTGAAACAAAGAAACGGATTTTTTATGACATTATGGGCACTGCCCATACAAAAATACATCGCGAGGGTATATAAAATTCGGTTTCGCCCGAATTTAGCTTTTCCTCCTTGGTCTTATTGAATTTTCATAAGTTTTATATAATCGTGGCATTGCTACGAAAAAAGTGCGATCATCCTTCCGTATAATTGCAGGCTAGTTTCCCTAGCAACCCTAATCCATTTGTATCTAGCCGCTTAATAAAAATTCCACTTCTAAGCAAACTCTTCAATTCCACTTCAACATACATATCTACTACTTCAAAATAAAATATACATTAATAAGCAAGAATAGACCAGAGAAAGAACCAAACCCATAGCCACAACAATAATGCATCGGCTGCAGTTAAGTATTTTCCGCAACGTTCTAATTGAATTTTCATAAGTTTTATATAAAAACAAGTAAGGAAAGGTAAATTCGGGCGAAACCGAATTTTATATATCCTCGCAATATATTTTTTGTATGTGCGGTGCATATAATTTCATAAAAACCCCGTTTTTTGTTTCAAATCGCTGCTAGTGTTAAACTTTACTCAATTTGTTCCAATAAATACTGAAAAACGAAGTTTTTTGCATTTTTCAAAATTTCCGTTATATGGAAGTTGGGCGTGATGCTAGTGATATCAAGGACAATATGTTCACCAAATTTTGTGACGATACCTTACGCCGTTATTGAGATACAGAAATTTTTTTAAAAAAGGGCGTGGCAACGCCTATTATTCAAAATTCCATAAATACTTAATTTCTCTGTTCAAAATCGCTCTAAATACCAAATTTCATTTAATTTGCTGCAATAGATACCGAAAAAAGGGAGTTTTTGCATTTTTCAAAAACTTCCGTGATGCTAGTGATATCAAGGGCAATATGTTCACCAAATTTTGTGACGATACCTTACGCCGTTATTGAGATACCAACCTACCCTGTTCAAAGAGCAATATATGTACCAAATTGAGATTTCTCAATTTTTACTCAAGTTATTGTAACCACGGATAGACAGACGAACGGATGGACAGAATGACGGACGGACGGACAGACAGTCAGGGCTAAATCGATTCCTCTGTTCATTCTGATCATTTTAGTATATATATGTATGTGTATATCTATCTCGATTATTTTTTGCTGTTACAAACAACCGTTATGCGATCAAAGTTATAATACCCTTGTGTACAAGTACGCTCGGGTCTAGAAAGTATGATCAAGTCTATTATCTACAACTGAAAGATCTCGCCGATTTATAAAAAACGCCCGGAAACGCAGATCATGGGGACATCAAAACTGAAAAGGATTAGGCGACAAGGCGGCTTGTTAAACTGGTTCTACTTCCGCCCAACAGCGAAAAGGGTGATGATACAAACATCGATCAATAAAGTTTCCCTAGCAACCCTAATCCATTTGTATCTAGTCGCTTAATAAAAATTCCACTTCTAAGCAAACTCTTCATTTCCACTTCAAAATAAAATCTACATTAATAATTAAGAATGTACCAGAGAAACAACCAAACCCACATTACCACAATAATGCGTCGGCTGCAGTTTAGTATTTTCCGCAACGTTTCGTTTTTTGTGCCAAAACGTCTGAACCGATCTGAAAAATTCCCCAACCTATTCCTGGTCAAGACCGAACTTTTACTAAAAATAAGTGATTGTGTGATCAAACCTGAAGCTTGCGGAATCTTGCCAATTAAAACAAAAAGTTAAGATGTAGTAAATGCATGGGAGAACACAAATACGAAAAAAAGTTTCTAAACGCATTTAGTCGCGAATGTCCCATTTACGTCCGAAAACTGAAGGTTGCAAAACAGAAGGTAGGTTGTTAGCAACTAGATTCAAAAGTAGATAATCATTTTTATTTAAAATGCGCTTATCTCAATATTAACTGTATTATAGCTAATGAAGTGGAATTGGAAAGGCTCGTTGAGACTGTAGACATAGTCTTATGCTCCGAATTATGCACTACAGAAAATATAAACGATTCAGAACTTATATTTCCTACTTATCAATTAGATAGGTGCGATTCGCACAGTAGACATACAGGTGGAGTAATCATTCTATTGCGAGATACTATAAACTTCAAAGTAATATTAAACAAATCCATAGATAAAAACGTTTGGGGTTTAGATATTCAGCTAAAAAACTGTGGAACTAACTGGAGAGTAGTTCAAGTGATGCGGATTTCCTGACTTATATGGAAGCGCGAAAACTTGGTAAACACCATTGTTATTGGAGATTTCAATATAAATATGAACATGATATCGACATATATTAAGAGACTCAATGAGATTTTCGCTCAACAGGCGATGGAACAGCTAGTAAATTTTAATACACGTGTTACTGAACATTCCGCAACACAAATTGATTTATTATACTCAAATACTAGAGAAGTTTCATGCGAAAAAGCTGAGGAACATAGAATATCAGAGCATGAGACTGTTATTTTCCGATGTAATACAACAAAAAAGTGTCCAATTACGAAGTTCGTAGAAATAACTTCTTGGAATGGGTACAGCTCCGAAAACCTTATACATTACAATATAACTTCACTAACCTTATTAGTTTGATGTCTATCATGAATAAGTTAACTTTTCAAACGCAAACTAGCATTAAAATTAAATAGTAATATTGAAAACGTTTGCTATGATTATAAGAACTCATATTGCCCATTGGGTGTAACGAAAGAAGTATACTGAACCGATTCCGGAGACATTTCGACTTGATAAAACCCACTCTTTAAGTCTAGCACAGAAAATACGGTTTTACCTTCAAGGTATTCCAGGCAGTCGTTAATGAGCGGCAAAGGGTAATTGTCGCGAACAGTAATTTTGTTTAGACAGCGATAGTCTATACAGAGGCGCGTCTGTCCGTTTTCCTTTTTTACGAGGGGTACTAGGCCGTATAACCCTTTGAGATTCTAAATCGGTTAGAATATTTTGAACGTCTGCGCGCTCAGCAAAAGAAAGTCGGCGTGGTGAACAATGAAAAGGTACAGTGGTTGTCAGGTGAATTTTCATTTTATACTCGTAGGGCTTTATTTGTACTTCTGAATTTACGTACAAACCCAATATTAAATTTTCGAGTTCATTACGGCTGGCTTTGTCTAGCATAAAATCAACGTCTAGTTCAGAATTATAAAAGGCTTCTTCCATTCTAAAGATTTCTGGAATCTCTGAAACCATACAGCTGCTGGAATCATGCCCATCATAAGGAGCGTTTGTTTTTACACAACATATTCTATCACTACTTTTACGCAGGCTATGTCTATCAAGAACACTCATTAAGTCGAAACGCTGTGAAGTGCTAGTAATTTCATTTTTATTCAACAAAAGTAATTCATTTTTATCATATTTGTACTTCAACGTTGTTAAACAAATCTTAAAGTAATTCAAAAAGTCGCGGTCAAGAATTATTGGCAAAAGCATTTCATCATCCGGCAGGATGTGTACTTTAATTTGTCTTGATTGACGTCTAAATTTGATAAGAAAATTAGCAGTACCAAGAATGTTAAGTCTCCGACCTCCGATACCGAAATAGCTGCGTATTGGTACGTGTGTCTTAGATGTCCATTCTGGTATACAACACCGTCTTATGAAGCTAATTGGACTGCCCCTATCAAAAAGAGAAGAAAATTCGACTAAGAAAGCAATACTTACATAATTTAAGGCATCGGCTTCAGCACCTTCCTCGGGTTTGGGCAGGAACGGTGGTCATGCCCCATCCTCCAGCATCGGAAGCACGAACCATTTGGACGGAGAGGGTGTGGGCAGTTAGGTCTCATATGCCCCCGCTGCGAACAATTAAAACACAGCGGCATATCTCTGACGGCAGTTGAGTTTTCTTGTGCCGTTGCTCTCACGGGAGCGGAAGTAACTGCGCGCCGCGGATTGACCAAAAATTGGAAGTATTTGTCATGGTACCTGTTTACCAGAGCCTTAAGCTCAGCCAGTGCTCGTGCCGTCATCAAGAGTTGGATATGCGATACCTGGTTTTGGATTCCATCAAGGATAAAATCAACCACCTCGCCCTCGTCAATATTGCCCTGCTTAGCCAGCGATTGCATGGTTAGGATGTAAAAAAGTAGGCTTTCGCGATCCTTTTTCCAGCGCCTTTCTGCCAATGTGCGATAAATATCTTGGCGGCTGCTGGTAGTTTTAAATTCACTTATAAGCGCTTCTTTTAATGCGGAATAATTTAGGGCCGTAGTTGTCGAAAGGAAGAGTCGAGCTGTCCCATCGAGTGAACGACGAAGGCTCAGCAGTTTGAAGTGCTCGTCAGCGTCGACGTTTCGCATTATGTCCTCGAAATCTTGAAAAAAAATGTTGAACAGACTGCACGCTGCTTTCTCCAGTAAATTTCGGTATTGCGTGCTCGATATCGCTGAAGTCGACCTTACGCTCACACCTACGTGGTGCGCAAACCTCCAGTTCTTGTATCTGGCGCCTTAACTCGAGAACTTCTTTTCTTTTTTTCAGTGCAGCCAGTTCTTCGTCTAGTGCGTCGGCGTGGGCGGTATGTTTGGCGGCATGGATTACGGTACGTTCCGCGGCGATGGTACTCTTAGCGGCGCCGTCGGACTCATCATCGGCAACAACAACAACAACGGCAGTGGTATTTTTGGCGGCAGGCGGCTCTACGTCAGCGATGGTTTTGGCGGCGGTTATATTTTCAACGGCATCGGCAACGGCAGGTTCAAAATGGTTATGATTTTTAGGCACATGGCAAGAGGCAGCGGCGCGTTCGTCTGCAGTTGTACATTTTATAACTGTAACCCCCTCGGCGGCAGCGGTGGTCGAAGAGTTTACCGTTATGGACTCACCAACGGCAGTTGTGCTGCGTTCGGCGAGCGGTCCCTCAGACTCGAATCCCGCGAATCCCTCTGAAGCACCATAAAAAAATGTTTCGACTCCTGCGAAGCCTGTGAAGGCCGATGATTTTGGAGTGCTGGCCATGTTTGTATTATCGCAGTGCAAAGATCTTAATTCCAAGATGAATGTTTCAGCGGTGTTTATAGACCTCAAAAGACCATTTAAGACGATTGATAGAGAAATAATGTTAAAAAAACTGGAATAAATTGGTGTAAAGAACAATAAACTTGACTGGTTCCGAAGCTTCCTATCAGATCGCAAGCAACAAACTGTTATTGGGTCATCTATGTCGATATTGGTCTACCGTAAGGGTCAGTTTTGGCCCCAATTTTATTTACCGTTTATATTAATGACATAAACACGGTACTAAAACATTGCAAGGTAAAATTGTTCGCTGACGATACTCTCCTGACGATCAGCGACAGAAACCTAACTTATGCAATGGCACAGATGAAAGAAGATCTTGACTGCTTATATAAATGGCTATGTATGTGTAAATACACTTAAACTTAATGTGAAAAAGACAAAGTTTATGGTTCTTTCTAAGGCATTTAATGTTAACTCAGTAAGCTACAGCTTAAAAATAAAGGATGAAAGAATCGAAGAAGTAAACGTCATTAAGTATCTAAGTATATATACATATGTACATACATATATGTAAATAAGTTAAAATTTGCGGATCACATTGATTACACAGTTAATAAAATTGCGAAAAAAAATTGGTCTTATGATAGATCGTGTAAGTATTTAGGAAGAAGATATAAAACTCTAATATACAGATCTATAATTGAGCAGCACTTTATATATTGTCCAACGATATTCTTTATAGCTAGCGGCACACAAATTAATAAACTCCAAAAAATGCAAAATAGAGCTATGCGATTTATATTAAATAGGCGTTACCATAAACCTATACAGGAATTGATTGACGCTTTGAATTGGTGGAGAGTGAAATAGCAAATATTCTTTCACGCCATGAAATTCGTGTTTAGTATAAAACAGGGTAGCCTGCCGGAATATTTAAGTGATAGTCTTCGATACATAAATGAAACGCACTCATATTTACTCAGGGAAAATAAAAGTTTCAGGCTACTACTATACAAAACAGAAGTTGATAAGAAAAATTTATTTACAAAGAATTGAAATGTTTTAATGAGCTACCAAGTTCAATAAGAAATTGTAATAAAGATGCCTATGCCTAAGGAACCCAATAAAAGGTTGCATTGGAAACTAGTAATTTTAAACCGACCTGTTTAATCACGGAAACTGCTTGGAATCACGTCCATTCCAACAGCTTAAATAATATATTATCCATCAAAAAGCCTGCGAAATAAACCACCTGCGTCGGAAGATGCGATGCTGCTCGGAATCTCGTCGATTCAGACAGCTTATATAAGGTGTTGCTCATAAAGCCTATTACGTCTGAGAAATAAACCGCCTGTCGAGCATAGAGCGGGGATGATGCGATGCTCCATGGAATCTCATGGAAACTAAAATTTTCCCGAAGTTTTATAACACTTTCTTAAAACTCTTAAAAAAAATTTCGAACACACTTTGTATGGAAAATTTTTTAGTAACGTCAAACTTGCACATTACCATATTTAAATTGAATGGACTATAAAACTGCATACTAAAAAATTTCTAAAAATTCGAATAAAAAAAATTTAGATGAAACTTTGCAGAATTTTGCTTTTTGGGTGGGATTAGATATAGCGCCGCATAAGTTTGGTTTACTGTGGCTAAACGCGTAAACCAAATTGAAAATTTCAAATGCACATAGATGAACAACAAAATAAACTTTTGTTTAACTATCATTTTGCAAAAATCCGTTCGCAAATTTTCTCTGAATTTAACATTAGGAATGCTCTTTTTTTGACATTTTTCACATATGTATGTATATGGTGTTTGATTTTCATTCACTGCACTTAATATCGAGCCACTAATGCATTCATTTTGCCACACACATATTAACACATTGTGCTATCAATTTTCACCGTTTTTAGAATCAACAAATATTTAAATACTTCGCAATTATTAAATAAAAAGTTGCATACTTAAGCCTTGCACAAAAACTAAAATTCCTGCCAAATGCATTTGTCAAACTACCGAGCGAAAGAGAAAACAATGGCAAATTGATATAACTCAGTAAGCTAAAAGTACGCGGAAAGGAGTTCTGCCATACGTTTCAAAAGTAAATACACCACAATTAAGGCCTGTGGTGTTTTTTTAACTTAATCAATACTTCGTAATAAATTGAAAATTTATAATAAAAAATCGCGCAATTTTACAAATAAATAAATATTTCGTGATATATTGAAAATTTTTAATTAAACATCGCCAGCTTTTTTATTACATATTTTCGCCTGCGGCGTTTTTCTTAAATAAATAAATTTTTCGTAATAAATTTCTACTGGAAAAGAGCTCTTCGCGGCCATGTGGTTTACATCATTTTTGACGTACATATGTCATGAACCCACATTTTGTCTGGAGTTTAACAAAAAATATTTGCTGGATAACTTTGTCTCAATATTGTATGGAAAAAGGTGAATTTTTTTCCATTTTTAAAGGCTTCCCTGGGCCTCACCGATGGTCTTATTAAAAAGTTTAGTCTTTCCCCTTTCAATCGGTGTGCTTGGAGGGGTGACACGCCCCCTACTCCACCGCGCACCACCCCCTTTTCATGCGGCACTATACTAAACATTTCCCCAATTTCACTTCCAATTAACAAAAATGGAAATCGTGTACTCTACCCAATACAATCGCTGTTTGGCTTGACTTTCCAATAATGAACCATTCGCGATTTCAGCGAATGTAGAAGGAATTTGGTCACGAAACTTGGTCGGGATGTAGGTGGAGGCCCTCTTTTTCTTATTTAATCACTTTATTTATTTTATTAATTTAAAAAAAAAAAGCGGAGTTTTGAGGTTTTTTTGTTATATACATTTAAATATTGCGCGATTAAGCGAAGTGTATAATATTATTCACGATGTATTTTGCAATAAAAGTGGCTGAAAGCGGAATTTCGCAATGGTTTCTTTAATATGTATCTACATTATAAGTATTTTTCGAAAGAACTCATTTCCCTTGGGCCTCTAAAGAAACCAGTGAGAGCTTATTGTGGCTTATTTCCTTCCCCTTTCTAACGGTGTGCTTGAAAAGGTTCTACTCCCCCTCCTTTACCTCCCACCTGCAATGAAATAAACATTTTGAAATACACATATTTTGAAAAAAACCGCATCATTTGAGGTCACTTTTAGCAAAAGCCGCTGTTCTCAACAATTACCAAATCAATATCACGTACTATATTAAAAATTATTAATTAAAAATCTCGTAATGATTTAAAAATTAGTAATTAAATATCTCGTAATATATGGACGTACATACATATGTTCACTTCATTGCTGCACAAAAGAAAAAGTGTGGTTAAAATTGATATTTTTCGCAACTTTAACAGCAAATAACTTAAAAACTATAAATCTCCGGTGGGTGGAACTTTCATATTTAGAATCAGGGGAACCTCCTCTACCCCCTCTAATAAGTCGTTTTTTTTTTAAAGCGGGGTTCCTTATTGGAAAGTCCTACCTTTAATTTTCCCGATATTAATAAATTTAAAGAACTATCACTTATTGCCAGAATCACTATGCCATATACACACGTGGTTAAATCTTCGAATTCTTATATGTATGTATATACCTGTTCACCAGAATTTTTGGCCGCATGCAAAGGATGTAATCTAGATTGCGCCAACGCTGGAGTATAATAATTTAAATATCGAAGTGGCAAATATCTAATTATATTTATAATATTTTATAATTATCAATCGTGATTCGCTATAATTCAAGAATGATGTTTCGCTCAATCGTGATTATAACTGACTGCTCCTGGATTTTTCAGCTCTAATACAGTAAATTAGTTCTAGAGCATACATACATACATCGATGTAATATCGATACATCGATGTTTTTAAGGTTTTCAAACATCGTTGTTTTTTCCCGATGTTCGCTGTTTTTCACTACTCCCATTATTAAAAAAATGCTTGGCAAAAAAAATATATTAGCTCTTTAGGATATACATAAGTGTTCGCACAGCTTGAAGTTGAAAAGTTTTGAAAGATTCTAATGGTAAGGGTTTTCATAATATTTCAGCTGCAGTCTTAGTTTTAGGGTTATATGTGGGAGTTTATTTTGATCATATACATATATAAATTAAGCACAGATATTTGAATAGTATCATAACTAAAAAAATAAAAAAAATATGCTTAATATGCCGAAATAATCCCCATTTCTTCTTTTCTTTTGTGTAAAAATTATATAGCCGTATTGATTAACAAAATTGTATTGATAAAAAAAATATGCCGAAATTTTAAGTAAATAATTGATACGACTTTATATATGTATGTATAGATAATAATAATGCGAGCTCTATTAACAGAGATAGTGAATATGAGGAAGAAATCGCTGGCAAACGAAAAAGATATGGGATATAAACAGTGATAATTTATTTTAATAAGTCTACGGACGGAAAATCTACTTAATATATTTGTTAAGTACCGTTCGTACTGAGAAAGAGGAATTAATATTAAACAAAGATTCACAAATGTAAATATTCCAGCGTTTGAAATGACTTTTAAGCAATATCAAAATCTCAAAAATTCGCCATTAAAAAATATCGATACATACAACGATGTTGTCCTCCTGAAAACATCGATGTTTTTCCAACCCTACTGTAAATATTATCCCAACAAGTCGCCAGATGGCCGCTTCAGTGTTGCAAGTTAGAAGCGGCTACCTGATTGGCTAATCGCTGTGCGCGTTGAATATAATCGGTGTTGCCGCACTTATGTTTATCAAATTGAAATATGAATTTCTGGAATTTTTATAAAGCATGGTGCAAGGCGGATTCAATAAGGTGGCGTTGAGGCGCCAGCTAATTTTTTCGCTTTAGTGAGCATTATGTCAAACTGCTTCATTCTGATTGGCTGCAATATAAAAGTCTAATGGTATTTAAATTTTAATTTAAATTTTAGTTTTTTACTTATGTATATGCGGTTACCGCCACCTTATTGAATCCACCTTGGCATGGTGCGTGTAGTGTACGTGTAGCCGACGACACTAATACAATTAACATGATGCAGCGAACTAAAGATGACGCATTCCGGGGCACCGTTACTTTAGATTTGCCGAACATGACAGATGTGACGTCGGTACCCTCTTTTAAACAAGTAATTTCCTTGCACGTGATTCACATGGTTCAAGTATTGGAAATTGTTAATGGCAATATTTGCTATTAATTTTTGTTTTTTGTTTACATATGCATGCTTACACCTTAATTTAGATCAAAGCTTATGTTTTGCTTTCTTATGTTTACAAATATTAAGATAAAATAGAGAAATATCGGAATAAAACGATGAAACTTTAAATGGCCGGCTCTATCTAAAACTTGCTTAACTATCAGTTTTCTCATTCTTTACTTCTTCGCTCCGCCATCCAGCCGAGCAAAATGCGCAAACAGACACTTTTCCGAGGAAGTCATCTAAAACAACGTCGTTTAATATAACGTTTGGGTCTTATACAACCCTTTTAATGAAACAACCGCTCTTATAAAAAAAACCTATAACGTGGTTTTATTAATAAAACCAATGATGTATTTATTTGTAACGCTTTGACAATTTTTTAAAATAATTTGACCATGTATGATTTAAACGAACTTTTTTTTTATTTTTAATTCTAGTCACATAAACAGTATTGTGAATACATTTGCAACACAATGTAAATTAAAATTGTTTGCCATTTATGGTTATTTGTGTATTTACTTTTAATAATTTTAATTTAGCACATACATACATATGTACATATTTTTTTTTTTTTTTTTTTTTTTCTAGAGGTGGCACAAAGCATTGAAAGCCGAAGTGTGGGACTTGCCTTTCGGCTCACCGCACTAAAACCCACCCCTGCTCCGTTTCCCTATTGCCTTTCTATGAATTTGTGCGGAGTTGCTCCGCTTGACGCAGTTTAATTAGGATTTTGTTCGCTAAATTTCAAACAACAGACCAATTTTCTTTGGACTCGAGCATAGTATCTACTATATTTTTAACCGAAAGCGATTTCCCTAACTTCGTGTTCGAGTCATCCCTTTCTATTGCAAACCGCGGACAGACGAAAAAACAGTGTTCGGCGTCTTCGACCACCTGATTTGCACAAAAGGTGCAATAAGGGTCATCGTCGTGTTTGAACCTGTGCAAATAAGACTTGAAACAACCATGTCCCGTAAGAATTTGGGTTAGGTGGAAATCAACTTCGCCATGTCGCCTATCTAGCCATTTCTCCAGACTGGGAATCAACCTAAATGTCCACCGTCCCTTACCAGCTACACTCCACCGCCTCTGCCAACCCCGCAGGCAACTCTGCCTCGCCGCTTCTCGTCTTACTTTATTTGTCGGGGGTGCCACAACCTCTTTCGCCAAAATCTCTTTTGGACAGAGCCCTGCCACTACCAGAGCTGCTTCTTCCGACGTTGTTCTGAACGCGCTGCACACCCTGATCGCCCAAAGGCGATATAATGATCTGATCTCGCGTGCGTACGAAGTCTTTTCGAGCGCACTCGACCAAATTGGTGCACCGTACAGAAGTACAGACCGTTTCACGCTTGCATATAGCTGCCTGCTTTGTTGCTTAGGGCCTCTTTTATTCACCATGAGCCGTGAAAGCGCCGCTGCAACTTTTTCTGCTTTCTCAACTGCATATTCTAAATGAGGCTTAAATATTAACCTAGCGCCGAAAATTATGCCTAAATATTTGAGGGTAGGTTTCGAGACAATTTCATGTCCTCCAACTTTGATTTTGATGACTTCACGAGCTTTTCTGCTACTTATTAATACTGCCTCTGTTTTTTGTTGGGCTAACTGGAGGCCGGAATCTTCGAGCCATGTCTGAACTCGCTTAATTGTTAAGTTTGCTCTTTGCTCCACATCTTTTAGATGCTTGGCCACGATTATTAGAGCTATATCATCCGCAAAACCGATAATTTTCGCACCCTCGGGTATTTGCAGACGCAGAATGCCATCATACATTATATTCCAGAGTAATGGACCCAGAACAGATCCTTGTGGTACTCCTCCGGAAGTGTTGCATTGCTTGGTGCCTTCGTCTGTTTCATATGTAAGTACTCTATCTTCTAGATAGTTGCTTAATATTTTCCGCTGATATATCGGCACTTATGTACATATATACTTACATACATACGTAGTTCGATCATCAACAGAAACCATGTTAATACAAATTAAAAAATTTCACAAAACTTTCTTCACAATTTGAAACACTTTAGTCAGGGGTTCTAGAAATTTTCTCTCGTAAGCAATGTTTAAAAGGCCATTTAATTTTAATTAAAAAAAGTAAAATAAGAAAAATATAAAAGAGCAAAATAATGTACATAGGTACAATAAAATCAAAAACTAACATTTTCTAATAAATATTTTCCTCTTTCCTTTTTCTAAATACTTTTATTTATTTTTTTATTTAACTCAAATTTATATATTTTTATTTTATCTACATGAATTAAAAATATAAGACAGGATAGATTTAGTAGAATAAAATAATGCTTTAAAAACAAAAACAAAAAACCAAAAAAATACAAATTTCTTTTGCTACAACAAAAAATAAAAATAGAAAAATATTAAAATAAAGAGATTTCGAAGAAAAAAGTAAAGGTATCGGCTGCGAGTATCGAACTCGCGATCAATAAAGTTGCAATCAACGTCTAACCATTCATCCACAGACGTTTCTTGTGTGACTGGAGAATATGGTATACTTTAGCTGCTTCAACTTCAACATTCGTTCAATATAACGCGCAAACACACACACAGCTGAACAGAACACAGTGTTGTTGTTTTTTTTATGAAACCCTTTTTACCTGCCTTAACGTCATCGCATTGAAATGAAATATATATTGTGCAAATCTGTGGACGATAACCTTTCGTTTGATATTTTTCATTGCGATACGATGACGTTAAGGCATTCATTTTGGTACCACAAAAAATACCTTTGCGTAATAATATATACTTACATATGTAGATATATACCTGTATGTATGTATATAGCGGTGAAAATGACCACGTAGTGCAATATGTTTATACAAAAAAATATTGTTTTTATAACAACAAATAACAAATACATTTATTTTTGGAAATATTCCTGAATGTTCTAAAGTTACACGCGAAATTATAAATTGTGGACATTTCGATGACTCTACATAAAACTATATACTGTCGTGGAAATGACCATGTGACAAATATTTTTCCATATATATTTTCAGTATATCATCTGGTCATTATCGTGACTAAATAAATTTGTATACAAATGACAAATATTTTTCCATATATATGATCAGTATATCATCTGGTCATTATCGTGACTATATACAAAATTTATTTAGTCACGATAATGACCAGATGATATACTGAAAATATAAACGAAAAAATATTTGTCACATGGTCATTTCCACGACAGTATATCGTTTTATATAGAGTGATTAAAATGACCACGTCTCATATAACATAAGTCATCTCCAAAAAAAAAATTTTACAGGTTAGTTTGTTAGGGGCACATATTTTTTAGGAAAAAAAAGATGTGTCATCGAAATGACCATCTTACAAACATATATACATACGTTTCTTATATGCGCGCGGAAAGCACTCAATTTAAAAGCGCGTCATCTGTTAGCTGGTTCGGATAGGGGGAAATATCAAAACCTTTCACGGAGAATAATTAAAATGTATGTATGTATGTAACAGTTCATCTATCATGATTTGTCTAAAGAACCCTTTTTTTTGAACCTCTCCCCAAAATTATTTTCTGTATTTTACCCTGCCTGTTAAACTTTTGTATTAAAAGTTGTTCAGTTTACTACTATTATTATTTTAAAGAAGCAACGCGGTTTCGATACCAAGGGAGACATTTGACAAAAAGTAAGCTATCTGCTTAGTTACCCAAGCTTCAATAACTGAATCATGATTTAGTAATGAAAGGTGATGTACATTGCGACTGCGCCAGTTTGAACGTTCTTAGCTCAATATTGTATTTATGAAGTATAAGAAAAACGAGAAGAAAAAGAGGCCGTTCTTGGGAAATAGTACCAATAAGCGAATATACTCATATTAATGTAAACTTTACCCGTATGTCATTGTATGTATTGATCAATACGTATTGAAGACCTATATTGACGTGTTCGAGAGCTTCAAACATATTGATGACATATTGAACCATATTGATGTGATTTTATATTGAAGCGTTTTGACTGAGGCTATATTGATGCATATTGACGTGTACGACGTATGTATATTGATCAATATATACTCAGTTTGCGCGGGTTTTTGAGAACTAAATATCTCTGTTGAAATAGTAATTTTTGCAAAGTGCGTATACAATATGTAAGATTCTGAACGTGAATTCATATTTATGCTAATTACTTTGTATCGTGATGCACCTGTCTTATGGAGAATTAAGTCGAAAGACAACTTTAACCAAAATAAGAAGCAATTAGCAATTAAAAAAACTTATTATTATTTTATTATTGTTTATTGAAATAGGATAATAATAACCTAAGACAATATAAGAAAACATGCACAGCAACTAAGGCCATCGGCTTTTTGTTAACATTGAGTATTTTTACAAATATGTGCTTATACTCGTATCGTGACATGTATGTAGGTGCTTGTATTCTATCGAACAAGTGTTCATGTGTGATTCTGGTGTGTCCCAATCGAAAGCGTGTATAAATAATTGATTGTTTTCTGGGTATGTCGGCTGGGAAGAAGGGTGGACAACGCGTTGGGTTGATTGTCTTATTGCTGTGGGAGTAACCTGTCCAAAACTCTTCTGCTAAGTTTAAATAGCGGTTGTATACCGCTTTTTTGATATCTGCTTTGCTAAGGGCGTCGTAAAGCACAAGTGGCGATTTTGTTGCAAGCTTAGCTGCGCTGTCTGCGAGTGTGTTTCCATGTATTCCAATGTGGCTTGGTTCCCAAAGCAATTTAATTTTTTCTGGATTTTCGATTTATATATCGCGAATTTGACATATTGTTGAATCGGTGTGGTTGATGTTTAAAATAGCTAGGAGCGATGATAGAGAGTCCGAGCATATAATGAACTTCTCTCTTGTTTTTTTTAGCCATTCGGCAAGCATGGATGAATGCAGTTGCTTCTCCCGTAAAGACCGAAGCGTGTGTAGGAAGTATGCTTGCGATTATAGCCGAGTCTTTGTTGATTACGCTGAATCCAACAACAACTTCATTGTTTTTTGAAGAATCTGTATATAAAATATTTCAACCCGTGTGAATGTTCCAAACATGTAAAAACTCCTGTAGAAAAACTATAGAGGATTTATTTTCCTTTTTGTATTTCGTCAGTGATAGGCCAACTGAGCTTTTCGAAAACATCCAAGGGGGAAAAAGTCTATTATATATAGTGCTAGTGTTAATGCTTATATTGAGTTCTTTAGCAAGTTTTATAATGGTTTCTAAAGCTGATGGTTTTCTGCTTTGGCGCTTTCTTTTCAGTCGATTTTTTACGTTGTTTTTATGGAGGATACATTCAAAATATTTATTGTTGGTGTTGTTCGAAAAGCTCCAATGGCTAAACGAGCTGCTGAGTGATATAATGATGTCACTTTTGCCATTTTGTTTTTAGAAGTGGATCCATATATCGGAAAACCGTAATCAATTTTCGATAGTATTATTGCCCTGATTATTGTGACAAGAGAGTTTGTGTTACATTCTAGTTTGTGATTGCTAAGACTTTTAATTATGTTTAGTGTACTTTAAAGAGATATACATAGGTATTTAATGTGATCTGTCCAAGTATATTTGCTGCTGAATATTAAACCAAGAATTTTGAGGCAACTAATATTACGAATAATTTTGTTATTTATTATTACGACTAAATTATTACAAGAATATTTATTGCATATATGTAAGTGATTAGATATTTCATAAGATATTTTTGCTCCACTGGTTTGACACCATAAAGAGATTTTATCGATTAATTTATTTAATTGGTTATAAAAATATGGTTTGTTTTTGACCTTAGCAAATATATATGTCATCTGCATATATAATATAATATTTATTTTCTTCAATAATTACGTTGAGTCGATTGTAGGCAATAAGGAAAAGTGTTAGGGATAATGGAGAGCCTTGCGGAATTCCATTTGTGAATGACCATTGATCAGATGTAGCTCCATTTACTTTAACCCGAATCTTTCTATTAGTAAGGTAATGCTTAACGTAGTTTGTAATTTTTGGAGTCACTTTCCAGGACATTAATTGTTCGACTATTGAGTGGACTCCTACTCTATCAAAGGCTCTTTCCATATCTAGCGACAGCAGAGAAATGTGGCTTCTAAAAGACATAGTATTAGCTATACGATCATCGACAGTAAGAAGAGCATCGATAGTGCTACAACCCTGTTTAAAGACTGTTTGGTTATCTGAAAGAAGCTTCCTATTTCCCAAAAACCACATTAGTCTGCGAGCTATCATTTTTTCCAAAAATTTTGATAAGCATGATTGTGAACGCAAGTAATAAAACAGTTTTTTCAGCATTAATCCAAGAATAGCGAGGCGCTAAATTCTGAAATTTATTTATTATTTTTCATATATTCACAAACTTGTAAATTCACAGCTTTCTTACACTTGTGTTTTTTATCAACAGAGTAATTACATATGAATACTTGCTCACAAGCGGCTTTGCTACGTTTTAGAAACTGAATACAAATTAAACGTTAATAATTATTCCTGTTAAATTTAATCCATTAATTAACAAATTACCAATTCAACCAATTTTGTTACCACGGAAAAACTTCTAGCGAGAAGGATAAGAAGATTGACAGCTAACGATGATAGCAAAAGAGAAGAGTTGCAGAGGAGAATGCAAAATACTCTGGCGAAGACTGCTAAGTGACGGCGCTGCATATTCATGCATATTCACGGTTCGCAGCGGCGTAACATCCCCCCTTCCGTAAACTTCGTGTCTACTATGAACGGGGTTTACTTCCTCACGTCAAGTTTCGCCAGCTTCACCGATGGTCTTGTTATCAATCTTTGGCACGGTTAACATCGATGACTGTTCCCTTCTTCCATGTGTTTCGCTTTGCATTATCATCTACTATAATTACGACGTCATTAACTTCGATGGGATTGGAGGGAGGTTGAAACCATTTGGATCGTCGTGTTAGATACGGTGCGTATTCCCGGATCCAACGCTTCCAGAACTGATCGGCAAGTTGAGAGGCAATTCGAAAGTTTTTATTCAATGTACCACCATCTCCAGTTTCGGCCTCATGTTCGCGTATTCCACTGGAGCTGCCCAGGAGAAGGTGGTTAGGCGTCAATGCTTCCATATGTGGCGAGTCTATGGGAACATACGTTAGAGGACGTGAGTTCAGTATGTGCTCCACATCAGACATAGCTGCTCTCAGCACTTCTTCGCGTAAACCAGTATTTGGGATGATGTCCGTTAGAACTGACTTCACGGACCGAACCATTCTTTCCCAACAGCCGCCCATGTACAAAAGCGCTCAATTTCGTTCTGCAATACGCGACTCGCTCCGCGGAAATTTGTGGCATTGTCGGACCAGATAGATTTCGGTGCACCGCGGCGGGCAATAAATTGTTTCAGTACTAACAGGAATGAATCGGTAGATAATGAAGGAGTTATCTCTAAATGCACTGCGCGAATGGTAAGGCACGTGAATAAAACTCCCCACCGTTTCTCATGGCGCCGTCCGACACTTATCTCAAATGTACCAAAATAATCACTCCCAGTGATCGTGAATGGCAATGAGAATGTTGCAAGTATTTCAGGTGGCGGGAGTGCCCGGCGGTTACAACACAGCTGAAATCTTTTGGTTGTTTCTCGAACTATCGCTCTCAATCCAGGTACACAATAGCGCTGCCGCATTTCGTTTACCACAATTTCATTGGGATGATGATGGAGTTTACGGTGATAAAAGTTTGCGATAAGGTGGGTGATAAAATTATAGGACGCCGAGTCTCATAATCAGCAACCGCCATCGCGTCAATTCTTCCTTTCACTCTAGGTACTCCAAACTTATCTAAATGGGGCGAATATTTATAGATGGCACTCTTACGTGAGATCGGTTCGCCGAGGTTTAAGTGTTTTATGTCTTCCCCGAAAACTTCTTCTTGACAATTTCTTATAACACCAAGCTCTATTGCCTTCATGTCTCTTTTATCTACCAAATTTATAAGTTTTGACGACCGTTTGCATTCAGGCCATACTAAGCGAAGAAATTTCAAAACATATCTTTGGGTACTTCTCAACTTCTCCCACTTACTAAAACGCATCGGATCCGGACTAATGACTGCCATCGACGATGAAATAAGTAATTTTACATCCACGTGACCAATAAGATCCTTTTCGTTACTTCTAGGGACGTTGAGATCAGTTTTTGGCCACTGGTCTTCAGGCAAGTACAAGAATTTAGGCCCAATGAACCATCTGGACGCGTTATTAAATTCTGGACAACCAGACCATTTTGTAGCTTTGTCTGCGACGTTGTCTAAGGACGGCACCCATCTCCACTCCCGAACGAGAGACTCTTCAAGAATTTCGCCTATACGCACTGCTACAAACTGGTGAAACGTTCTAGCATCAGTAGTGCGTTTCTGTAACCCATTTCGATCGATGTTCTCGACTCAAATTCTCGATTTGACGTCACTCTCACTCAACGTGTTTCTGTAAAATAATTACTCGATTCAATCGATAGTCAGCTGATATGTTCCATTCCATTTCAGTAGGAATGCTCGATTGAATGTGTTTCTGTAACCAAATTGAATGAAATACTGTCGATTGGTTTTCTCACTTCCATTTGAGGTGATGACAAAAAAAATTTTCGTTAAATTCAAAATGGAATTAGTTGAATTTAAAGCAAATGTAAGTATATTTTTGTTAATATATTATATATGAATAGTTAAAAAAGATTTGATGCATTTTCTTTACAGAGAAGTACGTCGGGGCGTGTTACGAATGGCCAAAAGAGGCGGTTACTGCACTTAATGCAGCAGCACCGCAGCGTTAGAAGGGGCCAATTTATGAAACCAAACGCGAGGAAGGAGCACGAAGAGGTTTGGGCTGCCGTCGCTGCTGAATTAAATGCATTGGGAGGGTCCCACAAGTCCCCTAATCAGTGGAAAAAGGCAAAACTAAAATATTCTTGTGTATAGCAATACAATTTACATATGTGTGTTGGTTTTTTTTTAGTGTTGGATAGACTGGAAATCGGCAGTCAAGAAGCTGCACAATGTCCACAGAGCGTTCGCCAGACGATTTATTTATTAATAAGAGTTAAATATTTGTGCACACATTTCTATAATGCTTACTTTTCTCAATAATAGTTTCTCAAACATGAAGTTGTCAGTCCGATTCGATAGATTTCTTGTCGATTGGCGTTCCATTTCTCTCACTGTTTCATATTTTGTCGACTTATGCTTACAGAAACACTCGTTCTCGATCAATCGACTAATTTGGATCGAATCGAAATGACGTCACTATAATCGAGTATATTGTCGATTCCTTACAGAAACGCACTACAGATCTTATCCAAGATAATACGTTGTGTGAATCTGACCAAAATATGCGCCGATCTACGGTGACAGATAGTTCACAAGCTACCAGTTTTGCTAAACGTAGACCTAATATGGCGGCCATTAATTCCAACCGTGGGATGGATATAGGCTTGAGCGAAGCAACGCGTGTTTTCGACGCAATCAAACTGCATGCAACTTTGTTCCTTTGTATGGCGCGCAAATAAACTGCTGCGGCATAAGCATCTTTACTTGCATCCACAAATACATGTAGTTCAACTCGCTCTGCTGAACTTACGGAGTTATAGCATCGATGAATTCGTATTTCCTCAGTAGAAGGCAGATAACGTATCCATCGCCACCACCTTTCCCGTTCTTCCTGCCGTATGGGCTCGTCCCATGTTACGCCAGAACGCCATATTTCTTGCATCACTATTTTTGCGTAGATGATGAAGAAGCCTAAAAGCCCTAAAGGGTCAAATATTGTCATTACGACCTTTTTGGTTGTTGTGGTTTCCGACAGGGTAATTATACGCTGTATTTTGGAACGAATTTCCGTCATCCCTTGTCAAGTTTGGTTTCGAAAAATTACACTGAAGATGGCACAACGCCGAAACCGGTTTGTCTCCAAACCAAACTTGACAAGGGATGACGGAAATTCGTTCCAAAATACAGTCATTACGACCCTTAGAATTTGTCGTTTCGTTGGTATAACGCTCTCGTCAAACACATCCTTCGGAAGCTTCAAAAAATATCGCAATTCGTCAGGTCCCGGTGACCAGCACATTCCCAAAACCTTTTCATGGTATTCCTCGGGCTGCTCAATAAATTTATCAGCTTGTTCGCATTTACCAGTCAACGCAAGCAACACTCGTTTGGAGTTCGAAATCCAGTTTCGCATTTTAAATCCGCCTTCAGCATGGATTTTTCGTACAGCAAGTGCCATTTCAATCATATCACGTTCTCGACTGGCGCCTTGTAACCAATCATCCACGAAGGTATTTCCTAAAATTGCTTTAACCGCTACGGGGAACTCTCGTTCAAATCGAAGTGCATTTTTATTCTTTATAGAATTTGCCAGCGTAGGTGAACACGTTGCACCAAATGTCATCACCTGCATTACGTATACGTCCGGTGCCTTTGTGGTATCACCATTTCGCCATAGAAACTGTTGTGCAACTTGGTCTTCCTTCCTGATGCGAACTTGATGAAACATTTCACGTATGTCGCCTGACAACGCTATGGGCTGCTCGCGAAATCGTATCAGCACACCTACCAAAGGTCTTAGCAAATCCGGTCCTTTCAGAAGAGCAGAATTAAGGGCAACTTTGTTTACTGCAGCTGCTGCATCCCACACTAATCGCCTCTTATTTTTTTTAGGATTGGTAACAGTAAACATTGGGATATACCAAGTTTTACCACCCGCGGAAATTTCGTTCTTCTTCAATTTTCTAATGTACCCTTTCTGTTCGTAATCCTGGAGGTTATCAATCATAAAATCTTTTAGATCCGAATCACGAGACATTTTAGCCTCAAGGCATTGCAAGCGTCGGCATGTCATCGGTAGGGAGTCAGGTAGCTCTATGCGGTCATGCTTCCACAGAAGTCCCGTTTCCCATCGTTTCTCCAAAGGAAGGTATTTGACTGTAGCTGCCATTATGAGCCGTGAGCGTTCATCCTCTTTTGAGACCAGTGGCTCAGATTCCCGAACACCTACCGATTCTAAAGAAAAGTGTGATTTTACTAATTCTTCCATGCGCTTATCAGCATTACAATCGCATATATGCATTATTCGTTGCGGTGATTGTTCACATTTGACGCTACGTCCATGCACAGACCAGCCGATTTTACATCGAGCAGCAACAAGTTCATCAGCTTCGCTTTGGCGCGTTTCCTGAGGAATGACAAGCTTTTCATTGTCCAATCCGATAAGAATCCGTGCTCGTTGTGCAGTATATGGCGCAATCGGAAGATTTTTAAATGTTCTCGAGCCGATAGTAAAGTAACATCTAATAATTGTACTGGGAGCTTAAGCGCAGTCACTGTTCGCACATTTTTCATATACAATTTCTTTGCATTAGGCGCTTGTGAAGAAATATGCAACGCAACAGACTGAGAGTTTATTTCAGTTTGATTAATATCACCTGTCCATTGCAAACACAGTTCCTCCTTTGGACCGGCAATACCGAGCTCTGTTGCCAAATCTTGCTCCATAAGTGTACAAGCTGAACCTTCATCAATAAAGGCCCATGCGTTAACAGATTTTCCGTCGCCGTAAAGTGTTACACCAATGTAGCGAAATACAGCGCGTTTATTCTCTTTAGAGTGGAATAAAACAGGATTTGTAGCGGCTTTAGCGTTTGCATCCTTTGCTCCTGACTTGACGGAGCTCTCACAATGTGGCGTGTGCAAAAGTGGATTATGTGCTCGCTGGCATGAGTCCACGCCACACTGTGTCTTAGAGTTACATCGGCGAATCAAGTGTTTTTTGAAACAGCGTATGCACAATTTCGCATCTCTAATGAATTTCCTTTTGCAAAGCGCGAAATTCTTCACATTCATACAGAGGCATCATGCACCATTATTCTTTCTTTTCCGCTCTTCCGCTCTTGGCATACATTGGCTGATGTAGCTGAATAGCTTAATGGTGTGACTTGACTAGCGCACGTTGCTAAATTGAAAAGCCACTCATAAAAAACTGTAATATCAACGCGAGGGCGAGATATTCTATATCGACCCTAGTCTAGCCTTAAATCGCTGGGTAACTTCATTAACAGCTCGTTAAGAAGCATGGGATCATTTAAATAATCTCCCAAATCAATCGCTTGCATAGTTGCGCGGTAATTTTGAACTGCTAACGAAAAACTAATCAACATTTCCATTTTTTCCATTTTTACATTTGGCTGCTGTCTCAATTTGCATTGGAGAGATTGATGTATGACATCGGGTCGACCGTAAAGCATTCGTAGAGTCTCGATTGCATACGACACCATACTCGGTAGCATAAGCTTTCCTCGCACTGCTTCCAAAGCGGACCCCTTAAGACATTTTTGCAATCGGATCAAATTTTCTTGCTCGGTGAATCCGCATCTCTCAGTTGACTGAACATAATTTGTAATGCAAATTGGCCAGTCTTCGGGATTTCCGGAAAAAATCGGCAAGTCTTTGCTCATCACCTGACGAGCAGCGATGTTAGAAGAAGAAAGCAAAATTTGTCGCAAAATACTTAGACACATTCTGTTGAGGCTGTGGGAACGTACGATTGTTTTGCAGGCCAAGACCAGCAAACCTTGCATTTAAATCTCCAAGAATATTCATATTACGAACACTACTTGCACTAGGTGCTAATAAACTATTCCCGGCTGAAGTCGCTGTCGTGGTACGAGTTGTAAACTGATGTCCCTCTTCATCTGCCTCATCAATGGCGGTGACATGACGCGATACACGTGGACGTTTTTGTCTTCTATCTACGCGGAGAATTCCAGAGCGGGGGCTTGGCGTGGAGTAGATACAACAGTAGGTGCTTGTAATACAGTCGAATAAGTACCAATTGGCACGTGTGCCTCTTTAGGCGCGCGCTCAACATAAAGTGCTGTGGCGCCAGCCGAAGCGTATATGTCTGTAGGTGCCGCCGCGACGGTAGTACCACCCAAGGGAGTTAACGGTGGCGCAGCAGCCGCACATATAATAGTCGAATGCGCTAATGTTGCGTTAGAAGTTGGAACTTGCTCACCTTGTTTCTCCATTTGCCACGTGCAATGTCTTGCCAATTTCAACAATGAGGTTATGCCTAATAATACTTCGTCAGCCGTATGACTTCTAGAAAGTTTCCAAAGAACGACTTACTTGAACCAACAAGTATTTTAGTTTGTGAACGCAAGTAATAAAACAGTATTTTCAGCATTAATCCAAGAATAGCGAGGCGCTAAAATCTGAAATTTATTTATTATTTTTCATATATTCACAAACTTGTAAATTCACAGCTTTCTTACACTTGTGTTTTTTATCAACAGAGTAATTACATATGAATACTTGCTCACAAGCGGCTTTGCTACGTTACTTATCAAAATTAAGTTTTAGAAACTGAATACAAATTAAACGTTAATAATTATTCCTGTTAAATTTAATCCATTAATTAACAAATTACACATTCAACCAATTTTGTTACCACGGAAAAACTTCTAGCGAGAAGGATAAGAGGATTGACAGATAACGATGACAGCAAAAGAGAAGAGTTGCAGAGGAGAATGCAAACTACTCTGGCGAAGACTGCTAAGGGACGGCGCTGCATATTCACGGTTCGCAGCGGCGTAACACATGGGTTTAGGGATTGGTATAATGAGGGTAGTTTTCCAATGTTGAGGAATGATGGAGGTAGCGAAAATTATATTATAGAGTTCCCATAATTTAGATTTGCCAAATTGAGATAAGTTTTTAAGAAGATGGTAGGGGATGTTATCAATTCCTGGAGTTTTTATTTTTAATGTTGAAAGACATGCGCTAATCAAACAACAATCGAAGTAGAACTGACTGTATTTTTCGTATTGACAGAACTCGTATTGAAGGTATGTTGAAGCGTTTTGATGCGCCTTCAATATATTGAAGTTCTCGTTGAACCGCGTAACGATCAACAACCGAGTGTATAGCGCTTATTGTATATCAATACATACCTAAAATTATTCGCAAGCATATGCAAAAAAAAAAAAAAACACTAACAATAATACGAACACACCCATAAACATATTAAAGAAGCGAAAAGATTACAGCATTGAGAGACACTTGTTGGTGTCCCTAATGCATCTAAGTATCATTCGACTATGGAAACAACAGAAATAAGTGAAGTGAATGAGGTGGAATAGCAGAATGTGCCATCACGTGGTAAACCTACTAAGAGAATCAATAACTCTTCTCCCAAAGTGTGAAAGAAAAAAATACAGATACTAGACGACGGCGCAGGAACGTCATCCGATGCTAACAGGTTTGCTGAATTAGGAGCAATGAGCAATGATCAAGTTGAGTGTGACGAG
This sequence comes from Philophylla caesio, assembly GCA_963971545.1. Classification (NCBI taxonomy): domain Eukaryota; kingdom Metazoa; phylum Arthropoda; class Insecta; order Diptera; family Tephritidae; genus Philophylla; species Philophylla caesio. The sequence continues at coordinate 32,699,313 of OZ020606.1, read as the reverse complement.
ACAGCCTCTCAAAGTGAAACAACCATAAAGCCACCACCTATTTTTGTGCCAAATGTTAATGACATAAATAAAATGATTAAAATGATTAGTTCAATAATTCCTCATACGGAATTTAATTATAAGTCAACAAAAGAAGGGCAAGTTACGATAATGGTAAAAACTGTAAATTCCTATAGAACACTTGTTAAACACATGAAAACTAAGAATATTAGCTTTCACACGTATCAGCTCAAACAAGAAAGGGCTTACAGAGTTGTAATTAAAAATCTACATCATTCAACTGATATTAGTGATAAAAAAACTGAGCTAGAAATGTTAGGGCATAATGTAAGGAATATTGTCAATATTCGAAGTCGCCATACTAAGCAACCGCTGTCAATGTTTTTTGTTGATATTGAGCCAAATAGTAACAACAAAACAATATATGAATTGAAACACATTAATAATGCGCTGGTAGTCGTTGAGCCACCTAAAAAGTCAAATGACATTGTGCAATATTACCGCTGTCAACAATTTGGGCACACTAAAACTTATTGTACTAAGCCATTTAACTGTGTTAAGTGTGGACTTGACCATCCTAGTCCTCAATGTCCAAAGGGCATAGACTCACCTCCAAAATGTGTTAACTGTCTACAAAACCATCCAGCGAGTTATAAAGGCTGTAATGTGTACCAAAAACTAGTACAACAAAAAAAAATAAATAATATTAATAGCCAAAAATATCAGCAAAAAGCTGCAAGTTCATTTACTCATAAAAATTACACTCATAACAATCATAATGTGGATTATAATGCAACAAGAGGAGCTTCTACATTTGCTGAAGTGCTAAAAGGTAACTCTGACCAAAATAATGAGGACAATACTTAAAAAAAAATAGAAATACTACTTAGTAGACAATTAGAGATGACAAATAACTTAATAAATATGATGACAATGCTTATTAATCAACTATGCAAGTAAATCTACAGCTTGCGGTATGGAATGCAAATGGTTTATTAAACCGCATCCGTGAAGTGGAATCATTTCTTTCCATGCACAATATCGACGCCATGCTCATTTCAGAAACGCATTTTACGTCACGATCTCATTTTAAAATCAGAGGCTATGATCTCATTAACAGCGACCATCCCGATGGTAAAGCTCATGGGGGAGCAGCTATCTTAATAAAATCAACATTAAAATACAAAATTGAAGAAGAAATATTAAGTCCTCAACTTCAAGCAGCATGCGTTAAAGTTAAATGCGGTTCTTACAATATAGCTATTTGTGCCATATATTTCCCGCCACGTTTCGCTACAAAACAACTAGACTATCATAACTTTTTCAACAAATTAGGGCCCATCTTTATTGTAGGTGGAGACTTCAACGCTAAGCATCCTTGGTGGGGCTCGAGGCTTACTAATCCAAAAGGAAAAGAATTGCACAAATGTGTAACAAGCGATCACTTGACAGTTTTATCTACAGACGCGCCAACTTACTGGCCTACTGACCCAAGAAAAATTCCTGATCTTCTGGACTTTGTTGTATACAAAGGAATTCCGAGACATATGCTATCGATGTCAGAAAATTTTGATTTGAGCTCGGATCATTCGCCAATTCTTGTTACTGCAAATATGTATGCTGCCTGAGAGCACAAGAAGGCAAAAGTTAATAACTCCAAAAACTGATATACATAGATTATTTTCAACACTACATGGATGCTCGCATCCAATTCAATAGACCTATTAAAAATGGAGTTGATTTAGACACTACTATAGAGTCCTTTACACAACTAATTTACGAAGCAGCGCACCAAGCTACTCCCATTAACCAGTCGCATTCCCAACACAAAACTTTCCTTCCCTCTCAAAAAAGAGAAATGATAAGAAAGAAGCGCAAGTTACGGAAAACTTGGCAAATAAGTCGATTACCAAGTGATAAAAAAAAATTTTATCAAGCCACCAAGGAACTGAAGTCAGCATTAAACGATTATAAGAATCAGACAGTCTCCGAGTTTCTGAAAAATCTTAATGTTGATAAAAACAACGAATACAGCTTATGGAAAACAACGAAATATATAAAAAGCCCAAGAAGACGAAATGTTGCTATAAGAAACTTCAATGGGTCATGGTGTAAATCTGATTTCAGTAAAGCTCAAGCATTTGGTGAATACCTGAAAGAGATCTTTAAACCGCTTTCACTCAATAGCCATACGGATGAGGATGGAATTATGGGATTCTTAGATGTGGCCTGCCAAATGGACCTTCCAATAAAACATATATCACAACTAGAAGTTGAAGAAGAAATCAAAATTCTTAATAACTCAAAAGCACCAGGGTATGATGGTATCGACGCAAAAGCGATTAAAGCGCTCTCAGAAAAATGTATACAATATTTAACATTGTTATTCAATACAATTCTTCGGCTTAACCACTTTCCAACGCAGTGGAAATGTGCGGAAATAATAATGATATCGAAGCCTAATAAGCCTGAAAATGATATAAAGTCATATCGATCAATTAGCTTGCTGGTGACATTCTCTAAAATATTTGAAAGAGTATTTCTGAGAAGAATGCTGTCAGTTATTGAAAGAAATAACATTATACCTGAGCACCAATTTGGGTTTAGGAATAAACATGGAACAATAGAACAATGCCACAGAGTCGTCAACGTTATAACCGATGCACTAGAAAACAAAAAATACCGTTCGGGAGTATTCTTGGATGTTCAACAGGCCTTCGACCGTGTGTGGCACCCAGGATTGCTATTTAAAATTAAAAACCTTTTTCCTACACCGTTTTATCTAATGCTAAAATCATATTTGCGTGGTCGCAGCTTTTATGTAAAACACAGGAATGAGCGTTCATATATTCACTCAATTGAAGCTGGGGTGCCTCAGGGCAGTGTACTTGGACCCGTACTATATACCATATTCATTTCTGATTTTCCAACATCTGAAGAGGTTTTGATTGCGACTTTTGCAGATGACACTGCTTTATTAACAGTGGGCGAAACCCCATCTAGTACTACATCACATATTTAACCCGAGCTGGAGAGAATAGAAACATGGATGAAAAAATGGAATGTTAAAGTGAACACCGACAAATCTGTTGATGTAACATTCACGACTAGAAGAGAAGATTGTCCTCAAGTATATATAAATGGCGCCCTGATTCCTCATAAAAACTCAGTTAGATACCTCGGATTGCATCTTGATCGACGACTTACGTGGATAGACCACATTAAAGCAAAGCGACAACAACTTAAGGTTAAGACAAACAAAATGTATTGGCTCCTTGGTGCGAAGTCAGAACTTAGTCTTCAGAATAAAATTCGATTATACAAAGCGATTTTAAAACCAGTGTGGACCTATGGTATACAGCTGTGGGGGACAACCTCCAAATCAAACATCGAAATACTACAACGGTACCAGTCAAAAACACTAAGAACAATTTTTAACGCACCATGGTTTATAACAAATGAAAATATACATAACGATCTTAAAATTTGCTACGTAAAAGAAGAAATACGTAGGTTATCCGAAAGATACCTAAACCATAAACTTAGCGGTCACAGTAATACTCTTGCAATATGTTTATTAGATGATAGTCATGAAACCAAACGACTTAAAAGGTATCATGTCCTAGATTTGCCCTTTAGAAATTAAGTATTACACCAACAAAGGCATATGTACTGTTAAAAACCCATTACAATGAAACATTGTATTTACTAATATTTTTGACTCTGTTATTTATAATTAGTTCCTCAAATTTGCTGAATGTTAACAGGACAGATTGCAAATAAAAGACTTTTTCTACAAAAAAAAAAAAAAAAAAAAAATATATAGATCAATACATATTTTATTATTTAATTTAATTTATAGTAGATCATTATCGGTCAGCAGCCACTTTAACCTAACCTAACCTAGGTCATTATCGTAAAATTTTACTTGTAATTTTAATAGAATTATTGCCTATGAATAACTCTTTTTCTTAATATCTTCATCATCTATACTTTGCAATTAATAGTTTATACTATGTACATACATACATTTGTACTCAACTTTGAATGAAATCCGTTCAATGGTTTTTCAGTTCATTTAGCAAAGAAATTGGCTACACTTGTAATATGCAATCCCGTGAAAGATATTTGGACCATTTATATCTGTCTTTTAATTATTTAAAATAACGTTTAAATTCAAAACACTTCATAATTAAACAAAATTTAGAACTTAAAAAAATTTGACAAAGTGGCTGATTCGCTGGTTTTTACAAATTTTTTTCTATTACGATATTTTTCACTTTTTAATTTGGCTATACTTTTAAAAGTGGTTCAAGTCACATTGGCGCTTTTGTGATTAATTGGTCAGTTACTTGAAATTTGTTTTTCCACTTTTACAATTCAATAATTGGGCAAATTTCGACCTAGACTCCCTCCAAAATTATGGACACATTAACAGATGCGTCAAGTGACTCAGACGCATAAATTTTAAAAAAAGTAAAAAAAAAAAAGTACTACAATCTGTTGAGGATTGACATTTAAATGTCTAGGACGTTTTTTTACATGTGCAGACTTAGCTCACAGGAAACTGACGAGAAAGACATTAAAATGGAAAAACAGACACTTGCGTAGGAAAGTTCGATATATGTGAAGAGTTCAAAAAACTTCCAAAAGCTGAAAGATCGCAGTTGCTTGATCATACATATTAACACTAACAAGGAAAATTCAATTTCAAGACAGAGTCAGAAAATTAAAGTAAAGATTTGCTTTACCTTATGTTACATATTAATTTTTATTTAAACATTAAATATAATCTTAATTTAAATGTTTCCTGTTTTATATCATAAAAACAATAATAATCATAAAAACCATAATTCCAAGTTTCAAATAATGTGCAAATTTATAAAAAGTTTTCTTTCAATGTTGTTTGTTAATTATTTTGCTAATCCAATCAAGAAATCCGGCGTTCGTTATATTGAAGGAAATGCGCATCACCCTCAACGGTGGGATAAACGTCAAATCAAAATGTCTCGCGAAATTCAAATTGGAAATTGAGTTAGCTTTTTTCGTATGAGCATGAGACATTTTTGACAGTAAATTTGCGCCGTGCGTTTATATTACCCGACATCTCCACAGAAAATAGCTGATGTTCTAAAATCTGTCGCAGGAAAATATGAGAAATATTTGTTTGATGTCTTTACATAAGCATTTGTAAGATGACGTCAAACAAGCTTCAAATTCAAATTCTTTATTAGGTAAAAAAACGTCACATTATAGACTTAAATATCGTACAATTCACAGAATAAGGTATATAAACCTTAATTCTACAACTTTTTTTTTTAGTTATCACAGATTTTCGTTATTTTATATAAGGTATTTTAGAGGAAAGTACAACTATATTAAAACCTCTGCCATGAACCTTACAGGCTAAAACTGTTCAACTAAATGGTGACAAGACTAAATGATTACACAGGTCTGCAACAAAAATGCTGTCTGGATATTTCCAACTGATTTCTATGTATTTAGGTGTTCTGAAAACTAAAAAAATACTCAAAAAATTCCAGAACGTAAGGTTATTTTAGAAAACGTTTTTTTGGGCTAACTTGTAGGCATTAATAATAGCTATAATTTTATTTTGATTACCTACTGCTTTTAAATGTTTACCATAACTATCATTAATTTCTAAATAAGAAACACCCTGTGTGAGCTGCATTAACAAACATAAACAAAGCATTTAAAGCTTTAAGTTGCTTGATGAGTTTAAAAGTACATTTTCTTCATTCCCACCTCGACTACTTTCCAGAAAATTTAGGAGACCTGAGTGAAGAGCAAGGTGAACGATTTCACCAAGATATTAAGGAGATGGAAAAAAGATACCAGGGAAGATGGAGCGTTTCAATGATGGCAGACTACGGTTGGACGCTTCAAAGAGACCTTCCCGATGCTTCCAACAAGCGAAAATGTACCAAAAGGAGTCTCACTGAGAAAAAGAAATGTGTTTAGTGCTTACTAATTAATGTATTTTACATAAATAAATTAGTTTTGTTACGCAATTATAAATTTAAAAAAATTTGTTTAATCTTTTATGTTTTATTTTAAGATGATAACTTGTTTAACATAGACACCTACATTGTCAGAAAACGTGACGTTCTATAACAAAATTAAAGTTATTTTCGAAGAATTACACAAAAAACTAAAACAGCTCTCAATTATTTTTTTTTTGCAGACTTGTGGTATGGATGTAGAACGCAATAGCTTATAACAGCTCTGCAGAATTGTCCCTTACCCACGGCCAATAACTCTGCGCGCGTATACGCATAACTGCCGACACCGCAACAACCAATTTGCGGTGTTCAATCAGCAATTCGGCAATTGGAATAGCAACTCAGCAATTCATCAATCAACGCACATGCAAGTGCAACGTGACTAATGGCCAATAATTGGTGTAATTTAGAGTTAAGAAAACATTTGTATTTACTTTTATGTCGAAAGTCATTGAATAAACTACGGTGGACACAAGTCCACCGCTTTTTTAAAAATAAGTTTAATTAGTAAATAACTTAACTTATATTGTCAGACAAAGCGCAACGTATTTGATATCAGTTTAGTGTTTGAATGATTGTTGTTTAGGCCAACTGCCTTTTCGACATTCGTTTCACACAGAGTGACAAAAATAATTGAAAGGGTTGTACAGCACCATTGGTACCACGTCGATTCGTCCTCAAATCCCGCAGATTAAGGTAGTCATGGGTTAACAGCCTCGGACTTAGGAGAACATTTGTTGTGGTGGCTGGGTTCTTCTTTGCTTCAAGACGGCAAACTTGAACGCCTTCGCAGGAGTTGGTTTTTCGAACCGATGAAGAGGAAAAACGCGTACAAGTTCACGCAACAATCACTGCGGAGGTTTCGGATATACTCCATAGATTTTTTTCACTCCCGAGAGCTTTGCGAGTGTTATCGTATGTCTTGCGATTCTTGCAAAGTACGCATCCCGGCTAGTAATCACACTGTGCCAGCAGAAACACTTCCCTACCGAATTTTCAAGTTTAAGATCTGGGCAAAATATAAACCCTAAAAATATAATTCTCACATTGAATCCGTTTATCTATTTCAGCGGAATATTGAGAGCAGGATGCGTCGGAAAATCTTTGTTACAATGAGCGTCATTCAATTCTCCTTCCATATAACTGCCATCTTTCGCGATTAGTTACCACGTTTATTTATCAGATTCCCCTGCACGGGAAAAACCAGCTAATTTTGCATCTGGTTCGAACTCAGTACTGGATACCACTGGTCAAAATAATGATCAAATCTATTATACACAACTGTAAGGTGTGTACAATACACAAGAGGCAAGTTCAGAACCAAATTATGGCCTTACTTCCATCAGAACGTACTACGTTCTCAAAAGCGTTTACGAATACACGTGTAGACTTCGCAGGCCCCTTTGAAAAAGTTTTAAGTCCAACTTTCGAAAAGTAGCCTCAGAATTTAAATACACTTTTGAAGAATACACCACTTTACTTTGTCGTATAGAAGCATGTCTTAATTGTAGACCGCTTAGTCCTGCGTCTAATGACCCGTCGACTTTAGAACCGCTCACTCCGGGACACTGTCTTGTAGGTAGCCATATTTTAGCTCAACCTAAAATTTAAATCACTGAGAGTCCAGCTTCCGTGTTCAACCGTAAGCAGAAGATTAAGGTGCTCCATTACTCATTCTGTCAACGATGGAAGAAACAGTACCTGAACTAACTTCAAAAACGAACCAAATGGAATCGACAGCAACCAGACATGGCGGTGGATGAGTGGTTCTCATACGAGAAGACAACCTGCCTCCTCGGGTAGAAATTTGTTGCAGCGCAGACCGGTGCGGAGAAAAGCACCAGTCCTCCTTGCACCTAGATGAAGTGAGCTTCAATCAGAACCACCTGCTCAGAATTCGATCGAGGCTGCTTAAGTTTCCGATAGTGCTCTGTCCATCGAATTAAACAAGCGGACAAAATGCTGGGCGGAACAGGTCGAGGAAGCAGAGCTGACTGAAATGGAGGCAAGCCCAGCCACAGCGATCGAAGCAACACCTAGCGGCTTGGAGACTCGTACTTTCCGACCGCTCCTCCACCACAAAAGTTGCATCGCATGCAACACCATTATTGACGGCGATTTGGTTCGAGACCTTAATTTGGAGCGTACGACTGTAGGGCGACACAGCAGATGCTCCTTAATTCTCCGCGACAAATACAGGGTAACGGAACGGTCATCACACAACCGATCGTAGATGAGAGGCTGTTTCGCTTGACGCCCGCGACCCAAGTGGATACCAAAATCTCAGCCTCGTTCCAATTTCTGAGGTTGTACGATCCGTATTTTTTCAAGCCACCTTCATTGGTTTCCGGCCTGTTGACACAGGCTACCATCTTTGGGTTGGTATTATCTGGCCCCATTCAAAAATAAGGCGTAAATATAAACAAAAAAATAAAAATCAATAACAAAGGGTATAATTATACCTTTAAAATGTGCAACTTTCACTCAAACTAACGGCCTTTAATTTCAGCTGATTTTCCATTATCTCATTAGTTGTTTTCTCTTCCAAGAGTTAAGGAAACCATTACTAAGTTATGTTAAACATTAGGGTGGTTATTTAGGCTGTAGGCCTAAACACAGAACGAACCAGTTCATTGAACAGGACAAGAGTGTGATGTGGCCCTTTGACGCAGACTACAAACTAGTTTCAGCTTACGAACTTGTTTCAGGCAAACGCTGTGTCACTTTTCTCGTTTTTTTAATTATATTCTTGCCTAGAACAGGGGGCCCGTATGCTTAGGCCAACAGCCTAATTTGCTTCATATTTAATAGACATACGTGCCACCCTGTTCTTCTTTCAATACGATCTAAGATTTTCAGCACATAACGGTTATCAATCGTTGCTCCTTCCAATCAACTGTTTTCTTTGTTAAAAAATTATTTAGCGAATTAAACAGGGGTTGGCGGACTTTAGCATAAAACAGTAGTATTTACTCCATTTTTGGCGACACAGCGTCCGCTATACTTAGTGTAAGTAGAATCTCAAATTGTTATAAACCCCAATTAAAAGGAATTCCGATCAAATACTAAATTATTATTATTCCACTAATTCATTTCTTTTAATTGCTTTTCTTTCCACACAACTGACCACGAGACCATTTGCATTTACGTCAGCTAGTGTTCAATTGTGAAGCCTTATGCAAGAGTAGTCCCCGGGAAGCCAGCATCATTTTAAGGATTTTATTTTGACATATTTGCAGTTTTTTAAATGCGATTTGACAGCTGTACCCCATGCTGGGCAAGCATATAAAATTATGGATTGGAAAACTGTTTGGTAGATTACTAATTTCGTTTCTTTGCTCGTACTAGCTTTCCTGTTAATCACAGGGTACTGCATTTTGAAAGCGATGTTACCTTTCTCTTGTACATATATGTTTTATATGTTAACTATGTATATGTAATTTTTTTATCAAAAACTACTCTACTATTTGACAGAGCTGGCCTAAAGTAGTTCTGGATTTTCTATCTTTATGGCTGAAACGCAATGCCGACGTACGGCCGAAATTTCGCTTACCAAAGCGACATTCTTAGCGGAGAGAGAAAAGTCTGGGTTTGCTTGCGTTCCGAATTTTTGCAAAGGCCGAGAATAAGGTGATTTATGATTACTATTGCATTTTGCGCATCGCACTCTTTCCGCAGTGGTGCAGTCCGAAGTTTTGTGTTTTCCACCGCAGTTCTCACAATTTGGTTTCACAAAGCATTCGCGTTCGCCAAGCCTGTACATTTGGCAGTTGCGACACTGAATTATTTTGTTTTTTATATTGCGGTGGTAGTCCCATCTTACAATAACACGAAATAGTGATTTTACTTGACGTTTCAGATCATGCAATTTTACCGAACTGCGCTCAAAATGTACTGTAATCCAATGGAAATCAGTTAGTTTTTCACTTCGCCTGGCGTTTTATTTTCGAGGCCATCAAGAATAGCAGTAAATTAATTTTCATGTTTGAGATCATGTGTGAAGAATTGACATGATTTTTCTTTTAACTTTTCTTTGATTTTGATGAAAGATTCATTTGATTCACTAAGAATTTTAATGCCTTTTGAGATTTTCTTCAAAAAAAAATCAGGTATGCCTTTGCTTATTAAAATTTTTTTTATGTAGTCAATATCTTGCACTAACACATTGATAGGCGGGAGAACAGCTTTTGGCGGTGTATTATTTTGGGCATTTTCACTAGGCTCCACATGAATGTCTTAATATTTAAAGGCGTCCAATAATTTCGCCTTTTTCCATGTGGTAAGTACTGGACTCTGATCATACAGAATTTTCTTCGCATCGACCATATTTCTACATATCACGCTATTGGCTTTCTGATATTCTTTGCTTAACAATTGTTGTTCATCGTTCTGCCTATTTTGGTATTTTTCGTATTCACATAATTTTTCGCTTCGCTCGCCAATCGCTTGTGTTCTCATCTCTCGTAATTGCTTATAATCGTCATGCTATGGGCATAGCTCAATTTTAGTACATACATCTTCAGTAGAAACAAATATTCATAAACCAACGGCTCTGAGTCCCCTCTCGTCGTCTTCGCATGATATGCTTGCTGTTATCTGCCTATCAACAAGAACAGCATAGCGGTGCAGTCAAGTAGCCTTTAAGCAATGCACATTAAAATTTGTAAAAAGGCATTACCGATCAGCACTCAACGACAACGCATCGGCACGCAAGTACGTCATCATCTTGTATTACGACACAAAAATAAAGGTTTAAATATTAAACTCGTGGTTTTATTCCTTTTTTCCGATCGATCCAATTGGGTTCTGGCTAATTTGCCATAAAAAGCTACTTCGATCCGGATTTGACGGCTCAGCCATCGCCTTCGTTGATTACCAATTGGATAATTGCTTTACCTGGGCAATCGGTCTAAGATTGAGTGACTTCGCCACTGCTAGCATTGGATCCGCAAGACGTAAATGGTGTTTCAACTCGAGAGACAACTACATCTGGAAAAGGCCGTTCACCTCAACATGAATCAGGGACTCCTTTGACATCGCGTTCAACCTGGTCGCATTCAAATGAACCAGCTGCAACTTCGAAGGTTCAAAATGAATACAGAGTGAAGGTCTTGCAGCTGCAAAAAATTCTGGAAAGTATAAACCTTGACCGTATACTTCCGCAACTTAATAGTCTGTCGTTCACGAACTAGAAGCCAAGTTATCTATTTTTGAACGTCAGTATGAAACATTTCATCAACTACAATCAGAATTAGAACTGCTAAATGATCAAGAGCTAAACCTTACTCATCGAGACACGTTTGATGAGTCGTACTGCGCAGCTAAGGCGCTGATTATGCATCGCATGAACGTGCTTAACCCTGTGCGTCGAGAAACAATTTTCAACAGCACAGCAGTCGCATCTCCGCCACACCGAGTTAACCTGCCAAAACTTCAGTTGACAAGATTTGAGGGCCACCATCGAAATTGGATGGATTTTCACAACATGTTTCTCACTTTAGTGCATAACAATCGCCAACTGTCGAATGTTGAAAGGTTCCAGTATTTGCGCTCATGCCTCGTTGACACAGCAGCCAACTTAATACAAGCATTTGAAGTCACCGATGAGAATTACATAAAGGCTCTTGATCTCTTGCGCTCTAGATATGGAAATAAACGCCTTATATTTCAATCACATATCCAGCATATTTTTGAAATACAAGGGCAAACGAGGTCCTCCGCATCATCACTGCGGGCATTTATTGACACAGTCAATACTAATCTTAGGGCCCTACAATCTTTTTCTTCGCACGAACAAATATCTGATGGTATACTTTTATATCTGGTGAGCTCTAAACTCGATACGGAGACAAAGGCAAAGTGGGAAGAGGAAATCACTCTGAGATTTGATCAACGAACAACCCCACTGAGCCTGACACTTCCAACATGGGAAGACTTGACGAAATTTTTGGAACGGCTCAGTGAAATTGCAGACATTTTAGAATCTGGTATTTCCAATGCACTAAAAGTAAAAACGCCGTATTCGACCGCACATAAATCTTACAAACGTGACGTCAAATGGGCCCTCGTTGGCACGCATCAAGCAAAGTGTGCTCTTTGCAACTCAACTCCATATCATAATGCCTTCAAATGCGATATATTTCTTGCAATGGATCCCCTTGCAAGATACCACTGCGTCAAACGGCTTAACTTGTGCTTGAACTGCCTTGGTTCGGGTCACAAATCAATCGACTGCTCATCAGTGCATCTATGTAAGCATTGTAAGGTAAAACATCATACGCTGTTACATCGAAGCCACTCGACTCAGGAGGAACCCACAACTGTAGATAAGTCACATAGAGCAGGTTTGCTCACATCTTCGGCTCTTAAGGTGAGTCTTAATCGTTCAGATGTTATTCTCGGAACAGCTGTTATCTACATTTTTAATTCTTGGGGAGTGAATATCCAAGCACAGGCGTTATTGGACTCTAGGTCGCAGCTACATTTTGTCACGGAAAAATTGGCGCAGCACTTGCGATTTGCTCGGAAGCCCATCAACATTGATGTCTCTGGGATCGGGCAATCAGCAACAAGAGCGCAGCACCTATGCTGCATCAAAATTAAATCCCGAAATCAGGACTACAACGCTACAGTCGACGCAGTCATCATACCATCCATTACGTCTTGTCAGCCTGCTCAGTGTGTCGATATCTCCAATCTTTCCCTCCCAGAATATGTGAGTTTAGCCGACCCGGCCTTCATACAGCTGGCCAGATTGATATACTCATAGGGGCAGGGTTGTTTTATGAGTTACTTCTTAAGGAATAAATGCAACTCAATGGCCCTATCTTGCAAAACACCAGACTGGGATGGGTAGTGGCAGGTGCAATCCCTGTGGGATCACCTAGCGGAGATCATTGTCAGCGTATAAAGTGTTCACTTCTGTTTCATCTGAATGTACTCTAGACAAACGACTGGAATGATCCTGGACAATCGAGGATGTTCCAGCAGTGTCACCGCTCCTTCCTTCTACAGATGAAATCGAATGTGAAACCTATTTTAACACAACTACTCAAAGGTGTCCCATCACAAATAAGTATATTGTTCGCTTGCCATTTAGAGACGACCCAAATCGCCTTGGGTATTCAGAAGATATCGCTCGAAAACGAATTCTCTCGCTGGAATCAAAGCTTTATAGAAGCTTAAGCCTTTGGAAAGACTACAACGAATTCATGTCTGATTACATTAACAGGAAACACATGATTCCGGTAAGCGTAGAAGATACCTGCGAGCGCCGCTTTAATTATATACCACACCATGGGGTCACCAAGTTGGACAGTTCAACAACAAAACTCAGAGTGGTTTTTGACGCCTCTTGCAAGACAGCAAGTGGGTATAGCCTGAATGATTTTCTGAGAGTCGGGCCTCAACTTCAGGATACAATTTTTACAATTTTGACCCGCTTCAGGAAGCACAAGTACGTTATCATTGCCGACATAGCGAAAATGTACAGGCAAATCTGGGTCGACGAGCGAGACTCACATTGGCAATGCATTCTTTGGCGAACCACACCTGATCAACCTCTCACTGCATATCGATTACAAACCGTTAACTTATTAAAAGGCGCGGGGTTTCCCTTACGAAAGTTTGCATCAAATGCACCGGAAATCATCGATGATATTTTACCTGAAGACAAGGAAGAATTAATTCGTTTTCATGATACTGAGTTCATCAAAACTCTAGGTTTGAAATGGTCTCCATCTAACGATTGCTTTCTATTTGAATTTATGGTCGACAATTGTGCTAAACTTACAAAGCGTTCAATACTGTCAAAATTGTCGAGCTTTTTCGATCCAATAGGTCTGCTGAGCCCCATTGTTGTAACATGCAAAATTCTCATGCAACAACTATGGAACCATGACCAACGGCGCCATATGGTTGCCCTTATTGCTACCCCTATTACAGACTTCATTAGTACTCACAAATATGCCAATAGTTATATGAAATTGCTAAGAATTTTTGCTTATGTTAACAGCTTCATTCATGTGTGTCGAAAGCAGCCAACATTCAATGACAGAAGCACCTTTTCGGCATCAGAACTGAAAGAATCACTGGAATTAATTTGCAGACATATTCAACACATCGAGTTCGCAGAAGAGATTCGTTCGCTTCAGAAGGGTCAACAAAAACCCAACTCGAAGCTATTAAGCTTGGTCAAAGATTTAACACACGTCTGCTTTATACTATGATAACAGTACAAGTTTTGGGTTAATCCCTTTTTAATTCGAAGTGGACTTCACGATTTGGAGACAAATCTTTTAAAAGATATTTTATGGAGCGATGGCCAGGATTTTAACAATTTCTGTAGAATGACCAATTTAACGAGATTCTTTCACTGCTAAATACATATGTATATAGTAAAACTAACAGCCGTGCTCCCAATTTCAGATTCACAAATTTCCCTGTGGATTCGGTTTGAAATCACATATTTGGTGCTCCCAATTTCACATACACATACATTTTTGTGAATTGAATCCGAATGCTTGCTTGTATGTGAAATGAAAAGTAAATGACAAAATGTGTGTGAATGTTTAATTATTTTCGATTGGAATAATTTTTTAAATATTCTTTGATGTTTGTAGTAGCCATTTATGACATTTCTGTATTAGTTATTCATTGAAATATGCGTATTTTTAAGTGTTTTGCTGATGACTCCTCAAAAAAGCATACATAGCTGAATCCGAAAGGGAAATTTCAACAACAGCTGTTTGTGAATTGCCACAGCGATAACCGATATCTGCGACAAGGATGACCTGATATGCGAAGAAATTTGTGAAATTGGGGGCACACTAATTCAATTTCACATGAAATTTTTAAATTCACATTGTGGAATTGAAATGTGAAACTGGGAGCACGGCTGTAAGTGTACTTTTTCTAAACACATGAAAAGTTGATCAAATATGGGTTTCCATAGGTGAATTCACGAATTTAGGAGAGTGACACAGTAAGGTGTGCTATTACATCAAGAGTTCGGCTTGCAGTAACATTGCGCTATTTAGCAACCGGATATTCCTTTTGTCTCATAGAATTAATAACGCACATATCGTGAAAAACAATAAGCAAATTTTTGCCAGAAGAAATACTTGAAGGTACATACCTTGATTAAAATTATCGTTTCAAAAACTAAATTTATTGGTTTGAAAAGTAATTTGAAAATTAAATACAAATGTATTTGTTATTTATCATCCAAATACTTTATATTTAAAATCTCATAGTTTGATAAATCTGAATTATAAAATGTTTTACTAAACAAAACTAAGGCAAACAAAGCGAAATCGGATCGAAATGAAACCGACGCACACTGGTCGAAATCAGTGATCTAGCGTAAGAAACTCAAAATTTTCGACGTCCAAAATCTACTAAAATTTGATTTCCAGCCGATAACTAACTGCTCGTTTAGTAAATCGATAATTTCCATATTGATAAATTTGCTTTAATTGATCAACTGTGAGCTTTCAAACACAACCTATGTTAAAACATCTGTGACAAAAACATTTTGCCGCCTTTTTACATGTGTGCAGATTGTGCTGAAAAATTGGGAAGAATCTTATTCCTAAATTGTTTGTTTTGTTTTTTGTAATAGTTAAAGGTATGTGGTTAAAAAAAAGTGTTTCGTGACTTGTGCAATATATGTTATGGTAGAAAATTGTGGTAGAATTCAACCACATTGTTAACTCCTTTTTAGCGACCGAACTGGAACTTCTGTATAGCAAAACTTTTTTCGGAGGTATTTCGAGGTAAAGAGACTATTGTTTTATGTTAATATGGTTTGCCTATTTTGTGAAATGTCTAACATCTGCTGCGTCGACTCGCGTCTTCTGACTCTGTTTTAATTTTTAGGCACCATTTCGGTCTCCAAACGCTCCCTTTTTTCAGTATGGTGCGGTGAAAAAGACGCTAAAAAAAATTGTCGCCACTGACAGAGTAGGTTTTTTAGAATGTTATTGAGAAATCAAACTGCACTGAGGAGGAGTGCAATTTAATTATTAAACAAATGACAATTTTTTGCACAGGGGTGACTGCAAAGTGGCGAGCATGCCATAGGAATTGTAAACGGTTCGAGGATAAATACAAAGTTTGGTTGGAAGAAGACTTAGTTCTTGTATGTTCTTCTCAAAATGCTCAAAAAGGAGCAGGTAGAAAACAAAAGGAAATCGCTGATTGCCACGCAAAATATCAGAACAACAAAGTTTCGAAACTTGTCTAAGGCAATACATGCAATGAACTAATGACAGCGACTCGCGTCAGCTTATACAAAGTTGAAAAACGGAGTGCATCGCAGGTTGTTTCAATGGCAGTGATTCCGATGCGTCTACAAAAAAAAAGAAGTCTTAAATTAAATCAACAGCTCCCTATCAAGTATACGCCAGAGGAAGCGTTGGCTCTGTATATTGATGGAGGGTTTACCAAAAATTCATAACAACTTATGCAATCTGGTGCAAAAGCTCGCAATAGTGATATACTTATACCCAACATACGATGTTATGCTAGCCGCCAAAAAGATCTGTTATCCAGATGCTAAAAGAACCGAAGAATGTTGTGCTGAAGTTTCCTAGCAAGAACTACTGGATCACACAATTAAAAGAATTGTTGAAGCCACCCGGAGGCATTGTGCCACTACAAGTACAATGGCGTAGCAGCATTCTCTGGACAAATCCGCGGCCTTCTTCAACTCGGTATTGCAGACCTCTCAAAATAATGTTTGCAAGAGTCCGCAGCTCGAAGGTTTTTTGAATACCATGAATTGTCTGCTTAAATAACCGGCGTAAATGTAAATCTAATTCAAAGACTAGGTGTGATTTTACGCTCTATGGCCTCCGGATACGCGGTAAATATTTGCACATTTCGTGAGTACGCCTTACAAACCGCAAAGATATTTGTAAATGAATATCCATGGTTCTACATGCCTAGCTCGGTTCATAAGATATTGATTCACGGAGCTGATATAATTGAATGTGTACCACTTCCTATTGGTATGATGTCGGAAGAGGCCTTGGAAGCTAGGAACAAAGATTTCAGAAATTTTCGACTGAAGCATACACGCATAAACTTCGCGCATAAATACAATGGAGGATCTTATGAACTCTTTATTGATTTCTTCAGATCCTTTAATAACAAGTTTATCCAAAAACCCGTCTCGTCATTCCAATAAAGACATTTTTTTGGATAGGGAGATGAAATATCTGCTTTTAGATGCTTCTAAAGTATCAGAAAACTCCGATTCAGACTGGAGCACTGCCGCTGTATAATTTAATAATTAAAAAAACAAACAAAAATTTGTAACAAAAAATGTTCAAACAAAGTTTTAAATTTGGTTCCTTATTAGGTTACTGTTCCTGAAAAATTATCAATTGGTAGAAAACTTTATTATTTTTTGGCGTAGAATACGTCTTACCTTACGGTATGGGTACCCATGTCAGATTGTTATTGTTGTAATCTCTATTTCTTTAAATATAAGGAAACGGCGAGATAAATTTTTTTTAAAATTTTTTTGTAGTCAAATGAAGATGTTAGCTTTCGTTTGACATACATTTCATATTGGTTGATATCTTCCTAATATTTCAATTTCTCAAATGAAAATTTTATAAACACATCCAAACAAATATGTGTGTGGTGTTTGGTTGAGTGTGTAGTGTAGTTTGTAGCGTGAATAGACGTTCATTTTATTGCATAATTTTAGGCGGGAAAATTTAAGTAGAGTAAAGGCAGAGAAAGCGCTGCCAACTACTGCAAAATAACAATGGTGATTGATGCTGTTTGACAACAGCTGAATGTTAAGGTTTAGTATATTAAAAAATATAAATCACGCTTCATTACTGAGATCATTCCGTTTCATTTGCCAATATGCCATAGAATTGGGAAGAGATTTCAGGAATGCAAAGTTTTTTTCGGCACACTCAGTGAAGAACGTAGGGTTTTCAATTTCTTCGCGAGTCACATTTACTAATCCAACATGATTATGATTTAAAAACATATTTATCCTATTTTTCCTATCATAAGCCTATATTCTCAAAAGTAACTTTCAAATAATCAAATAGATTTGGGTCTGTTATTTTTCATTTATCTTTACTATTGATAACTACCATTGACTTCGTTTTTGCGAGAAATTTAATTGATAATTTAAAAACATTTTTATCCTATTTTCCTATCATAAGCTTATGTAAGTTAATTCGAAACACTTTTTACAATTTTATTTATTAATAAAATGAATTAAATTTTATTCTACAACAATGCAACTTGTTTAATAATTTACTGCGATGATACTCGCTCTGTGACTAATGTCTTAATGCCCTACTATCAATCGATTTCCTTTTAGGCAACCTCTGATGTGTCCGCAATATGAACGGTCTCCTCTGCTTTTGCTGGTTTTAGGCGGGATATCAAGAGGCGTAGTTGTTTTTGCCTCGGTATAGGTAATTGTCGCTAAGCAAGTGGCCGCCGTTAAGGTACGTTTCGCTGTCCACGCGTTTCCGCAACTCAAGCTATAGTGTTGCTAAGCTAGTGTTCAGACATCTGTTGCCAAGCGGGCGGTCAAGTACTCGTTGCTAAGTGGGATGCTCTGATGCTTTGGCCATATTAAAAATTGCAGTAACAGGCGCCAAGTGAGGGTTGTTGTTAAGCAGGTGCATAGGTATGTTGTTGCCAAGTGAGTGCTGTTGTTAAGCGGGTGCATAGGCATGTTGTTGCTAATTAAATTTGTTTTGCATTCTTGTTGCAATGCTCGACACTCTGATGCTTTGACCATATTAATAACTGCAGTAGGTTAGGTTAGGTTAGGGTGGCTGCCACCGCACCGGAGCACGGTGGCACACTTAGGCTGTGAGAAGCCCATTGTGGTACCACTGGCATAAGCCAGCATTCCCTCCCTCCCTTCTTTCAGTAATTGAACCATCCAGTGCGCTTGATGTAGAGTAGAAAGTTGGAAATGTTTGCCGAGTTTAAGTCAGCTAAACAGTCCAGAAAGTATACATTAAAAACTTTACTGCGCGTCTTGGCCAATCCAGGGCAGTGACAGAGATAGTGCTCAATACTCTCCACCTCCTTCTCGTTTCGGCAACTGCGGCAAAAATCATTTGTTGGGTAACCTAGCCTTTCTCCATGCGTGCCCATGAGACAGTGCCCGGTTATCACCCCAACTACTAATCTGAGAGCGGAGCGGCTAAGCATCGTGAGAGCTTTAGAGCGCTTGTCATCGGCTTCTGGCCAGATTTGTCTTGTAATGTGGCAGGTGGGCTCCGATGCCCACCTTAAATTTACATTACCCATAAGCTCAGATCTTAGTCTGTGTTTATAGGATGCTAATGGTAAACCCGCCTCTTGAGCAGAGTTTATCTCAGTTATTTCCGTCCCTTTCCTTGCTAGTTCATCAGCGAGGCAATTGCCAGCGATGTCCTTATGGCCAGGGACCCAAACAACATGTACGGAGCAAATATCCGCCAGCTGGTTTAGAGCTGCTCTGCATTCAAAGGCTAACTTGGAGGTTGTACCGTAGGAATTCAGAGAATTGATAGCAGCCTGGCTGTCAGAATAAATGGTAATGCCTCGTTCTAAGGAGGTGCACGTTGTAAGGCCACGAGCTGCTTCCATTATTGCATTTAGTTCGGCCTGGAAAACACTACAGTGGTCCGGTAAACGAAGACTGAGGTTTAGATCGAGTTCACCAGAGTAAATCCCGCTGCCTACTCTTTCGTTTAACTTGGAACCATCTGTATATACAGCCGTCGATCCTGGATCTAGGTCCACGGTACCCATCCATTCGCTCCTCTCTGGGATTCTTGTGGAGAATCTATTTCCAGAGAATGGAGGGTGTAGAAAGTAACCCAACCTCATCGGGTTGCCGGGCAGAGTTTCCAGGACCTTTGCGTGCCCGGAGTTGATATTTTTCCACGGAAGGATCGCATTTAGCCTAGCAGCACTGCAGGCCGCCAGAAATTTGCCGTAGAGATCCACCGGTGGGAGATTTAACATTATTTCCAGAGATTTGGTGGGTGTAGAGGGCAGTGCTCCCGTGATGAGCATTGCGGCTGCTCTCTGGACCCGTTCTAGTTTGACTCTGGTAAGAGTCCTGTTCAATGCCGGCCACCATACGACGATCCCGTAGAAGAGAATGGGTCTTATCACAGCTGTGTACATCCAGTGTACAATGTGTGGCTTTATACCCCATTTCTTCCCCACGGCCGTCTTACAGGCATATAGAGCAACAATAGCTTTCTTGGAGCGGTCTTCAGTGTTCCGCCTCCAGTCTAGTTTTTTATCTAGTAAAATTCCGAGGTATTTGACCTCGGTTGAGAGACTGAGAACTACTCCGTTTACGGATGGTAGTTTGAAAGCGGGAATTTTGTATTTCCTTGTAAAGAGCACTGCTTCGGTCTTGGTGGGGTTGACATTAAGTCCACATTCCAGAGACCAGCGAGCTACGATATTTAGAGCGTTTTGCAATAAATCGCTTAGGACTTGAAGGTGTTTGCCCGTTGCTGTTATTGCCAAGTCATCAGCATATGCAACGACCTTGCAGCCGGTGCTCTTGAGGGTTAAGAGTAAGTCGTTTACAGTATAGTTCCAGAGTAAAGCTGACAGAACACCTCCCTGGGGTGTACCTCTAGCCACATGTTTGGATTTAGAGCTGTCCCCTATTGTTGAGAAGATCGATCTTTTCCTGAGTAGGAGCCCCACAAAGTCTACCTGTCCCTGCCGTATCCCCACCATACGAAGTGATTCGATAACGGCCTTGGGATAGACATTGTTGAAAGCTCCCTCGATGTCTAAAAAGATCCCCAGCGTGAACTCTTTTATGGCCAATCCTTTCTCAATCGTTGAGACGATGTCATGAAGAGCAGTCTCCATGGATTTGCCCTTTGAGTATGCATGCTGGTTGGAGGAGAGTTTATCTTTCCTAATATTTCGCCGAAGATGATCATCTATTAGTCTCTCAAGGGTTTTGATTAGGAATGAGGTGAGGCTTATGGGCCTGAAGTCCTTGGGTTTTGCGTGACCGGCCCTGCCTCCCTTCGGTAGAAAAACGACTTTCGCCTTCGTCCACTCATAAGGAATGTGGGTGAAGTTAAGGCATGCTGTAAAAATCTGTGTAAGCAGTGGACAAAGAAGGTCCTTCGCTGCTTGCAGTTGTGCGGGAAAAATTCCGTCTGGTCCTGGAGATTTGTACGGTTCGAAGGACATTACTGCCCATTCCACCTTGTCGTGGCTCACTATATCCCCTACGGTATTCCCTAAGAGTGAGTTGACTTGGAGACCTGGCAAGATGTTGGAGTCATCAGAGCACCCGGGAAAGTGGGTGGTCATTAGTAGCTCCAGCATATCGTCGGTTGTAGATGTCCATTCTCCGTTTGGTTTTTGAATAGAATTTATCGTTGGAGCACTTTTGGAGAGAACCTTCCTTAGCCTGTTGGCTTCGGAGTTTTCTTCTATGTTGTTACAGAAGTTTTGCCAAGATTTGCGTTGTGCTGTCTTAATGGCCTTCTTGAAAGTTTTAAGAGCGTCTTTGTATGGTTGCCAAAGACCCGTCCTCTTGGCTTGGTGAAAGAGTCGCCTGCTCTCTTTCCTGAGTGCTGAAATCTCTAGATTCCACCACTGGGGTTTCTTTTTACCCTTTGGTAGGGTCTTAGGGCAGGAGATTCTGAAAGCAGAGTTGCAAGCGTTTGTTACAAGGTCTACTGCTTCATCTATTTTTGACGGTGAGTCCAGCTCATCGAGAGAAACGACCTTCGTGTTTGAGGGACTCGCTTCATCAGGTGTTTGCGATAGGCCTGGCCTATCGTGATAAACGTGTCTGGACAAAAGTCCGCCTCTTGTTCCTATACGCTGTTAGAGTAGAGGGATTGAGATTGATCTTAAAAGTTATGTAGAGGTGGTCGGAGAAGGAGTGCTCTTTGGACACTTGCCAGTTGCTTATCAGGTCTGACATGCTGCCTAATGCGATGGTGATGTCCAGCACTTCTCTTCTGACAGAGGTCATGAAGGTGGGATCGTTCCCCCGGTTGCATATATATAGATTATTTGCTAATATAAAATCAAGTAAACACTCACCGCGAGGGTTGGTATCGCTTGAGCCCTATATCTCGTGATGAGCGTTCGAGTCAGCTCCAATTATGACCGGGAATCTTTGCTTGTCAGCCCCTATGATGGCTTCCTTCAGTCTTTTTGGAGGGAGAGATTGGCTGTCGTGGGCCATGTAGCTGGTCAGGAACCAGACGATGCTCTCATTCAGCTGGACGCTTATGCATACTGTGTCTTCGTCGCTGTATTGAGAGAGGAGAATATAAGAAAGTGATTTTTTAATAAGAATACATGACCTGATCCTACCTGCTACTGGGGCTGTTACCGTTTGGTAGGCATCAGAGTTCAGTCCGCAAACCCTGTCTCTCACGATCCACGGCTCTTGGACGAGAATGATGTCCTCAGCTCTTTCGCTGAGTCGCAGAAGGAGGGCAGCCGAAGCAGCCTTGGAGTGGTGCAGATTAATTTGTAGAATCTGCACCATCTCTAGAGTCACCGACGTCCATTGCCTCTGGCTCTTCTCTTTGCGTGACGGCCCTGACTGTTATGTCAAGGTCCGCCTCCTCAGATTCCGAGGCCAGAAGCTGGTCCTCATCATCGGGCGCTACCCATCGGCTGTATATCGACCCAACGTAAGCAGATGCTGAGCCCGTTTCGCTCTCAGCATCCGACGCGACGTCCGATACCCCCGATGGGATGACCTCAGTTGCGCACAGGGCGCTCGACTCTGGCTCCGGGGCCTTAGGGACGCTCGAGGTGTCTCCCGGTTTGTTGGCCCCCTCGCCAGTGAGAGTGGTAACGGAATCGGGTGCGCTCGAGGCGTTGCCCGTCTTGTCCGTCTGTTTGGCTCCCTCCGCCCTCTTGTGGACCTTAATGGTGATGGAGTAGAAGCCGTAACTTATTACCCCACCACAGTCCGCGAGCACTGGGATAGAAGCATCGTTGATGACGAGGTCAACGTAACGCTGCTTCTCCTTGGTCTCGCCAACTCGGACTATCCTCCAATCATTGGTGGGTAGATCTCCGTTGCCAAGGCGGATGAGTTCGAGGATCTCCTGCGGTGTCGATGGTTCCGCTGGGACCCAGGCCCAGGCTCGAGGCCGTTTAGGGATCTCGTCCCTGTGGACAGCCATCAAGTCCGCCCCGGGCCACAGCTGTCCCACCGAGGAGATTGCCTCCTTGTACATACGGACTGCACGCTCGTCCGGGCACGCGACCATCTTGATTCGCCCTTGATACCAGCCGGCGTCGCGGACGACTGGTGCAGGGCCGGGATACTTCAAGAGTACGCCCTTATAGACCCTGCAGAGACCCATCAGGACGGACTTCCAGTTGTCCGTGCTGATATTTCCGTCGGGATGGCTCTTGTCGAGCACAGCCAGCGTAAGGTGCTCTTTTGCCGCCTCGCTAAATGGCTTAGCTGATATGGCCATCGACCGACGGTTCGGGGGGGAGGAAGTCCTGTGCCTCTTCGATCCACTCGGGGTATCGTCCTGAGATCGCTGTCTCTTGGAGGCCAGGTCCTTCCTTTGGTCGGTGCGAGTGGGAGGTTTGTCCTTTGCGCCGTTTCCTACGGGGTGCTTTTCGCTGGCGTTCAGGACTCCCTTGGCCCACTCGAGAGAGGCTTTTTGTGCCTCCGTCAGTTGGGCGTATGGTATAGCCTCCAGCCGTTTTATGACCTTCGGGGCTGCCCTCCGGTCACGCTGGGCCCTGACGTGAGGCTTAATGGCTTTGCCCGTGTTTTGCGCAGCGGTGGTTGGTTTTTCGTCCGTGGAGGACCCCTGTTTGACCACCAAACTGTGCAGGGTAGGAGAGGCCTTGGTGGGCCTGGGGGGATTGATCTTCCTCAGCTTTTCCACCGGAAGCGACTTTCCCTCGAGGGGCTTAGTACTTCCGGCTTCATCGGAGGATGACTTACCCTCAAGGGGTGGAGCCATATCTCCAGTTGCTGCGGAGGGTCGAAATTGTGTTTTGGACCGTGCAGGCCCTTTCGGCACCGTCGTTGCGGTTCCCGAGATAGGGTTGGACGTTTCTTCGCCGTGTCCGTCGGCAGCACTACCCGTGCAGGGTTCCGAGGCTGTTTGTTGGGTTTTTTTCATTTTATTTTTGTTCTTTGGCCACCTATTGAGCCGAGACCGTTCGGTGGCCGGAAGTAAAGGGAAGGGGAAGGGAACGGTCGACTACGGCAGAGCCCCGTGCCGCAGCAAGTCCACCGTTACTCCCGGAGGCGGACCGGTGTCCGGGAGGCGCCGTTAGAATACAGTCGGAAAAGCCCCCTGACTGCAAACCATCCATGGGCACGGTAACGCATGACACCCTGGATTAGGGGGGAAGGGTAGTTTCGACACCCTCCGGGTCTAGATCCGTAGTGTTCGGTGGAAACAGGGCCACCTCTGGAAGGATACGATTCCTCATCGTGCACTACGGTCTTGATGTGGGATTGGCTAGGTGTCTAGGGTGACCTGGGCACTATATTGCGCTTCATCCACATCCTGCTTTCGCTCGACCCCAATAACTGCAGTAACAGGCGCCAAGTGAGGATTGTTGTTAAGCAGGTACATAGGTTTGTTATTTCCAAGTGAGTGTTGTTGTTAAGCGGGTGCATAGGCATGTTGTTTCTAAGTGTGTTTGCTTCGCATTCCTATTTCAATGCTAGCCACTCTTATGCTTTATTGTAACACTCAATAATGTTAAGATGTGGGCCGCTTCAATTATGCGCCTCTGTTACCTTAACTATTCCCCTTGTTTAATTTGGAACGTCCTCGTTTCAACGAAAGGCTAATTTTATCTCAAAAATCGATATGATAGTTTTCGTGGCTTAACCAAGTTACATTTTTAACGGCTTAATTCTAGATTTTCGATTACATTTTAAAGGCATTTATTTAAAAAACGGTAGTAATTCAAAATCAAAAAAATTAATTTTTATTTCATTTTTTAATCAAATTTTTCAAAGCAAATGAAGAAAATTTAATTTTTTTTCAAATATTTCGGATAAATCTTTTGTCAAATTTATTTCTTTAAAGAAAAATATGCGGAAGCTATCGTAAGTTACTTTTATGTATCTTTTTTCCTTCAATCAGTACAGCTGTACCAAGGTCCTTTTCAACAACTTTTTCAATAAATACTTTATCAAATTTGTTACCCAATCGTTTGTTTCTTCTCAAATAAACTTTCTCACCAACATTGTATGCTTTAATTTCTTTACTGGCATTAAATCTTTTCATAGATTTTTCTTGAGCATCCAGTAACCTTTTCCTAATAGCATCTAATTTTTCTACTGGGTAATTGTGAAACACATCAATAGGCCTGGCGTTTATGACGGAATGAATGCTATGATTGTATTTATAGATCGCAAGTAAAATGAGATCTATAGTTTCCCATATTTGTTGCTGTTGTTTAATGCAACGAGCTATTTCTAGTAAGGTGGAATGAAACCTTTCGACTTGACCATTACTTTCGCTGTGAAGTGTTGGAACAAAGAACTGGTCAATCGAGAAGTTGTCTCTTAAGAGGGTACTGATTACGTTTGAGTGAAAGGCCTTCTCGTTGTCCGATACTATAGTTTTGGTGTTGTTAAATTTTAATAAAAGGTTTTACTATAGCAAATTTAGAAAATGTATCAACGCATGTCAAAAAATGTTGCTTGCTGGAGATAAAAATGTCCAGGTGGAGGATTTCGCCTGGGAAATTTGGTATGGGTGTCTTGCCAATTCCCGGATTTGGAGGGTTGCGCTGATATTTATTTTCCAAGCTGATTTTACAATTTACAATTATGTTTTTAGCATTCTTTTCAAATTTGGAAAATAGTATTCCCTAGATATTTGATTGCAATTTTCAGATAAGCAACGGTGTGCTCGGTTATGTTCTGTGATGACTGTTTCCAATTGGTCATTCTTGTTGGTCAAATCGATTACCAATAACTCAGTATGCACAAATTTTACACCTGGAAATTTCGCCAAAATTGGATTTTGTATTTCGGCTAAAGTAGCAAGGTCACAGTGAATTCCATTTGTGACGTTATAGTTAATAGCACACTTCAAATTGGAAATCAAATTTTCAACGGTATTGAAAAAAATGGAGTGTCGAGTCGACTTTTGAAACAAGATTTTTGTGCTTTTGGTCACACTACTTGATTTAGCAAGAATGAGTTGATTTTTAAATTGATTAATGGGACGATTTATAGTTTTTATAGTCTTAGTCAAAGACTCTTCGCTATGAACGGTTTCGTCTGTCTTTGTTTCTTCCAAATTACTAACAAATTGCCTGGAAAGAGCGTCTGCTACCTTATTTTCTTTTCCAGGCTTATAGTAAATGGTTGAAGAAAACTCCTCAATAAATGCGCGCCACCTCTTCATTTTACTGTTTGGATTTTTGTCTGAGATGGAAAAAATTAAAGGCTGGTGATCAGTAAAAATATTTATATTTTTCATACCATAAAGGTAATGTCGGAGCGTTTTCAAGGCCCATACGATAGCAAACAACTCACGCTCATTCGTAGCGTAATTTTGTTCTGTAATAGAGAGAGTTCTCGAAAGCATTGTTATAGGGCGGCCATTTTGGGACAAAACTGCACCCAAAGCACTTGACGAGGCATCCGTTGTGAGTTGAAAGGGACAGTTGTAATTTGGATATTGAAGTAGAACATCTTCGGAAGCTAAGACTCGTTTAACATTTTCAAATGACCGTACCGCCTCGCAATCAAGTACAATTTCAACTTTTTTTGATTTTTTTGCTCCTACGTGCCCGTTTTCACCACGAAGATATTTAGTCAGTGGTTTTACCATATTCGCGTAGTTTTTTACAAAACGGCGGTAGTAGCCCGATAAACCGAGGAATGATCGCAATGCGCGTAGTGTAGTTGGAAGTTTATAATTTAAAATATCTTTCACCTTGTTGGGACACGTTTTGATACCCTTTTCAGATACTAAAAACCCTAAGAACTCGACTTCTGTCCTGAAAAATTTCGATTTCTCTGTTGAGACCCTCATGCCACATTTTTCCAGTTTAACTAAGATTTTATCGATGTCTTCCAAATGTGATTTTTCATCAGGGGAGTAAATAATGATATCATCGATATAAACGTGACAACATTTTCCGATGTATTCGCGTAGAATGTCGTCAATAGCCCTTTGAAAAATGCTTGGAGCATTCTTTAAGCCGAAGGGCAGCCGACAGAATTCATATTTCCCATTGTTAACGCTAAAAGCTGTTTTCTTCATATCTTCTTCGCTCATGACAATTTGATGGAAACCGGATTTTAGATCCAAAGTAGTAAAATATTTTGAATTTCCTAAATTGGCTAAGATCACCGCTGTATTCGGTATTGGGTACCGATCAGGAATAGTTAATTTATTAATCTTTCTATAGTCAATCACTAAGCGTAATTTTGGTTTACCAAATTCGTCTAAGCCCTTTTTGGATACCACGTGAACCGGGGAGTTATATGGAGAACAGGATTGTCTTATTATACCATCTCTAAGAAGAATTTTAATTTCGTTATTAATGAACGGCGCAACAGAAATCGGATACGGATAGCTTTTGCTGTAAATCGCCTCGTTTGTGTGAGTACAAATCCTAGCCTTAACATTGGTGTTAAATGGTAGTGCTCTGTTCGGGTCAGCAAATGCGTTTATGTTTTTGGTAATCATATCTCGAAATAGGGGTTCAACGTGCGATGGGACGGAATTCGCTTCTATAGTTATCAAATTGCTTTCACTGCCTGATACTCGTTGATGTTTAAGTTTCTCTTTACCATTACGGTAAAATAAATATCCTGTTTCGGTATGAATAGTTGCATCGATTTCTTTCAGGAAATCATAACCAATTATACCATCGAACGTACTTAAGTTGGGTAATAAGGAAAACGTTGAGGTATAGTCAAGCACATTTAGTAAACATTTTTGGTTTATAAGATTCATGCCGTTGATGGATTTCAACTTAAATGGTATATCAATAGTTTTAATGCCTTTGAGAAACGAAAAAGGTTTTATAAAATTCTTAGATGTGCCGGTGTCGATTAGAATACGTAGCTCCTGACCGTTTTTGGAAGTTTTGGTTATAAACGGTAGGAGCGATTCTAGTTTAAAAAATTAACTTCTTCGACTTGTTCGGTGTCTGTTTCTATGTGACTGTAATTGTGAGTATCGCTATCAGCGCAATAGCTTTCGGCATAATTTTTATAACCGTCGCCATTAAGACAATCACAACTATACCTTCCGCTTTCACTGAAAATTTCTTTTTCGGGCATAAAGTTTATTTTTTGCGTTTTATGAAAAGGTGTCTGATTGGACGAGGACTGCTCACGTGGTCTTTTAAACACAACAGGCTGAGCAGGAAGGGAAACTTGCGGGGATGGGTTTCTAAGAAGTGGATACGATTGAAAACTAGGCTTATTTTGCTGACTATGAGGGTTATATTGGACTTGAGGAGAGGGACGTCTGTGATAATAGGAGGTATTGTTATCGATCTCCATAGGTGTTGGTCTAGTATTCTGAAAATTGTGAGTGTTTTGTTGACCTTGCCGATGCATCGGTTGAAGCTGGGGGAATGTCTTTATGTTGTTACCTACAGTGAAAGCTCGAGCAAAATCGTGACGCATGCGACTAGTTTCAAGTTCCTGAGCCACAGCGAGTGCTGAGGGGAGATCTTTTGGTCTTGCGGAGAATAAAATGTCGCACATTGGACGACGGAGCCCTGAAATAAAAACCCGCAATGCATTTTCTCTGGCGCGTTCATTTAGAGCATTAATAGTCTCTCTATTGCCATTATGTGACATAATTTGCTTATTAATGATAAGAGTTAGTTGCTTGTCAACTTTGTCATAGTAATCGGAGATTGACAAGCTTTCTTGTCTCAAAACGCTTAGCTCATTTTCTAAAACGTATAATGGCCTTTTATCTGAATAAGTTTGATCAAGCCTGGCTATAATTGCCTCAAAATTAAGAACCGTATTAAACGATGAAAGCGTAGAGTTCGCAGACTCTGTAATTTTATTACGAAAAATTCCTGTGGCAATATAGTACTTTTCCGAACCTGATTTGTAATATTTAATTGCGAATGTCGCAGCGGTTCTCCAAGCTGGATATGATGAAGCATCGCCCTTAAATTCTGGGAGAGACTTAATTAAGTCCAAGCTGGCGTTGTTATCTGTAACTAAGGGGTCAATAGATACGGGCTTGTAAACCTGAACTGTTGGAGGAGCCAAACCTGCTATTGCCTCTGTTATTTCCCTAAGCTGCTCGGAAAATTCGTTCCTCGCACGTTCGGTACATGTGTTCACTATTTTCAGCACTTGTTCTCTACTGACACTCATAGTAATTGTAATGAGATAGATTTTGAAAATAAATTTAAGACCGATAACGAGTGTTGGGTATAGAATTAAAACTTACGCAATTACTTAAGGGGATTCTTGCTCTAAGACACTAAGATTTAAATTAACTCTATAATTCAAACTACGCGCAAGTCAGCACATTCGACTTTAATTACTAACACTTATTTATCTAAATTGATTATTATTACAAATAAATTCACAAAATTATATTTTAATTTAAGAAAAGATATTGAAAGTGACCTTGGAGTTCTATGCACTCTTTCTAACCACAAGTTTTTTTTCGAAAACTAAATGAATAAAGGATATATTGGCATATTTTTTTTAAACTAACTTTATTTTTTCACAAAATTCACTATTCACTATTTCTGAATATTCACTTTAATGATTTTGAATCAATACTTACAGAAAACACCTTTGATTATTACATTGAACAATTTTTTTTAATTTTATCCTTGTGGGTATGGGTCCTTCTTTAAGTCCTGGGATCTTATGGTCCGGTTGCAGAAATCCTTTAGAAGTCCTTCGAGTTGGGCGCCAGTTAATTCGAAACACTTTTTACAATTTTATTTATTAATAAAATGAATTAAATTTTATTTTACAACAATGCAACTTGTTTAATAATTTACTGCGATGTTACTCGCTCTGTGACTAATGTCTTAATGCCCTACTATCAATCGATTTCCTTTTAGGCAACCTCTGATGTGTCCGCAATATGAACGGTCTCCTCTGCTTTTGCTGGTTTTAGGCGGGATATGAAGAGGCGTAGTTGTTTTTACCTCGGTATAGGTAATTGTCGCTAAGCAAGTGGCCGCCGTTAAGGTACGTTTCGTTGTCCACGCGTTTCCGCAACTCAAGCTATAGTGTTGCTAAGCTAGTGTTCAGACATCTGTTGCCAAGCGGGCGGTCAAGTACGCGCTGCTAAGTGGGATGCTCTGATGCTTTGGCCATATTAAAAATTGCAGTAACAGGCGCCAAGTGAGGGTTGTTGTTAAGCAGGTGCATAGGTATGTTGTTGCCAAGTGAGTGCTGTTGTTAAGCGGGTGCATAGGCATGTTGTTGCTAATTAAATTTGTTTTGCATTCTTGTTGCAATGCTCGACACTCTGATGCTTTGACCATATTAATAACTGCAGTAACAGGCGCCAAGTGAGGATTGTTGTTAAGCAGGTACATAGGTTTGTTATTTCCAAGTGAGTGTTGTTGTTAAGCGGGTGCATAGGCATGTTGTTTCTAAGTGTGTTTGCTTTGCATTCCTATTTCAATGCTAGCCACTCTTATGCTTTATTGCAACACTCAATAATGTTAAGATGTGGGCCGCTTCAATTATGCGCCTCTGTATATCATCATAACTTGTATATCATCAAAAGTAACTATCAAATAAAGAAATTCATTTGCTTGTATTATTTATCATTATAAATTATCATTATACATATGTTTTCTGTCTTATCGGATGGCGTATTCTACGTTAAACTTAATGGCCGTGTCTCTGACACAGCCTCCTTCTTTTAAGTTATTAGTTTTCTTACGCTACATTAGGCAAATCGTCCACTGTGCGACGTGTTCTTAGTTCCGTCATGCATCACAAATAAAATTGGATTATAAATTTGTATGTTCATTCTTATATTCGAAGTTTATATTGCTTCGTTATTTAGTAAATATTTAGAAAAATTACAACAAATATAAGAAAACAATATATACATACATAAATATAAAATTACAAAAATATGTAATATTTGCTGTTGAATTAACGTGTTTTGTGTAACTTTTTTATTTGAATCAGAATTCTTATACAGAATCTGTGGCTATTGGCAATCCCTAACAATCAATCAGCTGATTATATTTGTAAACAAATTAAATTAAATTAATCCAAACGATAAAACAGAAGGAGAGCAATAAAAGTAAACAATTGGTTAAATGTATTATGCTTAATTCTTTGGTATTTATATTTAAGGGGAAAGAAATGAAATGCCTCAGCACACCGAAAATTATTGGTGCAGACATTGTTCAATATAATGAAAATTAAAATTTTTTTAATAAATATGTTAGTATTTAACTGACCGCTGTGGTGGAGTTGGTAGCGGTGCGTGCTATAACTTGATATGCCGGTGAGTTCGAGGTTCGAATCTCAGTCAGAGCAAGCAAAATCTTAATAATAGAAAAAGTTTTTTTCTAATAGCGGTCACCCCTCGGCAGGCAATGGCAAACCTCCGAGGGTATTTCTGCCATGAAAAAGCTTCTCATTAAATACATCTGCCGTTCGGAGTCGGCACAAAACTGGAGGTCCCTCCATTAGTGGTATAATATAAAGACGCACACCACAAATGGTAGGAGAAACTCGGCCAAACACTGAGCTATATAGTGTACGCGCCAAAATTATATATATTTAACTGACAACTTTGACAGATGTTTCAACTGATTATGGAATTGAAATGAAAACTATTCGAAATCGACTTCGAATGTTTAGATCCGACTCGGAATTAAGAACACCATTATGAAAACGAGTCGGAGTGGCATCGGTTTTACTTTTCATTCCGAATCGAAATGCAGAACAGGCCCGAATGTTTCTTATTTAACTTTTGTCAGTCTCTAACAACAGAAAGCGAATATTTAAATGTAGAACACGTTTTTGGAGCGATTTGGCAATTTCCACATACTTTGGGCGCTATTGACGGAAAGCATATCCGGATTAAGACAGCACCTAATTCTGGCTCAGACTTTTTTAACTACAAGGGCTTTTTCAGCATTATTTTGCATGCAACTGATGTTATGATATTTGAAAACAGTTCTTTGCATAAGGCGTTGTCAGTTGGCCTACTGAATGATCCACCCGGCTACATGGATAAATATGCAAAACATCGTACTATTTGATTGGTGATGAAATTTTTGGGCTAAGTCGACATACTATGATGAAAACATATAATCGAAGTGCGAGTCTGAATACTTCATAAGAAGCGTATAATTATAGGTTAAGCAGGGCTCGAATGTCCGTAGAAATGGCATTTGATAGACCTGCTTCTCGTTTTCGAATCTTCCACAGACCGATAGAGGTTGTGGTAGAAACCAGCGATATTAATATAAATGCCTGTTGCATTTTACATAATTACCTAACACAAAAATTAATCCGGTCACCAAATCCTCTTCAAAACAGTGCTTACGAAAATGTTGAATCTCCATTCCTTTGTCTACCAAACCAAGAGCATAATACTCGTACATGCATACATATGTACAAATATGCTTGCAAAATACGAGATAGCATACATACATATGTACATAAATGGTGCGTATCCGATGTTCCGTTCCAATGGAATAAAATAAAGTAACAAGTTGCGGTTTAAAATTTCTGTTCTATTTCACTTCCAGTCTTTTCGCTTTTCAGTCTTTTTCAAGGTTTTTTTTCAGGTAACATACTATAAATACATATTTTTGCATTTTAAACTCTATTAAAAATGGATATGAAAATGTACATGTTATTAACAAACAAATGCATACATTGCACAAAAATACGAGCTATGTATTTTAACAAAATAAAAAAAATAAATGAAAAATAAAAAAATTAGAATCGCAATTTCAATTAATACTCGATATGAATTAAAAACTAATTACCTGCTGAGCTTATAGCTACTTGCAAAATGTCCTCTGATTCCACCGTATGTTGTGAGCCAGAAATATGACCGAGAACTTTTTTCCGTCACTAACCCATATACCTGATCTTACCGCAAAGGCAGATTCTGAGATAAAATATACCCTTTTGGACTCTAACCGCGCGAGACTTTAGATACCTCTACTCAGTACACTTAACATTTGTTAACATTTACGATTATACACCAATACCTGATTGATCAAAAAAACAAAATAAATACGGAACAACAGACATAAACTAAACAGAACGAAAATTGACACTGAAAATGGCACAACGACGAAACCGGTTTATCTCCAAACCAAACTTGACAAGGGATGACGGATAATCGTTCCAACAAATATCAACAATTCACCCTGTCGGAAAAGAAAAAGAAGAAAATAATAAACTCAAATTGCTTGTGTAAATTTATTTATTTAAACAACTCAGTCAACCGCCAATCCATTTTGTATTTATTTTAATCTAAAAATCATAAAATGTTATTGATTTCCCAAAAAATTTTAATATTACTAACATTTTTTGCACTTTTACTATAAATTGTTTTAAATCAAATGGCGAAAAGTTTAAATATCGTATATACATACATATATACATAATCAAACGAAATCATTTGCGTTGATGTTGCCACAACGAAACTTTCGTTTTTTCGAGGTTATGAAAAACCTTGACGTGATGGCGCCAAACTGACCTCAGATTTGGAGTCAGCGACCCCAAAAACATGGTCTGCTCAAAGGGATATATTTTTTGATTTTTTGTAGAGCAGTGTTATCAACTCCACTTTTGTTGTCCTGTAAGCAGTTAACAAAAACCTATATTCGGCAACAATTCTCTCAGGGCTTTATGGTCAAACGGCAACAATGACGAGAAAGTTTTTGGAATTACAATGGACCCGAAATTTTATTTTAATCTTCACATAAATATTACAGTTAACAAAGCAAAAGGTGTTTTTGCATTTTTAAACCGATGGTCAAAAGAATTCAATGACCCTTACATTACAAAGGCTCTGTTTACAACGTTAGTGAGGCCAATACTGGAATATGGATCTGTTGTTTGAAACCAGCGCTATCAAGTTCATTCCGACCGGATAGAGTCAATTCAAAAACAAATTCTGATTTTAGTTTTAGAAACTTTCGTTGGGATTCTCAGTACAACCTGCCGCCATATATAAGTCGTTTAAAACTCATTAATCTTCCTACACTTGCTAGTAGCTGAGAAATGCTAGGCATAGTATTTTTGGTCAAGTTACTGACAGGTTTGATCTCTAGTCCATCTCTTCTTGGCGAAATAAAACTAAGCGTCCCCTCCTGAATTTCAAGACGTTTCCGGCCTATTTTTTTGAAGCCATGTAAAAGAAATTTTGAGCCACTCCGTAGTTTGTGTCAGGGTTTTAAAACTAACTCCGGTTCTTTTGATATTTCAGACTCACTTTTTTACATAAAGAAAACTTAACTCAATGCTCTCAATAATTGATACATACATACATATGTACATATATATTACTATTCGACCAGCTGATGAGCATTTGTTCTGTAGCTGAACAGTTTTAGATCTCGACACTTAACAAACTTCTGCCTTTCACGACTCGGCGCAGCATATATGAAAGTAAAATTTTTTTATATATCCGTGCGTCATACGGATGCGCCCCTCGCGTCGGTCGGGCGGGTATGGATTATTATTAAAAAGAAGCATGCAATAGAGTTTTGGGGACTGTAAAAAGACTAGCACGTAAAGCAAGTATGCAGCGTGTGATGAATGGCCATATGAGTAATCCCAAAGCTCTCTAAGAATGGACCAAAAGCGATTTTAAAACAATAGATTTAGATTTTTGTTCTTAAGATAATCACGTACGAAAATAATTTTAAAATTAGAAAGTAAAGCTATAGCAATAAAAAAAGACTCGCCAATTTTATCAGTTTCAACCTGCGATTAAAAAGCAGATTGGAAGATTTGTTTTTGTTCAAAAATACAATCATCCAGTGAACATTTCGAAAACAAAGCAGGCTTTACGAAGATATTTCGTCCAAAATAATTTTAATTCCCTTTAGACTGACTCGTTATACGTATACAATGCAATGGATATGAATAATTGGGAAATAATTTTGATATATTACCAAGTGAAAAGACGTAAAATCATTCCGTGAGATTAATTGTAGTAGGTATGTTCCGGTCACGTTGTGATACATATGTTAGGCATGTGTAAAATATATAAATATTGGCTATAGAAAACTGTATATTTGTATTTGTATATACATATACCTTTGAAATCAGTAATTTTATTCATTTATTTCAACATCAAATTAATTTTCTTCTTCATCTTGTATAAGTTAATGTAGCTGTTAAGCCAGAAACGCATATAGCAGAGAAAGACACGGTCTATCCGTTTTTGTGCGCTAGGTTACCACATGCACTCGCGCTGTCATCAACATAACTATGATTATCATCACACTCCCCAACACCAAAAGCGCTTAGTAACAAACATCGCCAGTGCACCTATCAGAAAACGCCACGCACCCACGCAACTATGAAAAATGCAAGAGCGGATCGGATAATCTCCGACGCATGCGCCGGAGTAACAACAACTGCACTTTAAGCGTGTCCGATATGTCCGAGCTAGGCTGGATCGATCACAAGAGTAAGTCGTAAATTCGAAGCTGGAAAGGCAAGTCAAATTGCCATAACATTATAAGCATTAAACTTAATATAAGTAATTCGTTTAATAAAACTGGATCATAAATAACTTGCATCATAGCTGTTATCTTAATTGGCGCCCAACTCGAGGACTTAACAAAAGGAAAGAGGACCTGCGAATCCTGAAGGAGCTCAACTTTTTAATCTTAAGTACAACTAAAACTGTAAGTGATTATTCAATCTCTTTTCAAGTGGCTTCAGTTAACAAATAAATTACAAAACTAAATTTGTCCACGTGATTTTTTGGACATAAATTAATTAATTAAACAAATTTGAATGCGTGTGTTTTTCTCAAATATTTGATCAATATTTAAACAAAAAATAAATAATAAAGTTAAATAAGGTCAAACAAAATTTTATGAAGAGTTAAATGGAATTATACTGTGTCATAAACGCAGCTGACGTGGTTTCTTAAACATATTGTGTTGAGACAGAAGTAAAACTTAATTATTGCAAATATTCATAATATTCTTATAAAAAATTACAAAAATACATTTGACTAATGAAATTGTGAAAAAAACTTTATAAGAAAGGTAATTACACGTGTTTCTGGAAAAATCACCACGTGTTTTCTTTGAACCTATTTTGTGCAGTGCTTATACCAAGAGTAGCAATACGTTTTTGATAATTACTATATAATATTTAAATTAATAATATCAGAAATTCGTCTTTACTACAATTTTAGCGCTTTTTCACTAAACGAAATAAAATTTTAAATAAAATACAATTGTTGAAATTTCCTTTGAGTATCTTTTTTGCCGATTTACGTGCACCTAAGCAAGAACAAAGCAGACGGCTGTTAAATACATTTAAAAAATTGTTAAAAGCAATAATTAGAAAAGAAAACTATAAGTTCTTAATTAACTTAATTCTATTAGAAAATTGTTTGCTTCGTTGTTGCGAATGCGTGTTGAGAACGCAGGTGTACCATTTACTGTTGAAATTTCAGGGTGACCTTTCCGGAACCTCGTTGAACTTCCTAAAATCCCTAGTTTTGTGTAGAAAAGGAAATCAGGGCCCAGCAAAATGAGTTTAACAAGGGAAGAGGTAATAGAAATCGTTAACCAGACGAGTGAGCATACTAGACAGGAAATAGCTGCACAGCTCAGTAGTTTAACCTTAGCAATAAACCGCTTACAACCACCCAGAGTTGAATCATTTTTGCCCGTCTCAATAAACCCATCGATTGCAGATAACGCAAGTTTGGATTTAATAAAATCTCTACCCGAGTTTAAAGGTGATTCTAATTCTTATCCGGCTTGGCGAAGTGCGGCGATATTTGCTATGAATTACTATAAAGAGGGTTCAGAGCGGTATTATGTAGCCATGGGTATAATAAGGAACAAAATTGTCGAGTTTGCTAACTCCGTTCTTGCATCATTTAATACTGTACTGAATTTTAAGGCTATTATGGCCGGGCTAGATCAAGAATATTCAGATAAGAGGCCGTTATATGTCTTAGAAAATGAGCTTAGTATCCTCAAACAAGGGAATTTGTCTATTATTGATTATTACAATAAAGTGGACAAAAAACTATCTCTTATTATAAAAAAACAAAATATGACCCACAGTGGAAGTAGCAATATTGTTGCAGTTTTAAATGAACGTGCTCGAGAAAATGCATCACGCGTTTTCATATCAGGTCTTCGGCGGCCAATGTGCGATGTACTCTTCTCTGCTAGACCCAAAGACTTACCTACTGCCCTTGCAATCGCACAAGAATTACAGACCAACCATAGGCGTATTGAGTTTGCAGAAGCCTTTGCGGTGGGTAGCGCGATTAAACCTAATAGGGCAATACCAATTATGCCTCAATACCGGTCAACAGAGCGCAATAACCAACCGTTTGTACGATTTAACCAAAGTGCTACAAATGGGCCAACTGCTATGGAGGTCGATAATGGTTTAAGTTTTTATAGACAGCGTACTAATGCGTAAAATTCTTCTGCGCTTCAACGCATAGGTAAAAATCCATTGTTGCCACATGCTTCCAATAACATTTCTCTGACGCATAATAATCCATCAGTAGCGTTTAAGCGCACTCGTGAACAATTTCAATCCGATCGTTCACCCTTTCAAAAATTACAGAAAGTAAATTTCACGCCAGAAGAAATAAGGACCTCTGCAAATGATCACGAAAATCAAGAGTATCCTTACAAACATTATCGAGATACCGATTACGAAAGTGAAGATTATTATATTCCCTGTAATGAAATAGAGGCGGTTGCAAAGGACGAGGATGAAATTAATTATTTAAACTAAATTCGCTCCTGCCATTTATTACCAAAAAAGCCAAAAATGCCAGGAGCTTAGAATTTTAATCGACACTGGCACATCAAAAAATTACATAAAACACCTTTCCTTTCTCCAAGGGATAAAACCCTTGGAGAAACCTTTCAACTTGAAATCGCTAAACGGTGAAAATGTAATAAATAAAAAAATTTTAGTTAATATTTTGAACAATACCTCAACGTTATTTTTGCTCCCAAATTTAAGAACGTTTGGTATTATAGGATATGACTTCCTAAAGCAAATTAACGCCAAAATTGATACAGTTAGAGGATATTTATTTCATCGAAATGGTAAAATCAAATTGCAATACCTAAAATGCAATCAAGTTAATTTAATCACAATAGAAGAAGAAACAGTTCCAGAAAAGTTTCAAAACCAATTTCGTCATATAATTAAGAAAAACATCAATGCTTTTGTAGATCCAAACAGATCATTGCCATACAATACGACTGTAGAAGGCAAAATTCGCACAATTACAAATGAACCTATTTACACCAGAAATTATCCCTATCCCATTTCTGTGGCCCCATTTATTAATAACGAAATCCAAACCCTTCTCAAGGATGGTATCATAAGGGAATCCTGGTCACCCTATAATTCACCAGTTCACGTGGTTTCAAAAAGCGCTTCGATGAAAACGGTAAACCGAAGTTAAGAATGGTTATCGACTTTAGAAAACTTAATGATAAAACAATCCCGGATCGATAACCCATTCCGGATACATCGGTAATTTTAGCCAACTTAGGAAGTTCGAAAATTTTTACGACATTAGACCTTAAGTCAGGATTCCATCAAGTTGTTATGTGCGAGAAGGATAGGCAAAAAACAGCGTTCAGTGTAAATAACGGAAAATACGAGTTCTGCCGTTTACCTTTTGGTCTAAGGAATGCCCCTAGTATTTTCCAAAGGACCATCGATGATGTCCTACGCGAAATTAAAGGGAAATTCTGTCACGTGTATGTTGACGATATAATTATATACTCGCCAGATGAACAGTCGCATTTAAAACAAATAGACTATGTCCTTCAAAAACTCGAGAAATCAGGAATGAGAGTATCGTCAGAAAAGTCGAAGTTTTTCAGAACGAAAGTGGAGTTTTTAGGGTTCCTCGTTTCAGAAAAAGGCATTAAAACTTGCCCAGATAAAATCCATGACATACTAAATTACGAACGGCCAAAAACACTTCGAGCGCTGCGCTCATTTCTTGGTCTGTCTGGATATTACCGACGATTCGTAAAGGATTACGCTGCCATTGTTAAACCGTTGACTGCTTATCTACGCGGCGAAAATGGTCAAGTAGTTGCAAAAAGTTCAAAAAACGTAACAATAACCTTTAACGAAGAAGCGTTTGAGAAAATAAAACAAATATTAGCCTCTGAAGACGATCTCCTCCAATACCCTAATTACAATCAGCCTTTTGAGCTCACAACGGATGCTTCTTCTACCGCCTTAGGTGCGGTTTTGTCTCAAAAAAGCCGTCCCATCACTATGATCTCGCGAACACTTTCCAAAAGCGAGCAAAATTACGCTACTTATGAGCGCGAGCTACTCGGAATCGTGTGGGCATTGACGAAGCTTCGCCATTATTTGTACGGAATTAAGGATATAAATATATTTACTGACCACCAACCGTTGATATTTTCAATGTCAGAAAAAAATCCGAATGCTAAAATGAAAAGATGGCGGGCATTCATCGAGGAATTTTCCCCAACCTTTCATTTTAAGCCCGGAAAGGATAATAAGGTAGCAGATGCACTTTCAAGGCAATTTTCGCATAATTTAAATGAAGCAGCATCAGATGGAACTGCGCATAGTGAAACGATTAACTGTCCTGTCAACCAATTTAAAAATCAGTTATTAATTAGGTTGTTCACGATAGGCTGGTTGTCAGGTTATGTGGTTGTATGATTAATTCAACAACAACAAAATACACTGTGGAAAAATAACCAACTATGACCAACCTGCACCCTTGTTTACAGATTATGTGGTTAAATGCTTATTTATAGTGTTGGAAAATTACACAAATTTAACTAAATGGCAGCACAAAAAATAAATAAAACTGAGCGAATGGCATTACAATTCGAATTTTCATATTGGTAGCCCTGGTATTTACAGCTGTTTTTTGTTTACAAAGAAA
This sequence comes from Philophylla caesio, assembly GCA_963971545.1. Taxonomy (NCBI): domain Eukaryota; kingdom Metazoa; phylum Arthropoda; class Insecta; order Diptera; family Tephritidae; genus Philophylla; species Philophylla caesio. The sequence goes on along the minus strand of OZ020606.1, from coordinate 32,659,154 downwards.
ATATAAATTGATCGCAAGTAAGTAAAAAGGAGTTTGCGCATAATAAAACTAAATAAGTATATCATAACTTATTTATATCCAACTTTCAGTGTCTAGTGAAAAGCGCAAACGCAGAAGGGAAACGGTGGTGAAAAAATGGACGGAGGAGGAGGTAAGAAAGGTTCTTACATATATGCAGGCACACAGAAATGTCGAGGTGAGATTTTGAATTAAGTTATTTTGGTTTATCTTTTATATTACCGCTTGTGTTTGCTTATTTATTTGTTATATATGTATATGTTTATTAAATTACAGAGACCCACAGCACAGCTGTATTACAAAAAAATGGCAGAGGAGTTGAGTATCGATGCCAATTGGACACTGCTGAAATGCAAGGTGCGCTACCTGAAAAACTCCATGAAAAAGGCCGATGAATGGAGGAATTCCACTGGCGCTGGAGTGGAGGATGGGGATTCTGCAACAACAGTGAAGGGTATGCCTTACATATATTTTAGTCTGAGATAGTACTATAGTTTTAAATGTTCGGTTTATTTGCAGATAAGGTACTTAAAATGTGTCCTCATTACGAACAACTGTCCGACATTTTCTCAGCTACTAGAGAAATCGAGGTGGTTGTAATGGATTCGGCGGCTGAATTAGATCCAAGTTTCCTCAATGTGAGTGATGTTGAAGAAGAGAGCCTTGGGGTGGATCAACAGCCAACGGATAGCTTCGAAGAATCGTCAACCTCAGCTGCAGCTAGAACGTTCGGGGAAAAAGCCAAACGGAGACAGCAAAACACATGCATCGATAAGCTGGCCACGATGGAAAAAGAGCGAATGAACTTCCGTGAAAAACAATTGACGCTGGAGATGCAAAAATTTGAGTGGATGAAGGACCAGGACAGAAATAAGCAGGAAATCGAAAAACAAAAAATGGAAAACGATTTCCAAATTAGAAAATTAGAAATAGAACAAAATGAAAGGCTAAAAAAGTATGAAATTAAAATGAAATATAAATTTAATAAATAAAATATAATAAAATGAATGTACAATAAATAAAAGACTAAAATGTAACTAAAGTGAATATATATAACAAATAAGACTGAAATGTAAGAAACTAAAAGTGAATATATATAATAAATAAGACTAAAATGTAAGAAACTAAAAGTGAATATATATATAACAAATAAGACTGAAATGTAAAATAAAACATTTTGTGTTTGAAAGACGAATTGGTTTGAAAAGACGAATTTTTATTCAAAAATTAAATTGTACAGTGCTTGTCTTTTTAGTTCAGGTGTAGGTGCAACAAGGACAGCTCCATCGTATTGGAACTCACTTGCTTCGCCACTTTCATTTTGTGAAAAATTGCACTCTTCCAACAATAAATTATGCAGCACACAACAGACGAGGACCCATTTATTAAAAAATTCTTGACTCTGCTTGTCTTTTAATTTAACTCGCATTTGTTTCAAGATGCAAAATTTTTCTTTAAGGATTCCGAAGCAATTTTCCACTCTAACTCGGTATTGACTATGTACTTTGTTGAATTTTGATTGCCTTTCAGTTTCCAATAAAGTAGAATTGCTTCGATATGGCGTTATCAAATGTTTCGTCAACTGGTACACAGAATCACCTGCAATCCACTCTTCTCCACTGAATAAGCTTGGCGTGTTTCTTCCAATATGAGACTTCTTAAACACTTTTGAGTCGTGGTAGCTTCCGGGATTGCCCACTTCGGCGTGTAATATGCGTAGCTTATGGTCGCACACAACTTGCAATTTGATAGAGTATATTCGTTGACGGGAGAAATATACCTCATGGTAGTTGTTGGGTTTTTCGGCCACCTTAATCTCGCTTCCGTCAATGTAACCAATGCAATATGGTAACTCACTGAATGTGCTAGCAACAAGTTCCCGGCGCTCGGCCGCACTAGGCCAATGAATGACTTCTGGTAATTTCTTCAAAATGGCTGAAAAAACTCTTTTCGTAATTTTAGTCAAAGTGCCACCGTCTCCCACACCAAACGTTGTTGCGATTTTTCGAATGGAAGCACTTTCACCCGATGAACCTAATCGGAATAACACGATTGCTAGTTGCAAATCTACGGGCAGTTGTAAGTTCATACTTGAACCTTTAAAGACTACGTCGGTTGAGATTAGCTGGAGAAGATTAGCGAATTGGGGTTTGCTAGCACGCAGCATTTGCAGAAATCGTCCGTCGTCAAAACAACACAGAACATTATCTCGCCAATGAATGGATTTCGGAACATGTAACTCATCTCCTCGCCGAATAGAACTGATTATTCCTATATCCTCCACCAGTTCATCTATTGTTTCATCAATAACAGCATGGCACTGATCAAAGGGTATTGTGTCTGTAACTTCAAAATAAAGCTTTTATGGAACTAATTAATGGTAGATCAAGTACCTTCAATATATTCAATATCTAGAATAGCTGTATTTACTCTAAATTCTATTATTTCCTGTTTTAAGCTAAACTTAGGCATCGCACAGCTGTTTGTAGAAAAATAAGCAAATAACCAACACATAAAGGTGTTCACGGTGGCCAGAGGTTATTTTTAATTTTACAACCACATAACCTGACAATCAGCCTACCGTGAATAACCTAAATGTCAAAATCGAACACATTTAGTAAATGTACTAAAATAATCTTTCAAAAATCTATTCGCCACACAATATCCTTTAATTCTGTCGAAAGTCTTATTCTTTGCTTAAAATGTATAATTAACCCTGATGTAACCAACGCAATTCACTGCGATCTCCCAACTTTGGCAGAAATACAACACACATTGGTATCGGCATTTCCTGGCGTTAAATTCGTTCATACTGAAATTCTGGTTATTGATTTAATAAACAAAGATGACCAGCAGGAAACGATAACGACAGAACATAATAGAGCCCATCGCGGTTTACAAAGAAACTTTAAACAAATCTCCCGCGGAAAGATTCCATTCCACTTTGGTAGAAATTTCACGCTGCGTTAAAAACCAGCAACAAATAGATGACACTATTGACATAGTTTTGTTAGCAACCCATAAATATAACCGTAGCATACATTCTGTAATTGATGCATTTCATAGTTGTGCGGCTGAAGAGCTAGAAGATATCAGAGGAAGATTAATTGAAACTCAGGAAAAAACCTTACGGAGAGTTAATAAACACAATACATTAAAAACTTATAGCCCCGGAGAAAAAATCTTCTTAAGACGAAATAAAAGACTTGGGAGCAAGTTCAATAAGGTTTTCGTGGAGAAGGTAATTGAAAATGACCTTGGTACCACGGTATTAATTGATGGAAAAAACATCCATAAAAGTAATATTCGATAGTTCGGTCTTCTATTCGGAAAGCGATAAGTAAATACATAATTATATACTTAGTACACTTAAAACACTACGCAACAAATTTGAAATTACAAACATATTCGTAAACAAAAATAACTACTTGCTAAGGATTTGAATTATCACAATATATAAATTTTCCTAAAAGTGAAAAATTGTAAATTCTTTACCTCTTTATGTTAAACGGAATATCCAACTAATTAAAATTTAAATTTAAATTATACAAAACTATACAAAAAGTACAATGTGCTAACGCACTATACTATATATATCATCATGTATTATGAGTATTACATTTCCTTAAATACTGTCAACCTTTTTCCTTTTTAAACTTAAAATTATACGCAACAAATTAAAAATGAATTTCAAGAATTAAACAAAGTTATGCAAGAAGGTACAATGTACTAATATACTGAATGTTCATATTATTTTCCTTAAAATTTGGCCCCATAAAAAAAGCGACAAAAAAATTGAAAATTGTTAACTTTTACTCTAATGAAATTCCAACAACAGAATTAATAGCAAAACTGTTCCTAAACTTTAAGTCAAACACATTGTTATGCTCAACTAGTATGTTGTTACTATTAAACTTATATAAATTATGGCAACCTAATTCGATATGGCATGTTGCGCACACACGCAAAAATTCAGAATTCAAACCGAGGACGTTTTGAGCCTAAGAAGGGGGATAGTTAATGTAGCTGTTAAGCCAGAAACGCATATAGCAGAGAAAGACGCGGTCTATCCGTTTTTGTGCGCTAGGTTACCACATGCACTCGCGCTGTCATCAACATAACTATGATTATCATCACACTCCCCAACACCAAAAGCGCTTAGTAACAAACATCGCCAGTGCACCTATCAGAAAACGCCACGCACCCACGCAACTATGAAAAATGCAAGAGCGGATCGGATAATCTCCGACGCATGCGCCGTAACAACAACTGCATTTTAAGCGTGTCCGATATGTTCGAGCTAGGCTGGATCGATCACAAGAGTCAGTCGTAAATTCGAAGCTGGAAAGGCAAGTCAAACTGCCATAACATTATAAGCCATAAACTTAATATAAGTAATTCGTTCAATAAAACTGGATCATAAATAACTTGCATCATAGCTGTTATCTTAATTAATACTTTGCGGATTGAGCGGATTATATGTATGTATATGTAAGTTTACAGTAAAATTTAAAAATTGCTTAAACAAGGCATAATAATTGTATTTGAAATAAGGCATAAACATAAATTTGACAGATAGCCGCTAAACATTTTCTTACTTATATGGTACTGAGGCATCAAATACTTATCATGCCTCCACAAGCCCTCGATTGTAACTCAGCACTCGGTAAGAAATGGCATTTGGAAGTTTTTTATTGCATTTTTGGAGATTTTGCCGTTTTTTCGCCAGCTTTGAGGTATGCAAACAGTATAAAAGTAAACGCTTTAAAAATAAGAATAAGAAATAAATATATGAAATTAACATGATCACAATTATAAAATACGAGAAATTCAAATTTTGCAAAAAAGTTTAATAACAGCTTTTAAACATGCATAAAACAAATAATTATAAAAATATAAGTGATGAACTTGCGTGTTCACTTAGAACCTATGAGGCAAAAGAGGGAAGTTGCTTATCATATTATCTATGGAGAGAATAAAGAATGAATGGGAAGTTATCACTTGTGCTGTCACTTTAATTATTCAACGTGCAACCTCTCCACGATAACAGTGCTGCCGTAGTTGCACAGAGCGACACAATTATGAAATAAGTCGTAACTCAATTGTGCTAAGTCACTGAGCTGACTCATTTAATTGAGCAAAAGTTATAGAGTCAACTCGCGAAAATTAGCTGAGTTACCCACCCCTACTCGATTGTGTTGGTATGCTGTTGAGTTTCTGGGCCTTTGAAGTGAGGGCAATGGTTCACTTTATAATGAACATAGTGTTCGTTATTAAGACAGTCATATGCCTAAAAAAGTATTAAAATAAAATAAGTTACTGATACCATAAACTTTTCTTAATATTACATTTTATGCCTTGCAAAAATATGATACTATTGTTGTATTTTCCAACCTTTTATTAGAGAGAGTAAGGTTTTCTTGTCTCTTGTTTCTATGGGCACTAAGAAACATCTGTTGGTGCCCCGTTCCACACCACGAAACACCCACTGGCCTTCTGCAGCGTGACCTCGGTGATATTTGCGACGACCAAATTTACTTTCATACATTTACAATATACATATGTAATACTATTACAAGCATTTGCATTATGGACAGTTTTGATTTGTCGAAAAATGTGTTTTTACGTACATATAGCTATATTCAAGTTACAAAACCCTTTTTGCTTACCAATAAGTTTCTTACTGCATCTAAAAAGTTAACCATTTCGCAAAATTTTTTCTTGTCAATATTGTATTTATGTATTTATTTACCGCCATAAGAAACCATCAGTATATTCTGCCGATTTACCGAGGTTTAAAGTAAGTCCATTTGGATATAAATATTTCCCTTCTTTGGGAATCAACTTCCAATAAAAAAGTTGTTGTACATATTATAGTTTCATTTAACTCTAAATTTTCACTACAATTAAATAACTTGTAAATGTTTCTTAGATAATAATTTGATGCCATTTTATGCAAATCGCTGTGTAGTTATAATAAAAATAACGATTAAATTAAAGCCTATTGTTTGTAATTGTAATATACAGTTACCTTTGCATTTGTTGTTATATTTGAAAACGTAGGTGGTTGCCAAATCACGAATATATGAAACGGTTTTAGAATATTTTATAGCAAGTAATATATCAAATGAAAGGACTTTTGATGCTATATTTAATTATTGTATTTTTTGTATGGTTAATTTCTTTTTTTTTTAGCAAACATGTTTTTTTTTTATAAAAAAAATTGAAATATGTTTTCTACGAAAAATTTCAACCAAAGCATAAACATATATCAGATGAAAAGTATTTTAATATGAGTTGGCACCAAACAATTTTTATACTATTAAAATCAGGAAAAAGGGGCGGGCCACACCCACTTTTTCTTTTTTTTTACCTCATCTGCCGCTATACTGCACTTGTTCCTCTGTAGGATTTTTTATTTAATTCAAAATAAGCGTGTCGAAAAACTGAGTATTCTACATATGTAGTCAGTGTGCAAACCAGTTATTTTATACAATTTAAAAGATCGCGACTTTTTATTTTTTAAATTTATTGGTTCTTTTGTAAAAGAAGGTTGTGATTGTTTTTTTAAACACAAACCCGTTTAGGTACAAACTTTTGAAAAAAGCTATATGTATGTATGTATATACATACATACATATAGTATTATTAACATGCAGGACGCTTCGTACAACATTACCTCTATATGTGCGTCGGCCCAAGAAGTATCAATTATAGGTGAAGTTAATAGAAGCCGTGCTTCTTCCTGTTCTACTGTCAAATTACCTTATGTCAAATTATCAGCTGTTTTGCTTGTGTTTATACCAGAGCTGCTCAACAAACGAAACGATACCATTTTGTTTTGTTAACGAGCAAAATTAACTTAACAAAATGAGTTTGTTGCGTTTCGGCGCCATGTTATCAAAACGAAATCAAATCGTTAATGTTGCCAAAGAACGTAAATCTATAAGAAGCGACAACACGCTGAAATGAAAAATTTCAGAGATTTCTTAGACCGTATGGTGCCGTCCATCTCCAGGAGTTCACCACATGCTTTGATACGCTGTCCGCACGAAAGAAGGAAAAGCAAATATTTTCGCCGGCTAGTGTGCAATCAAAACAAATACAAGCGATAGTGGAATTTTATGTGCTGCTTGTTTTTATTAAAAATTCAATTAAAATCTTAAATATTGTGAAAAATGTGCATAATAAATGTATTATATTTATTGTGGTGTCAAAATAAAGTGGTTGTGAGTGAAAATAGTGCGGTATTAAAGCGTAAAACGCCAGAGAATGTGTGTGGCCGAAATTCAAGTGTCTACTAAAATTTTAATACATGAAAAATTGTGTAAAATGTTGCTAAATTATATTAAACTTTCTGGCTTTCTCGCGTAGTTCTAAAAGTGTTGTAAAAATATCTTAACATTTATTGAATATTCGGGAGTGATTTAGTGTTAAAATGGTGTTGCATGAGTAGTGGGTTAGTAATAAATTTGTGTTGTAGAGTTCATAAAAGTCGGTGCCTAATAAGTGTAACAAGTGTAATTAACAAAACTAGTGTACATTTAATATATAAATTGCATTCAGTTGTTTTGAAACCTATGCTTTTATTTATTTCTGTATACATGTTTTGTTGTCATCAGTATAAACAAATCGAAAAATGGAGGTGTTAAGTGTTAATGACTCAAAGCCTAAGTATCTAAGTATATACATATGTATGTACATGAATGTTTTCAAAAAATTTAGCAAATGAACAAATATGCAAACTTTTGCATAAATATTTCAATACGTCTACTTCTGCGCGTTTTCAATCGTGCCGAGCTCAAAAAGTCTTCGCCATACCATGGGGTTCAGAGAAAACTATTTTAATTTGGTAGTATATTTGATGAAAAATAGCAGGAGTATAAAAAGGTACTAAAAAGAGCTTTGAGATATAGATCTGCGAGAAAATCACTATAAATTAATGTTTTAAGTAAACACTAAGCTAGATTATATGTAAATACGTTTGTATAGTACACTGAGAACTAAAATTTGAATTAACTTTTCTGAGTACTTTTTTTTAAGTATTAGAACTCCTACTACAGCGGCAATGCGCAGTGAAATGAGTGCAATAGCAGTGATGATAAACACTGGTGTGCAAATGCGACAAAATTCGGTGACATATGTATTTACATACATATGTATATGTGCGCTTACATATGAACGCAGTGCGCATGGAGGTGACGACAGGCCGTGATTTAATTAACGCCTTATTTGGGAAATCGTATCAAATTTTAATATTTATTTTCATAAAATTTAACAAAACTGTGTTTAACAATAGATACATATGAATATTCATATTAGATATGATTTTAGAAATTAAAAATATTGCCGAGGGTAGCATGTCTTATATATTTTAAGTAAATGTGTTCACATATTCATTAATGCCGGACTGGGCCGAGAAATCAAGAGCGATCTTCCTTTTTGGTGCGAGCTCGGAAGACTCAAATTTCATAAATTTGTTCAAATTCTTGGTCGCGAAAGTCTGAAATTAGCATGTGGATGGCGATTGTGTGCGAAGGGAAGGGTTTGCATTTATGAATGGAAAGACAACCGCATTTATGAATGGTTGTAGTATTTTAGAGTTTTTGGCGTCGATGTGTTTTCATACATACATATATGTATGTATTTTGCATTTACTAACATTATTTACATATGCACATATTATTCCATATGTGATATTTATGCCCTCAAATTAAAATTTTGCCAAATGTAAAGTAAGCAGAACAGATACGCAATTTTTGGACAATGTCAACGTACATACGTATGTATGTACATATGTACATAAATATATTCATACGGGTCTGTAATATTTGCGATTGTACAAATATATTTAACTTCTAAGGCAAGTGTAATGGAAAATTAATAAAATATGAAGTTTTTGCAAATTTTCGCTCATTCCAATGCAAAATCTCAAAATGGCCATGAATTTCATTCATTCCATCTTCTTTCTTCCTTCTTCTTTTTTTCGTGCAGCGAAAAGCAAATACACAGCGAATTCTGGACCGGCCTGGTGAATTTTGACGAAAGAAGATGTGAAGACGTGTGGTGAACTCCTGGAGATGGACGGCACCATACGGTCTAAGAAATCTCTGAAATTTTTCATTTCAGCGTGTTGTCGCTTCTTATAGATTTACGTTCTTTGTCTCGATCTAATTAAACGTTTAACGTTTTTATTAACGTTTTAACGTTAACGCCAGCATTTCGTTTCGGTTAAAAACGTTATGAAGTTTATTATGATAATTGCTTTAACAATAATATTTTGAAATGTTTCAACCAAAACAAGAGAAAACATTTCGGAACGGTTAAATTTAACGTTAAAATGCATCCTTGGTTTATACACTTTTCCAATTTACGGAAATATTTGTGAGTTCGGTTGCGATTATTATTTTCTTATTTACTGCGGGAAAATATAGTGTTTTTATAAAAATGATATGAGCGATATTTGTGGCAAACCCAAAAGGGTAGGCGGATAATTTTTCCGTGTTCCAATGGACGACGCAGAACTCTCCTAGTAGTGAACATCGGTATTACAAAATGGATAACCAATTTTGTATGTAAAGACCATTTTTTACCGACCGATCAGTGCCTACCATTATGGTCGGAACGAGGATGGCTGCAATTTTAAATTGTGCACTAAAGCCAGGTAATTTAAATAAAATGTAGTTTAATTACAATTAATCTTAAACAAAACATATTTAAGATATAATGCTGAAAATTATAGCTGTTGCTTTACTTGATGTCAGCAAATTCAGTGAGTGTCATCCAAGCCCTCTAGGCTGCCCAACGACACATACAACCGGCAGCTTTTCCAACAATCAGGAATGCGGCTCGCAAACAGAGTAAGTTTTAATACACAATAACCGAAGTGTTCGTTAAAATACAAAATATAATTTTTATCTTAGCTGGGCCTATTTTGATTCCTATGCGCTTGCCGAAAATTATCATTTGAAACGGGCAGATGAGAAAGCGGAAAAAACAATAGATCAATTAATTTTCACTGATGGACTGGTGAGTTATAAACGGGCAACTAATACTATAAACGTCGATCTAACGAGTTTTTTCATTTTTTATTAACTTTTTTTGCAGTCAATGTCACAGGCTAGAAATATGTCCGAAGAAGACAAGTTATGTATGTGTACTGGCATTCGACGAAATGTTTCTGACAGAAGCATTCGAATACGATGCCAGCAACGACCATGTAAAGAAACCTTCAAAGCGAGTGCAAGTGGTCATGGCACGAGGGCTCTTAAAGTCATGGAAGCAGCCCCTATATTACCAGTTCAATTGCGATATGCAGTGCGATGTTTTATCGCGTATAATACACGATCTCCATTATGCCGGATACAACGTTATTGCTATAGTAAGCGTCATGGGTTCCGTAAATCGAAGCTTATTATAGAAAAATCATGGTTTTTAAACGCTGCCAATGACGAGCAAACTTTTGTGTTCGCCGATGCTCTTCATTTACTGAAGCTGAAAATGAAATTTCGTGGACTCCGGCTTAATTTGAAATGAAGGATCTTGACGTGCAAGACCATCGCAGATTTGATCGCCCATCTGTCCAAATCCGATGTGTCAATTGCATTCAAATTGACAGATGAGCACCTAAAAGTGAAAAACGCTGGTAAGTTTAAATAAGTTTCGGTTTATTGTTGATCTAATTAATGAGCTTAAACTCAGTTTATTAATGCCTTAATGAATATGATTTCTTCTGTATAGGTCGGCAAAAGGTGAAACTGGCTGCGCAATTAACTGAAACTGCTGAATTCATTCAGTTGGTTAATGACTGGTTCGATGTCGGCAACTCATCCATGAATACGTTCGGCAAGCCTGGAAAGGTATGTATGCCTACATACATATAACAAAAACATGTATTCTTAAAATTATTTGTAAAACAACATTTAAGGCTGCGAGGTATTTAGTTCTACAACCAACCAACCCCTGTAAGTCTGCAAGGATTTTCATTCACGGCAATTGTCTTAAGTACATACATATGTACATACATAAGTTAAAAGTATTTTTTTACTTAGATTTTTCTATTCTTACTTATTTATTGTTATTTAAATATTTATTTATGTTTTATCTGTTAGATATGGTTTTATTTATGCTCATTTATATACTATTTTTTATTCAAATTGTATATTATTGCGAGGTATCGTCATTCTCCCACCCAGTAAATCTGCCAGGATTTCTCTTCCATGCCGGCACTTTTCTCTCTAAAAGGTGAAATTTTTTTTTCTATTATTATTTCTTATTCAAATATGTATGTAAGTATATTGCAACGTATTACCATTCCTTAACAGTACTGTAAACATTGAGGAACAGGTAGAAGAGTGCGCGATTGTCGACGATATCTACAACGCGGAACTTGTTGACGGCATTGGCGCTTTGCAGGAAGGAGCATTGGAGTACGTAGCGGGCTATATCATCCGTAAGCTTCACTTGGAGGGTCATGAAAATCATGACAGTTCGTTTACAGAGGATGAACGAAAACGAAATAGCCCACTGCAAAAACTTGAACACCACAATGCTCCTAAGAACGTCTATTTTTTAGGTGTAGAACTTTTTTCAGAGTCAAGCAGCTGAATATACGTTTAATGGTCAAAAAAGCCAAAGAACAGATTATGGGTTGCAGGAAGTATATCCACATAAAGTTGTAGACCGTCAACAATATGGCACCAGCATCATCGTCATCAATACGTATACAAAAACGCCCTTTTAAGGGCCACCAATATTTTCAAAGAGACAAAACTTTGACTTTAGCTAAAACAGCCCTTTAAGAGCTACCCAACTATATTAAAAATGTAAAACTTTGCCTACATCACCACTTAAAAAAATATGAACAATTTCGTTGTTACTATTGCACACAAGTGAATTGATTTACACATACTTATGTATTTGATTTTCTACACTTTTCGTCCATTTTCAACACATTGCATATAATAACTTATGTAACTTGCTCGCTTTATATATATTGAAGAGTTAAAACTATAACGCGGTTATCTGCATTTTCAAGATATCGCATTTAAATCATCTACATTTGTTCGAATTTTCTAATGCTCATCCAAATAACCAGTAACTCAAGACACGTACTTACATATGGGTAAGTCCCAAATAAGGTGTACCGCGAACGGAAAATTCAAAGTGGTCAGAGTTTGTTTTTATTATATTTCAGCATAAGTTAAATATGTATATGATATGTATATAATATAGTTTACAGTTTTCTGAAATTATAGACCGATAAATAAGACTTCAAAAAAAGGCTTTTTCGGCTTTTTCATTTGCCCCTTTTGCAAACAAAATATAACATATTTTCTTTTTGTATTGAGCCTGTTTTAACTGGATCCATATAATTGCTGTAATTCAGATATTTGTAGCCTCTTATATAACATTGAAAAAACCTCTAAGAAACTTTGGAAAATGAAGATTTTCTGATTCGATCTTACCCTTATCCTTGTGTCGCGTCCGTTACCAAAAAACTACACAAGTTGTTCCTATAAGCAAACATGTCCTCCAACCAAAAAAATTTTTTTTTCCAGTTAAGTAGGCATACATATGTACATCTTTCAAAAAATTAAATATTTTATTAGTGATTAAAATTTGTCGCGTCCGCAACCGTGAGTACAAAAATTCACTTAAACAATAATATGTGTATATGTATTAACATTTTTGTGTATAGATGGAAACAACCATAAAGAAAAAAAGTACAGAAAAAATTAAGAAGTGGCGGGAAAAGATAAAGGAAAACGAAGATAAGTGGCAGCAATATAAGCGCAAAGAAGTAGAAAGGAAGCGGAAGTTTCGAGAAAAACAAAAGGAAAAACTACAAATCGATCGAAATGTGCTTGATGAAAAGCGAAAGAGGGATCGCTTGCGACAGCAAATATTGCGGCAAAAAAAGAAAGCTGGTGCTGTTGAGAATATGCAGGATCCAGCAAACACCTGCAAGCAAACGAAGGGGAAAGCTATAATTAAAGTTAAGGATTCGTTGCCGAAAGACAAAAAAAATAAAGGGCAGTTCTTAAGAGTTTGTGTAAGACGTATAATATAAAAAAGGACTCAAGCAGGAACAGGTAGAACTAATAAAAGCATTTTTGATGCAAGATGGCATTAGTGCGCAGGCTGCTGGTAGAAAGGACACAATACTGAGGAAGGAGAAAGTAATTGCAAAACGTTTTATGCTTATGACGCTAGGAGAAGCATACGAATCATTTAAAATTTAGTTTCCCTTTGAAAACGTAAGCAGAACTTTTTTTTTTAAATCGAGACCTTCATACGTTCTGGTAGCTAACAAGTTACCTCATAATATGTGTGTCTGTAAGTACCATGCTAACTTTAACTTTTAACTCGAAGGTTGTCAAGGTGTCTTACCAAATATTTCTACGAAATCCGATGAATTCCTTTCAACAGTTTGCTGTAACGTTAAAAGTGAAGAGTGTATGACAAATGAGTGTGTAAGTTGCGTACGCGTTATCAAGCACGATATTATTCCGATAGGATTTTTAAAAAAGATGGATCGGGAAATGAAATGGAAACAGTGGCGAAAAGTTTATGATCACTTGACGTTGAATCAAACTATCGCTCCACTACCAGGTTTGATTCATGATCTACAATTTCAATTGCCAGTTTTTAAACTGCACTGCTTCGTTAAACGATCCCAACAGGAGTATTTTGAAAATAAAAGGGCTGGTTTAACAACAAATACGCTAGTCTTGCAAGTCGACTTTGCTGAAAACTATCGCTTGTCCTGCAGAAACGAAATTCAAGATGCACATTTTAATTATAGTCAAGTCACTATCTTTACATGTGTTGCTTGGCTTTTGGATGAAACCAAATCGTTTGCGATTATAAGTGATAGATTGAGCCACAATAAATATGATGTTTATTGTTTCCTGTTAAAGATTGTGCATAATATAAGGGAAGAACACAAGCAAATTGACAGCATTTATATCTTCTCGGACGGAAGTACCAGTCAGTTTAAAAATAAATTTATTATAACAAGTATTCCGGTTCTTGGTAGTAACTTTGGCTGTAAAACTATAGAGTGGAACTTTTTCGCCACCTCACATGGCAAAGGCGCTGAAGATGGCATTGGAGCTGTGATCAAAAGAAAAGTTTGGCAAATCGTTAAAACAAAGAATGTTCTTCTGTAAACACGCTTTATATATCTGGAACCGAAATCGAGAGTTTTAGTCCCAAACTATCTAAGCTATGGGAAAATGTTCCAAGTATTAACGGGATGCAAAGTTATCATTACTTTTCTTTAATCGATAGTAGCTATATTGAAGTTGGTCGAACTGCTTATTCTTTGAAAAAGAAAAAAGTTAAAGTGCAGTAAATCACATGCATGCAATCTAGTTGTACGTTACTTTTAAGTCTCTTTATTACTTTGTTGCACTTGAAATGTTATTTTTGTTTATTCTTATGGGAATTTCATTAAAAAACTAAAACAGACCTATTTACTGTATATTACTCATTGAGCTGGTCCCCATGTGCTGGAAATGCCTCGGAAATGATATACTTTATACAATTTATTATGTATTATTATTATTATTATTCATTGGTAAAAATTTGTCGCGTCCGTAACCATACTTTATTTCGTACCCAAATTTTTAGAAAGATATTTTAACTTTCGTAAATCTACAAAAGGGGCGCCTTATTTGACCTTACATCACTCATTTAAAAAACTTATATTATCCTCTAATTTTCGCTAAGTTTTACATACTTTCGCAAGCATTAAAAAAATTCTGCCGTTTCACGTCGCGTCCGAACCACATTATATATTGATATATATAAGGACTTAAATCCTTAAAGTCCCCAAAAAAATATATGGAGCGAAGCACCCCGGAAGTGCTTTGCAATTATTATAATATGCATTGAGTTCGCTTCTTTTTCCTGCCTTTTAACAAGAATTAAACACGTGCGAATGTCGCGTCCGTAACCCAGGACTTACCCATATGTACATTAATATACATACATATGTACATATACATTGTTATTGGTTACATATATTTCTATACACTGCAACTGAATCACTTTAATAGATCTCCGTCCGTAGTTAAGGACTGCAGCTTTCCGAGGATGTTAACTACAAATATAAAGAATGTATAAGATTATCCATCATCTAAATTATTAAAGTTTTGACCAGCTTTGTTATTTCCATCACTTCTATGTATTTGTATTTTGGTGCACGAATAAAATACATAAACAAATCAAACCAGCTGTTTTTGACTTAAGGTAATACAGTCATCAAACTGTAAATTTTGTAGTTGCCTTATTACGACAACCATTAAGTTATTAAATCATGACGTCGGCCATGATAGCTTTGACAATTCTCGAACTTATTTCTTGAAATTGGCCTTTGCGAAAATAAAACGAGCGTTGAGCTACTTGATTTATCTACAAAATAACCTATAATTTGTAATTTAACTCAATTGCAGGGTGATAAGAGTCCTCTGGAATAACCGAGGGCTCACACTGATTCATAGATGGTTTAGATATATCATCAACATAAACAATATCCAAAATTGTTTGGAATTAAATTAATCACCGTAATTGTGAGTTTCGTTTTCGCCCGAAATAGCTTACTTTTCACTGTTCGCTTATTATAAATTTTGGGCGAAAATTTTCCGATTTCGAACATTGTTTCTCCTTATTGGCAACACTAATTTCGGGCGGAAATAGTTTGGAGGATTAATTGAATTTGTTCACTATTTTTGGGAGGCATAAAATTTACACAGATACAAAATGTAAGAATTTTAATTTTAATTTATTTACATATGATCACCTATTCCAGTAAACAGTAAACAAAGTTCAAAGAGGTATAATATTAGGTAAAATGCAGATATTGCAAGAGAATTTGTCAAAGGAAACAAGGAAAATGTAGCTGAGTTATGAAGTTGCATAGTTTGGGGCTTGCAATGAAAATTAGTCCGATAAGAAAGGGGTAAATAATTTATGGTACATTTAAATGTGCGCAGAAATATAAATTTGTTATGCAAAATAGACTTGGACTGGTCAAAAGCGGTATTTTTTCCAGAATAATCTGACTTAAAGAAGATTGCGCCAGCCCAATTTAAAAACTTTTACCTATACCTTTTTAGTATACACCTTCAGCAAAAAATCGCAGGCATGTGTCCCAACTGGCGAAATAGTAAATTGTGTTCGCGCTGGTGATAATGAAGAGGTAGGCACGGATCTAATAAATACCTGAACGATTTTTTATTGACTGTTATATTTCAAAGATCTTTAAAATTGATAAATATTGTCAATTTACTATTGAATTTGAATTATTTGATAATTTTACCCTTCAAGTATACACATTTCAGAGTTGTATTTTCCATGTTCGAATTTTCGAAGCGAAATGAATTTCGCGGATTCAATCCGGGCGAATAAAAAAGATTCAGGTGAATTTTTTTTCGGACGAAACTCACGATAAGTGTGAATTTGATTTAGACAGAGCTTATACATATCTTCTAAGAACACATTGTACCTATCCCTTGATGAAATTGGAACGATAAAATTGTCTATAAGAGTCCTTGATATGCCTATATTTCTTATTAATTAATTCGCCAGTTAGTCCTGTAAACAATATATTGGTGATTTTAAATATTAAATTAAGCAGATATTGCTGTGAATGAGTCCACAGACACATCAAGCACTCGAACAATTTTAAGTGTGTATATAGCTGATGTTTCGAGAGTAATATAGTAGTATTCAGCACATTTGTCGGCATCTCTGTAGGTTCTTTTGGTTTTCTGAACTTGTCTTGATTGATACCAACTAGGTTTTCATAAAATGAGAAAATAAAATTTTGCTCTTAACCACTTAAAAGCAAGTTAAACGCTGCCATAAAATATAAAAAGTTTACAAAAGCAAATAAAAATGAAAATAAAACCTCATGTTGTATATCAGAAGCTGGAAACCAGCTGTCGAACTGCAATAAATGTTTATCCTGCTACTTAGAAAAATATCGAAAGAATAACCAAAGAAGCGGGCAACCGAGAGCAGCCTGCAAAGCAGGCAAGCAATATTGAATACATAAAAAATGCAGAATACTGCATATCCGTGCATTCGAGAAAATCGCACGCGTAAAGTATCGGCAACAGCGCAGAGCTAAACCGATAATAGATTCAATATATTTTTTCTTCAAAAAACCATAAAACTATGGCAGCCACATAAACACAGTAACAGCGCTCATACACAAACGCAAATATGCTGGGGCAGTGGGTGTGAAGACTGTGGAGTGCGCAAACATTGCGCATAGTGTGGACTGCGACTAAAAAAAAACGAAATATTTGCTGGCAAGAAATATTGGAAAGTGTTAAATCCCAAGAAGATTAAGTTTTATTTCATTGGCAACAAAGCGTAGACGGAGAGCAATGGATTTGGTGGCAGCAGCAGAATATGGCCAACGAGGCAACATTAACGCCATTTCCGACACAACCAACAGCTGAGCGCGTTCCCACAACGCTGCCAAATACCAACAACAGGATTGCAAGTGTCGAGGCAGAAGAAGGGGGGTTTGTTGTGTGGACTGTGATGATTCAAAAGGGAAACAAAGGCGGAAGTAGAAACAAACAAAAAAAGGATAGCCGTGTAAAGATTTGATAGAAGCGAGTTTGTGGGAGCGAATAGAACTACGAGCGGTTGCAAGTCTAAAAACCCAATGGCACAGCATGTCAAAGCGATGGTGTAAACACAACAACAAGCAGCAGTACAACCAAACCTACAGAAGTCCATGTGTTGTGCACATATATTCATACATATACATATATGTAAGTATGAAGTGTTTCTCGTTTCGCTGGGAACCCTTCGCGCCCAAAACGCTGGCTCTGGGAGCTCTAAAAACCAATTGTTGCTAGTAGGACCCAAAAACCGGAACCGGATATGCGAGCTGCCAATTTGTGTTTAACAAAGCACTAGATAAATATGTAAAGGGTTTGGCGTAGTTCGCAGCAACGTGTTGCGGGTTGGCAGGTGATGGTCGCGCGAAACATTTTTTGCACCGAACATTACAAGCAAATTGTTTTGTTACTCGTGCTATTGTGTATTGTGTTTTTTCCTATGAGTGTAACGCTAGTGTTGTGGTCTCTTCTTTGTTTTTTTTTATTGTCGCCAAATAAACACGCATGGGAAAAATTAAATTTTCCAATAATTCGAAAGCTTTGTCAATTGGCGACAGCTGCTGCTGTGCTGCGGCCATGCCTGTGTTTTTGGCTGGCGATTGGCGCAGCTGCTTGACGCCTGCCGTTGAGATTAAATCGTTCCAAAGTGCCCGCAAACCAGCGGCGCTTGTGTTTTTACTACTGCCTGCAACAGTTAGCTTGTACGTACTTGTTCTTTATGCGTTTGTATGTATGTACATATGTATGTATGTATTTGACTTAGTTTTGTGTTATTTTCGACATGAATATTGGGAAGTTTGAACGAAAAAACCAAATGGATATGTTTGAATATAACTTTCCAACTGGACTGATGACACAATCGGGTGCACCATATATGAGCTCAACCGGAAGATGAGAGAATAAACAATTGCAAAAATGTGATCAAAAACTTGTAGGGATTTAATTTTTTTTAGAAAAATCAAAAACACAACGGTAAATACTTTGATTTTATTTCAGTTTCGTTTCCGTGTTCCGACAAACATCGGATTGTTATTTTTAAGAACACACTTGTTCAATTAATTTGCTTATGATCGTCACTGTTTAATATGAGATCTCTTCTTAACTCCCACTGTATTCTGTCTTACATTTCTTGTAATTGGGTCATATTTTATTAAGCGATTTTACAAGTAAGTATATAACCACCCTGAAGTTTGCAGTAAGAAATGTTAGCGCACGAAGAGCTACGTGGTTGTTCAACATACGCATTTTTTCTGTACTCTTTTCTCCGCTGTAACTTAGTATTTTACAGTATTCTTTAATTCCTGGCCCTTAACCTTGGAAGTTTCTGGCAGAGTTTGATTATCCGAACGAAGGGAGACATCCCACATTTCGGAGAATATACAACGAAATAGGGATACAAGTTAATTCCTTCTCCGGTATCGAGGGCATGTATAGAATGGTGTTATGACCGAATTGCTTCGGCTTCCAGAAACGCAGCTTTATGAGTCTTAAAATAGAAATTGCTGGGATCTCTTGGGTGTAGAGCACAAAAGGCAGCTCGTTCAGGATTAGAGTAAGCGGGTCCACTGGGCACGACTTGATGCTCATGTTATGCTTATCATTGAACGTTCCACTGTTTCTTAGTTATGATTTCATATATATTTCGCTTCTCTGAAATTTATGGTGGCGACTAGCGCGAAATTATAAAAGCGTATTGCATCACAAAAATTATCACCTCAGTTGGATCATGTCCATATATATGCACGTAATCAGCAATATATGTACACATACATATGTATGTATGCAGTGGCGGATCAAGGATTTGAAATCGGGAGAGGCTGAAGTGAGAAATTTGAAATCAGCTATTCATTTTATCGTTATCGATTTTATATCATATATTAAATAAAATTCGTACAATAAATTCAAGTAATCGACTATGATTGAATATCAAAATTAGAATTTTATTTACTATTCCAAAAACAATCTGATTGTTATTCGTCAGATTCATCATCCACCGCCCAATCCAAAGTTTCAAGACATCTAGGTCCGAGCTCGCAAAATGTGTCTACTATCTCTTCCACTAAAATTTCAGTATTCTTACGAACATTGCCAAATGCCAAACCATTGAGTCTATTCTCTGTCATAGTAATTCTTAAATAGCTCTTAAGACGTTTCAGCAATGAAAAAGTTCGCGACGCTGTGGCTAAAGTCACAGTAATAGTAGCAAATAACTGCAACAGTTTAGAAATGTTTGGAAAAAAGGAACAACATTTTTTTGATTCTAAAATTTTGCAAGACGTCAGTTGCCGTTTCAGCTGTCTGTAAAAATGTCTTTTTTGCAATGCTGATGCCATAGGAGAATTTTAGAGGTCAGTTCTGTTTCACTGCGACATGTTAAATCATTGTCACATCGCAGTCACAATTTCACCGATCGAATGTTTAGTATGATTTGCTGGAATGAGTCCCCCTAATGGCAAAATTTTCAAAAACTCCCCTCAAATCTCGAATTCAGAGAACTGATCATGTGATCTAGGTAGAGGTAACTAATTTTCATTTTTGATTATAAATACATAATACCCTATTTAAAATAACGATTTTTCTTTTCAGGGTAAAATGATTGATTGATGTGTGTACAAGTTTTTACACTACGGAAGTGTGTCCAACTAAGGTCAATAATTGATTCATAAAGTTGAAAAATACATAACAAAGTGTAGAAAGAACTTTTGTTATATCATTATTCAAGTTTTTAAGAAAAATCAACATGTTCGTGTAAAATATAATCATTCGTACCGAAAATTTGCGAATGGCGCAGCATCCTCAGTTTGTACGTTAGCTCCCTGCAAGCCAGCTACCTGCTAGAAATCTGGTAAACGGGTGGGTTTCGTTCACTTGTAGACAGGTAAAAAAAGTAACTAATTTTGTTCTAGCTGCGTGAAAATATTAACCACTTTTTCATACACATGTAACGCGCCATCTCCCTCGTACTAATATAATTGTTCGATTTCACTGAACTACTGCTGGGCTACTCTTATTTCCCCTTATGCAGTTAATATTATGGTAAACATGTAGGAAATGTTACCATTTGTACCAGTTAAATGAGTGGTGAGCTTGTAGCTAATGCTAACATCTGCACAAGTTAACATTTTTTATTCATTTATTTTTTTTGTAACGATATTTAAAAAAAACACATAACATTTGACTATTATATAAACAATAATGTTATAATCAAAAAAATATTATAAAAACTTATTTTACCCAATTAAAGATATAATATATTTATTGAAATAAATTTCTTAAACTATTAAATACATAAAAGCATTTTAAAGAAATAATTAAATGAAAGTGCATCCATTCAGATGCAAATATAAGCAATTTCTTCATATAAACATCAAAGAATCGCTTCGCCACAACCACTCAAGGATCGCGGCTAATTTTTTTTTTTGGTTAGTTTTCCCACAATTTCTGAACTTTATCTTACCAGCCAGTGCAAATACATATCGTCGGTGATCGACGAGAAGTTCCAACTTTCCTGGTTGGGAAGCAGTTGTGAGGAAACTTACCGAAAAAAAATGAGCAGCGATTCTTGGGTGGTTATGGTGCAGCGATCTTTGGTAGGTTGTGAAGCAGCGATTCTGATGTACATAGAAAAGATATCCTGGCTGGGAATAAAAAAAAAATAACAAGAAAAAAAATATCTTACCAAAAAATTTTTCAGCAGCGATCCTTAGTGGTTGTGTCGCCGCGATTTTGATTGTGGCACAGCAAAGCATAAAGGCCATGCCACATAAGACTTGCTTCGCTTTACGTGACATTTGTAACTTTGTCAGAAAAGCGAAAAACGCAAAAGGTTTGCCACAATAAAACTTTGACAATACATACTTTTCGTTTGTTTATTGTGAGTTGTGAAAATCGCACGGAACTTTATAAACGTATTTACATACATTCGGCATAATTATGGACATTATGGAAGCTTTGTTAATAGTTCTTTTACTTCACGAAGCTTTATTATGTTTAAAAAACATATCAAGGCGGAAAATGTGGGTAAGGGAATTGTATAAAGATCGTGACAAGGCGGGCCTGTTCGCGGCTGCTTTCGACAAAATGTTTCAGCGAGATCCGGAGCAATTTAAGAAGAGTGTTCGAATGAATTGTGAGGATTTTAACCTGTTGCAGCAACGTCTCACAAAAATATCCAACAGACCGTCGATATCATCACAGTGCCGACTTTTTATTAACATTAACGCAGACGAATGTCAGAAATAAACAAAATTGGTAATGAGCGAACTGTCAAAGTCAGCGAAAAGATGAGATTTCGCTTCGCTTTGGCGACGGTGTTGCCTATGTGGGAAATTTCGTATAATTGCATGTATACATCTTTGCTGTCAAAGCTTAACTCTGACGTAAAGCGAAGCAGAAGTTTTATGTGGTATGGCCTTAAAAATCTCAAAAAGAAATATTTGAATTCAATTTTCGTTTTTTGGACCAGCCTACTAGTCTGATTTAGTTCATGCCCCACTTTGTTAAAAAAAACTGTCTTGCTCGAAGCACATGAAATTGTTTTTGGAGTAAGACATCACGGCTCTAACTTTAAGAAATTTTTTCTACAGTTCAAAAAAATGTATAAATGTGAGGGTGAAATGACTTAAAATGTGTGAATGTGTATGTAATTTTATTTTATTTCAGGGGAAACTGGTTGATTTCTCTAATGTCGAGAAGTGTTGCCACACAAGGCTATAGCATCCTGCTAAGAATTACGTATGTGCCAATGTACTCGTATTGCATATTTTGATTTTATTAAGCAACTTTAAGATAATAATTTTAAGCTTTTTTTAATTCGTAATGATTTTTTGCCATTTAATTAGTTGCCAATCTTATTTTCCTTACTTTTCATTTTCAGCTCAATTTCGTTTGTCAAATCAGCTGATGTCGAAATGCAGATAAGTGTCGTCTGTCAGGCCTAAAATATTATGCAGATATATGAGCTCGTTTATTTGCATAAGTGCCCCCGTCTATCAGCCGTTTTAGCCAACATATTGGCTTGATGAAAGTTATCTTCGCTTGTATATTGAACCAGAGGAATTGCCAGTTTAATGCTTGTTTTCATTCACAATAGTTGGGTTATTGCGAAAAAAGAATAGTTGGCCATGCCGATAAACTCTTTTTTGACAGATGAATTGTAAACAAACCAAAAATACAAATAAATTCTTCTAAATGTATGAAATGGAAAATTAAATAGAAGAAGCGGTAATTATGGACTTTGAGTTAAAACTAAAACAAATTAGAAACTTTTTGTGTAATGCGTTCACAACATTAAATAATGAAGAAGATGACGAAATTATGAACTTAAAAATTAAATTTACATTTTTTAATTTCCGATAATTTGTTTAAATATATTGAATTTAACATGTCAGTTCTTACCTGCGTTGCCACAACAATTTATACTTAAGCGAATATATGAATTAAGCTAAGTACGTTTTATTTGTCAAAGACTTAACTGAAGTTACAGTTTGTTAATTTTCATGCTCACAGTTCTATTAAAAGATCTATTCACTTCGTTCACTTGACTTCGTCACATTAATTTAAAAGTAGAAGCAAAGACTTTTAGATGACCCTAATGCTCTAGCTAACGGGAGTATACGGTAGTTCGTCATATTGGTGGAATCCACAGAAGGATTATTAAGGGTTTAAAATCCCTTTGGTATGACAAAGGGCCTAACTTAGAGCCCTAAATGCGTTAGGGGAACACTAGCAGCCACTTTAACCAAACTTAAGGTAAATACGGTTGCCAGACATAATGATTTGGGAAGAAGAGTACTGAATTTTCACTCGCTGTACTGCAAACTTTCAATTCCCAATTTAGTAAGCAAATGTTCTTATTTTTCTGGTATTTGTAATGATTTTCCAATCTCAACACGTTTAAGGGCAAAAAATCTTAAGTAATTTCAGATCATTAACAAAAAGCGTTAATTTTAAGCTCACAGAGGTGTCCTATGTTCATTTTCAAATGTTTTCGGTTAAGAAATCAAATAAATGTCTCCCAATTCACTGAAAGAATTTATGATTTTTATATTAGAGACATATGTACATATATGTATTTAGATTTACTTTGTGATGAATATGTAACTTTACACTATATAACTCAGTGTTAGGCCGAGCTTCTCCTACCATTTTTGTTGTCCGTCTTTATATTATCCCACAAATGGAGGGACTTGTCATTTTGTGCCAACTCCGAACGGCAGATGTATTTTATGAGAAGGTTAGAAAACAACTTTTTTTCTATGATTTATTTTCTCTCTTTCTCTTTACTTTCGAACCTCGAACTCAGCGGCATATCGAGTTATAACACGTACCGCCACCCACTCGATCACAACGGCCATAAAAATTGTCTTACAAAGAAAAATACATAATAATTCATGTTTTGACAATAAAAAGGTGAAACTTTTAAAAAGTGGCTCTTTTCTCCAGATTAAAAAAAATTGCCAAATTTTTGCGTTTAATAAAAGTATACTGTAATCATATATATAATACTCATATATTGGCAGTATGAGCAAGTGCAGTCAGCAAACATTACAGTACAGATATACATATAAAGTTAGAAAAGGAAAACTGAGTAAACGTAAGTCAAAAAAATCCAGTGGTGTAGCCAAAAAATAGTTCTCAAACTTGTAATTGTTTTTATCCTTTCAAAATTTTTCGTTTATTTATTTTTTATTTTAAATAATAATTCATTTGACAAAAACCATATGCTTTTAAATTATATACCATGTGCAAAAATTAGAAATCTTCATAAAAAAAATGATCAAACAAATTCCAAATGAACGACATTGCGAATATTGTAAAAATATCACTTCCGTTTTGAGCTGAGCCACCATTATGTTTTTTCTCTTTAGTTGAATAGTCAATGATTAAATTTTTACTCACTGAAAATGGAAATTTATAAATATGCACATGAATTAAACATTCACATATAAAAAATTGCTTATGAATGCAAGTCAATTCGTTTTTGTTTGATTTCCAAGGAGCTACAAAATAAAATTTTAATAATTCATCAGCACACTTTATTTTGTATGAGTTAACTTCGTCAAAAAAGGGTATAAGCCCCCCACAGTGAGGCAACCCTCTTCAAATTAATTTTTTGGCGTAACTGCAGATATGTCAAACATGTAAAACCTGCGCATGTGCACAACGTACATTTACACTAAAACTATCTCCCTTTGATTGCTGAATTTTTACAGATTGCGCGGATAGGTTACTGCCAATAGATGAGTATTATATATATGACTGTAATGTACTGGAAAGTACTGAATTTTGGAAAAAGAAATCTCGCAACCCTAAGTATGTAAAAGGCCTCACTGCCAAACCTTCTCATGATCGCACTTTCGGGAACTTTAAAGTACAGAAAGTAAAGCTGTTATAAGACACTTAACTGGAATCGAATTATTTTCAACAGATTTGGTTCTGGCCTACTACGAGATAGGCTTTATTCCAAAAATAAAGCAATAGAGAGATTATTTAGCACACTAACAATCCTAGTTACTGGTAAAGTAAATTTTTTAAAGTATTTATAACAACCGAATTTCAATTTAATATAGTTTTCTAAAGCAATGGTTACCAGCTAAAGTGGTATGCCCAGTTTGTTAAACTCATCCACAAATCATCAGTGGAGAGAATACGTTAGCGGATCCACACCCGTAAATAATGCTTGGTAGAAACAGGCCCATAGTCTCCTATGTATGGACCACATAAAGTTGTGACGGAGGTCTTTTGTCTGAAATAAAATTTTGTGAAAAAATGCTTAACAAATGGTTTTTATTATAAGCAGAGAGTTTGAAAGTTTGAGTATTTCACCAAAGAAAATCTCATTGTACGTTTGAGAGCTTCGCACAACCTTAGGAACTTAACCCATTTATTACCATTGTACTCGCATGGGTATAGAAAAACCGTACAACTGTTTCCACTTAAATGTTTTTAAATTTTTATACTTTTGAAATTTTTTTAATGTTAACTTGAACTAAGGAGACTTAGCAAGGTTTTTTTTTTTATAATTTTGAATTAAAAAAGAGAAATTGTGCTGCTAAGGGAATTAGTTGAGTTAAGGCAATTTTTATATTTTTAGTTTTTTGAGACATATGTAAGTTTAAATTTTGCGGAAGTGATTAGAAATGGTTTTTCCTAAAAAGTTGTGAGTTATAAAATCAGTGTCAGAAATATATATGTACGTACTTACTTACTTAAGTATATAAAAATAAATAAAAGCAATTGTAAAAAAGCGAAGGTGAGATGGTTCAAACACAGGTGTACCTGCTTGAATAATAATAATAATAATTTGGAACTTACACTATATAGCTCAGTGTATGGCCTCCTCAAATTATCCTATCATTTGACGTGTGCGACTTTATTTCATTTTATTTAAGTCAATGATTACAAAACCTTACAGACTAGATACAGAAAAGTACTTATGAATAGTTCTTACATACTACCACAAATGGAGAGACCTACAATTTTGTGCCGACTTCGAACGGCAGATGTATTAATTTAAAAGCTTTTTTATGGCAGAAATACCATTGGCCTTGACAGAGATTCGGACCTCGAACCCAGCGACATATCGAGGAATAGCACGCACTGCTACCCACCCGACTACAGCGGCCACCTACTACCTGCTTGAGTTCAGTGGGAAAATATGTAACATGTAAAAATATCCACTGCAAAATTTTATGGAAGACAAAACACTGATCTCTAAAGAGCAATAAAAGCAATTGAAAGCGACGAAGGACTTTCTTCAATATACATTGCTGTAATACGCACCCAACAACGACTACAACATGGATGATGAACAAAGTAAATATCGAGAAGTTGGATAAAGAAACTATGAAATGTACGAAATAAAAAAAAAAAATAAACGACCAACTTTTTTAACACAAAATAATAGCTAAGATTTCATATTCATTTTTGTATTTTTATAATTATTTTTTGTATTTTTAATGAATTTCGTACATTTTTGGTTATTTTTTAACTTTACATGAGAAAAAAATTGTTTTCTTAATAAAAAAAAATCCAAATTTAATTACCTTTTTAAAACTGGCTCAAGCATAAAAATCGATTTTCTCAAAATGCTGACGTGCTACAGCAAAACGCCGAGACACGTATTTTTTTATTTTAAGCCTATTTTCACATTCTGTTAACATTTCTCATGTGTATCAAAAAAAATTTGTTTTTGTTGTACTGTGTAATAAATCAAACACGGTTATATGCCCTGCAACGCTATGACTGGTCTCAATTTCTAAAATGGATCCAAAACACTCGCAGATACATATGTATTGTACTACCAACGTGTTAGGTGGATTTGATGTCACTCTAAGTGTTTTAAGAATGCGCCTACAAAAAAATTAATACACCTTTTTCCATTGTACTCACTCAGGGGCGGATCCAGAACGTTTTTGAGGGGGGCGAATGAAAATTGCTACAGATGCTTTTCGTAAGACAAATCAAGTTTGTTGTGGCAGCTACCTACATATATCTTATAATCATATGAAAATTTTCGTATATTTTAAGTTTCGTTCAACTGTAATTGAGATAGGTGTGCAATATCTCCATAAAAATGTATGTATATTTGACAAGTATAGCTGATATAGCTTTTCCTTGCAGCTCTTCGGACTTTGAAATCGGGGTTAGGGTTGCTACAGCAAGATGTTTGCAAGTTTAACTGCTAAGCACATTGAGAGAATGGTTCACTTGCGTAATAAAGGAAAAACATGAGAGTGAAAAGGTCCTACGAGTTCTGTTATGTTACTTTATCCAATTTGGCGACCTTAAACTAACTTTAACGGTCTTATTAAATAAAGTGCATTAATACACAATTCCTTCATACATATGTTCTACTTATGCTTCGAGAGAAACAAAAGTAGGCATTATTCATAATGTATGTATACTAAAAATCATTTGATTTCTATTGGTTACGAAAAATTCAAAATAAGTAAAAAAAACAATTTAGAGTTCACACCCCTCCGGGTGTGTGTTAGGCCAAGAATCGGTCGCCGCCTTGTATCCGCCCCAGTACTCACTTATTTGTGTTCCTGTTAATAAAATTAAAAGCTAGTTTTCAACATTCATGGGAATAAATGGATTAATGCTGGTTATGCTTCGCACAACCAAACTTATCCGTCGCTCCAACCGCTAAACAACAGTAAATGGCTATTCACGTAGTGGGGTCACTCACGGTATGCGCACAAAAACAGCTGATCTTTGTGAAGTATATGTAAACGCATTTTGATATAAAATTTTTAAGCAGGCTTTGTTATTTTTTACAAGGAATTAGCAAATAAAACATTCGCTCAAACCCAAGGCGAAATAGTGAATGAACACCACATTACTGCCGTGAACGTGATGCCACAAGCTCTCTTGTTCACAATCCTTCGGTGTGACTCTTGCGGCACTTTTAATAAAGAAACTCCGCCTTTTACGAGCCGTCCGTATACAAAAGAGCTGTAGCAAACCGTATGTATTCGTTACCGAGTAACGAGTAAAACGCCTGACTCGAAGTTCCGAATCGTTACTTACAAAATAAACTCGGTACTCGCATATTCCGTTTATGTACATAGTTGTCAATTTGTTTGTTTATATTGTGCGGAATGAAACAGTTATGAGTATACTCCTTTTCAACACAGCAGTATCATCTTACACATTGCAAGGCAACGTTTCGGTATGATGCGCTTGTGCCGATTTATGTACAGGTTTATAGTCCTTTGGAATTATCAAGGCCATAAACGTACGCAAACATCGATGATTCTACATCTCGTGAAACATACCAGTGTTTGATTGTATCAAAAGTAACGAGTAACGATAAGAAAGTAACGGATGCTGAGTGTTTCAGCAAGGAAAACATACGGGTACCAAACTTTTCGTTACTTTTACAGCTCTAGTATACAACATATTTATTAATTTCATGAGCAAACTGCACAAAATATTTTACACTAAAAAGCACAAATCAAAAGTAAACAAATATTTTTGTTTTTATCAAATAAAAAAAGGTTTTACAATTAATATAAATGAAAAAATCAAATTATATATATATAGGTATAACTATTTCGACTATTTCTGTAAAATTTTTAAGATAAACCTAAAAAAAACCATGCAATTTAATTAATTAATATATTGTGCAGCATGCTCTAAAACAAGATTACATTATTTTAAGTACTTCAGCAGGTATTCCATTAAAACCAGAAATAGTCAAAAAAGTCGTTTTGTCTATAACTTCGCCTTTAAGATTAATGTCTTATAAATATTTAAATTAATACGAAATTTTATGAAAATGGCTTGTAATTTAATTTACTAAACACAATAAATTAAAAAATACTATACGAGTTTATTCATAGTTACAAAGCTTTTGACAAGACTCGCAAACAAATATCGCTTGGCGTTTAGGTTATCTGTTGCAAAACGAGCTCACAATATTTTTGCTGGGTGAAGTTTTGGCCCAACATCCCCTATCTGAATTTGGCAGAAACAAACTTTTTCCGACTTGCTTGATGAACTTTCCCAAGCTGGTGTTACTCGTTGTATCTTTCTCTTTTCCATCGATTTTTATGCCTCTTTTAGGCTTTGTCCTTTAAACGCTTTTCTCTATTTTCAATACTTCCCTACAAAAATGCTTTGTATGGTGATACGCTTTTACCAAAGTTCCATCCTTGTTCTCCTATGAACGTTTATATTCATCATTGAAGGAGGTTATGAGAGATCTATACAATACAATATTTAGGGTATGAATGTGGAGTTGGGTTCTCCCTTGGGGGATTTGTAAACCGAAAAACTTAATCAAGCCATATAGAAAAAATTGGAATTTGTAGCCATTCAGGAGCCTGCTTCATCAAAAGCGGTTAAACATTGATCTAATACGAGTATATCATCGATAGGTGTATCACTACGTGAAGCTCTTGGCAACGTTGCAAATAAAATACCATGTTTGATGCCCATAGTATTCCCACCTTCTTACCTCTAGCAGTATTAATGGCTTTTTCATATTTTCTACGTTCTGCTTACGAATTTCGCATTTCTTGTTGTCAATTAATTTTATTAACAGAATAGGTTATTTGTGTAATATTATTTTCTGTATGTTTAATGTGATATACCATATCACATTGGACCACTATGACTTTATCACATTAACCCATCTCGAGTTTTTGAACTAAACATTTTTTTCTATAGAAATAATTTACCCAATATAAAAAACTTACTTGAATTATTATTAAATATATTCACGAAAATCCAAAATAAATGGTAGAATTTATGAAAACTTTGGACTAATCACTTTTCGAAACGGTACGAAAATATTTGGATCCGCACAATAAAAAATATTTTTGCACACTGATAACGAACTAAGCTTTCAGCATCATGCGCAGTCTTGGAGCAACAGTTTTTAACCGTTACTATCACTTTACCCACTCATATCACAATACCCCAACTTACCCTACGCTTATTCTTTTTTTAAACTCACTACTTTTTTTACTTTTAAATATGTAAAACCTTTTATTTTGCCAAAATCCACGTGTATTTTTCAAAAACTAAAACTTAAATAAAAACAAAATCAGTTTCTGCAGCTGTCCAAGTTAAATATACTTCCCGTATATTTTTCTTCACTTTCTTAAATTAGTTGAATAATTAAAATAAATCGAATTGTAAAAAACACAAACACATAAGCAAGTTTAAATAGCGGCAGATCAGATGCTCTTGTTTATAGTTGGTTTGTTTAAAGAATATGAAAAAAACCACAGTTTACTCGGCAAGCGTAGCACCTGTTGGCTCTGTAATCCGAGGGTCTTCGGTTCAAAGCAGGGAACCGGTGATGAAGAAAAAAATGATTAAACTAAAAGAAGTCTGATGAGGAGATGTTTATTTCCAAATCAAATCTTTTATTAAATGGCATCGAGCTCAATTAAATTGTCAATTACACTATGCAACATCAAAAAAATCACCGATATCCTGAGTGTTGATTCGTATAAGGTATTCTTAGTAACAGAAAACAAATTTATTTTTAGATATCACGTCCCAAAACATAAATATCCGTAATCTTACTTTATTTACTTTTCGTTACACTTAGTTGAGGGTAGCTAAAAAATTATATAATTCTTGTGTACAAAAGTCATCAAACATTTAGATTATTCCTAAATCTACAAAATACCGCGTGTTTGTTTTAATTCTCTTAGCATATTTTGTTACGTTTGTGGTCAATTTACTCCTAAAAGTGAAAAAAGCCAATTTCGCCTTTGTTTGAAGAATGTTATGAAGGTTATTTTAACATAGCCATAAGAAATCAAGGAAAATCATGGGTGCCGAAAGTGTCTTGTTTAAATGTTATAAATATTTGAAGGGTTGGTACAAGGGTAATATTAAACAGCTGCCTTTTGGTGTACCAATGCAGTAGCGTGAACCCAAAAATCGCGTAGACGACTGTTACTTCTGTTTAACAACTGTGCAAGGTTTTTCAAAAAAATCAAAACTCTTGTTAAAGTATGCTACTGTGTCATCAGTGGCAATGCCGCTACCACATTCTCCAGATATTACAGATTTTGTATTTCGTCAAATTTTTCGAGTCCTATTAAAGAAGAAGTTGAAGCAGGCACTTCTAATAACAAAGAGGAATTTATAGATTAAAAAAATACAGAACCACATTTGATTAGTCTATCAGAAATAAATGAACTTATTTAAGACCCAAAGAAAACAATGGAACTATTGCAAACTGGAGTTAAAAATACAGCTTATCGAAAACGTCACATTTCGTTCTTTTTTTTTCTTTCATTGGCTCGATAACCGCCTATGCGATTTTGGCCGAGCTTAGCACAGCACGCCAGTTATTTCTCTCTTTCGCTAACTGGCGCCAGTTGGAAATACCAAGCGTACCCAAGTCCCTTACCGCCTGATCTTTCCAACGCAGAGGAGGCCTCCCCTTTCCTCTGCTACCACCGGCGGGTAACGCGTGGAATACTTTCAGAGCTTGAGCGCTTTCATCCATTCGAACGACATGACCAAGCCAGCGAAGCCGCTGGATCTTAATTCGCTGCCTTCGCAAAGGCGAAAAGGCCCATACATCTTTCGGATAATCTTTCTCTCGAACACTCCTAGAGCCTTCTCATCAGATATCTTCATCGTCCATGCTTCTGCGCCATACATTAGGACGGGCATAATGAGAGACTTATAGAGCGTGATTCTTGTCCGTCGAGAGAGGACTTTACTGCTCAGTTGCCTACTCAGTCTGAAGTAGCACTTGTTGGCAAGAGTGATCCTCCTTTGGATTTAGAGGCTGACATTATTATCGATGTTAATGCTGGTTCCTAAGTAAACGAAGTCTTCTACTTTTTCAAAGTTATAACTGTCAACAGTGATGTTTGATCCCAGTCGTGAATGTGCCGATTGTTTATTTGATGGCAGGAGATATTTCGTCTTGCCCTCGTTCACCTCCAGACCCATTCGCTTTGCTTCTCTATCCTGTTTGGAAAAGGCAGAACTAACTGCGCGGTTGTTAAGGCCGATGATGTCAATGTCATCGGCGTACGCCAGCAGCTGCACTCTCTTATAAAAGATAGTGCCTGGCCGATTTATTTCTGCAGCATCAGGTTAAAAAAGGGAACTTCTTTTTGTGCTGTCGAAAGCGGCTTTGAAGTCGACAAAACGGTGGTGCGTGTCGATTCTTCTTTCTTGGGTCTTTTCCAAGAATTGGCGCACTGTGAATATTGATAGCAAATTTACCAGGTCTAAAGCCACACTGATAAGGTCCAATCAATTCCTGGACGGTGGGCTTTAGTCTCTCCCACAATACGCTCGACAGAACCTTATATGCGATGTAAAGAAGGATGATACCACGATAGTTGGCGCGAATTGCAGTATTACCCTTCTTGTGGATTGGGCAAAGTACACTTAGATTCCAATCAGTAGGCATGCATTCGTCCGACCATACTCTGCAGATAAGCTGGTGTATGCGCTTTACCAACTCTTCTCCACCGTATTTGAATAACTCAGTTGGCAGCCAATCAACTCCGGGGGCTTTGTTGTTCTTTAGCCGTGCTATTGCTATACGGATTTCATCGCAGTCGGGTAACGGAACATGAATTTCGTCGTCATTGATTGGGGTTTCTTGATCATTATATTCTCCAAGGTGGTCTCTGCCACTACCACTAAGTAGTGTGGAGAAGTGCTCCTCCATTAACTAAGTATATTCTGAACGTCAGTCATCAGGTCGCCATTGTCGTTCTTACAGGAATTCGCCCTGGTCTTAAAACCTTCTGTTAGCCGTCGTACTTTCGTACGCATTTCGGCCTTTCTCTTCTTCTCTCGAGAAATGCGTTTCGCTTCCTTCTTCAACTCACGATATCTCTCTGCGGGCGATCGCAACTGGGCCCTGTAGGCAGCATCTTTCCGTTCCGTGGCAACGCGACATTCCTCATCGTACCACATTTCCTTAGCTATATTTTATTCGAAAGAAGATGGATTACTGTTCTGCAATAATATTGAAGGATTAATGTCAGCATTAGGTCACAAGCATATATCAAAACATGGATTCAGTAAGTGATGAACACGGTGAACGATTTCACCAAGAAATTGCAGAGTACAAGAACCGTTATCAGGGTAGATAGGAGCCAGCCATGTTGGACGACTATTGTTGGAGCCTCCAGACGGATACTGCCGCTACTGGCCACAAGAGGAAAGCCAATCGTTCAAAAAAAAAAAGGTTTTTTAATGTGGAATAATAATTTATGTCACCGCTTCATATAATTTTAAGGCAAATCAATAAATGCGTTTCACTACTAAACTTGACGTTATAGAACAATTTCAATATTTCAAATAGTTTTAAGGTGACGAATCATAATTTTTTTTTACTTTGTTGCATAGTGTAATTAAAAAAAACATCTTGACCCTCAAGAATTCCAAGGCTTAATTTGACATAATAATAATAAAATGAAATAAATTAAGAAAACAAAACTAATCAGGTGCTTTTTATTATGAAAGCTGCTTAGGAACGTTACTAAATCTGTCTATGTTTAGCGGGGGGAAACAAACTCTTCTAAAATGAGCTTTTAACCGCTGTGGTCGAGTGGATAGCGGTGCGTGCTCGATATGCCGGTGAGTTCGAGGTTCGAATCTCAGCCAGTGCAAGTAAAATCTAATTCATAGCGGTCACCCCTCGGAAGGCAATGGCAAACCTCCGGGGGTATTTCCGCTATGAAAAGCTTCTCATAAATACATCAGCCTTTCGAGGATTGGACCGACCATTATAGGTAGAATATAAAGACGCACACCACAAATGGTAGGAGAAGCTCGGCCAAACTCTGAGCTTTATACTCGTAGTGTAAGCGCCAGATTTATATTATTATTATTATTCATACAAAGAGATGATGGCGTAAGGTTATTGCAACTTTTTACGGACAGTGTGAGAATTTTAATGAACGAAGAACTTAGTACCTAAACCACTTCCTGGGTAGTCGGGAAAAGAAAAGACGGCATTTCAAGTCTACAAAGAAACGTAAACACATTCACACTTCAATATGAGTTTAACTATTTGTAATCAGATTTTATAAGCTTCGTCATGATCGATCTGAACTATGCTGAGTCTCTTCACACAAATGAGTGAGCTGATGATCTGGCTGACGTTTCACTTGCGATACACCTACCCATTCCCCTTCAGAAGATTAAACGACGTTAAGACATGCTTATGTTTCGACTTTCTACTGTCAACGAGAAGAGGAAGTGTAGCCACTACGAAGAAACTGTTCAGCACTTAATTTACGAGTGTTACGCCTTCCGTAAGGGTAAAGTCTTGCACTACTCGTAGTGGTACAGCTGCAAGGCCTACAGTCAGCTATTGAATAAGGACCAAAGCGTCAACTGAATTACGCAAGCAGAACGGCAATTTTCTTCAGTGATGCGTGAACATGAGGGTTCACGCGTCGTAAACTTATCTGGCAACACTACGAACGCTCGCATCCTAACCTAACCTCTTCATCGATCAAGATTATTTCTTCAAAAAATTTCGCATTTTCATGCTAGCTTTTCCTTACTGAAATTTGAAACTACTGATCAAAAGCTTCTACAACTGGCGTCGGTATTGAATCATGTGTCGTACGCATATAAAATTCCCAAATGTTGACAAATGGTGTCCACGTTGGAAGCTGACACCTTTTGCCGACATTTGACGTGAGATATGTGTAAATAAAAACCAAGCTTTACATTTTTAAAATATTCAAGTTATTTCAATGTACTACAAAATTTTGTGGTTTATATGCCGATGGTATATTAGCTTCTATATATGTATGTAGTATGTATCCGGTACATACTGTAGAAGATTTCTTTATGTTTAAGCGTATTTCAATGCGAATGAAATTCATTTATTCTCCAGTTAGGATCTGTTGTTGTCGTGTTTCGGGTCTGCTTGACCTGTTCTTCATGCTGCGCCATTCGTTGTTTTCATTTCTCTTGTTTTCCTGTAAAGCTCAATGCTGCTCCAAATATTTCTGCGGGTGACATCATTTATTGAAAAAAGCAAACAAACGACCACAGCAACAACAACAAGGAGAATAACTGCTCATGCTACACTACCTACAGAAGAACAGAAAAATTTATTTCCTCTCTCCAATTTTAATGCATTTTTTGGTTGGGAACAGACGATTTTTGGAAAAATTTAGAATTTCGCCCGGAATCAATTGCATGCTGGCAACAAAAGCAATTCAAAAAAAAAACAAAACACTCAAAAATAAATTGCAAAAAGCACAAGCCAACGTGTGATGCTGCCGCCGCTACATATGTACATACATATATACATATACGAGTATATGTATGTATACATTTATAATATACATTTTATATACATATGTACGTTAATACATTCTCATACCTTAATGTGTTCCAGAAAAGTGCGCCATGGCGTCTAGCAAATGTGCACGTGTATGTGTGTAGGTGTGTGAAATCCTTCATGTGAGAGCAACTGGACGCCATTTGTATGCCGATGGGTGCGAGCTTGGCGTACTGGTGGTGAGTTTTGCATTTGACAGCTTCGTAATTAACTGCTGCATTGTCGGTGCGTATTTGGCAAGCTCCACATACATACATACATACTTACATACATACACATTTTCAATTGCATGATTTTTTTTTGCAACTAGATCGGAATCTCGAACTTTCCGACTGCTTAAGGTTTTGTGCCGAAACACAAACACTCAGGCGTCGACGCGGATTGGAACCTAGGACGTTCCAACCGCCAAACTACGCAACGAGGAAAAAATTATATAAAAGATTAGTATTTTTCAGACATACATACATAGATGCAGCAAAGAAATCAAAATGCTAAGGCTTCGAGCCGGATTGAAACCTAGGCCGTTCCAACCGTCAAGAGCTGCAGATGCAGAACTAGTCTTGTCTTCCCGTTGGTAACGTTCTAACATAATTGTATATTTTATATGGAAATATTCGTCACAGGCATATGTATGTAAGTACATTGATGTCTGTAAAAAAAATATCATAAAGGAGGCGAGGCTGCGGCCGTGGCAGGTCGGAAGTTACCCAAGCACTCAGGCAGGTTTGCCCATTGATCTTAAGGCCTGAAGATACGAGGGGTTTGGAAAAGGCGTGGAAGGGAGGGGCTAGTTTACTCCTCGGCAAATTTACCAGATTCTCTAACGATCCTTAGGAGTTTGTCCAGAGATAAAGAGTGTACCGTGCCCACTCTCAATACATCTGACCCGAATATGCGCAATCTCAACCTGGAGAAGGCCAGACAAACACACAGAAAATGCTCTGTACCAACCTCCTCCTCCAGACAAGATGCACACATCGCATCCTCGATGATACCAATGGTGGCGATGTGTAGCCCCCATTTATTGTGTCGTGTAATCAGCCCAGTCAGAGTCCGCAGCTCCCTCCTCCTCTGTTTAAGAAGGTATTTTGCTACCGACCTGTCTGGTTTTTTTCAGGAAATACTTGGTGATTTTACAGGCGTCAGTACTGCGCCACCGGTACTCATGCATTTTCTTCATGGCTTCCCCGATACATCCGACAGTTCCTGCAATAATTCGCCCTATGATTGGCTTCGGTCCCACCGGACATTCAATAGCGCCCTGGTTAGCCAGATCATCGGCCAGCTCATTACTCTGAACACCAGAGTGTCCAGGTACCCACATATGATCGATCTTATTCCATTCCATTCCAATCTTACATTCCTGGACAATCTTTAAAGAGGTACGTGCGGTCTCCAAAGCTCTGAGGGCAGCTTGTTTGTCACTACAGATATAAATAAAGCAATCCTCGCCACCTCTCACCGATTATCCAGTCAGCCACCTTTAGTATCGCGAAGACTTCCGATTGAAAACCCGTTGTCATTTTACTTTAAGGGACGAAGCCCCTGAAGTTGCCTTCCAGGTGGCATCCAGCTCCAGTTCCATTTACAGCCTTTTAGCCATCAGTGTAAAAAGTTTTTGCGATTTTACCAAAAGGGTGTCTTGATCTCTCCATTGATCTCTTGTTGGAAAATAAACTGCGTACTTTCTCCCAAAAGAAACCCTAGGCTTAACCGTTGTCGGTTCTGTCACTGATACCAGCGACCGATTTCCTTTCAGAGAAGCACCATCTAGCATCCTGGCGTCTGTCGCAACCTGGGTTGCTCCATCTTGCTTGGAAGGTAGAATGTGCTGGTCCACCAGAGGCTGTCTTCCTCCGAGATCCTGGCTGGCCTCGGTCATAAGGGATGGTGAGCTTCGGGCACATCCGATGCCCAGGCCTCCGTAGAGTCGGAGGGGGATTTCCAGCTGGCTGGTTCACCATTTTATTTTTGCAGTTTTGTCCCAAACTGCCAGAGTTGGTGGGTATTTCAGAGGGAATTTTTAGCGTCATCCTCCTACTTCCTCACACGAATGATTGCCACTCGGGACACACACACCAAAGGATTTTAGTCGCCTTTTATGACAAGCATGCCTACCGCGGGTATATTCTCGCGCCTAGCCCGCAGGCCCAGACTGATTACAATAGACCTAAAACTTACGATTGAGCTTAGTGCTCAAATAACCTCCCGACGGAATACTTGATGGTGGTATCGGGGGTATCGGTACACGACAGTAGGAGGTTTATAATAATAATAATAATAATAATAATAATAATAATAATAATAATCCCAATTGTTTTACCATTCCCGCCCAACCGACGCGAGGGGCGCATCCGCATGACGCACGGATTTAAAAAATTTTTTTTTTTGTTTGCATGCCGAGTCATGAAAGGAAGGAGTTTGTTGGGTGTCGAGACTCTAAAATTGTTCAGCTACAGAAAGTGCATCAGCTGATATTAAATTTAAATTAATTTGGCTAGTAAAAGTGGTTTTAAAGCGGAATTGTGTATGTAATCCATCATCTATTAAGAGTACAAAGTATGGTACTCTTTATGTAAAAAAGTGATTCGGAAATATCAAAGCAACCGGAGTGAAAGTTAAAGTCGTGGCATAAACAATGGAGTGGCACGTTTGCCTGAAAATTCGGTAATGCCTGAAAATTCGGGAGGGAACGTTCCACTTCACTTCGGCCAAAAGAGGTGGGCTAGACGTCAAGCCTGTCAATAACTTGATTAAAAAAATTATGCCTAAATTTCTTAAAGCAAAAAGCAGAAATTGGCCGAAAAAAGCTTATTACTTTACATTTTTTAAGATTTAGCGGCATACCATTTACTTCACACCAATTACACATGCTATTTAAGTCCGCTTGTGGTAAAAACCTTTCATGAACAGTGTTAAATGATCTAAAAAGCTTTACATCATCCGTATACAACAAAACTTTTGAATATTTCACAACAGAAGAAATATCGTTTATAAAAAGTAAGAACAGAATGCTTTACTAAAATCGGTGAATATAACATCGGTATGCATAATTTCTCTAAATCCGTTCGATATGAGTGGTAAACTCAAGTAGCTGCGTGCTAGAAATAGCAGAAGATATGGAATATGTTAAACGGACAACAACAATTGCTTCAAATAATTTTGGAATAGCAGAAAGCTTTGCTACGCCCCGATAATTTTCTATAGAGGACCTACTTCCAATTTTGTGTACGTGTATAATGAACGATTCCTTCCAAGCCAATGGGAAGACTCCAAATTTAAAAGATAAGTTAAATAAATTCGTTAATAGTTCAAATAGATACTCAGCACATTTTTTAAGGAAGCAAGTTGGGATAAAATCGGAACCGGACTTATAAGATTCCTTTAGGGTACTTAAGTAATGAAACACTTCCTCGGAAGATATAGCAGGAATGATAGCGGTGGTCATCCGACAGAGTTTATACGGATAATCTTTGTTTGTAGGAGAATTGATAAAATAATTGGACCTGAAGAACTGGGCAAACATGTTCGAGATGAATTGACTGTCAGTTGACACGACGTTTTGATGTTTCATGGCTTACGGAAAACCATTTACTCTGCGCTTCGAGTTAACGAAATCATAAAATGATTTAGGATTTTGTATTAAATTATTTTTAATCTTGCATAAATATGATGTCGGATAATTGTGTACTTAATATAATCAGTGTGAAACCCAGTTAACTTATATAATTTAAAAGATCGCGACTTTTCATTTTTTATTTTTTAAGTGTCTAAGTTCTTTTGTAAACAAGGTTGCGATTGTTTTTCATGAACGCAACCACGTTAAGGCTCAAACTTTTTAAATAATCTGTATATAGTATTATTAAAATGCTGGACAATGTCCTGAAATTCACGATTTTGGTTTTGTGGAGTAGGTTAGACTAGAAATGCTAGAATACATGTCAAACATGTCTTTCGGATAACGGTAATGATTCTGGTAAGGTAGAAGTTTTACGTGCTACAAAACCCAAAATTTATTTAAGACAGAGGGGCGTGGGTTTTGCGAGGCAACAGGAGTTTCTTGCATGTTGCATCATGTTGTTGGACTCCAATGATTGTATTCACAGGGCGAGAGTATGAAAAGTCGGAGTTTGTCAGTATGTTGTCGCGTGCAGAGATTATTTTACCTCATATGTATTTCTGCACCTCGCCCTTCCTTAAGTTCAGATGTCCCTCCAAGCCTTAGCAAGTGCCTACTTAAGTGCCGCTGGATGTGAAAGCCAAGAACAAACTACTTGGTAAACATAACGTTATGTTTCGTCATTGTGTAGCGTTCTAACAAGTCTGAAGTCTTGTCCACTGTGTCATACTAGTTTCAATCGCAGAACTGGCGCACTATAGTTAAAAACGGCTGTCTTGCATTGTTTGGATGAGATTGAGAGTTCATCTCTCTTCCCCGCTTTGTCTCAACGTTTCTATTTAATTAGTATTGAAAGCTGTCCTTGTATACCGTGTTCAGAACGACATCGAAAGCACAGTTTGTGGATTGTTGACTCAATGTCGTTCTGATCGACCTTTTGTGTTTACAATCGGGTTTCGTCGATATTTGAGAGAACACTGTGTTTGTTTACATTTATTAGCAACGATAATGGTAAGATGTTATTAATACAATTTTGTTTTATAGAATTCTGAAAAGAAAAAAACGACTATGAAAGTATTAGCTTGGAGGAGCCAGACACAAATCCAAGGATTATATGATACGAAACTCTCTCAACCGCTATTAAAATAGGGGGACTGATTTCTTATTCTGCACAATTAGAAAGCGCACTGATTTAATTGATAATTTACACATTTTGACTCTGGCATCTCGCTATTTTACTTGTCAGCTGATAATAGAGGACTCATTCGGTTTTGTTGCCAGCATGAAAAACGAGATCAGTCCCCCTATTTTAATAGCGGTTGAGAGAGTTTCGTATCATATAATCCTTGATAATACCACAAAAGAAGTGATGGAAGCTATTACAAGCCGATACTTTGCCCTAGCAGAGTAAATTGCGACATTAAATAAACAGCGTTCAATCCTACTAATTATAATAAAGGAACTTGGAATGCCGACCAAATCGAGCTGAACAAAAGTAACTACGTATTATTTCTATCGATATGTGGATTAAAATAAATATTATTAATTCCAGCAACGGGAATTTGCTTGTCAACGAAATGGACCTGCTTTTTTCAGAGAAAATTTTCGCATGAACCGTAGTTCATTTCAGAAAAAATGGGACATTTTGCCGCCCCTACAAAAATTGTATACAAACTATCGAAAAGCTATTCCACTTGAGAAAAAAATGGCTAAAGCAGTATTTGCTTAGGCTCGTCTGCCCACCTTCTTCCGAAAAGGCTGTAGATTACTACAGTTACAAAGGGTGGTATTCTATGGTTTTAATGGCATTAGTTGATGCTAGGTAAAATTAAAATTTCAAAGATACATGTATCATCTATAACCAAACATTTTTCAGATACCGCTTCATTTATATAAATGTTGGGAGTCCGGATGATGCAATGGCTCACGCATTTTTGAGTCGTCGTCACTTAAGCTTTAAATAGTTACGCGCCTTGGAGGAATTAGAGACTATGCGCCAATAGATTATAGAATAGAATATGTCTTCCACTAATTTCGAATAAACTAGTGAAGACACCGATTAGAACGAATGGAACGTGAGTTTTCAATGAAAACTGGTTTTGGTTTTGTTTTCGTTTGACAGATTTTACATAGGCAAAAACACAAGTTTTAGGCCGAAAACCAGTTTTTCTATGACGGTCCGAATACGGTATTAGCCTTTTCGTTTTCTCTTTACCTTGACAGAGTTATCGGATGTACATGCTTTTCATCTCTTAGGCAGGAATGTCTACTGGAATCAGTCCGGTGATTACAAGGAATGTTTCATCAGGAAGCGAGCCAACATTGGAGTAGCATTATCCCAATTTTATTGGAACACTTTTCTTGTTACCTTTGCTTTTCATACGAAATATATCTCCGTAGTTACGCTTCATTAAGTAATTATTTTTAGCAAGTTATTTAAGGAAGTCCTCTACTCCCAAGGCCTGAAATCGAGCGGTTTTTTGGAAATAAATTGCGAAGGATATACTGAATGGATTTAAGCATTTTTTTCATTTTAAAGGTACATGTTTTGGCTTTAAAGTTTAAATATTGAATATAAAAAAAAAAACATGGTCGACCTTGAAACGTCATTGACTAAATTGATATTGAAACTGCATTGGTCCCGCTTAAGTAAAATTCTGGCCAGTTGGGTAATCTGTAATCAGAAATTAAATATTCTTTATAATCACAGTTACGTTAACTATGTTTTCCCGAGACAGAATTTTTTTATTTTGCAAATTGTAAAATTTATGCAACGATTTGTGAAAATTTTCAATTTTCACGCCATTTTTTTTACATATGAGAGACTCTAAAAATAGGACAAAATAAAATTTTGCAAATCGTACTCAGAAAAACATTCTGTAGAATAATTGCTATTGTATTTTAAAAAAGGACTATCATCGCATACGAAAATATATGATATCAATAAAAAAAAATAAGTAAAAAGTTCAACAAGTGTAACAAATCGTTTAATTAAAGTAACAATGAAATTTTAAGTGCGTTAATTATCACAATAAACATGTGATGAGTTTATAATAGTCGCAAGAATATGGGCGATAAGTAATAAATTGTAAAAAGTGTAACAAAGCGTTTAATTAAAATACCAATGAAATTTTAAGTGCGTTAATTATCGCAAGAATATGGGCGATAAGTAATAAATTGTAATTTTGAAACCAAAATATACATATACGTGCATCAATTCATTCGGAAGATTTTAAATATTTGCTGGTTTACCCACATACGTATGTACATAAGTCTGCTTGTACATAAATACGTAAATAAAAAAGGGAAATTTTGTCTTTGGTCAGGAGTTGCTTTATGTTGTCTTAATGCAACGTAAATTTGTAATTTGATTTTCATGAATTGCGTACTTTGCCGTTGTTTATCTATATTCACATACCTGCAAAACGTTGTCGAACAAAAATTACGCGCACGAATTATAAAACAAAACTTAAAAAACCAAACAGGAAATTGTTAACGAGACACCACCACAGTCGGAGGACAGCGATGAAACGGAAGGGACTATGTTATGTCCGCAAATGGGTAAGTGACCGCTAATATAATGAATATAATGTTCATTTTTTACTATAGGAATAGTGGATATACATATACATATTTAAGAGATGTTAGAATGTACCTTTACATAAGGTTATAATAGCTATGTATGTAGTACCAGTGTATATTAAAGGTAGGGTGAGAGATAATAGTTATGCAGTAGGAGGTGAGTTTTCTTCGCAGGGGGGTAGTAACACCAGTTTGACAATCGGTCTTGTCACCTGGCCCTTTTCTGTTCTGATATCTACAACACGCACCTGGCTGTCGGAGCCAGGATGCAGGTTGACCACCCTTCCCAACCTCCATTCGTTAGGTGACAGGTTATCTTCTTTGATAACCACCATATCTCCAATTTTAAGGTTCGACTTAGGGTGTTTCCATTTTATCCGCTTTTGCAGTTCGGTCAGGTACTCGGTTTTCCATCTTCTGCAGAAGATTTGATGTAAGGCCTTTAACTTTTGCCAGCGATTAACTATCGAGGCAGGAGTTTCATTTACGTCGATTTCAGGTGGGGATAGTAGATGTCCGCCGATTAGGAAATGACCTGGAGTCAAAGGTTCGAGGTCGGAAGGCTCATTTGAAGCTGGACTCAAAGGTCGTGAGTTGAGGCAGGATTCAACCCGACATAGGAGTGTGTTGAGTTCTTCAAAGGTGTATTTCGTGTTGGATGCTATTTTCCTAAAATGACCTTTAAAGCTTTTTACACCCGCTTCCCACAGCCCACCCATATGTGGAGCTGCGGCTGGTATAAAATGCCAATTCAATGCCTGATGGGCATATTTTGAAATCGCCTTGCCTCGAGCTTCAGCTAAAAAAACCTTAAATTCACTCTTGAGTGCGCGTGAAGCTCCTACGAAATTCGTTCCATTGTCGGAATAAATGTTTTTTGGGCATCCTCTTCTTGCCACAAATCTCGTGAGTGCTGCTAGAAAGGATGGAGTAGTCAAATCTGTTGTTGCCTCCAAATGAATGGCTTTTGTGGTAAAACACACAAAAAGACACACGTAGCCTTTCGAAACCCGACAACCACGCCCACGGTAGCTTTTTATCTCGAAAGGTCCGGCAAAATCCACTCCCGAGTTGGTAAATGCACGCGAAAAAGTTGTTCGCTCCTGTGGCAGGATCCCCATGAGTTGACTTTGCGAGTGTTTTTTATATATGGTGCAAGTTTTGCAGCTATGTATGGTAGACCTTATCATTGTTTTAACTCTTGGAATCCAATACTGGGTTCGAATAAGACGTAACATAAGTTGGTTCTCGCCGTGAAGGGAAATTTGGTGAATAAAATGAACAGTCAGACGCGATAACCTACAATCGTAGGGAAGAATAATCGGGTGACGTTCATTGTAGGCAAGATCGAGGGATGCACCTAGTCGGCCACCTGCTCTCAGTACATCCTCGTCATCAAAGAATGGATTCAGAGGGAGTACTTCACTTTTGGAATCAATAGACCTTCCCGACTTCAATTCACAAATTTCAGCCCCATAATATTGCCTCTGAGTCAGTTTTATCAGTCGTGTGGTCGCTGCTTTGATTTCATCGGTTGAAATCACGCAAGACCGTTGCTGATGAGAGGTTTTTGTTCTAGGGTGAGTTCTCCGAAAAAATCTCAACATATATGAGATTACTCTCAGAGCCCTCGCTAAGCTGGAAAATCTGTCGAGAATATCGTCTACATTGGCTGCCATTGTCGCTGCATGAACGTGCACTCGTTTCTCTTCGATGTTTGTGGTAAAGTCAGTGGTTTGTGGCGGCCATTTTTTCCCATCTTCTTGAAGCCAAGAAGGTCCCTGCCACCACAAAGTGTTGTTGAGTAGATCGTGGGTTGTTACACCTCTGCTAGCCAAATCTGCTGGATTTGTACCTGAGTCTACATGAAACCAATTCGTGTTTCCCACCTTGTCGATAATTTTCGTAATACGGTGGGAAACAAAGGTTGACCAAGAACATGGTGGTTTTCGTATCCAAGCCAGAACAATCGTTGAATCTGTCCATAATCGTATTTTCACATGTCCCAGGTCGACATTGCTCGTGATCGTTTCGATTATTTCGGCTAGTAATACCGCCCCGCAAAGTTCTAAACGAGGAAGAGAAATTGTCTTCACTGGAGCCACTCTGGTTTTCGCAAGCATCAGATTAACAATTGTAGTTCCCTCCGCCACAACACGTAGATAAACAGCGGCCGCATA
The DNA here is from genome assembly GCA_963971545.1 of Philophylla caesio. Taxonomy (NCBI): domain Eukaryota; kingdom Metazoa; phylum Arthropoda; class Insecta; order Diptera; family Tephritidae; genus Philophylla; species Philophylla caesio. The sequence continues at coordinate 32,614,292 of OZ020606.1, read as the reverse complement.
CGCCTTCTCTGATGCATCACAAAATCCGTGAATCTCTACGTCAACCTCTGGCGAGTATTGTACCCATCGAGGTATTCGAATCTTGTTAATCTCGTTGTAATCTTGCCTGAAATTTCTCCATCTCTCTAATGTGGCTGAGGACACAGTTTCATCCCAATCAGTACCTTCTAGCCAAATGTGTTGCATGAGTATCTTGGCAACAATAATTATCGGTGCTAACCACCCTAGTGGATCAAAAAGTTTGGCGATGGCTGATAGGATGGCTCTTTTTGTAAGACTCTCCTGATTTTCAATAGATCTGGCTACAAAATAGAATTGGTCAGAGTGCGCATTCCATCTTATGCCCAGTGCCTTCGCACTACTTGTGTCCTCGAATTCAAGAAATTCCTCATGCAACAGATGTGATTTCGGAATATCCTCTAGTAATTTGGTTGAATTGGACGCCCATTTTCTTAGAGGAAAGCCAGCGGACTGTAACACTGTTGAAATTTCATTCCTCGCTCTTATCGCGCTGTCGATAGTGTGGCCGCCAGCCAGGACATCATCGACATACATATAATTGCGCAAAATGTTCGTGGCAATGGGATAAGAGCTTTCAGAGTCATTCGCTAAGGTGCGCAATTCACACCGAAAGTCACCGTTTTTAGTTCGTAAACACTAACTGGGTCTGTAAGATGAGAACGGAACACTAATCTTTGATATTTTGTCTGGTTAGGATCTATCAAAATTTGCCTATACATCTTCTCAATATCGCTATTGAAGACATATCTAAAAAATCTCCACCGTAATATCAATATAGTTAGGTCAGACTGAAGCACTGGTCCTGGAAGAAGTAAATCGTTCAGACTGATACCATTAGCTGTGGGACATGAGGCATTAAAGACGACCCTCACCTTAGTTGTGGTGCTTTCCTCTTTTCTAACTGCGTGATGAGGTAAGTAATAATTGTCGACTGCATGTGCCGACTGCAAAGTATGAACTTTTGCCATATGTCCCATGGTTTCATATTCTAATATCACTCTATTGTATTCTTTTTTCAGGTCAGGATTTTTTGATAGGCGAGTTTCATTCCTATAGAATTGAGACAGTGCGATTCTCATTGAAGGTCCCACAGTGAGTTTATCAGGAAAACCGTCCTTGAACGGAAGAGTTACGATATATCTTCCATTCTCGTTTCGCGTTGTGGTTCGCTTGAAGAGCTCCTCACACTGGTTTTCCTCAGCTGTAGCGATTTTTCCCTTCGGGATGTCTTCTAGTTCCCAGAATGAGTGTAGTTGTTTGTCCAGAGTAACTTCACTAAAGAACGATACGCGATTGTTCATTGGGCTAACTGCATTAGCACTTCCAGTTAGTATCCAACCGAATACTGTCTCCTGAGCAAGCAGAGTGCTGAGCACGTTCTTTTTTATTCCCTCTAGAATAACTTGGGGATATATATCTCCACCAAGCACAAGATCGACTGGTTCATTGATAAAGAACCTCTTGTCAGCTAAAACCAAGTCCGGAAATGCCTGTTGTGTTAGCGGACCCACATGGCACGTAGGCAAATTGCCAGTGAGATTCTGCATCACTAACACCATCGTATCTATGGATATCAGTGGGTCAACTAGTGACCGCAATTGAATGGAACATGCTTCCGTGACTTGGGCCGAAACCGTATTGTTAATGCCCGAAACCTGAGCATGCATTCTTTTTGTTGGCAGATTTATTCTACGTCTGAGCCTCTCCGTAATGAAGGAACACTTAGAGCCTGAATCAATTAATGCCCTTGCAGAAAAGTTTGTACCATTGTAAAAAATGTTGACTTGGGCTGTACCAAGTAAAATTCCTTTGTTGGTCATGACGTGGTGTGATTGCACGCTTCTACCTTGGTTACCTTTGTTTTTTGCAGATAGATTACGCGACTGAGCCTGCCTTGATGTAGACGGTATATTGTCTGAAGGATCTCCGGTATCTCCTCTACTCGTTGCCTTTGGTCCAGCAGTTTGTACATGCAAGAGTGTATGATGTCGAGAATGGCAAATGGCACAATTGTAAGAACTGGTGCATTTCGACACCGAATGTCCAAAGGAGAGACAGTTGAAACAACTATTATTCTTTCTGACAAAGGAGATTCTATCTGCTATCGGTAATTTTTGGAATTTTAAACAATTATGCATTCTGTGCTCATTGCTTTCACACATTTTGCACATGAACTTGGCGACACTCGTTTGAAAAGCGCCCAGTTTCCTTTGTGGTTCGGAGGAATGCTTACTACTTGAAACCCTTGGTGGCTTCGAAACTCTGATTCCCCTCAAACCTGAAACTGATTCTAACGTTTGGAATCTGCTTGTGAGAAACTTGTCCATGTCCTCCCACTTGGAAATGTCAGTCTTGTTTTCCAACGATTGTTCCCAAAGCGAAAGTGTTTCCTCTGGAAGTTTGGTGGAACATAGATACGTCATAATTGGATCCCAGTTTGAAATGTTTATTTTATGGCTTTCTAAGGAGGATATGCAGTTGTTGATATCTCTCTGCAGCCTCTTAATCGAACTTCCGCATTCAGTCTCTACGGTATTCAAATTGAAGAGAATCTTCAATTGTGTATTAACCAGGATCCTCTTATTCTCGTATCTATCGCAAAGATTTTTCCAGGCTGTGTTGAAGCCTTCATTTGTTAGGTCACACTTCTTAACAATTTCTTTTGCTTCACCCAGGGTTTTTTGATTCAAGTAATAAAGCTTTTGAATCGGAGTAAGCCGCTTGTTAAGTATATAAATGGCCGTGAACATGTCACGAAATGTTGGCCATGACAAGTAGTCACCTTTAAACACATCTGTATCGCAAGGTGGAAGATGTAAATTGTGTGACGAAAGTGACATATCTTCATTTTTTTGTTCCAACCTTTCTAATTCCTCTGACAAACTATTAATTTTTGACATAGTTCTCACAAATGCTGTATAGCCTGCCTTGTTTTTCTTTCGAATTGCTGTTATGTCCTTAGCACTAATTGACTCATTAGCCATTAGCTCATCAAAGGTAGCTTTGGATTTGTCCCACATCACCTTAAGTTCGGTTTGCTGAATTTTCAGCGAATGTTTGGTGTGCTCACTTGTGGGTGTGCTAAGGAATTCCGTATCAAATTCAATGACCGAATCTGTCCAGCGAATGAAAGTTTCCAAACCCGACATTGTATTACTTCAATAAGAGAATTAAAACCCACAAAGAAAACAATCACGAAAGTGAATGACACTGGTCGAAAATACCTCAAAAAAAGCCAACCAACCCTCAATTCGACAAAGAAAAGCTCTGAAATTTTGGTTTACGTGTATACGTATATGCGTTTGGTTTATTTAATAGCGTTTGCACGTTTGTATGTATGTATGTATGTATGTTTATATATATGTGTATGTATATTTGTTGTTAGCACACTTGATCGCCACCCAAATTATTTATATTGTTTATTAAGTCTTATTTTTAATAATTATTTCAATTAATTTTACGCACAAATTTTTTATTTCTGTTTTTTAAGAATGAAAGTGAGTGACTTTAGCTATATATTTGCGTTGGTGACCTTGTGAAGTCAATGATTACGTGCTTTGAGGTTATGCCTCTGCCGTGTGTGAAGTGCACAGTGACCAGTTGCTTTAAATCGAAAATTAAGTATTAAATTTTTATAGGATTAAAGCAAATGCAACCAAAACAAAATCGCGGTTATTGTTTTTCAATTGTGGATTGTTACCACGAGTAAATTTGCGCGCTCGAATTACGAGGTTATGTCTGTATGCGGACAGACAGAATGTTCACGATAGTCACTGTGTATGTGCACTTTCTTTGTATTTATGGTTGATCACTTCACAAAATCACTTGCGGCATTCTCACTTGTAATTTATTTAGTTTTAAACAAAAAGTGCAGTGATATATTAAACCACGTACCTTTTCCTTTTTATGTGCCGATGTTGCAATTAATAAACAAAAAACTGCTTCCTTGATGGGGATGTGTAGTGTGGCTGTTGTGCTAGCAGTATGAACTTCCCGGCAAATGATCGCTGTTGGACTGGTTTAAATTTTCTCCGACTTAGGAATGTGTGCTGGCGGGAATCAAAATTAGTTAATTTTTCGGCGACGAAGGACCATGGACACCGTAGCGAGGGCTGTATGATCGATAGCTCACGCTCGCACCGGTGTGGATTTATGCAAAAGGAAATAATAACAATAAGTATTGATTAGATTGAATATATGTACATATATTTAGAAACGCAATGTATTTCAATACAGTTTTTCTCTTATAGATTACCTTTGTATTCGCAAGTGAATCCGTTTACACAAAATGAAAAATGGAGCGTGGTGGTTGGCCTGGAGTGTCTTCTTGATCTTCAATCTAGAAAGCAAGTAAGTTACCCGTTTTCTCTAAACAGTTGTGCTAGCTCACAAAAACGGTTTATACAAAAAGGGAAATTTTAACATAGCTAACGCCGAGTTCTGTTAAACATTAGGGTGGTTATTTAGGCGGTGAGCCTAAACATCGGTATATTCACTGTATAATTCAATAAAAAAAATTTTGAAATGATACCAATACTTCTTTGAAAAGTCTTACTCGGCAGCTTCAAAAATTACTACTTTTGGGAAAACGCCATTTTTACACTATACAGCACTTACTGTTTCATTAAAGTTTTGCGTCATCTAGTTTACACTGCAACGTAAAATAAAATATCCCAAGAATAAGTGAATTATTGGCCTCTTTTGATTTGTTAAAAATATATTCATAAAAAGCAACGAATCGTATTATTTAATACCCAAAAACATAGACACTTTAGATGTGATAAATGTATGTATGTATGTATGTACGTACATACATATGTGCAGCTGTGCAGCCATATTCATACATTCTCCAAAAGAGCCACAACTCAAAAAAACATACGTATTATTAATGCAAATTATTGTTCATGGTTATCCTCTTAGCTTAATTTTTGTTTGTAATCCACAAGCATTTATACATGGACCGTTCAGCGCTATTTAACTACTCTTTAAGAAAAATGATGAATTTAATTGACAAAACCTTTGGCATATTTTTACACCCGAGCGTACTTGTACACAAGAGTATTATAACTTTTTTCGCATAACGGTAGTATGTAACAGCAAAAAATAATCGAAATAGATATGGACATATGTATATATACCAAAATGATCAGAATAAAATAAAAAAATAAATTTAGCCCTGACTGTCTGTCCGTCCGTCCGTCCGTCTGTCCGTCTGTCCGTGGTTACAATAACTTGAGTACAAATTGAGATATCTCAACGAAATTTGATATATACATTGCCAGGGTAAATTGGTATTGAAAATGATGAAGATCGGTCAATAACCACGCCCACGTTCCATATAACGGAAGTTTTTGAAAAATGTAAAAACTCCGTTTTTTCAGTATTCATTAAAGCAAATTGAGTGAAATTTGGTATCTGGGGTGATTTTAAGTAAATAAACTGTTTAGTTATGAAATTTTGAAAAATAGGCATTGCCACGCCCACTTATGATAAAATATCTGTATCTCAATAAGGATGTTAGGTATCGCTAGAAAACTTGGTATACATATTGTCCTTGATGGCAGTCGTACTATGGTCAAATATTTTTAAAAATTGGACCATAACCACGCCCACCTTCCATATAACGGAAGTTATTAGCATATTTTTATTAAATATTGTTTTTTAAAAATTTAATGTAAATTATTACTACTTATGAAACTAAATATGTATATATTAATAAATTAATGCAAACACTACAAAGTTCTGCTTACAAAAAAATGCGTGCTTAAATCGTTTTTCTTTGTATGGCATATGTATATCAAAAGTTTTTAAACTAAACTTTTTATTCTTTGAATTATGAGAATAACATAATATTCCAGTCAGAATACCCACTTATGTTTCCAATTGTAATGAAATTATATCAAACTCCGTTCATGCAATGAATATAGTGCTAAGAAATTATTTCAATTGGACTAAAACGACGTCTACCTCTCAGAAGATTTCATATAATCTGAAAATGCAATATTTCAGTAACTCTAATTCCAATTTTTTTTTATTGGCTTTTATAAAAATTTGGAAATGGGCGTCGTCCCGTCCATACCATAAAACATCATGAGGTTATATAAAACTCGGTTTCGCCCGAATTTAGCTTTTCTTACTTGTTATATTTATATTAAGTCTTCTGAGTGTCAAATCTCGTTCTAATGAAAATAAAATTATTAACTTACGTTAACACTTGACTTAGTTTGGCGTTAGCTCTGTATTCACTACGCTTCAATTCGATCAGCCTTTTGACACTTTTCAAAATGTGAAGTTAACCGATATTTGCGCCAAACGGCTCATGTACGGACTTTATTTTTTTGAGTTGGGACTCTTTTACAAATGCTGTGCGATATGTACCTACATATGTACATACAAATAAGAAAGAAAGCGTCAAAATTTTCTAATATAATCGAATTGAGACAAAACGCAGCAATTTATCAGAATTGTTCTAAATCATCGATAACACAGATTTTTTATTTCACTGCACATTGTCAATTCGCATAAATCCTTCCCGCAGAATTGTGGTACCATAAAAATCGCAATATTTGCATACATACGAGTATGTACATATATACATACAATAATGCCGAAGAGGTCAACAGCTTTCGAATTGTTTCAATTTACCAAAATTTTCACACGCAACTGCATTAGGAGCGCCATCAACTAATACCAAATCACAAATACTCTCGCCGAGGCATCGATGGCAGTGGCAGCCAAGCGAAAGAAGGCCATTTAGTAACACATGTCGCTAGAATGGCGCATTTTATTGTATTCACACGCTATCCCACACTCTCACATTACAACATACAAAAGCTAAATAAAGCAAAAAATTGGCCAAGAATATTTCACACGGTTAACGTAGAGGGTGGGTGGGTATGGAACAGTGAACACCGAAATTGCTTAATAATTTTTATATAGCGCCTTCCAACATCGATTAGCAATAAAAATTCAAATTTTTGCCTGTTACATAAACACACACACACACACGCTAGCATTTACAAAGATACCAGCGCTATCTAAAACACCTCACAGCCGTGCAAAGGACATCTCCATCCCGTCGCCATATTTGCTGTGAGAAATGTGAATTTTGGACTAAATGCGTGGTATGTTTTACTTACGGCCATTCGGAACACGTTGCCAATACGGTGCTATAAAGTATTACGCTCGCTCTAACATTTGCACGCAAAGCCAAGCCACATTGCCAAAGTAATGCGACACAGGCGGCTGCGACAGCTAATATTGTATTAGTAATTGTTTGGCCGAGTGCTGTTCAATCGCGGCTACTCAAGTTTCCTGTGAAGGGCAAATGTACAATTGTTGTTGCTTGCTTGCGAAATTGCGTGTTATGGTGGTTCTTTGGCCATAAATAACGGCACTTTTGTCGTTTATTCACATAAATTGCAGCAGACGCACCAAATGCTATTCAGATCACCCATCCCAGTTCACTAATATACATACACACAAACATCCATATGTATACGCATGTAACGTTGAGACCAACTTGGCACTAAGCAGATAGCCAACTAGGCGTATACTATTGAGAAGTCAATTTCTAAGATAACATTTCGAAGCGAGCGAGAGAATAAAAGTTATTCTACATACAAAAATAATTAAATTCCGAGAACATATCAGAGAGTTCGAGGGCGCGATATACTTGGAAAATTATTTGTATTCACTAACAATTTGGTTAGACTAAAAATATATGTTGAATGTGTTTGGAATGCACAAGGCACAGCAGATGTGGCAACCAAATGTCCGGTGCCAATAATTATCCACCGCGCTGATGGCATCTCTCCTTCCGCAGCTTTTTACTCTGATGCCTTACCTGAGAGATGCGAACGAATTGCTGCACGACTGTTCACAAATGACAAACGCAATCAACGCGAAAAAGCAAAATGCGAATTATTTGATTTGCGGTGAGACGACGGCATATCGAAGCTTAAAAGGTGTGACGGGGAGAGGTGAAGTGACATAAATTTAACTACCGCATCGAGTTGTTCGCGCTCGAATTCGCAAATGGCCATGCTCACAGCATGGTTTTGTTTTTCGCACCGCATTTGGTCTCGCATATTAATTTTTATGTTCCTATATTGTCATTTTTGTCATAAGGCCATGAGCACATACATATGTACACTTTTTGGAAACTGTGTCAGTTGAAGGGGGTACACGTATTTGTTACGAGGAGAACGCATTAAAAACGGCCAAATTGCCAGTGTAGGAATAGAATCCAAACGAAATCTTCCCCCACGACTGTTATTAATTCCGAGCTGGGAGGCATTACTCTTCGGAATGTAGGCCGTTCGGATATCGTCAACAGACGCAGCCCAAGCAAAATCCACCATTCGAGCTGACCAACTGACAAGTTCTTCGTATAGAAGTTATTTGATTGGCAGATGATATCGCTCTGATGGGCGCAGCAAAACATGGACGGGAAATAGAAAGAAATTCTAGTGAATCTATAAGACATGTAAGAGTTATTTACAAGTAGGCCTCGGAGAATATCATCCGTCATGCTGTACAAACTATAAGATTCTGCCACGAGTCGATAATTACCACAATTAAATCATATAATTGAAAGCAGATTAAATTTCAAGACCCATTCCAGTACGCAGCCAATTAAGCATCTAGGATGTCTGGAAAAATGCCTAATAATCATAAAAATTTACAAAATTTTCAAAATTGCATGACCTGCGACGTTTTTATATAAATTCTAATACAAAAGTTTCAGAATTTGGCAGATCACAATTAATCAGCACGAAATTGCAAATGTAATCTAACTTTTTACAAGAACCGCTTGTTTTATTGGTTTCCTATAAGGAGTAACTAAATTGAAAATCAGACTGCGACTATCAATACCTCACACTCACTTTAAGATATACTTATGTACATATGTACATATGTATTTGAATTTAGTGCGATTACAATTCAATTCGAGAAAGAACAAATTTGATAGCCCAGAAGTTCAACCTTCGGAAAGTTTTGCAAAATGTCTAAGTAGCCATCTGGTGCTGGTAACAAACATTTGTACAAAGATTTTCTTATTAACAAATTTAAAGCGAATTTACAACTTTTGAGAATGGCTGTCATAATTGCATCAAATTCCATTATATGAAAATTTTCAATATCAATAGAAATAACTTAACCCTCTGCGACTGACTTGGTAGTGTGACAGACTCCATTGTACAATAAAAAGCGGTTTGTGCCGTTATTTAACTAAAATCGATTCTTGCATTTTGGGTACCTTCTTATTACGTACTGATGCGTACATTTTTGTGAGAAAAGCGATCTAAGTAAGCGCACGCTTCGGCGTGAGTGAAAAAGTGTCTGCTGGCCAACCACGTCAGTATAAGGCAGGTGTCTGAGAAACTACCACCTCAGTATTTATGTTATATTTGCGTAGTGGTTCCTAGACAATACGTCAGTGAAATTGTTTTAATATGTTATATTTGCTTATAGTTTCCCTTTGATTGATTCCTTAAACATAAATCCAGGGCCTCACTTTTTCAAGATAACTTTATCTTGATCTTTAAAAAGCCGTGACGAGCAGATACAACAGTTATTGGAGCAAGAAAGCGAGCATGAGCATAAGAATGAGTAAACACTATTATCCTATATACCCAAAAAAAAAATAAAGCCATTCTTCTGATTTCTTCTTTTCACTCCAATCAAGAAATAGATCTACTATGATAGCAGATTACAACCATACAAAAAGAGGAGTAAACGAAGTTGACAAAAAGTGTTCAATATACTCGTATTCATCTTGCCGTAAAACTCGTCGTTGGCCTATGGCAGTTTTCCAAACACTACTAGATATGATTGGTACTAATAGCTTTGTATTATATCAAATAAGTATCGATACTGATAGTAAAATGCGGAAAAACAATTTAATTTTCAACTTGGCAAATGAATTAGGGTTAGATCACATGAATTTCCGGGTTACCAAGAGAACTGAGAATGGCGATCACTAGGATTCACGGTAAACATCTTCCCCCTCCTCAACCAACTATTCAATATACTCCTCCAAGTGGAATAAATCTGTGCTCAATTTGTAACTCGATACTGTCGCTGTGATTGCTTAAAGCCAATTTGCCTCCAGTGCTTCAAGCCGCTTTGTGAGACCTGCTAAAATAATAAGCAGCCGTTGACATGATCTCAATTTTCTCTATGCTAATCAGTTTAAGTCTAATCTAAAATAATTGCAGAACTTTTGTCAAAAAAAAAAATATGAATTAAGTTTTTGTTGTTTTTGTATAGGTATACGTTTCTTAGAGCCAATGTGTGGCTTTTCAATAAATAATGTTTAAAATAAAAAGGGTAATAAATAGTAATTAAAACCCTTAAATTAAAAACAACATTAATAACCAATAGGTTTTCAAGACGGAATTAGGTAAATATACGCCGTCGAAATGGTGTCTGATGTACTACCACGTCAGTAGAATTGTGAAAATTAAGTCACGTCAGTCGCAGAGGGTTAAATATGTCATTTGTAAATTGTTTAATCATGCTTCAATATACATTGAATTTTACAGCCAATATGTATAGTAAGATGTATTAAACACGAATGTTATTACTTACTTAGCCAAGTCTTTTTCCTCTTGGTCTTTCCAACGCAAAGGAGGTCTTCCTTTCCCTCTGCTACCACCAGCGGGTACCGCGTCAAAAACCTTCAGGGCTGGAGCTATTTTATCTATTCGAACGACGTGACCTAGCCAGCGGAGCCGCTGATTTTTAATCCGCTGTACTATGTCTATTTCCTATGTCTATGTCAGCTCGTTCCATCGTTCTGCGCCATACAATAGAACGGGCATGATGACAGACTTATAGAGTATGGTTTTTGTCCGTCGTGAGAGGACTTTACTGCTCAAATGCCTACTCAGTCCGATGTAGCACTTGTTGGCAAGAGAGATTCTGCGTTGGATTTCAAGGCTGACGCTATTATTGGAGTTAATGCTGGTTCCTAAGTAAACGAAGTTCTCTACTTTTTCAAAGTTACGACTGTCAACAGTGATGTTTGATCTCAGTCGTGAATGTGCCGATTGTCTATTCTTATTCACCTCCAGACTCATTCGCAAACTGCAGGATCACCCTTTTTGTGGATTGGGCAGAGCACACTTAAGTTTCAATCAGTAGGCAAGCGTTCTTCCGACCATATTCTAGAAATGAACTCGTGCATTCACTTAACCAGCTCCTCTCCGCCGTACTTAACTAACTCAGCTGGTAACCCGCCGGTCCCAGGGGCTTTGTTGTTTTTCAGCCGTGCTATAGCTTTCCGAATTTCGTCATAGTCGGGTGATGGTACATCGTGTCCATCATCATTGATTGGGGAATCGGGTTCAACATGTTCTCCAAGGTTGTTGCAGCTGCTTCTATTAAGCAGTGTAGAGAAGTGCTTCTTCCATAATTAAAGTATGTTGTGGAAATCAGTCACCAGGTGGCCGTTGTCATTCTTACAGGAATTCGTCCCTTTCTTGAAATCTTCTGTTAGCCGCCGTACTTTCTGAAACAATTTTCGGTCACTTTTCCCGTCGGCCAGCATCTCAAGCTCTTCGCACTCACGCATTTCGACCTCTCTCTTTTTCTCACGAAAAATGCGTCTTGCTCCTTTCTTCAACTCACGTTAACGCTCTCGCACAGCTCGCGTTCCGCCCGATCGCAGTGTAGCCTTTACGTTCCGTAGCGGCGCGACATTCCTCGTCATACCAATTCATGTTATGAGTGAAATAAATAGACATATTAATAAGGTTATAAAGAACTATATATAGCATTTCTTTAAAATAACTACCTACATACAAATGATTATAAGCGTGATTACGTTTAAGAATATCTTTTGTTTTTTTTTGTAATTTTTGATTGGAATTTGAATAGAAGAGAAGATTTAAATGCTGAAAACTTTATAATCAAATCGAATCGTTAACCACCACTGGTTTGTCAATGCGGGACAATAACCTGAATTAAATCTCCTACCGCCAGTTTTTATACCCCTTCCAGTGCATCTGTCAAGTTTTTCGTTGGGGGATAATTTAAACATTAATTTTAACAGTCCTGCTGTACGAGTGGTCCGAAGATTTACAGGTAATTTTTTGAATGTGTGTTTATGTTTCCAAATAATTGCAAAAAATTTGCAACTTTTTGGCATAGTAAATTCATATATTAGTAGGTATATAAAATAATAAATGCATGTTTAACAATATTTCTATGGTTGTGATATTGAAAAATGTGTACAGTTGATTTTACTTCTAATTTTAATACTGGTCATTTCTGACAAAAACATGTACAATAAATTAACAAATTTTCGCACTTAAAAAGTATTTAAACTTTTTTGTGAGTATGCAGTTTGCAGCTACCTTGTAACACAAACAAATTTTAATCACACTACCGACACAAAAATTCATTACGGATATCTGAGACGGTAACAAAATTGCATATTCAAAAACAGCTCTGCAAATGTTTGTCATTGAGAACATTGTCAAGGAAATAAATATTACGAATAATTAAAACAAAACAAGCTAAAATCATGATTCAATTATAAAAGGTTGGGTAAATAATGGCAGCCAAATTTGATTCCATCTTACAAAAGGTTGCATTTACGAAGGCAGTAGAAATGGGGCAAAATGTTATCCCGTTTTGCGAAAAGGTGGTAGAAAAGTACACCAAGTAGGTCATTGGTGGTAGAATGTAAACTACATTATAATAAAATATGTTTTGGAGAAATTGTCAAATATTATAATTTTATGCAAAATGTTTTACGTCGGTAAATACTGTGACGCTTATTATGTTTCGATTTAATGTTATTTTGCGCTTTTAAAAATAATTTCCGATTGCAAAATTAATAAAAAAGTTAACTCGACAAAAACGTCCATTGGACATGGACATGAAAATGGGCGAGATTTCATCCGCTATTGCTCTGCAAAATACCACAAATACGGTAGTATGCGTATAGAGAAAGTAGAAGAGTATTCTTTATAGAGAAAGAGTCTGAGAATTATAAAAAATATTTGGTTTTTTTTTTAATGAAATGTTTCATACCTTTGTAATAAAAAAAATCAATTTGCTTAAAAGTCATACTTGCTCAATTTAAAAAAAATGGTGTGTGAGAGAACGTAAGTCAAATAATAAACTGACCAATTTTTAAAGGGTGTCCTCTTATAGGACCTGAGATATTAATTTTCTCGCGAAGCATTGCCTAATAAAATCATTTATTCAGGAAATCAGGAATTTCGAAGTTCGTAATTAGGCATATTGGCAGAAATATACATGTGCCGATATTATTGCAAGTGAAGAATGAAGTTTAATATCAAAATTTGTAAGCCATTTGATAAGAAGTTTTCGTTAATTAAAGGCAGAATTGCATAAATATGCATCGTATGTATGTATGTGCATTGTTAAGAGATGATCTAAATACAAATTTCTTAAATGATATTGTCAATTTCATTGCTCTGATATATTAATGTTTAATGGTTAAAAGGTTTGTGACAAGTTTTCGCATTCAAACCAAGGAGCATTCATACAAGAAACATTCTGCGTACGATTTGTTTGTGATCTTCTCAATTATATACACACATATGTACGTATGTACATACATATGTACATATTATATGTCTGGTAATAAATCTAGTTTTTCTTGCATAGTTTATATTACATATGTACATAAATACAAATGTACACATGTATATACATACATTCATGCATATTTGCTTATTTTTGGGTTTATACACGTTTAATTTTTCTAAAATTTATTTCGCTCGGACACCAGTGACTGTTCGTACAAAAATTCCGCAAAGCTCCGACGGATTCTGGCATACCGATATTACGAATTGAGAAAACAGTCTATGAATTTCGCATTTACGATTACGAAAAGCAGATTTCAGCATACCGTTTTTACGATTCGTAGCGTGTTAATTTTATTAGACATTCAACAAAATTTATAAAAACTCGACAAAGGGTCCTGAAATATTGAAAATATTTCTATTCAAAATAATTATTTTTTTAAATAAAATTACGTGAATCACAATTTTTAAACTTGGTTTTTTTTATATGCACTCAGCAGAATCACACTGACGAAGAGGTGCAAATATGGTGCAACACTCGGACAGCAATATGCAACCAAAACCTAAAGGAAAAGGTCCTTTTTCTTATTTTCGCATTTACATTTAAGGACCGTTTTGCTTGGACTTGGACGGGTGCTGCACTCGGGCACGAATACACTCACAAACAGATGCTGTACTCGGGGAGGAACACACCAGCAAAGTAGCGACAAAGCACTTGTTTCTGCGCGTGAAAATGTGCTGCACTCAGGAAAGTGTTTGCGCTGATGTTTTCATACAAATGCACACTTCTAATGCTCGGTTAAAATGACAAAGTTGTTGGCTTACTTTTCTTACAAATGGCCTTAACCGGCTCTTATTGCTCAGAAAAGTGCTTAACCGGTGTTTACCTTACTTGCACGTGAGACGGTTCTCCGTGGCCATCAGGAAAACTTGTGTAAAAGTTGCGCGAGGACGGCTGGCAATGCACTTCAGCAAGAACTCATGTAAAGATGTTTATTACTATTTTAAAGACTGATGTAAAGTTTGCCAAGTTCTAAGTCTATAGAATATTCGAGTTAAAATTTCGTTGTTATTCAGATTATGACAAAGTGGGTGTATAACTCTTTTTGTTCTATAATAAATTTTGTGTAAAAAAATGTTTTAACTATTTTTCTAAAATTCAAAGAGCAGCGGAGAACGTTTTGTCGCCCCTAAGACGGCCCCTTCGACACCCCCCTTAAGTATGGTATGGGGCTGTCGAACGTGTACATTTTGTGTTTTGCTAAGTAATAACATTAGTTATGATGACATTTGAAACATATATGAACAAATTTAAAACGAATGATTTCATCACAATTATCAATTACCGGAATCTAAATATATAAAAATACACAGATGCTGTCACAAACTGCCAGATATTATATTATATTTTATGTGCCTGCAAATATGTACACAGGGGGAAAAAATCAACCACAACGTTGTTGAAAACGATTTTTTCAACCATAAAAGGAACGATTCGGCGCCAAATGTAAAAATAGTTAATTTCAACAATGAAATGATTAATTTTTAACAACTGTTTGTTGATTTTTTTTAACTATTTCATGGTTATTTATACCAATAATATAGTAAATTTTACCATTTAATAACAAAAACAAATTTGTTCATACTTTTTTATTAGTTCACAAAACTTTATTTAAA
Organism: Philophylla caesio; assembly: GCA_963971545.1. Classification (NCBI taxonomy): domain Eukaryota; kingdom Metazoa; phylum Arthropoda; class Insecta; order Diptera; family Tephritidae; genus Philophylla; species Philophylla caesio. The sequence continues at coordinate 32,599,026 of OZ020606.1, read as the reverse complement.
TAAATGTACATAGTATAATACAGGGCTGCTCAACAAACGAAACGATACCATTTTGTTTTGTTAACGAGCATAATTAACTTAACGAAATGAGTTTGTTGCGTTTCGGCGCCATGTTATCAAAACGAAATCAAATCGTTATTGTTGCAACGTTATAAAATTTCCGTTTTCGTTAATTTTAATGTGCCTAAAAGTATGCAGCGCTTCTGTTTGCGCCTGTTTGCGACGAGTGAATCTCCAGCGTTTTTCTTAACGGTTTTCTTAACGTTTTAACGTTAACGCCAGCATTTCGTTTCGGTTAAAAACGTAATGAAAATTATTATGATAATTGCTTTAACGAAAATATTTTGAAATGTTTCAACCGAAACAAAAGAAAACATTTCGGAACGGTTAAATTTAACGTTAAAATGCATACTTGGTATAATAAAATACATTTAATAAAAAAAAAATTATATAGTTTACAAACATTTCAATCTAATATAAGTTTTGGTATTATTTATCGTACAAATATTCAGTGGGGGCTTACAAACTTCGAAATATATATAAAACACATACTTATTTCTTTTTTTCTTACCTACTTCGTAGGATTGAAAATGGTAGTCAAATTTAATATTAATTTCAAAACATTTCACAATTACATCTTCATTATTTGTTAGAAATGATAGAATTTTGAAAAGTTTGTATTTGGAATCAAAAAAAAGAAACAGAAAATTATTTTTTTCCTAAAACAAGCTATTGCATTGAATAATATCAGAAATTTTATAAACTACGACTTTCAAATCATTTTCTTCATGAACAATGTTAACAATGCTGAACTCATTTACCAAAATATCGTTTTCAAAAATTCCGTCGTTATATTAAATTAAAAAAGCAAAAAATAAGTAGCATGATTTCTTACTTAAAGTAATTGAAGGATTTAATAGTATATATAGTATATATATATATGTATATACATATGTATATATAATAGTATACATAGTATACATATATATGTGCTTGTTGTTTTTGCTGATTTTTTGTTGCTCGGCGACGCTGCTCCTGATTCTTACTGTAAATATCCAATTGTTCACTTTGGACGTCTCAGATGGCTTAAATAAAAAAACAACGTAGAAAACAATAAAAATTATCCGGTTATAAAAGCCTTACTGTTTCCTTTTTCCATTTGAACAAACGTTCTCGGAACTCCGCTCGTTTTCCAACGGACGCTATAATATCCCTAATGTCATCAACTGATAGGTATTGCAGTCGTTCAAATGTGACGTCGTTTTCTGCCAAAAAATTTATTTAATTATCAATATTGACAATATAATTTTTTTATTTTAATTCTTAACCCAACAAAACCAGGAACAACAAGCAACATATTAAATAAACGTGGGCATATCTGCTTTATGATAACGGTATCTGTTCACTGTTTGTATGTACATACTAGCTTCACTTATGCTATAGTTAGTTTTCACATTTCAATTGCATTATTTTACATTTTAATTGCATTATTCACAATGTTAATTATTTATAACTCGATAGTAACCAACTCACCTTCTAATGTTGGCAGAAGATATGCCATCCCCCATTCACTTAACAAATTTTCCAACAGCTCGTCCATATAACACACTTCACAAACGTGAACAGAACCAACTTTGTGGTTCTTTATTCGGAACTTCGTAATAACACAAACAAACAAACGAAATGTGTGTACGATCACGATTATAGTTTTAGCGTCACATAAGATCAACCAATAAATAGCAGCATTCTACCATAAATTGGTAACTTTTACCAATTCATTGTAGAATATATTATTGATAAAATAATCAACCAATAAATAGTAACATTCTACCATAAATTGGTAACTAAATTTTTGATAAAATAACCAACCAACAAATAGTAATATTTTCACCATAAGTAGGTAACTTTTACCAATTCATTGTAAAATATATTATTGAGAAAATAGTCAACCATCAAATAGTAAACTCTACCATAAATTGGTAAATATTACCATATAATTGTTAAATATTTCATTAATCATTAATTAATTTTCCGTGGTTCTGTTTTCTCTGTGTATGTATTTATGTTTATCGAATTCCAAATTTTTTTTTGTATATTCCGTAGAACAAAGTAAATCATAGATTATCTAAAAACATTCAATACATAAAAATGTTTTGATCCCAGACCCTGGTTATTTTTTGAAGAGCTGCGTAATTGACTTTAAATTGCCACCGCACTGTGGGTCAGATCTCGAAAAAGCTGGTCATAACGGAAAAAAAACCTTCTACATTATAATTTTGGACTATCAGGCTGGTTACAGTGATGTTGGAACTACTCAATGTTAACTGTACAGACGAGCAGCTGTTCATTTTCTTCGTTATATTTCAGGTGTAACGCGCCAGTATTTTGTTCGTTGTGCATGCAGCCGATAAGGCTACAAATTAGTCTTGTCATCGAAGATAAGTATTGGTGTTGCGTGAATATGAAACAAATATTTTCAAAATGGAACGAGTTCCAGGGGGTATGTACTAATTAAAAAACATTAATATTATTATTAAATAATTAATTATAAATGTTATTTATTGAATATACTTAATACAGAAAAATTATCGAAACTTTTTTTAAATGTTTTGATTTGCACTGTTTTCTCAGGGATAAAGTATAGTCTTTGTAACATAACCTTAAAATTCTGCTACTAGGCACTACTCCGCATTTGAGCCATGTTTTAATTCAAAATTGCAAAATGAAAATTCTTGAAAAATGTGAATAATAACTAAATTAACCCTGCTTTTTGGTGTTTGTGTTAATTTGTGGGCTTTGGTGTGTTGGTATAGTAAAATTTAATGGCCAACATTTTTGTAGAACATTTTATTCCCGCCCCGCCCCTTTTTATGGGTGGTTTTTATCATTCAATCATTCATACGAAAAATGTTTTGATTCGATACAGTTTAACTATGACCATGATAGATGGTAAAGTATGCAATGCTATCACCAACACAAAATCTGCGCAACGGTGCTATCTCTGCCAGGCAACGTCCAAGCAATTTAATAACATTGACGAAGTTTTGAAAAGGCCGGTAACCACCGATTATCTACAGTACGGACTGTCAACTCTTCACGCCTGGATTCGATGTTTTGAATGCTGTATTCATTTGGGATACCAAAAAAATGCGAAAAAGTGGCAAGCGCGTAAAGAAGAAGATAAGCAGGAAAAAGCAACAATGAAAGCCAGCATTCAAAAAGCTTTCAAAGACCAACTAGGAATTTTAGTCGACATGCCAAAACAAGGGTTCGGCAGCACTAATGATGGAAATACAGCTCGACGTATCTTTAAAAACACTGAAACGTCATCCTTGATAACTGGTATTTCCAAAGAACTAATCCACCGTTTCCATATCATTTTTCAGACGATTTCGAGTGGACGTGAAATCGACGTTGAAAAGTATCGAGCTTACGCCTTATCAACTGCCAGACACTACGTCAAGGAATACCCCCGGTACAACATGCCAACATCAGTCCATAGATTGCTGATCCACGGACCAGACATTATTTCATCGGCCATTTTACCCATCGGTCAACTCTCGGAGGATGCTCAAGAATCAACCAATAAGTTGATAAAGCGGTATCGTTTGAGTTTTTCTCGAAAGTTTTCAAGAGTTACATAAGACTATTGAAGACGTGTTCAGGAGATTGTTGGCAACCACAGACCCCTACATTTCATCTCTAAGAAAATCAATAACAACAAAATTGAAGAGTTTGCTGCCAGAAGCTGTTGCCCTCTTGGTTCCTGTGGCGGAAGATGATGAGGACTCCGATGCAGATGACGAGGAAACAGACATCGAAAATGATGAAGACTCCGATGCAGATGACGAAGAAACAGGCATGGATGATGATGAATATTTCATTGACGAGGAAGAAAAAAAGGAGATGATTAAGATTAAAACACCTTTTTAACAACATTTTTGAACTTTTTGAGGTTAAAAGAAATTTTTAACTTTGGGAACCTGTCATTTCCAAACGAATTAAGATAAATCAAAAACTTTTTCAATTTATTCTTTCCTGCAGTGTTTGTAATACGACAGTGTTTTCAAAATTAAGATTTGATTAAAAATGGGTGAACTATTAATAAAAAAATAAAAAAAGGCCAGACAAATATTGACGTGTTTTATTATTGACTGCAAATATCTTTTGAATGGTCAGAGATAAATCAATCATATCAGCTAATTTTATATATGTCTCTCTTAAGAAATTTCTTGAAGGAAAAAATTTTAAAAATCCGCTCAGTATTGTAGAAGTTACAGGTCTTTAAAACATTAACAGCACCATAGTGAACCACTTTGAGACCCTGTATCAAACTCTGCGTAATAACAGGGTGACTACAAATGCAATATCCTAAATGGCTGACTCCTCCTTTACACCTCTCTAGTACATTATTAAGCCATCCAAATAATAGTTTAGAAGTTATGATATTATGACCAGCTTTTTCGAGATCTGACCCCACAGTGCACCGCCACAAAAACATCTTAGTTCTGGACACATGTGTTTGATTTTGTTATCGAAATTGGCCAAATATATATGCATGTATTAAGCCTTATTGACGTGAAGCGATTTCCCAAAGAATTGAATATATTTTTCAAAAAAAGCTTCTGTGTAAATTGGCTTTCAACTTGTTTAACTTTTATTTGGTGTATATTTTTTTTCAGGCAATTATTTAAATTTTAAATGAGCTAAGGGCCAATTTTTGTAGGAAAAATTAGAGAAAAAACAACAACACCAAAGCGGTAGAAATTATAGTACTATTTTGGAAATTACTACATTTACTCATCAGACTAATTTTATCACGGCTTCTGCTGGAGTCGAACCCTTGCCACCACGCAACACATAAGCCAGCGTCTCACAAGGCTAAGCTAAGTTTACGCTGTGTGAGCTGTGGTTATTTTCTCCTTTTCCTTTACAACTGACTACAATCAGGTGCGACTGTTCCGCCGCTATTTTAACAGGACTGTGTACTTGTTGTTTGTACAAATATTAAAAATCAGACAAAATCGCTCCATTAGCCCGGAGATTATGGCACAATCATCAAAATTGATTTTAATTATATCATCGCCAAATTACCTAATTGTATATTAATCGAATAATGGATCTAACTTTCATTCCCTTTGAAGGCCGTTTTCTAAAATTCCTGTGAAGGTAGACATAGCTTTATTGCCATATAGACCGTCGTCTGTTTGATATGTCAACGCCGTACAAACCAACAGGCACAGAAAATGAATATTGGTGTAAAGCGTAGAAAACGGACCCAAAAACGCTACCCATTTTACCTCATATTTACTTTCATCAGTTTAGGTACACCAAATCTTCACCGGGATTTGCATTAAGGCGAATAAATGCATGCATTTTCTCTAGGATATGCAAACACTGAGGTAAATACAAGTGTAAACATGTGCAGCAAACAAAACAAACCACTTTATGTAGTATTAAATTCTACATCTCTTGCATGTGGCACAAAGCTACGCTAAGCGAAATTTTCTGATTTTGAAAGTGCGGAAAATGGCCAAACGTTTTTTGATTTTGCCGGTCAAGTGAAATACTGGTCGACGTGAAATTAGCACGGGCACGCGACAGGATTTGCAACTGGAAAAACAGCAGAATTGTCAAAATATCAACAAAGCCACATAGCAGTGTTTGTTTATGTTAATACTCGTAGTATATGTTTGTATGTACATATGTGCATGTTTACGTTTGTATACATATGCACATACGTAAATATTTGAATATATTTATGGCACACAGGCAAGTAAGTTTGCAAAGGTGTATGTACTACGGATGTCAATTTTGGGCATTTTGTTGATCCCGGCATTTTTGAGATCTAAAAACGAAATTCCGCGTCACTCCCGGGATCCCGGATTTCACTTCGTTTTGATTCGTAATTTGACAAAAATCTAACACGTCTGTAATCGTTGGATTATAGCCCTAAATTTGTTGCATTTAAAATCTGCAGTGGAGAAATACTGCTGCGCCTCATCACTTGTGGGTTGGATTGTCGACGAAAAGTTCAATGTCCTCTGTATGACTTTAGCCTTTTTATCGCCTCATTACAAAAACTATCAATTTATTTTACCAATCCTTCTGATAAATTTTATGCCTTTCGACTATTGGACAATTGCGAGCTTATCGTTAAAACTTGATGCAATTTATCTTTGAGACTTTCTGCTTTATGCACCTTAGGCACATCGTCGTTAGTTCTATTAACATCGCTTTCATAGTGAGGCTCATTTCTACTCGAGTTGCAAGGACAAAACAAAGCCTTAAGGGAGTTAACAAGGTGTGTTGTTTGTCAATTGTGAATTCTCTAAATGCTTTGTTATGCGAGTTAAAAAAGGCCGGGATCCCGGCATTGACATGTCTAGTACGAGTACTCGTATGTACACAGGTTTCCAATATTTGGCAGGCGTTTTATCGCCATTCACACTCGCTGTCAGCTTTTCATATACATACACACATATGTATTTATGTATGGATATACTCGAACTCGGTCCACATGTCCGGTATCCCAGTCGCAATTGGTTGATTCTTTAAAAAAAAATATTTTACGGGTGCTTTTCGTCTGCTGTAAACTCTCGTTTAATTCATGAAGCACGCGAGATGTCGCTTGTGAAAACCGCTCAAAATGACAACAACATCGGTTTTCGCAAAAGTCGAGATTTTCGTTGTTTCAAATACATACAAAAGAAACATATTTTCAAAGTAAAATAAAAAAAATTAACAAACAACCATTAATTGCTATAGAGATTCATCAATTACAATGATATGTGTTCGCTGAGGAACAACAGCCTTTTAAATATCTACACTTGGTTTTAAAGAGCATCTGTGGACAGAAATGGGTTGTCCAGCTTTGGTAAACATTATATGCAATTACATCTGATCTATTTGTATTTACTTGCACTTAAATTTTATTTAATTGACTCCACAAATAAGAGGCGAGGTTGTTTCTTTGAGAGCTTACGTTGCTTCGTCTGCATTCGAGTGTTATAAAAAGCAATCCCCTGTTCTAAACTAGGATGGCGCAAACTAACGAACCTGGGAGTTGTTCTGCTGTCATATAAGCACATATTTGAAGGTAGTCGTTCCACCATTTGATTGTACGCTTCCACGAGTATGTCGAACTTTACTTTCGATTGGATTTGGTTTTGATGAAGATGTGCAACCCCAAATTGTTACTGTATTATTTGTGAAAAGCACTTTAACGAGTTCCGTTATTATGCAAACTTAATCTGCTGAAAAGGTCTCGAAGCCCTCTTATCCGCTTCTGCATTAAAAATGCTATATTCCACGTCTTGGTATTCGGTCTAACTAGATTTCTGGAATTTTTGCATATGTGATTCTAAATGTCGCAAGAGTAAGATATTACTGTAGTCCTTAAATAACTACATATGTTATGTCTACTGAATTTCGCACATACATACATATCTATATTATATTTGATAATAAAACAAGTTCTTCCCTGAAAGTTTCCAAATTTTCCACATTGGTTGGATAACACATTCTGGTTTTCGAAAACTTAAAATTGTTAGCTTCTTTTCAATCTTAATTCCATAACAGATGAAAAGCTTGCTTCGTTATGATAAGCAATTTCGCTTTGACAACAAAGGTGGAAAAAAGATTTCCTACATAAGCAATGCTGACACCAAACCCAAGCGAGAAGTTGTGCATCTACTATCTTTATGCGTGCAATAGCAAACAGCTGGTTTCATTTCCCTTCGATTTTATTTCCTATTGGATATATGTACATATGTACATCACTTGGATTCGCATTTTGCATGAGTTTTGTTAATAACCGAATACATTTTATTGATTTCAAGGTTTTTCCGACAAGTAAATAAACAAACAGCAGGCGTTCATTCGGGCAATGCTCATCTTTTTGCGATCTTCTGGCAAAGTTTGAAATTTCACGCACAGCAAAAGCTTTTTATCTGCCACGGCTTTTAGTTAGGGTACCAATAAATAATTTTTTTGGGTTTTGTATTTAAAAAAAATAGTAAACGCCCAATGCAAAAGTGTTCGAAAACGTAACGATGGAAATGATTTCGAAAATATGTTTATATGTACTACGCTTAAAAACTAATTTCTTGTACATTCACAGACACTCAACTTTTTTAACTAGAATTCTGTCCATTTACGCACGTCTTACTTTTAGCCAAACTGTAAAATCTTCTTACAGTATTTCTTATGAAGAATTTCGCGTACTTAGTTGTTCAGATTTGTTGTGTTCTTCATAAACCTCAAAACTAGTTTTTTTAAGAGGTATCCTTTTGAAACCTCATTCTTCATGATCCGACTGGGATAGTCTGGCAGCACTGTGAACGCACACGTGGTTCGTGCTGAGTGCTGCGGATTAAAGGCGGTCAAATGAATAACCAAACGAAATGGACGGTGGCACCAGGAAGGGAGAGAATCGCAAATAACAACAAAGTGGCTAAATGTAATATTAAAAAAAACAGCAAGCTACACTACATATACATGACCATTTGACGGTCGAACGAACCCGAAAGTGGAAAGCGCTTGACGAAAATATGCGGCATTACACAGCCATGCCCCCATAGAGATGGTGGGATTATCAAGCAAAAATTTTTATTGTTGCTTTTACTTTAGATGTACGCCTATTACACAAGTCAAGCGCAAAGTAATTTTCGGGCTATTTTGGAAGAGAAAATCTAAATTAATTCGCCTAATTTGTGTTTTGCACAATGTGAACACTTTTGCAAACCAAATTGACACTAAATTCTGCCATAGGTGGAGTTTTCGTTGTTTGTTTCCCAAATATTTAATTAGATGCTTTATTACGGGAATTAGTGCTATTTTTTTTTTTGCAAAAGATAATTTCGTGCTTCTATGATGAATCGAAACTTTGAATTGTTTCTCGCTTGAATGAATTCACCAAAACATTATAATAAATTTATAAGAATTTTAATTGGTAAGGTTACTCATTTAAATGTCCCTTGCTTTCCCTAAGATAGCTCATGACTTTAGAAAATTAAACTTAAGTAAAGTTATGAAAGGAAGTCATGTTTCAAAGGGATCGTTCAATGATGTTTGTGATTTTTTTCGATCTTGATGAATAGGGTGGAAAATGTTCTTCAGATATTCAGATATTGAAATGTAAAAGCTTTTGGAAATATAGTGAACTAGCGAAAACTCGAATACGCGATTACTCGAACGTTCGGAAACTTGAACATTTTTTATTCTCCATTGACTACTTTAAAACTAAACAAGATATAATGGCTCTCTAAACTCTAAAAACCTTAGAAACTATTACTGGATACGCTTTTTAAAAGTTCCGGTACTTGGACAGAATTAGCGGCAAATAAAATTTTACGCGTTTTAAATACAATTTTTGTTTTTATAATGGTATGAATGTTAAATATTTCGAATTTGCCAAAAGAACTCAAGTTTCGATATAATGGGTACATTTATTTATTTGGTCTGCAGCAAAGATCTTTTCTTACAGACTATTAATATTAAAGTTACATACAACAGGAACAAAAAAAATGTAATCTTGGCGTGTGTTAGAAATATTCACTCATATCACCGTTGTCAATGTCGACGTAAATCGAGTCGGCATCGAATATTTCGAATCACCGGGCTCGACTTTTTTTTATCAACACTGTCACATCCCAGTTGTCGAGTTACCGTTTAAATATCGAAAAAACGGAAAACATTTGACGAGTAATTTTAACTGATCGACAAGCCATAAAAATTACTAACTATAACCAATTTAAAGCAATCGTTAAATACATATATGGAAGACAATCCAAGCTTCGCAAGAGGATTTTGCAAAGACACAACGAAAATTGATGCAAACCGAAATGGAACGCGCTTGCTTTGCTCTTTAATAGCATTGGACGTGATGGCACTGGCTGGCAAAAAGTTATCTCTTGAAAATTTAAATAAGAATCCAGCTGATACGAAATATAAAATTCTAGGTATGGATCGACTTAAAAGGAAAAGTAAAGAAGAAATTAGCACACAATAAAAGCGAGGTGAGAAGGCATATTTGACCAACAGTGTCTTTCGCCATTGCAAACACATGTGGCCAATATCATGTGCTTTCACGAAATGCTTAAACCAGTTCGCGTAGTTTTAGGAACAAATAATTACCACTACAAAATCTTCTTCCCATCACCTTCCGATAAATTCACCGGAAGAAATGTTAACGGAAATATTGTCGGAAGAGGAAACAACAGAAAATGCGGCAGCTTTATATTCTTAACCCAAAAGCGCAACACAACCCCAAATTAAGAGTCAAAAAGAACTCCTTTTAGATCAAATATAAATAAAAAGGAATTTGTACCAAGATGTGCAAAATAGTTTGAAAAAATATAGAACGATTCAAAAGATTATTAGTATAAATTACTACAACTTGAGGAGGAAAAACTGAAATTAGGCAGAGCAAATCTGAAATAATTGTTCTATTTTTTAGTACTTATGTACATATTTCTCTTACTATTTATTTTTTTTTACAATGAATTTCTGATCTCATTTCTTATCTGCGGCATTATTTATCTCAGGTACTGTTAAATAATATCGATATAAATCGATAATTGCGATACTATCCATATTTTTATAAAGTTTTATTATACATATTTTTTAGTATAAATATGCACTTTTTCGCCAAACTCCAAAACTTTTCTTTGTTTGTATTCTTCTTCCTTGTCGCCTTTTGTTCTATGATCGGAATTTTCAGTCGATTCCACAGAGAGGTCGACAGTCATTGAAATTGACACTCGACAATGGTCAGCAACCCGAGCCCTTATTACAGATCAGTTAAACTGCCGACACTTTATGCCAACTTATCAATGAATCTTATTCCGAATACTTTTAATCGCAAAATCGATGACCGACGCAAAAAAAATTAACTAAAAATACGTTATACAATAACACACGAAAAAAAACTGATAGTTTTGCTCGAATTGAATTTTATATTTATGTTGAAAAGTTTTTAAAAACTATTTTTGAATTTGATTTTAACAATTTTTAACAGTCGCTATTTCAATTGCAGAAACTTTTGCTTGCTTCGGGTCAACCACTAGGACCTGAACTTCCACTAATTACCTTTCACGCGCTTGATAACTAAGTAGTTTGTATATTATTATTATGTGGCTTTTTAATAATTTTATTTTATCTTTATTCAAGTGAATGTGCTTAAAAACAAAAATTTTTTTTAGTACTTCGGAACCAAGCAAATACTGAATATGTTATTTTTAAAAATCCATACAAGTCATATAAACATATATATGGTATATACACATACTCGTATGTGGCGAAGTACGGTTGCGGATATGAAATCCATACGTTTTTCTTTGTATGAAGACGTACGAGTATTAGCAATTTAAATACCAATAAGGTATGGTGGATTGTGCGAGAACTCTCCTTAACTTTTGGTGATATATCGTACATATCTTACACGTTGTTTGTTAGTCCTATGCAAGTAAGTTCGTCACCCGTACTTATTATATTAAGTTTATTTGTTAGAGGAGGCAACCCCTCTCCAATAAATTCAAATTTTCATTTGAAACAAATTTGGTATTATTGGAGAAAATTTGGTGTTGAAACTAGATAAAGTATATACGAAATCAATCCGAAACTCAAGAAGAAAAAGTATAGTTTATAACGTGCATTTAAACAAAGGATTTTTTAAAGAAAGCTGTAACCTGCTTATAAAATTGAATTGAATTGAAAATAATGCTTCATTAAGCGCTGAAACACAATGGCGGCGAACAACGAACTCACCACACCGATTTCCGCTGTCAAAATTAAAGCAAGCACAAGCATAAATATTTATAAAAATTGCCCACAGTCAAAACGAAAGCGGAAATTCGATTGATATTATTCTATCGTCTGTGTGTTCTTTAATAAGGTAAATCTGGTTTGAAATAGAATGATCTATTGGAATGTACCTACATACATATTTTCCTTTTGTGATATACATATATTTGCTTAAATTCGCCTACTATAATTGTGTTAAGTTGGACGAACTAGTTAGGCGAACGGCGAACGCCGACATCAACCTACGTTGCTCGTCTTTTTTTTCTAAAAATATTTTCAAACGGTGTTGCCACCTGCGATAACTTAAATAAAAAATAAAAAATTGAATAGAGGAGGGACATTTACAATAGATTTATTTTCTTGAAATAAAAAAAATTTGTGTACTGTTTATTAATTTTAATTAAATTAGATTAAACAACTAAGTTTTGTGGATATTTTCTTTTTTATGTATAAACGCTTTACAAATAATCCTACAACATTTTATAGATCTACGATATTTCTTCAATTTATTTTTACCGCAAAAGGTGGTCGATAATGCACTGAATCATTTGAAAATGGATTTAAGACAATCATTTATAAGGATTTGTGCTAAACCTTGGACCACCACTATTAAATCTTCTGGAAAAAATACACAGTTCAGTCGTAGTTCGTCCTGCATATATGTACATATACATGTATATATGCTACTACTCTAAAATCATGCTGAGCCAGAATAGTTAGATGCTTCGCATCAGTATTCGGAATAAACACTCAGTATGTTGGATGTGAATTGCCCGTAGTGCACCAATAGCAATAACTACAAACAACTTTTTATGCAGATTTTTTATAAATATATTATTGAAGCCATTGTGCGCTGATGAATTTGCAAATTAATGTAGACAAATGAACTACATATACATACATACATACATACATAAATATTATTCTAGTGAGTGTTACTGTGCGATCGTGCGTATACGTAATTATAATTACAAACGCATCACACAAACAATGAAACATAAAAAAAAAATAACAAAAATATTACAAAAATAGTAAATTCCAGAAAAATTATGCATAGCATGAAAATGAAATATAGAAATATAAATATTATTTTTCAATCAGCAATCAGCGACAACAATCAGAGGCAATTAAAATTTGAAATGGCCTGAGGATAGGCGTCAGCTTTTAAATATTGTATATATCACGCAGGTGAAACGCAATGAAATGAAATTTAAAGAAAAAATGTAATTTAAATAAAAAATTGCAACTGGCATTATTGTCAGTTATTATAATTTTTCTTTTTTGCAGTGCTATTTGTGTTTGGCAAAGCCATTTACCATGTACATTTTATGTATGTATATGCCTTATAAAAGTTTTAAAGGAAAAAATTACAGAAGCGAATAGTTCGAAGCGGATTAGTTTTCGGTGGCAAACAGCGCAGCTAAAGTCCCAGTACATTTTTCCTTGTTTACTCGTTTCGTATTGAACGCTGGCCGAGACCCGTTTTTGTTTTTGGACATTGGTGCCTACCTTCATATTTACATATGTACGTATGTATTTGCAGATGTAAAAGTACAATGAATACTTTTTGCTTTTTCTCTTCGATAACATTTTTGCAAGTGCAAAAATTCACAAAATACATATGCATGTTTGTATATGTATATGCATATAAAGTAACTAAGCCTACTTTTCATTACCTCATGCATGCACTTTTCCAATACATATCCGAAAATGTTTTGCTTCTCAACTCCCAAATTGCAATCAAATGTTTGGAGCTCCGCTGGCATTTGCATGAAGATATTGCTATTTGTTTAAATTGAAAGTGTTCGTTCGCGACTGTATAAATATACAAGACGACAATAAATACATACATACATATATTGATTTATGTATGTATTTATATACACATAGTATGTAACTATAAATGTTTAAATATGTGTATAAGCGGAAGCAGTTACAGATGTCGCAAATAGATTTAATGATCAAAAATCACCAGGCCCTGCCCTGGTCATTTCAAACGTAAATACTTTCAATCCTCAATAAATTAAAGCAGCAGCGATTAGTTATTCTATCATCAGCAGAAAAACCACCAAGAAGAAAGCAAGGTGAAGAAACTTTAAGAAAATTCAAGTATACAAAGGTTTAGCGAAAGTGCACAAATTTCGCACAAGGTAACATTTTTAAGGAAGCGTTTGTACGAAAATTTCGAAGTTTGTTTATAAATTTGGATTTCTATTGAAGAAAAATTGTAGGCTATGGTGAATAATTAATTATAAAGCTTTTGCTCGTATATAGGATTAGAAAGATACCGATTTTAAGTATTTTATTATGGGTCGGTTAAATTTCTTCTTTTCACTTTCTTATTAGTAATTACTAAACCAATTTTTTTAAATTTCATAAGTAACTTTTCAATAAAAGACATTCCTTTCAGCTGAAACACATTTTACTAGGCAACGTAAACTCTTTCTCATTCTATCTTTCTTACTTACTTAATTGGCGCCTTAAACGCCTAAGCGATTTTGGACAAGCTCAAGATAACACGCCAGCTTTCCCTATCTCTTGCTACCACTACCAGCTGGTGCCCCGTCCAATCACATGAAGTAGTTTGCGGAGCCGCCGGTTCTTAATCCTCTGCACTTCCATCGTAAATCTTTCGAAGAATCTTCCTCTTGAACCTCTTGAGAGCCCTCTCACCTGACATTGACATCATCCATGCTTTCGCGCAATACAATAGGACGGTCATAATGAGAGACGTCTCTAAAGAGTGTGGGTTTTGTTCTCCGAGAGAGGAATTTACTACTCAATTTCATACTTAGTCCGAAGTAGCAGTTGTGGGAACAAGAGATAGTCTTAGTTCAATTTCAAGGTTAATGATGTTATTGGTGTGAATGCTGGTTCCTAGGTACACGAAGTTCTCTTCTTATTCAAATTTGTAACTGCCACCAGTAATGTGAGTGCCAATGCGCGAATGCCCTGGGGGCCTACTCTGTATTTCGATTCTAAAAACAAAATATTAATATTCGTACATATGACACTCTGTCCCATGATACAGTCATTTTTAGAGGTAGTTTCACTCTCTCATTTCAGACGCCATATTAACCATTTGAGAGAAACAGAGTTCCGAATTTTTCGTGCTACCAATTCCTTATTAATAAAATCCTCTATTTTTTAACATTAAGAAAAACAAAGTCAACAGAAACAAAATTTGAATATGTGCAAAGCTGCATTTACATATGTACATCATACGATTCTAAAATTGCTTGCCTAAAAGGACATACATACCTATTATATGTACATACATATCGTCGCCTAGATAAATAACTATCGTTTTGCGAAAATTATGCCAATTTGAGTTAATAATGCAGTTATACTAAACTAATCAAGATTTTTCAAATGGCGTAATCAGTTTTTGGATTTCTCTGAGTTTCCGAAATATTGAGTAAAATTTTGTCGCAACTACAAGGTCGAAGCCATTTCGTCCAATTTTGTCGAATGTCACAAACATTTTTTTTGTACGATATATCTTAATATAAATAACGTGCTTTAAACAATTGGAAAATTTTGTCAAATGCTCAAATTACCTTTTAAGATCTCAAAAAATTAGCCGTAAATTCTGTAAAATTTTTTCATATTGTCGCACTGATAATTAAATGTTGTATTGCAAATACAGTAAATAATGCAGTTACTCTTTATTTAGAAAGCCGTTTCAAATGGGTATTTCGTTTTTTTACATCTTATTTAGTTTTTGATATATTGAGTATAATTTGTTGACATTTTCTCTTTCTGTTGCTAAATATAACATACGACAAAATTTTACCGAAAAAATCCTTCATAAATTCAAAGGTAATTAAAAATAAACAAAAACAATTAAATAGTTTAAGATTTTCGTGAAGAAGTAATTTTTTCGAGGCTTGGGATAAAATCTATTGTCCCTTTTTGAGAAATTGAGTTCCAAACTGCAATTGCGATTTCCTAAAAGTCTTCAAATGTAACATACGACATCTAATAGGGGGTTTTTTTTTTGAAATTCTATTAGAACTTATAGTACAGCATTAAATACACGTAACTGTGACTTCCTATCGTAGGTTCGGTTTAAAGGATAGGTCACAAATTGTACATTTACATTCTTCAATAAAATTCCTTTGCATTGGTGAAAAAAATAGACATCCAATTAATGAAACATATGCACATACATAAACATGTAAAATTTACGCAATTTGTGTGTGAAATACAATAAAATTAAAAATAAAATCTCCAATGTACATACATATATTTCAAAGTAGTGCCAATATTGGGCGTATGCCGTCGAACACTGTTCCTGTCAAAAAATTAAAAGTGAAACTACCTCTAAAAATATTTGTATCATGACTCTGTCCTACGATTTTCGAATTTATTTTTTTCCCTTTCTTGCTTTTTCGCATTTGTGGCACTCTGTGTCGCGAAGCGAAATGTCAAAAGTCTTCGAAAGTGGAAAATTTTATTCGAGAACTATTGACCGCGCGCAAAGCATCGAAAATGTATGTACATAAGTATTCAAAATTGAATTACTTAATTTGTTGGAAAAATAATAAAAAGGTAAATTTGTTTAAACAGGAAGTAAAATAGAAAGACGGCGAATACCAAACTAGCTCAATTTGATCTGCTAGTCGATTTTTTGGAGGAACATCCGCAGCTTGCCAAAGGGCACTTGAAAGCGGCAAATGCTAAAGCAAGTGCCAACCATTTGTGGAAGAGGTTGATGGAGGACCTCAATAGTTGTGGACAACCTACGCGTGATTTAGCTGGGTGGAAAAAGTAAGTAATATCTGAATATTAGTTCTAGTTTGGAAGTATAACTTACAAATATAGGTTTGGGCTGACTACAAAAATCACCTAAAAGCTAAAATGCGGAAAAACAAGTTAAGTATTGCAGGAACGGGTGGTGGACCATCTCGGTTTCAACACATCACTCCTTTAGAGGAAAGTGTTGTCCAATTGATGAGCATTGATGAGGCGGTGAATGGCAGTAGTGGCTCAGAAAGGTTTGGTTGTGGTGACATGTCAGTGGATGACTCTCCCGTGTTGAGCACAACGACACCACGTCGTCAATCTGCTACACCACGTCGTCAATCTGCAACACCCGTCGCACAGTGGGGCAGAATGACCTAAAAGTTGGCATCAACTAAACGGCTTAAGCTAGGAAGTTGGAAATTTGTACCCTGATTCCTCTTACTAAAGTAAGTATGTGTACCAAATTTCAGAATATTGCGCTTACAACCGAAGTTTTTAGACTGTATCAGATTTACCTGAACCGTTCATATAGTGATTGGTGGCGACTGCTTTATTTTTTATTTTATTTTATTTCAATAATAACAATTAAACTATAAAAATAATTTAAAGAATACAAAAGAAATTATTTTAACAAAATAAACAAATTATTTGAAAGTAACTTAGGAAGTATTTAGTTGCTATTGCTACTTTCATCACAAGACCAATTTTCGTTTTGTTGACCGTCATCATCGTAAATATCATCATATTCTTCATCGTTAATAGGAATAAGTGGACATATCAATAATTCCAATACTTCAGTTGGTAACTTTTGGTTATTAGTTCTTTTGAATTTTCTCTTTGAACTTATTACCGGATCAGACCTTAGCATAAATGAATTGAATATGTCAATATTAGTTTCCACACGGCCGCATTTTCTTGAATGGTGTTCGCGATATCTTTTAAAATCCTTGTTGCAAGCCTCTTGTGCTTCTTCCGATAATTGGCCGATTGGTAGTAAAGCGTGAGAAATTATTTCAGGGCCATGTATTAAAAACTTATGCATTGTTGGAGGCATACGATACCAAAGGTATTTATCCACAAAGTACCTAGCAGTGTCCTGGCAATACTTCGTGAACTTTTCAACATTTATTTCATGTCCGCTGGCTACAGTTATTAATATATTGTGCAACCTTTTAATCAAAGTTAAATCCAATTTTGTAATTTCGGCCGAAACCTCTGCCTCCCTAAAGAATCGTCGCGCTGTGTTGCCATCATTAGAATTTCCAAACCCTGGCTTTGGAACATCAACAATCAAACCGCAGCGTTTTTTAAATTTGTTTTGTATTCGTTTTTTATTTTCAGCAACAATATTTTTTCCCAAGTCATTTCGAACTTGCCATTTTTCTACTGGCAGTTTATAAGACAGATGCAAAAGCCACTCAAAGAATCTTATCCATCCGTGCAATATTGATAGTCCAAAGCTTAAGTTATCTGTATGTATTTCTCGTTTCACCATTTTGTCAATATTGTTAAAATCTTTTGATGTTGCACTACAAATGTAGCACTTTTGAGTGGATGTCGTCTGGGTTATCGCATTACAAACTTTCCCGTCCACCATAGTAAAAAGTAAAGCGTGCTCAACTTCAATAGATTTTCCATCACATATCGTTTTAGATTGTTTAAGATTTCCAATCTCTTCAGTAACTCTGTTTTTCTCCGCTATTGAAACTTCAGAGGATTCCTTAATAAATTCAATTTTCAAAGGCCTGCAATAGCGCGTCGAAGATGGAGCAGGATTTTGCCAAACAACTTTTTCGCCCAACACAGTACGAATAGGCACAATACTAGTTATGAAAACAGCAGAATCAGAAGCTTCAATACCATGAAATACTTGCTTATATGAGCTATGGCCTGAGCTACCATCGAATCCCCACTTTGTGTACATACGCAATTTGTGTAAATCCTTTGCGGGAATGGAATCTATTACAGTCCTCTGTGCAATAATCAGACGACATATTGTGTGGTCCAGTAAGGATTGTAAAGTTGCACAGACAAGCGTATTAGTTGCCTTGATGTGTTCTTTGGAAGGATAACATTTCTTTTTTTCTTCCTGTATTACTTTATAGGAAGGAAATTTATCCCGAGCAGCCAATCTTATTATATTGTACTGATTCCTTGTCAACTTGGCATCTACCACGACAGCCAAAGCATCTTCACCTGACAAACAAGTACTTTCGTAATGGCCTGATGAAGTTTTTGAACACATATTTGCGCTATCATAATTCTGAGATAAGCTTTTCATCAAAAGTTTTGATGCCTTCACTTCACCCGATTCCCTTAATTTCATTTGAGTAGCATTACTCAGGACATCAACTGGCGTAGATTCCCTCAAATCTTTTGTTTTCATTCGTTTGGTACGCTCTGAGCTTTCTTCAAAAGATCTCTCAGGCCGACCACCTTTTCGGGTTGCATTTTTCATAAAACAAATTGAGCAATCCAGCCATGTTTTATTAATTTCATTAAAAACGTCTATTTTTCGGTACGATTTGTTCCAACGAAGTTTAAATTCAGACTTCAGGCGGTTCAATGTTTTATTCAATTCTTCTTTAGTCACTTGCTGAAATTTTGTTTGTTTTTCCAATTCAGTTTTTAAAAAAATAAACTTTTCATCAGTTGTGATTTTTTCACAACAAAATATTATTTGAATGAGCTCCCTACGATTGACAAAAATTGTTTTTGAACTAACACCTGAAATGAAAAGTTAAATCAACCACTAAAAGATTATAAAATTAGGATAGTATGGCAACACTGGATTCTATTTGACGATTTACAACTAAAATAATAAAGATCAATGCAGTTCACATTTGTACTTGTAGTTGACGTTTGACAAACAAATAATCAAAACAAAGTAAAAAAAGCTTCGAACTAAACTACAACAAAAGGTAGTACATAGGCACATACATAAATGCGAGCAATTTTTTTTTCCAATTAAGTACATAAATATACATATTACAGGATAATTAAAAAATTTCCGGCCGATCATGCCGGGCTCACTAACTTTTCCAATTTTTAAAACTTAAACTGTAGGAAAATAAACTTATTAAGGTAGGTTTCCGTAAAAAAACGACCAAAATGTGAAAATCACAATTACGCACAAAGTGAATATAAATGAATCTTTATAAATACCCGATGTTGATGGTTCCATAATTAAAGTTGCTAAATTATAGTCAGCGACTGGAAAATATATATTCAAACTGTGAATAGAAAATGCACAAAAATCAAACTGCACTTATTGCGAAAATAAGCTCTGTGTTTGTAAGGCTCTGAAAAGAGAGGTGGTGAAAATGACATTGAAAAACCGTTGGTTTATTGTTGCTAGTATATTCATAAATCCAAAGCTATAAACGAAAAGTGCTACCGGCTATTTTGAAAAAATTAGTTTTTGCCAACTTTTCTGGTCTGCTGCCCCATTGTGCGTCGTCAATCTGCAACAAATGTCGGACGCGATCAACTTTTAAAAAAGCAAGTGGATAATCAAATATTGTACCAAGACAATTCCGTTCAAAAGCTAACAGATATACACGATACGCTGAAAGATATAAATAGAAATTTAAGAAAAGCGAGAGAAACTGAGGAAAATATTGTACCAAGACAATTCCGTTCAAAAGCTAACAGATATACACGATACGCTGAAAGATATAAATAGAAATTTAAGAAAAGCGAGAGAAACTGAGGAAAAAAAATATGACTTACTGAAGCAAAGATTTGAATATGAAAAGAAAATAAGTGTTGAAAACCTTAAACTCAAGTGTGCAAAGCTAAATATAAAAAAGGAAATGATCCAAATTAATCGCTTGATTTTTTCTAACTTTTGAAATATACGGACATGTGCTGCAAATCGTTTTCGCATGAAAGTGAACCCCAAACACGTATGTGTCGTATTGCTTCGGTGGACGATTTCATGCAAAAACGATTGCAGCACATGCCCGATAAACACAAATTTTCGAAAGTTTTGCACAAAGTTTGAACCTTTGATTTATGTGGCTTGTGTCATGGCATGAACTAGATAAACATCTAAGTACCTTTTATAATTAATTTTGTGAATTATTTTTAATTTTTATATACATACATATGTAACATATGCTAGTCCAACGTGTTTTTATTGATTGTGAAATAAAGTAAAGATAAACATCTAAGTACCTTTTATAATTTATTTTTGTTAATTATTATTAATTTGCATATACATATGTATGTATGTATGTAACTAATGCTAGTCCATGGAACATTTTTTTGTATGGGTTGTGAAATAAATTGAATTTTTAAATATAATTTCAAAGTCTTTATTCAACTATTTTTTATTTCTTCTCTAATATTTCGCGCAAATGATGCTAGGTTTGCAGTGGTGTCGTCGGGTGTAGATGGAATCGCAGGGTGTAGATGAATCCTCATTTTCATATTGTGCGATCTGGGGTTGTTCGACATTAAAAATAAGGCAAATATTGTGCAGGGCGCAGCATACGTTCGTTATTCTAATAGCTTTTTGCGGTGTATAATGTAACTCCCTCGCAGCCAATAGGCACCCAAATCTTTCTTTGAGCATACCGAAAGTTCGTTCAATAATTGATCTCCTTGAGAATGTTTCTCATTAAATTTGGCTTCCGCAGAGTCTGCATTCGCGCTCCTATATGGTGTTGACAACCATGCTTCCAAAGGATATCCCGAGTCCCCTTTAAACAAATATAAAATAATCCATTACAAAATTAATACATAAAAGAGAACAGCAAAACAAACCAACCTATGAAGCGTGTTGCCTTATCGCCGCTTTCAAAGCGATCTTTCAGTTGACGTCTCTCATGAGACACATTCCACACATGCGAATCGTGACATACTCCTCCAAAACGAGCATCAACTGCCCTAATAATCATTTTATGATCACATATCTGCAATAGTTGAATCATATGGTTACATATAAACATACATATTTGCAAAAGTGCTTCATTAAACTACTCACAACAATGGCATTTACACTGTGCTTCATTTTCCTGTTGAAGAACAAATGTTCATTTTCTGTATGACGCACCATTTGAATACGGGTTCCATCAATCGCTCTATACGTTGCAGGAATTCCAAACTTTTGGAAAAAATACCTTTTCGCGTCTCTTTCGTCTTGCACAGTCATTTTAAATGTTATGTGTTTCGGGCACAGCGTTTTTTCGAAGGCTCTGCAGACTTCGTTTAGAGAAGTTGACATAGACTGTTGAGCCAAGCCTATATGATGATCAGTACCAATTTGATGCTAATATCCTCCTTGGGCTAAAAGTTTTAGCGCAGCTGATAGTCTACGCATTGCCGAAATTCCTACGCACTGTCTGTTTTCCCTAAGTTCGGGCGAGACACGTATATAAACGCCTCTTTGCTAAGCCGGAAATTTCGC
This sequence comes from Philophylla caesio, assembly GCA_963971545.1. Lineage (NCBI taxonomy): Eukaryota > Metazoa > Arthropoda > Insecta > Diptera > Tephritidae > Philophylla > Philophylla caesio. The sequence continues at coordinate 32,577,059 of OZ020606.1, read as the reverse complement.
ACAAAACTATGATTTTGTTTATTAGTTAACAGTAACACATTTTCAGCACTATTTACTCACCTTTTGTCGCTAAGCCCTAATATGTACATTGCTTTGGTCTCTAAGAATTCTTCGCTCAATTCTTTCATCCCTTATAGGTTCTTCTAACCACAACGCTACGAAGTCCATTTCATTTTTTAATTCGCTTGATTTATATTTGTTTATATGCCTGTGCTAATTGTTTATTTTTCAACAGCTGTTTATCTATTTTTGACGTTTTGTTACAGTCTTTCTTCTTTTTACAAAAATAGTTCGAACGGCAATGCCAAGGCGAATTCATACCAGGTGGTAGCGAAGCGAATTCATCAAAATTTGTCAAATTAAGAATGTCATGATAAAATAAAATTGAAGAATGAAATTTATTGTTTTGCGTTGACAGAAATAAGTCGGTAAGTTTTATTATATACATTTATAATTAATTTAATTGTGTTGTTTAAGGTGGCAGCGGTTGAAGAAAGTTAAATTTCGCAGAAGATATCAAATAGGTAATGGCCTCCGTTGTAAAAGACTACGCTCAATTAACTTCGGGACGCCGAATCGCCACATTTGTGGTGATCAATTTGGAAACGAACGATTTACTCTACATTCCTTCCAAGAATGCAATTATGGAATTATCCATTTATGGCTTTGCCGGTAATGAACTAGAAATGGAACCGATAAATGGTTCGCATGTTGCCTACTACTTATTTTATTATCTTATTATCTACTGACGCCAAAATTAACTGGGGCGCAAGAAACGTAACTACGCGCCCAACCGTAGCTAGTACAAAACGACCGCAATCAGAAGAATCAACGCCTAGCAACATGTTATCAAATGGAAATATTACTTTCAAATCTAAACGTGCGCTCTTCGCAAGTAAAAATATCAAAAAATGTCCACCTAAGGGAATTTATAAGTTGGAAATATGAACGACATTTTAAAGGTGGCTGTAAACGGTGAGAGTAATTCTTATGAGAATGCGATTAGATTGGTGTGAGAATTCTCAAGCCTATATACACGAATAGCTATTCTCACTCTCTCTGAGAACGAAAAGACGGAGAATGAAGGGCCGTACACATAAGACTTTCGCTTTGACAGATAAGTTAAAGTACTGATGTTATATGAGTGCTGCTAAATACAAGGCGAGAAAAGTAAAGCAAAGCAAAACGAAGCAAAATCATGGCGAACTCTCAACTTTTGTATACTTTGACAACCAACTGTTTGCATTTCCATTTTATTTTGCGTGCATATACACACAATTTAGAAAATGTACTAGTATTTCATAGTTTTTGCGTGTATACTTACTTTTATAAAGATAAAAGAAGAGAAATATTAATAAATACCAAATAAAACACCTCTTTGATCGGTTTTTATTTATCTTGTCGAAATATGCTCGGCCTGAATATAGGTTATTACACTCGCGACTTTGAAACATACATACATAAGTAGCATAACTACCGCTTAATTATATAAGTAAAACTCATTTCTTAATATTTTATTAAACAAAATATTTGGAGTAGACACAAATAACAATTGAAAACAAACCACTAACGTAGAAACTGTCAAAGCGTTCTATGTAGCAAACCTTCTACACCTCATGCTTTGTTGTTAAATTTCGAATTGTCAAGTAAAGCGAGGAAAGTTGTATGTGTACGGCCCTTGAGAGTCATTTGAGTGAGAGTATTGTCGCCCATTCTCACATGTAGTTACATGATGATGATAAAGCTCATGAGAATTCATATGGCAATGCTTATTGTAGAAGAGTGATATTGTCGAGCTCTGTGGTTTTGTGTGCCAAGTGAACATGTCGAAAAGACGTAAATTGCTTTTGGGTTTTTTAAGTTTCAATAAATATCTAAACGAAATAAAAGAGGAGGAAAATAGGAAAAAAAACAAGAATTTGGAGTCGCGAAATTTATTTAGATCGTGACCTGAAATGTGTACGAAAATTTAATAAAGAAATTGGAGGCAGAAGGTGATGAATTTTACAAAAAATTTCTATAAACAAAATATATACAAAAGCAATGATAAATACAAACTAGACAAAGAAAATAAAAAATTTCTATAATAATACTCACACCAATATCAGATAATTTTGCTTTCTTTTTTGCTGAATCCATTGTACACGCTATTATCACATCAATAATGAAGAAATACAAATGAAATATCAAAAAAGCACGCGGTGGGAACAAATATTCTCACTGGCTGCAAATGAGAATAAAATCGAGTCGTGAGAGTGTTTGCATATTCTCACCCACTCTATTTACACGACCGACGTACTTGGTCTCATTGAGAATGAGAATGCGTCTATGTTGAGAATGAGAATGCGTTCTCAACGCTGTGTACACGATGAGGATGAGGCAAATTATACATTCCTTAATGAGAAACCTAAAAATTTGTTTACTATGCGTGTGTGCGTACATCTTGCTCGCAAGCGGAAGGGTGATGATGACTCGCCCAATTCATTGGTGACAAGTGTTAATGAATTTTCACAAGTGAAATCAAATATAAAGATATATTGATAGCAAACAATGATAGATAAAACTAATAAATTAGTAATGTAATTTAAAGTTGATTGCAGAAATAAATTTCATGTTTTATTGAATCGAAAAATTGTGTTACATTGTAAAGAATTTCTTTATCCATTAATGCAATTAGTTTGTAAAATATGTACTACGTTAAAGCTTTGTTGTTAAAGTAAATACTTATAAAATATATTTAAAAATTTAATTATACTTAACTATAAAAAAATGTATTTGTCTGCGTTGTTTGTAGGCTGCTTTTCTAGCGCCTGCGTTGTTTTTAGGCTGCTTTACTAGCGCCTGCGATAATCGAAGCCTGTGGTATTCGTCCAAATCTGTTAACAGAAAAAAGTACAAAGTAAAAAAATAGAAATATGACACTTTTTAAAAATAATTTAGATAATAATGCACTTACAAAAGATTAAAAAATAGACGTTTAATTTATTTTACTTACCAAGCTCAGAGGTTGATCTTGAGGAACTTTTTATACCCATTATCCTCTGCTTTGCCTTTTTAATTTTAAGACGCCTATTGAGGTTTCGCAATCGAAAATGAATACGACATTTATAAAATAGTCGTTTGACGCTTTCGGGATGATCGATGTTGGCGCTTTTCTCCATCAACTGGTTGTGTATATTTCTGCAATGTGAAATCTCCAAAGCATTGAGATGATGAAAAATACCCTCCAATCAAATCCAGAAAATCAAAATGTTCGCTGGAATGCGAAGATACACCGATTTCCGTGCTATAATATAAATAAGCATTCCAACTTTTAAAAGATTATAATTTTGTAACTTACCCAAACTGCCTATCAGAAATTTTTTTCGTTGTATTATTAATAGCCGGCATGCACGGGTTAGGAGCAAAAGGCACCGCTTTTGCCAACAATTTAAATTTTCTTCCTCCGCATACCATGTCCATGCGTGCAAAATGGTCCGAGCATACAAAATATTTTGCTCCAAGTGGCGTACGACACGATCTCGACCACTGCATCCGCTCAGACTCGGCAATTGGTACCTTGAAAAAAGGCCATTTTCCGCTTTCTATTTTCTTCAAGCACACCGCGCACTTTCCCATTTTACAATTTTATTTCCTTTTTATTTTTCAAAAATCAATTTTACACTCACTTTTTCAATTTCATAAATCGAAGTAAACAAAATTCTTCGTTATTTCCTTTTATTGACGTCCTTAATTTAATCGGATTGGAAGAATTGGGAAGAACAAGCAATCACATGCTTGAGAAACACCACCTGGTATAAATTCGCCTTGGGCAATGCGAATGCGATACAGAGTTCCAATTTACTTTAGCATCACATTTTGTGTGCTAATAGCATTACTTTTCGAATAGAAATAGAGAGTATGCCCCCTGAATGTCTATTTGATGACAGGAGATACTTCGTCTTGCTCTCGTTCACCTCCAGACCCATTCGCTTCGCTTTTCTATCGAGTTTGGAGAAGGCAGAACTAACTGCGTGATTATTAAGGCCGATGATGTCAAAGTGATCTGTCTTTATTCGCAGTTACAATTGAATAAAGTGTGCGCCCTATACCCATATGATCAAGGTGATAAGCTGATTCGATTTGGCCGTGTCCGTCTGTTTGAACGAAAACTAGTCTCTTATTTTTTGAGCTATTTGAATGAAACTTGGCAGTCAGGAGCCTTTTCATAATTTAATGGACATTTGTCAGAACCGGCCAGATGATACGACTAGAACGTATATAGGAGCCGATTGTTCAGATATTATATATTGCTACATAACTCCATCATTTAAGCAGCAAAAGCCTGGTATTTTGCAAGAAGGTCTGCAGATCTAAGGTCTATTTAAGCAGTCATATAGATCTATGCAAGAGATATAACAAATAGCTCCCATACAACTGATTGTTCAGATATTTTATTTAGCACGAAAACCCTAGATGTATTTAATGAGAAGCTTTTGCATGGCAGAAATAACTTGGAGATTTGCCATTGCCTGCCGAGGGGTGACCACTAATAGAAAAAACTTGTCATTTGATACAGATTTTACTTGCCTTGACTGTAGTGGTGGGTAATGGCGCAAATTGTTTGGCGCTGACACACTGGCGCCAGCGCCACGGTCGGAATCAGAACAGTGTGTCAGCGCAATTGCGCCATTACAGGGCAACACATTGATTTTTTCAAATTAACGCTTTTTCATTTGTTTCCCGCGAGCGACGCTCAAATAAATTTGTTTTACGAACATATTACTTCGAATTTCAGCAATTTTGCTTCCTGGTGCACATTCTACAAGTAAGTTGTTAAAAATTTTAAGATTGTTTTGAAAAATTAACAAAACTCTTAGCACCGAAAAATGTTTAGCAAAGTATGCAAAGTTTTTATTTCAATTAGCGAAAATATTTAAAATTAAAAACTTGGCATACATTTTGGGAAATCGTGTGTGCACAAACTTCAGTGATAGAGTGTATATACAATAATATTTTATTTAAAGTGTAATATAAATGTAATTTTTATATTTTAGGCTTAAAATGTCAAATAAAAAAAGCGAAGTATGGCTGCACTTCTCCGATGAGAAAGACCAAAAAGTTAAGTGTAAGCTACATATGTGGACAGCAGATATCCGTGGCCAATAAATCGACGTGCAGCCTTATTCGCCATATGAGTAGGCGGCATCCGTTCCAAAAAATCGCCAGACAGGAGCAGCCTGAAACGGAAGTAGACATAGAAGTGTTAATAACGCAGGTAGAAGCACCACAGGCAGCAACACGGATAGAGACACAGCAGGAAGCGAAGCAACGAAATACACCGCGAGCATCAAACACATCACAAGCATCGGTAACACAGTTCCTACACAAGCCACTTCCCGTCAAAAAGCAGCAACAAATTGACGAGCAGGTAATAAAAATGATTGTCCGCGAGTACCACCCTTTCAGCGTCGTGGAAGACGTAGAGTTTAAAAAGCTAGTGTGTCTCCTTAATCCGAACTACAAACTCCCAACTAGGAAAACGGTTTCGTCGTCGTTAATACCGGCCATGTACAATGTTACCATGGAAGCTGTGAAAAGGCGGTTAGAGAGAATGTTCCTTGCGTCGGACTTATTAGCTTGTTCCTCATATATAGAAAGGCACACTAGTGAAAATATTACAAAGAAAACTAACCAAATTTTTTGCGAGTGGGGAATCAGTCACAAGATAAGTATTGTAGTTACTGATAATGCGGCTAACATGAAAGCAGCGGTTCGTGGGGGAGGTTGGAGGCATTGGGGCTGCTTTGCCCATTCATTAAATTTAGTAGTACAATCAGGTTTGAAGGAAATAGAATCCGTTTTGCATAAAATAAAAACCATTGTAAAGTTTTTTTCAAAAAGTACTTATGCTTCTTCGAAACTCAAAGTTACATTAGAAGCTATGCAACAACCAGTGTTAAAGCTTATTAATGATGTACCTACTCGATGGAACTCAACATATGAAATGCTGAAACGTATATTACTTGTGAAAGATGCAGTAATCTCGACTTTGGCTCTAGTTAAGTCTTCTATGCTTGCCAAAGATGACGATTTACAAACAATTAATTTCTTAAGTAACGAGGAGTGGTTGGTAGCTGCCCAATCAATGAAGGTTTTAGAAATGTTTGAAGCTGTTACGACATTAATTAGTGTCGAGAAGCACGTAAGTGCATCTTCCATTATACTTTATATTAAGAAATTAAGCAAACATTTAAAAACCTTTACTATCTCGCACTTAACCCCTGATGTAAAAAATTTAGTTGCAAGACTGTTAAATGAACTTAACAACAGGTTTAAAGACTTAGAATTTAACGAACTGATAGCACAAGCTACAATTCTGGACCCACGGTTTAAAAAATTTGGATTTATAAATGAAACCGCTTATAAATCCAATGTAGATAAATTATATTTAAGAGTTGCTGATACGGTTGTTCAAAACAACGATGCCTGTTACGAAAATCAAAATCACTGCAGTTCAGTCACAGAAAAAATGGATAGCGACCGGTTCGACCTCATTTGGAAAGACTTTGACGCTGAAATTCAAAAACACGCACATCCAGCAAATCAAACAGCAAATGCAATTATTGAAGTAGATAAATATTTAGCTGAACCTGTTCTTCCGCGAAAAGATCCTTCCGGAAAGTCGAACGATCCGCTGATGTGGTGGCATCAACGGAAAAATATTTATCCTCGGCTGTTCCAGCTTGCTAAAAAGCGTTTATGTATTTCCTCTACATCTGTCCCTTGCGAACGCATATTTTCTCACGCTGGACAGCTTGTAAGCGAAAAGCGGGAGAGTCTGAAAGCCAGTAAGGTGTCTCAAATCGTCTTTTTAAATTATAATTTAGGCAACAATGATTTTTAAAAGTTACAAGTATAAATGTATAAATTTAGAGAAAGTGACTTAATAAAACGGCTCTTAATATTTCTGATATTAATAAATACTGCTTTGAAAATATCAATTGTATTTAAAATAAAACGGATGTACCTAATGAATTGATACTTTATATATAATAATTACTATGTTTTTAAAAAATGAAATTAATGTACCTAATGTGTTCGAAATAAAACGAATGTACCTAATGAATTGATACTTTATATATAATAATTACTATGTTTTTAAAAAATGAAATTAATGTACCTAATGTGTTCGAAATAAAACAAATGTACCTAATGAATTGACACACTTTATATCGATAATATAATAATATTAAAGGCCAGTTATCCAGTGCTGGTTTAAACTCAGTTTAAACATTCTTTAGTTAAACTCAGTTTAATTTTAAACTTAGTTTTCTTTCGCTCAATTAAATTTGTTGCATCCAAAACGAAATAGTCATATGATAAGTTTAACTAACCGTGCGCAATCGGCCATTTAAACTCCGTTTAAAGTTGACTGAAAACCCGAATACTGATTTTAAACGACAGAGTTCAACTTAAAATGAAAAACTGGCCCTAAGTTGTTCACATATTATAAACTCGTGTCTTTTAAAAACAAGAAACGGCTACGTTTACTTAGTAGCGCACCGGGTGCTCATGCCGGTGGCTATTTTCTACTGTAGCTCACCGGGTGCTCATGCCGGTGGCTATTTTCTACTGTAGCTCACCGGGTGCTCATGCCGGTGGCTATTTTCTACTGTAGCTCACCGGGTGCTCATGCCGGTGGCTATTTTCTACTGTAGCTCACCGGGTGCTCATGCCGGTGGCTATTTTCTACTGTAGCTCACCAGGTGCTCATGCCGGTGGCTATTTTCTACTGTAGCTCACCGGGTGCTCATGCAGGTGGCTATTTTCTAATGTATGTAGCTCACCGGGTGCTCATGCTTGTGGATGTGCACTCACGCTACTGATACGAGCATGGTTGCAATACTGGAATTCAGATCACTTTTGGGTTGTACTGTTTTGAACAGTCACAAATAAATAGTTATAATAATCTCACTTACTATTATTTGTGACTATATGTATACGAAACAATACAAACCAAAAGTGATTTGATGGTCGATGAGCAAATGGGTTTGGTACGGTTTATTTTTGTACCCCGATTCAGGCTACCTGAGGTAGTTGCAAACCGCCTACCAATGTCAGTGCAGTGGATGCTGCTTTATTCCGTTCGCGATATACATACATATATGTATATGTACATAGGTTGGTGCTGCAACACCAAAAGCGGAGATACTGCCGCACGACCTGGTGCTCCCTACAATCGTTGATGCTAGCCATATAAGCAACTTTATGGATATTGTTTTCTTCTTCTTCTTGTCCGACAGTGTGGAATGTTGATATTTGTTGGAACGGTTTTCCGTCATCCTTTTGTCTTAAACCAAACTTGACAAGGGATACCGGAAAATCGTCCCAACAAACATCAACTATATGGACTCTGGAAAGAAATATGTATATTAAAAAATTATTTAATTTATATTATTACAAAAAATAATTGCAAAATTACCTCATTTTCCACTAAAATTAAAAACAACTTCGCAGCATTTTACATTTTTTTAAGAACGATCACGAATGTGAAGTTGAAAAGGAATACGATGACATCAAACACATCTGCATTGTTGCATTTTGCGTAAACACATCACACAACCTATACATGCAATTGTTGGTTCATGAGTTGCTTGCAATGCAAGCTTTGCATGGTTTGGTTGGTTGGTGGTGTTTCCAGTGTTCCGGTGTTTGCTGGCGCCATTGCGTTACAGAGTTGTCAAAATCGGTATCAGCACTCGTAACTCAACTCTCGGTATCAGCGCAATGGTGCGGCGCCATAGTGTGTTACCCACCCCTACTTGACTGAGGTTCGAACCTCGAAACATTCAAAAGCTATTAAACCATCCATAGTCCTACAAAAAGTTTCTGTGAGAAATTCAAAAAGTTTCCATGAATTTATACAGGGTTATATGACAATCCTACTGTATACTTTGCTGTACGTGTAACTTTTTTTTTTCATTCGCATGAAACTTTACTATTACTTTTTCGAATAGTTGTCTCGTTTCAATCCGATATTAAAAAACGATATGTATTGCAATACTTATGGAAAGTTATGCCGTAAAACTATCACATATTGGTGTGGCTTTGCTTCTGTGGCGTATGTGCGGTCACGTAGCCTTTTGCTCCAAAACTAGCACTTGCTGTGGTTCCGCCTTTGGCTGGAATCATGTACATATGTACATCATAATTGGAACCGTAGCGTGCTAAAGTAAATACGTACTGATTGAGCAGCGAAGATGGGGTTGGTCAGAAAAATCTCTACGGCGAGATTGAGAACTTGCAATTAAACAACATCCTCCTGCAAAAACGAAAATATGAAATTTTAATTTTTTAATTAGTTTACCGAATTTCTAAAATTGCATAGCGCGACGTACCTTATCCGCAAACGTTTTGGCCATTTTACGCACCACATCGGGTGCTATCTTAGTCACTTTTTCATTGTATTCGCGAATGAATTCTGAAGTGAAAAATTCATTAAAACAATTTATAAAGCCAAAGTAAAATGAACTTTCCGAAATCAACCGTTTTCTTGAAAAATTTTTGGCTTTTGTCATTTTGAAAGCTGCTCTTAGCATACGATAGTGATGCTAACTTCGCTATTTTAACCCGGTAGCATTGGAAAAGTATTCGTTTGGTTAACTTTGTTTTGGATCCCATTTTCGTAGCGACTTATTTCAAATTTGTAATCAAAAATGGTTCAATTGACCTTAAAAGACATCCTGAGAGTTTACTAAACATAGAAAAAAAATTTTATCAAAAGTAAGCTAGGCAACACAATTTTTAAAAAATTACCGATGTCGATATATTTTTTCTTATTCTTTAAGAATCTTAAAAACACCAAACAGCATGGTTCTATTTCTTAACTATGAAGTAGGTCACAAAAAATTCGTTTCAAACTCAACAAAAAAAAACAATAAAGTCAACAAATGTTATTTTCTGATATGTGACAAAATGTTTACACGAAACTATATGTTAATGGTTTTCGAATTACTAATTTAATTTTTTAAATAAGTGTTGTAAAATATACACACATAAATTTCAGAAGCATGCTTAATGGTTTAATCTAATGAGTATTTTTAGCGACTACCAGGTTTGTTTTTTCACAGCACTAATAATGGTGCCGCTGTGGTCGAGTTGATAGCGGTGCGTACTATAACTCGATACGCCGGTGAGTTCGAGGTTCGAATCTCAGTCAGGGCAAACAAAATCTTAATCATAAAAAAAGTTTTTTCTAATAGCAGTCACCCCTCGGCAGGCAATGGCAAACCTCCGAGGGTATTTCTGCCATGAAAAAGCTTCTCATTAAATACATCTGCCGTTCGGACTGTAGGTCCCTCCATTTTGTTATATAATATAAAGGCGTACACCATAAATGGTAGGAGAAGCTCGGCTAAACACTGAGCTATATGTATAGTGTAAGCGCCGAAATTATATATTATAATGGATATCAACTGACAGGGCGAATAAGGAATATAATCATCAACTTATTCACATATTACTTTCTCATTTAGCCATTCAATAGCAATGGGAAAGCAAAATGCAAGTCTGTTAGTTTTCTTCGAAAATGTTGTGAATGTATTGGAGAATGTGTTATGCCTTGATCACACGTAACGAGTAGAGCGGCGAGACAGTGACTCGGCCGAGTGCTCGTTTCGTTTAAACAGTAAGGCGAGTAATGAACCGAGTCAGTGGGCGAGTATAGTGGCGAGAGAGTCACTAGAATCACATTTTGTTTACTAGGCCGAGTGCTTCTTTTTTCTTCACTCTTTTGCCCCTTCTGAGCTAATCACTGACTCGCTCGTTGCATGTGAACACGCGTTCGGTCTTCACTCGCCACTCGGTCGATTTTTATGTTGTTTATTTAGTTTCAATTGCATTTTGCATTGTCAAAGAATTGAAATGGCAAACAAGTGGAATTTTGATACAACTGTGAAATGTATTCAAAATTATAAATTGCACCAATGCTTGTGGAATTTTTCATCTACGGATTATAAAAACAAACACAAACGTGAGGCTGCACTTCTTGCCATAGTCCAAGAAATGAATATAACAGACTTTGGAGTGACAGAGGCGAAGAACAAAATAAAAAATTTAAGATCGACCTACAGCCAGGAGAAAAAAAAAATTGAAGATTCTAAAAAATCAGGAGCTGGACTCACCAACGTCTACAAATCAAACATAAAGTGGCTACACGAAATGGAAGAGGTGTTCGCAAACGAACTAAAAAGACAAAGGTTTGAAAATGTAAGTTTATTAAATATTTCTTTATTAATCTTAACTAATCATCCTGTTTTGCCATGGCACTGCACCCTCATTGGAGAAATATTCCGTATATTTTTCACGCAAATCCCTAGCTGTCTTTCCAGCGTAGTTGGTGTTGTGATCGGTAATACTGGGCAGCCCTTGAACAAGTTCTCTTCGCCAAGCTCCTGGAACTATTACACCAGAGTTGATATCCTCTTCATCAACACAACCACTTGGGAAATACATACATACATATGTAGTTGAGCTTTTAGTTCTGAGCCAATTATGAAGAGCACATGCAGCACGAACTATTTTGTCAGTTGTTTTGACATCCGTTGGAATAGGTGTATGAAAAATTCTGAATCTGCTCGCTAGAATTCCAAACGCATTTTTGACTATTCTTCGTGCTCTAGATAAACGATAGTTGAAAATTTTTTGTGCTGTTGTGAGATTTGGTCCACCGTATGGTTTCAATAAATAACACTTCAATGCAAAAGCGTCATCGCCCACTAAAAATCCACCTTTGGGTAACATATTGTTTTCAAGGGCTTGGCGCAATGCACTTTGATTGAAGATTCCTGCATCCGCATTTCTTCCATTTGCTCCAATATTTAAACAGCGAAAACAATAATTATGGTCCACGACAGCCATTAAGACAACACTATTGGTGCCCTTATAATTAAAATATTCACTTCCACAATTTGGAGGTGCAGAAATAACAATATGTTTGCCATCAATGGCGCCATGGCATCCGGGAAAATTCCACCTGATTTTAAATCCGTTTTCAATTTTTTTCCATTCATCATCGTCCGGTACCTGAAATAATATTTAATAATATAAATTTAATATTTCAATTTACAGATTCCTGCATCGTCTTCAACTATTGAAGTTGAAACTGAGCAATGCCCAGCTTCAACACAACAAAGTAGCTCTAATGTCGCATCAACAAATAAGGCGGTTCCTACTTCTATGCGTGGAAAAAAAAGGTGCCGAAACATCGTACAAGCCATTAATTCTTTAAGCACATTGAATGAATCAATAAACCAACAAGAAGAACAATGCTCGTTTGATGTGTTTGGCAAAAATGTGGCAGTACAATTGAAAAATCTTTCTTTTGAAAATGCATTAATAGCACAACAGAAAATACAATGCATTTTAAGTGAAATCGGAATAAAAGATTATAGAGAGAAGTCCAGAAGTACAACATCGTTTTCCAATTACAGCTATGATTCATTCTCCAATCCTCCATCAAACCAACCTAATTTTGATGAAGGTCATAACAATTATTCATTTATAGTGGAAGGCACTGATACTACACCATCGGAAGTGGTGGTTACAAGCGATATAATTCAAGCTGCACTGGAATCAGCTATTAATACAGATAATATTGAACATGTTGCAATTGAATAACTTTTTCTTATAATTATTTTTTGCATTAAATAAAGGCTACTGAAGGCGAATTTTATTTTTCAATTACAAATTACCTTTAAGAATTCTTGTAAATAAAGTGAAATAGCTTCCATAACTTCTGGTATTACTGCAGATATTGCTGAGCGGGAAATACGGTACATTGCCTGCAAATAACGATAGCTCATTCCCGTTGCCAAATAAGTTAACGCTACTTGTAGTTTAACTCGTGCAGGAATAGCCTCTCGCATGACAGTATCTGTTCTTTGTATATTTGGAGTGATGTTTTCCAACAGGGTTTCGAAGGTTTCTATATTCATGCGCAAAAGCGCCCTGAATTCTTCAGGATCTTCTGATTCCAATTCTCTAAAGAGGGTTGTTGGAGCACATAGTGCTCCAAGTGTCCCCATTTCAGAACCTCTACTGTATTTGCCGCGTCAGCTGTTTGCTAGAGCAACAATAGACAGTAGCTGGTATGAACATACATCTGTATGTGTACGAGTATACCCATTCACCTGCGCATAACTACACAAGTCGGTTATCAACATAACTATGTACACACATTCATATACGCATAGTAACAACGCACTTGGTCGCGGTGGTTACAATAGGTAGAGGCACCGGCGATGCTCTTCGCTGTTCAATACAACAGCCACTTCAACAACAATAACTTCAAAAGCAAGCTGCACTGGTGACGCTCTTCGCACATCACCTGATCGCTGTGGCTATACCATAAATAGCGGTCAGCAGCATTAAGGTTCAATTAGAGGTACCATACCATAACGCCATAACCATAATCGTAGTCATAACCATAATCATATTTAAGCAATCGATTAGTGGTGCCATAACCATAAACAGCTGATATTTGCAATAAACTGAAAGTAAATAAAAATTTAGTAAAGTATGTAAAACGCGGACGCAAAATATAAATTAAAACTCATCAAAACAAAATAAACTGCACACGAAGAACAGAAATATCACAATAAACAAGGCGAATCAGCAATCATTTGTTTATGGTTACGGCAAAAACCAAAATTCAGTTGGTCGCTATGGTTATGGTTATGGTTATGGCGTTATGGTATGGCACCACTAATCGATTACAGTGTAACCCATAAGGTTGGTTGGATCAGCTGTTTTCTATGGTTATGGTTATGGCACCTCTAATTGAACCTTTATGCAGAGATCGCGGCACACGGCGACGCTCTCCTTATCAACAACTCCGTTTATCATTGTGCATGGCTATGTTTAACTTCGCAAATCGCTCTCAGCCACTGCATACCTGCTACAAGGGCAAAGCGATGCTCTTAGTAATAAGGAAAACGGTACCATTATTTGATGGGTCACTGAGGAAATGTAAATATGTATGGACAATATGCAAATTTCAAGGTCATCGATCAACGGCACAATTCATAATAATATTTTAGTATATAAGGGGCGATTGAGTTTCATTCGGGGACAGTCCACTAAGCATGTTCACGAATAAATCGCATCGCTATTTTACCATTGCTTTTTCTTTTGCGTTCAACATTTTCATTCGGGCATCAGCAAGTGGAAACGCCCACTTGCGCAACCATTAGGTCCTTCGAGCCGGATTGAAGCGGCACACACCAAATTATAAATGGGTGTGGATTCAGATTGTGCTACACCGCCGAGAGTGGTTAGCGATACGAACATCCACATCAAGGTTTCACAACGGCAGCGCGTAATTCAACGCATAATGGACCTGCAGTCTAACATCCAACTACTGGATAACATGTCGTCCTATCAGCTGGAAACAAAACTTGAACTGGTGGAACACCACTTCAGTACATTTGAGAGGTTGCAGACAGAGCTTGAATGTCTGGACGAATCTCAGCTGGAAGGCGATCACCGCACAACATTTGAAGATTCATTTTGTGAATTGAAAAGTGCCATTGTCGAGCGCATATCAGAAATGCGCAGGGTGGACATCTTAAGCAGCACAAGGGTGGTCGCACCAACCACTGCACCTATGTCGTCGCCTCGTCACAGTTTGCCGAAACTACAATTAACAAAATTTAGCGGCAGCTACACAGAATGGCTGGACTTCTACAATATGTTCACAACCCTGGTACACAACAATACCGGATTGGAGGACATAGAGAAGTTCCAGTACTTACGCTCATGCCTCACTAATAGCGCATTCCGCCTAGTGCAGTCGCTGGCGGTAACCAGCTCCAATTACAAACGTGCCATTGAGTTGCTCGTCACCAGATACGACAACAAGAGGTATATCTTCCAATCGCATTTGCAAGCGATTTTTAACGTCAAGGGCATACGAGCCGCAAGCGTGTCATCACTGAGGGAATTTATGGACCTCATCAATTCACATCTTCGCGCAATGCAGTCCTTTGCCTCTCCAATTCAAATTTCGGATGGCATACTACTCCAACTAATAGTCGCAAAATTGGAGCCAGATATGCAGGTAAAATGGGAGGAAGAGATTGCTGCAATCTCCGACAAGCCGAGTTCCCAAAACATCCAGATACCATCGTGGGATGATCTCGCGAAATTCATCGAACGCAGATGCCAAACAGTAAATATCATCGAAGCTAATAAAGGCGGATTGGGCAGAAGCACATCAACTGCAGCATCAACAAACTCCGCAAGAACAAATTCGACGCTCACAGCGAACACGAACAATAAAAAATGTACGCTATGCAACGACAACAGCAACCATGCTGCGTTCAAATGCAGCAAATTCACTGCGCTAAATCCAATCCAGCGTTACGTTTTTGCTAAGAACAATCGCCTATGTTTTAACTGCTTAGGAGCAAATCACGCTGTAACAAGTTGTCCATCAAACAATCGATGTCAGGAGTGTAAGGAGCCACATCACACTCTCCTTCATCGAAGTTCACAATCATCGCCATGCAATCAGGAACTCAGTCAAGCATCTCCTTTGGCGTTGCATGCAAGCAGACAACAAAACGACGTCATACTCGCAACTGCATTGGTGCGGCTACATAACACTCGTGGAACGACGATTATAGCTCGCTCCCTCTTGGATTCTGGGTCGCAATTGAATTTTATCTCTGAACGCATAGCCCAGATGTTAAGGGTAACAAAAAAAAGGGTGACCACAGAAATTAATGGAATCGGTTCCTTATCTACCAAATCAAGGTATGCAGCAACCATCGAATTGAAATCAATGCATAGTGGATTTACAGCGCTGACAGAAGTAATAATCATGCCATCAATTTCTTCAGCTCAGCCACAAACATCCATTAATATCGCTTCGTGGAATATACCAAAAAATATCGCCTTAGCTGATTCAACATTTTACGTCCCAGGTCCAATTGACATGCTAATAGGAGCAAGTATCTTCTTCGATATGTTATCAGTGGGT
Organism: Philophylla caesio; assembly: GCA_963971545.1. Classification (NCBI taxonomy): domain Eukaryota; kingdom Metazoa; phylum Arthropoda; class Insecta; order Diptera; family Tephritidae; genus Philophylla; species Philophylla caesio. The sequence goes on along the minus strand of OZ020606.1, from coordinate 32,561,035 downwards.
CAAATAAGAATCGGAGGAGACCTGCCAACATTTCAGAAGACGCAACTGGGTTGGATAGTGGCTGGATCAATTAATTCCCGCTCAGCGCTATCATCATCACCACTATCAGCAGCAGTGACATCGTTGGAATCAGTCGAAACACCACCACCTATAGAAACCTCCTTAGACGCTTGCCTAGAACGGTTTTGGCGACTTGAAGACACAGGCCATCATGATACAAACAAGCGCACAGCATCTGAAGAAGAGTGCGAGACCCACTTTCGTCAAAATACAACGCGTTGTCCGCTGACGAACAAATTTATCGTTCGGTTACCATTCTCCGAAGATCCATCAGTACTCGGGCAATCTATTGACTTAGCAAAACGACGATTTTTTGCAATGGAAAAAAGAATGCTTCGTGACAACTCACTCAAAGCCGAATACGCAAAGTTCATGCAGGATTATATAGAGCTAGGGCACATGAAATTAGTAGAGTCACATGAATTATCTGCAAAAGTGGGCACCTATATTCCCCACCACTGTGTCACAAAGATGGATAGCTCGACTACCAAGTTGCGAGTTGTGTTTGACGCATCGTGCTGCACCTCTAACGGAAGGGTCCTCAACAGCATTCTTCGTGTCGGACCAAATCTACAGGATGACATCGTAACAATTATACTAAGGTTTGGAATTCATCGATACGTGCTAATGGCCGATATAGCCAAAATGTATCGACAAATTAAGGTCGATCCAGTGGACGCCAAATGGCAGTGCATTCTTTGGCGCAACACACCCAGCGAAACATTGGCTACATACCAACTGCAAACAGTAACTTATGGAACCAGTTGCGCACCTTTTTTGGCAGTTCGATGCCTACAACAATTAGCACATGAAAATATGTTGGCATATCCAGTTGGCGCACCAATAACGCTTCGTGACTTTTACGTCGACAATCTCATGACCGGTGGTTCAACAATCGAGGAAGTCAATACGATAAAAAGCGAAATCGTTAGCCTACTAAAGACTGGTGGATTCCCACTGCGAAAATTCGCCTCTAACTCGGACGATATCATCGCGGATGTTGCATCAGCAGATCGAGAGCAAATTGTTAATGTTGATGACATGATGTATGTCAAGGCTCTAGGACTGAAATGGTCTCCCACAAAGGACTGTTTCATGTTTTCGTATACTCCTCCAGATCATAACCGAGTAAAAATCACCAAGCGGACGATCCTGTCACAGGTTACTAGCTTTTTTGATCCACTTGGGCTACTTAATCCAATCATCGTGAAATGCAAAATTCTAATGCAGCAACTTTGGAAACTGCGCCTCTCTTGGGATGAAGGAGTCCAACAATCGATTCATACTGACTGGCAAAATTTGTGCCATCACCTATCACTCATCGATGGCATTCAGGTGCCAAGGTTTGTGGTATATAATACGGACACCACAGTTCACGCCTTCGAAGATGCAAGCAAGAAGGCCTACGGTGCATGTATATATGCGGTATCTCAGACAGACGATGGCCCACAATCAACACTTCTTTGCGCGAAGTCACGCGTGGCACCCACAAAGGAAGTCACTTTGCCAAGGTTGGAGTTGTGTGCTGCGACCTTGCTTGCTGAATTACTACACTCAGTCATTTCAACGTTTTCGTACAAGGTGACGCCAACCAACATATACTGTTGGTCTGACTCAACCATTACCCTATCATGGCTACAGCGTAAACCGCGTCACTGGACTCCGTTCGTGTCAAATCGAGTAGCGAAAGTTCAGCAATTAACTAGTGATTTCAGTTGGAATCACGTTCCGTCAGAAGAAAATCCAGCAGACTTGGTGTCGCGTGGGGCAACTGTAAGGGAAATTGCTGCCAACCCTTTTTGGTTTCATGGGCCTGAATTCCTACTCAAGGATAGTAGCCAGTGACCTACAAGTACATTATGCACCGTCGACAAAATCCCGGAACAAAGAAAACACTGCCTATCTCTGATGACGTCATGCCAAACAGACATCATTGCCGACCACAAGTACGTCAACAGCTATAACAAAATTTTACGCATTTTCGCCTTCATTAATCGATTCACATCATCATTGCGCCATCTGCCGTTTGAGAAGGGTCCCATTACGGCCAGAGAGTTGGACCTAGCTCTACATCTGATATGTCAATATATACAAAGAATAATGTTCGCAAAGGAGTATAAGGACTTGGAAAAAAATGGAGTAAGTCGCCTTTCGCATTTTAATCAACTTTCTCCATTTCTTCACAACAGAGTCATTCGAGTTGGGGGAAGAATTAAAAACTCATCACTGCCGTTTGAAGCAAAACACCCAATCCTTCTTCCAAAGGCGCATCCATTTGTTCGCACACTGGTTGACACACTTCATCGCCGCCACCTACATGCGGGATGCCAAACCTTGTTGAGCATACTTCGTGATAGGTTCTGGATCATCAATGCACGAAGCCTAATCAGACAAGTAGTTCACCAATGCGTGCTGTGCTTTCGCAATAAGCCACGATTTGAAAGCCAGCTAATGGGTGCCCTTCCTCAAGAACGTGTGCAGCCAATATTTCCATTCGAAATATCGGGCGTCGACTACTGCGGCCCATTCGCAATCACTCAACGACTTCGAAACAGGGGTCCTCTCAAGGTGTATATCTGTCTGTTCATCTGTTTCACAACAAAGGCAGTGCATCTTGAGTTGGTTTCGGACCTGACCACGATATCTTTCATTGCCGCTTTGAAACGCTTCGTCGCTAGGCGAGGCAAATGCAAAACAATTTTCTCGGACAATGCAACAAACTTTGTTGGTGCAAACAGAGAGCTACGGGAAATGTTATCAACATTTATTTCAGAGCAACACATTGCGACAGTTCAGGAGAAGCTTGCAGGGGAAGGAATTGAGTGGAAATTTATCCCTCCTCGATCCCCCCATTTCGGCGGCTTATGGGAAAGTGCCGTTAAGCGCGCAAAATATTACCTCCGCAGAGCGGTCGGTTCGCATCTGCTTACCTTCGAGGAGTTGCACACAGTGTGCTGCCAGGTAGAAGCAATGATAAACAGCCGCCCTCTAACACCGCTGTCAACTAATCCCGATGATCTTTGCGCGCTCGCACCCGCACATTTCTTAGTGGGACGAACTCTCACAGCCATCAACGAACCAACGATGTCCGATGTTAATGTTGGTCTACTTAAACGTTTTCAACTGGTGCAAGCAACTCAACAAGGGTTTTGGGATCGGTGGCACGCTGAATACATCAAAGAGCTTCAGCAACGATCAAAATGGAGCATACCGCGCACAAACGTCCAACGCAATGATCTGGTGCTACTCAAGGAAGAGAATGTACCGCCCCTGAAATGGCCACTGGGTAGGGTCGTGGATGCTATTCCAGGCAATGACGGAGCTGTACGGGTTGCAGTTCTAAAGACTACGGATGGAGTTCATAAACGGGCTGTTGCTAGGCTATGCAAACTGCCCATTGAACAAACACATCCATAACAATGTTTTACTTTCTCTAGTTGCAGGTTTTGAAGGCGCTACCTTCAAGGGGGGGAGGATGTTGGAGCACATAGTGCTCCAAGTGTCCCCATTTCAGAACCTCTACTGTATTTGCCGCGTCAGCTGTTTGCTAGAGCAACAATAGACAGTAGCTGGTATGAACATACATCTGTATGTGTACGAGTATACACATTCACCTGCGCATAACTACACAAGTCGGTTATCAACATAAATATGTACACACATTCATATACGCATAGTAACAACGCACTTGGTCGCGGTGGTTACAATAGGTAGAGGCACCGGCGATGCTCTTCGCTGTTCAATACAACAGCCACTTCAACAACAATAACTTCAAAAGCAAGCTGCACTGGTGACGCTCTTCGCACATCACCTGATCGCTGTGGCTATACCATAAATAGCGGTCAGCAGCATTATGCAGAGATCGCGGCACACGGCGACGCTCTCCTTATCAACAACTCCGTTTATCATTGTGCATGGCTATGTTTAACTTCGCAAATCGCTCTCAGCCACTGCATACCTGCTACAAGGGCAAAGCGATGCTCTTAGTAATAAGGAAAACGGTACCATTATTTGATGGGTCACTGAGGAAATGTAAATATGTATGGACAATATGCAAATTTCAAGGTCATCGATCAACGGCACAATTCATAATAATATTTTAGTATATAAGGGGCGATTGAGTTTCATTCGGGGACAGTCCACTAAGCATGTTCACGAATAAATCGCATCGCTATTTTACCATTGCTTTTTCTTTTGCGTTCAACATTTTCATTCGGGCATCAGCAAGTGGAAACGCCCACTTGCGCAACCAAGGGTATTTGTTGCACCAATAGCGGATCGCCTCAATATCCACGGTCTCGTCCACACTCTATTATTTTCTGCTTCCAATAAATCCCACAACTCTTTTATGAGATGCGGTAGAACTTTATTAAAAACTCTTTTAAAATGTCTTTTTCTACCAAACATTGTAAATAAAACTTTGAAAAACTTCACTGTCTAACTAGATGAACAAAATACGTGTAAACCTCTACTCGCCAACGCAACTCTCTCGACCGAGTATCATACTCGGCCAGAATACTGTCTCGCCACTGTACTCGTTACGTGTAACAAGGCCATTAGCTCGGTCTTGCTGGGATTTTTATTATATACGATTATGTACATACATACATATGTGTTATATATTATATATTTAATGCATGAATCGATTCAAAGCATAAAACAAAGTCAAATGTGAATATAATTTAGTTAATTGATCACTGCTTATGTATGTATGTATATTAGGGTGCGCCTTATTTTTTGACTTTGAACTATGGGGCATCACACCCCCTAAAAATATGTATTACGGAGTAAAACGATGTTATGCAAAAAACTAGAGCTTTTGGAAAAGGGGAAGACATGCCGCAATGAGGGTAAAATTTGCAAGATTCATAAAAATTGCAATATAAACCAATAATACTACAGTGATAATTTTATGTGCGATTTTATTTCTGAAATTTATAAGAAAAGGTATTTGTCTTTTTAAAAAAGAATAGCGAGTTTAATAAATTCATTTTGTTCATACATTTTTTGATACATATATGCATTTACACATAGTACATTAATACTCTTATTGCAAAAGTGTCGACTTTTTTGCGTCAGGGTAAAGTTTCCTATAAGCAGCTACAGTTTGAACAATAAATTGCTTTTCTTCCTCATTTTTTGAAAGTACGTTATTAAAATCTTCAATAAGCTTTACTGCTCTTTCTGCCGAATCATTAACAACATTTATTTTATTAACTATGTTTAATCCGATATTGTAAGACGACTCATCTTTCCATTCTACAGGATTTTTTGCTAAAAAATCTGTTGGTATACCGAATCTTTTAAAGAAAGGTTTGTTTTTTTGTGAAATGAAGTCTTCAATACTTTTGTCGGAATATAGGCTATAATCCTGTGAAGGTACAATCAACTTTTTTTCCTCGGTATCGTTAACATTTTTCAAAGCGGTCACCATACGTTTTTTATGTCATTGTTGATTTGTGGGTCAAAAAAGGCAAATCCAGCAGCTTCTGCAGTTAAATACCATAAATGGTTACAACATTTGTGTAGCAGTTTCTGACTAGCCGTTTAATCTATGTACATATCAGTAAGCATACAAGTTCTTGATCAAAGCTAAATCTTGCCTAGGAGCTTCTGCAGAAACGGGTGCTCTTGTCCAGGCTCTCAAATAAACTTTTGCAACGAATATACAAATGTCCCGAATTCCATCTTCCTCATATTTGCTTAAATTAAACTCCTCCCGAAATAAAAACATTTTTAAGCAATAAATTGCCTTAGCCATCCACCTGGCATGATGAAATGCTCCAGGTGCCCGAAATACGAACTGGGATACCGTACCACCAAGAAAAACTACAACTAGCTGGAGTAATTCTTTATAATCCTCTCGTGGTTGATTTTCATTGAGATTCTGCAAGGCGAATTCTATAATTTCTGATGCGTCCACAAGTGTATCTTTCACATAGTTATCCTCAACACCACATTTGAAATTCATTTGATTTATTTTCTGCCAACTCTGTTTAAATCTGTGAAATATTTGAACACCAGGACCAGAAGACACTTGCATTTTTTTGTTCAAATATGCTCCGCAAAATTATTTCCAGAATGTGATGTCGGCAGGGTAAATATAAAAGGTCTCTCTCTAATTTTTGCTCTAAAATTATACACGCCCCTTGAAAACGTCCCATATTGGACGCTGTAGTATCGCAGCAGAGGGCTTGCACTTTTTCAAGAAGGCCCCATTCGCTGAGCAAGTTGTATATGGCTGACGCCTGTTGCTTTCCCGTGCCTGCAGAAATAGCTGGGATTCCAAGCAATTGTTTAGTACCATTGAATGATATCACTACCGGTAGCCGATCAACAAGCTCTGAGTTGATCAAAGATGGTAAAATTTTACCATCCTAATGAACCACCACTGCAGTTATTTCCTGGTTTTTGAAGGCGCGATACATTTTTTGGGCGGATTCAACTCGAAATCGTGAACGATACCGTCGAAGGGAGGTTCCGTTTATAATAAGGTCGTAAACGTCATGTTTTAAAGCTTGAGCAGTTGCTATTAGTATTCGTACCGCATCACGATCACTTACTTTGCATTTATCCAGAACTGTGACAAGCTCGGGTGTAATAAAGTTGATTCGCGCCCGACTTTTCTTTACATTACTGGGACGCGGCAAATCGTCGAAATCTTTGGATAAATCTTCATCATCTTGCCCATTTTCACTACCTTCATCTTCAGTTAACGTGCATTCGGGATTTTTACACTCGCCTATTAAACAACAACACAAAAAGGAAAAAATTTCTACTTTTTGCAACACACTTGACACAAACAATAAAAATATGGTGAAACTAAAATTTTTACGCTAAACAACGTCAAACTCGAACCGTATTAAATTATAATCTTACCATGGATGTTAGCAAGATATTCGCCGCTTTTACGTTTTCCTACAGCTTTGCGATAGAGTTTCCTATTTTCTTTTTCCAACAAGACCCGATCTGAACCAATCATTGAACCGGGTCTCCCTGCCTGCCTTTGGCTTAGAAGAAATAATTTATCTTCCTCAATCGTAATTAGTTGTAGGGCATCAGCGTGGGCAATGTCAAAAAGGTTAATAAAAGTTGCAACAAAATCTTGCTCCCGATTTTCATGCGTTATTGTCCGGCGATTAGAGCTCTTCTGCAACCCCTTCCATTCCTGATACAAGCCTTCAAGTTTTAAAACACTTTTGTCCACATTCTTCGTTGGTATTCGTGCTTTAGCCCAAAAAACCTCCACTTCTTTAATAACGAGGTAAGCAGCACCACGGAGACTTAATTTTACTTTACGAAGGTTATGAAAAAGCAAACGCAAAACTTGTTCGTTGGATGGCAACTTAGCACCGACAATTTGGCTTTCATCATAGTCAAGGAGATATAACTTTTCTTGTGCCCTGGTTTCCATTTTTAACTTAATTGTCTTATTTAAATTACACGAGGTAGCACACTTTATACTTCTTGATAAACTAAATAATTATCACGTCTGTATATGCTCGACCGAATTCACAGAATAATAGTATTTTTAAAAATTCTTTTAAATGAATATGCGAACCATGAAGGAGGCCATGACTTCAATAACAATCAGTTTTTCAAAAACATATTTGAATAATTTTGCTACATTCCATAAACCCAAAGCTATAACCGTGCTATAATTAATTTCTTGGGCCTGCCCACATTGAAGACGGCGGCTGCAGACGACAACGACAAAAAACCAAAGCATTGGCAACATAAATATAATAACAACGACAGCGACAACCTAACAGCTGAGCAAATGTTGTAAATTTTTAGCATTTTCCTCACCTTCTCGATTAGTTTTTAGTAAAAATCCATTTTCGGACTAATTTAACTATTTCTAATAATTTAAATAAGTTTTAAATGTAAGTAATAAGTGTCACGAAAATTTAACGCGCTTGGCCGCCTTGTCAAAATAGAAATAGATTTAATCTGGCGACAGCGGCATTCATGATTGACTGCCCCGTAGTCGTGTCGCGCCCAAAAAAGTCATCGCCATTGAATCATGTGTAAAAATAATTTGACAGATGCCGCGATGCCGCCGCCGTCTTCAATGTGGGCAGGCTAATAGTAGAGCAAAAATCAAGTAAAAATACAAATTCAAGCTGACCGGAAAAAAGTGCAACGAATGGGAAAAATATTTAAATTCCGTAAATCAATAAGCGATTGCTTAGGTTGTACGGTTATCGTTATCGTTTATGGTTATGGTTATAAATATGGACTAAACTAAAGACGATAACGATTTTAACGTTAGTTGACACTTTCGTGAGAGTAATTCCATGGAACATTATATTCCGCTGTAAGTGTTTTCTACACTGCTAGTTACATCAGATGCATTCTATGGTTATGGTTATGTCACCATAAGTTTCTTCTTCAATGTCTCGGTTATAAATTTATTATAAATAATTTGTCAGTCAACATCGTAGTTATTCAAAATTTGTAAAACATGGTCACTTAACCCTCGTTGCGGCACGTCTTCCCATTATCCAATCGCCAAAATTTTTTGCAGAACATAATATTATACTCTAATGCAACTTTTGGGGGGATGTGATGCCCTGTACGCTATATTTTTTTTTCTCCCGTATAGCTAAGGTGCACCCTAATGTACATATGTACATATACATATGTACATATGTATGTCTTAGCAAATAAATAAAATTTCAGTCATTCAGCTTGCATAGTTGTTTTATTCTAGCCGATTGGGTTCTACAAGGTTAATAAATAATTCAATTATTGACGAAGTTGATTTGATTCGCTTTGCATATAAAATAAATAATACTTCCACGAATCGATTGACTAAAGGTTCTTCGGTTTGCTTCCACGTTCAATTAAACCAGCTAAATGTTTAGAGTGCATCGACAATGAATCAATATTTTCTATTTACTTTTGATACGGACTCAATGGCTGTGGTCCCTTTACTACATAAACCATTTTGGAATCGATGTTTGCATTTAAACGCGCATTACGTATTAAATTTACAATCCAGCATTCTGCCTCGCTGGGTTTTATATTGAACCTATCGGCCAGCATTCCAATAATGATGCGACAATGAAAGTGTCATTCAATATCACCGTTTGGCACTCATGTACCTCCAAAGTCAACATTTTGGCGGCCAATTTTCCCCATAACACATTGAAGTAGCTCTAAGGAATAAACAAACAATTATAATTTATTTTTGAATACTTTATTAATTAAAAACCTTATCATTGGACTTGTGCAAAACATTGGCAAGTTTGTTAACACTCCAAATGTTCCATCTTAAAATTATAGTCCTTTTGAAGTGCATTCGTATATCCATGTTGTAATCGCTCATATTTGTGTTGTTCACTGTCTCGAGAATATATTGCAGTATTTCTTGGTGGTCAACTTCGGGACGAAATTAGCAAAATTAACGTGTAAAATTAAGTTTTCCACCATTATTTTTATTTTGTTATATTTATATTGTGCACTAATATAATTATGCTATTATGCACAATGAAAAATTGCCTTCTAATTTCACTAATGACATTGTGTACCAATAATTATTATCCACAATGAATGATCGTTTCACTTCGGCTTAGCAGCGAACAAATATAGAAACGTCATGTACACTGTTGCATTTTGTGGTGCTTTTCGGAACTTTTAAGAAATGCCCAAAAATAAATTTTAAATATTGGTATGAAGATAATAGACGGTATTTTTATTATAAAATTATCGTAAAATATTTTAAATTTTGCACACTTTTGTCGCTTTAATGGCAGATAGATCGATTATAAATGAGAGGAATGCACAGCGATGGATGGGTCTATTGCGCCCTCTGTGGCTCACATCACAGTACTTCCAAAAGCCCCAGCACCTCTAGAAAGCCTAGTATGGCTGTCGGGGGTAATGAGTGTAAGTGTTGCTCATCCGACCACGGCCGTCCAAAGGCCGTGCCTCTTCTGCGCGCCACTGCAACGCACTCCATGAGTATATGCTGCTGGGTTTCTGTTTCTAAGTCACAGAAGCGACAGAGGCCGCTTGACCAGATCCCTAGCTTGTGTAGGTGGCCCCTTAGTCTGCAATGACCCGTCAGAATTCCTGTCATGGATCTTAGTTTCTCCTTGGGGAGGTTCATCAGCAACCTGTGCCTTTTCATATGGTATCCCCCAAGGAGAGACTTTGCCTGTCTAAGGCCTGCTATATTGCGCCATTGTTGGTTTCGCAGTTTGTTAGTTTCATCTCTCAGCATTTCTCTCACAGTGCTGGGACCTACAGCCAGGATCGGCTATGGTCCAACCGGAGTAGCTAAGGCTGCTGTCCTGGCTGGGCGATCGGCTTCTTCGTTGCCACCAACTCCTCTATGTCCTGGTACCCAGAGGAGTTGGATTTGGTTCCTCTCCGCCAGGGCATTCAGTCTCTCAAAGCACTCCATGACCAATGATGATTTTCTTTCATAGGAGGAGAGGGCTTTGAGCGCGGCCTGGCTGTCGCTTGAAATGAGAATGGTCTCACCGTGGTAATTCCTTCTCAGGTTAATCTCAGCGCATTCACTAATGGCAAAGACCTCCGCTTGGAAGATGCTTGGGTAGGCCCCAAATGGAACCGAGATGCTGGATCTGGGACCATGGACGCCCGCTCCAATACCTTCGGGAGTCCTGGAGCCATCAGTGTACCATTGTAGGGCGCTTCTCTGAACGTGGTTGTCCAGTATGGATGCACTCCAGGTAGCCTTGCTATATATTTCCACTCCAAACTTTCTGTCAAACCTTACCTTTTTATGAATCTCATCTCTGGGGAAGCCCAAGAGAGGCAGCTGAGGTTCTAGTCTGTCCCTTGCTTTGGACGACACCAACTTACCCCTGCCGAAACCTTCTTTTGAGAAGTTCATCAGGGTTCGCTTAGCCACATGGTCGATAGTGACGTGCAGCGGCTCAAGTTCCAGAATCACCTCCAACGCAGCTGTCGGGCACGTGCGCATCGCTCCGGTAATGCACACGCCCGCCAAGCGCTGTAGCCTGGTAGTAGATTGTCTAACCGAGGTCAGGGCACTTCTGGATCCCCAAGCCACTGCACCATAGGTGACCATGGGTCTCACTATCATGATGCACATCCACCGCAGTATTACTGGTGAGAATATGCAGGAGGTCATCCACCACTAGGCTCCAGAGAAGCGGAGATAGGACCCCGCCCTGTGGGCATCCTTTGGTCGTCTGTAGCTGAACTGTATCTTCGCCAGTATCAACTTCGGCTATTCTGGTCTCTAGCAGCCTATTTATCCAGTTACGAATAGTGGGCTGCACTTCCCTTTGCTCCAAGGCTCTGTTCACCACTGCATGGGAGGTGTTATCGAAGGCCCCCTCGAGGAAGGCACAGAGCACTGTTTCTCCGTTCTCCAAAGCGTCCCGAATGTCCGTGGTCAATGCATACAAAGCCGTTTCCGTCGAGCGCCCGACTCTGTAGGCATGTTGATCCGGATGTAACGGTGCATTCCCGAGAACGTTGGATCTTATTTCCAGGTCAATCACCTTCTCCATAGCCTTCAACATGAAGGAGGTAAGACTGATCGGCCTGAAAGATTTCGCTGAGGACAGGTCTCTTCTGCCCACCTTCGGTATGAAAACTACCCTAGCTCTTTGCCGTACCGCTGGAATGTGTGCCAGCGCCAGGTTATCTCTCATTATGCTTACGAGGTAAGGAAGAAGCAGTTTGCCGCCCCGCTTCAGCAGCACCGGGCTGATGCCGTCTACCCCCGGGGCCTTGAACTGTTCAAAAGTGTCCAGAGCCCAGCCGACCGAGTTGTACGTAAACAGACTCCTGGCTACTTTCCAATCGGCCGGACTTGGACGCGACTCACAGTGTCCAGCCGCGGGTGGGATTCCGACAGCACCAGCGAAGTGAGCCGAAAGTAGAGCGAGGGCCCTTTCCCTCTCGTTACCTGTGTAGGACCCGTCGGACCTTTTGATGGCCATTGTAGTCCCCGGATTGTACTTTGCTAGGGCTCTATGCAGCCTGGCAGCCGCAGGAGTCGAGCTAATGCTCTCACAGGATTTTCTGAAACTGCTACGCATTGATTTTCTGATTTCTTTGCTGTACTTTGTTAGGCATGTCGAATACTTTTCCCAGCGCCCCGTGCGCCTGGCTATGTTGTAGAGCCTTCCCACTTCCTTGCGGAGCGCCGAGAGCTCCCGAGACCACCAACCAGGTTGGGTTTTACCTCCCGGCCTCGTCTCGGGACAGCTAGAGTGAAAGGCGTCCGTAATGGCGCCGTTCAGACCACTGACCCTGCTTTCTAACTCCATACAGCTTGTTCTCTTATTGTTACGCTCAATGTTTGCTAGGTTCAATTCTAAATGCTCGTGATACAAAGCCCAGTTTGTTCTTCTGGGGTTGCGTCTGATTGCTTCTACCTTGGTCCTCGCCCTTAGCTCGAATTGGATGATCTTGTGATCCGAGAGGGAGGGTTCCGATGAGACCCGCCACCCCGAAATCAAAGGATTGGCCAGTTCGTTGCCAAGGGTGACATCCAGGACTTCTTGTCTTACTCTGGTCACAAACGTTGGAGTATGTTCCACCTTTCCAGTTCGCCGGCTTTCTCGGTTAGCCAACCTACCGTCCTGTCATCCTTACAGTCCACGAGGAGCATTCCCGACCGGAAATACACCCGTAGAATGATAAGGGAAAGGACGCTTCTCTGCTTATTAGCAGGCCCGGTTACACTGGAGTTGATGGTTGGACCGCTCGTCCGCTCAATGGCGTGCACGGGTGGCTCTCGCGTGCGCTTGGGGGAGTGGAGGTAGTCTCGCCCTGCGGTGCTTTCTTCTCTGCTGCTGCCACCCTGCTGCTTGGGATGTCCGCGAGCCAGAGCGGCTGCGTGCCCTTTCCCACCTATCTGGCGATTTCTGCCGCTGATCGCTACCCGAGCGCAGCTCACTCCTGGACCTACGCCGGCTTTTTGACCGGTTGCGGTCCGGGCGATGCCTGCTGGGTGCACGTCGTCTGCTAGGGCTCTCTCTCACTTCGCTCTGTCTGAAATTAGAAGAGCAGGAAGTGCCGGGTCGGCTTTGCGACCGATCTACTCCGGCGGTGAGGTTCGCACCGGTTGACCCACCTTCACTCCCTGCCTTACCTCCGCTCAGTGCAGTTTCCTTGCGCTTGCATGCGCTGGTGCTAGGCGCCTCATCGTCATCTCTCGCATGCTCAATGAATAGAGCAGCCTCCTGATCAGTCAGGCGCTCCATGAAGCTGCCTCTTCTCGTTGACGCCTGAGGCACTTTCGCGCCGCTGCCCGCCGTAGGAACACCGCTGCTGCCACTATGTGCTTGCTGAAACTTGCTGTTATGCTGCATTTGCTGTTGTTGTTTTTGTTGGTGTTGTTGTTGTTGTTGTTGTTTTTTGTTAGTTGTATTCATCTTGTTCGTACGACCGCCAGCTCGGCCTAAGCAAAGCTCAGCGGTCAAAAATTACAAAAGGGAATCTCTGAGGTCCACCACACCAGCGCCCCGTAGCGCGGTAAGGTCCAGTTACTCCTCGATGCGGCCCGGTGTCGAGGAGGCGCCGTGTGAATACAGCCGGTTGTTGCCCTCCTGGCTGCAAACCTTCCAATGGGCTCGGTGTCGCATTACACCCTGGATTAGGAGGTGGCGGTTCTTGGTCAGCGCTCCCACTTGGAACCGGCATGGAGATAGATAAACAATTGTACATCGTAACTCCGCTCCATACACGGCTCCTGGTGGGAAACGCCTAAGCCCCTGCACCACGCCAATTTGCCCGCCTTCGCAGGGGCGCTTTAATGGCAGCAACTAGTACTAAATTTAAGAAGCTGTTTTCATGCAACTCCGCTAAAAGGAGCAGCGTTTTACCTAATTAAGCAACTTTACAAAAACAGGTGATCGCAGCTGTTCCAAATTTTGACGTTTATCGAAAAGATATCTCACTTGTTATTGGCTATGCTAACAACTTTGTAAAATTTGCATAACGCATTAAACAAACCTTAAAAAAATTGTACATACAAATTTGTTATATTTAAAAAAAACTTATAACACGTGAAAATCAATTAAATGATCTGTCTTGGGATATACATTAACCAGCCTTCGCTAACGACTTTGTAAAATTCCATACGTGTTTTGCGTTCGCATAAAGTTTGCATCAAAATTGGACTTATTTAAAAAAGACTTATAACTGGAAATTAATTAAAATATCTTTCTTTTGATACACATTAATATTAATAATTGTGCAGCATTTTTTTTAAAACCAGCCTTCGCTAACAGCTTCTCGATATTTTGTATTTCTTGAACATGTTGTAATTTAATAAGCAATTTTCTTTACCACTTCATTATATGAAGTCTTTCTTTGGAAATTGTGACGAAGAAAAATACTGTTTGTTACAAAGAACCAGTTGAAGCTGGATAAAGAATGCAGGTAAAGCAAAACACAACTTGCCGCCTTCAAGTATATCGCTCCCGAAAACAATTTTCAAATGAGGAATTCAGGCAGGTACCACAGATACACTTCTATGTATATATAGATTTTGCAGCACAGCAAACAATAAAAGCAATTAAATTCTTGCTATTACTTAAAACAACCAGCATGCATACCTCGTCATCGAAATGAATTGCCCTTGATATTACCAAGTGAAGATTTTAACAGCAAACTTTACTCTTTACGCTTGTGTTATATTTGCATTTTAAGAAATACAGCAACTGCAAAAATATCAGTGATAAAATCATAAAATACTTTGCACAAAAATATTGTTATACTTACAATTTAGTTTGTTTTCTATTTGCTCCATCTGTGAAACTTTGTTAACATATCTATGCAGTATTGCTATTCTAGGGAAATTTTCTTTGTTTTTCTTCTTTTGCACAATTTTAAAATCATACGTGAAAAAACCAACCAAATATTGCAGCAAATTACAAATATGTTGAAAAACGAAAAAATTGCGACTTCTCCAAAATTTACTGGATATCATATAAAAAATGGTTGTACGAGTATAAACCGAATTCATTTTGACGATTTTATTATTTCTAATAAATATCCAAATAATTACTGTTCCGCACACCGTCGTGCATTGAAGAAGAATTTTCATATGATGCTGTGGAGTTCAAATTAATGTGCATTCCATTTGCAGAGAAAATTCTTCTCATTCCGATTTTTCACACTTGTATGTAATTAACATCTCTTTCCTTTTTATAAAAACAATCATATACGAGTATGTACATATAATATCCGTAAAACCAAAATTAATATCTTTCCTTTTTCAAGTTTCTGTTGAACAAATACGGAGCGCGAAATAAGAGCACGCCAATTCCAACAAAAAAAAAACAAATTGTAAGTAAAAACTGCTGCCCGTACATTGTATAATGTACATATGTATGTACATACATATATGTACATATGTATGTGTAATCGAACATTGTTATCCTAATAAATGCGGTTCAGAATAACAACATCGAGTGAGTGTATCTGTTTAGGCCTCTTTAATTTTCCCCTAACTCATATTATCCGACGGTTCGGACCCAAAACGGTTTTACTTCTGCTAACACTTCTTTTTGACCGAGTTCAAGTGAAGACATCGAGCTACCAGCCTCATCCAGGTAACATAACTTTGTGAAATATTATTTCATCAAAATATTTAAATATACACAACCACATATATTTGTACCGAAGAACTAAACCATTGCGTTTTTTCTTTTACTTTTCTTGCACAATCAAACCAAATAAAATCCGGTAAATCTGAGCTCACAAGCAAAGAGTACCCGCGATTTTACATGGTCCTTCGAGCCGGCCGTTTTGGGTCCGAACCGTCGGACAATATGAGTTAGGGGAAAATTAACGAAAATGTTTATCCGGCGGGAAAATGTAAACGGAAGAAATTGAGTGAATGTGTTAATGTGTATGTGTGTGTAACTTGTGTGTGCTTATCTGTACACACACACATACAACTATATAAGTGCCGTGAATACGGGTGACCGCTGCACATTAGGGCGGGTCGTTTAATGGTGGGATATTTTAATTTTTAGGCATAGAGGCCTAAACATGCCGCCCCCCTTGCGGTACGCAACATGGCCAAAAACCAGTGAAAACCGTGAGCTACCAGCTTCATGTACATATGAAGAAAATTTGTAGTATTGAATAAACGCAGTCCTCTGTCACCATTGCCAAGATCTTGCATCCGCAGTATCGTTCCTCGAATGTATCGTAACCTAGAATGCTGCGGGAGAAAATATTGGGAATTATGGAAAAAAATGTACGTGGTTATCTTCAACGCACGCTAATATCGTAAAAAAAGGGGGATAAATTTGTAATTTTTATTTATGTTTATTGTCCTGTTTTATTTTTTTTCATATGTATATATATATGTATATATTGTGTTACTGTTTTATTTCTCAGTGTATTTGTGTCAAAAAAAAAATCCCCTTTTTTTCTTTGTCCAACGATTATTTTCTAGCGGATCCCGATAAGATCCACCCAAAGATCGTGCTTTGGGCGACGAGCGGGCCGAAGGTGCTAGGAAGCGTTCCTGGCAAAATGACGTTTTGGTACACGTCGGCGCCGAGGACCAAACGAACTGGGGCCGCAGTATAGAAGTTTGGATCCGCTAGCCGTATATGTGTGTAGCTCGTGGCCACTGACGGGTCGATGCTGCTGTTGGGACACATGCGCCCAAAACGTTGCTTTACAACGGCATGCGTTGCTACTTGGGTATTTATACCGTACTTCCCTCGCAGACGCAGAATGCAGCCACGCTCGTTCCCGATGGTAGTTTTCTCAAGATTGAAGTCCCGCGCCAAGTCAGCTGCGACAATAGACGTAGGTGCACAGACGTCGATGAGTGCGCGAACGAGGTGCAGCCGCCCTTGTGCCTCGATCTTGACGACGGCGGTTGGAGCGATTGCCGTGGTAGGCTGTAGCGCAAAAGTATCATGGCGGCTTCGGAAAGTCGCCGGTAGCTGGCGGCGTGATGAGGGTTGTGGGCGGAAAGTCCGAGATTCCGCTCCACGACGACGTTGTGCTGAAAGAGGTGGGCGGAAAGTCCGTGATTCCGCTCCACGTCGCTGAATGCGGGTTTGGACGGGGCGGAAAGTCCGTGATTCCGCTCCGCGTCGGTTTGTAAATGTTGGGACAGGGCGGAAAGTCCGAGATTCCGCTCCATGTCGCTCTGCTGACGGGGGTGGGCGGAAAGGCCTGGATTCCGCTCCACTCTGACGCCGTCTTTCGTGGGCTAACAAAGGGCGGAAGGATTGCGCTTCCACTTCTGTCGCCGTTTCGCTTTCCTCAAGGTCCGGGCGCGTTGAGCGCGTTCCCATTCCGGAATCAGAGGCATGGATCGATAGCTCGGTGTCCGAGTCCATTTCGCTCGCTACTTGCTCGCTCCATGGCCTGGTGTCGCTTTTTGTAGATCTCTCAAGGTGCAGCAGGGTGTGATGCTCGCCATTGCATCGGTGGCATCTTGACGCGCTTGAGCACACGTCGGCCTGATGCGCTACCGAAAGGCAGTTAGCGCAGTATTTGCCCAGTATGGACTCGCGTAGCCTTTCTTCCACGGGCTTTGCCCGAAATACGGGCAGAGCCTGATTGGGTGCTTGCCCTCGCACAGGCGACATGATTGAAGGTAGCGGTGAGCCTGTTGTCCAGCTCTTTTTAATAAGGCGGCGTAGCGCGTCATTTTCTAAAAAATCATTTATTTAGATGTGTATAGTAATGTTTTTTTTTTTTTTTTAATTTACTCCACATTTTTATTTGGGAACAATTCCTCTTTTTTAATAAATACACATTTTTATTTATCCAAGTGGCCACTTCATTGCAAAGCGAATGTTTCTTTTTTTCATTTTATGACACTGCACATTAATAAGGTACATAACCTATTTTTTTTTGTCTTTTGGTTGTTTGTTCAACCAATAAGCATTTACGCTTATGCACTTTTATACACACACATAATTAGAGTTTTTCATTTTAAAACACACAAACTCGTATATCAACGTGTGCGTTCTAAATTTTTTCGTTTCACTTTGATGCGTTGCACACTCGATTGACACTTTGGTTTGAAGAACACGCTGCATATTATACTCAAACGTTGCACATCACATTGCCACTTTGCACACACACACACAGTTTTAGGCAACATTTTTGTATTTAAAGTCGCATAAACTCGAAGAATTTATTCGTTGCACAGTAGACAAACGCGTTGCATATTATTGTATTTTAAACGCCGTTTTTTCACGTTGATACGTTGCACAGTACACTATCTACATACTACGTTTATATTCCACGACATTTATAGTACCGATACACGTATTTGTTAACACAGTTGGGTGGCGAGCACTTCTTAAAAAATTGTACACATACTCTGCAAGTAAACAATATACATAAGTACATTAAAATAAACAATTTAAATAAAGAGTTGAAAGTATATTATAAATATAAACAACCTGATATCTTCTAAATTTGTTGGTTCATTTCTACGAAATATACAAGCGATATCGAGTATCCGCTTCGTTGACAGGCTTGTGTCGATTTTGGTTTTTAAAGTTCGCTTCATAAATAATAACTTCTCATACAATTTAATAAAGCTTCCATACTAGCTTATAGTTATTTTTGAAAAATGGAAGCATTCATACGCTTAGCAGAATCAATAATTGAATTTGACGCAGATTTCAGCAGCACTTCTGCCTCAGATCAAAATAAACATGGTCTTGCCATTCAGCAAGAGGAGTTAAAAGCTCTCTGGGAGAAGACAAAACTTGGTCACGACAATCTTAGTAATGCGGAGGGGTTGTCCAAAGCGGACAATCAGGCAATTCGGAAGAAATACAAAACTTCCTTTGCCAGCTATATTAAATGCATGTCTGCAATAGTCTCTCAATTGGAGGCGCTTGAAAAATCAGACAAGGATGAAAAGGATCTCCTCTCTCTTCCGGTTCGCGAACACAATATCCACCTTCCTCCGTGTGATACGGACGTGTTCAAAGGAGATTATGAGTCGTGGCCGTCTTTCCGTGATATGTTCACGGCCATATACATCCTGAACAAGCGCCTCACTCCGGTTGAGAAACTATTTCACCTCAACCATAAGACTCAAGGAGAGGCCAAAGATATCGTGAGAAAGTGTCCACTCACCAATGAAGGCTTCCAAACTGCCTGGAAAAATCTGTATGAGAGATACGAAAATAAACGTATACTCGTAAATACACAACTGAAATTACTTTTTAATTTACATTCAATAGAAAGTGAGTGTGGTAGCTCGATTAAAAGGTTGCAGCGAGATATTAATAATTGCTTATCGTCCCTGTCCAGTCATCAGATTGACATTTCGAATTGGGATGCAATTGTAATTTATCTTTGCTCAACCAAATTACCCGAAAGTACGCTGGCTCTATGGGAACAGACCATAGACCACAAAAATGATATACCGAAATGGGAAGAAATGGACCGGTTCCTTTCAAATAGGTTTCAAACATTAGAAACCTTAACAGGGCTAAAAGATTCCAAAGTTGTCAGAGCACCAAGGTCTCAAATACAACGACAGCCCACTGAAGTCCCTGCTAAACGACTTGGCGCCCACCAGTCAAGCATGACCACTTCTACATGTAAAATGTGCAAATCCAATGAGCACAAAATACGCAGCTGTTCACGATTTCTAAGGCTGACCCCAGCTGACAGAATCGAATTCTTGAAGAAGAACAACGGTTGCCTGAATTGTCTAAGCTTTGGACATACTGTGTCAAGATGCACTAGCGCATTCAATTGCAATACGTGTCACTCGCGACATAACACGCTCCTTCATTTGCAGACAATTCAGCCAAAAGCACCGCATCGCCGAACGCCTACGAGCCCTTCAGATGATATGCCGTCAACATCTAAGCAAGCTCTAGCATGGCTTCAAAGGCAAAAACGGCTGAAAACCCAAATATACAGTCATGCCATGCAAACACAAACACAGGCGTACTGCTGGGAACAGCTCGCGTACATATACAACTGAACGGCACAGCTTTTTCAGCACGCGCTCTTATTGATTCCGGGTCTGAATGTTCATTCATAACAGAAAGACTCAAACGAAGAATCAACCTGCCATCAACAAGAATGCATGCCCAAGTGTCAGGCATTTCAAATTCGGTATCTGCGCAGGTTAGAGAAGCGTGCAAAATAGAGTTGCGGTCACCAGTCGACCCACTCTTTCGATTGAATGCCACTGTGCTTGTATTAGCACAACTAACTGGAAATCTCCCAACTACACCGATTAGCGCCTTAACTCAACAAGCATTTCCAGACTTAGTTTTGGCAGATAAAAGGTTCTTTGTTAATGAACCAGTGGACCTTGTACTTGGGGGAGACATCTATCCCGAAATTATTTTGAGCGGTCTGAAGAAGAACGTACTTAGTACGCTTCTCGCTCAGCAAACAGTGTTCGGTTGGATATTAACCGGCCGCACGGTCACAACAAGTCCAACTAACAATATAGCTTCATATTTCAGTGAAGTTGCACTGGATAAGCAACTCACCTCTTTCTGGGAAGTCGAGGATTTACCGAAAAGCCGAAGCCAAAGCGAAGAGGATAAATATTGTGAGAAGCTATATAAAACTACGACCCTAAGAAACGATTCTGGAAAATACGTAGTGGCCTTACCCTTTAAACAGGATTTCCTAGTAAATACCTGCCTGGGACCATCACTAAAAAGGGCCTGCTCGCAATTCTATCGGAATGAAACGCGACTTGCCAAGAATCCAGATCTGCAAAATGAATATAATAGGGTGTTAACGGAATACGAGTCGTTAGGACATATGTCAAAGGTTAATCAAATTATACCTGCAGATTCCTCCGATCACTATTTCCTGCCGCATCATGCTGTCATCAAGGCGGAGAGCAGCTCAACGAAAGTCCGGGTGGTCTTCAATGCCTCAAGTCCAACGGCTAATGGCATAAGCCTCAACGATGTGCTCCTTCCAGGGCCAGTGCTACAGGCAGATCTTCCTATTATAATCCTGCGTTGGAGATTATACAAATACGTTTTCAACACCGACATAGAGAAGATGTACCGCCAAATTCTAGTACATGACAAATATACGAAGTATCAGCGCATAGTTTTTCGCGCAAAGTCAACCGAACCAATCAGTCTTTACGAGCTAAAGACTGTCACTTTCGGTATAAATTGTGCTCCTTACCTCGCGATAAGGACACTTCTACAACTAGCTGATGACACAGAAAGCTCCTTTCCCATAGCCTCTAACATTTTAAGAAAGTATATGTACGTTGACGATGTACTGGCGGGAGGACATAGTATCGACTCTGCAATAAAAGCCCGAAATGAAATAACTCACTTCTTGCAGTCAGCCGGTTTTCCATTACGGAAATGGACTGCCAATTGTGAAGATCTCCTAAAAGATATTCCAAAAATCGATCTACTTTCTGAAGATTTTTTTGAATTCGAAGAAACGAGCGCAGTAAAGGCTCTGGGCATACGATGGAATGCCCGCACGGACTTATTTTACTTTATGACGAGGCCATTGGAAGGAGGTATTGCCGTCACAAAAAGAACGATCCTCTCGGCCATCGCCAAATTATTCGATC
The DNA here is from genome assembly GCA_963971545.1 of Philophylla caesio. Taxonomy (NCBI): domain Eukaryota; kingdom Metazoa; phylum Arthropoda; class Insecta; order Diptera; family Tephritidae; genus Philophylla; species Philophylla caesio. Next base: position 32,539,428 of record OZ020606.1, on the reverse strand, counting down.
CTCTTGGCTGGCTCGCTCCTATCATAATTGTCGCCAAAATGCTGATGCAGAAGATTTGGCTTGAAAAAACGGACTGGGACGAAGCAGTAACCCCGACAACTCTCGAGCGATGGAATAATTTCATACATCAATACGACGAAATTAATAACATTCGAATACCTCGTTGGGTACACTATTCACCAACAAACGAAGTAGAATTGCACGGTTTCTGTGACGCATCAGAAAAAGCGTATGGTGCAGCAGTATATCTACGTGTTAGGCACCAGTCAAGGGTCGAAGTAAGTCTTCTACTAGCAAAAACCAGGGTAGCCCCGGTCAAGACTATCTCGTTACCACGATTGGAACTTTGCGGCGCCGTGCTGCTAGCAGAAATAATTGAATCTGTGACGGAGAGTCTTGGCTTGGGACATGTCAAAGTATACCTGTGGACAGACTCCACAATCGTTCTCGCGTGGATACGTAAGCCACCTTGCTCATGGTCGACCTTCGTCGCCCATAGAATAACAAAAATCGTTGAAAAGGTCGGTACAAAAAACTGGTCACATGTGGACTCAGCATCAAACCCAGCTGACTTGGCAAGCAGAGGACTTCCAGCATATGAACTAGTCAACAATTGCTTGTGGTGGCAAGGCCCTTCTTGGCTACAAGAAGATAGCTCCAATTGGCCCACACAAAATTCAGACTACAAAACGCAAATTGAAGAGAAAAGGGTTCAAGCACATGCAGTTACAATCGATAAACAGAATTTTAGCGACCTACTTGATCGATTTTCAGATTTACCGAGGGCTTTGCGGGTTATCTCATATATTATGAGATTTTGCCGGGGAGCTCACTCCAAAACAAAATCGTCTTTCCAAGCAAAGTCTTGCCTAATCTCAGCAAATGAAATTAAAGCAACGACTCAACGCTTGATACAGCTTTCCCAAAGACAACACTTTGGTGAAGAGTATAAGAGTCTTAGATCAGGTGGATCGATCAACGGAAAAAGCGAAATTCTGCCCCTAAACCCATTCATTGATGAATCGAAAGTTATAAGGGCTGGTGGTCGTCTAGGGGCGTCTCTGGATTTGGCCTACAATGAGCGCCATCCCATTATACTGCCATATAACTGCAGGTTGTCCCGTCTCATCGTCCAGTTTATCCACAAAGTATCTTTGCACGAAGAAAACCAGCTGATGTTGCGCATCATCCGTACCCAATACTGGATTCCGAGGGTAAAGAATATGATACGCTCAGTCATCCACAACTGCAAGATCTGCACCATCCACAAAAAACGGACCCAAACTCAGCTTATGGGAATCCTGCCCCAGGAACGCAGCACCTATTCTCGGGCATTTACAAACAGCGGAGTGGATTTCGCAGGACCATTTGACATCAAAATCTATCGCGGGAGAGGATGTCGAATCTCAAAAGGTTATGTCTGCTTATTTGTGTGCTTCGCAACTAAAGCCATACACCTTGAAGCCACTACTGACCTAAGTACAGCGTCATTCTTGGCAGCTTTTGCCCGGTTTACAGCCAGACGAGGTTGCCCACAAAACATGTATTCCGATAACGGCACCAACTTCGTCGGAGCTTCCCGATCTTTACGATCCGGAGCTAAAGCGTTCATGATTGAAGCGCGTAACAGCACCTTGTCCAGGTACGCGCATCAATTGCTTTCATGGCATTTCATCCCCGCTGCAGCTCCACACATGGGCGGACTGTGGGAGGCGGGAGTGAAAAGCTTTAAGAGCCATTTTAAGAAAATAGCATTGAACTACAAATACACCTTCGAAGAATTTATGACTCTTTTATGTAGAGTTGAGTCTTGTCTCAACTCTCGTCCAATAAGTCCCTCTTCAAATAACCCATCTGACCTGGAGCCGCTTACCCCAGGCCACTTCTTAGTTGGTGGGCACTTATTAGCTCCACCAGAACCAGATATCAATGAGAACCCTGCATCCATAATAAACCGATGGCAAAAGCTCAAAGCCCTGCACCAAGGTTTTTGTAAAAGATGGAAGGCAGAGTATCTAGTAGAGATGCAAAAACGCATCAAATGGAAACATGCACAAGACAACTTGCAGGTAGGAGATTTTGTTGTCATAAAAGAGGACAATCTACCACCGAATGGATGGAGACTGGGACGCATCTTAAAACCACACCCAGGCCCCGACAATAAAGTAAGAGTAGCAGAGGTACTCACCGAAAAGGGCACAATCACCCGACCAATTGCAAAATTGGTGCTACTTCCGCCCTACAGAGAAGGCAACGACAACGAGGCAACCTCCCAGTAGGTCACCACTTATCGCCCTAACTCACCTACCGCAGAATCCCACTTCCACAACAGCCATGAAACATTTCCATCATTCCACTTCTCAACCCCAATAATATTCCACTCTAGAATCGCAAACATTACTAGAAGAACAGGTGCATGATCTCAGAAACGTTTGGTGGTGGAGAAATCCACATACATACATACAGACATGCATTCATAAAACAATATAAATGCAAAATAGCGTAACGCAAAATGTGCACGAAGCATGTGGAAAAAGTAAATAAGTATATCACAAAATCAGCAACAAAACCAATTTTAATTTTAAGTAAAAATCAAGCGTGTCATTTTTAGAACCTGTGACATAATTTGTTGTTTGCTAAAGAGCACTTTTTATAAAGGAAATTAGATAACATATCATACGTACTTTTAAGATTTGTATTTAAATTTGAAATTTATTTAAATAGAATATTTTCACAATTTTGGAAGGTATTTATATGCGTATTTAAAGGATTTCGCTCCAACAATTTTTGTTTTGTTTTTTATTTAATCCAATATAAACTTTATTCACAATTGTAATGAACATATGTGAGAAGCAGATCATTTGATTTGCTACTTGTACGCAACTTTCTAAAATATTTCTATGAAATTCAAATTGGAGCGTTGCGTTTAAGTACATTTAAAAAATTCAACAGAAAAAAAAATGGGTGTAATCATCAGTTTTCCATTTACCAAATATGTACTAGTATTTAGCTATTAGCGAGTTAGTATTTTTCAACCTAAGTCAAGAGGTCGGCTTTGTTATTGATTAAATCTGATTGCAATATTATGCACATATGTATGTACATGCGTATGTTTGTATGTTTGTGTGCATATGTATGTAGCACTTTGTTTAAAAACTATGCGTGCGCACGGGCATGCATACGTATGTGCATATGTGCAAATTGCAAACAATTAATGCATAAAATAATATGAAGTTTTTTTAGTAATATATTAAAATTTAAAAAAAAAAGATTCGAATTAATATTCTTACATGCATGCCTACTTACAAATGAACCTACTTAGAATAAATAAAAACAAATGCATATATTACTTAAATAAAAATATCCTTAAAATAATATTCATATATTAAAACGTTTGAAAAACAAGCGTACAAGCATACATGGTAGTTCTAATATATAAACCTAATTCCATACATACATGTACACCTGTAATAAAACTCTGCTTAATGAAATACGTTGAAAAAAAAAAATAACCCAACCAACATAAAAAATGTGAAAGCAAAAAAAGCCAACTGCAAATATGAATTCGAGATATATTATTCAACTTCACCAAGTAGTCAATACATTTGTTCGAAACTAAACAAGTACGCGCATTAGATATGATACTTAAAACAAGTCAAATAAAATAAAAATAATTTACAACTTTTGTGTGTAGTTATGAAGCTTTTGCACAAGTGCGATATGCAAATGTATACAACAGTAAGTTGTAAAGCTAACTAAAAATCATAAATGCTTACATACATACATATGTACATTCATGCATACAAGTAGATGCATCCTAAAATGTGTGTTATTGTATGAACTAGCCAGCCACGTTAATTAAGAGTAAATGAACAGTTGATAGTAAGGAATTTTTGAACTGCATACACATTTTTTTAAAATGAAATAGTAATGTTTTTGTATGCTTTTTTATTGTACTTTTTACTTTTATACATAAACGAAATGTACGAACGCATACAAAAGAAAAGAAATATAAAAAAAAAAAAAAAAAAACTGAATTTAGATATAGAAAAAATTCGAATATCGAAACTGATTAATTATAAAACGCCTATGGATGAAAAAAAAAAGGAACGTATATGTAAGTCAAGACGCCATGTAAATTGTGAAAATTAAGTTCACGTTAAAGAATTTATGTAATGTTTCATATTTTTACATACACATACAAAATATAAAAGCAGCGGCGAGCTGTTTTAAGAAAACAAAAGAAAATTAAAGTAATTAGTTTAAAAATCAAACTACATACATATAATAAGTATTTTTTAGTAATGATTTAATAAATTTTTGCTTATAGCAAAATGTTGCTTATTCGCTTAATTCAAGAACTCTCACCGCTCAAATATTTGAATTTTTGGTTTTACATATTTACATATGTACCTATGTATAGATACAAGATACATATTTATCAAAGAGATAAATATAATTGCATACATTAAATGGCATTGAGTGCGCATAGTACATAATTATGAATTGATAAATAAAAAATTCTTTTGTGATTTACTTTTAAATTTTTTTTCCCCCGATAAAAGTGAAACATGGTTGCACTTTATGCGCATAAACGCTATGCAACGCAACGCTTGTATTATTGACTTGAAACATACTATACAAGTATATAAGTATCAATAATTATATATTGATATACATACATACAGGCACATGTACGAGTATGTATATGTACATATGTACAGACATAGTTGCACTCTGCGATTATTTCAAGTTTTATTTGTTAGTTAATATATCGTAATGTCAAATTATAATTTGCATCATTCCCTGCAGTGAAGGTAGCTAGCTCCGAACTAGCGATTTCACAAAACCTCGGTGGTCATCACTAGTTCCGCGCCAATCTACTTTCCTTGTATTCAACTGGCGAATTTAACGTTGACATGTCATAGGAGGTAGTCAATTGCCCTCCTTCTGCATTACCATTCGCCAGCCACCTCGCTAGTGCTGGCAAGCCATCTATTTCATTAGTGCCAACGAACTAACCACGTAAATGGTGCTAATGTACTACCAAATTCACTGGCGCCATTGCACTCTACACATTACTAGAACTTGAAACCGACCACCTCACTAATTCCTAGGTACTAAGCAATTCGCTAGTTCAAATAAAATACTGTGATTTCCATTCAATATTTACATATGTATGTACATATTTCAAATTTAATTTAATTTTAAGATACAAAAAGTAAAAAAAAAATTCAATATTAAATAAAAATATAAATATAAAAAAATTTAACCTAAAATTACATTACTTAAATAGTACATAAGTATGTATATAAAAAGTGTAATTATTGCGTATGCTTTTTAGTTGAAATATTTTTGAAAATTCTTTTTTTTTGAAGCTGTATGGCTTTGCGGAGTTGATCCTCTGATGTGCCCCCCTCGGACGTTAACGGAATAGAGTCTGGAATAAATTATGTATTTTAAATTCACATCGATTTAAACTTGTCGTTCTACAAATATTACCTAATATTGCACCGTAAAAATTAGTAAATTTTTTGATGCTCTTTTTTTCCGTGCACTCCATCTACGTTATGGTCAATGATGATCTCATTACATATAATATTTTTCAAATTTTTCTTTACTCCTCCTGGTTGCATCAATAATTTCATGGTTTTACCCTTTAATAAAAAATTTAATTAGATACATGTATATAAGTGTGACGTACGACTATATTTACGTATAGATCCTTGTTTTCAACTGAAATCTCGTTATCTATTTCCTCGATTTTTTCTTCACTAGTAAGAGGAAATTTCGTGCGAAGCGGTATTTCGTCCGTTTGCTGCCTTAAAATTTTCTTTAAAATGACACCTTGCTCCGCTAATATTGCAAATATTACCTATTATATTATATTATATTTATTTTTTGTTAAGATTCTTTAATTACTCAGCACTAAAACGATGTTTAACAATGCGCACTTTACTTTCAACTGAAGACGATAATTTTTTGTCCTTCACAAAACAAAACGCACAAAAATATAACAGTTAATTCCTGGAACTCTATATTTGCATTTGCGCATGAGCATGCACATGCTTGAATTCGGCCGCTTGCGCATTTCTATAGATTAGTGAAGTAAACAGCCTCCAGTGGCATAACTGGTATGTATGTAGTTGTTCTGCGTGCTAATAGATACATACAATATACATAAATAGTAAATATTTATTTAGTGTGTACATATGTAGTGGCGGTAACTATCATCGCCTTGCATTACTTTGGGTTAGAAAAGTAGTTAGTTACTCTGTTCGCTAGTTACTTCGCTAGTGATGTAGTGGCAATTGACACTTAGCACACTAGCGGGTTCTTTTGGATTTATATTTAAATACATAAATACATACATACTATGGTATACATGACACACGCAATATCTATGCATTGGTTTTTCCCGATCATCGTTTCAATCTTTTGCTAATTTCAAAATTTCATAAAATTTTCGATACCATATAAATGCATACATATACACATACCCGCGCAAAACATTAATAGCATGAATACGATAAATTATATGCAATACAATTCGGGCCGAATGCCTGCCGTTTCGTTTCCTAAGATTTTTTTTCGTGCTAGCCTTAGTAAATTATTAAAATATGTATGTAAGTGTGTATTGCATACATATGTGCATGTGAAAAGGTCCGCTTAACATACTTCTTACCTACTAGTCGATTTGCACGCTTGGCACACTAATTTCACTGTAACTTGCAAAGTTGCGGACATTTCGCTAATCCCTTCCGTAACAGATTCCAGTTTTTTTATTTCGATGCTGTCTTTTTTAAAGAGCGCTGTTGGTTTTGGTTTCTAGTTGGAGTGTCTGTCATTAGTATGTAGAATATTTCCATGTTCAATGCTTACCTTCTTCTCTTAATTAAATTGCTGTTTGAGTATCTGATAGTGCGCGCGGGCAGCGGTGCCCACCAGTTGCGCATTCACGTCATTACGATAAGCTGGTATTGAGAAAGGTATGCACTCATGCTCACCATGATTTATGGATTGCGTAACACCGATCATATTGTGATCCTTGCGTTGTTCCTCAGCTTGCAGCACCTCAAAAGATTTGTCAATGGTTCGGACAAGAAGATATTCGTCACGTTCCTGCGTTTTGGCTTGTTCCGCTTTCCAAACCTTTTCCTGGGTTGTCACTGTGTGCGGATGCCACGACTTTTTCAAGTTCAAGTCTCCGCCTCCCATTGCGATTGATATTTCTTTTAACCACGTACATATATATTTTGACAAGTTACTAGTTTTAACGAAAATCGCTCGTACGCAAGCGGTGGTCGTGTTTTCCGCGATAACGTATAGTCTTTGCGAATGTAAAAACGTTAAATTAGAGCTATTCTGTTTGGTGGTTGGAGTAAATGAAATAAGCCGGCGCACGTTTTTTCTTTCCTTTTTTTTCGTTGCTCCTTTGTGAATGGAATGACGGCCATTCACGGAAGTCAGCGAAGTCTCCACCATCGTAATGGTCAATGGTATCGATTGCAAATAATCGAGTACACTGCATGAGTATTTTTATTCTCAACAAATTTAGGAATACTCACGGTAAAACCGAGTATTGTAGCGAAGCCAAGTTTTGTTCTATTCAAGTATATCAGCACTTTTGGTTTTTTTTTCCGAATGCATTTGCATGAGTACCTCGTACGAAACTAAGTCGAAGTCAAAAAAAAAAAAAAAAAAATTTTTTTTTTTCTCCTTCTCTACGAATCGTAGTCGTTCGGGTAAAAAATACTCGATACGGTCGACGATATTGCATGATGCTATTCAGGTATCTTTTGTATTAGAGGGTACATTTCTATCGTTACTAAAATAATTTTTTACCAGAACCGATGTCAACAAGTACATCATGGTATTCAGAAAGGGCGCCATCTGTGGCTTTCATTAACAAACTTTGTTTGTTGAGTACGTCCACTGGCTTCTCAACTTTTCTGGGCGGCCAAACTGTTGAATTAAGTCTCCAACAAAAATAAAACACTGCTGAACTTAATACGCAATGCAACAAAACAAGAGATTTGAAGATCAGCATATTTGAAAATAATCAATCCAAACTTCGCAATGATTGAGATATTCAGAATAACAATAAATAAAATTACGATTTTTTAACTTGTGTGCCCATGCAACTCTGGGCAACGACACCAGTGCTACCCAATATCCATAACGTATTACGAGCATTACACCACGCTCACACGAGACATAATTGAGTAGCTGTATTAGGCCAAAATCACACTTGCCGCAATCAAAATTTTCACTACAATGTCATGTAATTAAGGGAAATATCGCTCGCCACCCAACCAGTTGCATATATATATATATATAAAAAAAAAAAACATTACTATACATATCTAAATAAATGATTTTTTAGAAAATGACGCGCCACGCCGGCTTATTAAAAAGAGCTGGACAACAGGCTCACCGCTACCCTCAATCATGTCGCCTGTGCGAGGGCAAGCACCCAATCAGGCTCTGCCCCGTATTTCGGGCAAACCCCGTGGAAGAAAGGCTACGCGAGTCCATACTGGGCAAATACTGCGCTAACTGCCTTTCGGTAGCGCATCAGGCCGACGTGTGCTCAAGCGCGTCAAGATGCCACCGATGCAATGGCGAGCATCACACCCTGCTGCACCTTGACGAGGAGAGATCTACAAAAAGCGACACCAGGCCATGGAGCGAGCAAGTAGCGAGCGAAATGGACTCGGACACCGAGCTATCGATCCATGCCTCTGATTCCGGAATGGGAACGCGCTCAACGCGCCCGGACCTTGAGGAAAGCGAAACGGCGACAGAAGTGGAAGCGCAATCCTTCCGCCCTTTGTTAGCCCACGAAAGACGGCGTCAGAGTGGAGCGGAATCCAGGCCTTTCCGCCCACCCCCGTCAGCAGAGCGACATGGAGCGGAATCTCGGACTTTCCGCCCTGTCCCAACATTTACAAACCGACGCGGAGCGGAATCTCGGACTTTCCGCCCCGTCCAAACCCGCATTCAGCGACGTGGAGCGGAATCACGGACTTTCCGCCCACCTCTTTCAGCACAACGTCGTCGTGGAGCGGAATCTCGGACTTTCCGCCCACAACCCTCATCACGCCGCCAGCTACCGGCGACTTTCCGAAGCCGCCATGAAACTTTTGCGCTACAGCCTACCACGGCAATCGCTCCAACCGCCGTCGTCAAGATCGAGGCACAAGGGCGGCTGCACCTCGTTCGCGCACTCATCGACGTCTGTGCACCTACGTCTATTGTCGCAGCTGACTTGGCGCGGGACTTCAATCTTGAGAAAACTACCATCGGGAACGAGCGTGGCTGCATTCTGCGTCTGCGAGGGAAGTACGGTATAAATACCCAAGTAGCAACGCATGCCGTTGTAAAGCAACGTTTTGGGCGCATGTGTCCCAACAGCAGCATCGACCCGTCAGTGGCCACGAGCTACACACATATACGGCTAGCGGATCCAAACTTCTATACTGCGGCCCCAGTTCGTTTGGTCCTCGGCGCCGACGTGTACCAAAACGTCATTTTGCCAGGAACGCTTCCTAGCACCTTCGGCCCGCTCGTCGCCCAAAGCACGATCTTTGGGTGGATCTTATCGGGATCCGCTAGAAAATAATCGTTGGACAAAGAAAAAAAGGGGATTTTTTTTTTTGACACAAATACACTGAGAAATAAAACAGTAACACAATATATACATATATATATACATATGAAAAAAAATAAAACAGGACAATAAACATAAATAAAAATTACAAATTTATCCCCCTTTTTTTACGATATTAGCGTGCATTGAAGATAACCACGTACATTTTTTTTCATAATTCCCAATATTTTCTCCCGCAGCATTCTAGGTTACGATACATTCGAGGAACGATACTGCGGATGCAAGATCTTGGCAATGGTGACAGAGGACTGCGTTTATTCAATATTACAAATTTTCTTCATATGTACATGAAGCTGGTAGCTCACGGTTTTCACTGGTTTTTGGCCATGTTGCGTACCGCAAGGGGGGCGGCATGTTTAGGCCTCTATGCCTAAAAATTAAAATATCCCACCATTAAACGACCCGCCCTAATGTGCAGCGGTCACCCGTATTCACGGCACTCATATAGTTGTATGTGTGTGTGTACAGATAAGCACACACAAGTTACACACACATACACATTAACACATTCACTCAATTTCTTCCGTTTACATTTTCCCGCCGGATAAACATTTTCGTTAATTTTCCCCTAACTCATATTGTCCGACGGACCCAAAACGGTTTTACTTCTGCTAACACTTCTTTTTGACCGAGTTCAAGTGAAGACATCGAGCTACCAGCCTCATCCAGGTAACATAACTTTGTGAAATATTATTTCATCAAAATATTTAAATATACACAACCACATATATTTGTACCGAAGAACTAAACCATTGCGTTTTTTCTTTTACTTTTCTTGCACAATCAAACCAAATAAAATCCGGTAAATCTGAGCGCACAAGCAAAGAGTACCCGCGATTTTACAGTATCCATATATACATAACATATACATGATGCAATAATTAAAGGTGTTGTACGTTGGCAACTTCTCGCTCTAAAACGGCCACCTTGAACGCCCTTAGAAACTGTGTTGCTCCTTTGCCAAATTTAAAAAAAAAAATGTTTAAATATCAGAAGTAAATAAAGTTCTTCATGTGAAACTTAGAGAAGGCATCATTGATTGTCTTGGCATTTTGATTTCTTTCTATTCGTTGACAATTGACTTTTTGAATGCGAGAATTTGGGTAAGTTTTTTTTTGAAAAATTGCAATTTTTTGTATAAAAATATTATATTTTTTCATTTATTAGATCAATGGAATGCAGTGCTGAAAACAGTAGCAATAATTTCATTTGAACTTCTCGGCCAAGTGCACATGCAAGAAAGGGCAAATCAATCATTTGTAATGATATCGTCTGCGACCCTTTTTGTTCCAGGTTTTTAGAAATTTGTGGGCTTTCCCGCGCAAGTCCAGCTCGATCTATACATAAGAATGTTTGTATGAGAATGGACAAATTCAAAAAAAATGTGTTAAATGCTAATACTTACCTACATACATATGTGGGCATTACTCCTCGTTAAGATAAAAATATCAAACTTTATACAAAATTTATAGTAATCCAAAGGATTTTTTGAGTACGCAGTTTACGCCTATTAACCTATTCTTACATGAGTAAATATGGTTTTAATTCACTAAAAATTAAAGCTGTTTTTTAATTTTTTCAACAAAACATTGCTATTGTATATACGATTTTCATGTTTTATGAATTAAGTATTAAAAATTAAAATGTTGTTGTTTTATACATATTATCTTCGATACATAAGCAAAAATATACAACAGTTTATGGAGCCACATTTTCCTGTTACAGTAGCGAGTAGTAGTAGTAGTGTAATGTACATTAAAATAATATCGACATCATAAGAAATGAAAAATTGCAATGTGCGCCGATTTCAACAGCAATTTAAATACAGTTGTGAGCTTACATACTTATGTACATACGAGTACATACTTACATATTTTATAAAATTTAAATCGTTGTAATTAAAGCTTATGGTAAAATCTTTTCTAATGATTATTTTTATCCAAAACGAACTTCTTTTCTTCCCGTTTCTCTCATACAACATTAAGCTAAGGGCGTTCAAACTGGCGCTGTCACAACGTACATCACCTTTCATTATTGCATCATGATACATACATATATACATAAATATACATTCAACTTTTTTCACATTTTTCTGTCGAAATAGAAATAGGTAAATTGTTCATCCAGAAGAAAAATATAAAAAGGATAATTTATTGTTATATTAAATTATATTTATAGAGACTCATGAAGAAGCGTCTCAGGTTGTGTGTTGCAGTCACTGTAACTCATTCGTAAAACAACTTGAAGCACTGACTTCAAATGTTGAAAAGCTGCAAAGGATAGTGGAAATGCAAAACGCTGCTATTATGGATACGATAGCTGAACAGAAGATAATTACTGAGCAGCTGGTTCGCCAAGAAGTGCAAAAGCAACCAGTTGTAAAGATATTTCCTACAAGCAGCTATCTGAAATGCCGCAGTTAGAGGAGAAAATTACACCTGCCCGTAGTGATGTATATGTACGTTATTTATTAAGAGTAAAAACTTTTAAAATTAATTTGTCATCTTTAATGATATTTGTAAAGAATTTTGCAGGAGAGCGCATTATCTTCAATATTAAAATTAAATTAAAAAAATATAACAAATGTTATAAATCCCATAAATATGGATGGATTGCATGGAAAGATTGGGCTGACAACTTTAAAAAACTTTTATCTCATCCTGGCAGGTACTCAAGACTATTTTTTTACTGTATGAATTGGTTTAGATTAATTTTTAATCAAAGTTTAGGAGATATAGCAAAAATACCTTTGAAGGGATTGGCGCCGGAAGAGGCTCTCGAAAGGCGCTGCATTTTTTTTTAGTAATCTTAATTTTGAAAAAACGTATTTTAGATTTTTACTAAAAATCCATATATTTACATATATTTATATATTTACTTATTTAAAACATGCTTAATAGATTTCATTGTGTTTGAAATCATGCTGTCTGCAAATGTTTATAGACTTGGAAATGAATTACCTACGTTTTGTTAAGCAAACGTTTAAGTGTTTCTTGCAGCATTGTATTGCAGTCTTTTAGTTTACTTGGGATATGTAATACGTATTTGTTAAGTGATTCGATTAGACGTTGGTGTTTGGTAATTTCCTTAATTTCAGTATCGTAGACACCATAAAAAAATATGATACCCTTTCGCCATCACATGGGCAGTTGTCGGCAAAGATAGTTTTAAAACGCTTCAAATACGATTTTCTGCAATTGCCAATTTTACACTGGGCCGAGTCGATAGTTCAGACTTTCTCTATAATGAGTGCCGGGAAAAGCAGAGCTTCCGTCAGTTATTTTTTCTAATTTTACTGCTGTAGTTAGTCCAGTCAGTAACTTTTCGTCCTGGTCTTTTCAACGCAGATGAGGCCTCCCTTTTCCTCCGCTACCACCGGCGGGTACCGCATCGAATACTTTCAGAGCTTGAGCGCTTTTATCCATTCGAACGACATGACCTAGCCAGCGAAGTCGCTGGATCTTAATTCGCTGCACTATATCTACATATGTCGTTATAAAGCTCCTACAGCTCATCGTTCCATCTTCTACAGTATTCGCCATAGCAAAGGCATACAGGCCCATAAATCTTCGAGAGAATCTTTCTCTCGAATACTCCTAGAGCCTTTTCATCAGAAATCTTCATCGTCCATGCTTCTGCGCCATACATTAGGACGGGCATAATGAGAGACTTATAGAGCGTGATTTTTGTCCGTCGAGAGAGGACTTTACTGCTCAATTGCCCACTCAGTCCGAAGTAGCACTTGTTGGCAAGAGAGATTCTGCGTTGGATTTCAAGGCTGACGATATTATTGGTGTTAATGCTGATTCCTAAGTAAACGAAGTTCTCTACTTATTCAAAGTTATAACTGTCAACAGTGATGTTTGACCCCAGTCGTGAATGTGCTGACTGTCTATTTGATGACAGGAGATACTTCGTCTTGCTCTCGTTCACCTCCAGACCCATTCGCTTCGCTTCTCTATCCAATTTCGAAGGCAGAACTAAATGCGCGGTTGTTAAGACCGATGATGTCAATATCATCGGGTAACGCCAGCAATGGCACATTCTTATAAAAGATGGTGCCTGACCGATTTATTTCGGCGGGGTGTCGCTCGACCATGGGACTTTCGACCATATGGCAGAAAGTCCCCAAAAAAGTGGACATTCGACCATATGGTCGAAAGTCATTGTATGCTAGTGACTTTCGACCATATTTTAAATTTTCTAAAGTGGACATTCGGCCATATGGCATACTGGCGCACAGTGACTTTCGACCATATTTTCAATTTTATTAAATGCATACTTAACAATTATTTTGCAACAGGGCAAACTTAAATTTAAGCAATTGTTATTTTGGTACAATACTTTGCCCTTTTACAAAATGCAAAGGAGTTCTGCGCGAAAGTACTGTTCAAATTCTTTTTGTGCTGTCGAAAGCGGCTTTGAAGTCGACAAAAGGTCAATTCTTCTTTCTTGCGTCTTTTCCAAGATCTGGCGCAGTGTGAATATCTGATCTATAGTAGATTTAAAGCCACACACCGCGATAGTTGGCGCGAATTGCAGTATCACCCTTCTTGTGGATTGGGCAAAATACACTTATGTAGATTCCAATGAGTAGGCCTGCATTCGTCCGACCATACTCTGCAGATAAGTCGGTGAATGCGCTTAACTCTTTTCCACCATATTTGAACAACTCAGCTGGCAGCCCATCAGCTTCGGCGCTTTTTTGCTCTTTAGCCGTGCTATTGCTATACGGATTTCGTCGCAGTCGAGTAACGGAACATCAATTCCGTCGTCATTGCCACTACCACTAAGTAGTGTGGAGAAGTGCTCCCTCCATTTACTAAGTATATTCTGAACGTCAGTCACCAATTCACCGTTGTCGTTCTTACAGGAATTCGCCCCGGACTTGAAAATATCTGTTAGCCGTCGTTATCTCATAAATTATACCTAATTATGCTACTTTAATGTAAAATAGTAAAATGTCATGCAGCGATAGTGCTACTGTAGCGGATTTAAGATTCTAATCTAATTGTTTTGAACTTTGACAAGGCAGGCCCTAAGCTTATTTTAAGTCTAGCTTAAGTATTTGGTTATATTAAATCTATTAGAAATTTGGGGCAAATGGAAACCAAATGTTTTATACTGATGGGGTTGAGTAGATTACAAAAATAACAGACGGGGTATGCATTGTTGTTCACAAAATGTTCATACTCATTGTTTTCAATGTTTGCTTTCGCATCCAAAGCTGGTAAGGAATCAGTGCTATTTCGCTTTGGCCAGGACGTGCAACTAATTCGTTAACAATCACTTTTTCGATTGTTAAGGCGACCTAAATTCGGCTAATAGTTTGTACTTGTTGTTTTATATGGTAAGTATAAAACGTTCTCAGTAGTTTAAGTTGCAAGGAAGGAATGGCAATTTTTTCGATTCGTCCGGATTGAATACGCCTATTGCGAGTTTCACCCGAAATAAATTTCGCTTAAAAAATTCGAGCATGAAAATTGCAACTCTGATAAAATTATCAAATAATTTAAATGAAATTTACAAAATTTTCAATTTACCAAGTTTTGCTATTCCGCCTGGTGGGAATCTTAGCGCGTGCCTGGGATTTTTAGATGAAGGTGGATATTATTAAGATGAAGGTAACAGTTTTAAAATTGGGCTGGCGCAATCGTTTTTAGTTAGATCCTGTAAGAAATTGTCAAAATTAACTAGTCCATATTTTGACCGATGTGGTCGAGTAGGTAGAGGTGCATGATATAACTCGATATGCTCTGAGTTCGTGGTTGGAATCTCAGTCAGGGCAAGCAAAATCTAAATCATACACGAAGTTTTTTTCTAAAAGCGGTCACCCCTCGGCCATTCCAAGACTATTTTGTATACAAAAATTTTATTTCTGCGCACATTTAAATATGAATGGTTTACGCCTTTCCATTTGGGCCAACTATTCATCTCCATTCTTAGCTGTTTTCATAACTCAGCTACATTTTCCTTGTTTTCTTTAACAAATCCTATTGCAACTTTGTTTTATGTTTTGTTTCTGGAATTGGCGATTTAATGTAAAAAAAATTTAAATTTTCAGCCTCTCAAAAAATAGTGAACAAATTAAATTAATCCCCCAACAATTTCCTCCCGAAATGAGTGTTGTCGATAAGGGCAAAAAATGTTCGAAAGCGGAAAATTTCCGCCCGAAATTTATAATAGGCGAACAGTGAAAAGTGAACTATTTCTGGCGAAAACTAAACTCCCGATAATGGTGAATGATTTCACGACAAATGTGAAAAAGGAATAAAAAATCACAAATCCCGAAAAATCCAGCATCGCTTGTTCTCATGAACGGTGACAGCCACTCTATCCTAACAAAAATTAAGTAAAACAACGCCCTTCTATATGTGTTAGAAAAATATGTACATTTATTTTATATTCAAAGCAGTATTTTATATTTGTTGGCATTTCATTGTAGTAGTGGCCATTTGTCCAGCATGTCAACAAATTTATTTGAATTGACAGCGTGTTGGTTTTTGACAAAGTTAGTGAGCTGTGAATGCTTTTACAACAGCGAAGTAAAATTTAAAATTTCGTATAAAATTGAAACAATGGTTTGTACAAACAAATGTACATAAGTATGTATGTATGCTTACCTTTCTATACACACATAAGTGTATAAATTGTATACATACCTATGTATATTTGCACATTAGGCACGATCACATTTACAACAATTACAGTTTCTAAAATTTCCCATTTAAATCTAACTACCTGATATTTAACTTTTTAGAGAAACTATTATATTCACTTACATACATTTGTATACTTTTATTATATGTATGAATAGTGTATATATGTTTATGTATATTAACTACTAATTTGTCGTAAACTTGGTAACCCTTGCTCAACTTCTTGGCAACTAAGCAAAAAAAAACATGCACACATACGATTTGAATGTCAAATGCAAAATGGGACACCGTTATTTTTTGGAACTGAAGTATGCTCTGCGTTTTTATTTCAATAAATACTCTTTGTATATTCATCGTGTGTTTAAATATAACGTTTTGTGAAATGGCTCCGCGAGGAAAGCAAACAAATTTCGAAGAGCTGCAAAAAACTGAAAAACCCCTTTCCACCGTGCATAATATTGTGACGCGATATCGATATATCAAAGAGTTTCGCTTGGCCAACAAAAGCCAGGTCAATAAAAGAAGCTTAATTCCCATGATGAGCGCCGAATATTGAAAGAAGTGAAATTTAATCCTTTTGTTAGCGCTCCAGAATTAAAACTTTTTGCCGAAAATCATCTTGGAAAAACAGTGTGCGCCGAAACAATCCGTAATGTGTTACGTTCCAATGATTTTCATGGTCAAATTATGAGGAAAAAACCATTTATCAGCGTTGGAAACAAAGAAAAGCAGCTAAAATTTGCTAAAGAATACTTACCAAAATCTGAGAGTTTTTGGTATACGGTAGGACAATTTAAAGTAAACTAATGTGAAATATTCAACTAAATGTTTGGTGTTATAGGTTTTATTTACTGATGAAAGTAAATTTAACTTACATGGTTCTGATGGCAGGAGCTACATATGTACGTAGGGAGAAAATCGAACACAGAATTTCAACGTAAAAATACACGTGCCACAGTAAAGCACGGAGGTGGTTGTGTGATGGTTTGGGGCTGAATGTCCAGTGCAGGAGTGGGAAACTTAACATTTGTCAAAGGAAATATGAATCGATTTTTGTATCTTGATATATTAAAGGCAAACGGTAAGCAAAGTGCAACTAAACTGGGTATCGAAAGAAATTTTGCTTTTTACCAGGACAACGTTTCCAAGCATACTTCCGAAGTTGCAAAGCTGTGGTTAATCCATAACTGTCCTAAATTATTGCAACCACCTCCACAATCACCATACTTAAATGTCATTGAGCATGTATGGGAAGAATTGGCTAGACATGTATACAAAAACCGATTTAGCTCAATCAATGACCTCAAAACAGCAATAATGCCAGAGTGGCTAAAATTCGAAAATCAAAAATTAAGTGTCCCATTTTGCATTTGCCATTCAAATCGTATGTGTGCATGTTTTTTTTTTGGCTCAGTTGCCATGAAGTTGGGCGAGGGTTACTAAGTTTACGAGAAATTAGTAGTTAATATAAGTTTAAAATATGTAGCTTACTTTTTATTACAAAAATTTATCGTTCAAATTGTAGGGCCTTTTGGTAGCACAGTGCGGTGTCCCATTATGCGTTTGAGCCACTGTACATACATACATACATACATATAAATGTAAATATTTCTGAAAAGAAATTAATGTATTTGAAATGGAAACTCTGACAATCGGCATTGCCAGAGCTGTAGTATAGTCTAGTTGGGTTATATTTGACAGGATACCTAAGTTGAGAACTTATATTTTGCTGAAACGGTAAATTTACGCTTTCGACAACCTCAAAACGGGGTTCTGTTTGCATTAAGGTGCTATCCTTCTTTTTAATATGTTTTTAGTTCTTAAATTCTATGTATTCGAAAACACTATAAATTATAAACAAAAATAATTGTTATTTAGAATTTCACATTGAGTTTTATAAAGTCATGGAATTAAAACGTAAATTTATCGTTATTTTATAATTTTATTGTTCTTTTTATTAAATTGTTCTCATGTTGGTGCGTATTTATAGTCAAAAATATAGTACACTTAACAATAAGTTAAAACTTGTTTTGCATTTCGGTTATCAGTATTTGTCTCAGTATCAGTATATGCACATACTTATAATAATTGCATATACATAAATTACTTAAAACATTTATGTATGTCTTTAGAAAATTCTGATCAAAGCTGATTTAGATCTTTATTACATAATTTCGTTGGTTAATCTTTCCTCATAACATTCATGGGGATCAAAAGAGCAACGGTTAATTTATGTAATTCGAATTTGAATAGATAACACAACCCAACTAGACTATACTACAGCTCTGATTAATTTGTCATTGTTAACAATTGATTAGGATCAGAGAAATTTTAACTCTTTTTGGTGGTTAAACTAAGTTTAAGCTTAGTATGTAGTTTTCTAGTCAACTTTAAACGGGCTTTAAACTAAGTTTAAACGCCCGAAATGACAGGTTTTGGTCATTGGTTTGCTGACTAATTTGTTTATGTTGCAACAAATTTAAATGAGCGTGGGCAAACTAAGTTTGTATAAAATTGAGTTTAACTAAACTTTGTTTATACTGAATTTAAACCAGCACTGAAAAACTGACCCTTATTGAGTTTAAACGAACTTAAATAAACTCTGCATTAATTTTATAAGGAGAAATAGTATTGAACGAAACATCCAGTTTTCTTTTTATTAAAAACTCTAAAATATTCTTATAAAATTTATCAATTTAAAATATTTATTTTAAAAGTTATTTACCAAAGACTTTAGACATTTCTTCTGGTATTTATTCACATATTAAAAATATTAATATACACACATTCTTATATATACCATGAAATTCATCAACATGTGAATGTAAATTTATTTATATAATTAAAACTGATTTCTTGATATTAAACGTCAATCAATCCAGTTAATGCATTAAGCATTCGTGTAATGCGTCATACGGTGCGTTCCATATGAGTTTCCGTGATTTATTTTAATTATATTTATTTGCTTTACTATAATGAAGGTCCTAATAGAGTGTGGCGTCAACCCTTAACAGCCTTAAACTAAAAAAATATTATACCAACTGGGACTGCATTTCATGCAAAGGAATTGGATATCTTGTTTAGATTGAGGGTCATATGGATGCTACGTAATATCTTAATATTTTGCAGTCCCATCTACGAAATAGTACGTCTAAATTGGGGTTGGAAGGAAATAAATTTAAATTTTATCAAGATAACGACCCAAAACATAAGGGGCTTATCGTAAGAACTTGGTTCCTTTATAACTGCGATAGAGTACTAGATGCACCTGCTCAGTGTCCAGATCCCAACCCAATTGGGAATTTGAGGGTACATTTAAAAAAAATATGGAAAAGAGAAATCCGAAAAACCGAAATGAACTAATACGGTATATTAATGAAGAATGGGCGAAAATTCCAGGCGAGTTTGACCTAGTAAAACTAATTAAATCAATGAAAACCTTACTACAGGAAGTTATCGACTCTGGAGGTCAAAACAGAAAGTACAAAAATTTATTATATTAATACAATTCTGATTTTTGTTTTAATTAAAATGTACTATGTAAAAACATTTTCTTGACACTGAAATTAATGGATTATTTTCTTTTTTTCAATTGATAACATGAAGATGTTTTTTTTAACAGTTTTCGTGTTTTTTAAATACTTGTTTAATAAATATATGATATGTAAAAAAATGAAACAATTTATATATATAAAAATATGCTTAATTAACAACATTCAATTAAAAAGGTACACTTTTATGCTTGTCATCGGACTTACTAACGCTTGCGCTGTGTCTTTTATTTTCTGTGCCAAGATATTTTTGTTAATGGGGCCTCATCCTGATGCTCTTGCCTCCATTTTATTATAAGCCCAATTTTTTTAATGCAACCTTTCCAGTCAGACCATATCTGTAAAAACGTAGTGAATTAGGAAAATTGAAAAAGTATAACAAACTTTCTTCCATCCATTAATATCCGTCTGAGGTTTAACTTCTGCATTGAGCAACATAGTTATGTAGCTCTTTTCATTTCTCCTCGGCAGTTACTTTGTCGCCCTTAACAGATCTTTTTGCAAAGTCTGAATGTGCTTCCATGAATTGGACAAAAATCAACTCTTGTTTTAAGTTCTAATGTTTTCCCCTAAACATTTATGAAAAGTAATATTTATTTACAAATAAGTACAATTTTTACAATTTGATATAAACATTGTTATGCGTAGTATTAGTAAAAAGCTTTCATGTTTTAAACTGCTCGCGGTTTTGTAGCCGAATATAAAACATGAAAAATTTTAACAATTCCGATTTACAGAACATGGTGACAAAACGATTTAGCGATGTTCGAAAAAAGGAACGAATTACAGAACGTACCATACGATTTAAAATCGGAAAAACCGAAAATGTTGGCCGAAAACGATTTACAGAACATGACTGTATATTTCGCTGGAAAACAGCCTAGCTTTCACTTTAGTTATTAGACATTTTCGTATACATACCCTGCCGGCAACTCAGCTAATTTTTAATGCATTTAAAACTTCGCAACTAGTTGTTGTTGATACTTGGGTTAATTCTAATGGAGCCAACTGACTATTTTAACATGGCGATGTCCTAGGCGGTAGTCAATTGTTTGACTCTGACTTTATAATTAAATTAAACTTAGTTGAATATAACTTAGCTATTAGTTTGCTTATTTATAGTTAACAATATCCAAATTCAATCAAAATTCAAAAAAAAAATGTAAATCCGTGCGTCATGCGGATGCGCCCATCGCGTCGGTCGGGCGGGAATGGAGGGTAAAAATCGTTGGGAATAATATTAAATAAATATTAAATATAAAAAATATGAAAAAAATTTTTAATTAAAAAAATGAAATGGTCAAAAACAAACGCAAATGTCACTGCATAGAAAGGCATGCTCCGATTTTGTGGAAGTTCTGCATTAAATTGTAGTTAAGTTATAGTTAGGTTATAAAAGTTAACTTCAAGTGTGTTTTTTTTCGAAGTCGACTACCGAATTGCTTATCTATAACCAAAGAACATAAATGTATAAGAATGGACAACACGTTATTATTAGCAACGAGTGAATCTCCAGGGGCATGCTTTCTTACTCTAGCCAATCAAAAAATTCATTTGAGCAAAAGAGAAAGCATGCCCCTGGAGATTCACTCGTTGCTTAAAGTAACGTGTTGTCCCTTCTTATACATTTATGTTCTTTGCTATAACCTATACCCTATAGGGTAATTACATCGTATATGTACATACAAACATTTGTATGTACAATATTGTAGTGAAGCCCGTACGAAAAATGTTGCAGACTTTTAGGCTTAAACAAATATTTACCACAATGAAGTGTTCATACAGCGAGGAAAATTTTAGCAGGCTTTGCATTTAATTACGTTAAAGCATTAAATATACCTACATATGAATGTACTCTTAAATAATACCAAATTTGAAATATTTGGTTAATTTGTGAGAGGTTATCAATAACAACAATTTAATTTTCTTCCCCCTTAGGAACATGCCTTAAATGAAAAAATAGAAACAAATTAACAAAGTGAAAATGTAGGTATATAATTTAAAAAAAAAGGTTATCATTTTTTAATGAATATGCTTACTTGAGTAGTTACTGCGTTTTACAAATATTTAAACATTTTAAAGACCTTGTTTTTTTATTATCCTTATATCAAATCGATTTATTCCATTACAAATATTACATTAGAAAGAAATAATAAAATGGGGCGCCACATACATATGTATGTACATATGTATACTCCACTATCATGTCCGCAAAATTAGAGGGGTGGTTGTGATTTTCTTTAGAAAAAAATCGTTTGACCACTCGCCACTGTGAATCAATTCGCTGTGTGTAAGTCCCGTCCTCCGCAACGAAAGGATTTTGTGGGTCACTATGGTTCACCTTTTGATGAATGTACCCATAGTTAGAAAGCGTATTATACGCCTTCCAAAAGTCTGTCCTGACAATGGACCCTTCCGCGACATGCTTTTGTATTAGCGGTATAAGGACATCGGCTGACCTTATATTGTCAGGACACACTTCCAGACGTATATCCTCACTTTCATCATCTCTTATCATCCCGAGCACCCAGTGCCCCTCTACTCGTCTGCCTAAAATATAAAATAAAAAGTATAAAAATATGTCACAAGTCTTTATCAATGTAAAGGTAATTTACCATTGTTGAATTTTCTTTTGCCAAACTTGCTCTCGTCTATCTGTTCGATTTTTCTCGGACCACCAATCTTGCCTTGAACATTTTAGTGGTCCAACTAGTATATAAAAAAAACCTCTCGGCAATAACTATACCAGTCGCACATCGTACTAGATGACGTAGCAGTCCCTTCATCTAAATAATCTTCCCTATGCACTGCTTCACCACGTTCCGACTTCAAGAGATACCCTGGGCTTTTTCCTGCAAGTGCTTTTGTAGCACACAAAGTACCCGAACTTTCCACCCTTTCTAATAGACATCAGTGTATTATGTAGCGGGCACAGCTTCTGTGTCGGCAAAAGCCCATTACTTTGGGCAAAGTTATCTCCTTGAGCATGCTTCCGCAGCTCAGTGCCCACACGCATTCAGTTCCAATTCGTTATTGAGGACGATTCTATAAAATATGAAATGAAATTTCGTACATAGATTGCTCTTCGGACATGGTAGCTTGGTATTGAAAATGGTCAGGATAGGTCAATAACCACGCCCACCTCCTATATAACGGAAGTTTTTGAAAAATGTAAAAACTCCGTTTTTTCGGTATCCATTAAAGCAAATTGAGTGAAATTTGGTATTTGGAGAGATTTCGATATTTTTGAAATCGGACCATAACCTCGCCACCTCCCCTATAAAGGAAATTTAAAAAAATGCAAACATTTAGTTTTTTTTTTTAGAGAGATAGTTAATTAAGAAACTTGATGTTTATGAAATTTTGAAAAATGGCCGTACCACGCTCTCTTATAAAATAACGTCTGTAGGTATCTCAATAACGGTTGGGGGTTAAGGTTATTGATGCTGCCTTCATACGTGTTGCAGCATTCTGGATCAGGGGCTTATGCCCAAGACCGACCATACGTGCCGAAGAGTCACACCCTGCACGAGGTGCCCCTGCTTTCTACTATATATGGCGGACCTAGAGAGAAAAACTCGATAAAATCCGTAAGTCCTGGTGTCAATCGTCACGTGCCTTGGACTAAATGGCACTACGTTAGTGTGTCTTCTAACGGTGTACTCCAGTTACGTGGCGCCTTCTGGTTTTATTTAGCCTTTCCGAGGTACCGGGGCTCTGCCTTAGATGACCTCGCTCTTCCCCCATTACTCGTGAGACCAAAATTATGGAAAAACAACAAACAAACAAAACAAATAAAAACAACAACCACTCTCAAAGGAGCACTCGATGCCCGCAGAATTGATCGAAGACATGGCAACTGCAGCGGACGCAATGGACGTAAATCCTACCGTTCGGGGCAGCGAGCTAACACCTCCTGTCACTACGAGGGACGAAAAGGACCCCAGTCCAAACGGCCCAAGGGGTGTCACCGAGTGCCTGGATATTGTTATGGCCAACTTGAACTCAGTTCCAATGGACAGCGATACCCAGATCCCTACGGATGAGGAGGAGCTCTTGCTCTCATCCCAGCCGGAGGAGACGAGCACTCCAGCTTCCAAACTCTCTGGAGCGGGCAGGAAACGCTTCAAGTTCTACCGCTCCAGGGGAGTTGGTGAGCTTGAAGCGAAAAAGCTAGCCCTCTTGCCTATGGCCAAGGGAAAGCGGGAGCTCGCTGGCATGCTGAGTAGTTGTGGTAAGAGGGATAGGTCGGAAACGACCGACTCCTCCAATGTCCACAACTCTCCAAAGCGTAAAGTGGGACCGACCGACAAAAGGGCCCAAGTGGGACCAATGCAGCCAAAGGCAACCTTTGCTCAGGTTGCGGGGGCGGTATCAGGTAGAATGCCTGCTAAAGATGGGTGCAGGGTAGCACTATTGCCGCCAAGTTACCCAAGGATGCTCTGGTCTCTGCAGCAACTGCAGCTGATTCAGTCCGCTATCCTGGAAGCGGTAAGGCAGCAGCGCAAAGCCTAAATTCAGCAGCTGCTCCTTCCGGCCGGGGTGGCTGGCCATCAGCTGTGGGGACGCAGAGACCTCGGAGTGGCTCCGGAATATGGCTCCCAAGCTAAAGCCGTGGAAGGGCGCCACAATTAAGGTTGTTGACGCAACTGAAGTGCCCAAACCTTCGGTTTATGTGGGATATTTCCCGGAGGCGGTGACCACGTCGGTGGAAGACATCCTGGCTCTTGTCGAGGGGCAAAACGCGGGTCTGCAAGTGGGCAACTGGAGGGCACTCAACAGGGTACAACGAGGACGCACCTCTGAGCTCACTCTCTCGGTTGACCCCAACTCCGCTGAGACTCTCGACAAGCTGGGGCACGTGGTAAACTATGGGTTCGGAAGGGTGCGTATCCATAAGAAAGGCCCTACAGCGGTACGTAACAATGCACCCTCCGTAAATACAGCTGTAACAACGGCATCCACCACTGTTGCTAGCAATAGCACGGCGAACGAAGAGAGACCCTGTTGCTCAAAGGACGCCCAAATATTGCGAAGGCCCTCTGTGGAGCTAACTAACATAAATTCCTCGGGTGGAAACTGTAAGGAGCGGCCGGCCTGCCCAGAGGCGAACGCAAAACCGAGGAGTAAGGAACCCCCACTCTGACCCGCAAGGGACGCGTCTGCCGCCCTGATCAAATTTAGACCCCCAATAAGGTCACATCGGGGACAGGGCGTTGCAGAACAGTCAAGAGAGGAAAGGGTACTCTTGGGAGGAAGCAGAGGGAGAAAAGTGGCTAAGAGGGCCCAGCGAAACAAGTCGAGACCATCCGATGGCAGACCCCCCAAGAAGCCTTACTAAGCACATGAAGTGCCTGCAGGTGAACCTCGGCGGACTCGGACGTCTTGTGCTGGCGGTTCAACAGGGAGAAATTGGATGTCGCATTCATCCAAGAACCCTGGGTTTCCAATGAGGCTATCAAAGTCCTCAATGATTGCGATGGTAAGATTATATACGCCACCTACAACAGTAGGCCCAGAGCGACCTTAGTGATAAGAAGTAACACAACCTTTTTTCCCATTTCAGAGTTGATACATCAGAACCTAGTGGCCGTATGGAATGAGGTGCCAACTCAGATGGGTGTACAACAGGTTGTACTTGCCTCGGCCTACCTTCCTGGAGACAGTGACGTAATGCCCACAAGGGAAGTAATCGCCCTAGAGGAGTACTGTAGGAGGAAGCGGTTGAAATTCGTGTTGGGCTGTGACGCCAACGCCCATCATATAGTATGGGGTAGCTCCAACACCAATGCGAGAGGTGAGTCATTTCTTCATTTTACTCTCAGTAACAACTTAAATATCTTAAACCGGGGAAATGAGCCGACATTTTTAAACGCTATTAGGGGCGAGGTCTTAGACCTGACTATATGCACGGCAAATATGTCCACATTTATCTCCAACTGGCATGTCTCAAATGAGGTATCCATGTCGGACCATCAGCACTTAAGGTTCGACATAGAGGCCTCAAAGGAGACTATCCAGTTCTACAGAAACCCAAAGAAAACAAATTGGGAACTCTTTCACGGCCTCGGCGGACATTATGTCTACTCACGATCTAGAAATTGAATCAATACAGCTTTAAAATAATCTAACATCAGCTTTTGAAGTGAACTGCCCGGAGAAGATAAAAAAATCTCAAAGGGACGTCCCATTGTAGAACGGCAATCTCAAAAAACTTCGACAAAAGGCTCGAAAGCTATTCAATAGGGCTAAACGGACTGGTGAATGGTCCACTTACAAAACAGCCCTCACTGCCTATAACAGAGAGCTAAGTGAGTCCAAAAGGATCACATGGCGTAAGCACTGTGAGGGTATCTCCACCCTTCCTGTTGCTCAGCGTCTGCAGAAAGCACTTAGACTGGATCATACAAATGGCTTATGCACACTAAGGAAACCTGACGGAACCTACACGGGTGACCCTGAGGAGACCAACCGGCTTCTAATGGAAACCCACTTCCCAGGATGTATTATACAAGACCAAAATCCTACTGCGACCACTGTTGCTACAGTGTGCGCTAACGGTAGGACAAGAGGTCTTACGAGAAGAATTGTCAACCGTGACAGGGTACGGTAGGCTATTTCAACGTTCAGTGCATACAAATCCCCTGGTCCAGATGGTATCTACCCATGTCTGCTTCAGCGGGCTATGGAATCCATATCTGTAACCCTTGTTAGAATACTGAGGGCGAGCTTGCTTCTTGCCTATATTCCCTCACCTTGGAAAGAGCTAAGAGTAGTATTTATACCCAAAGCCGGAAAAAATTCCAATCAACTTCCAAAGGCTTTTAGACCTATAAGCCTAAGTTCCTTTGTGATAAAGACACTGGAAAAACTTATTGACTTTCACATCAGGGACACCTATCTCAAGGTTAAACCACTCTGTGAAAGTCAACATGCATATCAAGCAGGGAAGTCTACTATTACTGCCGTACACGGCCTAACTCAAGTACTTGAAAAGGCCTTAGAGTACAAACAGATAGCCCTGTGTGCATTCCTTGATATATCAGGTGCCTTTGACAATACAAGTTATGAGGCAATCTCCGCAGGATTAGCAAGGAAGGATATCCCGAAGCTTATAACCAAGTGGATAATAAGCATGCTGAAATGCAGAACCATAATGGCTGAACTAGGTGGAAGTAGACTTCGGGTAACGGCCACTCGTGGCTGCCCTCAAGGGGGTGTTCTCTCACCTCTATTGTGGACACTCGTTGTCGATGAACTCTTAGAGAAGCTTAAAGGGAATGGATTCAATGCTTACGGCTATGCTGACGACCTTGTCATCTATGTTGTGGGCTGGGATGAAGGGACATTAAGCTCCAGGCTTCAATCTGCCTTAAAACTGACGCTCAAATGGTGCTCTGAGAAAGGGTTGTCAATCAATCCAGCAAAGTCGACCATCATCCCATTCACCAGAAGAAGGAAGGTGGACCTAACTAAACCAATGCTGGGAGGTACTGAGATCGAATTCTCAAAAGAAGTGAAATACCGAGGGATCACACTAGATAGTAAGCTCAACTGGAACTCTCATCTCACAGAAAGTACCAATAAAGCGACAAGAGCAGTCTATGCTTGTCAAAGACTACACGGCAAAACCTGGGGAATCTCCCCGAAACTCACATACTGGTCATTTAACACGGTGATAAAGCCAATTATCACCTACGCAGCACTAGTATGGTGGCCTAAGGCCAAAATGGCGAGCTCCGGCGCTGCTCTCGGCAAACTCCATCGCCTCGTCTGTGTGGCCATTACGGGGGCCATGCGCACATGTCCCACAGAAGCGCTTGGCATCATCTCGGGCATCCCACCATTGGCCATACTCATTGAAAAAGAGGCTTGTCAGAGCGCTCTGAGACTGTCTAATCTTAGTCGTCTGAAAAGTGGAGATTTCAGGGGGCATTTGGGTGTCCTACAACCACTCAGTGCCGATCCAATAATCAAACTCACAGACACTATGTTGCCAAAACTATCCTTTACCAAGCCCTACAAAGTCATAATACTTGAAAGGGATACATGTAAAGGGATGGTGAAAGCAATTAATAAAGGATCACAGGTCTGTTACACTGACGGTTCCAAACTTATCAATGGGAGCACCGGGGCCGGGGTGTTCGGACCAAGATTTCAAAAAAGTGCCCCAATGGGGTCATACCCAACCATCTTCCAGGCGGAAATCTATGCTATTGAGCTGTGTGCACACGAATGTCTTCGCAGAAAGACAAATGGAGCCACAATCAACATTATGTCAGACAGCCAGGCAGCCCTTAGGGCACTAGACTCCTTCAAAACGGAGTCAAAACTGGTAGACAGCTGCAGAGCGGCACTGGAGTCATTAGGAGCCAACAACAAAGTCACTCTGTGGTGGGTTCCGGGTCATGAGGGTGTGGATGGCAATGAGAGGGCGGACTATCTCGCAAAAAAAAGGGGCCCAACAGAGCTTCTGCGGTCCTCAGCCGTTCTGCGGTCCTTCTAAGGGATACACAGCAGAACTTCTAAGAAGGTGGGAGGACTCGAGAATCGCAGCCCAATGGCGATCGTCAAAGGGTAATAGGCAATCTAAGAGGTTCATAAGTCCATCCCGTGAAACCTCTAGAAAACTTCTTAATCTCAGCAGGGAGGGTCTTAGAACTATCACCGGGTACTTAACAGGTCACTGTAGGCTGAGATACCACCTTCACAAAATAGGACTCTCTGAGGTTTCAGACTGTAGGTTTTGTGGCTTAGAGGCGGAGACCTCTGAGCACATACTGTGTGAATGCCCGAGTATAAGTATACTCAGGCTAATACACCTTGGAGAGCGACTGTTATCTCCATCCACAATATGGACAATCACACCCTCCAAAGTGCTTAGTCTCATAAATAGCCTAAAGATGGAGTGACAACTTAAAGGGTTAGCACAATAGATCTTTTTTTAGGTCGCAGCGCTACTATGCCTTGATAATAATAATAATAATAATCTCAATAACGATGTAAGGTATCGTCACAAAATTTTGTGAACATATTGTCCTTGATATCACTAGCATCAGCGACAATAATTTTTGAAATCGGACGATAATCACGCCCAACTTCCATATAATGAAAATTTTGGAAAATGCAAAAAACTTCGTTTTTCAGTATTTATTGGAAGAAATTGAGTAAACTTTAATACTAGCTGCGTTTTGAAACAAAGAGACGGTGTTTTTATGAAATTGTGGGCACCGTCCATACGCGAGGGCATATAAAAATCGGTTTCGCCCGAATTTAGCTTTTCTTACTTGTTTCTATTAATTTTTACTTACCAATAAGTTTTTCAACCATTATTTTTAATGAAATAAACTAAGAATACGTTATACAAATTTTTAAATATGGACATACAAAAAAAAAGTACCGTTATTAAAACCCATGAACTTTTAACACAGAACTAAAAAATGTTTAAAATAATAAGAAAACGAAATCTTACTTTTCCTTGTAAAATAGCATATCGCTATTTCCAATCTAAGTTTTTCCAGCTAAAATATGTTGCTTTTAACATAAAAATCATTAATATATATATCACAAAAAGAAAAGATTAAATGTTTTTTGCGTTTGCATATATGTACATTGTATAATAAGCTTATTGGGTTATATCAATTACCCTTTGGTTTATCTTTCGCTCGATGTTTTCAGTAGTTTGACAGATGAATTTGGCAGGAATTTTAGTTTTTAGTGCTTAAATATGCTACTTTTTATTTAATAACTGCGAAGTATTAAAATACATAAATATAAGCATTTTTAAAGTTAAATTCTGATAAAATTTGTGGACGGATTTTTGCAAAATGGTAGTTAAACAAAAGTATGTTTCTATGTGCATTTTAATTTTTCAATTTGATTTACGTGTTTAGCCACAGTAAACCAAATTCATGCGGCACTATACCAAACCTGACCCACACAAAAAACACAAGTAGGAGAGAATATAAGGAAATGGCATGGACAGTCTTAACATACACGGGAAAAACGTGTTCTAATTAGCCAAAGTATTCAAGAGATAGAATATTAATATGGCGTTTAGAACCGGAAACAACGTAAGTAATATACTACAAAATGGCACAAATAAAAAAGACCCACGGGTGGAGCAGGTTGTATACAAACAACCTTTTCAATGTCAATATATGTAGCTACATAGCTCAAACGGACGTAAGATAAAAACCGGGAGCATATAAGGGATTACAACAAAAAATACAAAAACCATCTAGTACGTTGGAATCAAACTTCGCAAACCATACGGTAGAAAACAAATGCACACCAATAAAATTTGAAAAGAGAGCGAATGTTCTCTACGTGCAACATAAGGGAAGGCTTATAAACGTATTAGAGTTCATGAAGTAGAGGTGGCAAACTATCGATGGGACTATCGATGGTACAGCACTTTCGTCACTATCGATGGTCTCCACTATCGGACATAACTGACTATCGATGGTCTCCACTATCGGACCGACTACCGATTGTTTGCCACATCTAGGTATAACAATTTACCATCATACATAACAAAACGGATTAATGCTCAAGGTGGCAGACTCATATTTGAAGCCTCTAATAACGAAATGTAAAATTGTCTTACATTTTTTTAAATGCAGCACGATTGCGAATGAGAAACTAAAAGAAGCACAAAATACTGAAATGCCGTTGCAATTATTGCAAGATATGCCAACAAGGTGGAACAGCACATCTTTGATGCTAAAGAGACTCTTAATTTTACAGGATCCAGTAACTAGAGTTTTACTGTCGAATCCATAACTCTGTGTGAAAAGATCATAGAGGGGGTGAAAAAACGCCTATTTTTATACGAAACTAGAACAGCACCACGTTTAGGATTTCTGTTGGATCCTTGATTCAAACGTGAAGGGTTTATTTCTTGCACCAACGCGGAGCAAGCCATTGTACGCCTTGAAGCTAATATTCTGACTTTCATAAGCGCAGAACAATCGCAAAAGCAATCCATAAGCCATGACAACACATCGCAAAGTACTTCACTTTTTGCTTTTATTGAGAAAAAATTCAAACCGAGTGAAGTCGCGTAAAGTCGATGCTATAATCCTCAAAAGACAATATTTAGAACGAGAAACTGTGCCTGAAAATTCAAATCCTTTAGAGTTTTGAAAGGTGATATATAAATTTGATTGATTTTTTTCATATTCTTTATTTATAGATAATTGAAAATGATTTCCTACCTCTGAAAAAGTTAGCTCCGAAATATTTGTGTGTCCCAGCCACATTAACTGATTCAGAGCGTATGTATGTATATTCAGCAAAGCTGGTATCATAACAAGTGAAAAAAGATCACGCTTGAAGGATAAAAATGTTAATATGTTAATATTTTTAAGCAAAAATAAATGGGTACAATACAACTTTAGAAACATGTTGATTATTGATGTATTAGAGTAAACCCGATAGTTTTATCAAATTTACATTGACGATAGGACTATCGCTAATATCGATGGTTAATAAAAAACTTTCGTTGACTATCGACGGTGGCCACTATCGAAAGGCAATGACTATCGCTACTATCGATGGTTAATAAAAGACAATCGTTGACTATCGATGGTGGCCACTATCGATAGTTTGCCACCTCTAACATGAAGATATACAAACAAAGAACTTTTGACGGAAAAATAATTAACGAGTAAATAAAAACCACTTCAGATGTAATGTTTGAACGCCTGCGGCAACTATACAAAAAACAGGTCAAACCTCTAACAACATCACTGATCGCCACCGGATAACTGATTTATACCTGCCCAAACGCGTAAACCACAATACTGAAAAACAGTCAAACACCTGCAGTTCTCTACAACTACCTGACGGACTGAAGCAAACTAAGAGCGCGAGCTCGTACCTATCCAAACTAGAGGCATTTGACAATAAAACTGCTATTAATATATAGAACGAAAACAAAACTATTCAACGCCGAAACCGGTTTGTCTTAAAACCAAGCTTGACAAGGGACGACGGAAAATCGTTCCAAAATTCAGTAGATTCCTACGCTGTCGGAAACTTTAACAACAACATATAAGAATATACATATACTTGAATTTAGTTTGCAATCAAATTCTCATTAAGTTCATTTGCACGCTACCTTTCCATAATTTTTTTTTTTGAAGTAAGTAAACTCTTTCTTCCTCCAGATTTTTCAAATCATGTAAAGTTTTTTACTTTAGATTTTCGATTAAAGAAAAATAATTTAAAAAAAAAATTGAAAACGGGTTGGTATTTAAAATGATATTTGCCAATTATTTGCACAATATTGGGCATACATATATACTATATACATATGTATATATATTAGGGTGGGTCAAATTGTATGGGTCAAAAAAAGTCGATGTTTGGTACCCCCTAGTTGTGTTTTATAAATCATTTTAAGCAACTTTTCCAATGGAAGTATGGTTTTATTTTGAATTCTGAGCCCCCCAATTTTTAAAAATAGGTATTTTTTCGTCCTTTTCAAGATTCGACTTGGACACAGCATTGAAAAAAGGATTACAATATTTTGCTATGTATGTGTAAAGGGGTTTTTGGTACGAAAAAACCGAATTTGACATTGGCTCGGCGATAAAATTATGTTTTGATACTCAATTTGAACAAAAAAGGCTTAAGATGGACGAAAATGGCACAAAAATCGGAATATTTGTATGGAGAGTACCCTCATTTTTCATCGTGATGACTTAAAATTTTGCACAAAGTTTTTTTTTTTACAAAAAAAAAAGATAATGAAACTTACAGTGCAATACAATAAAAATTAAGGGTACTTCACATGCAAGATTTTCGATTTTTAGCCTTTTTCTGGCCAAAAATTGAAAAATGTGTATGGAAAATATGTTTATTTTCTATCGGAATGACTTGGAACTTGCTGAGATTGTAAAGTTCAGTTAAAAAGAGAGATTCAAGAGTTCTCGTTATGATGTTGCAACTACTACTATAGATTTCAGATAGAAAATGGAACTCTCTGGAAGACAGAAATTTAGATCTTCCTCTATCTACTCGCTAAATGAACAGAACATTTTTTTATCAAAGTTTTTTTTCTTCAGAAATTCAACTCTAAAGATGGAAACATATGTTAAAAAAACAAGAATCAATAAAGCATTCTCCAATATTTCAATTTCTAAATACATAAAAATAACGTCTTTTTAAAAAAAACGTGGCAGTGCAGTTCATCGACGTCCTGAATATTAATGAAGGTTCTAGGAATTTCTAAATCTATCGAAAAGAATGTTTTAGAAATTTATAGAAGAATCGAATAGAAAATTCTATAAATTTCTAGAAAAATCGAATAGAATGTTCTAGCGATTTCTAACAAAATCGCATATAATGTTCAAGAAGTTTATAGAAGAATCAAATAAAATATTTTAGGAGTTTGCAACTTCAATTGCACGGATTATATGAATATGATTGATATGAATGATAATTCAATCATATTCGAACCACCGTTTACTCTAAGCATCCCTTATGAACATCTGGAAAATGATGATCGACCGCTACCTGATCCAAAAATTCCGTTACACATACAAGCAACGGAAAGACATGTTCAATTGCTAGCTAGCGTGTTCAAACGAGTTTTAGAACAGAAACGAGAAGAAGTGATGGCAGTGACATTAGAAAGCCGTAACAAATTTCCTAAACTTGACAGCAAGAAAGACTTTCAAGAATAAGTCCATCTCGCTTCTTACAATATTCAATTGAATTTTTTTCATTTATATTTTATATAAATTTTTATCTTTAAGGTTGGAATTGTAAAGAATAATAAATTTGAAATGAGAAAAATAGGCTTTGTTCATTTAGCGAGTAGATAGAGGAAGATCTAAGAAAAGGAAAAAAAAAACCTATTTTAAAAAATTGGGGGGCTCGGAATTCAAAATAAAACCATACTTCCATTTTAAAAGTTGCTTAAAATGATTTATAAAACACAACTAGGGGGTACCAAACATCGACCAAAAATTTAACCCACCCTAATATATGTATATATGTATGTAAATATTTTATTTTAAAAGGTGTATGCATATGTATGTACACGACAGTTTTTATTCAATTTGAAAATACAGCATCGCTATTAAGTTGACGATTGCACACAAACGGCTTGGAAATAATAGAAATTAATCTAACTATTCAGATTAATTTCTATTCAAGGTTACCACGCCAACATCAACCGTTTCATTGTAGTGGTAATAAGCACTTAACGAATTGGAGAGCTTAGGAATTACAATTTGCAAACCCTCTTTTATTTCGACGGTGACTGCTGGCTTTGTTAGTGCGCCAAATGACTAGTTGGTTGTATTATTGGGAACTTCAAATAGTTCTTTGAAAAATGCAAATTTCTGTGTAAATGAACTACATAAAATAGTTTGTATTGCTTTTAACTACTTACGTACAAAAAAAAAACTACCATATGAACTGCATACATATTTTTAATACACTTTCAATATGTAGATAATACAATTAAATTTTTTTATAATGTAAACGAACTGGCAAAAAAGTGCTTGAGCCTAGAAAAGGCGACGTAATATTAAAAATTGTAGTATTTTAGCGAAGCTAGAAATTGAGCAGTGCTATCAATGATATGTGTCTATTTTAAAGATACATGTAAATACTTGTGTTAAGGTTTTATTAAAAGTTCAAGAGAAAAACCAAAAAACTTAAATTATGACCAATTTTCAATAAAATTTTACGTTCCTTTAAAAACCCAATTGTCTATATTCAAAAAAAAAAACCGAACAAATGATGTGTACACCGTTCAGAGTACTTACATATATGCCAGCATTCTATAATTTGGTATAATGTCAAGTCCCATATTTTGCCTTTCCTCGTATTTACATCTTTTTTTGTGCTTATTTTAATTTTTGTGCCCTGCTTATCACCTGGTCACATATTAGACACTTTATTTTGAGACTAAAATTGCGATTTTCGTCTCTATTAATGACTGAGACTGCTTATTTCGATCATTTGAAAAACTATCTTTTGAAATTGAAAAAAATTGTAAAAAGTACCGTTATATGGTGCGTGTGGATACTTTCCGATTAGGGTGAGTGATGACCAGGACAATATGTGTGACAATATCTGACACTGTTATACAGACTGAGATAAAGATATTTTATAATAAGTGCATATAATAATAGCAACGCCTATTTTTCATAAAAACCCTGTTTCTTTGTTTTAAGCATTCATTGAAGATGTACATACATGCAATTGTTTAAGAATAATATATAATGCAATAATAAATAGACAAGCTCTAAGTGAAATGTTCATATTTAAATATTGTGAAGTAAGGTATTTATTTTCAAAACTTTTATTATTTAATTAGCACATTTCATGTAATAAATAAGCTTTAGTTAGCAATAAAAACTGTTCTGGACACCAATACTAAAAATGCGATATATTTTTAAAAATCGGTCGATTGGATTTTGAACCGCATAAAAGAGTTTATTTCTTTTGTGTGAGCATTTTTATTTGGGTGTATATCGAAATGCCTTTATTTAGATTTGTCTGCATTATGAATTTAGGGATTTAATTGTCTGAATTCTGTTAATACTTGTACACCCTTTATATGCATACTTTTCTTCTTCCTCTGCCCGCTCCATTACTTAACTACATTAAAGGTTTAACATCCTCGAATCACTTTGGACGTAGCACGAAAAAACCACGGTCAAAGTTACTGAAGGTGAACGACATTGTGTCTTGCGAGAGTGAGGAAGCAGTGCATACTTACTAGACGAAATATAGCGTTTGTTGGTCTCATCCTTGACAAAAGTTGAAGGATTTTTCAGCCTCACAGAAAGTTTGCCGGAGGGGGAGGACAGCATGCTGCAAAAGCCTAGCTCCTGTAAGTTTTCGTGTACAGATGTCGGAGAATTAAATTATCTCATTTGATCAACTTTACGAGTAGATGGAGTCTATTAAAATCTGGATATGGAGTTAGAAATGGAAGTGGATAGAAGATATAAATTTAGCTAACGAGTTAAGCTGTAATAGAAATTTGTTGCCATATTCATTTTAAAAAGTGTATAGAAAATATGTTCTGCTTTTTTAATCAGCTTTCCAACTTGCAATTTAATTAGCAAGTTGGTTTAGCATAATCATTACATATCCCAGGTTATTTGCCTCCGGTGAGTGCATTGAAATTTATTTTTAAATTTTCATTTAAATATAAAACATGTACATATGTATGTACATAGGCATCATAAATCCACTCAGCACATTACACTCTTACCTATGTATGTATGTATGTATATACATAATTTTTTAAAGAAGTATTTACAGTTTTGTGGCGAATGCTTATTTTATTTTAAATTTTGGTAATTTATTGTTGGAAAATATTGCTTCTGCTTTCGCCCTTTTTCATTAGAAACAGGAAAAGCTGCGATCTGTGTGAACGCATGGTATTGGAGCGAATACGCATATTCGAGCGGTAAATGTCGCATGGCAGAGATGCTTGAAGATATTTTTGAAAATTAAGTTGCAGTCACACACAAATTTATAAATAATGCAGATACTTACATACATATGTATGTATACGAGTATATTGAGATGTACATATATATTTACGTGCATTAGGATGGGTCGCAAAATAAATTAAGTAATGCAAATGTAATTTATGTATTTACAAATATTTACATATTGTTGATCCTACGGTTGATTACTTCGCAAATTTTTTTTTTAAATTATTTAAAAGTATGTAACATGTACATATGTATATACATATGTACAAGTATGCATGGATCTCCCGTTTATAATTTTTTATGAGTATACATGAATGAAATCGCAAATCATATGTATGTAAAAAATATACAAAATATATTTTTACATTTTTAAAAGACACCAAAATTATTTAAGACACTATCTCGAAAATTAAGTCAAGAACAACATTCATATGTATGTGTATACAGTGGTAATCAAAATAGAAGGGATTCATACATACGAATGTTGATCATTAGTTATTCCCTTATACGATTTTGATATTTATTTAATTAAAGCCCAGATAATTCTCTAATGAAAACTATTTAAGCCCAAGTACCTTAAAGACTGTGAATCAAAGGATATATCACCTACAATGATTCTAACGAAAACAAGTAAGAAAGACTAAATTTAAGCAAACGCAATATTTGTATACCCTCGCTATATAGCACAAATTTCTTATATAGACATAAGCAATTTTAACGCAGAGTTTGATGAATAAAGCATTTATCGGTAAATGAGGTTCCTTATAACCTAATTTTGGCTCAAATAATCCTTTAAACAGCAGTTTTAAGCAATTTTGACTCACAAGTTATGGAAATAGAAAAAATTTGCTTTTGTTTTGTGAGAAGTGGGCGTGGTTGATATCCAATTTTTAAAATAAACAATTTGTTGAGTGAAATCAAATTTGGTAGTTATTTGTAAAAAGGAAGTGAAGGAAGAATCCCACCTTGGAGAAATAATAATTAACACACCAGTAGCCCGTTTCTGTAATAAATCGACAAAATTGTCGATTATAGTGACGTCACATCGATTCGATCCAAATTAGTCGATTGATCGAGAAAGAGTGTTTCCGAAAGAATTAATCGAGAAAATATGGAACAGTCAGAGAAATGGAATGCCAATAGACAGTAAATTGATGACATCGGATAGGCAATTACATACGTATTTAAGAAAATAGTATTGTAAACAAAACATTAAATATTGATAAATAAAGATTCTTTCTATTTCAGCTACATATGAATTTATTGGTAATAACACTCGCCATACGGCAGGACCGAAGGAATATGTTACGAGTACAAAAACGCTAACACTTTTTAAATGAAGGAAGAGCTGCACGAAATACTATTGTAAGAAACCACTTTTGTAGTTAATGCACATACAATGGTGTTTAGAAAAATATGAGTTTAATTCAAAATAATTGTTATATATTTCTTTTTTAAAATTTTCATATTATTAATTAATTTTATATATTTTCGTATAATATATCTCATATACCTAAAAACTATTTATTTTTGAGAACTTTTTTGGCGAAGGTGTTGCATATATATATGTATATATAAATAAATATATAATATAAAATAAATATAAAATTTATAAAAATAACATTAAAAATTCAGCATGTAAAAAATTAGTGGGCCAGTTTCACTGACACAGACTCTAAAAACTAAAATAAAAAAATAAATTAAAGTAATTCACAGCCTAATTATATGTATATTAAAATTAAAATAATGCGTTATTGCCTCTGCAACAGTTCCTAAGAAAAAAGGAATATCAATGAGATGCAAAGAAACGAAAAATTTGTATTACCTTCCGTCATGGTTTGGAAAAGAGCTTTTAAAGTGTCAGGAATGCCAGCCAAAGCATCCATATGCTCCTGATGCTGTCTCTCCAAAATATTTCTTAATTGCGCGTGTTGTGCTTTAATTAAGGTGCTTGCCTCTTCTACACAACTTTGGTTGGTGCGCTGTTTAGTTGGTTTATCCGGTACAACTTCAAACTGAGCCAGGGGAAACTCGATAATTTCATCCTTGACAAACACGTTTAGGATTTTACCAGTTGACTGAAATATCAACCGTATCACTAAATTTATTAACCAAGCCATTTTATTGTTTTGTGATTTGTTACTTACGTCCAAACCAATGTTGGTAGCAGCATCATCCACCATATCGACGATTTCAGCAGTTGTCTGTAATATACACTAACTTTATTAACACAACTTTAAATTTTGAGAAACGTTACCTACCGGCAAACCAATTTCGGGAGTGAATCCATCCCCGTCCACCATGTCACTGAAAAAAAACTCCAGAACTTCTTTGTCCATCGCGTGCAATGGTTTCGGACCGTCCTGGACCGGCAAGTTTTCAGTCCGTCTGGCGAAAGCAGCTTTTTAACAGACGCTTTCCAATCAATCCAACACTAAAAGAATACCAATGCACATATATAAATTGTAATTCTATACGCCAGCATATTTACTAATTTTACCTTTTTCCACTGATTTGGGGATTTATGTGAACCTCCTAAAGCGTTCAATTCGCAAGAAACTGCAGCCCAAACTTCTGCATGCTCCTTTCTGGCGTTTGGTTTGCTGAATTTGCCCTTACCAATACAGCGGTGCTTATTTCTCTGTAATAAAAATACATAAAAGCTTTTTTAATTATTCATGTAAAATATATTACCCAAATTTACTAACACTGGCTTTAAATCCACCCGCATCCAATTTAAATTACCAACTGTGCCCGTTAAATGAGCAATTCTCATCACATCAACAGCAAGTGAGAACAACAGTCGGCAATATTTCATTTCATTTGATTACA
This sequence comes from Philophylla caesio, assembly GCA_963971545.1. NCBI lineage: Eukaryota > Metazoa > Arthropoda > Insecta > Diptera > Tephritidae > Philophylla > Philophylla caesio. The sequence continues at coordinate 32,500,238 of OZ020606.1, read as the reverse complement.
GAAACCCGTTCAATCGAGTGTTCCTACTGAAATGGAATGGAACAAATCAGCTGACTATCCAGGGTTGTCGATCAATTCGACTAATTTTATTACAGAAACACAATAAGTGAGTGTGACGTCAAATCGAGAATTTCAATCGAGATCATCGATCGAAATGAGTTACAGAAACGGGCTACAGGTATCATTAAGATACCTCAATTTTTACTCAAGTTAACGTGTTGACAGACGTATAGATAGAAATTTATTTCTGTTTATTCTGTCCTGATAAAACTAATACAACCTGTGTGCAAGTGCGTTTCAGTATAAAAATATATATCATAACCGCTACACTCCAATCTAAAAATCAAAGCTTCCCTGCCTGATACTTCAAAATATATTAAATGTGAGCTACTACTTCAAGGTTGAGCATGGTAGCCAGTAGGATTCCTTAAAGACTCGCGAGACCGATATACCTCATTCCATTCGAGCCAAGGGATTTGTGTGAAGGATAACTGTTTATTACAAATCTGAAACATCCATCCCTCCCTTCAGGCGAAAGATGATTTTGAATGTTTTTAAAATAGTTTTGAACAAACATTTATAGTTTTTACTTAGTGTGACAGAACCTCTGAAGTTTTCTCTTGATGAGCAGTATGTGGAAAATTACCAAAACCCAGGTTGGCCTTTTTAAATTTCTCACATTGTTTTGTTTTGTTATATATTTTTTTTTTGTTTCAAAGTTTCTACTTCATTATGGTTTTGTTTTTCTATGAATGATGGCTGGAATATAATCCTTTTAATGCATTTGCCACAATCTAAGCTTTTTCATAATATTCTAATGAATTTTCTACATTCATTTCTTCCTGGAAGGCGAAACGAAATAGGATAACTGAGATCCGACATTAGCATGCTTGTTCCACACTGTCCCTTCTTAAACGTCTACATCCACTGTTCCCAAAACCTTTTTTCAACTCTCTAACCTTAAATGATTTGATATGTACAGTGGGGAGCATTGGTGAGTACATAGATGATATTTTTGTACTTAATAATGCATAACAAGAGTAATAATAACCCTTTCGAGCCTGACTTTTTCCCTGTGCTTCTAAAATTTTTTTTTTACTTCAAATGATCTCTTAATTACTCAAGAAATTTCTGTAAAAAATTTCAGGTCCCCACGCCCAGCGGTTTGGGCGCTAGAGAATGTTGCTTGTGAGCAACGTTCGGCAATTGTGGTATAAAAATACAAATTTTTTTTGTAAGGTAAATCGTGTGAAGTTTTATTTATTCATTGTGAACAATTAAGTATGAAAGGACAAAAAACAGTTTTTGTTGGTGTTACAGCAAAGATGTACATTACACTTAAGGCACTTGGACATGGGAGTTCCCGTTTTGCATAGTCGACAACGCCCTTTTTCACCAAAAACTACCCAATGCTCCAATTTGTCATAGCGCTTTGTATTTGGAGGGTTGGGCTGGACTCTATACTTTTTGGTACTTTGTGAGGAGACATTGCATGATGGAGAGTTACAAAGGGACGAGGTTGGTCTATCATTTTCCGCATTTGATGGACGACCTCTTTTTTTCGTTACATAATCCTCACAAGAAGTATATTGCAAGAGTGTATTAGCGATTTCCAGTTGAAATTGTATTAGTGGCATATATTTTTTGTTCGGCTCTAGCAAACGTAGATGTTTTCTATATAGAAGCCATGCATTTATAACGGATGTTCCCAGGCACCAATAAAATACTCTGATATACCACTTTCTTGAGCGATGGTTGACCTTGTAAAGTTCCATGAGCATGTCTGCTAAGTCAACCCCTCCCATGCCTTTGTTATAGGATTCGATGATCGCAGGTCTTGGAATATCAATATAAACTTTTTCTTTTGGACTCCAACGCTTGCATACCCCCACAGGTCGATGATCTGTACATGAAGACATGACTTGGACTGGCTTATTGTCATACCATTTTAGACATACTAAATTGTAGTTTGTTTCACATTTCACATCGAACGATCCTCTTCCTCGCTTTTTGAGTTCAGCGTCTGAAACCAACTGGCAACTACTGATTCTGTTTTTTCTTACAGTTCCTGTTGCAAATATCCCCATTTCCTTCAAAGCGACAAGAAGGCTTACTGACGTAAACCAATTGTCGAAGTAGAGTTTGTAGTTCTTGTGGTTTGGAAGATTTTGCGCCAGATAGAGAACTACATCCGAAGACAATCCCAATCCATAAGACGGGCAGGTACCTTCACCAACATACAATGTAAAATCAAATACCATTCCAGATGTTCCAGCTCGGGTGAACATTTTGAAACCCCATTTGTGGGGCTTGGCCGGGTTATATTGTTTGAAAGTAGACCGACCTATAAGCAAGAGTTAAACCTAAATAAATTTTTAAAATTATTTACATTTTTACTGATGCATACCTTTGAATGCAATTATCTGTTCATCAACACTTTGATGTTCTTCCTGCGGTAGCTTATTAAAGTGTTCCTTGAGGATGTTTAGTAATGGGCGTATCTTGTACAACTTGTCATAATTTGCATCTCCTTTTTTAGGTTGTTTGCTTTTATCGCTGAAATGTAAGCATTGCTTAATTTTCATAAACCTATCGCGTGACATTGAGTCTGCAACTGCTGTAAGCCTTATATTTTGGGCCCATGCCATTCTAAACTGAGGGATTTTGAAAACACCCAAGTATAACAAAACACCAATATACCGTCTAATTTCCGCCTTAGTACATTTGAGCTCAATGCCGAGCTCCTGTAGTGCATACATATCACTTTGCTGGGCAATCAAATCAAAAGCATCAGTATCAAAAAGTTCACAGAAATATTGCACTGGTGCTAGAACGAAATCGACTTTTAAAATGTCATCCTCTTTCCAAACAGTCTCTGGGTCTTCAAATGGCCTCGATCTCCATTTAAGAGACTTCGCATCAATTTTTTCAAAGCACATATTTACAGCACTACAAGATTGGTCTTCATATTCTTCCGCAACTACATTTTCAATTAGGCCGATCTCAATGCTTTCTCCTCTTTCCAAGATCCCTTCCAAATTCTTCTCTAGCACTGCAGAAATATCTTCCCCCTCTTCTCCACTTTCTTCGTCAGTAGAGGCATCCCAATCAAAGCTTAAAATTCTTTCTATATCTTCATTTGTTAAGCCTTTTTGTTCAGGTCTCATGTCTGTAAGTAAGTAAAATAATTACCACTATTGCCGAAAGTTGCCCACAAGCAATTTGATCACTTTGAAAATTACTTACTTGATGTTTATTTACAAATTATAAATTTTAATTTAATAAGTGTTTTATTTATACTTTGTTTAAAAATACTGCAATTAAAAATTAACACTTTTTGTTACTGTTTTGAAAAAAACCGCAGGTAAAAACAGGTCTTATCAAATACGTAAAATTTTTTTGCACGTCACGCTTGAGCTCGAATGTAAATAACTTTACCAGATCGCCAACAAATCCGCTGTTCTTTAATCGAGCTTAAAGCACACACATAAGGCTTTCGTTAGGGATGCATTCTAGCAAATAAGAACAAATGCAACGCTCACAGTCAGCCGTTAAACATTTGAAATTGCTCACAAGCAACTTCAGGTTCGAAAGGGATAAAGATAACAACAACAATTTTTTTTATATTTTTTTTGGTGTTTAGTAGACTTCAAATTTATTTATATTACAACAACAGAAAATATCAAAGTCCACTAACAAATTAATAAAAACTAAAACAACCTGCATGTACTCAATTTCGCACAATTTTAAAATATGAATATAATGAGCGAAATCAAGCTTTGGCATACATTTCACCAAGATCTGAATTATTTCATCCGGTATATCCAGCCATTCCTTGGCAACACGCTCCCAAAGCTCGCCCAGACTTGTACATAGGTGCCCTTTCGTACGTGCATAATCGTCGTAACACAATTGACCATAAATTTTCAATTGGATTAAGATCAGGACTTTGTGCCGGCCACTCCATCACCTGAAATTTTTGCTCACTGAGTCACTTCTTCACGATTTTGGCGGTATGCTTAGGGTCACCATCTTGTTGAAATATGACCTCTTCTTCAGGATAAGCACTCCTGTCAAAAAAATCGGGAAGATGGCTATGTAAGAGGTTCAAATAATCCTCTTTCCTCATAATTCCATCAATTTTCTGGAGCGGTCCAACATCCCACCATGTGATGTTACCTCCACCATGTTTCACAGTCTCTTTCACGTGATGTCTTTTGATGGTTTCATTGGGGCGGCGCCAGCAATATTGCTTACCATCAGACTGGAAGCGATTGAATTTTGATTCGTCTGACCAAATAACACGTTTCCAGTCGTCTTCAGTCCAATTCACATGATCTCTTGCAAACTTTAGTCGCGCCTTAACATTTTTGGCAGATAGAGCAGTAGGTAATATAATAATTTGGCGCTTACACAGTGGTTGGCCGAGCTTCTCCTACCATTTGCAGTGTGCGTCTTTATATTCTACCACATATGGAGGGACCTACGGTTTTTTGCCGACTCCGAACGGCAAATGTATTTTATGAGAAACTTTTTCATGTCAAAAATACCCTCGGAGGTTTGCCATTGCCTACCGAGGGGTGACCGCTATAAAAAAAAAACTTTTCTATGATTTAGATTTTACTTGCCCTGGCACTAAATATGTACGTATATGTTATTAGTTTTTTAAAGTTGTCATTAATCTTTAAGTATTTGTTCGTGTGTAGAAAAAATCTACAAAGAAATGTTTAAAAAATCCGATGAATATGTGGTATTTAATTTTCAAATTTTAATTGTTTAAATTTATTTTGTTAAGAAGTCATCTAGTATAGTTAAATAATTAAGATAATTGAAAATGCTTAAAGAATTGGTAAATTAGTATGTAAAAGTTAAATCTTACATATTTTTACTAAAGACAAGCCAAATAACAGGAATATATGTAAAATGAAATCGTTTCTGCGTATGGATTGAAACATTATGTAATTTTTTATGTTTTTTTGATAATATGTTTAAATGCTGGACCGATCAGAAAAAAATTTTAATATCAGCGACAACATAATAATAATTATTTCTTGGTGGAGTTTAAAAAACGTCATAAAAAATTAACTATGGATAATAAAGGTATTTTGATAATAATTATGAGTGAGAAAAATAATTAAAGTCATCCATAAGTATTATTTTAAAAATTAGAATAATACTTATCGATAACTTAAAATATTTATCTCTCTTTATAATATTAATCTTTAAACAATATCTAGTTATAAATAACTCGAAAAATTTCTGTCGCACTATAATAATTATTGATTGACTTTCACTATTTTCTCTGTTTAATATCCATAGGTACACAAGATATCAAACTTTAATTCAAAATACAAGTTTCGAATATTTGTGGACTATTTTATTCAGAGTTTCAGTGTAAATTCTGCACTTGCTTTGCTATCCTTCAAATAAAAGGATCTGGATCATTTTGATGTCCAACTAAAGAGACGCAAACCAGACCAGTCGAATTTATAAAGGTGGCAGGAAATGTTTAAGAAAAAAAAGTGCATGTATTTTGTTATTGCTTTCGGTGCAGCGAATGTCAAAACCAACCAACAAACAAATGATTTTGACATTTGCTGTACCACAGCAATAGAAAAAGCCAATCAATCGGCTCCTTATTAAGGCCAACTTACTAATTTCGCCTTGCGTCTATTGAAATATTAACGCTTGTCACAAACTGATAATTTTTTCAAATGATGTCATGTTGACAAAACGAAATATATTAAAAACGGTTAAAGAGCATAAGAGTGTTCGTTTTAAAAACCCAGTAAAAATTAGCCAGTAAAATAATTCAGAGAGTAAGGCGTCTTACTCTCTCAAATGCAGAAAGTTACTGAGTTTTTGGCGAACAGGATTTAGTAAAAACTTGCAAGCAAGTTGAAATAACAGCTGTTTGCTTGCACAGTTGCATTTAAATCTGTGTGTGTCGACAGTTGCTTTTATTTATATAGTTGGTTTTTTGTTTTCTGCTTACAAGTTTTTGGTAAGTATTATAATAAAACTAATAATTTTATAGCTAATTTATATTTTTCATTAACTAGATATTGCAATGGTCGTCACCGCTCCCTAATAAATAAATGAATCCAAAAAGAAGATGTGTTTTAATTCTACAAACAGTATATTAAAATCGTATACCTTCAATGCTCTCAATTTGTGCTTCCTCATTACTGACTGTGGGATCTAATACTGATGGCGATGACTCTACCGCCCTCTGATCACGAACACATTTGCCTTTATTTGCCAACTTTTTAATTGCGTTATTAAAATTAAGAAACCAAATTTCATAATGTTCTTACTATTTGTAATATGTATTTACTTACTTCTTTTGTTAATAAATCACTCATAATTATGATTTTTCAAATTTATAATTTGAAATGTTGAATTGTTTTGTTGACTCAAATGCAACCATATGCTACAATCAGCTGTTCTTTCTTGCTTGCTAATTTGTGCTGGGACAAAAGAAATGTCAAAATTGCGCTCTCTCCTTGCAAGTTTTGCAAGTTTTTTGGCGAAACGAACACGATTTGGTACAAATTGGTACTGTCTTTTTACTGGGTTTTTAAAACGAACACTCTTCATGATAGAATAATGAAAGATGTTGTACGTTGTGACAGCGCCAGTTTGAACGCCCTTAGCTCAATGTTGTATTTAGAAGGTATTAGAGAAACGGAAATAAAAGAAGGTCATTCTTAGGAAAAAGTATAAATTAGTGAAGATATCTACATAAAATTTAACCACAATGATTTGAATATTAAAACTGACAAAAAAATAATAATTTGTATTAAATTACTGGCGAAACGTACACACAGTGCGACTTTTTAGTGTTTTAGGATGCCAAAATTAAAAGAGACAAATCTCTTCGATAATAATTATTATTTAGAAAGTAATGTATAATGTTCAAATATGAAGCAAATGCATTCAAACCGTACAAACAACATAACAATGTTTGTCCAGCGATTAATTATTTTTTCAGAAAAGTAGAACCACACGGACTTTCCCACATAACCCTTTGAGAACCATATTAAGCGATTGTGCGATGTGACTATAAAAATTTCTAGAAGCCAAACTACTTAATTTTGGTTTAAACTTCCAAAAGCACTGATTGTGTTATCTATTTTCTTATGCTCTCCAAATAAGAAAAAGAGAATATATTATTGCACAAAATAGAAACATTCAGTTGTGTATCATCTCTCGGAATGATCAGTAGTATGGCCAGCAGTTAGTACATATACATATTTTATTTTCTAACCTGGTAAATTTCTAACGTGTAACGTGTTTATATGCACGTTTTTGAAATTTTTCCATTCATTTCTTTGCGCTAAAAATCAGGCAAGTGAAGAATTTGATGCAAGCTCACAACTGTGATATCTAATGAATTTCAGGAAAAAACATAGATTTATCAAAGGATTCGGACCTTCAAATGGTCCTAGATATTCTTGAAAACTCCGATGCCAGATTTTCAGCTGATGATGATATAGAAAAGGACTGTTTCACGCCCAACCAAATGCAAGAAAGTGATAGTTCAGATAAAGATGACTCTGCAGAGGGTATTTTTCCAGTCTTTTGAAGTTTTTAATTTAAAGAACTGATCTTTGGAAAAGAAAGAAATTCGCAGTTCAAGATATTCCAATTGTACAGGGCTGTCAGAACTACGTCGAACTTGGCACACCTTTTGAATACTTTTCTAAGTATTTCACAGAAACTCATTACATGTATACTCTTGCGACTTCTGGCACCGAGATGAACCTAATCGCGACTGATTTAAAAAAATTGTATGGCTGTGCTATTATAATGTCCTGTCTAGGTTATCCACAAATAAAAATGTATTGGGAAGAAAATTATAGGTGCGAAATAATTGCTGCATCCATGGCAAGAAATAAGTTCATGAAATTTAGAAACACCATTCATTTTGTTGAAACGAACAAGTTATGGAGAGTTCAGTCCGTGATAGACTTGGTAAGAAACCGTCGCAATCAATTAGCGTCTGCAGTTACTTCATACTCTATCGATGAGCAAATAGTCCCGTTTACTGGCAGATGCCCAGATCGGCGAAGTCGTGGCAAAGTACAAAGGTGCTCCATCGGATGTATCACTATTCGAGTTGCCCGAGGGCTATCACGGTAATAAATATCGCCCACACAACGCTCCCGATGCCATTAGGTTCGAAAGATACGACCATTGGCCCGAATTGGTAGATGGAACTGCAAAGAGGTGTCGCAATCCTCAATGTGAAAGCCGGTCTAGAGGACGATGCCACAAATGCAAAGTACACTTGTGTCTGGCAAAAGATAAGCAGTGTTTCAAAGAATATCACACAAAGTAACACACACAAAACAAATTACTATTGATCTCAATATCTACTATACTGAATTTGTTATTTTTGTTTTAGTTTTTAGTATTTTCCTAAACTCACATGAATTTTAAATTAAATACGAATTAATAAAAAATGTATTTATTATATAGTAGTGACCCAAGGTACACAATTGTGATAGGTCCTTTTCAGGAAAATTTTTTTTACGAAAAAATGTTAAAAATCATTCCATGCCGACTAAAAGAGAAATAATAGAAGGAACTTTATTTTTATTAAAGTCATGCCTTAAAATCTGCTTGGTCCTCAAAGGGATAAATTAGTTTAGCTTCAATCATTGGTTCATGAAGAAATCGAAATTGAAGTTAGAAATTTGAATTAAAAGATTAAAAATTAGGGAAGGGGATAAAAATAAAAAATGCATAAAGATTGACATATTAAAAACATCTGACAAGGTAAACGGCAATATGTTTTATATTCACTCGCTGTATAGTTTAAGTAATGCTCTCTTGAAGTGCGATGTGGCCCTGCTCCAGAATTTTCCTGCTTGTTCCAAAGGCGAACCGAGAAAATGAAAAATTTATGTTCAGATATCATTGAGTTGTAATTTTAATGTAAATGTTATCGCGACGATCGAGTCGGTTGAAGGTGGCTTTTGAGAAATGGGTGTTCTTCTCTGACGATGATTTTATGGAGCAGCGTCAAAAACTTAAGTTTAAGCAGATTTTCGAACGCTCAATCGTCTCAAAGCCCATAGAGAGATATTAACTATTTTTGATACTTTATCAAAAACGGAAATTTTTTTATTGCCAATAAAATATTGAACTGAAAATGAAACTAAAATTGGTGATCCTATTTTCTTATTCAAATATATGTAATTATGTACATAAGTAAAACTTCTCTACCAAGGTAACATCAAAAGACCAATTAGCCCGTACAAACGAGTACATATTTTTGTTTCCTGAAAAAATATTTATAAATATTAAAAAAAGCACTGCATTGAAAATCCTTAATTGTATAGCTTATAGCAATGGACGCTTATAGTTTTTTTTTCATTCAAAGCTCCCCTGCTGGTGCCTGATTAATGTGCCTTGGAGTCTGTTGGTGTTAATGTTAGTTTTTTCTTTTAAACATATTGTAAAACGAAATATCGTTACGAAAATATTTTCACATAAAATGATAACAAGTGCTATCCCTACGACGGAAAAGCAACTTTCACAATCCGTTAATCTCAGTTGGGAGCCTTTTTTGACATTCAGCTTACTAGTGAAATTTACGATGTTTATGATCGTAATAACTTTTAATGGTAACAATTGTTAGTTTATTCGAGGCTAGCATTTATTCGAAAATTTTATTACGAAATCAACAATAGTTCAAGCGGTAAAAGTGTTGTTGCCTTTTCAGAGAACTCAATCTCAATAAAAGCAGTTAAGGATTGCTCCTAGTATTCCGAAGCTAATTTAGTGATCTACTTAGTATTTAGGATTGCAACAACAAATTAAGCAATGTTGTAACATATTGTAATGCGTTACCATAAAGTAAACCGGTTTTTTTTTACCTGCGTCTGCTTCATTCGTGCACCGCAAACTGTCTAGCGAATAAAAACGATCAACTAAATATTTCTCTCAGTGTTTTTATGAGCGTTTAATGCATTTCGTGCAGCAAACTCACTCGTTCGTTTATTTAATCGCTCAACTTCTATAACTACTGCTTGTGAGGCATATCTTTTACTCTCGGTCACAACCAGCACCGAAGTGTGCTCATCTCCACCACCCAACCAAGGCATGTATGTATGTACATATGTATATATTAATGTAGTTGTATACAAAATATGTATTTGAGTATATAAGTATATGGTAAAATACTCGCGATATGGCGCATGTGGCGTGCGGCGAACTCCGTCTACGCTAAGCCGGCTACCGGCGAATGCTTCTTGCTGGCACAGTGCAATCCCCAAACGATCAGTTCAGTTTCGTACGCCGAGTTGCCACCAAGTGCTTTGTCCACTTCAAAGCTCTGATCTCTTCCAACAATAAGCAAAATATTTCAAATATTTTTTTTTAACTTGGAAAAGCAAACATTTATTTCTGTGCAGGATATATACTCGTAAGAACAATATATCTGCGTGTCTTTGAAAATTTGTTAACGGCTAAAATATTTTTTGTGCGAACTTGAAAGTAAATAAACGCACAATTGCATTATAGTTGCAAAAGAAACGACAAAGGATTCTTAAAAATATCAGTTTTAAAACGCGGATTCGCGAGTTTCGAGTAAAATCTTTTATATAAAACTACTTTTTACAAAATGAGGGAAATCGTGCACTTGCAGGCCGGTCAATGTGGCAATCAAATCGGTGCTAAGGTAAGTGGGAATTTCTTGAAAGTCAATCAAGCGATCGATCGATCGACTGATCCAACCTCAGCTCAGTAAGCTGGCGAGCGTTTGAACGAGTTTCCTTTTTTCGCATTGTCAGCGGTGATAAAAATACGAGCAAAAAATTAAAAAATGCGTTGCATTTTAATTTCGGTCAGGCAAAGTTTAGTTATGTATTTCTTTTGCATTTTAGGCGCATATTGATTCAGCGGTTTTTGCGCCGCGCTTGTTTGTTATTGCTTTTGATTGTTAATTTATTTTGGTATTGTTTGATTTGCTTCAGGTTTTGTGCGTTTTGTGCTTCTGCAATTGCGAATTGTAGAATTTCAGAAGTCAACAATTTGGTGAATTGGAAAAAATCCAGTTTTGTCAGCGGGTTTCCTTAGCAATTTTCGAAATTCGCAACAAGCAGCACAGCATTGTGTGTTGGAATATAGTAATTTGCTATACATTTCAACTAAAACGTGCGTAAAAACCTGCGTGTAATAATGCTGATAATGGCGTTGATGATGTCAGGTATTCTGTTGGAAAATCAATGTCAGGGATTCACGCACATAATTGAGAAATTAATTACTTGCCGAACTGCTTAAGAAATCTACAACTTTGCAAAATGCAACCAGTTTTTCACATATCGGAAAATAAGCAGAGATACATACATACAAATATGGCCCAATTAATCTTATATAGAATGTAAAATATAAAGCGAATAATAATCAAGTTTCAAAGAAGGTTTTATGTAAATACATACATACATTTGTGCTTATGAATCCCTGCTTTCATTTTCACGCGATCACATTTGTTTATCCCAAATTGGATTTAACGCTTGCTTATCTATAATACAGAGCTTCCCCTAACAACAGTATTTGCTGCTATCTTTTATAGAGCCATACCTACATAAGTATTTATGTAACATATGTTTTGTTCATATGAATGTATATGGTATATAAATTCGTGCATATACAGATAGATAGATAGATATGAATGTGAGGTTAGCACTGCGACCGATGGGTCTATTGTGCCCTCATGTACTTTACAGCATCTCAACCAGCCCCAGCATCTCAAGGAATCTAAAGATCGATCCTGGGGATAGGGATTGTATGTGCTCATCCTTGGGCCATATTGTTCCTATGCACCTCTCCCTTCTTCGCGCTACGGCATCGCACTCCAGAAGTAGGTGCGTTGGGGTTTCCCTGGCAAGGTCACAGTAGCGACACTGGTCGTTCGACCAGATCCCCATCTGGTACATGTGGCCTTTCAGTCTACAATGCCCTGTCAGAATGCCGTTAGGATACGGAGTTTGGCCTTAAGGAGGTTTATCAGTAGTTTGTACCTTTTGTTTACAGATATTTGTTTGATATACAGATATCACATGGCCAATAAATACAAAGTACGATCTTAAAAGAATTGTGTGTTTATTTACCCCACAAGAGTGAAAGATCTTCGCCGCCTGCCTGGAAATTCACATTTAGGCCTTCAGTTGTATGCTTTGCGGGCAACTGCTTATCGCTGTGCCAGAGAAAAATTTAACATACGTAAATACATACATATGTATGTATGTGTGTACGTACATACACACAACAATGTAGATTTCATACGCTCATGGTCAAATAAATAGGCGTGCATATTTTTGACAAGTTTTGGCTATTTTCCATTAGCTTAATTTCATTTAAATTTTGAATTGATCGGAGCTTTTTTTAATTTAACCGGAACTAAAAAAAAATTCGTGTGTGCAGTTTCGTATTTCTTTTCTGATTAAGTATAATAATGAGCATAATTTAGTTTTAAAATCTTGTCCACGTTGTTTTTTACATTTTGATGCTCTAAGAAAACGTTTTTAAAATATTAAATAATAAATAAATAATTTTGTGTATTAAGTTTTTTGCGAATTTTTCAAGGTCAGAATTTGTTCAATAATATAAACTAAAAATTTGCAACAACTGTTATTTATGAAGCATTAATTCTTAATTTTATTTTGTGCCGAGATCAAAACACTTTGTCAGTGGCCTATGCGAAGTTAATTAGGTAAATAATTATAACTAACCATTAATTGTTATTTTTAGATTTATTATAAAGTTTTGTTTTGATCCCTAGATTTTCAGGATCTGAAAACGAAATCCCGGGCAATCCCGTTATCCCGAATTTCACGAAGTTTTGATTCGTAATTTTTAATTTGCCTAAAAATGTAACAAGGCAGTAATCGTTGTATTATAGAAGTATAAAAAATAACATTAATATAACAAAGAAGAACGATTTGATGTAATTCGTGTAAGTTTTTATTGGAAAAAAGAATTTGACACACATACAAAATGTATAACAAATAATTTATACTTTAAGTACAAGTAAACATATTTGGTACAGATGCAAATGCACCTACATACATAAAGTAAAATTATTTTTATTTAATTTTTGAGACCAAGATTAAATTTAATATATTACTATTCAAGAAATGCATCAAGTCAAAATTAAATATACATATCATACATACATTCTATTTTGAGCGAGGCAGAATTAATCCTTACTTTAAACAAAATGAAATATTAAAGTAATTAAAGTCTTAAGTTTGTTTTCCTCCAACCTGGACCTAAATTTGTTGCATTTAAAATCTGCTTGTAGGTTGGATTGTCGACGAAATGTTAAATGTACTCTGTATGACTAAGCCATTTTATCGCCTCCTTACAAAAACTATAAATTTTTTTTACCAATCCTTCTGATAAATTGTATGCCTTTCGATTATTGAACAATTGCGAGCTGCTCGTTAAAACTGGATGTTATTAATATTTGCGACTTTCTGTCCTATCCCCTTCAACAAGCTTTGTTACGCTTTGTTTTGCCCTTTTCAGGGGAATTTATAAGGATGATACAAAATTTAAAAAATTAATGGCTATGAAATTCATTTTTCTACAATTCCGGGATTTGAATAGACTTATCACGGGATATGTGGGAGTTAAAAAAGGCCGGGATCAAGATTTTACAGCATAAGAGTCGTGCTTTCATATCTTCGACTACTGTTTTCCTTGTGAATGTTAGAGTTCTTGGACTTTTTTTACTGGAAATTAATAAGTACATTTTTAAAGGGAGAAAATGTATATTCTACGGCAACTCAATATGTCTTTCAAGAAGTTGCCTACGTTCAGGTCATTTTATAATTTCAAATGTCTGGACATTACAATTTATTTTTGAGAATTTTTTTTCCGAGAGTGCTACGCATTTTTTTCCATATAACGCATGAACACAATCGGAAAATTAATGGGATCGAAAAAATTCTAATAGTTCGCATTAAAATTTTAAAGTTAACAAGAAATTAAAAATTAAATGATTTTAAATATAGCGTATTTCTTTGTTCAGGTTAGATAAAGTCTATACTATACTTGTCTACATACATATGTATGTACATATGTATGTAGATTATAGATATTATACGAGTATATAACGTAAGAAAGCATTTACTATATACAAATTTACAGATATGTGCCTACATATGGACATATGTATGTACATGTAAATATTTACTGGAACCACATAAGTATGTATGTTTGTGCATTTGAACATACGAGTATTGCTTTGCATCAGACGAACTCTGAGTAATTACTTAATTGCTGCGCGATTAATTAATTAAATAATCAAATTCATAGACAACTTAGAGTGCAGAAAGTCTGCATTTCTGTTTTTTGTTTCATTATAAATGTTCTAAGAACATCAGTATTTATTTAAATGTGTCGGTAAATAAATGCACATATTTATTAAAAACGCTTCTATAAGTAGCCTAAGTTTTATGATAAGGTGCGATCGAGTCATTGCAATTACTTGTGGTCGCCACAAAAGCATTTCTTCAGACTCACTTTTCTTTAGAATTTCTTTTGATTCACTATTCACACCTTCGACTGAAATTTTTTTACAAGGAAATAAGTATGTATTTTCACTTAGAATATCAATATTTAATACAACCTTTTGTTATTTTTATCGCAAGTGAATAAGGCAAAATCAAGAACTTTATCTCAACTTGTTTATATGTACATACATAGATATGTGCATTTTTATGTTCATACATATATAAATCAGCGACAGTACACGAGTTCAATGATACATAAGTATACTAATCTGAAGCTTACTTACGATTTATTCCTGGAAGTGCTAACGCTGAGATTTAGACAATTTATAACAACAGCACACACACTTATAGTACATTGGCATGCGGGTTATTAGTACCAAACTTATAAAGAAAAAAAGAAGTTACATAAACTAAAATCTCATATAGTTCATCTTCCGAACCGTCTTATTAGCAAATCGTGTATTTTGAGTAGACAAAATTTCCTATTAAGTCAATTAAGCGCTGTCTGTACGCCGCATAAAGCACAAAGACTAATTATGACTTCATTGAGTCTACTGAATTTAAGTGCATACGAGTGCAATTAAGCAAGTCTTATATTTATTTAGCCCTCTGCTATATACCTCCTCAGTCTGACTTGTCGGTAAATAGTGATCATATTTCTTTACTTGGGATTGTGGACTCAATGCTTAGGCCTCCCGACTCATTGATTTTGTTGGGTGATTTTAATCTCCAAAACATTTATTGGAATATAATTGATGGTCATATCGTGCCTTCCGTTGACAACGCCTTTCTGGAGGGGATGACTGAACTTTGTCTGAACCAAGTTAATACCCTACCAAACAAGTTGGGGAGGGTCTTGGATTTGGTTTTTGTCGACAACATGTATAGGGCCTCCTTAAATCGATATGATCCTTTGGTTTTCCCTGAGGATGTACATATATCATCCTGCGATTGAATTGTTATACGAGATCATAAACGGAGGGCGGGTTTCTGGATCGAAAGCTTTTAATTCTAATGACAGCTTCAATTTTAGAAAAGCAAATTTTAGAAAATTTAATTGTGACTTATCTAAAATAACTTGGCCTTACCACAATGGCGATATTGAGCGTAATGTTTTGGACTTCAACAATACTTTATACAACTTATTCCTTAAACATGTACCTAAAGGTTCTTGTATTCGTGATGAATCAGCCCCTTTATGGTTCACTAAAGACTTGAGAACTTTAAAAAATAAAAATCGCGTTCTTTTAAAATATATAAAAGTACTGGTCGTCATGTGAATTATCTTAATTATTCAGTCTTGCGACATAAATATCTAGAATTAAATAAAATCTGTTATGAAAAATACTTCAATAAAATGAAAATGAAGATTATCCACGACCCGAAAGCTTTCTATGGTTTCGTTAATTTTAAGCGCAGAGTAAATGCATTCCCTTCCGCAATGAAATATTAAAATACTGTGCCATACAAGCTGAGCCCCAATAACTCTATTAATATTCCAGTCATATCCTGATATGATCCCGACATATCATGTGCAAAGCACCTGTACCTGCCATTATCTAACTTTTTTAATTTTTCCCTCCAGCAAGGAGTTTTTCCGTCAATATGGAAATAGTCTTTCATAATCCCCCTTCATAAAAGTGGAAGCAGGTCTTCTATTGAAAACTATCGTGGTATAGCTAAGCTCTCTTCTATCCCAAAGTTGTTTGAAGCTATTGTTACCAATCAAATGACTTATCCGATTTCCTCAATAATAGCAAATTGCCAACATGGCTTCTGTAAGGGCAAATCAACCATTACAAATTTACTTGAATTTACCACCCATGTTTCAAATGGGTTTAGGGAATGCATTGATACTGATGTTATATATACCGATTTCAGTAAAGCATTTGACAAAGTATGTCACTCTTTACTCATCCGTAAACTGATCTGCTTGGTTTTCAACCTGTTATCCTCTGTTGGATGTCTTCTTATCTCTCCGGTAGGACGCAAAAGGTAGTTTTTAAAAATTTTCATTCCAAGATCTTCGATTTTCCTCGGGAGTTCCTCAGGGCAGCCACCTCAGACCGATTCTGTTCCTGCTATTCATAAACGACATTTCTACAGTAGTAAAGTATTCTAAAATATTGATGTACGCGCATGATGTTAAACTTTTTAAGACTTATTCCTCGGCTGAAGAAAGATCCTTGCTGCGGCAAGATTTGGACAGCATAGTCAATTGGTGCAGCATTAATTATATGCCGCTTAACCTTAACAAATGTAAATTCATGTGCTTTTCTCGACGAACCATTCAGCCTTACTCCTACAAAATAAATAACTACGTCCGAGAACATGTAAACAGTTTTATTGTCCTGGGTGTTGGTATGGATTGTAAACTCAATTTTGGTTTTCATATTGATTCCACAGTTAATAAAGCAAGAGGTGTGCTGGCTTTTTTAAAGCGTTGGTCGAAGGAATTCCATGACCCGTATATAACTAAAACATTTTTTACTTCTTTGGAAAGACCAATACTGGAGAATGGTTCTATAGTTTGGAATCCTCGTTATCAGGTCCACTCAGACCAACTAGAGTCAATACAAAAACAGTTCTTACTTTTTGCTTTGAGAGATCTTCGATAGGATTCACCATACAATCTGCCCCCTTACACTAGTCGTTTGAAACTTATTAATCCTCCTACTCTTTCGAGTCGCAGAGAAATGTTAGGTATAATATTTCTGTTAAAATTGGTCAATGGATGGAACTCAAGTCCATTTCTTCTAGAGCAAATTAATTTTTATGTACCCTTCCGTGCAACGAGAAACTTTAAACCACTTTTCTTGAAACTGTGCAGAACTAACTTTGAGTTGAATGAACCGTTTCGGGGTTTATGCTGAGACTTTAACAATCATTCCAGCACCTTTGATGTATCAGACTCACTTTTTATAATTAAAAGGAACAGTTCTTTTTCTTCTCTTAATAACAGCTAACGATCCAATTTTCTTACTTTGCATTTCTCTAACTTTGTATTCGGCTGATGAATTCTTATTCTGTAGCTGATCAGCTTGGGATCTCGACGTTCTTTCTTCGCCAAAAAGCGATATGATGGAATACATATGTAGGAACGTACAAACATATGTAGAGTTGAAGATATTTATTTATTTTTTTATGTGGAAGAATAATTATGTATGTATAAGCACATTTGATATTCTCATTTTTTTATTGCTATGACATACATACATATGGATATGGTCAAATTTCTCTTATCTAACCAACAATTGCATTGTATTTGTATATGCCCTGTAAGAAATTTCATTCGAATATACATATGTACATATGTGAAGAGCCTCGACGTATTTATTATTATTTAAAGTTCGCCTCTAATCAGTCGGTGCCTCGAAATTGTACCTACTATAGCTAGGTATTTCGCCGAACTTCACCTTCCATATGTGATCGGCGTCCTTTATATTGTACCACAAAGCCAACGAGTTACGCCGAGTGCCTAAGTTCAAAACTCAGATGTGAAAAGTGACTTTCTAACAGCGTGGTCATCTTGCAGGCAACGGAAAAGCACCGAGTGTATTTCTACCGTGAAGAGAACTCTCATAAATTAATAAAAGTGTCGTTCCAATTTTTTGTCCATTTCTTTTTGGTTTAAGTTTTCCCTATGGGGTATTCATTTGTATGTAAATAAATATACATATATCTATGTACATATGTATGTACTTATACACAAGTGGTACACTACTCGTTCGTCATGTTTTAATAGTTTGGTTTCCAAAAAAAAAACAAATTTTGACGTCAAGCGACGTAATCGAAATCGGTTTACGATTTGAGAAACCATATCAAAGAACCAAACTTGTACGTGTTGCTATATGGATGCACATATCGAGCCCTAACCGCGAAAATAACGTAAGCGCCAAAAAACAAATTTTACAGGAGAGGTGTTTTTTTGTTTTTTCCTAATCTGTTTGGAATATTTCTGTGAAATTTTAAATGTAGTCTAAGCCCGGTTCAATAAAAGTTATGGAATCGTCAATAACTTCATTTAACTTAATTTGTTGGCAATAATAGAGAATTTCGCCAAAAAAACATAGTATTTTGCTTTGAAAAAATTTATTTTATTTTCATGGATGAAAACATAAACAAGTAAATAAAACTGAAAAAGTCTACGTATAAAACATTAAATAGTGTGAAATTAAATTTGTTGTAAATTCAGTTATATGTATTACGCACATATGCAAATTTATAGATCTTCCACATCTGTCTCGTTTTAAATTTCTGGAAGGGTTTTACAATACTTAAGGCTAAGATAATCGTTTTGAAAGCTTGTAGGAATACTGTTGTTTATACAAAGAGCTTTCAAAACTTTGAATTTTTTTAAGTTATTTTTTAGCTCTTTGCTATAGAGCAATAGAAGGATTAAAATGAATGCTACAAGTCTTTGTTTCGCTATTTTCGAAATACGTATCAATACATACATACATATGTATGTATATGTATGTATGTAAGTACAAGCATATGGATCAATTAACACAAAACACTAAACGAAGCACATTTTACTATTTCACACCGCACAATTTTTAAATTCTTTAATAAAATCTAAAAATAAATATTTATTCTGAACCACCTTCTCCTATATTGTTTTCAAGTATTTTAATAATATTTAATTTCAAAATATAAATGTGTTTGACGAAAGTACCACACAAGATGGTATCAATGTTTTAGTTCTCTAAGTAAATTCAAAAATGTTTAACTTTTTCAATGTTTTTCAATGTTTAATGTGTTCAGTACCTAATTATATTTAATTTTATTTTATTTTATTATTTCATTATTTTGCAAAAGTGTTCAACTATTTAAGATCTGTGTCAAATGTCCTAAACTACATAAATCAGATGAAAACTACGCTCTCGCATATTTTACAGTTAATCATGAATTCCTAATTCTTACGATAATGTAAAGTCGTACATCTCCATAACCATAACGATTAGCGAAACAAATTTTGCCAGATGACGTATTATCAGTTTTAGAACAGTTCTGCATCAAAAAGTGAATTTTAAAAAAATGTCACTTACGTTATTTTCGCGGTTAGGGCTCGATATGTACATATGTACTTTCATGTAAATATATGTACATACGTACATATGTATATATGTAAAATTGTATGTTTGAGTATCACATTACTGCAGACTATCAGAATGCAGAACCTTTTGAGACTTGAGTGTAGTCTTTCAGGTTCGAATCTTATCGCCGAAGATTTCAATACATAGATATGTATGTATGTATGTATGAATATATGTACATATGTATGCAGATATGAGCAAAATGCAAATTCTTAATGACCTTATGCCAAAACTAGAATTGATAAGAATATTCAGATGGAACACAATAAAATGCAGACAATAATAACACAAGCACGTACCCTACTGCAGGATAACATATATAAATATTGACAAGAATATACATATGTACATACATACATCCATACATACATACATACATATGTAGTATATATGTACGAATGTACGTATAGACGTGTTATTGCTACTGTGACTCATTGGTCAGTTGGCCGCATACGGAAGTATTATTGTTCACATAATCAATTGAAATTCTTCGATGAACACCGTAAGGAAGGTAAGACTCATATTACAGGAAGTGTGAATTTGTATCAAAATATGTAAGCCATACTCATATTGCCCAAACTGACTTTTTAATTTCCTTCGACGTACGCTAATATGTAAGTGCATGTGCATACCTATTTGTTAAACAGTGGGTCTTCTTCTTTTCTGTGCAGGACACTGGAATTGGCATACTTTGAAGAATTCCTTAAAAAAAAAAATTGTCCAAATGCGAATCAGGCATTTGTTGCTACATAAAGCGCGCCGATTTCTCGCTTCCTGATTCGATAACCTGCTTAAATACATACATACATACATTTTTTCATGTTTTAATAAAAATACTCGCAGATTTCTTTTTTATGGGTTAATACATATACCCATAAAAAAGAAATCTGCTAGTATTTTTATTAAAACATCAAAAAATTAAAGTTTGCTGTGTAGTACATATTTAATAAGCCGAAACACAAGATTTCGTCGAATTGGTTTAAAATCCTTGAAAATCAAAACTGTTCAATCGTCAAACTTTGCTTTTCTTCATAAGACCTCAAAGAATTATACCGAGTTACTTATTTAACTATTTTTTGATATTGATTACATTTTTTTTTGGAGTTTATATTCAAAATTAGAGAATTTTCTTTTAATTTTATTATACATTGTGGCTTCATAAAGAAGTGAAAAGCCCTGCCAGAAAATACAGACAGTCTGAAAAATTCACCAACATTAAAGTACTTGGATATGAACTTCTTCTTTTTCTTTTATGGCGCTACAACCGTTTGCCGGTTTGGGCCGAGATCAAAAAGCTTCGCCAGTTCCCTCTCTCATTCGTGAGGTTACGCCAATTACTCATACCAAGTATAGACAGGTCCTTCTTCTGCACTTGCTCTTTCCAGTGTGATCTTAGGCGCCCTTGCCTTCGTAGCCCACTCATGGGTGCCGATTCGAAGGACTTTTTCACCGGAACATCATCATCCATGCGAATGACATGGCCAAGCCATCGCAGTCATTGAATTTGTATGCGCTATGTCCATATCATTATACAGCTCATACATTCCATCTTCTTCGGTACCCGTCGCCCATAAATCTTGCTAAGAACATTTTTCTCGAATGCCCCCAAAGCCTTTTCCTCGCTGTACACTATCGTCCATGTTTCTGCGCCATATAAAAGGACTGGCATGATGAGAGATTTGCTTCCTTCTCTAGAATGGAAAAAGCTGCACAGACGGCCCTGCTGTTAAGGCCAACTATGTCAGCATTAGATTAAAGAAATTGCACGAAAGTGAGTCACCTTGTCTAAAACCTCGTTTGGTCTCGAACGGCTCGGAGAGGTTCTTCCCAACTTGAACGGATTAGTTTTGCCAGGATCCAAAATTTAGACATGGCGTCGTATAGACAGCTTCTATTCGTGCTATCGCGGCTTTGAAGTCGACAAATAAGTGGTGTGTGTCGATTTGTCTATCTAAAGCCTTCTCCAGGATTTGACGTGCTGTGAATAAGTGAGATATCTTATTTGACAGTTGCTTTTGACAGGATACCTAAGATGGCGTTTGACAGGGTACCTAAGCTGACCGCCAATATGTCGACAATTACGAATGGCCCGAAGTTGGAAAAAGCTGATCTGAAAATATTTTGGGGGGGGCTTTAAATTTTTTAGGATATTTTACATATTTTGAGATATTCGATTAATATCCATTATAAACATATGTAGATATTATAATATTGGGTAAAATGTTGAATGAATTTTTATAAAGCCATCGATAGGCTAGTATGATATCATTTGAATCAGTAGAATCATAAAACGTCAGGGGTTTAAAGTGCTTCATCGATGCTCCTCTTTTTCTTTGCCAAAATATCTAGGTCACTAGTAACCTCAATATTACGAGATACGTCTTCAATCTCCGTAAAATAGAAAAGGACCGTTCACTCGGAGCCACCGTGACTGGCAACGTAACACAGATTTGAAAAATTCGGTAAATGTGTTTGTAAAATTGCATATTACGAAGGCGGTTTGATAAGTCATAATCTCTTAGAATAAAATATATATTTTTCGGCAAAAAAGCATTCTTTGTATTCCAGTTACTGGGTAATAATTTTTAATTTTGTTGTCTAGAGTGAGTTTTTGTGTGTGCTACGAATTTGAAAACACGGTTGAAATTTTCTGAGACTACCGATTTTTTGGGGGGAATCCAGACACCCAGAACCCCTCCCCTGTATCCGTCCCTGCATTCGGGTAAAATATACGAGGAAAGCCAGGGTTGCGAATTTACTTTGCAAAAACAGGTGATCTCAGCTGTTCCAAATTTTGACGTTTATCGAAAAGATATCTCACTTGTTATTATACACAATGCTCTCGAACGTGCTTGTGGAACTAAAATAAACGCAATAAGAAAGTATTTAGCGTTATACATATGTATGAATGTGCATATATTTAAACCCAATGCATTGAAATTTTTATTTGCAGTAAATTTTAAAAATTAATGCATCAATTTTTTACTATGATGATAATGCTTTAATGTATCATAAATGCATTAAATAAAAGTAATGCTTTTTCACAACTCTAGCTAAATATAAACATATCAACAGACTTATAAGTTTATAGAATAATTTGTTGACCCCGCTCCAAATCACGCCACGCGAATAGGTTTGATTACAATGGAATTACATTTTAAGACTTCGCAGTTTTTTAAAATTTCACTGTCATTTCTGGGAATTACGACGTAGACGAATGACAAATGCGATAAAAAAAATTGCTATTAATAATGCCAGTTTACAATTATGGCAAGGATGCATTTTAATGTTAAATTTAACCGTTCCGAAATGTTTTCTCTTGTTTCGGTTGAAACATTTCACAATATTTTCGTTAAAGCAATTATCATAATAAATTTCATTACCTTTTTAACCGAAACGAAATGCTGGCGTTAACGTTAAAACGTTAAGAAAAACGCTGGAGATTCACTCGTCGCAAACAGGCGCAAACAGAAGCGCTGCATACTTTTAGGCACTTTAAAATTAACGAAAACGGAAATTTTATCAAAGAACATAAATGTATAAGAATGGACAACACGTTATTATTAGCAACGAGTGAATCTCCAGGGGCATGCTTTCTTACTCTAGCCAATCAAAAAATTCATTTGAGCAAAAGAGAAAGCATGCCCCTGGAGATTCACTCGTTGCTTAAAGTAACGTGTTGTCCCTTCTTATACATTTATGTTCTTTGATTTTATCAAAATGTATAAGAATTAAATGAAACACTTTTTAAACTCTGTTGTACACGTATTTAATGCGAAAAATGTAACTGTCACCTAGATTTCGCATCCGTTTTCGTAGCTTCCTACTTTTCTGTAAAAATGTTTTTGTTCCAATACACATATAGAACACGAATGAAATCGGACTATAAATTCGATTTTTAGTTACAACTCGACATCAGCTCCACCTATCGTCACAACTAAAAAAAAGTCTACTTAAATCGGTCAAAACATTCTCGAGTTATGGGCGTTTCTACGAACGCAACTTACTTATAAATATATATATATATATATCATACGACAACAAGTTTTCGATAAGTAGTTTATCGCAAATCCTATAATCTTACACAGACAACTATTCGTACAGTAATATTCGATTACATATCGTCCAAAAAATGGCAATCGAAAAATTCGATAAATACTCGTATTAAGAACGTTACATTAATCATTTAAGAGACTCTTAAATGGTACCACAAATACTCGTATCAGTTAATTATAGTTGCATTGTCTTTTTAATTTCATCTTAAAGAATTTCTGCTGTGGCGCGCATTTCCAGCTGAAAGATTTTTGAGGTTAGTTTCAGTCGGCTGCGCTACTTCTCCAGTCTGGTATTTGAAAATACATATTTACATATGCATGGATATGTATCTTATGCAGCACTAAAGTTGGCGCGATTCAAGTACCACATAAATTCAAACATTCATATCTACATACATAACATAGATACCCTGTCGGAAAAATCAACAAATTAAAAAATGTACCAAATTGCAAATTATGTGAAAATTAACTGCTTTGTATCAAACGCAGCATGTACATATTGAGTACAACATTAATTTGGTAGTTAGTTAAAGCAAATTTATTTTTAAGTTTGAATATGTACATATGTACATATTTGAAATAACTTATATATAGACAGAGTCGTATTGTTGACTTCCTGCGCTAGGCTAACGCCAAGTACCAACTAGCCAAGAAAAAAAAGAAGATATTTTGAATTACTAGTAATTGGTAAAAAAGTATTTCTTAGTTATAGCAGTCCCCTTTCCTACATGGTTTTTACACAATCTAGTACACAAGATATGTATATATGTACATATGTATGTATGTGCGAACATAAAAGTGCATTTACGTGTAAGAGCGCAATATTTTTGCAAATGTGGCAGTAAGTATCATACATTGTGCACTGATTTGGAAAAATTTCATGTCGATGATGGAAGGAAAAAAAAAATGATACAGATAATAATGAATGTTTTTAATATTTCGCAGAAGACGTCCGGAGTAAATGAAAAATCGAGCAAAAAATTAATTAAATGTAGGGTACTATGGTGGACAAGTTTTCATATGCATACATACATACATACATATGTCATATAAAAATATAAAATTTTGTGGGGTCCGACTTAAATATTAATAAAAATAATAATTTGGCGCACACACTATACATATAAGTAGTGTTTGGCCAAGCTTCTCCTACCATTTGTGGTGTGCGTCTTTTTTACATTGTACCACAAATGGAGGGACTTACAGTTTTGTGCCGAGTCCGAACGGCAGATTTATTTTATGAGAAGCTTTTTCATCGGAGGTTTGCCATAGAAAAAAACTGGTTTAATCACTTAGATTTTACTTGCCGTGGCTAAGATTCGAATCTCGAACTCGGCGGCATATCGAGGTATCTCGCACCGCTACCTACTCGATTTTGCTTTTGGTCCTTAGGATGTTAAAAATAGTTAGGCAAACGTTGTGAGTTTAACAGAATCCCCATACTTTCAGAGTAGAGTAAGATTGTGCACACTTTTTTCCGAATTTTCTTTACGCGACGCTGGTAAAGCTTAGAATACAGCTCACAGAAATATTTTTTATTATTTCTGTTGGTTGAAAAGGTACTTTGGCGTTGGCTTAAAATGAGAAATAAATTATGAGCATTTTTTTCTTAAGAGCACTCCGTGTGATTTTCGGCAGAAGCTCTCTGATACTCTAAACAGTTTTGTTAATATTTCGAAAAGTTTTGTTAACAGTAAAAAACCTTCTGCTAACCCTCTTTGTTAATATAAATAATTGAGGGCAATAAAATATCGATACAGATGTATAAAGCAATCTATCTATGACTAACTCCAGACTTATGCCAGATTAATCGCACTTTTATACCACACAAAACATACAAAGAAACAATACAAACCGATTGTGGCAATTTAGTAGCAATGGCACTCAAGTAATAAGATGACTTTTGAGACGTCTGCTAAATAGAGCTCTTGCTTATTAAAAACAAACGATCGCCGTCAAATTAATGTGGAACGTACTTGTATACTCGTACATATGTATGTATGTACATACATATACCCAGTCACCAATTTCAATCATAACCCTGCAAAAAATGCGGTTAGTCTAGAATGAGTCCGGGAATAGCCGCAAGGGGGCTTCCGATTTCGTTGCCTAAGCGCGGGCATATATCAATTCGTTTATTATACCTGAAAAAGGAGAATACAGGACTAATCTACAATTATACCCGAGGCTTGTCTGCGACTAATTAATACCCAATTGTACCCGATTGAGACTAATCCCAGAATAATCTCTTTCGAGATTAGCCGCACATTTTTTTGCAGGGAAGCGACTCGATAACAAGAATGTTCATATGTAAGAGTATATTGCGAGTGGCATACGAAACGCCGCTACAACAAACGCGAGTTCATGAATCATAATATTTACATATTCTTTGTGTTTGTACCTCCATACTTAATTTCATGCAATGACGGATATTCTTATTAACCAAAACTTAATAAACAATACAAAGTTACGACAAGGAAATGACACACGTTAAACTCTTTATGCAAAATTTCATACATAAAAAAAAAACAATTTTTGATGATAATACTATTGTATAAAAAGCAACATTATTGAGATAAAGACATTTTTTTCATAAGTGGGCGTTCAAAATTTGATGAAAGTTCAGTTTATGTATTTACAATCGCTCCTAACATCTAATTTGAAGTAATTTGTTCCATTAGATAACGCAAAAACGAAGTTATTGCATTATTCAAAACTTCCGTTAAATTGGATATGGGCGTGGTTATTGACCGATCTTGACTACACATGTTGGTATATATGTATGAATGTATGTATATGTCTATATCTATCTCGATTATTATTATTACTTTTTTTTTTTAATAATAATAATAATAATCCCAACGGTTTTATCCCTCCATACCCGCCCGACCGACGCGAGGGGCGCATCGCATGACGCACGGATATATAAAAAAAAAAATTTTGTTTTTTCATATATGTTGCGCCGAGTCATGAAAGGCAGAGGTTTGTTAAGTGTCGAGATCTGAAACTGTTCAGCTACAGAACAAATGCTCATCAGCTGATCGAATAGTAATATATGTATATGTATGTATGTATTAATTATTGAGAGAATTGAGTATAGTTTTCTTTATGTAAAAAAGTGAGTCTGAAATATCAAAAGAACCGGAGTGAGTGTTAAAATCCTGACACAAACTACGGAGTGGCTCATTTACATTTTACAAACAACCGTTATACGAACAAAGTTAATATATCCTTATGTACAAGTACGCTCGGGTATAAAAACAAATTTTAATAAAAGTCCATTAAATTTTTGTAAATGAACATTCAAGTCGCTTTAAATTAGCACTGATTTTTGAGGGTTTTTTCTACTTGGCGAGCAATTAAAAAAAAAGAATTGCATTTCTAAAATGTTATGATTTTACAACATAGCGACACTTAACGTAATCCCTGTGTATTTTCTAATTGTATCCTTGGTGTTGTGGCGCTGCGAAAGTTCACTTATTGTTACTTGTATATACATACATATGTATGTTTGTATGCATACAAACCAATATACCGAACAAACATTTAAAATTAAGCTCCGATATCCAACATTTTTTCTCAACAGTATATCAACCGGAAAATCATAAGATTCTTAACAAAAAGGACTTTCCTCCTTGTTCACTGTTAGAGCGCCAATTGGAATATGAGTTAAAAATCAACTTGAGAACTAACAATATTTCCAAAGTTGAATGAAACGTAGAAAATGATGTTGGATTTTAACTCGAGAATCACAATATTCTCCTAGGTTTGAGGTGGGTTGGAGAATCTTCTGTAAGATTTGAGACCATAATTTATGGTGTTTTTGGGTATGTATACATATGCGATTTAGTAGGGTTGCCAGATGTATTTGATTTTTCAGTGCATATACTGATCATTAGTATTTTGTATTCAATAACCAAATTCAAGTATTTTTTCAGTAATTTTTAAAATTCTACCTTCTTGCTTGTTGTCATAAAAGTTCTTAAATTCCACGGGACGCTAAAAGCCGCATTTAGACAACCAAAATGATATTTCCAGTTTTCTTGGCGCTAGACATTTTATTTAACTTATTTGCATCAATTTTGACAAGTACTTTTAAGCCACTGAATAATTTTATTTAAAAAAGAACTTATAAATATATCAGCTTTTCGTTTATGTTTGATACATTTTTCCGCTGCTCCGTATTTGGTATTTATCTTTTAGTCATTATTTCACACCAAAAATAAGTAACTGGAATAGTACACTTAATATTCATTTAGTGTTATTGACTTTAAATCAGCCGAATACGTAAAACGTCTGATTCATGTGCTCCTTTTTTAAATCCGTGTATAAAGCAATACAGATTATAGGTAACAGCGGAAAAAATTATTGGAAACCGGGAAGTACAACTAAAAATTTCCAATTTAAAAAATTTAGTTAGTAAGAAATTTAATCGTATAGTAATAGTACCTCTAAATTTAATTGTAAATGTATAAGCTTTCCTTATTATCAAAAAACCAAGTTTGCTAACACACAAAATGAAAAAGTGGCATCACACTCGACGTTAGCATAAGCCTTTCAGTGATCTGGAGAGAGATATATATGTATATAAGTGGAGATATTTAATACATACATATGTAATAAAGCCACAGATTAAATGATGGTCAGTCTTAACTTTGTTGAAAGGCAGTAGCACTGAACAAACTTCTTTTTACTTTCTAAAAAAAATAATAATTCTATCGTTTTGTCAAAGAGAAAGAAGGCTAAAAGTATTTTAAGACAACAAAAATTGGCCTTAAGCTCATTTAAAAATGAAATAATGAAATTAAACAGGTCGAAAACAACAAAAACTAACAATAAGGTTGAGCCTGCCTAACAAACAAATATAAATATACAAAATTTGTACAAACAACAACTACACAGTCAAGTTGAAATAGCGGCGAAACAGTCGCACTTGATTGTAGTGAGCTTAGCTCAGCCTGTTGAGACGCTGGATTAAGTGTTGCGTGGTGGCGCGGGTTCGACTCCCGCGGAAGCCGTGAAGAAAGAGGTCTGATGATGAAATGTGGTGATTTCCGAAATAGTACAATAACTTCTACCTTTGGTGTTGTTGTTTTTTCTCTAATTTTTCCTACAAAAATTGGCCTTTAGCTCATTTAAAAATAAAATAATGAAATTAAACAGGTCGAAAACAACAAAAAAAAAAAAAATGAAGCTATTTTAGTTGTTACGATAGAAGATAGTGAATGAATTGTCGAAATTTGCGGCAAAATTTGTGTTAATGCTACTAAAGTGTAAACATAGATAATAACATGCATATGTACATATGTTGTAGGGTGACTGACTCGGTTTTTTCAAAACGGCTTTCTCCGTTTTTTCATAAATAATTGTATTGTTTTCTTCTTTTTCTTGTCCGACAGTTTGAATTGTTGATATTTGTTGGAACGATTTTCCGTCATCCCTTGTCAAGTTTGGTTTGGAGACAAACCGGTTTCGGCGTTGTACCGTTTTTTTTTTTAATCTTGATTTTGCGAATATCGAATAAATAGGGTCTCTTAATTTAAAGGCTTTGATAAGTAATAGAAATACGGCAGCACATCGACTAATTTTACATCCATTATTTTTTTATTGACATATGTATATACATATGTATCTTTCACAAAGTGCTTATCAATTAGATAAGAGCATTATATATATTCAATATCCAAATAATTTGCAGAAAAAACGCAGCAAATATATTTTATAAGACTTTATATATTTAGACAAATGTCATAAGAGGTCGGCAGAATCTTGAAAAATTGTATAACGCCTTACTGACAGTAAAGCTGGAATTCGCAAAAGATAAAAACATGAAAGGGAGAAAAGGCAATAATCTGTAGTTTATAGTCTTAAAATTTGAGGCGAAAGTCCTTCTAGATCGCTCAATGTGCCCAAACTGGAATTTAGTAATTTGGTATAATCTCAAGTTATAAAGTTTCCTCGCTTTTAAGATCTTATTTTTTGTATTTGTCTTAATCTTTGTGACCTGCGTATTTTCTTACTTGGAATAAGAATAAGTTTTTTTCAAATTGGCATTTTTCGAATGATTCGAAAACTGGTTGCTGAAAAAACAATTTTTTATGACTTTGATCTGTGCAGTCATATAATAATGAAAATTATAAGTATTTTTGTAGCATTATAATTTTGTAATAAGTTGGTAACTAGAAAATCATATGGCTACCGTGATGAGAATATTTGCACATACTCGTTATAGTTTAATCTTTTAGAGCCTTTCTAAAGTAATATGGGCGAATTTTCTACATTTTATGCTTTACTCTTCCATCTAATTAAAATTAACGCAAAAACTGTTGCTAGTGCAGTGGAAGCAGCGAAGATTTCGAACGTATGTATGTACATACGTACTCGTATGAATTTGCTCTCACCGCGGGCCACATGCAACGACCGGCAGAAGATGGCCAATGACCGGCTGTGGCAAAGGGGTCTACATATGTATCTATGTATGTATGTATATTCATACCTACGTATATACATATGTATATTTATACATTATTACACGTGAAAAGCTAAGAAATTTAAAAAGCAAATTAAAAACACTATTGCAGTACAAGAGAAACTAAAAACACTTAAATACCTACATACATAAAAGCTTCGGCGTAGTGTGCACAGTAAAATGCATTTACATATACATATGTATATATGTATGTATGTACACATGTTAGGTATTTTAAGCCTCTGTTTCGACTGGTGGGGGTGTTGTTGATCAGTGAAAAATCGATCGCGCTGTTTACTTGCCGCTGTCTGATTAAAAGTGACAAGTTGCAGATGGGAACACAATTTTCAGAGTACTAAAATAAATATGTTAAAAAAACCATAAAATATATAAAAAATGTATGTAAATATCAGCACTTCAAAACTATCTAAATCGAAATAGAAAATCAGTTTTACGAAAATTTGTCAGATATTGCCCCAGGCCACAAACGATACCTGTTCCCTTATGGAAATATGGGTTTACCCTTGCAGCTAATAATATTGAAAATACCCTTTTCACAGTTACTTAGTATATTCAACCATTGGTCGTTTTGAAATTACAAATTTCTTTTTTTATGCAGCAATTAACATTTTCACGAAACTAAAACTCCAAATAGTCATGCGATGCGTAGCTGTAAGCTCCGAAAATATTTTATATAAAAATATTTAAACATTAACACATAATAAACTAATCCAAACAGCTGAAATATACTTGCATATATGTATAGATATACATATGTACATACAAATGTACATACATTCTTAAAACCTAAACCATTTAACGTCCAAATATAAAAACTACAAAAGAATACAAAGCAAATATGGAAACTCTTCAAAAGCAAAAAGTTCTGCTGCGTGAGCCTTTCATATGACTAGTACTAAAAAAATATATACGTACGAGCACATACATATATGTATACTTATGTGTATTTGTACAACTGAGAGAACGACAAATAAATTATAGTAATTAAACAGATCATTGAACTTAAATTTTGGCACAATTTTTCTTTTGGGTGCGTTCTGCCGGAATGTGTTTGAATTTCCTTAAAAACAATCCAAATATTTACAAGATCTATCATTCAATTGCACATGTATTTATGTATATTGTACATACCATACAAAACATACATATGTATGTATTTCCGAGTTGTACTTATACATATGTACGAACAAATGGATTTTCAACAAATTAGAATAGCTTTGATACATTTCTGACAATTAATTGGCTGGAAAAATAATATTTCCGTTTTTTTATGTACATACATACATATAAGCCATTTAGCTTCTAATCACATTTTAATGAATCATTTGTTTAACGATTTCAATTTCAATTGCATTTAAAAGATCACACTATTAAATAAACATTATTACCGAAAATGCGCCCGCCGAAAATGAAAGTATAAAAATGCAATGTTATAAAAAAAACTACATACTCAATTCTTAAGAAAATCAATCAGTGAATTTTCTGTAAATTAATTAAACCTATCTCATTTGATTTAATATATGTGTATGTATGTATGCATGTCCATTAATATTTCTGCACCAGCACAATTTCCCTAATTTAAGAATAGATCTAATGATTTCTTGCGTTGTCAGCAGTGACAATAATTACAACAACACATATGTATGTATGTATATATTTTTATAAATACCGAAAAATCGACAAAATATGTTAACGCAACCATCAACTGCCGACTTGTCTTACCAACGAGAACTGATAATTTTTTATGTGTATTAAGGTGGTCCAAAAACGCATGGGGTGGGGCAAACAGTAAAGTCTTTTTCCTAGGCATATTTTATATCGAAAACAAAACATTCGGCTTTTTTAATAAACAAATATTTAGAGGTCTCTCAAAGCGCTCAAAGTTTCCCAAGTGTATAGCTCACTTACAAAAAAAAACTATTTTTTCATATAGAATAACTTGTTTCAATTGGCAAACACTGCTTCTCTTCACTTAACCTCAAAATAGTATACCCAATTTTTTATTAAAAAATTTAATATTGTTGACATCTGGGGATTTGTAAAAGATCTATAAATAATAATATGTAAATTTTTTTTCGAGATATAAAATACAAGTCTGATCACGCGACTTTTCCATTCATATAGGTAAATATATTAAAAATATTCTCCGAAAAGAGCGATGGCGTCGTTCGCCGGTACCTTCCTTCTATGTTTAGCATTCAGTTTTCATCCATTGCCTCTCCAAGGGCTAAACAGAAGGAAAATAAACAAAATAAAAAATGAGAACACTTGGATAGTAGGCCTCATCTTTTGTAAGCGACATGCAAAATAACACTAGGCAGCTTATCGTATAGCGTGGAAAGCAACAACAAAAATTAGCGAGTTGAGTTGAAATAAGCGGGTTGAAATAAACTCGCTTAAAAAATAGCGTAACTCATTGAAAGTGTTGGAAAGTGAGAAAGTGGTGCTGTTGTGAATATTCATTGGAAAGTACTAAGGGAAATTGGAAAATTTTCGCTAAACATCAAAATAAGTAAAAAACCAAGATAGAGCAAACGTACGTAAGTAATATCGCCTCTTATAAGAATTACTCATTTTGTTTTGCTTTGCCAGCAAATTTTACAAACGACCATTAATTTGGACAGACTAGTGTTGTAAAGTGTATTCAAAATATAAGAGAGTTAATTATAGGCGAGTTGGACGTTCTTTTGCTAGTCACTTACAAAAGATGACGGCGCGTTTTAACCTATGCTCGAAAAACATCACATATACATACATACCAGCGAGGTTATTCGAAAAATATGGCATTCCTAAATCATTAAGAACAAAAAAAAACATGGGGAAAATATTAAAAGGGAGCTCGGGGGAAGAACGCACGACTGACAAACAGGGAGTTTAACAGACAGGTAGCGAGAGAACATAAGGGATTATAATACGAAAACGGAGAAACCAGGCTTTCCTTGTTTCGATATTGAATAACCCATTGCTGCGAGAGCATTGAAGTTTCAAATTCTGTTTTTTATCATTCTAATAAACATACGAGTATCTATGTACATACATATGTATGTATTTTATATAGCTCAGCATTCATTCCTGCTGTATGTATATGAGTTTACGAAAAGAGATAAAGAGCAGTACATTATTTACACTTGCTGCTGCATGTTTTGTTTTTAAGTTATTTATAATTGATTCCGGAAATTAACTTGGTAGACCTATTATCTGCTGCGGGCAAAGAACTCGAGGAAAATTATTTTAAATTTTTTTTATTTTTTCGATATTATTGGAATTGTTCTGAACTCTTAAAATATTTGTAATTATTTTTAATCGCAGTGATAAAGAGGAGTAATATAGAGATATTTTCAGTCAATCTTCTTAAAATAAAATGAAAAATAAATGTAAATGGTAAAATATAATGAAACGTTAATTGCCGCATTTATTTAGTAAACCAAAATATCGTAGTCCAGCTTAAACTCGAATACTTTTGAAATTCCTTGGATTTTTATTAAATTATATATAAAATTTATGAAGAAAGTATTTTTGCAGAATAAAATAGTGCAGCCACAAAAGCCGAATATAAGTATAACAGTGCTATCGCCTTGATTATTCAGCTGCGAATCACGGAATAAGACGTTTGTTATGAAATCATAAACAATAAATATTGTAGCGTTCGTCCTTCAGAAAAAAAAATTTTATGAGTCAACAAGTTTGACTAATTTGATATTCGTCGTAGAATTTCAGAAGGGTAATTGAACACACGAAAAAGAAAAAATGCCTTAATAATCATGATATACATACAACTAAATGTCAATGCATAGTATAGTAATAATGCTGCAACTATTTTCCAAATATTTTTTTCAAGTTTTATAAAGATATTGTGACAGAGTTCTAGAATAACGACAGAATATATTAAGAGAAACATTTGCTACACTTTTGCCGAGTTGATTTTAAGGTACATTTTTATGGGCAACTGCTACTCAAACCCAACATTCATTCGCATTTTATTTTTTTTACATAGATTACATCATATTTATGTAGCTATAAGTACAAAATTTATTTGACACTTAAACAGTTTCTGGGCGGAGTTCGTCACTAGATTATTAATAGACACAAGAACTTCGATTGTAGATATTTTTAAAACGCACATACGACTAAATTTCCATTTACACATTTAGATGTACAGAACCACGCACAAATACATATGTAGATACATATGTAATTGCATACCAAAATGACTCATACTAAATCGAATAAAAAGCAATAAAAAATATGTAGATATGTGTATCGAAGTATCTAACAAATTTTCTCTGCGATGTGTCACTCGCCATACCTTCACCAATCTCCTTAAAAACGAATGCTTCTGTTCTTTGCACTCCCAGGCTACATGGAATGAGTTCACTTAAAATGCACTCTTCTAAAGATATTTTCGAAATTATGCATCTACACATCACATCGCCAGACCAAAATGTTCCCCAGGAGCGCCGTGTTTGTTTAGCGTTTCTTTTTGGATTTCGCTCTGCTCCGTCAGCATAGCATAGCACACGAAAATAGCAGCGATCTCGAAGCGGTGACATCTATGCATGTAAATACTACATTCATGTGCACACGTAAGTCAGCATTTTTCATTTTGGGCCTATTTTCGGAACACATAGATTCACACATACATTTATATGTGCATTTGCATCAATGCATCCACATACACATACTTATGTATGTACATTGATAAGTTGGCGCGTTCCCGGCTTGCTTAAGTGGCAAGTTGTGGATACTCCACTCGATGCCAACCGGAAAACATTTTTAGTTAACACGACACAAATACTTATAAACATGTATGTATGTATGTATGTGTGTATGTGCGAGTATATTGTACGAGTATATGCATTAATTTAATTTTAGCTTTAAATCAGGGCAGCGTAAAGTTAAGAAAATTTACAAAATGTATGGGGTGGAGTCTTGGGACTACGAAGACATAAATATACATACATATACATTCCTTCATACATCAATAAGCATCTACATAAATTCAAGAAATCATTAGTCATTTAGTTTTGTTTTTAGAAATTAGAAACATGCTATTGGTTCAGCGTCGATTACATATCAGCAGAAATTACAATCAAAGTGTCAAAGATGATTTTGGATAATATACTATCGCCTATTTTTTTTTAATTTTAAAAATTTGGGATGGGTTATGTTGGTTCGCTTATTTCAAGTTAATGTACGTTAGACTTTAAACCGGAAGCACTTTTCAATCTCAAATAGTCATGTGGTTTTTAAGAAGAAATAAAACGCAATTAATTTAATGCTATGGCCAATGTCTTAAAAATGATTTCGGGCAAGTGACCGCCGCTGGCGAATAAATTCCAGCCGAGCGGCACAATTTTCAAACACTTTTTCCAGCAATTGGGGCCGTATGTCAACAATAACGCGCCGAATATTCTCTTCCAAGGCGTCTTGAAATGGCAAACCAAACTGAGTATACTCAAATCACAGCTGTCAAAAAGACCAACTCCGAAAAAAGTACTGCCTAATTGAAAACCACAGGTCTAAAAATTTACATAATCTATAAATATGAGGGCACTCTCTTCTTCGATAGGTGGTTTGAGCGCAAACCTCTATTCCTTTTATTTCCACGACAATCTGTCATATACGAAATGGAAATATAACACCCAAGAATGCATTACTATGTAGCTGCGGTAAGCGCATTCATACAGTTTGACTGAATAGTAAAACACGAGTAATGCAATAGCAGCAAGCAGCCATTTGACATAATTTTGCGCTATACTTTTAGGTGTGATATTTGAACCATACTTTTCTTTATTTATGCACATCTTCCCAGTTTTTTATGATCGCTGATAGACAAATTTTTTTTGGCGCTGAGACCATTTGGCCAAGGTGTTCCTACCATTTGTATTGTGCGTCTTTATGTTGTACCACAAGTACCACAAATGGAGGGACATACAGGCTTATGTCGATTCAGGCGGCAGAAATGAAAGCTTTCTTCGTGAAACATTGATCAAGGTATGTTTTTGCGGTGAAACTTCAAATGGGCGGTAAATGTTTAACGCTGCTATGGAGCGGTAATGACAGCACGGTTATTGATGTTATCTTATGTGATGTGATGCTATATGATGTGTTGATGTGATGCTATATATGGTTATGTGATGTGCGATGTGGAGTGGTGTAAAATAATATGATTTGACATTATGTGTTGATCTGATGTGTCGTTGTGAAATGACGTCGTGAAGTTATGTATATGACGATGTGATATGATGATATCATGTAATGTGACGATTTAATTGAATCAACAGTCACAACGTTTATGACTGGCATCACCTGTTGTCCCTTTTTGTACATTTTTGTCCCGATTTAGCGAACTAAGTGTGAAGCATTTTAAAGTACCACTGCTCTGGCTTTGCCGATTTAGACATACTCGTAATCAGCTTTTTACGTCACGTCATCTGAGATTGTAAACAAAGCACTTAATTAAAACCAATTTGTAGGGTTCAAGTACTTGAAATTGATTATCGCAATTTTTGTTTGATAATTTAAAACATCAGCAATTTTCTCTGGAGATATCGGGTAACATTCGCGAATGCGAACGCGAACGGGAACGAACTCGATTTGTTTTCTTATTCTCGTTCGTCAAGGTGAACGACACAGAAAATGTTTAGACGAACCCTGTAAAGAACAGAGCTTATTTCCGCAAATCCTGGTGAATGAAATGGTCTTGATTGAAGCATTTATATAGCAAGTCGATGTCCATTCGCTAATTTCTTTTATCATATAACCGATTATTGTCTCCGGCGATCAAGATATGGAGTACCTACAAGTAAATAAACCGTGTTTGCTAATAATAATAATAGTTTGGCCCTTAGACTTTATGGCTCAGTGTTTGGCCGAGCTTCTCCCACCATTTGTGATGTGCGTCTTTATATTCTACAACAAATGGAGATGCCTACAGTTTTGTGCCGACTCCGAACGGCAGATGTATTTTATGAGAAGCTTTTTCATGCAGAAATACTCTCGGAGGTTTGCCATTGCCTGCCGAGGGGTGACCGATATTAGAAAAAAAACTTTTCTTGTGATAAAGATTTATTTACAAATAAGTTCGGTTTGACTTTCGGTTTCTTCAATATAAATATAAATTATTATTTTCTTCTTCGAAAAACACGACACTGAAGATACCACAACGCCGAAACAGTTTTGTCTTAAAACCAAATTACGGAAAATCGTTCCAAAATTCAATAAATTATTATAATATATGGTATACCTAAACGCATTTATATGTTTGAAAAAAGAGATGTTTTAATGAAAAGCTTTGAATATGAAAAGTTTAAGAAAATTTTAATTTAAGGTTAATCCCTATACATAATTGCATCGATTATAAAGAGACTTTTATACATTTTTTAAAAATCTAAGCCTGAAAGACTTCTCTTACTTTAATACTAATCATAATCGCACAGAAAATTTTAACTAAGTCACGAAAATTAATTTATTTTCTTCACTGATAAGTTTTTATTAGAAAATATCATAAAAAAAGTGATAACTTTTTATGCTTTAAATAATAAAGTTCGGGAAATTTCCTGAGTGCTTAGTAAAAAGTTCAAAGTTTTTCAACCCAAGAACTGGAACACCTACAAAATAGAGAAAACCTGTGATAGCCCTGATGCACGTACTTACATAATTATTTTTAAATATACAATTTGATGAATATTTTGCATAATTTGATTAAGCATACTTCCAAATCAGTATAAAATCCTTTTGATTGAATTAGCTGCTCTTCAAAATATTTCTCGTAATTTATTTGAAGGTATTAACTGATTCATACCAAATAAGTACTTGTTTAAACATACATACATATATACACATTTGCATACGAACATTAGTTGTAAGCAAAAAGTTCTTTAAAAATATTAAATGAAAATATCTACTACATAATATGTGAATAAATGCATTTGTATGTTATGCATGTATGTACATATGTTTTATGTTGTTACTTCAACTAATCAATCTTAATTCAAATAACTTTTTCTTGTTTTTGTTTTCTTGCCTATTGTATGACTAGTATTTAATAGAAAAAAATGTTTCAAAAATAAAACTATGCACATTCAAGTGGAGCAATCTGAGGCGTCATTCGGTCATATATTTGTGGTATTAGTGCGTCGAGACGGCGAATGTGTGTAATTTGTGTCCAAATAAGGTTGCAGCCCAAAAACGTACAGACAGTAGTGACAATAAAAATCAGAAGCAATAATACATACATACATATGTATATACCCGCATGCGCACGCGCTCTAGCTTTAGAAGCAAACAAGCTGCCTCTTAAAAAAAAGTACTCATGTAAAGATTTACGTTTATTTATTTGCAACAACATAATGTACCTTACTTTTCTACGGCTGCTAATTTCGGTGATCTCGGCGACAAACTAAAATTACAAATTAATTTTTATTTTATAAGTACTGGCTCTTTGTATTAGACAAACAAAAAATCACACAACATTTTGTTCATATTAAACTGTTTGAAGTACATATAGATGTTTGTAAGTGTATGTGTAATTTTGAATGTTATACCCAGTTTTTTTACGAAATTCATACTCGTATGAACTTATGTATGTATGTATTACACACATGTCGTTGCCAAACTACATATGTATGTCGCAATTCAAAGTTTGTGTGAATATACGCAAAATCGAATTAGCCGTACTTGCACTTTATAAGACTACAAAACTGATTAATTGGAAAAATTCTAACACTTCAGAGAAAAGAATTTCAAACTGTTATACAAATTTATAGATTTTTTTAGCTTTCTACAAAGTTTGTAACTTAGTTTCATATGGTTTTGGTAGAGAATAAACCATATTTAAGATGGAAATTGTTTAAAATAAAAAACAAACATAAATATCTAGCGATATTGATTTGGATTTGGATTCAAATAATATGACACCCAGGGGCGGATCCAGAGAGGAGTTTTGCCAAAAATGTTAACGTAAGTCGCAATAATTTCTTACTGTGTAACAGAACAATTATATATGTAGGGATGAAAAACATTTTCGTTCGCTTGTCTTACGCCTGGTGGGATAAGGGAACCAAGACATTTTTCGGAAAAATAATGTTTTTAGATGCTTAGAAAACTCATATATTGTTGCACAAAATATAAAAGAGCTGAAGTGGCTTTCTTCATCACCGCAATTCTCGCTATCTTCGCCTTAGTCAACTTTTTAGGTTCGACCACATTTAGATCAGAAGGGTTCTTATGGTTTTTTTTAATTTAATTTTTTTCTCCAACATTCATTTAAATTTGTTATCCCTATCATCGCGGTTAGAGAACACCGCCATTTAACTTGCATTTATATTTTCTTTTAACAATTTTCATTTAACTTTTAACTACAGACGTCCGATTATAGGAACGTTATAATTGACAATCGGTATTTATTACCATTAAATCTAAATTTTAAAAGTATTTGTAAAGCAACAGCAAAAAAATTCTAAATGTATATAATATTA
Organism: Philophylla caesio; assembly: GCA_963971545.1. Lineage (NCBI taxonomy): Eukaryota > Metazoa > Arthropoda > Insecta > Diptera > Tephritidae > Philophylla > Philophylla caesio. The sequence goes on along the minus strand of OZ020606.1, from coordinate 32,460,584 downwards.
TATGTATTTGTAATAGGTTTCTAGATTTTGTCAAATCTGTAAGAAATTCGACTTTAATAAAACATACAAGTTTTATAGAAAATAATGAAATGCAATTTTTTAATTAATTTTTTAACGTTGTAGTACAAAACCGACAAACTCTGTTGAGAAAATAAACTTATTGTTATACATGCTTAAAATATAACAACACCAGATAAAAATAAAGCATTATAAATAAAATTAAACATTTGAACGAGATCTTCAAGAGATAGGCAAGTTTTCTTAACAAATTATTTCTGTTCATCGCAAACATTTTACGCATAAGTGACTGAGCTTTCGGTCTTTTATAGCTGCACACCTTCTGTACGTTGTTCTTTGAAGATTTTGTATTTGAATGCTTTCATAATAAGAAGTTTACATTTGGAGTGTGCGCGATTGATATGTGATAAGGGAATTTACAGATGCTTTATTTATAAGTCTTTAGAAAATGGGATGCCAAAAATAAGGCTTCCAGCATGAACAATAGAGACTGCATTTTTGATATACATATCTACCTATCCTTTTTGTTTGTTAATGATTGGTTTTATTATGGTGCTTTGATGAAACAACCAATAACGTTTCGCTTTCTTTGGGACATACATATGACTAATAAATAACTAGCAAATCCGTAAATGAACGCACCAATTTCTCTTTGTCGTGTCGGCAAAAAGGAAGGTGGAGTTTACTCGTATGCTTTATTTTCCTTTAAAGGTCACAATTTTAGTTTTCAACATATTTATTAGTTCTATAGATGGAAACCAATTGTCGGCGGTTTTATTGTGATTTGTGTTACAAATTAGTTTTGCAAGCTTTGAATATTTTCAAAATTTTTTTTTTCTTCTTCATTGAGGTCATTACGCATCCGAATATTTCCCGCAATAAATACGAGTATAATAATGTAGGACTCAGAAATACATGATCATTGAACATTCAAACGAGTATTCACATACTATAATAGCTCGCTTAATAAATTTTCTATATTCCGAAATTAGGAGTTTCCTAATATATAGTACATAATTTTTTTTGATGACTGCACACAAACATATACATAAGTATGTTTACATAGCCATATGTAAATAAATACGTATCTTAATTTTTATTAATTATATCATTCCATTATTTCCTATTTTAGTTTTGGGAGATCATCTCAGAGGAGCACGGAATCGACAGTAATGGTATTTACGTTGGCGACAGTGATCTTCAATTGGAGCGAGTCAGTGTTTACTACAATGAAGCCTCTGGTAAGTTCAATGAAATTTTGTTAGACTAAAAGAATATACATATACATATGTAGATTTGTAATTTGAAAGTTAGCTTACATAATATCATATCGGCAAGTTAAATATAACTTTCGAAACTCGCACTCGGACGCTGTAAAATTCGTTAAGGGCTAACTTAGTTGGAAAACTAATCGGCATGATACTTCTGTGGTCACAAGGAATAACAGCAACACTCGATTTTGAGTATTTTTAATACCGCTTCAAATGTCAATTAATTTACTAAACTGATCAACTCAGGACTAAGTTTATATTTCTTTACTAAATTTGGACAATTCAATGGCAGTTTCATTCAAAGTATAATTTAAAATAAACAAAAATTACATATAGTATTTCTTACTGAGTTGAGTTCGGAGTTGTTATTCCTGATGGCCACATACGTTTGCCAGCGCTTTAATCTGCCATCACCTAAAGGAGCACAGAGCCCCACTTTCTTCTATTCAGTTTTCAATGGAATAATTCACTGATTTCTGTACTAGCAGCCGTAGCCAGGGCTACCTTAATCTAACCCGATTATACCGTCAATATATTTGCAGTTAGCGAAATGTAGATTCCGTCACCTATTCCATTGTTTTTAGTAAGGCTCCGTGAATGTGCTTTCCATCAGTTTCAATGCAATGGCACGCATGCGTGGAAAGATAGAAGTGTGGTGCACGTGCAGCGCATTTCCGAGTACTTAATCCATATGTACCTATGTACGAGTGTATGTATAGTGTGTACTCTTACATAGTTTTCCTATTCACTTCATAATTCTGCTTTGACTCACTGTGATGACGCTTATGAAAGTGCAGCTGACAATATTTTATTCAAACTCAATTGACTTATGAAGCTTGAAGAAGGGAAAGAAGTTGGGTTAGTAATTGGGTTAACAGGTTTTCATTATATTTACCAGACTTGAGTATGAGCCGATTTTGGTAAACGTAATTGTGCCGACTTTCATTTTCTAGAAAAAAAAATTGTTTAAACATTTATGTATGTTTGTACATATGTACATACATACATACATAAATTGTTTCGACCTCAGAAAGATTCAAAACGATTTAAAATTTTAACTGGTTACTCACTTTTTTTTACTTTTCAGCTGTAACACGCTCCTCTGGAGGAAAATATGTGCCTCGTGCCATTCTACTTGATCTTGAACCTGGTACCATGGAATCGGTTCGCTCTGGCCCCTATGGACAACTTTTCCGCCCTGATAATTTCGTATTTGGTCAATCCGGAGCTGGCAATAACTGGGCTAAGGGCCATTACACCGAGGGTGCCGAGCTAGTGGATAATGTGCTGGATGTGGTGCGCAAGGAGTGCGAGAACTGCGACTGCTTGCAGGTAAAATACGCTTTCTAAAACATAGTGAATGTATCTTAAATTCCATAAATCTTAACCCTAGGGATTTCAATTGACGCATTCGTTGGGCGGTGGCACTGGCTCCGGCATGGGTACGTTGCTTATCTCAAAGATTCGCGAGGAATATCCAGATCGTATAATGAACACCTACTCGGTGGTGCCTTCCCCAAAAGTCTCCGACACCGTCGTCGAACCGTACAATGCAACACTCTCCATCCACCAATTGGTGGAAAACACTGACGAGACATATTGTATTGACAACGAGGCTCTGTACGATATTTGTTTCCGTACACTGAAAGTATCCAATCCAAGTTATGGAGATCTGAACCATCTTGTATCGCTTACAATGTCGGGTGTAACCACTTGTCTGCGTTTCCCTGGCCAACTTAATGCCGATCTACGTAAATTGGCCGTCAACATGGTACCCTTCCCTCGTCTTCACTTCTTTATGCCAGGCTTTGCGCCGCTAACATCACGCGGCTCTCAACAATACCGGGCTCTAACAGTACCCGAGTTAACGCAGCAAATGTTTGACGCAAAGAACATGATGGCAGCCTGCGATCCCCGACATGGTCGGTACTTGACCGTCGCTGCTGTTTTCCGTGGTCGCATGTCGATGAAGGAGGTGGATGAACAAATGTTGGCGGTACAAAATAAGAACAGCTCATACTTCGTGGAATGGATACCAAATAATGTGAAGACGGCGGTATGCGATATCCCACCAAAGGGATTGAAGATGTCTTCAACTTTCATTGGCAACACAACCGCTATACAAGAGCTTTTCAAGCGTATTTCCGAGCAATTTTCGGCGATGTTCAGGCGCAAGGCCTTTTTGCATTGGTACACTGGCGAGGGTATGGACGAGATGGAATTTACCGAAGCGGAGAGCAACATGAACGATTTGGTATCCGAATATCAGCAATATCAGGAGGCTACCGCAGACGACGACTTCGATCAGGACGTGAATCAAGAGGAGGTGGAGGGCGATTGTATTTAATGTAAAGACCAGAGGAATGGGCGGCGTGCGTAGCACGGCGGGAAGGAGAAGGCTAACGAACTTTGCGATAAGAGAACGATTGTGGCTAACGGGTATGCGCTTCGATTGGAGAGCGAGCTACGACAATTGCGGCATACTTTAGCGATACGACAAATAGCAATCCTACTGTCATAGCATATATTCGTCTGATAAATATTTCAGCCCGTCGCATACGCGTTCAAAGCTGGAAGCGATACATTTACAAGACAAAAAGCAAAGAAAAAACCAATCAAATTTAATCTAGTATTTCATACGTAAAACAAAAACGAAAGTTCCATTCTTAATCGATTAATATGTAATCTACATAAAACGTGGATGTAGTTGAAAATATCGGCACACACATACTCAGGCATGCACAAATATTACACAACGATAGCATACTCACACAAATGAGTATGTTTATATTTAAAGTTACTAAATCATTTTTGAAAATAACTACATCCTAACTACAAAGATTCATAACTATATTTTAACAAATTTTAAGCACGTCTATCGCATTTCTCTGCTAGTTTTATTGAAACTTTTTATAAAATCAGTAAAAAGAACCTATCATTTATTTTTTATGAACTCATAATCGCTTAATCTATATGCATACATACATACAGACATACATACATACTTATACAAGCATATATACTTCTATTAATTTCAGTGGATAATTAATTTATCGCCGAATATATATATAATATATCATTCAAATTTTCATAATCCCTATTCCTAAAAGAGTCCATCTTTTCCATGACATACTCGTACATACACATGTACAAATTTATATGTGCATTTCTTGCATTTTCATTCACTTCAAAAAGAAATTATTTTAGTAGTTTTTACTTTTGATATTTTCATAAATAAAGTATAAAAAAACTCATGTAGACATACAGTTTTAAGTATTAACTAAGGTTGAACACGATTACTTCGATATATGCGCCAATAAAATATTTTCTACTTCAAAATCAAAAGGAATAATAAAATGTTCATAAATATATAATTCATTCAGAAAGTCTGCTCGTTTTTTATTATTTAGTTACGAAGTTTCCAAACCAAAGCGTGAAGGCGAAAACCAAACGCAAAAAATGTCCTTGTAAATCATTTACATCTTTGAATACTCGTTTTGCCTTACCTTAATTCTGTTCTTAATTATACGCAAATTTATACAATATTTTAAAATTAAGTTAATGTGGCAATATCAGTTTACCTTAAAGTATGACACGAATCATTGAATTAAATTCATCATGCAAAACTAGAAAGGAAAATTTCTGAACAGTCTAAAATAGATTTCAGAAAATTATTTCATAAATTATAATATCATATGATATTTTGATTAATATTTAAGTATGTTCTCACTGTTCGCAATAAAAAAAAAAATTTTTTATTTGTTATTTAAATAAAAATTAACAGAAATGTCATTTGTTCATTTTCTTCGATTTACCACTCTAACATAATACATGAATCAATATAATCGGATTTATGCTGGCTATCGTCTTGCTCCTCGTTGAAGATCGTCTACGTTTAAATTGGCTTGGTTAGGAATTAAATTTCATACGATTTTGGTTTTGATGTTCTGTACTATGTTAGATTTTGAGTTCGAAACATCCACGATAAATTCTCGTTATCAGGTCCACTCAGACCAACTAGAGTCGATACAAAAACAATTCTTACTTTTTGCTTTGAGAAATCTTCGATGGGATTCGCCATACAATCTGCCCCCTTACACTAGTCGTTTAAAACGTATTAATCTTCCTGCTCTTTCGAGTCGCAGAGAAATGTTAGGTATAATATTTCTGGTAAAATTGGTCAATGGATGGAACTCAAGTCCATTTCTTCTAGAGCAAATTAATTTTAATGTACCCTCCCGTGCAACGAGAAACTTTAAACCACTTTTCTTGAAACTATGCTGAACTAACATTGAGTTGAATGAACCGTTTCGGGGTTTATGCCGAGACTTTAACAATCATTCCAGCACCTTTGATGTATCGGACTCACTTTTTATAATTAAAAGAACTGTTCTATCCTCTCTTAATAACAGCTAACGATCCAATTTTCTTACTTTGCATTTCTCTAACTTTGTATTCGGCTGATGAATTCTTATTCTGTAGCTGAGCAGCTTGGGACCTCGACGCTTAACAAACTTTCTTCAGTCACGACTCGGCACCTAAGATTTGTATATTTAAAAAAACATCCGTACGTTATGCGGATTGAGCCCCTCCTGTCGGTTGGTCGGGAAAGTGGGTTTCCGTTGGGTTATTATTATAGAAGAGGATCGATATGCACGATAATTTTCCCCGATACCATGAAATTCATGTTTTCATGTATTAAGGCGATATTTTCGATATCTTACCGTCCACGCCGGTATACAAATATCTCGAGAAACATCGAATTGCAATAAGATTGATTCCAAGAACACTTCGATCACCCATTCGAATCATTTCCTCGTATATCCATGCCATGTTAGGCGACTTTAATGACAGGGTAGGTAAAGAATGTATGTATATATGATCTTGGAAAATTCAGTCCTCATACTGATAAAGACCTGAAACTGATCAACTTACGTGGCCCAAATATTTTGCGATAGACGAAAGGCTTAGTTCGTGACTGAATTTTTTTTTTTTAAAACCAAAAATACTAAATCCGTTGCAATTGTTTTATAAAACTTCATTCAAAATTTCAGAACAATCGGTTTAAATAAGAGTGATTGACTCGGTTTTTTGAAATCTTGATTTTTCGATCATCGAATAAATTGGTTTTTTTAATCTCCAAAACCTTTTTTTAATCAGTTGTAGAGATAAAGCCTTTGAGAAATAATAGAAAGACGGCAGCATATCGACCAATTTTATGTCCATTATACTTTTATTGAAACGACAACCACGAAATGCTTTTCAATTAGATAAGAACATTATCGGACCTGTTCTGCATTACGATTCCTCCAAAAAAAAGAGTCGGAATCAAAAAGGTGGGTGTTCTTGATTCCAATTCCGACAAATTTTATCAGTTTAGCGATTGAGAATAAAAGTAATTGGAAAATTTGTTGCATATTTATTTATTTAATCTACATTCAATTAATTTATTAAATCTGAATTATAAAATGTTATACTAAACACAACTAAGGCAAACAAAGCGAAATCGATCGAAATGACAGCGGCTTGTTCTTGATTCCGCTACGGCACATGCGCAGTAACATCGAAATAATCCATATGCCATTCATCAGAAATGAAATTCGAATATAAATTTTTATAGCCGAGCGTACTTGTCCACAAGGGTATTATAACTTTGTTCACATAACGTTTGCTTGTAACAGCAAAAAATAATCGAGATAGATATAGACATACATATATGTACCAAAATGCTCAGAATGAAAAGAGAAGTCGACTTAGCGATGTCTGTCTGTCCGTCCGTCCGTCCGTGCAGACGATAACTTGAGTAAAAATTTAGATATCTCAATGAAATTTGGTACATACATATATTGCTCTTAGGACAGGGTAGGTTGGTATTGAAAATGGACAAGATCGGTAAATAACCACGCCCACCTCCCATATAACGCAAGTTTTTAAAAAATGCATAAACTCCGTTTTTTCGGTATCCATTAAAGCAAATTGAGTGAAATTTGGTATTTGGAGAGATTTTGAACTAAAAATTAAGTATTTGTGAAATTTTGAAAAATGGGCGTTGCCACGCCCACTTAGGAAAAAATTTCTGTATCTCAATAACGATGTAATATATTGACACAAAATTTGGTGAACATATTGTCTTTGATATCACTATCAATAATTTTTGAAATCGGATCATAACCACGCCCAACTTCCATGTAACGGAAATTTTGAAAAAATGCAAACAACTTCGTTTTTCAGTATTTATTGGAAGAAATTGAGTAAAGTTTAATACTAGCTGCGATTTGAAACAAAGAAACGGGAATTTTATGATATTATCGGCACCGCTCATACAAAAATACATCGCGAGGGTATATAAAAATCGGTTTCGCCCGAATTTAGCATTTCTTACTTGTTATGTTCGTTTTTATATTCATAGCGATATAGTGCTTCGTTATTTAGTAAAAATTTAAAAAAATTACAACAAATATAAGAAAACAATATATACATAAATATAAAATTACAAAAAAATATGCAATATTTGCTGTTGAATTAACGTGTTTTGTGTAACTTTTTTATTTGAATCAGAATTCTTATACATAATCTGCGACAATTGGCAACCCCTAACAATAGCGTTGCTGAGATCAATCAGCTGATTATATTTTAAAACAAATTAAATTAAATATGTAAATCCAAAAGATAAAACAGAAGAAGTGCAATGTAAGTTAACAATTGGTTCAATGTATTATATTCGAAATCCAAATTGTTTCAAAAAAAACGCAACAAAGGTATAGAAGATAATATATGTATAGTGCATAGACAAATGGCATAAGAGCACGAAAAAAACCTTGAAAAATTTTTAAACGACTTAAATAATGAGTATTTTCAGTATCAAGTTTTATAAAAACTAAAGAAAAAAATAGATTGACTTCAAAACATTTAAGCCGGAATTCAGTGATTTGGTATAATCTCAAGTTTTAAAATTTGAGACTATGTATGAGTTGAAGATTATTGCCTTTTCTCGCTTTTACATGTTTATTCACACCTGGTAAACATTTAAAGATTTTCGTTTTTATTGTTCTTGAAGTTTTTTGTTCTCAACGCAACGACATTGAACATGGTACAACGCCGAAACCAAACTTGGCAAGTGATGACGGAAAATCGTTTCAAAATTCAGTAAATTTAAAGATTTTATTTTGAGACTAAAGGTTCAATTAGAGGTACCATACCATAACGCCATAACCATAATCGTAGTCATAACCATAACCATATTTAAGCAATCAATTAGTGGTGCCATAACCATAAACAACTGATATTTGCAACAAACTGAAAGTAAATAAAAATTTAGTAAAGTTAATGTTTGTTCATTTTTCTGTTGGCCTAGTAAATGTTAATATTTTATAATTTTATTATGGAATCTTCCATAAACTGGCCTTGAGCTCAATAAAATTATAAAATATTTAGTAAAGTATGTAAAACGCGGACGCAAAATATAAATTAAAACTCGCCAAAACAAAATAAACTGCACACGAAGAATAAAAATATCACAATAAACGAGGCGAATCAGCAATCAGCTGTTTATGGTTACGGCAAAAACCAAAATTCAGTTGGTCGCTATGGTTATGGTTATGGTTATGGCGTTATGGTATGGCACCACAAATCGATTACAGTGTAACCCATAAGGTTGGTTGGATCAGCTGTTTTCTATGGTTATGGTTATGGCACCTCTAATTAAACCTTAAAGGCTTAGTTTTAAATTCGGGCATTAACTGCATTTTATTTTCAAAAGATTTCTTTCATAGAAATAGTTGCACTTAGTTACATGCACATTGATGTAGGTTTTTTCTTAATAATAATAATAATAATTTGGCGCTTACACTATATAGCTCAGTGTTTGACCGAGCTTCTCCTACCATTTGTGGTGTGCGTCTTTTTTACATTGTACCACAAATGGAGGGACCTACAGTTTTGTGCCGACTTCGACGGCAGATGTATTTTATGAGAAGCTTCTTCATGGCAGAAATACCCTCAGAGGTTTTAGAAAAAAATCTTTTCTATGATTTAGATTTTACTTGCCCTGGCTGAGATTCGAGCCTCCAACCCAGCGGCATACCGAGTAATAGCACGCACCTCTACCCACTCGACCACAGCGGCCACTTTTTTCTTACTTGGAACAAAAACCGGAGTACTCGATATTTTCTTGATTTAAAAATTGAGAACTGGTTTTTTTTAATGATTCGGAAACCGGTTTTATAAGAAGTCGAATAATCGAACACCCTAGTTTAAATACAGACTAGAAAACGAAAAATATCTGATGATAGATCAGACGAAATTTTACCAAAAACGCAAACAGAAATTTGCTATGTGATTTTTTTCCATTTTCGGCGTAACCTAAAGCCACTACAAATGTCCAATGAATGCCAAAGTGCATATGGCACTTCAGACTATTTCCAAGTGGTTTACAAGATTTCAGACGGGACATTTTTCTGTAGAGGACGAGTCCCGAGAAAAGCAACCAAAATATTCCACTGTTGACGTCACTGTGGCTCTGCTGGCGTTTAAAGTCGACGAAGCTCCACGATTGATACAAGAAATGACTTCTGATTAATTTGACTTGAATGTCATGGTTGTGCTGAGGTCCAAAAATAGGCTCGATTGCACTTTGCTAAATGTTTCCTAAATAAATTCGAAAATTAGCAGTCTAGAAACTTTAGTAAAGTCGTTACTGATGACGAATTTTGGCTCTATAAGTACTATCCGGAAACCAAACAATAATTAATGGTATGGAACCCAACAGGAGCTAAGCCACGCTTAAAAGCTAAGTAACAAAAGTAATGATGCCAGTTAACTTCACCCAACTAAAAATCATTGCTGATATTCCTTTGGAAAAGGTTCAGACGGTAACTGGACTGCGACCCTTCTTTTTACATAATGACAGCGCCAGCTCACACTGCTGAAATAGCGAGTGACTTTATTGCGATCTCTAGCATCGAAGAAGTACGACCAACACCATATTTCTGGATCTAGCAGCTTGTGATTTCTGGTTTTTTCCAAAATTTAAAAAAAAATTTGAGTGGAAAGGTATTTAACAGCGACGCGGAGATAATTTATGCGGTTAATGCTGAACTTTATAAGCTTAAAAAGCAAGATTTTAAAAAATGATTTGTGAAATGCATTGAAATTAATGGCGATTATGTAGAGAAGATGAAAAAAGACAAATATTAAGAATAAATACGAAATGATTCTTGGGTTTTTTTTTCTGGTCAACCAAGCGAATTTTTGTCATCCCCCTCGTATTCGAGAACCCAACATCGATTTGGATCATTATCTTGAGAACAATAATCAACACATCCGAAGAATGGACTCTCTTTACGAACCATTGCTGAACAAGTAATTGACTTTTAGTGTGCTCGATTTCGGCCGCTTATGAAAAGTTCTATAAGAACGACAATGTATCGTAGCTCTCGGCTGCAGTGAAGTAGATGCGTATATCGTAATTTTTTTTTATTATATTATGAGGGTATATTGCGCAAAATTTTGGCTGGCGTACCGTCACGAGCAGCTGAGTGAAGAAACACGAATAGCAGTTCTGCATAATTCCCAATTCTGTATTCTTCTAACGGGTGTTTTTTTTTTAAGACGTGTAGTTTTCAATGAGCAAAATTTTTTCCGGGAGGTATTTTTGACAGCTGTTACTTGATTTAAACCCAGTTTGGTTTGCCAATTCTTAATGAACAGACTTACTCCGGAACAACGTTTGCGAAGCGTAATGAATAGGCCCAAAAGGAGATGGCCACCGATCCCGATTTTTACAAGAAAATTTTTTTTAACGATGAAACACACTTTTGGTTGAATAACCAAAATTGTCGCATTTGGTGTGATGATAATCCACAAGCCATTGTTGACACGGCGTTACATTCTCAAAAAGTCACTGTTTGGTGTGCTCTATGGGCAGAGGGAATCACTGGTTCATATTTCTTCAAAAATGAAACCGAAATTACTTTTTCGTGCCTGAATGGGAGGATTTTGATGTGGACGACCTTTGGTTCCAACAAGACGACGCTTCATGCCATACAGCCAATGAAACAATAAATTTATTGAAGGAAACTTTTGGTGAGCGCATTATCTCCCGCCGTGGGCCTGTGTGAAAATGATTGGCTTATGCGCCAGTTCCAATGGTTACTGCTCCTAAAGCCAACTATAAAGTTCTTCTGTCCGATCTATGTTCTTGATAAATTATTGTATATATTTAAAAGTTCATAATTTCTCAGTATAATTTTTGTTAAATGGCAATTTAAATATTTGTTTGAATGTGTGAATCACCCTTTATACTTTATAATATATTTATAAAGCTATTTGCTGTTGACAGATGCCCCAAGTATCGGAGCTAAGTTAACTATCAATAAAGTTCCTTCTTCTGATCTTCATATCTTCAACAAGAACGCACGTTTTCTAAATTTACTCTCTGCACGCTTTAACAGGTTATGGGACTTGGCTACGCAGATTTTACAACAAGGTTTAACGCGCAAGGTTGACGTATTGAAGCAACTGGTACAACTCAAGTTGTCGGACTGTGAATCCATGCAAGAGTATATAATTAAATGTTAATGACTGCTTTTTAGGTTAGGAATGGGGCTGAAAATCTATGACGAGCTGACCGCATCCCTTATGCTAGCTGGACTGTTTCAAGCATTAGTGCTAGCTGTGGAAAATTCAAAAAAACGCTCACCGTAGAAGCTGTGAAAAATCTGCTTTTACAAAATGCGAAATTTGATCTAAAGCAAGGCATTGAAAATGCTTTGTACACCAAAGCGAAAACGTTCTCAAAAGTTCCCTGTCATACGTGCAAGCAACTAGGGCACATACATAAGCAAAAACTGCCGTAAGAAAGCAGCGAAGGACGAAAAATCCAAACAAAATATCCAAAAAAGTTAAGTCTTTTTGCTTTATCGTTTTATTCGAATATTCACAATAACCAAGACTGGTATGTTGACTGCGGCTGTTCTCAACATATGGTGAAAAGCAACGAATTCATGACAAAGCAAAAACGCGTGATATACAAGGGAGTAATTGTCGCAAATAATAGTAAAATTGCTGTTGAATGTACAGGCGATGTGTAAAATATTCGACAAGGATGAACAGCTTATTGCAACTGTAAGCAAAACAAACGGTTTGTATCGTCTAAATTGCGTGTCACGAGACAATGCTGCAATGGCCGTTGCGAGTTACGACCTATGGCACAGGCGATTACGTCATGTCTGCCGCGAAGGTATCACAGCCATCCAAAAGGCTTCGGATGGTGTCAAAATTTCGTCGAATGAAGACGGAAAATGTGTGGTTTGCATAAAATGCAAACAGACGCGAGCATCGCACAGCGAAAAAGGGCAACGTGCTAAGCAGACATTAGAACTTATACATAGCGATGTAATAGGTCCTCTAAATGTGCCTTAATTTTTCTGGTGCGCGATATATATTAACGTTTGTGGATGATTATTCTCGAAAAGTTTTTGCAATTCCAATTAAGTCGAAAGCCGTAGTTTTCAGTGAATTTGTTAAATTCCAAACATTAGTAGAAAATTAATGCACAAAAAATATAAAAGCTATCCGAGCGGACAATGGGCGCGAATAAGTAAATGAAAAATTCACCAAATTTCTCAAGCAACATGGCATTGTACACCAGAAAACGACACTCTACACACCCGAACAGAATGGTGTTGCCGAGCGGATAAATCGGACTATAACTGAAAAAGTCAGGTGCATGTTGCTGGATGCAAACTTGGAAGACAGATTCTGGGCTGATACTGCTGTAACTGTATCTATTGAATCGTACTCCATACAGGGGTAGCAACCAAAGTCCGGAAGAGTTGTGGTCCGGCCGAAGACCAAACTTGAAAGTGTTTGGCTGTAAAGCCAAAGAAAATCGAAGAAAGTTAAAAGCTAAACCGTTGGCGACAGCGCCGAATCAAAGCCATACCGACTGTATAACCCTGTAGCTAAAAGCATTGTAGTTAGCTGTGATGAGGTTTTCATTGAAAATAAAATTAATCAAAATAAATCAGCTATAGTTGCGAAGTCAGATATCGTTGATTTATGGCTAGCTGAGACAGTGTGGAAGAATTGCCGATAGAAGACAACAATGCAATTTCAGTTGAAAGCCAACCAACTACAGATGACAAAGATAATTCAATAACTGGGAGCGAGTCTATTTTTGAAAATTTGTCAATTGATAGCACTTTTGTTCCAGAAGAAGAAACTACATGTTTGGACTTCGAAGGAATCCGCAGCTCCGAGCGATTGAAGAAAATGTCTCGTGCAAATTACAATTTGTGCGCTACTGAATATGTAACATCTGACCCAAACACTATTGAGGAAGCGTTAGCAAGCTAAGAACGTGATCTTTGGCAAGCTGCAATTGATTCGCATAACGTCAACGCCACCTGGAAACTATCAGCCCTTCGTAAGAAATTCCATCGAAATGAGTAGTCAAAAGGAAAGTAAATGTTGATGGAGATCTTGTGCGATATAAAGCCAGGCTTGTGGTGAAAGGGTTCAACCAAAAGCAACATATCGATTACGACGAAACATTTGCGCCTGTTGTTAGATATACTTCAATCCGTTTTTTAAATATGATCTTACTGTTTATCAAATGGATGCCATTACTGCTCTTTTGCATGGTGATCTTAGAGAAGAGATCTACGTGACTCAGCCGAGAGGTTTTGATGATGGATCTGGTCGTGTCTGCCAGCTGCAAAAATCGCTTTATGGTCTGAAGCAGTCCAGTCGCGTTTGGAACATAAAGCTGAATTCAACGCTTATTAATTTCGGTCTGCAGTGCAGCAATGTTTATCAATGCGTATATTTTATAGTTACTTACTTACTTAATTGGCGCATTAACCGCCTAAACGATTTTGGCCGAGTTCAACAAAGCACGCCAGCTGTATCTATCTCGTGCTAACTGGCGCCAATTGGAAATCCCAAGTATAGTTAAGTCTTTTTCCACTTGGTCTTTCCAACGTAGAGGAGGTCTTCCTTTTCCTCTGCTACCAACCGCGTCAAAAACCTTCAGGGCTGGAGCTATTTCATCCATTCGAACGACGTGGCCTAGCCAGCGGAGCCGCTGATTCTTAATCCGCTGCACTATATCTGAGCTCGTATAGCTCATCGTTCCATAGAACACGGTATTCGCCGTCGCAAAGACGCAAAGGTTCACAAATCTTTCGAATAATCTTTCTCTCGAACACTCCAAGAGCCCTCTCATCTTTTGTTGTCATCGTCCATGCTTCTGCGCCATACAATAGGACGGGCATGATGAGAGACTTATAGAGTATGGTTTTGGTCCGTCGAGAGAGGACTTACTGCTCAGTTGCCTACTCAGTCCGAAGTAGCACTTGTTGGCAAGAGAGATTCTGCGTTGGATTTCAAGGCTGACGCTATTATTGGAGTTAATGCTGGTTCCTAAGTAAACGAAGTTCTCTACTTTTTCAAAGTTTATAACTGTCAATAGTGATGTTTGATCCCAGTCGTGAATGTGCTGACTGTCTATTTGATGACAGGAGCTACTTCGTCTTGCCCTCGTTCACATCCAGACCCATTCGCTTCGCTTCTCTATCCAATTTCGAAGGCAGAACTAAATGCGCGGTTGTTAAGACCGATGATGTCAATATCATTGGGTAACGGCAGCAATGGCACACTCTTATAAAAGATGGTGCCTGACCGATTTATTTCTGCAGCTCGAATTATCTTCTCCAGCACCAGGTTAAAAAAATCGCACGACAAAGAGTGACCCTATCTGAAACCTCGTCTGGTATCAAACGGCTCGGAGAGATCCTTCCCAATCCTGATGGAGCTGGTGGTGTTCCTCAACGTCATTTTACATAGCCGTATAAGTTTTGCGGGGATACCAAATTCAGACATTGCGGCATAAAGGGAAATTCTTTTTGTGCTGTCGAAAGCGGCTTTGAAGTCGACAAAAGATCGATTCTTCTTTCTTGCGTCTTTTCCAAGATCTGGCGCAGTGTGAATATCTGATATATTGTAGATTTACCAGGTCTAAAGCCACACACCGCGATAGATGGCGCGAATTGCAGTATCATCCTTCTTGTGGAAAAAAAAGATGTTAGATTATGAAAATAAGGATGAATCTGCAATCGGTACACCAAAAGATCAATTTCAGAGAGATTTCTTCATCGTTCTAGTCGACACTGCTCTTGCTTCTAAAAAAAAAACAATTTCAGCAGCTGAAAAATCATGAAAAGCTTTGAGGATTTTTGTACATCTTCTCTCTACATAAAAAAATTGGAAGGACTCCAAGACTCAAATGTGGAAGGCTCTTCTAAATATATTGTCAATATCTCAGGATTTGAGTGCTAAGCTCAGTAATGAAAAGGATTCAGATATCAATGGATTGGAGCTTTGTGATGAGTTGAAACAATTAAGGCATATAAAACCTGTCAAAATCAACAGGCCATTAGAAGTACTTCAATTCAGCGTTGAAAAAATTTGATTAACTTGTTTCCAAACATTTGGGTGTCTCTTCGAATAGTGTTTACCATGATACAATCGGTTTTAAAGGTAGTTTCACTCTCTCATTTCAGACGCCATATTAACCATTTGACAGAAACAGTGTTCCGGATTTTCATGCTATTTTTCGCATTAGGAAAAACGAAGACAACAGAAACAAAATTTGAATATGTGCAATGCTGCATTTATGTATATTGATTTCAAAAATTGGTTACCTCAAAGGACATACACCGTCGACCGGATAAATAAATGTTATACATATGTGAAAATTGGGCCAAATTTAGTTAATAATGTATTTGCTATTGTTTGGCCATATAACTATTTATTTTAAATATTTTTGAGCTTTAAGGTCGAACGGTTTATTGGGAAAATTATTAGGAAAAAACAACAATACTCAAAGCGGTAGAAGCTATATTATTTCGGAATTGACCACATTTGCTAATCAGACTTCTTTCTTCTTGGCTTCTGCGGGAGTCGAAATAATGTAGTTATACTTAACTAATTTAAATCTTTTAAATGGCACTTTTTTGGATTTCTCCTTTAGAGTCGGAGATATTAAGTAAAATTTTGTCGTAAGTCCCAAATATTTTATATATACGAAAATTGTACATATAAATTCCGTGCTTTGAACACTCGGAAAAATAGTGTCAATTTCCTTGGACAAAATCTTAAAATCTCTAAAATTTAGTCCTAAAATTTTTAAAAATTTTTTTCGTATTGTTGCACGGATAATTAAATGTATGTGAAAATATTGCAAATAAAGTTAATAATGCAGTTATTTTTCGCCAGGCCAAGTCATTTTTGCCAGGCAATTAAAGCCTTTTAAAAAAAAATCCTCTTGTAAAGACAACTTTAAGTCTTAAAAAATCGTAAAGGCCTTGATTTTACCCGCACTATATGTTTTTATTTTATTTTTCCAATTATTCAAGGTGGCGAAAAAGTAAACTTCCGATGTTTTTGGTTGTAATTTAAAGAAAAAATTAAAAATTTTCATTCTTCTTGTGGATTATTTTTATTTGGTCTTTTAATTTTTTTTACATCAAGTCGAGAATATGATGTCATGTAAATGGCCGCCGCCACAGTTGATTGTCATTTGAGCCCTTTTTATGGCATTTTCCATCACTTTGGCCAAAACTTTGGCGATAGGTCCTCACATTCTTGACGGATATTGTCTTTAAGAGCTGCAAGAGCCTGAGGCTTATTGACATAAACCCGCGACTTCAAAAAGCCTCACAAAAAGAAGTCTGGAGCGATCAAGTCAGGCGATCTTGCTGGCCAGTGCAAATCGCCAAAACGGGAGATTAGGCGCCCGGGAATTGCATCCTTCAGCATATCGGTTGTGGCACGTGCAGTGTGTGCCGTTGCACCGTCCTGTTGGAACCACATGTTTTCCCATCCCAATTCATCAACTTGCTGCAAAAAGAACTCGTTGATCATTGCTCTGTAGCGCTCATCATTCACAGTAACCGTTTGGCCTGCGACGTCTTCGAAGAAAAAAGGTCCGATGACTCCTGCAGCGAAAACAGCACACTATACACTGACTTTGAGCGGGTGTAATGGCTCTTCGTGGGTTACATGCGGATTTTCAGTGACCAAGAAGCGTAAATTTTGCTTATTTACATACCCGCTAAGATGGAAATGGGCCTCATCACTCATGATTATTTTTGATGAAAAATCATCTTCCTCTTGCTGGTGATTAAGGATGGCATGAGCGTATGTTAGACGCGATTGGCGGTCAGCAGCTAACAGCTGATGCACCGTCTGGACTTTGAACGGAAACATCTTCAAATCGTGTACCAAAATTCGCTGTAAAGACCGTCGACTGATACCCATTTGCGTGGCACGTTGTCTGGTCGATGTCGACGGCGCTTCCATGACATCCTCGGCTACAGCAGCAATATTCTCTGCAGAACGGCTACTCCGGGGTCTGCCACGCCTGCCAGCATCTCGTGTTGTGCCAGTCTCTTCGAGGCGAGCGGCTAAACGTCGCAGTGTTTCACCAGTAGGCGTTGGACGGCCTGGAAATCTGCGACGAAATTCACTTTGTGCCAAAGTCACCGACCGATTATTGGTCAAATAAAAAGTCAGCAATATTCTGCGTTCTGGAGCAGTGTAGCGAAACATTGTTTATTAACGTGTATTTCGCATGTGTTTACTACACAAATGTCAAAACAGAACTGACATTAGGGGCCAATCGCAAAATGTATAGCATTTTCTGATTTTCTGATAATTATGTTGGCTAAGTCTCTCATACAAAATACGCTAATCGCTTAAATTTCTGGTCAAATACTCGTAAAACACGCCTAATAATACAATAGATTTTTAAGCGAGTTTTTAAAAATAAGATTACAATTTTTTATATGTGGATATTTTTATAACTATAAATCATGTGGAAGTAATCAGCATTCAGGCAGAATTCTTGAAGGAAGCATTTGCCATTTTCGTTACGTTGAGTTGATATTAGTCACGTGGCCATATCTAAATGGAACTGCCTAAATTTTTTTTATGTGATTCATATGTATGTATGTATGTATATGTACATACATATGTATGTATGTAAATATCAATTGTTTTGTAAAAAATAAACAATATTATATTATACAACCTGTTGACCGCGAATCTGAAAAATAGGGAAATTTTCAAGAATTCGTAGTTATCCCTTGTTAAAATGATGTGTCCTATTTCCAGGCGAAATCACTACACAAAATTATACATTGCATTTACTAACGAAATTTTTGAAGCAAATTGCTAACTTATCAGAGAAAATCTTTTAGAACGGATTCACAATTCACAATTTATTTTATTCACAACAAACACAACAACCAGATAGTTATATTTCTAGTGTTTGATTCATAATTAATATAACACATAAAATTGAACTTAAAAGAGATATCTTACATTGCTATTATATTTACATGACATTATTACTATTTTGGTTTGTTAAAAAAAAAAAGTTTAATAATAGAAATTAAGAAAGAGGTAAGTGAGGGATTCATAGATGTACGTATAATTAATTTAAAGAGTGATAGGATTAGGATGAGAAAGAGGATAGGATATTGGGTAAGAAATGACTTAGTACTTTCATGAGTGCTTATTCTTGATAGAACCGAATTAGCATCCTTCCAGAGGCAAATTGTTCCAAAGACGGACTGCATACACGAAAAACTGACGCTGAGATATTTTGTAATTAAAAGTTGTGTGAAGCAATTGTGTGGAACGCGAAGATCGAGTTGCGTTAAGTCGTTCGAATAGATAATCTGGATCCTGGTTTTTCAATAATGTATGTACTTGTATAAGAACCTTGAGATTTAAATAATTTTTGATGGAAATCGTATATATTTTAAGAGCATGGTCTTTGCGTTTAATACCATAAATATAATGGGCAATATTGTTAAATAGGACATTGAGTTTTCTAATGCACGCGCTGTCGCAGTTAGCATAGAGTTCGCAACCGTAGAGCATCTTTGGAAGCAAATAGCTTTTGGCTAGGAGCAGTCTTATTTTTATCGGCGTAACATACCATACACTTTTCCTATAGTGGTAGAGATGTGATCTTTCCATGGCAAGGTTCTGTTAAATGTTATACCCAGGTTTTTAACGGAGTCAACAAATTTTATAATCGAATTGTCTAACGTTACTTTTAAATAATTGTCAAGCTTCAAATATTTCTTATATATCGCAATGCACTGGGACTTGGCCGGATTTAGGGTTAAGCCATTATATTTAGCCCATCCGTTCACGAGACATAAATCTGCATTAAGATTATTTATACATGCATTGATTGAATTTATGGGACAGCTAAGATATAATTGCACGTCATCTGCATAAACATGTACTTGACAATGTTTCAGAACTTCCGGTAGATCATTCACATATAAAACAAACAACAACGGACCAAGTATTGAACCCTGAGGTACACCTTCAATGACAGACAAAAAGTTCGATAAAGAGCTACCATCGCATACCGCTTGCGATCTCCCTAGGAGATAAAATCTGACCAGGTTAACAGCTGCATAAGAAAAATTAAAAATGTTAGAAAGCTTTAAGCAAAGTAGTGGGTGATCCACAGAATCAAATGCCTTAGAGTGGTCAAATAATGTTAAAAAGGTTATGTTAGCCTTGTCCATGTTTTGTCTTATATCATCAGAGACTTTTAAAATAGTAGTAATACAGCTTCTATTCGCCCTGAAGCCCGATTGGTGTGTACTTAATAATAAGTATTTGTTCACGTAGATGTTGATCTGGCGGTGCATTATTCGCTCCAGAACCTTAGAGAGAAATGGCAATATAGCAATAGGTCTGTAGTCGCCATTGGTCTTCAAAAGGGGAATAACTTTAGCTCTTTTCCTACAGTTTGGAAAAACGGACGTTGTCAATATATTATTGAAAGTGTAAGTAACGTACGGCAGAATAATTGGTAATATACACTTCACAAATTTAGGATGAATTCCGTCGACATCAACGGCATTCGATTTCACAGAAAGTATGGATTCCACAACATCACAGTCATCTATGCATTGGAAACAAAACCCATCAAAGGAATTATTAATACCGACATTGTAAAGATCATAATTTATATTGCTGTGAAGACGAGATGTGGTTACAAACATTGCATTTAATTCGTTAACATCCGGAGTCGGGTGCGGTTGAAGCTTTACTGCCGATGCCAATTTCACGAAACCGTTTCCATGTGCATTTCGAGCTTACAGCTGTGCTAAACTGGTGCTCATAGAATTTGTTTTTGTGAACTTTAATGGCTTTTGTAACGATCCTTCTTCTAGACTTATAGTCGTTGTAGGTTGTGTCGGACTTCAGTAACTTCCAGGTTTGATACGCTTAATTTCTGTCATCGATTCATTACTTTATATAGCTGTTAAACCAAGGACGACTATTGCGTCTACTCGATCTTGTAATTAAAGGCACAAATTTCTCAAATAGTGTGTTTATATTTGTTTGGATAAAATTAATTTGATCGTTGGCATATGGCATGTTGCGTACAAGTCCCCAGTTGAACAAATTAATGCTTTCATTCAGTTCTTTGAAATGTACTCTATTAAAATCACGGTACGAGTAGGAAGACTGGTTGCTTACAAACTGAAGGTAAGGAAAATAAGATCATGTTTCGAAAAATTCGGAGCTACTAGTTGGTCGTACAAAAGAACATTAGACAAATCATTGACAAGGAAAACGTCCAGTAACGTGCTAGAGTTACGTGAAAAGTGCGTGGGTCTTGTTTGATTTACAAATCGGAGTCCAAGAGTTTGCATGAGAAGCAGGAAATCGCTTTCTTTGAGAACATCGGCATTAAAATCTCCGGTTATAATGATTTTGTTGTGGCCTATGGTAAGATTCTCGAGATAGTCAACGTAGTCTTTATAACCAATTTGTATGTTGGGTCTGTATACACAGCTAATCAGTATTTTGTCCAATTTGGAAAAAATTTCTAAAAATAGGTACTCTATAGAGCTGGAAGGTGGTGATGAGCAATTCATTTTGTACGAAAGACCGTTTTTTATATAAATAGCTACACCTCCTCCGTGGCAGACTCTGTCCAAGCGAATGAGCTTATACCCATTAACGTGAAACAAGTTATCGTTATAACTGGAAGAAAATCAAGTATCCGAAACACACACCACGTCCACAGAAGAGTTTTCAAAGAGATATCTAAATTCATCGATTTTCTTAGTAAGGCTTTGGGCGTTGATGTGATACATTTTTAAACCATTCTTACGTTTACTCAAGACGCGAATCATGTTGAATGTAGCATCGTTGGAACATAAATGATTATCAGTAATCATGAGCATTAAACACGAAATTACAACATTGCATCTCAGAAGGGCATATCTGAAGGTAAATTTAATGATATGAAAGTAAGTAAAACACTTGATAATGAAGCCGGAAGGGAAGAAAAGAGGGACAAAGGAAATGGGAACAAGTACGGTAAAAGGAAGATGATGACAAAAGTAACAATTAAACTTACAAACTATAATCTTACATATTAATTCAGTTTTAAAATTAAAAGAGTAATATAAGCTCATACTTAAATTCGTTAAGACGTGCTGAATATTGATAGTGCACGGACATCATTAATTCTGGTCACCTTTACTGCGTTGCATTTAGGCTTAACTCGAACATAAACCCACCCGCGTAAAGAGAATACAGATGCTAATTGTTGTTTTCTTTTAAGCTGTGTTGCAAAGAGCATAACTTCACGATTTTGTTTGGTGAGGCTCTCATGCACGTCTACTCTCCCATCTGACTCAAACCCGATATCCCGCAGAGCAATTGGTTTCTTAAGGGCCGTCCGTACACATACAACTTTCCTCGCTTTACTTGACAATTCGAAATTTAACAACAAAGCATGAGGTGTACAAGGTTTGCTACATAGAACGCTTTGATAGTTTCTTCGTTAGTTGTTCGTTTTGAATTGTTATTTGTGCCTATTTCGAGTATTTTGCTTAATAAAAGAATAATAAGTGAATTTTACTGATATAATTAAGTGGTAGTTATGCTACTTTTGTATGTATGTAGGTTTGAAAGTCGTGAGTGTAATAAACTATATTAAGGCCGAGTATATTTCGACAAAATAAATAAAAACCGATCCAGGGGAGTTTAAAAGACAGCTGAGGGTGCTTACCAAAGATGTGCTTCATTTGCTATTTATTCATATTTCTCTTCTTTTATCTTTTCAATAGTAATTATGCACGCAAAAACTATGAAATACTAGTAAATTTTCTAAATCGTGTGTATACATATGCACGCAGAAATAAAATGGAAATGCAAACAGTTTATTGTCAAAGTTTACAAAAGTTGAGAGTTCGCCATGATTTTGCTTCGTTTTGCTTTGCTTTACTTTTCTCGCCTTGTATTTAGCAGCACTCATATAACATCAGTACTTTAACTTATCTGTCAAAGCAAAACTCTGAAGCAAAAGAAAGCGAAAGTATTATGTGTACGGCCCTTTATTCTGCTTACGCGCTACGGCGGAGAGAAGTCGACATCTGTCGCTTGCAGAGAACTTAACTATGACTTCTGCAGACTTATTGTTATGTTATTGTCGGAGTTAGGAATGCGGAAAATATCACATACCGGTGGAGCGTTGATGCTGACTATTGACAGCTTGGTAAAGGTATCTTTTAAATTATCTTCACTCATTTGCGGAATACCCTTATAATGGCATCGGGCGAGAGAATTTTGACAGTCGTCGAGTTGTGCTTTGAGTTCTTGCACCTCAGAGATCAACTGCATTACACGCTGACTCTCATTCTCGTTCTCGTTCTTTCGTTGGGACTTAAGAGTTTGGACATCAGCACAAAGCTGCTCAACTTGAGCACACGCGGCTTCTGCTTTAGCTACTCTGGCTTCTTTTGATAGCAGTTTTCAAGTTATGGAGATCAGCTGTCAACTCACCAAATCGCTGCATCACTCGCTCTTCAAATTTCCGCATGCAAGAGGACAGCTCTTCGATCATACTCTTTTTCTGCTGGTTCATCTTTGCTTCGATTTGCGATAACCAGCTGTTCGGCTGCGGCCTCTCACTTAAGTTATTGGGTAGAGGAGAGGCAACAGCAACAACATGCCCAGTTGTTTTTGATCGTGTAGAGTTCTTGGCGCGAAATCAATATTAGCACTGTATAGTTAGTTAGTTTGTTTATATTTTTATTTTGCTTTTCTTTTTGCTTGTTTGTTAAGCTAAATTTGATTTGCGAAACCAAAGCGCGGATTAGGGTGCTATAAACTTTAGGTTGAGTTAATTTTATTATTAATTAGCTATGGAAAAACGTGATAAATATGCACAAATATTGCAGCACGGTCAAAAGTACGTCTAGTCAGCACGCATTCTCTTACTACTTTTCTAAGATTTCATATCAACCACTAGATATGATTTCCCGGTGAAATCTTACATCATTCGAGATATGTTTCTTATACATTTAAATAATTTGTTCTAATTTTGCTGACAATATTCCAAAATATTTTGTATTACCACTGTTCGCGAAAAACTAGCTATTTTTTAGCACATGCCGTGCCATTTTTGGCTATATTTTAAATAGCACCATGTTTCGATGACTTCCACAGTTTCTCGTTTATTAAAAATATATTCATTAATCGACGCATGTATGTACATATGTACTTATGTAAATGATTGCATTTGTCAGTTTATAAACCCTCCCATGTGCACTAAAATTATCAAAAAATTATAGAAAAAAATAAAAATATCGAAAGGCAATTGAAATATATGTAGGTATTCAGTAACCTTTATTAAATAATGCTCAAGGCAAACAAATCAGTAATTAGAAAAAAAAAACATAATAAAAAAAAATCAATATACCTAACGTAAAACATATTTAGAAGCAGTTCGGTCAAGAGATCAACACTTCTGAAAAAAAGTAAAAAAATATTATATAATTTTGAAAGTAATTTAAAAAAAAGGAAACGTATAAGTTTATACTTACTCAATATTTAGCTGGGTATCCATTTTGCGAAATTACGGATGTACATCTTCTCGTCATGGATGACACTAAATACGCGCAGAAGTCATTGGGAATTTTCTGCCATTCCTGTTCAATAACTGCCCATAAATCGTGCACTGTTTTCGGTTGCAGTGCCATGATTCGCCTTGTTATAATTGCCCACAGTTTTTAATTGGATTGAGGTCTGGACTCTAGGCAGGCCAATTCAGCAATGGAATTGCCTGGTTTTGAAGCCACTGAAACACAGACCTTTGGCATCCCTGAAGGTTGTTTTCCAAAAGCCGCTGTCTAACCGTCCTGCTGGCAATGTTTACGTGTTATTCCTCCCGCATTTTTGCTCGTATTTGTGTTTAAGTTGCAAAAGGATATTTAAGCGCCTGCTAAACAATGAGGGAATCTTCTCTTTTTGTGGTCTTTCTGCATCTACATAGATCTCTTTATACATATTTGCAAATGTTTTATTATCATGATAATATCTGAGAGCGTTTTAGTTAGTTATTCGGTTTGGAAATGTCGAGTACTCAGCCACAATAACAATAATAATAATAATAATAATAATGATATATATATATTTTGGCGCTTACACTATATAGCTCAGGGTTTGGCCGAGCTTCTCCTACCATTTGTGGTGTGCGTCTTTAAATTCAACGACAAATGGAGGAAATTACCGAATTGTGCCGATTTCGAACGGCAGATGTATTTAATGAGAAGCTTTTTCATGGCAGAAATACCGTTCGAGGTTTGCCATTGCCTGCCGAGGGGTAGAAAAAACGTGTTCTATGATTTACTTTTTTTTTTACTTGCCCTGGCAGAGATTCGAATCTCGAACCCAGCGACATATTGAGTTATAGCACGCACCCCTACCCACTCGACCACAGCGGCCTCAATATTGAATATAAAAGTATTTTTTACATTCTTTCAAATGATTAACAACCAAAGATGTCAAATTTTGCATTAACTCGATTTTGCAAAAATAGTGAAATTCGGTTATGTTGGGAAACTATTTATTTTTCTTTTATGAAAGCGTGGAATAAATTATCACGCACTTCTATTTTAGCATTTTTTGCTACTCGATATGGCACTCAAGGTAGGCCTTCTGGCATAGAATAACATTTATGTTCTATGATTGCATTTTGCGCTATCTATCGATAAACAAAAGAAACTTAGTTGCGACAACCGACCTTAGTACAGACACAGAGCAGAGTATACCAGAAAACACATTTGTTGTATACATGCTCACCCTGTGCTGGTGAATATAGCATTTGTGTACACACCGATTTTTATAAAACCCGTTTCTTAAATGTGCTACAAGTGTCTAGAGAATTAATTTCGAGTAGACACGCAAAAAGTGATTTCAGAAACTACATTTCCAAACATATGTGGATGCAAGTACTTGCATGCGAACACCGAAATAGTTAGTTTCGTAAACTACTTTCTGGAATTTATGCAATTAGTGACACTTTCGGTTAGACTTGCGGAAGTCTTTAACGTTCTCTGGTGGGACAAACGTGCATGAAAGTATTTTATTGCGAAAACCAAAATTGATTTCAGAAACTACTTTTCCGAATACGCCACTTAGTGAAAATTCCGGAAACTGTTTCTCAAAATACCTTTTGGATGTTTACGCAAAAGTGTAGGGTGGAAAATGAAGTTTTCAATTTGGGCTGAAACAGAATTTTGCATTGCATTTAGCGCCGTCTAAGGTTCATATCATAAACTAAAGTTAAGCGGCACACTGTATGTGTGTAGCTCCGACAAATAAATGTCCTGAGTGGAAAATAAAATATTGTGTACTAATATGTCTTTACTAAAGTCGTTGGTATTGAAGTCTAGTTGCACATTTGTAGCAATAGAGGGCGTCGAAAAGTTTCGCAATTTGAGCAAAGCACACCTATTTGTTTAAATGTGCTTGTTGCCACTTGGCAGCACAGTGAGAACTGACACCAGAGAACTTCGTCGATCATATGCCTCCGCAAGCACCCGGGCATCACATTTGCGTAATTTATATTTTTCTCATTTTCGCTATGGCATGTATCCTCGAGCTATGGTGGAAATATTATTTGCATCCGCCGTGGGTGAAAATTTTAGTGGTGTGTACCCCCGACTTGTGGTGGCTGCGAGTCTGTTTGTGGTGTGTGCCACCGAACTGAGGTACGATCCCCCGAGTAGAATCGCAAATTTTATTCACAATAAAAGCAGAAGTCATTTTGCTCCTTCTCATTTCTTATAAGTTCTCTGCAGAGAAGAAGAGAAGAGCACCGTATAACCATCCCAGTTTAACTCGAGTTTATGAGCAATTTTAGAGTTTAACATCAAACACTACTCATTAACTCGGAGTTTACCATACAAATGCTTTTTGGCTAACTCGCTTTAAACACAACTTTTATTTGGTGTTTATGGACGTGCAACCCTTTTTTGCCCCAATACCTATTAGTACGCACCGTTGAGAAGTTTTGGCATCATTTGCTGCACTGTTTACTGGTTTGACAATTCAAAACTTCAACATTAATTATTTGTAAGCAAAAGGAATACTTTTACATAAATGAAATTTCCGGCTATGGCCGCCAGCAAAAAAATGGCGGAAGAAGAATCTTTGGGACAGCAGAGCAGAAGCTTGTTTTGTTGAGTTGTGGCGACATAAAATAGACGATTTGCGAGGCGTCCGTAAAAACACGCACGTTTACAAAGAAATGTCCTCCGACTAAGCAAAGCAGGGCTATGATCTGTCTGTCCCAGACATTAAATATAAAATTTCAAATTTAACCGCGAAATACAGCTACATAAGTGATCTACGAATTTGAATAGAATAAGAGCTAAAAACATATATGTATACATATGTATGTATGTAAAATAAATAAGTATTTATATTTATGTACATACATATGTATGTCTGTATATGCTTTGTGGTATGCTTGACTTTACATTGTTTCAGACAATTCCGAAAACATAACGTTGCCGCCACCATCTCCCTCGATCAGCATTGGCCAGTGAGATTTCGATTCCGATTTGGCAAATGCTACAAAGAAGCAGCTACCGGAGACGTAAGAAAGGCAGAAGAAATGGCGAAAATAGAAATGGAAAAAGTATAAGTATCAAAAGAGATGCGCGACGATAACAGAAACTGACGGAAGACGTGTTGATTTTCTTGAGTTGTATGAATTAAACATAAAATTAAATCGTTAAATACATATATGTTCTATGAAAACACAGTGTTTACGTACATACATATATATGTACATACCTAAATGTTGATTTAATAAATACATATGTATGTACAAATATTTAATTGTATGGATGAATGCAGATACTACACGCATATATGTATGTATGTACATACATATGTACACAGAATTTGCAAATGCTTGAAAAAAAATTCATATGGATATACATACATATATAAGTATATGTATGTATGTATGTATATGTTAGCTATATTGTTATGTTATCATTATCACCAAAATTACTGCTCAGTTCGTTGTAGAAAAGTTACGAACGTAACCTTCCGCCACGAATACGAAACATTTGCTATAGCTGATTCCGTGTGAACTAAAAAAAAATGCTGTCAAAATCAAATGGCAAATTTAGAGATTTCGACATCAGCTGGAACAAAGTAATCTTACAAATTTTTGCAGAATAATTTAATTGTACAGCTCTATTCTGGATTTATTAAACAAAATGTATATCCTTGGGAGTGTCAGAATAATATTTTTCAATTAGGAAGGGTGCCAAAATTTAGCATCATTTAAAATTTAGCGGAAAACTTTAAGTCATACCTTTAATTCATTGGTATCTGATGCCACATTGTATGAAAAAGTTTCGGTTGTTTTCAACAAAATATTTAATTTTACCAGTTTTAAATTACAGATTTGTTCAAAATATTCGATTAAACAAATCAGCATTTGTGAATTTGGTTGTGGTTCTAAAAGATAGAATCTGAAGTGTTCCGAGACCGTCGTCAATGAATGAGACACATGAATTGGCTTCGGTGCTAAGATATTGGCGGAAGGTGTTTACCAGCCGTGATTTGTATATTAATGGTCCAATCAACATTTTTCAAGTTTTGAATATATTGCAGGAAAAACGAAATGCGAAAATGGGCTTCTATGCAAAGTCCTGGTTTTCGGGTGTAAAATTGTGTCCAAAAGTTGCCCACCTCCTCCTTCTGAATTTTCCTGCAACTATTCTAGCAACCGAGCGTAATGCGAAAGCGTTGATAACATTTTTGAACTCATATGGAAAACAACAAAGAAAATTGCTTTAAATAAGAACATGTTAATAAAATGCAATACTCACAATCTCACTATGTGTCTGTATTATTATAAATTATTGAAATAAAGTGGATTTAGAATATGATTTTTAAATTTTATCCGACAACCAAAACACGTCGAAATTGTGCTACGTTGAACTCACCGATGCAACTCTACGAATTTCAAATCTACGACATAGCCATTCGTACTCAGTGATGGCTTTTTTCGTAGAATCTACGAAAATTGTACTACGACGTACTCAGCGATAGGGCTGAGACACTTAAAGCGTCCCTTACAACTTCGGATTTATTTTTGTTGTTAATAATATTTGTGGAATGGTTTGGAATAATTCCAGTTTTGAATTAATTTAAAACTTATTACCGCGCTTTTACTTGACCGAATGCGTTTTCTACTATAGTATATAGTATAGAGTATACTCTACGACATTTTGACAATCTGTAGTTGAATTTCTTTTGTGCAGTAGTAAGGTTGACGTTAAATGGAAAAGACTTCATAACATTTTTGGGGTAGAGGAGGTTCCCAGATTCTAACTCTGAAAGTAATTAGCTGGTACTACTACTGTGCTCTGTGCTACTTTTTTCTTATTGAAATTTCATTATTTCTTTGTATATAAATTAATAATTTAGTGATACAAGCTTTGGAGATTTATCTGTGCGCATTTAAAGCTAAGTATAATATTTGTTGAGCATTTTTAGCATTGATTTTATTACACTTTAATATAGTTTTCAATTGCCGAGTCATTAGTTGATTTGCATTTGCATTATTGTTTATTATTTACATTGTTTTTGCTTCTTTTTTTTCTTTAAACTTTGTGTATTTGTTTAAGTGTGCGCGCATTTTCTTTTCTCTTTTTTGATAGCTATTCTTTAAATAGCTGTTTGCGTTTAGTTTTTTAGGTGTCTATTACTGTGCATCTAAAACTGTTCGTTGCATAAATAGCTCTCAAACCTTAAATAATTATAAAACTTTCACCACCTTCCAAACTGCTTTCTTCTTTGATTTATTAATACAATTTTAGTTTTTACTCATATTGAATTTTACTGCTTAAATTATGTCTTGCATTTTTGACAACTGCAAAAATAAAAGCGATAATGAGCAACGCTCTGTTGCATGCTGGTTTTGCGATGGGATTGCTCATATAAAATGTGCCGGGTTGACTGGTAGAGTCCTAGACTTAATAAATGAAGGAAGGTCTTGTTTAAAATGCAGATCAACTGAGGTTGAACTTTTCCAGTTTTTTAGAGAAACCATAAATGGATTTTTCGAAATCGGCAAAGACCTTCGGGCACTTAATGATACATTTCAACGTTATGAAAACGTGTTTAAATCATTTAAGTGCCTAGATAAACAAACTTCGCAACCTGTAAGAGAGACCAAACGCAAACGGACACACAGTCCACCCAAGGAAAGTATTGTGGCTCCTCTTACATTACTTCAAAAGAATATTGTGCCTCAACCGCAACAAATTGAGCTAATTAATCTTTTGTCTCCTGTCCCTCCGCCTCAGGGCACGTCTTCATCAACTTCACCACTTCACCTGAAGTGGGTCCATCACCGCCTCAATCGCTTCCACCATCCCAATCTGCTCCTATTGTTGCAAAAACTGTAGCACCATTGGATGAGACTGCCTGCTCTGCAAAGAAGCTGGTTGTGATTCCTTCGAGAAAATCGATTTATGTTTCTTAATTTGCTAGGGACACTTCTTCTGATTATATAGAGTTTTACATTGCATCAAAAATTAAGACTTGTAACTTAGCAATCCGAAAATTTAACTTTAAATACGAACGTTACGTATCATCTTTTAAAATTGATGTGGCACCTGAAGTTTTTGATACTTTGCTTAACAATTCTTTTTGGCCAACCGGGGCATTTTTTTTGCGAATTTGAATACAAGCCACATAAAAATAAAACTTAAATAAATAACTTAGCTTCAATTCCTAATCGTGACACTGAGCCAAAAATCGGTGGGGGTGTTCTTTTTGCAGTTCATTCTTCAATACCATCCGAAGATATCCCCCTCTTCGAGTCAATCGAATATAAAGCAATACGAGTTAGGGTAGGAAATGGTTTACTTTATTTAGCTGCTTGCTACATCCCTCCTAACTCTGACTTATCGGTTTATTCTCTAAATATTGCGTTACTTAGATCTTTAAGTTCAATTACTGCACATGACTCGATAATTGTACTTGGTGACTTCAATATGCCAGGCATATCATGGACTCTTTTAGACGACTTTATCGTTCCAATATCATCAAAGGATAGATACAATGCGTTTTTAGAAGATATAGCTGAGCTCTGTCTAAATTAGATCAATTTAACTCCAAACAATTTTGGCACCATTCTGGATCTTGTTTTTGTTGATGACGTATCTAAATCATCTACATATAAAGAGGTGCGAACCCTTGGTTATTCCAGAGGACTCTTATCACCCTGCGATTGAGGTAAATTACGAAGTTATTGGTGATTTTGGAAATAATGTTGATAAATCAAGTAGCTCAAACGCTCGTTTTATTTCCGCGAAAGCCAATTTCAAGAAATTAGATCGGGAATTATCAAAATTATCATGGCCGACGTATAAAGATGATGTTGAACGTTGCGTCCAGCATTATAATAACACTATATTTAGCTTATTTCAAAAGTTTGTACCAAAACGGGTTTGCGAACAAAAGGAGCAATCACAACCTTGGTTTACTAAAGAACTAAAAAATTTAAAAAATAAGAAGTCGCGATCGTTTAAATTGTACAAAAAAACTGGTTTGCACACTAACTATATTAAATACTCATACGCTTATTTTGAATTAAATAAAAAATGCTGCAGATCTTATTTGTGCAAAGTTAAAAGGAATCTAATAAAAAACCCTGAATCATTTTATGACTTCGTTAACTCTAGGCGCTATGAAATATCAAAATACCGTTTCTTGTGACTCCCAATCAACTTCCAACATGTTTGCCCAATTCTTCAGGTCAAATTATTCCATTAACTCGCCTCTGAGCAAACCTTATCCATATATTATTCCGCTATTATTCCGCAGATATCTTCCGAGGAAGTATTTTATTATTTGAGTAACTTAAAAGAATCATTTAAGGCTGGCCCTGATTCGTTCCCGACGTGTTTCCTCATAAACTGTGCTAACCATATTTATGAGCCCTTAACAAATTTATTTAATCTTTCTCTTAATTTATTTAATCTTTCTAGCACACAACACGGGTTCTCTAAGGGTAGGTAAATCTACCGTTACAAACTTGCTTGAGTTCACAACTCATGTTTCAAATGGATTCAGAGAATTTATGCACACTGATGTTATATACACTGATTTTAGTAAAGCATTCGACAGAGTAAGTCACTCTTTACTGATCCATAAACTCGATCTCCTTGGTTTTCAACCTAATCTCCTTCGTTGGATGTCTTCTTACCTCATTGACAGAACACAACGAGTTCTTTTTAAAAATAGTTCCTCAAACATTATTTATGTTTCTTCAGGGGTCCCGCAAGGAAGTCGCCTTGGTCCGATTCGGTTTTTACTTTTTATAAATGACTTACCTTCTGTAATAAATTATTCAAATTTTTTTTTATATGCTGATGATGTAAAGCTTTTTAGATCGTATCATTCTGTTGAGGAAAGGTCCTTACTACAAGCGGATTTAAATAGCATGACTAACTGGTGTGAAGTAAATAAAATGCCACTAAACCTTAAAAAATGTAAATTAATGTGCTTTTCTCGCAGAGCAGTTCAACCAGCTTATGAAATATGTAACCATAACCTCGAACAAGTGTTTAACTTTGTTGATCTTGGAATTACAATGGACCCGAAATTTAATTTTAATATTCACATAAATGTTACAGTTAACAAAGCCAAGGGTGTTTTTGCATTTGTAAAACGGTGCTCAAAAGAATTCAATGACCCTTACATCACGAAGGCTCTGTTCACAACGTTAGTGAGGCTCATACTGGAATATGGGTCTGTTGTTTGGAACCCGCGCTATTAAGTTCATTCCGACCGAATAGAGTCAATTCAAAAACAATTTCTGCTTTTTGCTTTAAGGAATTTTCGTTGGGATTCTCAGTACAACCTGCCGCCATATATAAGTCGTTTAAAACTCATCAATCTTCCTACACTTGCTAGTCGCATAGAAATGCTAGGCATTGTATTTTTGGTCAAGTTACTGACAGGCTTGATCTCTAGCCCATCTCTTCTTAGCGAAATAAAACTAAACGTTCCCTCAAGAATTTTAAGACATTTCCGGCCTCTCTTTCTGAAGTAAAAGTAATTTTGAGTTAAATGAGCCACTCCGTAGTTTGTGTCAGGATTTTAACACACACTCCGGTTCTTTTGATATTTCAGACTCACTTTTTTACATAAAGAAAACTATACTCAATGCTCTCAATAATTGATACATACATACATATGTACATATATATTACTATTCGATCAGCTGATGAGCATTTGTTCTCTAGCTGAACAGTTTTAGATCTCGACACTTAACAAACCTCTGCCTTTTATGACTCTGCGCAATGTACATATGTATATGAAAAAAGAACAAAAACAATTTTTTTTATATATCCTTACATCATGCGGATGCGCCCCTCGCGTCGGTCGGGCGGGTATGGAGGGATAAAACCGTTGGGATTATTATTAACCTCGCTTTCTCCTTTGTGTAGCAATGAAATAAAAATACCGAGCTCCTATACATGAAAGTATGTCGAAATAAAACGAGAATAATTAAGTCTGTGAGTATATTACGAGATTATAAATTACAAATTTTCAATATATTACGAAATATTGATTTATTTAAGAAAAGCCGCAGGGCTGTTTAAGAAAACGGTGAGGTTGGTTAACAAAGAGGTGTTTAATTTACTATTTATTCATATTTATCTTTTCTCTTTTTAAAAGCAATTATACATGCAAAAATTATGAAATACTAGTGAATTTTCTAAATCGTGTGTATATGCACGCAGAAATGAAAATGGAAATGTAAACAGTTGGTTGTCAAAGGGTAAAAAAGTTTATAGTTCGCCATGATTTTGCTTCGTTTTGCTTTGCTTTACTTTTCTCGCCTTGTAATTAGTAACATCAGGTCTTCAACTTATCTGTCAAAGCGAAACTCTAAAGCAAAGCAAAGCGAAAGTCTTATGTGTACGGCCCTTAATTTCCCCACACAGTTTGTTAGCAGTATGCGTTTTATTATGAAAAAGTTCTGTTAGCTCTCTATTATTTAAAACACATTCATTGGTTACCTTTACAGTCAGCTGTCTGTTAAAACAATTCAATTGATTGGTTGCCTTTATAGTCCTCTATTGGTTACTACAATTCATTTTATTAGTTATCTTTAATGTTTTCTATTTGATACGCAATTACGTTGATTTTTTATTCCTTTGGTTACGTACATATGTGTTATCCGAATCAATTATATAGGTTATCCTTTTAGTTGCCGGTGACTATTTGGTAAATTGTTTTATTAGTTACCTCCTGCTTGTCTATAGATAATTTTAAATCCTTTAAATGAAACACACATTTCTACAATTAAAGAATTTTATTTTAAAAACTTTCATTAAGCTTTGATAAACTTATTTAAAGAGTTGTTATTCAAAATTTCTTAATATAAGAAAACAGTTTTACATATTAGGTATCAGAAAAGAAAACTAAAATTCAAAAACCGGCCGTAAAGCTCCATTTAAGCATTGATTTAAA
The DNA here is from genome assembly GCA_963971545.1 of Philophylla caesio. Classification (NCBI taxonomy): domain Eukaryota; kingdom Metazoa; phylum Arthropoda; class Insecta; order Diptera; family Tephritidae; genus Philophylla; species Philophylla caesio. The sequence goes on along the minus strand of OZ020606.1, from coordinate 32,426,376 downwards.
CTTAAAACTTGGCCCATGAAAATATTAAAAAGTTAAACGTTTGTTTAATTTAAAATAACCGGCCGTATAGCTCCATTTAAAGATTGATTTAAAATTCATTGAAATTAAATCTTAATTAAAGCACTTAAATAGTAACCTAACTTTAAGGATTTAAAATACGTTTTTGTTTTATAAATAAACATATATAAATTCATTTTATGTTGGTTGATTGTAGGTGCATTGAAAATTTGTGTTAAACCACATCCTTTAGCATAGTCCTGCTCGTTCCATTTCACCTGGCCAAAAAATATATAAGAAAATAGAAAACAAAGTTATAAATAAAAAATCTTAAACTTCATAAAAAAATATTTATTGATAAGAAAATAATATGAGCAGAGGATACAAAACTCTTAAATTTCATAAAAAATTATTTTTTGATAAGAAAATAAGGGAAAATTTTAGATTAGCCCACCCGAATTCAAAATAAAGGGGGGTTGAGGGGGACCTCCTGATTACAAATATATAGTTTTTAGCTGCCGGAGCCTTATAGTTTGGGAGATATTAACACTTAAAGTTTATAAAATGCGCACCATTATATTGCTTATTTCACTGAAAATTACACTATAAACACTTATATACCGTTTGTAAAATGCAAATTATTAACATTCCCGAGCCCGCACAATTAAGAAAATTAATATTTAAACGTTTGATTAATAAATATTAAATAAATAAAATCAAACTAATCGCGCACTTGCGTACACGCAAAATGGTTGCCACTAACATTAGATGAGTGTGTTGCCATATGTGTGATGTATGTATGTATATAAAATAATAAGAAAAATTGTCATATTCGCCTTTGATTGTATTGAAGGCGAATTCTTAAAAGAATCGCGGGATTTTTTATTAAAAATTTTCACAAAAAATTATTATAAAAAAAGATATTCAAAATAATTAGAAAAACAAAAATTTTCACAAAAAAATCAATATTAAATAAGATTTCGAAGACATATGTAGTTTTAAGGTTTATATGTAAATTTTATTGCTTCGATTAATTTTATAAACCTATCCTCAGGATTTCGAGCAATTGTTTTTCGCCACAAATACTTTATTATCATATCCGCAAAACATTGCGGATTACAACAATTGTCTTTTAAAAAGAAACGCTTAATGACACGCCACTGTGATTCAATACGCTGAGTGTGCGTACCGTCGGCTGCCACAAAGGGATTGTCGGGATCGCTGTGGTTGACTTTGCGGTGCCCATACCCGTGATCCTTTAGGCAGTTATAAGCCTTCCAAAAATCAGTATGTATTATACTGCCTTCATGCACGTGCTTTTGAATCAAGGGTATGAGCACCTCAGCGGACCGAACGTTTTCGGGCCACACCTCTAACCTCAAGCCCTCGCTACCGTCCTCGCGGCAGTAGTTGTACCAATCGCAGATGGTAGCACTGGACAAAATGGCGTCCTCGAGAAAAGTCTTCTTCTTCACTTGAGCCTGCGTCCAATGCGAACTGTACGCGTACATGAGGTAGAAGATGTGGGGAAGCGATATTTTGACATTTTCGAACCAAGTACCGGTGGCCCTAGATTATTCGGTCTTCGACCGACAGTTCCCTTTGCGGCATCGGAAAGTGCCGACGGTGTTATTGCCCTTCTCCGAGACGTGCATAGTCGTTGTATGCACACGGCATACAAGGTTTCACATATCTTCCACTTCTGACACCGTCAATACGTTAGCGTTTTTTCGCGCAGCACGGCTGGTGGAGGGTGCATCAAAATCTACCTGTTTGCTTATTGGATTCACTCATTTGCACATTTAATTAAAAGTATATACATATACCGAAATATAAAAATAAGCACATTAGGATCACTTAACTGCTAAAACGGATTGCAAAACGGCTACTTTGTAAGAAACTAACATGGAGTTCTTATATTTGTTGCTGTAATTGTTCCCGCTTTTTTACTTTGTCTGACATTCTTACCATTCAAAAACAAGAACAAAATACATGTAATATTTTTCTTATATAGGCTCGCCACCACCTTCTATGAATTCACCTTGAGTACAATCAAAGGCGAATATGACTATTTTTCTTATTATTTTATGTACATCACACATATGGCACCACACTCATCTAACGTTAGTGGCAACCATTTTGCGTGTATGCAAGTGCACGATTAGTTTGATTTTATTTATTTAATATTTATTAATAAAACGTTTAAATATTAATTTTCTTAATTGTGCGGGCTCGGGAATGTTAATAATTTGCATTTTACAAACGGTACATACATAAGTGTTTATAGTGTAATTTTCAGTGAAATAAGCAATGTAATAGTGTGCATTTTATAAACTTTAAGTGTTAATATCTCCTAAACTATAAGGCTCCTGCAGCTAAAAACTATACATATATTTGTAATCAGGAGGTCACCCTCTACCCCGCCATCACCCCCTTGATTTTCAATTCGGGAGGGGGGGCTAAACTAAATCGCAGCCGAAAATAATATGAGCAGAGGATAAATAACTAATCTTTTATATAATAGCATTTCTATTTTTAATAATTAATAATTCAATTACAACTATGTATGTAAAATGTCATACTTGCAATAAGAAAATTATTAATTAAATAAAAAAAAGTATAATGAACTGAAAGATAATGGATTATTCTTTCTAATAACATCCATTTTTTTTTTTTAATTATTGAACATTTAAAAAAAATGTGTACTTGACTTACAAGTATGTGAAATGCCCGTACATGTACCTACTCTGCATATGCAATAAGGCAATCTTTAAAAGTTGAAAATTTTTATAGAAAATATTAAAAAATTTTAAAAGGAAATAACATGAACATACATAAAGATAATTGACTATTCTTCCTAATGATATGCATTTCTAATAAAAATCAATACACATTTTTTTAAAATCAGTACTTCACTTAAAACTACTATATTTTATATTTAATTTAGATTTATTACAGATTGTGTACCGTAAGACGCTAAGTCTTTTAATGTACCAAACATCAATATTTAATTACAAAAACTGTGTACTTAACTTAATACTAACAATGTTTAAAAATAAGAAAAAAGAGAAAAAAAAAGTTGAGATTTACAAATAATACATTTTATAGACGAAATTAAATAAGTACAAAGAGTACTGGATGAGAATAAGGTATTGTGAGCACTAAGCAAAAAAGTTTATAACTGACCTTTCGAAACATCTCGCCGTGTTAATACTTTTGACTGAAATTGGTAAAGAATTCCATGTTCTAATGGCACCAACAAAAAACAATCTGGAGGCCGTAAGTGTTGCATATCTAGGAACAACAATATTGTGTGTTCGTGATGATTGAACAAAGTTCAACTTTTGAAAAAGGTAGCCAGGCTGACGAGTTTTAATTAATTTAAATAAAAATATCATATGACGAACATTAATGTAATTTTCCAGACTGAAACCTAGAATTGTTTTGGTATATACCGATATGTGGTCAAACTTTCTTTTACTGTAAACAAATCTAGCTGCATTATTTAGGGCCAGATTCAATTTATTTCTTGATTCGCAATCCATGTAACCATATATCAACTCAAAATACGAAATTTGTGGAACAGTGAGGGTTTTTATTAACTTTAGTTTTAAATTGAGTGGTAGGCAAGTGCACGTACGCCACAGGTTTCTCAAAATATAATATATTTTCGATATGCTATAATTAATATGGTCTGAACACCCTAAACGGGAATTCATCTTAAATCCAAGATTTGTCACAACTGAATTCATATCAATCTCTCTCTCATCAAGTATGATCGGGGATAGACTGCACAGATCGAAAGGTTCGTGAGATATAGGAAGCAGCTGGGTTTTTTCCGTATTTAAACAGAGACCATTTGATTTGGCCCAGTGCGAAATTCTTTTTAGGTCATCATTCAAACTAAACACTAAGTCTTCACTGAGGCCAATAGGACGTGAATAATAAATTTGCGTATCATCTGCGTATAAATGGATGCGTGCAAGTTAACATACCATAGTAGGCGACTTCAAATGAACCAACAACAACTGAAACAAATAAAATGCGCAGCTCAGGTAACGCAGACACAACAACGGAAGCGCATGCCAGCAGTCCGAAATCGTGGGAATCGCCGACTCAGCTAAAAACAGTCACGCGGCAGTCTACGTGAGGTGTTGGTAGTTAGGGAACTAGGTATTCAGGTGCAGACACCGCAATTCAGTTGTATTGACTCGCTCGGCATTATCGGCTGCCCTTGCATAGCAAGGGAAATAAATAATTAAACCACAGACTTACCGTGTTTGATTTACTGGCGCCCAACGTGGGGCCACGCGTATTTAATAGTAAAGTATCGTGGTCGTGTGCCCGGACCCAGGGCAGTGTCTAAAATTAAAGTGTTTAAAAAAGGCCGTATAGCCGAAAAGTGAACACGAACAAAAACTAAAATTAAAGTGTTTGAGTAAAAAAGGCCGTGTAGCCGAAAAGTGAACACGAGCAAAAACTAAAACTAAAGTGTTTGAGTAAAAAAGGCCGTATAGCCGAAAGTGAACACGAACAAAAACTAAATTAAAGTGTTGAGTAAAAAAGGCCGTATAGCCGAAAGTAAACACGAACAAAAATTAAGTTAAGGCGTTTGAATAAAAAAGGACGCATAAGTGAACAGTAGCAGAGTTAAATTAAAGAGATTTAGCGGAAGGCAAAAAAATAAACGAAAAAATCGTCAAGTAAAAACAGCAATCAACTCCGTATCCACCAGCCGGACCAGAGGAACTGGAAAAGTATCTAGAATAGCATGAAACTGTAAGTAGAGTGCTCCATATAATTAAGTTGAGAAAGATAGAACAGAAATACCTCATAGAAAAGTTATATTGTAACAAAGTGACTCGACATGGACGAAAATAGCATTCGCACTTTAATAAATGCCGCCCTTCGGGCAGCAACGGAACAGACAAGAAGAGAGTTTCAAACGACAGTGGACGCATTGACAGCTAGGCTCGCACAGATAGAGAAACCATCCCAGGTCGAAGAATACCTGGAAGTAGCAATCGACTCGACAGTTAGGTGTGACGAATCTCTGGACGTAGTTAAGTCCTTGCCGGAGTTCAATGGTGACCAGTCACGATACGTGTCGTGGCGTCAGGCAGCACATACCGCCTATAAAATATTCGAAATCGCGCAGGGCAGCTCCAAGCATTACCAGGCCGTAGCCATAATACGGAACAAAGTAGTAGGATCTGCAGATTCAATGTTGTCATCCTTTAACACAATACTGAACTTTAAGGCTATTATAGCTAGACTGGACTTTACCTACGCAGACAAGAAACCGGTCTACATACTAGAACAGGAAATGTCGACTCTACGTCAAGGAAAGCTGACAATAACCGCCTTCTATGACGAAGTGGAGAAAAAATTAACTGCAATTATCAACAAGACGTTGATGTCCTATAAAAGCCAGAAGGACGTCTTGGATTCACTAAATGCGAAGTACCGCCAGGACGCGTTACGAGTATTCATATCCGGTCTGAATCGTCCGCTCTGCGATATTTTGTTTTCGTCAAGACCATCAGACATGGCGTCAGCCCTAGCGTTAGCTCAGGAACTAGAATCCAATCAGGCACGTTCACTATTTGCCCACAGATTTTCTGATATCAGATTTCCGGACTATAGTCTGCACACACGTAGCCTTAATGCAATGCCTTTGGCCAGAAATAGCGTACCCTTTCCTAGGCAACCGAACGGTCCACCACAACAACGACCAACTCCTATGGACGTAGACCCAAGCCTCTCTAGATTCAGGGTCATCCAACGAAGTGAGAGGCCCAACGATCTCCCTACACCACAAGTACCTCCATTGCAACCTACTCCTTCTAACCCCCAAACCTTTCCTTCAGGAAGAACAGCCTTTGGGAACCAATACCCAAAGAATTCTGATATGCAGATAGCACAGAAAAGACAACGCGATAGCGACCGCTATAATAATAACAAGATACAACGCATAAACCATTTAGATCAATATCCTTCAAATGGAAATTACGAAAATACCGACTGCTATTACCAACCAGACAAATATGACGACGAACCTGAGTACGAAAACAATTACCCCGACACCGATGGTGCAAATCGAGAAGAAGTATCCGACGAGATTAATTTTTTAGGGGTAGCTCCCTGCTGCCATACGTTAGCAGGACATTCGATGGAAAACTATTGAAATTTTTGGTGGACACGGGTGCATCAAAAAACTATGTTAAGAATGCAAACTGGAAGGGTATAAAACCTATTTCATCCCCATTTTTAGTCAGCTCCATTCATGGCACGGATAAAATTATCAATAAGTGCACCATAAATATTTTCAATACTAACTCAGATTTCTTTATTTTACCTACGCTTAAGACCTTTGACGGTATAATTGGTTACGACCTTCTTCGAAATATAGATGCTAGATTGGATATTAAAAAAGGAATTTTGTTCTACGAAAGCGGTTCAGAAAAGTTAATGTATTTCCATTGTAACGATGTTAACAGTATAATCGTAAATAGAGATCTCGAACAGTTAAAAGCAAAATACGCTGCTGTTTTTTCGGACCCAAATGAGTCATTACCGTATAATACGAATATTATAGCAACCGTCAGAACAACGAACGATGAATCAGTTTACTCTAAATCCTACCCGTATCCGATGGCAGCCTCTGCATTCGTTAACGAGGAAGTTAACAATCTCTTGCGCGATGGCATCATTAGACCATCACGCTCCCCATATAATAGTCCAGTCTGGGTAGTTCATAAAAAGGGAACAGATGATACAGGAAAGAAAAAACTGCGTATGGTGATAGATTTTAAAAAGCTCAACGAAAAGACGGTTAGCGATAAATACCCTATCCCGGACACATCGGTAATCCTCTCAAACCTTGGAAAATCATCAATCTTTACGACAATAGACTTGAAATCTGGGTTTCATCAGATTATTCTCGCCGAGAAAGATAGGGAAAAAACCGCATTTTCCGTGAATAACGGGAAGTACGAGTTTTGTAGACTACCATTCGGGTTAAAAAATGGTCCGAGCATTTTTCAGCGAGCTATTGACGACGTGTTGAGAGAGGAAATCGGGAGAACTTGTCATGTTTATATAGATGACATTATTATCTTTTCCAGTGATTACGAAACTCATTTACAGGATGTAAGTCGAGTGCTCGAAAAATTATACTCAGCCAACATGAGGGTCTCTTCGGAAAAAACTCAATTCTTCAGATCTGAGGTTGAATTCCTAGGATTCGTTGTCTCGAAAGACGCCATTAAAACATCAAAGGACAAGGTAAAAGACATAATAAATTATGAAGTCCCGAAAACACTCCGCGCATTGCGTTCCTTTTTAGGCTTATCCAGCTATTACAGGCGCTTTATTAAAGACTATGCCTCGATAGCCAAACCCCTCACAAAATATCTGCGTGGCGAAAATGGAACCATTGGTACCAACATTTCAAAAAATATTAAAATTTCTTTTGACGAGGAAGCTCATGAGGCATTCCGAAAGATCAAAAATATTCTCTCTTCAGAAGATATTCTCCTTCTTTATCCCGACCACGAAAAGCCTTTCGACTTAACCACAGACGCGTCATCTCATGCCTTGGGTGCAGTTCTCTCGCAAGGAGGCAGACCCATCACTATGATATCTCGCACCTTGTCGCAAACGGAAGAAAACTATGCGACAAACGAACGAGAACTTTTGGCGATTGTCTGGGCCCTTCAAAAACTTAGAAATTATCTATATGGGGCAAACAATATTAACATCTTTACTGACCATCAACCGCTCACCTTTTCGATATCGGATAAAAATCCGAATGCGAAATTGAAACGGTGGAGGGCCTTCGTGGAAGAGTTTTCTCCTAAATTCTATTACAAACCAGGTAAAGAAAACGTAGTCGCAGATGCGTTATCAAGACAGCATATAAACAGTTTAGAGCCTAAATCCACAACTGACAGCGATACTGTCCACAGCGAAGAATCGTCCACAGAAGTAATTTCTACAGTTTTGAACCCAGTAAACTCATTCATGAATCAGATTGTTCTAGAAAGCGGAGATACAAATTCAAAAACGACCAAAATTCTATTCCAATCGCGAATCAGGCATTATATAATTTTTCAGAATATAGACAATGTTTTGGATCAATTAAAAGATTGCATCAACCCCAACGTTACCAACGGATTGCTATGCGAAATATCTGTATTAGGAAAAATACAAAACAAAATTAAAACTGATTTTCCATCTGTCAAATTCGTGCATGCAAAAAATTTGGTGTCAGACATCTTTAACGAGGACGATCAAAAAGAAATTCTTCACGCCGAGCATAATAGAGCTCATCGGTCTCTTAAGGAAAATGTGATGCAAGTCTTAAGAGACTATTATTTTCCAAACATGCGCAAAATGTTGAAAGAAATTATGTATACTTAATTGCAAAATTTGCCAGGAAGCGAAATATCAGCGCCATCCGCCAAACCCCGAAATGGGACGGACCCCAATCCCTAGCAAGCCCGGAGAAATCCTCCATGTTGATATTTTTTCAACGGATCAAAAACACTACTTAACTTGTATCGACAAATTTTCGAAATTTGCAATAGTTCAGTCAATTCCCTCCAGAGCAATAGTCGATATAAAGGAACCCTTGATCCGCATTATGAATTTTTTTAAAGACACTCAAAATATTGTATGTGATAATGAAAAAGCACTAAATTCTATCACAATAAAGTCGTTGCTAAAAGATCATTTTAATATTTCAATATTTACGACACCACCGCACCATAGCACAACTAACGGACAGGTAGAACGACTCCACGGAACTCTTTCAGAAATCAGTCGGTGCATCAAACTAAGCCAGGGACTAAATGACACGAACGATGTTATCCTACTCGCGACTTACAAATACAACAGGACAATACACTCCGTGACAGAACAACGGCCCATCGACATAATTCATTTCGCATCATCAAAACATCTCGACGAAATTAAAAATAACCTAGTAAAAGCGCAGAACTCCGAACTTAGCTACCACAACAGGAATAGGCGAACCAAAATTTTTAAGCCCGGTGAAAAAGTTTATATAAAATCCAATAGGAGACTGGGCAACAAACTTACTAAACTATACTCAGAAAAAGTAGTTGAAAAAGATTTGGGTACCACAGTCCTTATTGACGGTAAAAAAATTCATAAAGCTAATCTGAGATAATTCTGTTTTGTCGATAGGTTCCTGATCCTGATAGCGGCCGCTGTAGCGCGGTCGGAAATTTTAAATTATACTGACTCAGTTTTTATACCTATATCGGATGGGGATGTTGCCATTTATGACCAATATAAGCATATCATTCACCACCTGAATTTAACCGTCTACGAGAACATCGCCGAAGAAACAAACAACGTTCTTGAGAACTTTCCACAGTCTCATATTAGGAAAACAATACGATTGGACATCGACCGCATATTACGACTGCTAGACTCGTTAAGAATTCACCACCGACATTCCCGTAGCATTAACTTTTTGGGTACCGCTCTTAAGTACGTAGCGGGTACTCCCGATTTCGACGACTTCAACCAGCTCCAAACCCGGACAGAATCCTTGATTGAAGCAAATGAGCAACAGATTTACATCAACAGCCAGCTCCAAGTTAAAATAAACCAGCTAACTGACACCGTAAATAAAATAATTAGTACCACAAAAAAACATGAACTCGACACTGGACACCTATTTGATCTGATATCAGCAAGAAACAGAGCGTTGATAGACGACATAGAATCAGCCCTGTATTCCGTCACTTTGGGTAAGATACAATTAATTAATCCAATGTTGTTAAATAGCGATGAGGTTGAAAATTTACTAACCACCGAGCACTCTACAAATATTACAATAAGCGATTTACTAACAGTTTCAAAATTGAAAATTTTACAAGACTATGACAACATTTATTTTGTAATTAAATATCCTATAGTAAAACAGAACTGTAAGAAATTCCAAATCAAGCCTGTTGTAAAAAATAGCAAATCAATTATAATAGAGACTAGTATAGTGTCAAAATGTAACAACAAATATCAACAGCTTGAAAATTGTAAAAACTCAGTATCAACTATATTTTGTCAATTATCAAATGTAAATAGCTCTTGTGTTTTAAACTTGTTAAGCCAACGACCAGCATCCTGCCAGACTATTACAGCTGACCATATCGACCCGGTGGAGGAAATTGACGAAGGCCTAGTCGTTATTAACGATAAATTGATTGAAGTTCGCGAAAAAGATTCCCTACCAGTAATTTTGAATGGAACATTTGTGATACAGTTTACAGAGAATGTAACCATTAATGGCACAACATACACGAACTGGCGGAAGATGGTACGCTTGTATCCTGAGGCCGTACCCGCACAATTTCTGAACCTAACAAATCATACAACATTCTTGTCACTTCCATACCTGCACAACATAAACCAAAAGAATCTGCGACATATTGCATCATTGAGGGGATTTGTTGAAGCACAATCATCTCAATGGCTTATAGCTTACGCCGTTACAATTGCTTTTTTTGTATTTGCCATATTAGCTTACATAATCAACAATCGCCGGAAGCGCAATGTTAGTATCGCAATATTGGACAGCGTTCTTAAGGAATCCGTGGACGTCTCCTCTTCTAGCGGGGGAATAGTTAACATACCATAGTAGGCGACTTCAAATGAACCAACAACAACTGAAACAAATAAAATGCGCAGCTCAGGTAACGCAGACACAACAACGGAAGCGCATGCCAGCAGTCCGAAATCGTGGGAATCGCCGACTCAGCTAAAAAGAGTCACGCGGCAGTCTACGTGAGGTGTTGGTAGTTAGGGAACTAGGTATTCAGGTGCAGACACCACAATTCAGTTGTATTGACTCGCTCGGCATTATCGGCTGCCCTTGCATAGCAAGGGAAATAAATAATTAAACCACAGACTTACCGTGTTTGATTTACTTGCATATTGGCAACAATGAACAATGTCATTTATAAATAGACTAAAAAGGATGGGACCTAAAATTGAGCCTTGGGGCACTCCAGTAGTAATTTCACTAAGGCTAGACATTGCATCTCCACTCTGGACTTGTTGATACCTGTTCGACAGATAGCTTTTTATAAGATTAATGGAAGTCAAGCTAAAACCGAAGTACTGTTGTAATTTGACAAGAAGAATTTCATGGTTGACTGTATCAAATGCTTTAGAAAAATCGAGGAGCACCAGGAAAGTAAGAAATTTACTATCGAAAGCAGGACGAATGTCTTCCAAAACCTTCAAGATCGCTGTGGAACAACTGTGCCCAGCTCTAAAGCCAGACTGAAACTCACTAAGTAAACATTGTTTTTCCAGATGTGAAATTATTTGTAAAGAAATTAACTTTTCAAATACTTTTGCCAACGCTGGTAAAATGCTAATCGGCCTAAAGTCTTTGGGAGCATCACAAATATTGTTTTTGGGGACCGGAATGACATTAGCCACCTTCCACTGATTTGGAAAAGTTGAAGATGTTTCGACAAAATTAAATATATGCGTAAGTGACGGAAGTATCCAAGGAAGGATTAGCTTTAGAAAACGTAAGCTAATTCCATCCACTCCAATAGCATTCGACTTTATGGCATAAACGCAATTTACAACTTCGCATTCTGTTACAGCCTCAAATGAAAACTCACTGCAATAACCATATGCAAGACGCATGTCAATATTGAACGGGTGTACGGTACTAGCTTGAGAAGTTGCACCAATGAAATGTGAGTTTAGTTCATCAGCATTAAGCATACATCCCTTAACCACCTTATTACCAACGCCCAAAGATTTTAAATTGTTCCATAGGATCTTTGAAGGAAGATTCTGATTGAATTTAGCCTCGAGAAATTCTTTCTTAGATTTTCGCAGGATTATTGTTACGTTATTTCTAATCTTTTTGTATGAATTCCAGTGTTCAGCACAAGGATAATGCTTCCATTTTTTATATGCCCGATTGCGGTCATTGATGCGAAAGAGAATGGCCTTAGTGAACCAAGGTTTTTTATTTGGCCTTATTTTAATATTACGAATTGGCACGTATTTTTCAAACAAATATTTTACTAGCATTGAGAATTGATCTAACTTTTCATCAATATGTATTAGAGTAAAGATAACACGCATTCCAGTTTAAAGTGTCGCTTTCAGCATGAAGTGCAGATACATTTATGTTATTAAAATCTCGAAATGATAAGTTGGTAGGTTCCACATTGCAGAAATCAATATCATAAGATAAAAACATTAACTCGTGGTCAGAAACACCGGGCAAAGAAAATTGGTCAAAGTGATTAACTTTACCAATTACGCTCACACCAAAGAGATCCAACAAACTTGGTTTACAAGAGGGCGCAAAACGGGTGGCATATTTGTTTATAATATTAACCCCACTGGAGTTAAAATTATCCAACAGATTTCTACATATTGCATTGTTTTCTAAAAGGTTTATATTAAAATCTCCACAAATCAAAACATGTATATAACTTACCGACAATTCTGACACTTTTATAAAAAGCTGAGTGAGATCAACAGATTTGTGAGGGTTATACACACAAACAACTAAACACTTTTTAACGCTGTCACTAAACTCAACGAAAATACTTTCAACTACATCATTGCCACTAGAATTCCATAAAACTTTGCAGCTAAGCTTTTTTTTATAATAAATGGCCAGACCACCCCCTCTGTGACCTGATTTTCTATCATTTCTTTCAACTGAAATGTTGCAGAGAGCATATGCAGAATTGTCAATATGAGGTTTAAACCAAGTCTCTGTTACACAAACTACATCAATATCTAAATTATGAAAAATTATGTTTAAGTAGTCAAGTTTGTCTATAGTTAGACTACGTGCATTAAAGTGACAAACATTGAAACCCTTATGGCGTTCGCATACCAATTTCAGTGCCGTCCTAAGATTGTTATTGTTAGTGTGTATGTTAAAGTTATTAACCATTAGGGTAACATGAACAAGATGATTTTAAAAGATCAGTCATAAAGGGAAAACAGAAAGAAAAAGGAAGCATTAGGCAATAGTAGAATGCCTGACAGACATATTGCATCATACATATGTAGATATAATAATAAATGCATTTTTATAAAATATAACAAAAGTAAATAGGACATTAAATACATAATACTAAACAGCAGCTGCAATGCGATCGACGCTCATACGATCCAGTACTTTGACTGCATCAGTGTTGATATGCTTTCTCACATAGACATGCCCGCGGATAGAAAAAGCACTCACCAGTTGCTTTTGTTTTTTTAACTGCGTTGCAAATTGCATTAGCTCGCGATTATTTTTAGTAAGACACTCATGAATAAATATCTTATCGCTGCCATCTATACCAACATCACGAAGTGTTAGTGTTTTTCGAGTAGATTTAGATAACGCCGCAATAGCCTTAAACAAATGTGAGCGGTCATAGGAAGATTATAGTTTAAAAATTATTGGAGAGGGCCTTTTGTTGTTGTGCGCACTTTTACTCAGACGGAAGGCAGAGCGTAAAGATAGTGGAGCCAGGCTAATTGAAGCACACAGTTTGCTGAACATCGATGATAGGTTCTCATTATCATCTTGTGGTATACCAAAAACAATTACATCGGCCGATACCAATTTGTTTCCAACTCGGCAACGTGCTGACATAGGTAAATTACATCTTTGTTTTGATACCGAGTTTCGCTGCACAAAGCCTCTAATGCACTCACTCTCTCCCCCATCTTTTTCATTGCTGATTTAATATTGACGAATTCAGCTGTTATTTCACCAATCTTTTGCATCACGCGATTTTCACTCTCTCTGAATTTCGTCATTATGCTTTGCATTGATTCTTCTAATTTCGCCTCAAGCCTCTCAAACATACTCACAGTTGTTGGGCTAGCTACTCTCGCTGGTTGTGGTTTTAGTGTTGGTGTTTGTTGAGGAGACGGTGCATTGCGCGCGCTTTTTCTTAAAGGAGACACTTTTGTACTCACAGTTTCCATATAATAACGAAGCACACAGAAAATTTTTCAGCAAATCTAATTTATTGCTTAAGCAGTTTTAAAATGACCAACTACGCTTGAGCAGATGTATTAGCACAACTAGGGTGGTAGGCAGATACACGAAAAACCCGGTAATTACGTTAGTAAAGCGTGATTTATTGCAGCGCCACAAAAACACGTCCTCACAGTGACATTGCACTCTCCGTTTTACTATGTGATATGTTACTAGCATATGTATGTATGTAAGTATGTATATACTATACATGCACAAAGGTAATTCTCAAAACTTGAATATTTTAACAAAAAAAATTATTTGACTAAAAGATAATTGATTTATCTTTCTAACTACTTACATACATCCGTTTCAATTAAAATTTATAACACATATTAAAAAAATGTATACGATACTTGCAACTTTGGCAACTGCCGTCTATGTATACAGTACTAATACTATTTGAAAAATACCAGACTGAGCTACCGATTTTTTACAAAACATTTGAATTAATTAAGCTGATGAAGATGTACCTACTTTTATTTAGTGCTCCGCTCCATAGTTTGGTGTTTACATGTAATATGGAAAAAATATTGTTATTTTATGAGTCGGCTGTTGCTTGACCTTAACTCTCGACTTTAAGTTTATCAATGCATAACTACATACATATGTAAGTACTTTCAAACAATTTACCAGCAACAATAAACTACAAAATTAAGTGTATGCATTTGCACACGGATTTTAAAACCGTTGTTAATACTCTGTAAGTAAACAGATCCAGCGCTAATTTTCAATTCTATCTACATATGTTTATGTTCGCAAAAAAATTTCAACTGTAGAAAGAATTATGCATTCAAATGTAAATGCATCTTTTATAGTAAACTTTAAAGTTTGCTTAAATTCCACAGCTTGTAATCCCAAATGTTAAATGCAAACGATCAGTGCCTTTTACTTTCGGTCCAATTTCGAACAGAAATGGATGTTAGTTTTTGACATTTCTCATCCATATTTTAGTTCCCATTAATTTGATTATTCAGAATATTTTAATAATCGAAATTACATACACACATACACAAACCTACGTAAACAATTGTTATGTACATATGCATGTATGTATGTATGATCATGATTATATGCACACGCCTTTGCATTTTTCCATTCAAGATTACACTGTTTCACATTTTTCACTTCACTTTATTGTTAATATTAATTTAAACACTCTACTTACTTTATTCCAGGTAACTCTCTTTTAAAAACTAAAAACTAGTATCTCCATTTATGTACGATGTAGATTCTGCAAATTTAAACAAAATTAGTTCAAATATGTCACTTGCATAAAAATTCATACGATTACCTCTTTAATATCGCCTAGATGATGTTTTGACTGCAATTTAAAACCAAAATATTAATATTAAAAGATATATAACAAAAATTGTAACGAACTTACCGCCAAACTTTGCAAAACTACTAGCGATGCATACTTTTGATCGAATATGGCGGAAAATTAACCGGATCAGCAAGAACTCATAATCCCCTATTTTTAAACTTAGTTCGTAGGACATTACCAAAATTAAAATTCAAATAAACATTTCCAAAACATATGAAAGAGTTTCCGTTTTAAAGTAATAAGAAATTTAAAATTTATTATTGCAAACTTACAATAGTGTTCCTTCACCTTAACCAAGTAATCGGTAAAAAAAAAACCGAGTACCCTAATACTTTTCTCACAGCTTCAACTTGTTGAGTGACAGCCTGCCGCGATGAAAATTTCAAATTTCCATACGCTGCAAGCCTATTGCTATAGTTCTCTAATACACGTGTTTTCTATGCTACGACGTTAGGAATCTATTCGTTTCTTCTAACACTATGATATCAGACAAAAATTAAATTGTGAATGTGTTGGTAACAGCTGATAAGTTGTGATGGTATTTGTGAATTGAATTCGCCTTGGTTACCTCCGTCTTGTAGGGCTCATAGTCGCCTTTGTTTGTATTCAAGGCGAATTCATAGAACAATCGCGTGATTTTTTATTAACAACTTTCACTACATCCTAGTTAAAAGTTAAATTACTAAATAAACAAAATATTGTATAGTTTAATTGCGACTCTATACGCTGAGTGGGCGTACCGTCGGCTACTACAAAGGGATTGTTGGGATCGCTGTGGTTGACTTTGCGGTGCTCATACCCGTGATCCTTTAGGCAGTCATACGCTTTTCAAAAGTCTGTATGTATGATACTGCCTTCATGCACATGCTTTTTAATCAGATGTATGAGCACCTCAGCGGACCGAACGTTTTCGGGACACACCTCTAGCGTTAAGACCTCGCTATCGCCCTCTATCATACCTATCACCAGTACCCTTCCACCTGCCTCACGGCAGTAGTTGTACCAATCGCAGATGGTAGCACTGGACAAAAGGGCGCCCTCGAGAAAAATTCTCCTTCTTGACTTGAGCCTGCGGCCAATTCGAACTGTACGCGTACATAAGGTAGAAGATGTGGAAGAGCGATATTTTGGCATTCTCAAACCAAGTACCGGTGGCCCTAGATTCGTCGCCGACAGCTCCCTTTGCGGCTTCGAAAGTGCCGACGGTATTATTGTCCATACCATCATAGGCGTTTTATGCACACGGCATATTTGCGATTTTAAAATTAGCCCCTGCTCCTCCGCGAATAAATCACACTTTTCCTTCGTATCCAACCGCCTTGAAACCTTTACAAGGTTCCACATGTTTCCCACTTCTGAGCACGGTTGGTGGAGGGTGCATCAAAATCTATAAATAATATGTAACTATATATATGAATATAAAAATTAAAAGAGAAAAAACTTACCTGTTTGCTCATTAAGGCCTGTATGTAGCTCTCAAGAAAAGCAAAAAAACGCTTAAGAAATGGCAAAGTAGTTTTCTTGTGTCAAATTTTCCTTATACCAGTATGCTGTTTTCAAGAAAACTCATACGCTTTCTACTACTTTTTTTCTAAAGAAATTTTAAATTGCAAAACTGTGAAACCCAGGTTTTGCGAAGAAATAAATGAAAAAGCATTTATTTCTTCAAGGAAATCGACAGCTCCTGTGAGTATATTTTAACTTGAATGTTTATGTTCATTAAATATGTTCATTAAAAGCATTTATTTCTTCAAGAAAATTGACAGCTACTGTGAGTATATTTTAACTTGAATGTTTATGTTCATTAAATAATATTTATTTCAGTAATGGAAGCAACGCAAACCGGACCCAAACACCAAAAGCGAACCAATTTTTCTGCTGAGGAAAAACGGCTACTAATATCGGAGGTGAAAGGTGCTCCTCGGATATGGAACATCAGCGAGGGGATGCATTCAAATAAGAATGTAGTGGACCAGGCCTGGGAATGTATTAGCCAATCGCTAGGCAAGCCTAGTAAGTATTCGTTTAACATTCAGTAAAAAACGTAAAAGTTCTCTCCAAATTCATGTCCATATCCAATTCATTAGAGGAATGTAAAATGGGTGGGTGAGCTTAAGAGAAAGCTATCGGTACCGGGCGGAGGTAGCGCGAAAAGGTAATAGTGGAAGCGCTGGTGGAGTCCGTCTAACTGAGCCATCGTTTTCTGAAAATGTCGACTGGGAGTTCTCCAAATGTGTCGCAAAAAAGAAGGTAAACAAAAAGATATTTATAACAGAAATTTTAAATAATATTGGCGGTAGATAAAAAGCCGCTTCCTTCAAATATATGTATGTATGTATGTATACCGAACATTCAAGCGTACACTGAAATCCAAAATATAAAAATACAAAGCATCTTTTAATTACAAACCTGTAAATTGGATATTTGCAACTGCTTTGGTTCGGAAATAAAAAGATACTGATGTATTTTACCACTTTGAATTTTATAGATACAAATATTCACATTTACAATTGCGTGCTTCACAAGGTGTCATAAAGAGTCATATTGTCATAATATCATAAATTTTATGATGGTTTTAAAAAATTTGTTGTTGCTTGCTTCATGAATTGAGTAGTAATGAAATACAACTTTGAACGGTATGTTTTTATTTTGTCGTATTTTATAAGCTGTTATTTGTTTTGGTTTTCATTTAAAATTTTACTTTTGGGATTTTTATTCTGCGGCTTTGGAATTCCCAAGTGAATACTTCTGCGGTTGCACAAAAGGCTTAACATGTTAATTATAAAAAGTTCGTCGGATTCATCTTGCTCCTCCTCATCGCCTTAAAGAGAATAATGTACGAATGCCAAAAAGATATACAAGGATGTATGTTTATATCTTACTTGAATCTGCGAAATCCATGTCCACAACCTGATTTATGCAGAGTTCAGTAATTATTTTATTTTTCACACTTTCCCGCGGCATATTTTTTTTATATTCGAAATAAGACAAAAAATAAGAAGTTTGCTCATAGAAGTTTGCTCATACAAATTTAGTATATGATATGTATATGACTTTATGACACCTTTAGAATCACCTAAATATTAATTGGATTTGCTTTTTAATAGAACATTTTCAACAACCGGAGACGAAGAAGCAACAGCCTCTTTTGAAAGCAGCTCAAAATATGACTACGTAAGTCAGTAATTTTTGATAGCAATTTAGAACATCGTGTTAATAATACTCGCTTTCGGAAAAATTTTTGTTTCCAGGCTCCAACACCGACAGCATCTCGCAGTGCCAGCCGACCACAAACCCAGGAATTCGATGTATGTACATATGTATTGTTAGAGAAGCAGCACGACCTTGTTAAAAATTCAGAAGTGAATAAATGCGAGCCACCTTTCAAACAAGCGTTTTCTGGCTTTGAGTTTTTACTTAAACAGCTTCCTAAGCATGAGGCTGATGGAGCTTGTTGCAGCTTTTTGCAAACGCTTTTACAGAAGGTGACTGAGGAAAGTCGTACATAAGTGTCTAAAAATCGAAAGGAAGCAGATTTTAACATGAATATTTGTAGTAATAAGTTATTTAATTTATATATTTTCATATGGACTGATATTTGTAAGTTGAATTAAATAATACAAACAAAAAGTTGAATGTTTTTTGTACATTTTTAATGTCATGTGTTGGACATATGCAAATAAAAAATAGTTAAAATGCATAACATATATACAGACATAACTTATATTTATAGAGTTTTCAATAGAGTAGTAACTTTATTAAAAAAAAAAAAATCCTGGAAATATAATTAAAGAAAAACCATTTGTCAAAATTCGTCAATACAAAATTTCCCTCCTCAGAGTTAACATATTCCCTTAAACAATTGCGTATACATATATTTCCCCAGTAGAAGTTCCGGTCCTCTTTCCAACTTTCATATTCTCCTGTCATCCACTCTCGCCTGTTGCTTTCATAACCAGAGTAAGTATTTGGACAATACTTCTGTTGAGCTCTGTGCAACAAGTAAT
Organism: Philophylla caesio; assembly: GCA_963971545.1. Classification (NCBI taxonomy): domain Eukaryota; kingdom Metazoa; phylum Arthropoda; class Insecta; order Diptera; family Tephritidae; genus Philophylla; species Philophylla caesio. The sequence continues at coordinate 32,406,986 of OZ020606.1, read as the reverse complement.
TGTGTAACAAGCCGCATACTGACACTATCTTCTGGGAACGGTCGGGAAAACAAAATAAGATTTTGCGTAAACAAAGCCATTTCGAGCTCAAAATTCCAAATGCATTCTCAATGCATATTCGCGCTCGACTCAAACTATAATTAAATATACGCTCTTCTCTTATCAGGTTTTTTTTAGAAACTGCTTTTATAATTCGCTCGCTTAAATGAAAAGCGTCATATGCAATGATGAAAGGCGGCACGTTTTTTTGAAAAGGAAAGCCCTGAAGGAAAACAAAATGTTAGTTTTCTATAGTTAGTGTAATATAGTGAATTTAGTTAATGCAATTGTGGAAGGATATACATATGTATAATTCCTCGAATAGATATGCTTCGCTATTTGAAGAAAGTGTATCGTACAGTAGAAAACGAGTTTATTCATGCGCTCTAGTATGTATACATGTATGTACATGTGTATGACACTTGCCTTGTAATTTAAAAAATACTTCCACTTCTTGGAGGCGCTCTAATTTCCGTCTACAGCTCCGACGCAGTTCGGAAAATTCGATTTTTCTTTGTATCCTTCCGCAGTTGCGGACATGGTTTCTTCGTTTAATTCCGGTATTTGGCTCTTTAAAGCTGCGCAGAGAGCTTCACTTACTTGCGTTATGATTGAGCCAAAATGCTGCTTACTTATAACAGGATGCTATATGTCGACATAAATCACCCGTTGCAAAGTACCTGTTGATTTTGATAATTAGTTATAAGATAAGATTTTGAATTTTAAAATGCTCACTCTAAAACCATAGACAGTTTGGCCTTTTCGCAAATGAAATCATGCGACCTCGTATTTCGTATTTCGTATTCGCAACAAAAATTGTTATAATATATCATACAATCAAACCCCTTTTTATCTCTTTCCCGGATATACGGAATTACACAGTATCTTGGGGCCTTCCTATTGAGCCTTTCCTCCATTGTGGCAAGTTCTGTGCCAGCCAACAATACACCTATGTATGTTGATGGTTGCTAGCAAATCATTCCTTCAAATTAATAAAACAAAATTATACAAATGTAAAATGTAATTAATTACTTTTAAAAGAAATATAAACAATATTGAACTTAGCAATCGCTCATTTTTAACTTATTTGATTGTTCTGACCAATGGTTTGGTTTGGTTGGTTTAATTTTTGTTATTCTTCTTCTTATACTATCTGCCAATCACCATGTATACCAAACGTCAAAAGAACTTGCCTACTGCTATTTCAATCAAGAAAAAACAAAGTAGAATATTTCTTGAGGTTTTTCTTGAGAGCTGCATTTAGATTCACTTATTTTTACTTAAGAAAAGTTTATATTTTGAAATTAAACACATTAACATCACTTAACCGCTGCGATTAGAATGAAAGAATATGATACCAAAAGGATTGGAAAATCGCTCTTTTTAAGAAAGTAACAGTACATCCAAGGCAAGTTCATAGAAGGTGGTACCATCCCTTCAGCTGACATTGTTACCGTTCATAAGCAAAAAACAAAAAAAAAGGAGTTCTTTTTTTTTACTTACTATATACTTAGGCTTGCCAATACCTTCTATGAATTCGCCTTGAGTACAGTCAAAGGCCCTACAAGACAGAGGTAACCAAGGCGAATTAAATGCACTAATACCAACACAACTTTTCCAGCTGTTACCAACACACTCGGATTTTGACATTTCGCGTGTGCTAGAGAGTTCTACGCTGTTCAGCCATGTTTACAATTCGCAAAATACAATCACTTTGTTGTGAAACTTCGCTGGATTTACGGTAAATTGCATTTATTTTCAGTTTTATTGATTAAAATATTGACATTTTGTACCTTAATTTTAGCAGAAGCAATGCCAAAAGGGTATTTCAAAGGTATGTATGTATAGAAATTTCGACACGTACATACATATGTATGTATATTTTAACTAATTTTATTCAAACTTGCAGGTATTGCGCTCCCAAGCCGGCAGCAAATTTTACGGAGAAGATATTTGCAGAGCTACATTGGAAAAATTGAGTAAAGTGCTTTTAAGAGCTATTAAGGTGTAGTAAAAATATTTGTTGAATGAAAACAAAGAATGCATCAGTGCCCATATCCATTAAAGTTCCCAATCATATACATATGCAAATGTCCAATATGCGGAATCTTATTGAAATTTATCAATTTCTGTGCGCTTGCATGTTGGAAAAGATAATATAATAGGACTTATTTTATTTAAACAACCATATGTGTACATACATATATGATAAAAAAATATTGAAAACTGGTATTAATTACAAATAACCATATTTTATCCAGGGGTCGAATCGTGACAGTCGTAAACGAGTCGACAATCGTTCGATCAAAAATTACGTTATACGATCATCGAATGAACAATATCGGATTATTACATTCGAGGAAGAACGAATCGTAATTGTCAGTTTAGTTATCGATTATTTTCTTACTCTTTCTCATTTTTCCAATTCACAATAGACATTGAAATGTCAAAATAGATGAAAAATAAATAATAAACCGGCGCGAAACTAAAATGGATCCAAGTTTTTTATTTTATTTAAGTTCTAGCGAGAGCGAAAGTGATGAAAAAATTGTGCGCAAACAGTTGCGAGACAAAAGCAATCCGCTGGCTTTATCAAATAATGCGTAAGTACGATAATGTATATGATTCTATAGTCATCTAAATTTCAAATTTTGCAGATTCATTAAACGTTTTCGGTTGAGCAAGGAAGCATTCGAATATGTCCTAAAAAAAATTGATTTTGGGAGCAACGACACCAAAGCTGTTCCCTATATCCCGCAATTAGCTGCAAGTCTTTCACTTCATGCAAGTGGCAGCTATCAACACACAATTGGAAGTGACTACCTAATAGGAATGTGCCAGAGTACAGTGTCCAAATTAACATCCCATGTTTTTGTGGAAATGGAGAACAAACTATGCCCGGAATTAATAAGATTTGATGTGGACAACTCGCAAAGGTGTAAGGAATGTTTTATGGAAAAGTATAGAATACCAGGAGGTAAATAAAAGATGATGCACATGCACATATTCGCCTGTATGTATGCATAGTAAATTTATATACATATGTACATGTTAACCTATTTTGTAATATTTTAGTTATCGGATGTACAGACGGGACGCACATAGGATTGGAGAAACCAACTAAGGACGAACATATGGTCTTCAATAGGAAGGGCTTCCATAGTCTTAATGCTATGATAGTAAGTTTTACATACAAAACATAAAATATTTGGTAACTAATATATGTATGTATATTTGTTTGTATGCATAAGTACGTTCAAACAAAATTCTAGCAATCAATTGCCATATTGGTGCAGCGCATGATTCTTTTTATGGAAGAGTTCAAACCAACGGATTTTAACATTTTGTTCCCTGAAGTTTAATTTTACTTAAAATAGTTTTTACTTGCACTTCAATAGGTGACTCTGGCTATCCACTGGAACCGTGGTGTATAACACCGTACAGGAATGCACAGGATAGGTCGAGCGAGTGCGCTTTTAATGAAATTCATTCAAAGGCAAGGTGCATTATTGAACGCACGTTTGGAATCCTAAAAGGCCGTTGCAGAATTTTAGTTTACGCAAAAAAAGGAAGGTATGATCCCGTAAAAGTGACGTTTGTGCAGCACTTCACAATGTATGTTTAAAATTTAAAATTAATTCCAATCCTGTGAATTATGAAAGTGAAATTCAAGGTGAAATAGATGTTGGAGAAGAAAGCCAACTCACCAGAATCGGTCATACCATAAGAGACCAAATTAAGTGTTCGCTCTTAAATAGATAGCAAACATATTAATGCACAAATAACTTAATTTTTGTAGTCACTTACAGTACATTGAATAATTTTTCTTGCCGACGGTGCATTTTCATGCATATAACGTACATATGTTTAAATTTGTTTTTAATTTCTCTTTGTAAATAAGAAATATGATTATTTACCTCATAGTCGAAAGGAGTTGTACCTAAATTATAGAAAATACATATGGAAAGCTAAATAAAACGCATATTTATAGTAACAGTTTGGGTTTAATTCATTTCATGAAATCATTCTTCATAAGTCGGTAAGGTAATAAAAAGTAAAAAATTCAGTTGCTAACTTACATAGAAAAAAATATATATTTACTAAATAAATGGATATTCTCCAAATAAAAAGGTCACACATTATCACATTTTAAAACTTATTTTCTAATATTTGTTTGTAATGACTGGAGCTCCAAACATTTTATTTCGTAGTCGATTTCTCTGGCTGCCCTTGTACTTCGGTGCTTTTCTTCTTCAATTTCGAGTAGTCTTTCCTCAATTTTCCGCCGTTTCTCTTCGATTTCCAGCTGCCTTTGGTTAAACTCAAGTTGTCTTTTATTAAATTCAAGCATTTTGTCAAATTGGGCGCTCATGTTATCCTGTTGTTCTCTAGCTGCTTTTAAATTTTGCTCAAGTAGAACCACTTTTTTTGTCGCTTAATTCTTGTCTCGTATTCGTTCGTGAACTCGGAGTTCTACGAGCAGGAGTGAGAACAGGAGCTGGGTTAATGCTTGTACTACTTCGGCTTGATATTGAGCCCGCGTCATTATTAATAGATTCGGCTAACGGGGAAGGTATATTCCCAAATGAGGGAACGGACTTATTACAGCTGAAGTTAAAAATTTTATCTTCATAAGGTCCGCCGCCCGTTCGTCGTTTTGAAGCTTTATTATAAGTCAGCTTCTTTTTTGCGTTATATTTTTGGTCAGCAAATGCCTAAAATAGATATCTACATACATGATATTAAAACTTAAAAATATGCTGAATATACTGACCCTGGGCGCAGTTTGGTAGCAAATTTTTTGCCAAATCGGGATGCTCACTCATAAACTGAGCCATTAAATACTTTTGTGTCGAATTCATCTTATTGTAATTTGCCCTTTATTAAAATAAATGTTAAAATTCATAATATATTTAAATTATATTGAAAATTACTTACATTTAAAAAATTTTGCTTAAATTAACCGCCCTTTCCATTGACAGTTTGTGATCGAATGACAATTCGAACGAACGAGTACATTCAGTTACTCGTTGGTGAACGTCATCATACCGAATTTCGATATATTTCGATAAAATGAGTTCGTTCACGCCCGTCATAATCCGAAATTGACATATCTAGATAACGAGTTGCTCGTTTACGACTGTGACGATTCCCCCCAGATCACATGTAAACACTACAATGGAGCGGAGCACGGAGGAATTGTCGACATGAGAGCGGTTTCATCTTTATAAAATAAAGGTAGGTACGATTTTTTTCTGAAAATATAAAAATTTTTGTGAATTGTATGAATTTCATTTAATAAAATCGTTAATATATTTATACCTTTTTCCTCTTCACTTGTTAGTACCTACATACATACAACTACATGGGTATCTAGTATGCAATGAATGTACATACATACATATGTACATATTTATATGATTGTATTTTTAATTTACGTTGAAAATTGCTTAAGTTTTTTATGAAGTTTACGTTGTCTGACTTCTGATAAATGGATTTCCGCCACTTTGAATTTTTTTATAACAAAACAGTAACTAAAAAATCGAAGAATTTATCCCGATGCTGAGAGCAATTACCTGCTTTGAGGAACCATTCGGGATAAATAAGCTGGGTTCTACTTCTTATCGCTGCTACTATAAGAGCCTTAACTTCAGTTCTATGGGAATGTTGAGCGAAAAGATCATTATATAAATAGCTTTATCGGCATGCGGCATATCTAAAAAAATCTATCATCTGGTTTTACTAGCCTTAAATCTCCGGGATCTTAATAGTTTTTAGAACGAATAAGTGACTCGGATTCTCTAGTTAAATTTTTGTCTTTGTGTTGCTTTGCGACTCTGTTAGTTTGGGGCATATTTTGAAATTAGCATTATTTTGGTCTATAAAGTGAAGCTTTTTTTATTACGCTTCTTGAGGTTTTGCCGTCAGGGGTATGTAAATCATATTTGAGAAAATTATTTAGTTTTGTAGTTTACTTAGTTGGACATTATTGGAATTGTTCGAGCGGGGAAGATTTAGGGGCCGGGAATTCCTCTTGAATTCCACGGCAACGGGGATCGAGGAAATAGGAAGCCGATCTTCTGAAAATTTTAGATCCTTAAATTAATAAGTTGAATGCTATATTGCTCTCGCAAGTAAAAACACAAGTTATCTTGACTTTACAAAAGCAAAAGGGGGCTTGTCAATGACAAGCAATTTATTTTATAATATATAACACTGCTGGAAATAAGTGGGGTTAAAACATACAAAATTTTACAGAACCTTACGTGTAGCGTTGGGGGCGTCTCTTCATAAAGTGAAAGAGCGCTGGGTACGGTACGGGTAACAGGACTCGAGAAAAGGGAGAGAAAGTAACGAGTCCCTGTTCCCGTACTATCACAGCGACATCTGCGAGTGGAATTAATAATTTATTCACAATGGCAGAATACATTGCGAATGCTGAAACAGCTGACGTAAACATGCCGCCCGCCTTGCAGTATCGCTGCAATAAGTTAACTACAAAAATTTGGTTAAATTATATAAAAAATATTTGCTATTTCATAACAGTTGATAAGATTTCATTTGCGTAACAATGACATATAATTTAAAATAAAAATTCATTCAAAAATTCAAAATCAAAGGTTACAAAAAGAAAGAAATTAAAACGAAATTGTAAGCTACGAGCTAAAATATTCTAATAGATGGTGCCGCCAGATATCATCCACCCGAACATCGTGTTCTGTGCGGCTGGTCGGGTGGGAGTCGCTGCCATCAGTCCCGGATGCAGGATTATCGCGTACACCTCCGCTCCTAGAATTAACGACACCGCGCTCGAGCGGTGGAACTTTGGGTCTGCCAACCGAAAATTGTCGAATTCGGTGACGACACGCGCATCTACTGTGCGCTCGGAAGTAATGCGGGACAGATGCGTCTCCACATTAGCTGCTACGTCAAGCCTCTCGTTCCACCCTTTTAGCGTGAAGTCAGTCTCCCGGCTGGCTCCATCCTGCGCATCACCCGGCAGTATACCAACGGGTGGTTCTTTGCACATACGGGGCATTTCCTGAGCCCAAACTTGTTGGTGGTTTCCATTTTTCAAAATTTTAGTGATTGTGGTCTGGAAAGAGAAGAGGAGTTAGAAATTTTGCTTAACATTGTGGTAAAAGAACCAATTTCACAATTGCCCGAGTTATGTTTCCCCGCGCCGTTCGTAGTTCTACGACACGAACGCGGCTGTCACGACCTGAAAAGTCTCTAACTACTCTGCCAAGTCGCCATTCATTTGGGGGTAGGTTATCATACTTAGTAACCACCAGGTCATCTGGCTCGATGTTACGTTGCAGAGGCCTCCCATATGAGGTGCTCCAGGGGGAATAAAATGCCATGTGATGACGTGATGATCGTATGTCTGTGAAGTCCGGTTAGCGACCGTAGAAACAAACTCCTGGAAATCTTTTCTTAGCTCCTTGTTCGCTCCCACGAAGTTTGTGCCATTGTCCGAGTAAACATTTAGAGGGCAGCCTCGTCTGGATACAAAACGGGAGAAAGCTGCTAAAAACGTCGCTGTAGATAAATCGCTGGTGGCCTCCAAATGTATTGCCTTGGTCGCAAAACAGACAAACACACAGACATAGCCATTATTTATTCGGCAGACTCTGCCGGTAAAACTTTTGATTTCAAACGGGCCTGTGAAATCGACTCCGGTATTTGTAAACGGCCAGGAAATTTCCGTCCGTTCTGGAGGTAAAGCTGCCATTAACTGTTCCCGCGCCTTCTTCCTGTAAATAGTACATACTTTGCATTTATGAACACAATTTTTATAAGAATTTTCATACGTACGATCCAGTATTCAGACCGCAAAACTCTCAACATTAGCTGAGTTTCTCCATGCAGAGAAATCAGATGTGAGAATTTTACGAGTAGTCTTGAAAACTGGCAATCGCAAGGAAGAATTATGGGAAACCGCTCGTTGTAAGGAAGATTGGTTAACGCCAACCTTCCTCCCATTCTCATTACTTCGTTCCTATCGAGGAACGGTTTGAGAGCGATGATTGGACTTTTCGCGTTTAGCGGCGTGTAAGCGTTAATGGCGTTGTACTCATCTGCAAAATTCCGATTTTGCGAGATAAGGATGAGGCGGCTCTTTACCTGCTTTATTTCTTCTGCTGTTAGCTGTAGCAGCCAGCTTATGGACCGGGTGTGTTATATCGGCATCACTAAATGTATCGATATACCAATATGTTATAGTTGATAAGTTACTCTTCTCTAATAATAAAAACGAAACGGTTTGAAGTTCGCCGACAAAAACACATTTAAGCTACTGCACTGTTTTATTTCGTACGTGTTACAATATTTTGGCGGCGAGGTGGAGCAAGTAAGAGTTTGAAACAAAAATTGCGGAGACCCGCCACATTACATGGGGGTACCAATTGTACATACAATTTTGTGACCAGGTAACGTGCTAATACATAACCTAAAATAATGACATCACCTTCGAGTACAATACCACGTGTACCAAATGCAGCAATACATATATAATAATATAATATAATTTTGGCGCGTGTTTGGCCGAGCTTCTCTTACCATTTGTGGTGTGCGTCTTTACATTATACCACAAATGGAGGGACCTACTGTTTTGTGCCGACTCCGAACGGCAGATGTATTTAATGAGAAGCTTTTTCATGGCAGAAATGCCCTCGGAGGTTTGCCATTGCCTGCCGAGGGGTGACCGCTATTAGAAAAAACTTTTTCTATTATTAAGATTTTGCTTGCCCTGACTGAGATTCGAACCTCGAACTCACCGGCATATCAAGTTATAGCACGCACCGCTACCAACTCGACCACAGCGGCCACACTCGACCACAGCGGCCAATGCAGCAATACAGGTGGAAACATTTGATCCATCCCAGAGCTCATGGTCACGATGCGTGGAACGGTTAGAGATGGCATTCGGCATATTTGACTGTACAACATGCTATGCGACAAAATAAGCTGACATTAGAAACGGCCATTAGTACTGCAGTTACCATGAAGCTATCCGAACGAGGAGGTGTGGAGATCCAGCACCAGAAAGCGGTAAATCATATAAGATTAAAATGTAAGAAAACTAACCAAAAGAAAAATGAAAACAAATGTGAAAAGAAACTACAACAAAAAAAGAGCCAGTTCTTTCGATGTGGTAGTGATACACATTTAGCGAATACTTGTAAATACAAAAATACCGAATGCTTATTCTGTAAGAAAAAAGGGCACTTAAAACGCATGTGTCTTGAAGCAAAAGCATACACAGGTGATCAAACAAATCAAATAGATCACACAGTTGAAGAAGTTTGTAACATTAGCCATACGCTTAACATTAGTTCTAAGATATATACTAATATTCTCGTTAACAATACTAAAGTACAATTTGAGGTAGATACGGGATCTTCAGTCACTTTAATCAGTCTAAACTGGGCTAGAAATTATCTGGGAAAATTTAAAATGTATGATTCTGATCGGAAATTGTTTAGCTATTGTAACAATAAACTAAAGGTGTACGGCTTTGTTAATGACAGAGTTGGTCCAGAAAAGAAAACTTTAAAACTGTATGTGGTTGATTTAAACAGACTTCCAATGTTAGGTCGCGACTGGCTGAGTGTACTTAAGCTAAATTGGCGTAATGTTTTCAAAGGTTATAACGACGATGACGACGAGACATTGCATATTGCGACAGACAACGCTGTTATAGAGTTAGTACAAAAATATAAATCGGTTTTTGAAAAAACTGCTGGAAAAATTAAAGGGTTGAAAGCGAGAATCAGGGTTAAAAAAGGTACAGTGCCAGTATTTCTTAAAACAAGGCGTGTTCCATTTTCATTGAAAGCTGCGATCGAAACTGAAATTGAAGATTTAGTTGCAAATGGAATCCTGAGTGGGCAACGCCAATAGTAGCAATTAAGAAAAGCGACAATAGGGTGAGAATATGTGGCGACGATAAGGTGACGGTCAATCCTAATTTAATAGTAGACGAGCATCCCTTGCCAACTTTAGATGAAATGTTTGCATCCATGGCAGGAGGGAAGAAATTTACCAAATTGGACTTGACAAAGACCTACTTACAAATGGAAGTACACGAAGACGATTGCAGTATATTAACTTTGAATACGCATAAAGGGTTGTATACACCAACCAGGTTATGGTACGGTATTGCTAGTGGGCCAGCAAGGTGAAATTGAGAATTTACTTCACGGCATTGACGGTGTAACGGTATTTATTGATGATATCAAAATTACGGCACCAAATGACAAGTTACATTTACAAAGGTAAGAAACAGTCCTGCAACGGTTGCAAGAGCACAATATGAGAGTAAACTATGAGAAATGTGAGTTTATGGCCGATGAGATCGAGTATTGCGGGTACGTCGTCGATAGTAAGGGTATACACAAAATGCGACAAAAAATAGACGCAATACAAAATATGCCACGGCCGCAGAATAAAGACGAAGTTCGTGCTATGGTAGAGCTAGTTAATTATTATGGCAGATTTTTGCGTAATTTGAGCACCATTCTTTACCCAATCAATAAGTTGTTAAAAAAATATGTAAAGTTTGAGTGGGACCAAAAGTGTGTAAATTCCTTTATAGAAATTAAAGAGCAAATAGGGTCGGATGTAGTGTTAACGCATTATGATTCATCACTGCCATTAGTACTTGCCACGGACGCATCTCCGTATGGAGTGGGGGCGGTTATCAGCCATATTTACCCCGACGGAACCGAAAGACCTATACAATACGCTTCGCAGACATTGTCGCTGGTTCAACAACGTTATAGCCAAATCGATCGAGAAGCGTATGCCATAGTTTACGGTATAAGAAAATTCCACCAATATGTTTATGGAAGAAAGTTTATACTTATGACAGATAATAAGCCGCTCAGCCAAATATTTTCGCCGAAGAAAGGACTTCCTCTATTTTTTTGCAGTCATTTGATTTCAAAATACAATACCGAAAAGCTGCAGACAATGCGAACGCAGATGCAATGTCAAGACTACCCTCACCACTAACTTACAAAAATATGGAAGAAGTCGATGTAATTTAAATTAACGCCATTGAAACCTTGCCCTTAACAGTAAAGGAATTAGCAGCAGCAACGGAATCAGATACAGAGGTAGCCAAGTTGATAAAAGCGCTAGAACAAGGTAGTATCTTGGAACCCCAATTTCGGTTCGGAATTGAGCAAACCGAGTTCTCTTTACAACAGAACTGCTTCCTTAGAGGCTCAAGAGTATACGTTCCAAGAAAATTGCGTAAGAATGTACTCAGGGAGTTGCACACTGCACATTTTGGTATGACTTAAATGAAGGAGCTAGCTAGAGCTTATTGTTGGTGGAAAGGTATGGATGTTGAAATCGAGGAGATGGTAAAAAATTGCTCAAAATGCCAACTAAATCGTCCGAACCCGTCAAAGGTGGTTCACTGCTGGGAACTAGCAGATGCACCGTTTGATCGTGTCCACATAGATTTCGCGGGACCCTTTAGAGGATTTAATTTTCTGATTATGGTGGATTCATTTTCAAAGTGGCCTGAAGTGCATCTAGTCCCCAATCTGACTACAGAAACAACTATTAAAAAGTGTCGGGAGATTTTTAGTCGCTTTGGAATTCCTCTAATCCTCGTAAGCGATCACGGTACGCAATTTACCTCGCGAGAATTTCAAAATTTTCTTAAACAAAATGGAATTGTGCACAAAAAGGGTGCACCGTACCACCCAGCAACAAACGGTCAGGCGGAACGTTATGTACGCATAATTAAAGAAAAATTAAAAGCTCTGAACTGCGATAAGCAAAATATCAATAAGGGGTTATGCAATGTGCTACTCGCCTACCGTCGGGCCAAACATTCTACGACGGGTAAATCGCCGTCACAATTAGTTTTTGGGCGTCAGATAAGATACCTATTAGATTTTATGATACCTGGAAAACACTTTTCAAAGAATTTTGAAACACCGCATTTTGAAAAACCAAAATTTAAGTTGGGTGAAAGAGTCGCGGCTAGAGACTATTTATCCGACGAAAAATGGAAATTCGGAATATTTACAGAAGTTCTGGGAGCTGTTCATTTTATGGTTCTTTTAGATGATGGTAGACTGTGGAAACGTCACTTAAATCAACTTCGTTCAGTCGGGTCTGAAATAGTCAATATAAAGAGGCCACATCATAAACTTGTTGATGACGGCAACATCTTTGATTCGTCGCAAAATCAAGAAATGAGTAAAGAAGTGGTTGAAGATCCTCAAGGAGAGAATGTTCCACTTAGACGTTCGAATAGGATACGCAAATAACCAACAAGATTAGAGTATGGCACTTTTAAGTAATATATTTGGCATTAGTCATAAGCTAGTAATCTTATGTAACGTAATAAAAACTAATGAATGAAAGTTTAAATACATACATAATCTTAATAAGGGCTAAGAAGTATGGATTGCAAATGTCATATGCATTTTTTTTAGTGAGCTGTTATATCGGAATCACTAAATGTATCGATATTCTACGATAGAATCTGAACATCCGTGCTATCACTCTCAATACTCGTGAAAAGTCGGAGAACCTCTCCAGAATATGTTCTCCCTCCGAGAAACCTGCTACATGAACCCGAATCGTCTTTTGTTCTAACTCCGTTTCCAACGCAGAATGGTTTTTGTGGTGGGGCCAAGTTGTTGGCTCTTCTTTTAGCCACTTTAGTCCATACCACCACAAAGCGCTGGCTTGAAATTCCTGCCGAGATCCGCTGGATTATCTGCTGAATCCACGTGATTCCAGCCAGATACGCCTACCAATTCTTCGATTTTTGCGACTCGATTAGCCACAAACGTTGTCCAGGTACAGGCCGGTTTTCTGAGCCATGAGAGCACGATCGTAGAGTCCGTCCATTTATATATTGCTAGCCACTCAATCTTAATCTGTGAAATAAAGGCATTAATTCGTTCCGCTAACAACAAAGCTCCGCACAGCTCTAAACGGGGAAGAGAGACAGTTTTCACTGGAGCTACTTTCGTCTTGCCTACCAGCAAATTAATGTGAGGAGTCGCATTCGATGTGCGCTCCCGAACTCTGATATATAACGACGCTGCGTATGCCTTTTCCGAGGTATAACAAAATCCATGGATTTTCACATCATTCCATGGCGTAAAATGAATCCAACGAGGAATTTTAATGTTCTGAACACTATCATAATTGTCCAGAAATGTCTCCCATCGTAGTAGCAAGTTTCGGGGTAGACTATCATCCCAGTCTATCTTATGTAGATAGCCAGATATCTTGCATCAGGATTTTGGCCACCACTACGATCGGCCCCAGCCATCCTGCTGGGTCGAACAACTTAGCTACACAAGAAAGTACTTCCCGCTTGGTGTATTCCTGCTTTTCAGGAATCGACTGCACGATGAATAGAAACATGCGAAGATTTTCTTGGAATTGGATGTCCACTTCCTCTGGGGGAAACTTGCGCTTTTGAGAGCCTCAATCACCTGATCGCGCATTTCAATCGCTGTTGTGCAATCATGTGCTCCTGCTAACACGTCATCCACGTACATATGTTGTTTCAATACTTTTGTCGCAAGTGGAAATTTCACTTTCACATCTTCCGCGAGTTGAAGCAGGGTTCTTATTGCCAGATAAGGGGCACAATTCACTCCGAAAGTGACGGTCTTCAGTTCGAACTCCTGCAATTCCTCGTCTTGGGATTCTCTAAACAGGATTCGCTGAAACGGAGTGTGTTCGGGGTTGAGCATGATTTGCCTGTACATCTTTTCTATGTCTGGTTAAAGACATATTTCAATAATAAACACACAAAATCTGCTTGTAAGATGGGGCCGGGGTATAAAACATCGTTCAAACTTACTCCGTTAAACACCACTCGTACCTTGGTTGTGGTACTATCCGGTTTCACGACGGCATGATGAGGTAGATAATACGATGATACATTTACAACACTGAGATGCAATTGTTGACCGATCTTTGTAAATTCTTAATATCGGCTCCCCGTTCTACCGTGACCGATGGTAAATTGAATAGGATCTTCAGCTGACTATTGACCATTATCCGCTTATTTTCATATCGTTCAGTTAGATTTTTTCCACGCTGTGGTGAAGCCGTCATTAGTCAGAGGGGATTTTTTCACTATATCCTTTGCTTCACCCCGGGTCTTCTGATTCAAATGATACAGCTTTTCGACCGGGGTTAAGCGCGAATTGTTCACGTAAATCGCTGTGAATAAATCCCGAAACGATGGCCACGACATGTAGTCACCGTAAAATATCTCCGTATCACATGGAGGTAAACGGATATTTGAATGAGCAGGCAGTTCAACTTCATGAAGCCCGGGATTAACCGTTGAACTGCTTTGTTGAGCAAAAGTGAGACCATGAGCAGTCTCACCTATAAGCGCACCGCAAGTCAAGTATGCGGTGTAGCAGTCCTGGTATCGGCACTTGGCCAACCGAAGAGCGGACTGATCGCTTTCGTTGTCGTTTATTTAAGTTCTTCTTATTCTTTCTTTATTTTATTTAATTTAGTTAAGTTAATATATAGTCGGGAAAATCCCTGAGACTAATCACAAAAAACTTTCTCGCCCCCGCACGAATAAACGTGGTGAATGTCAAAGGCTTACCTTGTAACACTGCTTACTAATATTGTTGAGGAAACGATGGGCCACTGGTGGGGGCCTTGCAGCAACTCGATGGGCCGTTGGTAGGGGCCTTGTTTACCCGTTGGGCCGTTCGTAGGGGCCTTGCAGCAACTCGTTGGGCCGTTGGTAGGGGCCTTGCTGCTCGTTGGGCCGTTGGTGTGGGCCTTGCTGCACGTTGGGCCGTTGGTGTGGGCCTTGCTGCACGTTGGGCCGTTCGTAGGGGCCTTGCAGCAACTCGTTGGGCCGTTGGTAGGGGCCTTGCTGCACGTTGGGCCACTGATGGAGGCCTTGCAGCAACTCGTTGGGCCGTTGGTGTAGGCCTTGCTGCACGTTGGGCCGTTAGTGTGGGCCTTGCTGCTCGTTGGGCCGTTCGTGTGGGCCTTGCTGCACGTTGGGCCGTTGGTAGGGGCCTTGCAGCACCTCGCACTGCCGCCTGACTACGTGGCACCTAATGCCGGCGGTCAGCAATTGCACTCACTTCAAATGGCTGCACCTTATTTCGTAGCACTAGTTGTTTGCCGGTGCAGCCACTTTTCACTGCACTTTCACTTGTTATAAGATTTTATTATTTATATTTAATTTTCTTTTTTTTATAATTTCCCTTTTTGTTTGTTAAAATTTGATTAGGTTAAATTAATTTTATTTTACTTTTTTTTCGAATTTTATTAAAATAATTTATTTTAGTTTACTTTAGAATTTATTTTCACCTTTTGGTTTTAATTTAATTAATTTGTGGTTTTATTTTTTAATTTATGTATATAAAATTCTTATTTTATTATTATTATTTTTTATTTTTTGTTAACAATGGCGCAACCCCCAGTGGCGCTAAGATGCGGCTATTAATGCCGGGGCGTTGCGCACAAATTTGACGCTGGTGCGTTGGCGCACCTGATTATAGCTGCTTCCGCTGATGCTCCTCCCGGAGCACTGGCGCACACTCTGCTGTATGGCGGAGCACCCTATATTCACTTACAGAAGTGCAGGACTACAAAAATTCGGTGCCACCCAAATTTCGTTCCTGCAAGTATGTAAATTAAAATGTACAAAAGTGAAATGTTCACCGTTTGTGTATCGATGCTCCAATCGTTGGGGCCGCCGCCCAATTAGTTGCTGCTCCCGCTGGAGCACTGGTGTACAGTTTTTTAGCACTGACGTATAATTTCGTCACCACTGATGTATAATTGTGCCAGTGCTGATGTAAGAATTAATTAGCACTGACGTAGCACAATTTTCCAACGTTCTCCCAACGCCGGCACTTTTTTTGCCGTCTGCTGGAGCACCCGCTATTTCTTCTGTGCGGGCAACTCAGGTTCTGCAAGCACACACGATTTTATTAAAATTTCACAAGATTACCTGGAATTTGTTGCTCCGTTCGTTGGGGTCGCCGTGCCCTTTTTGCCTATTCGTTGTTACCGGGGTTTTCGCGGTCGCCACGTTTAGAAATAAAATAACTCACATTCACACGTGTAATTCAATTTGCAGGTTATTTGATTCAATTTTATTTGTTAGTTTTTTTTTCTCGACTTTTGGCAGCTGCCAAATTGTGGATTGCAATTCGCAATCCACTGCTCGTTCACAATAGAAGATTGTGAAAAATCTTTAAGAAATTTTATAAGCTGTGTTTAATTGGTTATATGTATATATTAGTACATACATATATCCACAATACATTAAACACAACTTAATGGGGGATTAAGTGGGGTTTGCCAACTTGGCAGTTTTAGGGGTTATGTTTTCATACAACTTGCTTTTTTTTTTTACTTTTATTTGCGAGTACAGCACATGTGCTAAAAAAAAACCAAAAAAATCAGAGAGATCCGGCTCGAAGAACCAGGAAATTTTCGTCCGTTCTGGAGGTAAAGCTGCCATTAACTGTTCCCGCGCCTTCTTCCTGTAAATAGTACATACTTTGCATTTATGAACACAATTTTTTATAAGAATTTTCATACGTACGATCCAGTATTCAGACCGCAAAACTCTCAACATTAGCTGAGTTTCTCCATGCAGAGAAATCAGATGTGAGAATTTTACGAGTAGTCTTGAAAACTGGCAATCGCAAGGAAGAATTATGGGAAACCGCTCGTTGTAAGGAAGATTGGTTAACGCCAACCTTCCTCCCATTCTCATTACTCCGTTCCTATCGAGGAACGGTTTGAGAGCGATGATTGGACTTTTCGCGTTTAGCGGCGTGGAAGCGTTAATGGCGTTGTACTCATCTGCAAAATTCCGATTTTGCGAGATAAGGATGAGGCGGCTCTTTACCTGCTTTATTTCTTCTGCTGTTAGCTGTAGCAGCCAGCTTATGGACCGGGTGTGTTATATCGGCATCACTAAATGTATCGATATACCAATATGTTATAGTTGATAAGTTACTCTTCTCTAATAATAAAAACGAAACGGTTGTGAAGTTCGCCGACAAAAACACATTTAAGCTACTGCACTGTTTTATTTCGTACGTGTTACAATATTTTGGCGGCGAGGTGGAGCAAGTAAGAGTTTGAAACAAAAATTGCGGAGACCCGCCACATTACATGGGGGTACCAATTGTACATACAATTTTGTAACCAGGTAACGTGCTAATACATAACCTAAAATAATGACATCACCTTCGAGTACAATACCACGTGTACCAAATGCAGCAATACAGGTGGAAACATTTGATCCATCCCAGAGCTCATGGTCACGATGCGTGGAACGGTTAGAGATGGCATTCGGCATATTTGACTGTACAACATGCTATGCGACAAAATAAGCTGACATTAGAAACGGCCATTAAAAACTGCAGTTACCATGAAGCTATCCGAACGAGGAGGTGTGGAGATCCAGCACCAGAAAGCGGTAAATCATATAAGATTAAAATGTAAGAAAACTAACCAAAAGAAAAATGAAAACAAATGTGAAAAGAAACTACAACAAAAAAAGAGCCAGTGCTTTCGATGTGGTAGTGATACACATTTAGCGAATACTTGTAAATGCAAAAATACCGAATGCTTATTCTGTAAGAAAAAAGGGCACTTAAAACGCATGTGTCTTGAAGCAAAAGCATACACAGGTGATCAAACAAATCAAATAGATCACACAGTTGAAGAAGTTTGTAACATTAGCCATACGCTTAACATTAGTTCTAAGATATATACTAATATTCTCGTTAACAATACTAAAGTACAATTTGAGGTACATAGATACGGGATCTTCAGTCACTTTAATCAGTCTAAACTGGGCTAGAAATTATCTGGGAAAATTTAAAATGTATGATTCTGATCGGGAATTGTTTAGCTATTGTAACAATAAACTAAAGGTGTACGGCTTTGTTAATGACAGAGTTGGTCCAGAAAAGAAAACTTTAAAACTGTATGTGGTTGATTTAAACAGACTTCCAATGTTAGGTCGCGACTGGCTGAGTGTACTTAAGCTAAATTGGCGTAATGTTTTCAAAGGTTATAACGACGATGACGACGAGACATTGCATATTGCGACAGACAACGCTGTTATAGAGTTAGTACAAAAATATAAATCGGTTTTTGAAAAAACTGCTGGAAAAATTAAAGGGTTGAAAGCGAGAATCAGGGTTAAAAAAGGTACAGTGCCAGTATTTCTTAAAACAAGGCGTGTTCCATTTTCATTGAAAGCTGCGATCGAAACTGAAATTGAAGATTTAGTTGCAAATGGAATCCTGAGTGGGCAACGCCGATAGTAGCAATTAAGAAAAGCGACAATAGGGTGAGAATATGTGGCGACTATAAGGTGACGGTCAATCCTAATTTAATAGTAGACGAGCATCCCTTGCCAACTTTAGATGAAATGTTTGCATCCATGGCAGGAGGGAAGAAATTTACCAAATTGGACTTGACAAAGGCCTTCTTACAAATGGAAGTACACGAAGACGATTGCAGTATATTAACTTTGAATACGCATAAAGGGTTGTATACACCAACCAGGTTATGGTACGGTATTGCTAGTGGGCCAGCAAGGTGGCAAAGAGAAATTGAGAATTTACTTCACGGCATTGACGGTGTAACGGTATTTATTGATGATATCAAAATTACGGCACCAAATGACAAGTTACATTTACAACGGTAAGAAACAGTCCTGCAACGGTTGCAAGAGCACAATATGAGAGTAAACTATGAGAAATGTGAGTTTATGGCCGATGAGATCGAGTATTGCGGGTACGTCGTCGATAGTAAGGGTATACACAAAATGCGACAAAAAATAGACGCAATACAAAATATGCCACGGCCGCAGAATAAAGACGAAGTTCGTGCTATGGTAGAGCTAGTTAATTATTATGGCAGATTTTTGCGTAATTTGAGCACCATTCTTTACCCAATCAATAAGTTGTTAAAAAAATATGTAAAGTTTGAGTGGGACCAAAAGTGTGTAAATTCCTTTATAGAAATTAAAGAGCAAATAGGGTCGGATGTAGTGTTAACGCATTATGATTCATCACTGCCATTAGTACTTGCCACGGACGCATCTCCGTATGGAGTGGGGGCGGTTATCAGCCAAATTTACCCCGACGGGTCCGAACCCGTCAAAGGTGGTTCACTGCTGGGAACTAGCAGATGCACCGTTTGATCGTGTCCACATAGATTTCGCGGGACCCTTTAGAGGATTTAATTTTCTGATTATGGTGGATTCATTTTCAAAGTGGCCTGAAGTGCATCTAGTCCCCAATCTGACTACAGAAACAACTATTAAAAAGTGTCGGGAGATTTTTAGTCGCTTTGGAATTCCTCTAATCCTCGTAAGCGATCACGGTACGCAATTTACCTCGCGAGAATTTCAAAATTTTCTTAAACAAAATGGAATTGTGCACAAAAAGGGTGCACCGTACCACCCAGCAACAAACGGTCAGGCGGAACGTTATGTACGCATAATTAAAGAAAAATTAAAAGCTCTGAACTGCGATAAGCAAAATATCAATAAGGGGTTATGCAATGTGCTACTCGCCTACCGTCGGGCCAAACATTCTACGACGGGTAAATCGCCGTCACAATTAGTTTTTGGGCGTCAGATAAGATACCTATTAGATTTTATGATACCTGGAAAACACTTTTCAAAGAATTTTGAAACACCGCATTTTGAAAAACCAAAATTTAAGTTGGGTGAAAGAGTCGCGGCTAGAGACTATTTATCCGACGAAAAATGGAAATTCGGAATATTTACAGAAGTTCTGGGAGCTGTTCATTTTATGGTTCTTTTAGATGATGGTAGACTGTGGAAACGTCACTTAAATCAACTTCGTTCAGTCGGGTCTGAAATAGTCAATATAAAGAGGCCACATCATAAACTTGTTGATGACGGCAACATCTTTGATTCGTCGCAAAATCAAGAAATGAGTAAAGAAGTGGTTGAAGATCCTCAAGGAGAGAATGTTCCACTTAGACGTTCGAATAGGATACGCAAATAACCAACAAGATTAGAGTATGGCACTTTTAAGTAATATATTTGGCATTAGTCATAAGCTAGTAATCTTATGTAACGTAATAAAAACTAATGAATGAAAGTTTAAATACATACATAATCTTAATAAGGGCTAAGAAGTATGGATTGCAAATGTCATATGCATTTTTTTTAGTGAGCTGTTATATCGGAATCACTAAATGTATCGATATTCTACGATAGAATCTGAACATCCGTGCTATCACTCTCAATACTCGTGAAAAGTCGGAGAACCTCTCCAGAATATGTTCTCCCTCCGAGAAACCTGCTACATGAACCCGAATCGTCTTTTGTTCTAACTCCGTTTCCAACGCAGAATGGTTTTTGTGGTGGGGCCAAGTTGTTGGCTCTTCTTTTAGCCACTTTAGTCCATACCACCACAAAGCGCTGGCTTGAAATTCCTGCCGAGATCCGCTGGATTATCTGCTGAATCCACGTGATTCCAGCCAGATACGCCTACCAATTCTTCGATTTTTGCGACTCGATTAGCCACAAACGTTGTCCAGGTACAGGCCGGTTTTCTGAGCCATGAGAGCACGATCGTAGAGTCCGTCCATTTATATATTGCTAGCCACTCAATCTTAATCTGTGAAATAAAGGCATTAATTCGTTCCGCTAACAACAAAGCTCCGCACAGCTCTAAACGGGGAAGAGAGACAGTTTTCACTGGAGCTACTTTCGTCTTGCCTACCAGCAAATTAATGTGAGGAGTCGCATTCGATGTGCGCTCCCGAACTCTGATATATAACGACGCTGCGTATGCCTTTTCCGAGGTATAACAAAATCCATGGATTTTCACATCATTCCATGGCGTAAAATGAATCCAACGAGGAATTTTAATGTTCTGAACACTATCATAATTGTCCAGAAATGTCTCCCATCGTAGTAGCAAGTTTCGGGGTAGACTATCATCCCAGTCTATCTTATGTAGATAGCCAGATATCTTGCATCAGGATTTTGGCCACCACTACGATCGGCCCCAGCCATCCTGCTGGGTCGAACAACTTAGCTACACAAGAAAGTACTTCCCGCTTGGTGTATTCCTGCTTTTCAGGAATCGACTGCACGATGAATAGAAACATGCGAAGATTTTCTTGGAATTGGATGTCCACTTCCTCTGGGGGAAACTTGCGCTTTTGAGAGCCTCAATCACCTGATCGCGCATTTCAATCGCTGTTGTGCAATCATGTGCTCCTGCTAACACGTCATCCACGTACATATGTTGTTTCAATACTTTTGTCGCAAGTGGAAATTTCACTTTCACATCTTCCGCGAGTTGAAGCAGGGTTCTTATTGCCAGATAAGGGGCACAATTCACTCCGAAAGTGACGGTCTTCAGTTCGAACTCCTGCAATTCCTCGTCTTGGGATTCTCTAAACAGGATTCGCTGAAACGGAGTGTGTTCGGGGTTGAGCATGATTTGCCTGTACATCTTTTCTATGTCTGGTTAAAGACATATTTCAATAATAAACACACAAAATCTGCTTGTAAGATGGGGCCGGGGTATAAAACATCGTTCAAACTTACTCCGTTAAACACCACTCGTACCTTGGTTGTGGTACTATCCGGTTTCACGACGGCATGATGAGGTAGATAATACGATGATACATTTACAACACTGAGATGCAATTGTTGACCGATCTTTGTAAATTCTTAATATCGGCTCCCCGTTCTACCGTGACCGATGGTAAATTGAATAGGATCTTCAGCTGACTATTGACCATTATCCGCTTATTTTCATATCGTTCAGTTAGATTTTTTCCACGCTGTGGTGAAGCCGTCATTAGTCAGAGGGGATTTTTTCACTATATCCTTTGCTTCACCCCGGGTCTTCTGATTCAAATGATACAGCTTTTCGACCGGGGTTAAGCGCGAATTGTTCACGTAAATCGCTGTGAATAAATCCCGAAACGATGGCCACGACATGTAGTCACCGTAAAATATCTCCGTATCACATGGAGGTAAACGGATATTTGAATGAGCAGGCAGTTCAACTTCATGAAGCCCGGGATTAACCGTTGAACTGCTTTGTTGAGCAAAAGTGAGACCATGAGCAGTCTCACCTATAAGCGCACCGCAAGTCAAGTATGCGGTGTAGCAGTCCTGGTATCGGCACTTGGCCAACCGAAGAGCGGACTGATCGCTTTCGTTGTCGTTTATTTAAGTTCTTCTTATTCTTTCTTTATTTTATTTAATTTAGTTAAGTTAATATATAGTCGGGAAAATCCCTGAGACTAATCACAAAAAACTTTCTCGCCCCCGCACGAATAAACGTGGTGAATGTCAAAGGCTTACCTTGTAACACTGCTTACTAATATTGTTGAGGAAACGATGGGCCACTGGTGGGGGCCTTGCAGCAACTCGATGGGCCGTTGGTAGGGGCCTTGTTTACCCGTTGGGCCGTTCGTAGGGGCCTTGCAGCAACTCGTTGGGCCGTTGGTAGGGGCCTTGCTGCTCGTTGGGCCGTTGGTGTGGGCCTTGCTGCACGTTGGGCCGTTGGTGTGGGCCTTGCTGCACGTTGGGCCGTTCGTAGGGGCCTTGCAGCAACTCGTTGGGCCGTTGGTAGGGGCCTTGCTGCACGTTGGGCCACTGATGGAGGCCTTGCAGCAACTCGTTGGGCCGTTGGTGTAGGCCTTGCTGCACGTTGGGCCGTTAGTGTGGGCCTTGCTGCTCGTTGGGCCGTTCGTGTGGGCCTTGCTGCACGTTGGGCCGTTGGTAGGGGCCTTGCAGCACCTCGCACTGCCGCCTGACTACGTGGCACCTAATGCCGGCGGTCAGCAATTGCACTCACTTCAAATGGCTGCACCTTATTTCGTAGCACTAGTTGTTTGCCGGTGCAGCCACTTTTCACTGCACTTTCACTTGTTATAAGATTTTATTATTTATATTTAATTTTCTTTTTTTTATAATTTCCCTTTTTGTTTGTTAAAATTTGATTAGGTTAAATTAATTTTATTTTACTTTTTTTTCGAATTTTATTAAAATAATTTATTTTAGTTTACTTTAGAATTTATTTTCACCTTTTGGTTTTAATTTAATTAATTTGTGGTTTTATTTTTTAATTTATGTATATAAAATTCTTATTTTATTATTATTATTTTTTATTTTTTGTTAACAATGGCGCAACCCCCAGTGGCGCTAAGATGCGGCTATTAATGCCGGGGCGTTGCGCACAAATTTGACGCTGGTGCGTTGGCGCACCTGATTATAGCTGCTTCCGCTGATGCTCCTCCCGGAGCACTGGCGCACACTCTGCTGTATGGCGGAGCACCCTATATTCACTTACAGAAGTGCAGGACTACAAAAATTCGGTGCCACCCAAATTTCGTTCCTGCAAGTATGTAAATTAAAATGTACAAAAGTGAAATGTTCACCGTTTGTGTATCGATGCTCCAATCGTTGGGGCCGCCGCCCAATTAGTTGCTGCTCCCGCTGGAGCACTGGTGTACAGTTTTTTAGCACTGACGTATAATTTCGTCACCACTGATGTATAATTGTGCCAGTGCTGATGTAAGAATTAATTAGCACTGACGTAGCACAATTTTCCAACGTTCTCCCAACGCCGGCACTTTTTTTGCCGTCTGCTGGAGCACCCGCTATTTCTTCTGTGCGGGCAACTCAGGTTCTGCAAGCACACACGATTTTATTAAAATTTCACAAGATTACCTGGAATTTGTTGCTCCGTTCGTTGGGGTCGCCGTGCCCTTTTTGCCTATTCGTTGTTACCGGGGTTTTCGCGGTCGCCACGTTTAGAAATAAAATAACTCACATTCACACGTGTAATTCAATTTGCAGGTTATTTGATTCAATTTTATTTGTTAGTTTTTTTTTCTCGACTTTTGGCAGCTGCCAAATTGTGGATTGCAATTCGCAATCCACTGCTCGTTCACAATAGAAGATTGTGAAAAATCTTTAAGAAATTTTATAAGCTGTGTTTAATTGGTTATATGTATATATTAGTACATACATATATCCACAATACATTAAACACAACTTAATGGGGGATTAAGTGGGGTTTGCCAACTTGGCAGTTTTAGGGGTTATGTTTTCATACAACTTGCTTTTTTTTTTTACTTTTATTTGCGAGTACAGCACATGTGCTAAAAAAAAACCAAAAAAATCAGAGAGATCCGGCTCGAAGAACCAGGAAATTTTCGTCCGTTCTGGAGGTAAAGCTGCCATTAACTGTTCCCGCGCCTTCTTCCTGTAAATAGTACATACTTTGCATTTATGAACACAATTTTTTATAAGAATTTTCATACGTACGATCCAGTATTCAGACCGCAAAACTCTCAACATTAGCTGAGTTTCTCCATGCAGAGAAATCAGATGTGAGAATTTTACGAGTAGTCTTGAAAACTGGCAATCGCAAGGAAGAATTATGGGAAACCGCTCGTTGTAAGGAAGATTGGTTAACGCCAACCTTCCTCCCATTCTCATTACTCCGTTCCTATCGAGGAACGGTTTGAGAGCGATGATTGGACTTTTCGCGTTTAGCGGCGTGGAAGCGTTAATGGCGTTGTACTCATCTGCAAAATTCCGATTTTGCGAGATAAGGATGAGGCGGCTCTTTACCTGCTTTATTTCTTCTGCTGTTAGCTGTAGCAGCCAGCTTATGGACCGGGTGTGTTATATCGGCATCACTAAATGTATCGATATACCAATATGTTATAGTTGATAAGTTACTCTTCTCTAATAATAAAAACGAAACGGTTGTGAAGTTCGCCGACAAAAACACATTTAAGCTACTGCACTGTTTTATTTCGTACGTGTTACAATATTTTGGCGGCGAGGTGGAGCAAGTAAGAGTTTGAAACAAAAATTGCGGAGACCCGCCACATTACATGGGGGTACCAATTGTACATACAATTTTGTAACCAGGTAACGTGCTAATACATAACCTAAAATAATGACATCACCTTCGAGTACAATACCACGTGTACCAAATGCAGCAATACAGGTGGAAACATTTGATCCATCCCAGAGCTCATGGTCACGATGCGTGGAACGGTTAGAGATGGCATTCGGCATATTTGACTGTACAACATGCTATGCGACAAAATAAGCTGACATTAGAAACGGCCATTAAAAACTGCAGTTACCATGAAGCTATCCGAACGAGGAGGTGTGGAGATCCAGCACCAGAAAGCGGTAAATCATATAAGATTAAAATGTAAGAAAACTAACCAAAAGAAAAATGAAAACAAATGTGAAAAGAAACTACAACAAAAAAAGAGCCAGTGCTTTCGATGTGGTAGTGATACACATTTAGCGAATACTTGTAAATGCAAAAATACCGAATGCTTATTCTGTAAGAAAAAAGGGCACTTAAAACGCATGTGTCTTGAAGCAAAAGCATACACAGGTGATCAAACAAATCAAATAGATCACACAGTTGAAGAAGTTTGTAACATTAGCCATACGCTTAACATTAGTTCTAAGATATATACTAATATTCTCGTTAACAATACTAAAGTACAATTTGAGGTACATAGATACGGGATCTTCAGTCACTTTAATCAGTCTAAACTGGGCTAGAAATTATCTGGGAAAATTTAAAATGTATGATTCTGATCGGGAATTGTTTAGCTATTGTAACAATAAACTAAAGGTGTACGGCTTTGTTAATGACAGAGTTGGTCCAGAAAAGAAAACTTTAAAACTGTATGTGGTTGATTTAAACAGACTTCCAATGTTAGGTCGCGACTGGCTGAGTGTACTTAAGCTAAATTGGCGTAATGTTTTCAAAGGTTATAACGACGATGACGACGAGACATTGCATATTGCGACAGACAACGCTGTTATAGAGTTAGTACAAAAATATAAATCGGTTTTTGAAAAAACTGCTGGAAAAATTAAAGGGTTGAAAGCGAGAATCAGGGTTAAAAAAGGTACAGTGCCAGTATTTCTTAAAACAAGGCGTGTTCCATTTTCATTGAAAGCTGCGATCGAAACTGAAATTGAAGATTTAGTTGCAAATGGAATCCTGAGTGGGCAACGCCGATAGTAGCAATTAAGAAAAGCGACAATAGGGTGAGAATATGTGGCGACTATAAGGTGACGGTCAATCCTAATTTAATAGTAGACGAGCATCCCTTGCCAACTTTAGATGAAATGTTTGCATCCATGGCAGGAGGGAAGAAATTTACCAAATTGGACTTGACAAAGGCCTTCTTACAAATGGAAGTACACGAAGACGATTGCAGTATATTAACTTTGAATACGCATAAAGGGTTGTATACACCAACCAGGTTATGGTACGGTATTGCTAGTGGGCCAGCAAGGTGGCAAAGAGAAATTGAGAATTTACTTCACGGCATTGACGGTGTAACGGTATTTATTGATGATATTAAAATTACGGCACCAAATGACAAGTTACATTTACAACGGTAAGAAACAGTCCTGCAACGGTTGCAAGAGCACAATATGAGAGTAAACTATGAGAAATGTGAGTTTATGGCCGATGAGATCGAGTATTGCGGGTACGTCGTCGATAGTAAGGGTATACACAAAATGCGACAAAAAATAGACGCAATACAAAATATGCCACGGCCGCAGAATAAAGACGAAGTTCGTGCTATGGTAGAGCTAGTTAATTATTATGGCAGATTTTTGCGTAATTTGAGCACCATTCTTTACCCAATCAATAAGTTGTTAAAAAAATATGTAAAGTTTGAGTGGGACCAAAAGTGTGTAAATTCCTTTATAGAAATTAAAGAGCAAATAGGGTCGGATGTAGTGTTAACGCATTATGATTCATCACTGCCATTAGTACTTGCCACGGACGCATCTCCGTATGGAGTGGGGGCGGTTATCAGCCAAATTTACCCCGACGGGTCCGAACCCGTCAAAGGTGGTTCACTGCTGGGAACTAGCAGATGCACCGTTTGATCGTGTCCACATAGATTTCGCGGGACCCTTTAGAGGATTTAATTTTCTGATTATGGTGGATTCATTTTCAAAGTGGCCTGAAGTGCATCTAGTCCCCAATCTGACTACAGAAACAACTATTAAAAAGTGTCGGGAGATTTTTAGTCGCTTTGGAATTCCTCTAATCCTCGTAAGCGATCACGGTACGCAATTTACCTCGCGAGAATTTCAAAATTTTCTTAAACAAAATGGAATTGTACACAAAAAGGGTGCACCGTACCACCCAGCAACAAACGGTCAGGGGGAACGTTATGTACGCATAATTAAAGAAAAATTAAAAGCTCTGAACTGCGATAAGCAAAATATCAATAAGGGGTTATGCAATGTGCTACTCGCCTACCGTCGGGCCAAACATTCTACGACGGGTAAATCGCCGTCACAATTAGTTTTTGGGCGTCAGATAAGATCCCTATTAGATTTTATGATACCTGGAAAAGACTTTTCAAAGAATTTAGAAACACCGCATTTTGAAAAACCAAAATTTTAGTTGGGTGAAAGAGTCGCGGCTAGAGACTATTTATCCGACGAAAAATGGAAATTCGGAATAGTTACAGAAGTTCTGGGAGCTGTTCATTTTATGGTTCTTTTAGATGATGGTAGACTGTGGAAACGTCACTTAAATCAACTTTGTTCAGTCGGGTCTGAAATAGTCAATATAAAGAGGCCACATCATAAACTTGTTGATGACGGCAACATCTTTGATTCGTCGCAAAATCAAGAAATGAGTAAAGAAGTGGTTGAAGATCCTCAAGGAGAGAATGTTCCACTTAGACGTTCGAATAGGATACGCAAATAACCAACAAGATTAGAGTATGGCCGCCTGACTACGTGGCACCTAATGCCGGCGGTCAGCAATTGCACTCACTTCAAATGGCTGCACCTTATTTCGTAGCACTAGTTGTTTGCCGGTGCAGCCACTTTTCACTGCACTTTCACTTGTTATAAGATTTTATTATTTATATTTAATTTTCTTTTTTTTATAATTTCCCTTTTTGTTTGTTAAAATTTGATTAGGTTAAATTAATTTTATTTTACTTTTTTTTTCGAATTTTATTAAAATAATTTATTTTAGTTTACTTTAGAATTTATTTTCACCTTTTGGTTTTAATTTAATTAATTTGTGGTTTTATTTTTTAATTTATGTATATAAAATTCTTATTTTATTATTATTATTTTTTATTTTTTTGTTAACAATGGCGCAACCCCCAGTGGCGCTAAGATGCGGCTATTAATGCCGGGGCGTTGCGCACAAATTTGACGCTGGTGCGTTGGCGCACCTGATTATAGCTGCTTCCGCTGATGCTCCTCCCGGAGCACTGGCGCACACTCTGCTGTATGGCGGAGCACCCTATATTCACTTACAGAAGTGCAGGACTACAAAAATTCGGTGCCACCCAAATTTCGTTCCTGCAAGTATGTAAATTAAAATGTACAAAAGTGAAATGTTTACCGTTTGTGTATCGATGCTCCAATCGTTGGGGCCGCCGCCCAATTAGTTGCTGCTCCCGCTGGAGCACTGGTGTACAGTTTTTTAGCACTGACGTATAATTTCGTCACCACTGATGTATAATTGTGCCAGTGCTGATGTAAGAATTAATTAGCACTGACGTAGCACAATTTTCCAACGTTCTCCCAACGCCGGCACTTTTTTTGCCGTCTGCTGGAGCACCCGCTATTTCTTCTGTGCGGGCAACTCAGGTTCTGCAAGCACACACGATTTTATTAAAATTTCACAAGATTACCTGGAATTTGTTGCTCCGTTCGTTGGGGTCGCCGTGCCCTTTTTGCCTATTCGTTGTTACCGGGGTTTTCGCGGTCGCCACGTTTAGAAATAAAATAACTCACATTCACACGTGTAATTCAATTTGCAGGTTCTTTGATTCAATTTTATTTGTTAGTTTTTTTTTCTCGACTTTTGGCAGCTGCCAAATTGTGGATTGCAATTCGCAATCCACTGCTCGTTCACAATAGAAGATTGTGAAAAATCTTTAAGAAATTTTATAAGCTGTGTTTAATTGGTTATATGTATATATTAGTACATACATATATCCACAATACATTGAACACAACTTAATGGGGGATTAAGTGGGGTTTGGCAACTTGGCAGTTTTAGGGGTTATGTTTTCATACAACTTGCTTTTTTTTTTACTTTTATTTGCGAGTACAGCACATGTGCTAAAAAAAAAAACCAAAAAAATCAGAGAGATCCGGCTCGAAGAACCATGTTCGAGCGGGCTGGAGATAGGGGCCGGGAATTCCTCTTGAATTCCACGGCAACGGGCTTCGAAAAATAGGAAGCCGATCTTCAGAAGATTTAAGATCTTTAAAAGAGCTACCTGAATGCTGCTTTGCTCTCGCAAATAAAAACACGCAAGTTTAAATTTAAGTGCAACTTGGGGCTTGCAGATGGCAAGCAATTAATTTTCTATTATAAAAAACACTGCTGAAAATAAAGTGGGGTTATATATATGTATATATTAAATGCAAAACCTTACGTGTGATTACGGGGGCGTCTCTTCACAAAGTGAAAGAGCGCTGGGTTTTCGCATAAGGCGAACCCCATCGTACGGTACGGGTAACAGGACTCGAGAAAAGGGAGAGAAAGTGACGAGCCCCTGTTCCCGTACTATCACAGCGACATCTGCAAGTGGAATTAATAATTTACTCACGATGGCAGAATACATTGTGAATGCTGAAACAGCTGACGTAAACAGGAACCTTGGTCACAAACAACAGCTTTGACATGGAGGCCAATTCTGTTAGCTGTGTATTTATGTTAGTTTTCAGTAATTCAATGAGATTTGCACCATTTACAGAATCTTTTGTAATTACGTACGATAAAATATGTACATATATGCATTTTCATTACGATGTGATTCCTTTAAACATAAAGAAACAACATTTGTTCCCAATGATATTTGGAGGATTTCCTTCTCCATTATCGACAAAACCATCGATAATGTCTCTTGCTTTATTATAAGTAAGATCATTTTTAATCGCAATTTTGTCAAAGAGAATTTCACAGAGGCGTTGATTTTCGGACATATCTTTAACAATTTTTTGCAAATTATCTATTACTTTGTTATCTAATTGGGCGCCAAAGGAGAATAGTTTTTCTGTGGGGCAAGGCAAAAATCAAGTCGTCACGCATAAAATTATACGCTTTAAACATATAGTTGATATTTTGATCTAATATCTTCTCATCTTCATAGGAGCTGGTCATGTTAACGATCATTTTAGCAAATGTAACGGCATTTTCGCTCGCTCCTACTACAGGGATAATTATCTTCTCTTGTATAAGTAGCTGAAAGCTTTGTTTTTTTTAAACATTACCTAAATTGGATTTATATTGATTATGTTCGAGAATGAACTAAATTTTAAATGAAAATTCTTATAAATAAATAAATGAACAAAGGGGGCAAACTATGTGATTACGAATTTGCTTGCTTATGTTTCGCACAATACTGTATAGACACATATTCATACATATTAACATACAATATGTCATTTAAAATAAACAAAAAGTTTTAAACCATAAAATTTCATAGACTTTAAGTAGTTACTATATACATACATTGATAGTTAAATAGTAAGCATATAAATATATTAATTGAATGTACATATTAATAATACAGTATTATATAAAAAAGCTGGATAATTATATGAAAGTGTGTATAACACAGACAGCGGTAATATTTTTTAAAAATATTTTAGTACCAAAATTTTCTAATTTTAAACTCACTAATTTTAATTCAAGAAATAATTATAAAATCGGTCAGTTTCAATTAGATATTAAACTGCAGTAAAATACATACATACGTACAAATATATCGAGCCATAACCAAATAAATTTTTTTAATCAGAAGGTGATTTTTAGCTAATTTTCTTTGCAGTTAAGCTTCACATTTGTATACAAGATTTACGTTGTCTTTTTTATTTGTCGGTTACGTCAGTTTGCCTGTTATGGTTCGATATGTTCAAATATACATATGTATATATGTAAATACCAAAACAGTCGATTAGTGCGAAATTATATAAAAGATAAAATAACATTTACGACAGTATACATATAATATATATACAAATACATATGTACATATATGTTGAATGAATTTTAGTCATTAATAGCATTAAAGTATGTATCTCGTTAATTTTTTTCAATATGCACACCTTTATCATCATAGATAATAACTTCAATATAAATGCGTACACTTGTTACTTACCTACATATGTAGATCTAAAGTGGAGACAGCATAATTTTTTAACAATTTCAATCCAATTGCCTCAGACTCAAAATGCAGCTCGCATATATATAAATGAATTGGTTGGTGGCAAGCGGCAACAAATTCAGATTCTCTTTCCATTTTTTGGCCGAATCTCGGTCTGCCGGAAACGCGAACATCCTCTTAATTGTGTTATCGCTGGAACAATCGCGAGCGCTATACTTGCGAATTGGCGGCATTTTAAATGGATTTTAAATATAAATTTTAGAAAAAACACCATAAAAAATGTTCAGTCTCAATCTTTTGAATAACACTTTTTATGAAATATTCTAATAACTATTGCAGTTTTCCCAAAATTATAAGTATATCCGCTTGCGAATGATATCTATGTATATAGTAATGATATCTATGTATGTATATAGTAATTTTATCTATGTATATAGTAACTACTTAAAGTCTATGATATGTTGTTTTCAAACTTTTTTTTTATTTCAAATGACATATTGCATGTAAATATGTATGTGGGAAATACTCACTGCTCAACCCCTATTTAATTAAACAAACAATTCAGTAAGTAAGTATTTTATTAATAATTAGATTTAGGCACTATATTAAGGTTTAGTTATATTATAGTTTATAAATTAATTGAAAGTTTATTTAACACTTTATTTATGTACTGTACATTTACTATGTATTTAATTACCGGCGCGGTGGTCGAGCGATAGGTCGGCCTCGGACGATGGCTCCCATCTCTTCATCTGCTCCGCAACAGTCGAAGTAGATCTCGGTCCGTCATGCTCACCCACCTTGCACACCTAATACCTTCCGTGACGTAAAATTTTGGTTATTTTGTATGGACCTAAAAACTTTGGTTTCAATTTAAGTCCTGTTCCAAATTGTGTACGCGTAATGGCTACCAAATCATCGATACGATACTTTGTATCGTCTATTCTCTTAGAACTAAATGTCCTGCGGTTTTCAGCCTGAATCTTCTGGATATTCTCTTTAGCTTCCCTACGCAAAACCTCTCTTTCATCCATAAATTGCTTATTGGCATCCTCCTTCAAAATTTCCTGCAATTCTGCAATTCCTTTTGTCCTACCTAACAAGATCTGAAAGTGGCTTAGCTATTGTTGCGTATTTAGCAACAAATCGTCTAAAATACGACATTAACCCTAAAAACCGCTGAACTGACTTACGATCATGAGGTAATAGAAAACTATCTACAGCAATTTAATATCGTTTGAGTAAAAAGAATATTTTTTGTTGCATCGCCGAAATGCGTGCTATTTATTTATAATCTTTAGACTGCCTTGTTTACATGAATCTTAAAGCTATTTATAGTACTGAGATGCGTCGGTCGTTATCTGTTTACTAGTAGGTAGCTATTTGGGTTTGTTTTAGTGATAGTCCTTTTCTATTGTTATAAGTTTTGTCCGTTGCAGTTCGTGGTAAATCATGTTTAGACAAGTTCTGTTATTTTGATATTGTTATCAAAGGTTGATTATCGGCATTTTTGTTTGTAAACAATAATTATGTATACATACATACATAAATGTATGCAGTGTTTTTTTTTTTTTTTTTTTTTTTTTTTTCAGAGGAGGAAGCATCGAAAGCCTATACCCCGTCAGTGTGGGACTTTAACCGCACTAAACCTCCTACCGTCAAGTACCAATCCCCCCGGTACCACCGTTAAGTATTGCGTCGGGAGGCGGTTTGAGCGCTAAGCTCTACGTCAGTTACTGGTCTGATGCAGTCCGTCAAAAAATTGCATCTACTTGTTACCACCCACTGTACTAGTAATGATTCTATCTATATACGCCATTAAGCTTATTCTCCCCCCAACTTGTATTCATGTGCTTGAGTTTGCAGCAATACGCCGATCGAGCGCGCGTCTAGCCTGCTCGCTTTTTCTCAACTCTTGCATGACTACGGCAGCCATATGACAGGCTTTATTCCATGCCGTTTTGCTCATTAACAACAGGGATATAAAGTTTTCTGGTGTTGCACATACGCTTAGAGGGTTATTGAATACATACCTTTGATTACTAAACCTTGGACACTGGAAGAAAACGTGTTCCGCGTCTTCGATTGTCGGGGGTCCGCATCTTTCGCAGAAGGGGTTCGTCTCGTACCCGAAGCGGTAGAGATAAGCTTTAAAGCATCCGTGGCCGCTGATGAGTTGTGATAGGTAAAAATCCACGTCTCCATGTTGCCTGTTGAGCCATTTATCTAGGACGGGTATGAGTCGGTACGTCCATCTGCCCTTTGTTGATGTTACCCATCGTGACTGCCACAGCGATATGCTTCGCTGTCTTGCCGCGTTTCTGAGGCTGCTGTCATCAATGTTGTATTGATCGTGTTTTGTTTTGCTGATCTCGCACATCTCACGAGCTACGAGGTCAAGCGGGCATAGTCCTGCAATAACAAGGGCCGCGTCTTGGGAAACTGTTCGGTATGCAGAACATACTCTGAGAGCGCAGAGGCGATATGTTGAGTTAATGTTCCGGGCATATGATGTTCGCGAAAGAGCATTGTGCCATACCGTCGATCCGTAGAGGAGTATCGACCTGACAACTCCTACTAGGATTTGCCTGGACTGCTGTCTTGGCCCTCCAATGTTTGCCATTAGTCTGGAGAGGGCTACTGTGGCCGTCGCGGCCTTTTTATTGACATACTCCAAGTGGTCACGAAAACACAGGCGGTGATCCACTAGGACACCAAGGTACCTCACCGATGGTTTAGACTCTACAATAGTATCACCTACTCTAATTGAGACCGTTTCCACTTTCTTGCGGCTGCTGATGAGAACGGCTTCCGTCTTGTGGGCAGCTAGAGTGAGCGATTTCTCTCTTAGCCACTCTTCTGCTGCTTTAATCGAGTTCTCAGCGACATGTACTACTTGATCAATCGTTTTCCCTGTTATTGCAATGCATATATCGTCCGCGAAACCAACAAATGTTGCGCCTTTTGGTACGGTAAGTCGTAAAATTCCATCATACATGATATTCCACAGTATGGGCCCCAGCACCGATCCCTGTGGTACTCCTGCAGTTATTTCATGTTCAGCGATCCCGTGGTCGCAATCGTAGCGTAGCACTCTATCAGAGAGGTAGCTGGAGATTATTCGCTGCAGGTAGAATGGGGCCTCCATGCTGCGAAGTGCGTTCAGTATTTCCTTCCAGCTTGCGCTATTAAATGCATTTTTGACATCGAGTGTGACTAGCAGACAGTACTCTTTACTTCCTCCTAGCCAACGTTTACCATCGATCGCTTTTTCTGCTATTGATTTTACAATTTCAATGGCATCGACTGTCGAGTGCTTCTTTCTAAAGCCGTGTTGATTGCAGGAAAGTCGGTTGTCTGCAAAATCTTCCAGTCTGCTTTTTATTATGTCTTCGAACAGTTTCCCTGTAGTGTCCAGCATGCATAACGGGCGAAAGCCGGTAGTGGAGGAGGGGTTCGCAGTTTTTGGTACAAGCACCAGCTTCTGCAGTTTCCATGTTCTTGGGAATACACCTTTTTTTAAGCATATGTTGAATACCCTCGCAAATATCCCTGGATTGTTAACAACAGCTGTCTTCAGAGCAATGTTCGGAATGCCGTCGGGGCCTGGTGCCTTGTTAGCCGATAGTTTGGAGCCTGCTTTAAGCACTTCTTCCTCTGTTATGGTCGGAATATGACTTTCGCGCTCTATTTCCAGCATCCTTGGAAACTTTGGCTGCTCAGGGAAGAGATCTTTTACAATTCGCGTCATAAGTATGGGGCATGTTGGCTGGGCTGTTTTCTTTAGTCTTTTAAGCACCAACTTATACACGAACCCAAATGGGTTGTCGTTGACATCCTCGCATATTTCTTTGAACATTTTACGCTTGCTGTCTCGGATGGCGTTCTTGAGAAGTTTTCTGCAGTTCTTAAAGTTTTGCCTGAGCTGCAGAGCATTTGCTGCGTTGCGTGAACGTTGACATAATCGGCGGGATCGATTACACTGCTCACGAAGGGCTGCAATCTGTTCATTCCACCAATATGCTGACTTTCGTGTTTTGCCACGGCCTTTACGTTCCATGCTAGTATCACATGCTTTTATTAGTGCTTTCGAGAGCTCCAAGGCTGCATCATCTGGCGAGGACAGTACTTTAAAATCGTCAAAAGCTACGAGAAAGAGCTCTTCGTCAAAGCTTTTAATTTTCCAGCCCGTGTTTACTTTTGAAGGTGTTGCATCCGCAGTAGAACAGGCAGTGCGACCCACATTAATAATAATCGCTCGGTGGTCGCTGTGGGTGTAGGATTCGTCAATATGCCAGCTTGTGTTCCTACTCAGCCCTGCGCTTAAAAACGATAGGTCAATGACAGAGCCAGCCCCATTTCTGCAAAGGGTGTTTTCGTCTCCGCTGTTGAGTAGCACCAGGTTAAGCGCCGCGAATGCATCTAGGAGTTGTCTGCCTTTTGGGTTTGTTCGCTTACAGCCCCACTCGACAGCCCATGCGTTAAAGTCGCCTGCCACCAGTGCTGCGCTTCTCAGCTTCACGTCGTTTACAAGAGCGGTGATAATGCTTATGAAAGTATTAAGATCATAACTGGGTGGTATATAGCAGCTGTACACGTGTATGTTGAGCACTTTTACGCAGACAAATCCATTTGAGGAAACAACTTTTTCGAGATGGAGCGGGGTAGCGCCGCAGCTCCATATGGCGCATTTTCCAGATTCGTTTCTTGCCCATGAGGAATCCTGCTTATCCCTATATTGCTCGCTCAATATTGCAATATCGATGTCTAATTCGGAGACTGTTTGCGCCAGCAGATCTTGTGCCGCTTCACAGTGGTTAAGGTTAAGTTGCAGAAACTTCATACCCGTCGTTTTCTTTCCACATTTTTAGCTATGGCCCGCTGAAAAGCAGGGCACATTCGACTACCACCCACATGGCTGGTGTTACTTTCTCCCTGTTTGGAGCACAGTGCGCATGATGGTGGCTTATTACAGCTCTTCGCTTGGTGGTCTTGGCCACCGCATCTGAAGCATAGTTTAGTTCGGTCTTCTTCACTCCGACATTTTCGGGCGATGTGTCCAAAGTCGTGGCATTTATAACATCTTGTGGGAGCGTCTTTTCCTCTAATGCGACAGATTACCCATCCGATGCGGATTTTTGCGCACATCATAAGCTTTTGGGCGATAGCTGATGGCAAGCTGACGGTGCAGGTCTGTGTGCCCCTATATGCGGCGCGCATCGAGCGAATTGCCGACGGCATAATCTCTTCGCTAGGAAGGCTGCTTCTTATTGCTTCAAGCACTTCATCACTTGACGTGGCCTCGTCGATATCCTTAACTTCAATGAGCGTTTCCTGGGTTAGGGAGCGGACCTGGGCTTTTCCACCCAATACTGCTTCTACGGCTGTCTTAAGCTTTTGAGTAACTGGGTCACCTTGCTTTTTTAGCTCAAACAGCAGCTCGTCCTTAGCGGTTTTTCTTATACTCGTTACGCTTAAAGCGAGCTCTTTAAGATCAGGCTGTGCCTTAATTTCTTTTAATATATCCGCGTACGAGAGATCGCTCATATTTTTCAAGACCAGCGCATCCGGTTTTATTGGCTTGCTTCTGGGCTTGCGGTTAGTGACTTTGGTCCACCCTTCTTGCGATTGGCTAATTTTTGCACCTATAGCAGGCTTTTTGCTTATATCTGCACCACGTACTTTTGCTACGGTCTCCCTATCAATTCCTGATTGGTCGGGGACCTTTACCTGTTGTTGCCCTTTTCGCGAAGATCTTTGCTCCAATGGCGATGTTAGGCGGCTGCGCTTTGTTTTTCGTTGCGGCGAATTGAGCGCATCTGCTTCTCTTTCAATTGCAGCGCGGGTTCTCTTTCCTTTTTCCTCTGCAGTTTGCGTGCTCTTATTGGCGCGAGTCGATTTACGCTCTGACAGCACTAGTCGGTGCTGCTTATCTATCGCGCTCACGAGGTCTCTCATTGGCATATTTATGTGCCTTTGTATCTCCATCATAGCAATGAGCTCTTTAATCTTCGCTCCCAATAGTTCTAGCGGGTCTTCTTTGGATTCTCGCTCTGCAGTTTGCCCTTTCTCGCATTCATGCTGCATTTTTTCCCGCGCATTTTCTTGGGGGCTCAACTGATGTTCAGGTCCGAATGCTCTCGAGTGTTCTAGAGTAAGTGGTATGTCTCTTACCGGTGAGCGAGCTATTTTTGCTCTCCTAATAAACGGATTAGCCTCTTCGCTTTGTTCAGCGTATCTACTCGGGGGCTTATCACTAGACATTTGGATTGTTTGTCCACATAAGCGTTTTATTTTCCTACTCAAGTCTCTCTTAGCTGCTACCGCTGTTGCTCATCTACAGTCTTTTTGTTTTGCTGATCACTCTGTTGATGAGTAGCTGCTCGCGGTCTCTCAGCTCGGTTTCGCGCACTTTTTATTTGGTCTTTTGTATTCTCTGTATTTTATCACTTAGAGAAGTAAGAACTTTGGTTTGTTTTTTTGGTGTTTTTACACTTTAGTTGCCCAGGTGATTGTAAAACTGGCACTTCTTAGCGTTGTCGTTACGCTTAGTAGCATACCTGTGTACTTACAGAATATGTTGTGGCCGTTTTTTGGCTAAAATTTCACTTTACCACGGAGCACTATTGAAACAAGTCTTCACTTTCAAACTTCACTTGAGTACTTGTATGCAGTGTATATGTATGTATGTGGTGTATAAATTTTTGTGCATATATACATATATATATATACATATGTATGTTAGTACTAACGTCGTTAACTCGCACGGGTTTTTTCTTTCGAAGGTTTGCTTGTTCCATTTTCTATAACATAGCCCAAGAACTCTACTTTCTGTTTCAGAAACAGACACTTCTTCCATTTTATTTGTAAGTTATACTCTTCTGCCCTAGCCAACACCCTTTCCAGTTTTTCTATACCCTCTTCGACATTCTTCGAAGGAATGATAATGTCTTGACCACAATGAGTCACAAAAGATGTGTATTTTCGCGAACTTTCCTCAATCGGCACATAAAAGAAACCATTAGCTAAATCAAGCGTTGTGAAAACAGACGAACCCTGTAATTTATCGTCTAAATGAGAGGCATAGGAAAATTATCTCTCGTTAAGACGCCTATGTTCACAGCAAAGTCGCTTAGTACCGTCCTTTTTTCCAACCAAAACGATTGGAGACGCGTACTGTGTTGGATTATACCCTTCTCAAGCCATTTCCCTACCTGTTTATCTACTTCGCATTTCTCACTGTATGCCATTCTTCTTGGTCCCTGGAAAACTGGTATAT
Organism: Philophylla caesio; assembly: GCA_963971545.1. NCBI lineage: Eukaryota > Metazoa > Arthropoda > Insecta > Diptera > Tephritidae > Philophylla > Philophylla caesio. The sequence goes on along the minus strand of OZ020606.1, from coordinate 32,368,423 downwards.
CGTCTACTAGCGTCATTTCCACCGGACATTCGCTTTGTATTTTTGGATAATAGTTATTCATCAAGTTTTTTACTTTAACTGATGTCTCCCTATAAAGATGCTCTAAATCTGGTTTTACTATTTCTCGGTCAGTAATGTCGAGCACTCCAAATCTCCTAACTTTCTCTTTAAACCCTCTACGGTCAATCTAAATATTTCTTCTCGCTCCATTCCGACCGGTTAATTTACAAAATTCAAAAATTTATATAAACTTGAATTTATGAATGTATAAATAATTTTAGTAAAACTACAAATCTACTTTAAAACTACAAATTATTGGCAAGCTTTAAGTTAGTTTAATTATCTTTTCTTAAATTCAATTATTCAAACGATATTAGTTTTAGATATGCGTTAACCAGAGTTAACTGTGTAGTACAATATTAGTAATAGGTACACATTAACAAGAGCGTACTGTAGTAAAAATTAACAGTAGAACTTCACAAAATATATTCAGTAGAGCACAAAATATTCCACTATAGAATGCTTATTACGATTTTTCTTTTCTTTCTCTTTTGTTCTTAAGAACTTATATTTTCTATTTAAAGCTTTATTTACAATACTGTAATTTAAAATTAACACAGCTCTTAATTTAATTTTATATTATTTCTTAAATTTCTTTTAGTTTCCACGTATTGAGAAAATTTTAATTTTTAATTCATCCAATTACTTTTATTTTCTCTTAAGAAAACTTTCTTTGTTAAAAATAATTCCAATTCAAAATCTTTTAAAACTTCAACTTTTCAGAATTTGTTATTATATACATTAATTTATTTTTGATTTAAATGTTTCTTCGGTTTAACAAAAAACATGCATCTTTAAACTCACGTAACTTTCTTAAATATGATTTTGGTCAAAACTGTACCGCCGCTGTTGCTTCTGGAATTTTCCGTTGAATAAACTGCTGTACAGTATGATCTTTAACACTGTTTGACCCACTTGGCCTTTTCCACCTACATGTATAAATATGTATGTACCTATGTATGTGTCTATACAGTATTGTTCGAAACCTAAGCAAGCAAATTCATAATGACATAGTTTGCCCCCTGTGTGCATGTGTGAAATTTGTTGTGAACAGTCGACAAAATCATAAGCTCTGTGTTTTATTAAAAATTTATAGTGAAAAGTGACGGTGTATTCCGAAAAAAGTGTACAGGGCGGTCGTTAAAATTACCCGCTTCCCTGCACCAGTGAAAAACACCGACACAAACGGAACCCAGATAAGTATCATCACCTGTGAGAATATTTGTAAACCTTTTTTTTCAGCCTACGTTTTGTTTTGTTTTGGGTTTTCATAAAGAAAACAAAAACAACACCAACAGCAAATAAAACTACTTTTGGCGCACTAAACAGCTGATTCAAAGTGTGCGTTCAACCACAAGCTGCAAAACAGCTGGAAATAGTGATAGTGATAAAGCAGTGACTTTCGTCGATAAGCAAACCGCCAAGTCCAAGTTTTCCTCCAAATAGCAAGGACACAAACCACACGTCGATAAAGCAGTATATACAGCGATCACTCGAAATACAACGGCGTGCACAAAATTAGCAGCGGGCCAATTCGAAACTCATGGAGAATGGCTGAACCCGCCGAAAACCCATTTAGGCGGAGTTCAGGTATTATGCACTCCCCTCCGAGAGTAAGGGAAAGGAATGAGGCCGAAAAAGCCGAAGTCCAAAAGAGAAGTGCGCTCGCTTTAGAAAAAAGCGAAAAAAGCCAAAAAAGCCGATATAAGCGATAAAGCTCCAGCTAAATGTTCTCCTAATGCGGAAAGACGTCACAACATAAATGTTGAGAAGGAAGCAGAAAATTTACGTTCGCGCTCCTCACCACCCGATATCAGCCGCGGGGTAGCCCCTTTGTCCGAAAACTCTGTAGCAAACGTTGAAAGTCCTATGAAAGAGTTGGGCTCCAAGATAAATGAGCTCTTAAGTATGATAGGCGGAGGCAGAAGATCTATTCACCAACCTATGCGCGATCTAGTCGGGGAAATTGCGAAGCTGCACAAACAGGCAACAGAAGTGCAGAACGCAGGCGTTAGCAACAAAATATATAAGATTACCAAAGAGCAATACGTCCAAACTTCAAGCGACCGAAAGGTTAACAAGCCGACAGTAAACGCGAGCATGCGCAGGCAGAATCGACGAAAAGAAATACTGATGCAAAGGTTATAAACAAGGCGGCCGCAAGGGCAGAAACCCCAGCTAACAAATGGACCCTGGTGCAAAACCAGAAAAAGTTGAACAAAACCGCAAGGAAAGCGTCAAAGCCTGATGCGGTAATAATCTCAAAAACAGGCGAAACCTCATATGCGTACATCATCAAGCAAATGAAGAAGCAACCCGCAATGCAAGAACTAGGGCAAAGCGTCAACAAAATTGTCACCACAGCTAGGGGAGACTTACTAGTCCAATTACGCGATAAAACCGGCCACGTGGCAAGCAAGTTCAGGGAGTGCGCTAACGAGGTACTAAAAAATTTCGCAGATGTAAAAGTCCTGACACACACACTAAACGTGGAGATTCGCGACATGGATGCGGCAACAACAGAAGAAGAGGTTGGCGACGCAATCAAGCACCAATTCCCCGAAGTTAATTATGGGAAGCCGGTTTCAGTCAGATCCATAAGAACAGTAAGAAATGGAACGCAAACTGCGCTCATAAGCCTTTCAGTGCGAGACGCAAAAACCTTGGTAGAGGCGGGACGAATTCGCATAGGCTGGGTCAACTGCCGGATTCGGGAACTATTCAGTCCCATCAGGTGTTATCGATGCCTCGATTTTGGACACATATCCAGGCATTGCAAGTCCGCCGAAGATCGCAGCGGTATGTGTCTTCGTTGTGGGGAGAAAGGACACTTTGCCAAGCAATGCAAAGCAGCACCCAAATGCGCCATTTGCAAGACAGCGACTGGTGTCGCACAAGACCACCCTACTGGAAGTTTCAGGTGCCCTGCGTATAAAAAAGCGGTAAACCAACTAAAATAATGATTAAGTACATACAAATAAATTTAAACCATTGCATGGCTGCACAAGATCTTTTAAAGCAGGTAATCTACGAACAAAAGATCGATATTGCACTCATCAGCGAGCAGTACAAAGAACCCTCAGTGGAAGGAAATTGGCTCCAAGATAGAAGGAAAAAAGCTGCAATCTGGGCATGTGGGGCCACGCCCATCGAAATCAGAGGTAATAGTCAACATGAGGGCTTCATCTACGCAAAAATCGGTGGAATTCACTTCTACAGCTGCTACGCGCCTCCTAGTGAACCAATAGAAAGTTATAAAAACATGCTGAGCCGTCTGGTAACCGATGCTGCGGGAAAAGCACCACTCGTAATATCTGGAGACTTCAACTCGTGGGCAGCTGAATGGGGCAGCCCCAAAACAACCCCACGGGGCCAGGCGCTGCTTGAAGCCTTTGCCAGTCTTAACATCGTGCTGCTCAACAAAGGAAGGAAAAATACCTACCAAAATGGCAATGCGGGTTCGATCATCGACCTGACATTCAGCAGCTCTGCGATATTCAATAAAATAACATGGGACGTCTCAGAGGAGTATACATTCAGCGACCACTTTGCCATCTACCTAACCATCCACCCGTCTCGAACCTCCGCGAATAAAAGGAGAGCGTCGAAAGTGCAAAGCATTTGATGGAAAACAAAAATGTTAGATAACAGCATGTTGGAATACATGACAGAACTCATACCAGACACACTTGATGGAAGCTCTGGAAGCCCCAACACATGTGCTAATGCACTAGTAAAGCTAATCACTGACATCTGCGATGCATCAATGCCACGGAAAAAGAGTGGTAGCCGAAGAGCACCAGCGTACTGGTGGACAAACGAAATAGCGGAGCTAAGAGGAGAATGCTTAAGACTGCGCCGGCAACACCAGAGACAGAGGGCAAGAAACAATCCCCGGTATCAACACCTCCAAGCTGCATACAAGCACAGCCGAATAAAACTACGAAAAGCAATCCAAAAGAGCAAGCGCGAGGCCTTCGCAGAGCTAGTAAAAGACGTCGACGACAATCCCTGGGGTAGCGGATACAATATCGTCCTGAAGAAACTGAAAGGGTACAACGCCAAACCGCCAGTATGCCCACTCATAATGAAGCGGATCGTCTCAGGCCTTTTCCCACAACAAGAAATATGCAGTGTACCGATGGAGCTAGAAGTAGAAACCGCCGAGATCCCTCCGGTAACAAATAATGAATTGCTCGCTGCTGCAGCTAGAATTAAAACCAGCAAGTCCCCAGGTATGAATGGAATCCCAAATTGCATTCTTAAATATGTAGTTAAGAAGAAGACTGAAACCTTCAGCAATCTATACACGAAATGCATTCAAGAAGGTATTTTTCCAAAGAAATGGAAACGGCAACGGCTAGTTCTGCTACCCAAAGGCAACAAGCCCCCAGAAGAGCCTTCTTCATACAGGCCTCTGTGCATGCTAGACACTGCAGGGAAACTATTTGAATCAATAATAAGCGCCCGACTCCAAGAGATTACGGAAAGTGACGACGGGCTCTCAAATAAACAATACGGCTTCCGAAAAATGCGGTCAACTGTCGATTCCATTGCGTCTGTCTGCGATATAGCGCGTAAAGCACTCGAAGGCAAAAGATGGTTCGAAGGAACTAAACAGTACTGCGCTGTAGTCACGCTGGATGTAAAAAATTCATTCAACTCCGCCAACTGGAACTACATAATAAAGGCGTTGATAGAGATGAAAATCCCAGACTACTTGACCCGAATACTCCAAAACTATTTTTGCGAAAGAGAGCTATTTTATGATACAAATGAAGGCCCAAAAAGGTACCATGTCACAGGTGGTGTGCCGCGCCGCAGGGTTCGGTCCTCGGACCAATCCTTTGGAACATCATGTATGATGGCATCCTTAAAATTGAAAAACCCGAGGGCGTGTCTATAATAGGCTATGCGGATGACATAGCGATCGTAGTAGTGGCGAAACATCTGGTGGACGTGTCGCGCATGTGTAGCGAAGCAATAGCGTCAGCAAAAACTTGGCTGCAGAACGCAGGACTAGAGTTGGCTGATCACAAGACAGAGGCATTGCTCATGACCAGTCGAAAAAAGCTGGAAAAGATTCAAATCCGCATAGGAGAACACACTGTAACGTCAGCGCAAACTTTAAAATACCTCGGTGTCGTACTCGATCCACGACTGAACTTTAAGGAACACCTGAAATATGCTAGCGAGAAGGCAAGGAAGACCAGTATGGCTCTTGCAAGACTCATGCCAAATATGGGAGGCCCAAAAGAGAAACAAAGAACCCTGCTTTCGAGCGTCAGCTCATCAATTTTAATGTACGCGGCACCAATCTGGGCAAGCGCGACCCCTATAACCTCATATATGAGAGCACCAGCCTCGGTGCACAGATTATCTTCCCTTAGAGTATGCTGTGCATTCGTGACTGTGTCAGACGAGGCTGCAAATTTGCTGGCTGGAAGATGCCCGGTAGACATAGCTGCAAGAACGGCGGCAGCAATAAAGCATAGCCCAAGTGAACGCAACAAGATCATGCAACAAAGCACCGACGAATGGCCACAAAGGTGGGACTCGTCCCCAAAAGGACGTTGGACAAAGAGATTGATCCCAAGGGTAGACGAGTGGATTAAGAGAAAACATGGAGAAACAAACTTCTACCTTACCCAGTTCCTTACCGGGCATGGCTGCTTCCGACATTATTTATATAAATACAAGCACGTTGATCACCCCTTCTGCCTACATTGCGATGGGAAAATTGAAAGCGCAGAACACATACTTATGGACTGCCACAGATTCGACATAGAACGCAACTATCTAGAACTTTATATGCGAAAAACAGTGTCCCCCGAAGGCTTGCTGGAGGCTATGCTGTCCGATAAGGATATTTGGCACAAATGTGTTGACACCATCACGAGAATAATGAAAAGACTCCGAATAGACGAGCGAAACGCGAACCGCGCAGAATTATAACGCACGCTGAGTGAAGATGAAGAATAACGTCCAGTGCCTGCCCTGCGAAGTAATATCGGAATTGAAAGTCCCGCAGGGGTGCCACAGGCCCAGCGTACGAAGGAGGTTGGGTTTAGTCCGTAGGTGCCTGGAGGCAAATCGGGCATGCGGGCAGCACGGGCTGCTCGTATCTATGAAGATTCATCCTCCCTGGTCGTAAACGAAAAAAAAAAAAAAAAAAAAAATAAATAGTTTCCCCCTTTGTTCATTTATTTATTTATAAGAATTTTTATTTAAATTAGTTCATTCTCGAACATAATCAATATAAATCCAATTTAAGTAGATGTTTTAAAAAAGAAGCTTTCAGCTATACAAGAGCAGATAATTATCCCTGCAGTAGGAGCGATCAAAAATGCCGTTACATTTGCTAAAATGATCGTTAACATGACCAGCTCCTATGAAGAAGATGAGAAGATATTAGATCATTATTAATATTATAAATGCGAAAGTTTATATGTGTGTATGTTTGTTACTCTCTCACGCAAAAACTACGATTTATAAATATGTAATTTAAATTGACCGAAATATAACAATATAAGTTTCACGTGAGCCGGTAAAAGTCTCCCATTCTGGAGGCCATTGTGGCGTGCGCTGCAAAATCTGTAAGACTTACACGAATATAATGTGTAGTGGAAATGTATATCCTTAATAGTTCTACAAAAAAGTCAGCGACAGTATATACATATATGTATATATTATATGTTATATGTATTATAATATATACATATATGTAAGCCATTATCGCTAAAATTGTTAATCGAAAATTCAATAAATATAAAGTTTTTTTTTTCAAAAAATGTACATTTAGCAGTAATAAATTGATTCTTATCAATATAAATACTTTTATCCGATAGCAAACAATGTATGTAATGTATTTATGTACAACGTTGGCAGAGCTAACAACACAAGCGCATGGAATTTGTCTTAGTATGCGTGCGTCACAACGCACAGAGATAAACTGATTTGCTGTCAGCTTCGCCACAGTTGGCTAGCTGCGTCTTGCAGCCGTACTTACTGAAGTTTGGTAGTTTAGAAAAAAAGACGTGTGCAGGAATAAGTTTATGGGTAGGCATTTTTCTTTCTAGATTAACCATTATGCCGCGAAGACGTAAATCTAATATTTCCCAAAGTTCAAGTAAAGCTCTAGCTATGAAAGTCGTTTATCCTACTGAGACGTTTCTACAAGTTGAACTGCGAAAGCGTGAGCAGGTGGTGCGTGAGGCAGCACACAAAGCTGCTGAGTCACCAAAGCAGTCCCAAGTTTGGCGTCGACAGAATGCTGAATATCTAGCATCCCAAGGGGCTGCTAAGACTCTAGAACAGTCTCAAGTTCGGCGTCTTCAGCGAGCGGCATATAATGCGTCCCAAACAGCTACAGAAACCGTTGAAACAGAAAAATTTCGCAGACACGCTGTTGCTGCAAGAGCAAAACAACGACGTCGAATATTCACGACAAATACGTGGGGTGTTTTCGATAAATCTGCATTTGAGTACGACGAGACTCTAGATTATGAAAACCACAGGCTCATAAAACTAGATGCGATGGACAAGCAATGCGGATTTTGCGGTGCTCTTATAATAATAATAATAATAATAATCCCAACAGTTGTATCCCTCCATACCCGCCCGACCGACGCGAGGGGCGCATCCGCCTGACGCACGGATATATAAAAAAAAAAATTTGTTTTTTTTCATATATTTCATATATGTTGCGCCGAGTCATGAAAGGCAGAGGTTTGTTAAGTGTCGAGATCTAAAACTGTTCAGCTAGAGAACAAATGCTCATCAGCTGACCGAATAGTAATATATGTATATGTATGTATGTATTAATTATTGAGAGGATTGAGTATAGTTTTCTTTATGTAAAAAAGTGAGTCTGAAATATCAAAAGAACCGGAGTGAGTGTTAAAATCCTGACACAAACTACGGAGTGGCTCATTTAACTCAAAATTACTTTTACATGGCTTCAGAAAGAGAGGCCGGAAATTTCTTGAAATTCTGGAGGGAACGTTTAGTTTTATTTCGCTAAGAAGAGATGGGCTAGAGATCAAGCCTGTCAGTAACTTGACCAAAAATACAATGCCTAGCATTTCTCTGCGACTAGCAAGTGTAGGAAGATTAATGAGTTTTAAACGACTTATATATGGCGGCAGGTTGTACTGAGAATCCCAACGAAAATTCCTTAAAGCAAAAAGTAGAAATTGTTTTTGAATTGACTCTATTCTGTCGGAATGAACTTGATAGCGCGTGTTCCAAACAACAGATCCATATTCCAGTATGGGCCTCACTAACGTTGTGAATAGAGCCTTCGTGATGTAAGGGTCATTGAATTCTTTTGAGCACCGTTTTACAAATGCAAAAACACCCTTGGCTTTGTTAACTGTAACATTTATGTGAATATTAAAATTAAATTTCGGGTCCATTGTAATTCCAAGATCAACAAAGTTAAACACTTGTTCGAGGTTATGGTTACATATTTCATAAGCTGGTTGAACTGCTCTGCGAGAAAAGCACATTAATTTACATTTTTTAAGGTTTAGTGGCATTTTATTTACTTCACACCAGTTAGTCATGCTATTTAAATCCGCTTGTAGTAAGGACCTTTCCTCAACAGAATGATACGATCTAAAAAGCTTTACATCATCAGCATACAATAAAATTTTTGAATAATTTATTACAGAAGGTAAGTCATTTATAAAAAGTAAAAACAGAATCGGACCAAGGCGACTTCCTTGCGGGACCCCTGAACAAACATAAATAATGTTTGAGGAACTATTTTTAAAAAGAACTCGTTGTGTTCTGTCAATGAGGTAAGAAGACATCCAACGAAGGAGATTAGGTTGAAAACCAAGGAGATCGAGTTTATTTATAAATTTATTTATAAATTTATTTATAAATTTATAAATTTATTTATAAAATATTATAGGCACAGTAAGACACCAGGTCTTTTCGTTGTACGCATATTACATAGATTATTTTTACATGACATTGAACTTAATCCTAAGGAAATATCGTAAGTACAATAAATATAAAAAGTACAAAGTACTAAGATTGATAATTATAATACAATGAAATATTAAAAGATTTTAAAGGAGGGTGTATATATATTAGGGGAAAGGGGTAGGATATTACATGAATAGATTTGTAACTGCCGTTTTGAAGCATCCAATCGATGTTACACATTTGATTGAAATTGGTAGTGAGTTCCAAGTTCTGACAGCACTAACAAAAAACAATCTAGAGGCCGTCAGAGTTTTGTATTTTGGGACAACAATATTGTGCGTACGGTTTGATTGCACAAATTTTAATTTTCGGAAAAGATAACCTGGTTGACGGTTTCTAATAATTTTAAATAGGTATACCATATTGCGGGCCTTGAGATAATTTTCAAGGGTGGACCCAAGGATATTTTTGGTATATAAGGAAATGTGGTCAAATTTCCTTTTACAGTAGATGAACCTAGCTGCGTTATTAAGAGCTAGATTTAACTTGTTTTTAGAATCGTAGCTTAGGGTACCATATACGAGTTCAAAATAGGAAATTTGAGGCACTATAAGGGACTTAACCAATTTGAGTTTTGTGCTTATCGGTAGACAATAACATGTATGCCATAGATTTCTTAATGTGAAGTAAATTTTTGTTATGCAGTGACGTATATGGTCTTCGCATGTTAAGCGAGAGTTCATTTTAAAACCAAGATTATACACAACGTTTTGAAATTTCAGTTCCGTTCCATTTAGAACAACTGGTGATAAACTACTGAGATCAAAAGAATCACTCATAATTGGAAGCACCTGTGTTTTAAAAGCATTTAAGCAGAGACCATTCACGTGGGCCCATTCTTCAATTCTTACTAGGTCCTCATTTAATCTAGCTACCAAGTCCTCACCAAGGCCAATGGGACGTGAGAGGTATATCTGGGTGTCATCCGCATATAGGTGAATTGAGGCATTTTGACAGCAGTGAACAACGTCATTAATAAATATACTGAAAAGTATAGGGCCCAAAATGGAGCCTTGGGGTACTCCAGAGGTAATTTCTCCGCGATATGAAAATATATCTCCACACTGGACTTGTTGGTATCTGTTTGATAGGTAGCTTCGCATTAGCTTAATTGCTGTTGTATTGAAGCCAAAATAATGCTTTAATTTTGAAAGAAGGATATCATGATTTACGCTGTCAAAGGCTTTAGAGAAATCTAAAAGTACTAAGATGGTAAGTAATTTTTTATCAAAAGCTGGGCGGATGTCATCCATAATTTTTAACACGGCTGTGGAACAACTGTGGTTCGATCTGAAACCAGACTGGAACTCACTCAGCAGATTATGAAGAGCCAGGTGCGTCTGTATTTGAGTGGAAATAAATTTTTCAAAAATTTTGGCCAAAGTTGGCAATATGCTGATGGGCCTAAAGTCTTTAGGAGAGACACAGGAGCTGCCTTTAGCGACCGGAATCACGTTGCCAATTTTCCATTGATTTGGGAAGGTAGAGGAGGTTATGACAAAATTAAAGATGTGAGTAAGGGTAGGAAGCACAAAAGGCAATATTAGTTTTAAAAACCGCAAGCTCAGCCCATCTACACCAATTGCATTCGATTTTATAGCAAATATGCACTTTATAATATCTTCTTCAGTGGCTGAACCAAATGAGAATTCATGGGTGGGATCACTTCCCAAGCTTTCGTTGATGTTAAATGGAAAAGCAGGTGCATGAGAATTCTGTCCAATGAAGTAGGAATTCATTACATTAGCATCAATCTCACAAGTTTTTACATTTTTGGCACAAACACCCAGTGATTTTAAGTTCGTCCACAACACTCTGTTAGGCAATTCATTATTAAATTTTGCACTAAGGTAGGCTCTTTTACTATTTCGCAACTCAGTAGTTACTTTATTTCTCAACGTTTTATATGTATTCCAACGTTCAATGGTGGGACTACGCTTCCAATATCGATAAGCCCTGCATCGATTTTTAATAAGGGCTAAAATAGCCTTAGTGAACCAAGGTTTAGTATAGTTAATTGCTTTAACACCGCGAATGGGAACATATTTTTCAAATAAATATTTTATTAATGTAGTAAAATAGCCTAATTTGTCATCAACATTTGCAAAGTACCAGCAGTGATTCCAGTTAAGTGATATGGCTTCGTCAGATAGTGCAGATATGTTTATACTTTTGAAATCTCTGTAGGTGAATGTGGACAACGGTTTTATTTTATGAAGTTCAAAGTTAAAAAATATTATCATAAGCTCATGGTCAGAAACTCCAGATAAAGAAAATTGGTCAACATGACTTACACTGCTAACAACGCTTACCCCAAAAATATCTAACATACTTGGCTTGCAGTGTGGTGAAAACCGAGTTGCAAATTCGTTCGCGATAGTAATACCACAGTTGTTAAAGCAGTTGAGCAGGTATTTAGACTTTGCATTATTGGACAACATATCAACATTAAAGTCACCACAAACGAGGACTTGCACATAACTCAAGGAAAATTCAGAAATTTTAGTGAACAATGAAGTGAGATCGTTTGATTTAAGAGGGTTGTACACACATATAATAAGAAACTTTTTTACATTATCACTACATTCTATAAACAGACTTTCAACAGTTTCAGAAGTGTGAGATTTATATATAACTTTGAAGTTTAAATCAGCTTTTAAATAAATGGCTATGCCACCCCTCTTTTACCAGTAGTTCTATCATTTCTTACAACTGAATAATCACATAAAGCATATGCACAATTAGCAAATGAAGGTCTGAACCAGGTCTCAGTCACACAAATAACATCAATTTTTAGGTCACGAAAAGTTGCGTTCAGATATTCGAGTTTTTCAAGGGTTAAACTTCGAGCATTAAAGTGGCAAACACTGAAACCTACATGATACTCACATGCATATTTAAGAGCTAGCCTCAGATTGTCATTGTTATTATGCTTACATAGATTGTTACTCATAACACTGCAGTATGATTAATGCTTGGAAACGGTCAGTTACGATGGGAGAAAGATAAGGATAGGGAAACAAAGGGTTAAGGTCAAAAGAGGGAAACGTATAGTATACGAGTATCTTAAGAAAAATAAATTTTAACAAAAACAATGAAGCATGCTTATGAAGCATGATGTGGATAAATACATACATATATAGTAAGTTAATTATATTGTTGTTTAGGTAGCTGCTGCAATGCGGTCTACGCTCGCACGATCCAAAACTTTTGATGCTTCGCTGTGGAGATGTTTTCGTACATAGACTTGTCCGCGAATAGAGAATGCACCCACCAGAAGCTTTTTTCTCTTAAGCTGCGTTGCAAATTGCATTAACTCGCGATTCCTCTTCGTAAGGCATTCGTAAACAAAAATCTTTCCATCAGAATTCAGCCCGATATCGCGAAGTGTAAGAGATTTACGGCTTGCTTTTAAAAAGCAAGCAATCCCCTTAAACAAAAGTGAGCGATCATATGGTGAATTGAGCTTGATTATAATAGGGGCAGGCATGTTGTTGTTGCTAGTTTTGTTTTTGCGCATACGAAAAATTGAGCGGATGGGCAGGGGAGCTACGTTAATCGACGTGCATAGACTAGAAAGCAACGAAGGTAAATTCTCTTCGGCTATAAGCGGAACTCCATACATTATTACGTCTGTCGCCACCAACGCATTCTCCAGTTCATCAACTTGCTGACTCAAAATGTTAACTTCTTTGTTTTTATCACTACTTTCGCAACGCAATGACTCTAGCGCACTCACTCTCTCATCAATAGCTTTTATTGCTGATTTTAAGTTGCTAAGTTCAGCTGAAACTTCACCAATTTTCTGCATAACACGCTCTTCGCTTTCGGTTATCTTCGTTAAAATGCTCTCCATAGATGCTTCCAATTTCACTTCAAGCCTCTCGAACAAACTTTTTGTAGTTGGACTGTTTACTCCTTTGTTGTCTCCTTTACCTTGAAATTTTAGCGCGGGAGTTTTTTGAGGAGAGGGGGCATTGCGCGCACTTTTCCTTTGTGTCGACATACTTGGGCTTCTTGCCGAAAACAAATTTTTTATCAAATATTTATTAACGCAAACGATGAGTCACCAACCACAGCGACGATGATGCAAATTCATCAACTTTAACAACAAAAATCTTGTATTTATTTCGAAGCCGGTAATTTCGGTTTAAAGCGTGATTAGTTGCAGCGGCACAAAAACACGTCTTACTCACGTCTTAGCATTGCTTATTTATGTGGATCAGTAAAGAGTGACTTACTCTGTCGAATGCTTTACTAAAATCAGTGTATATAACATCAGTGTGCATAAATTCTCTGAATCCATTTGAAACATGAATTGTCAACTCAAGCAAGTTTGTAACGGTAGATTTACCCTTAGAGAACCCATGTTGTGTGCTAGAAATTGTAGAGGATATGGAATACGTTAAATGGTCAACAACAATAGCTTCGAATAATTTAGGAATAGCAGAAAGCTTAGCTATACCGCGGTAATTTTCTATAGAGGACCTACTCCCGGTCTTATGAAGGGGTATAATGAATGATTCTTTCCAACCTGAAGGGAAAATCCCAAGCTTAAGAGAAAGATTAAATAAATTAGTTAAGGGCACATAAATATGTTTAGCACAGTTTATGAGGAAACACGTCGGGATCGAATCGGGGCCAGCCTTAAATGATTCTTTTAAGTTACTCAAATAATAAAATACTTCCTCGGAAGATATCTGCGGAATAATAGCAGAGGTGAGGGAACAGAGTTTATATGGATAAGGTTTACTCAGAGGCGAGTTAATGGAGTAATTTGACCTGAAGAATTGGGCAAACATGTTGGAAATTGATTGGGAGTCACAAGAAACGGTATTTTGATATTTCATAGCAGACGGAAAACTAGTCACTCTGCGCCTAGAGTTAACGAAGTCATAAAATGATTCAGGGTTTTTTATTAGATTCCTTTTAACTTTGCACAAATAAGATCTGCAGCATTTTTTATTTAATTCAAAATAAGCGTGTCGGATAACTGAGTATTTAATATAGTTAGTGTGTAAACCAGTTTTTTTGTACAATTTAAACGATCGCGACTTCTTATTTTTTAAATTTTTTATTTCTTTAATAAACCAAGGTTGTGATTGCTCCTTTTGTACGCAAACCCGGCGCGAGTGCAGATAGCTCTTGATGAAGTTGAAGAAGACGGGCCCTGAGGCGGAGGGACAGGAGACAAAAGACTAATTAGCTCAATTTGTTGGGGTTGAGGCAAAATATTTTTTTGAAGTAATGTAAGAGGAGCCACAATACTTTCCTTGGGTGGACTGTGTGTCCGTTTGCGTTTGGTCTCTCTTACAGGTTGCGAAGTCTGTTTATCTAGGCACTTAAATGATTTAAACACGTTTTCATAACGTTGAAATTTATCATTAAGTGCCCGAAGGTCTTTGCCGATTTCGAAAAATCCATTTATGGTTTCTCTAAAAATTGGAAAAGTTCAACCTCAGTTGATCTGCATTTTAAACAAGACCAACGAATACCTCTTCCTTCATTTATTAAGTCTAGGACTCTACCAGTCAATCCGGCACATTTTATATGAGCAATCCCATCGCAAAACCAGCATGCAACAGAGCGTTGCTCATTATCGCTTTTATTTTTGCAGTTGTCAAAAATGCAAGACATAATTGAAACAGTAAAATTCAATATGAGTAAAAACTAAAATTGTATTAATAAATCAAAGAAGAAAGCAGTTTGCAAGGTAGGGCAAGTTTTATAATTATTTAAGGTTTGAGAGCTATTTATGCAACGAACAGTTTTAGATGCACAGTAATAGACACCTAAAAAACTAAACGCAAACAGCTGTTTAAAGAATGACAATAAAAAACAGAAAAGAAAATGCGCGCAAACTTAAACAAATACACAAAGTTTAAAGCAAAAAAAGAAGCAAAAACAATGTAAATAAGAAACAATACCAATGCAAATCAACTAATGACTCGGCAATTGAAAACTAAATTAAAGTGTATAAAATCAATGCAAAAAATGCTCAACATATATTGTACTTAGCTTTAAATGCGCGCAGATAAATCTCCAAAACTTTTATCACTAAATTATTAATTTATATACAAAGAAATAATGAAATTTCAAAATAAAAAAGTAGCACAGAGAATACACAACTATACAGCTTGACGTTTGCGGCGTAATAATGGAAAGAGGAAGCAGCAGGCATATGTTGTTTGGGTGGAAAAGTAGCGCTTCCTTCAATAGACGAACCAGTTGAACCGCTTAAAGAACCGTTTTTTCTTATGAAAAAGATGAAACTCGCCGTATTCTAAAATACCTAAGGAAATACAACACATGCTTCCATGTGACATCTTTTGGGGCGGATAACATTTTATCAATCCCAGGATTTTGCCCGACTTTCACTATCAAAGGGCAAGTATATCACACAATTGACTCTTTGCTTCCTGCTACCAATATGCCACCAAAATTTTTTCAAGTTTATTTCATGCGGGATGAGTGTGTAGAAAAAAACACGATACAAAAAATACAACAGGTTCTACATGATCACAATATTTTAGTGCCTGAATTCAAAATAGCTAAGGATAGAGTGACTAGCGATCTCTACAAGGTTGTGATACACCCATACAGTGTACCACGTGGGGAACACGAAAGACGATTCAATGTCACGAACTCAAATGAAATAGCTGCCGTAGTCCTCAATTTTAATTTACATGCATTACACATAGAACGACTTTTCAAAGTCTACCTGTTGAATTTTATATATAAGTAAGCTCTGGCAGAAAGGACGGAACGGATTTTAATGAAATTTGTTTAGGAGATAGTGAAAACGCTAGGGATTAACTCAGGCTAATCTAGCGCGATAACCATAGATCCACGCGGGCGAAGCTGCGGGCGGAATGGTAGTACATACCAGGGCTGCTCAACAAACGAAACGATACCATTTTGTTTTGTTAACGAGCAAAATTAACTTAACGAAATGAGTGTGTTGCGTTTCGGCGCCATGTTATCAAAACGAAATCAAATCGTTAATGTTGCAACGTTATAAAATTTCCGTTTTCGTTAATTTTAATGTGCCTAAAAGTATGCAGCGCTTCTGTTTGCGCTTCTGTTTGCGACGAGTGAATCTCCAGCGTTTTTCTTAACGTCTTAACGTTAACGCCAGCATTTCGTTTCGGTTAAAAACGTAATGAAATTTATTATGATAATTGCTTTAACGATAATATTTTGAAATGTTTCAACCGAAACAAGAGAAAACATTTCGGAACGGTTAAATTTAACGTTAAAATGCATCCTTGGTACATACAAACATATACATATTCTATGCACAAAGGTAATTCTCAAAAGTTTAATATTTTAACAAAAAAATTAGCTAAATTTAAAAAAAATAATTTTTCTAAAAGATAATTGATTTATCTTTCTAAAACATCCCTTTCAATTAAAATGTATAACACATATTTAAAAAATGTATACCTTACTTGCAACTTTTGGAACTGCCGTCTATGTATACAGAACTAATACTATTTGAAAAATACCAGACTGAGCTACCGATTTTTTACAAAACATTTGAATTAATTAAGCTGGTGAAGATGTTGTCAGGATGGTGAAAGCAAGAACTTAATTGTAGCTTTAATTGAAAGAAGAGGCAATTAGTTTTGAGTAAAACATTTGAATATTAAGATATTAACTCAGATAACCCCAGCGTAACCATGTGGTCACGCAAGAAGTAGTAGTTGAATTAAAAAAAAAAAATCACAGCTCACCCAAATAATTCCCTTTGAACTACCTTTTTCCATGTAAATACACATGCGCGAAGCGAACTGCGTTTAAAATTTTTCATAAAGTGTCTTTGTTTCGAAGTGAGCAGGTGTGAAAAAGTTGAAAGAAAAAAAGATGGCAAAAAATGCGAATTTTGATAGAAACAAAAGGTAAGTACCGTAATATTTTTTGAAGTGTGTTGTTTTTAAAAGAAGTTAAGTTTCAATTTGAATAATAATAAAGTGAAAATATATGGCAACTATATTTTGTAAAAAAATAAAATGTTCTTGTTGACCATTAACGGTATTTTTTCCTGGTGTGACCATATGGTCACGCTGGGCTAGATTAAAAGCTCATTTTATGTAACGTAATTTTCGTTCAAATGAATTGAAAACTTTATAATTCGTGGTGAATTCTTTCCAAATTTTCAGACGTTTAAACACACAAGAGGTTATTGACTATCTAAATGACTTTTGTGATAGCGATGAAGAAGATTCGCCCGCTGCTCTATATATCTTACCTCCGGACAACGAAAATGGTGCAATCAGTGGAGAAGATGATGGTAATGAAGACGACGTAGGTAAGCCAGAGGATATATGTGTTGGTCAATTGAAAGCACCTTGTGAGTTAGTGATGAGCAGTGGTAAAAGGGTTTTAACGATTGATAATGATGATGAGTAGGATGACTTGGAAGTGGCTGATTCTGTGTTGATCGACATATTAGAAAACTATACTCAGAACTTGCGATCTAATTTGTTAGAGGAACAGGGCGAAATGTCAATAGAACCGTTCTCATCACAACCTGAAACGTATGTCAGCGGCTTACGAAAAGTGAAACCTACACCGTCTTCAGTGCCACCGCCACTGTTACGTAAGGAATCACATTTTACGTGGGTAGAAGATAACTCGGACGGATTGATCCCCATTTTCCCTTCACAAAATTTTGAAAACTGTAAGGTGAAGCCTCATGAGCAACTTGAAAAGTTTTTTGACGATGAACTCATAGAGCACATTATAAACGAATCGCGAAGATATGCAATTTTTCTTGGTAAACCAAATCCTCAAATTACCAGTGCGGAGCTTAAAGTTTTCATAGCCATCTTGTTGGTCAGTGGATACAATGGTCGAAGTACGTTCAGGTCATTTTGGAGCGTTGACAATGACATGCGCAATGAGATGGTATACTTAGCTATGCGTAGAAATCGATTCGAGGAAATTTTGAGATTCTTGCACTTTGAGGAGAGTTGTAAAAAAATAACTGACGGAGATAAGATGTGGAAACTGCGGTCCTTAACCGACCACTTAAAATCAAATATGCTGAAGCATTTCCATCCGGAATCATATTTTGGGCGTCACGGATGCAAGCAGTTCATCAAAGGAAAACCATTACGGTTTGGTTATAAAGTCTGGTCCTTGTGTACGATATCGGGATACTTAGTTAATTTTGAAATTTATCAAGGAAATAATCCTCGTGCCAATAGTACCTACGAGCAAACATTTGGAAAATGCGCAGCTCCACTGCTGAATATGATAGACGATTTTACACCAGCGGTTCAGAATCTACCATTTTCCTTCTATTTTGACAATCTTTTCACCAGTGTTCCTCTGTTAGTTTACTTGAAAGCTCGAGGATATACCCCAACAGGTACGATCCGGGAAAATCGGCTGCCAAAAAGTTGCCCGATTGAACATAAAAAAATATTGAAAAATAAGGAGCGTGGTCATATTGAGTCTACAAAATTGAAAGAAGCTAATATTTTTCTCACAAAATGGAATGATAACGCAGTTGTTAGCATCGCTTCGACTACGTATGGCGCAAACCCGGTAACAAATGCAGTTCGATACTCACAGAAGCAAAAAAAATTATTGATGTTCCACGGCCATTAGTTATCAGGGACTACAATAAATATATGAGCGGCGTAGATCGTATGGATCAGAATGTGGGCTTGTATCGAATAGGTATAAGAGGAAAGAAATGGTGGAATAGTATCTTTACGTGGCTAGTTGACGTTTCGGTACAAAATAGCTGGCAGCTACACAGATCAATCTACCCAGAAATACCTCAGCTCGAGTTTCGGCGACAAATAGCCATTTACTATTGTAAACACTTTGGTGACCGCCCCAAATCAAAGGGTCCTCGAAAAAGGTCTTTGGAAGGAACAGCAAAGGAGACATTGAGATATGATGGGCTGAATCATTTCGTTCGTCCATGCGAAAAAAGAAGACGTTGTGCTGCCGATTTGTGCGTTTCTGTTGGTAGAACCGAGTGCTCGAAATGTAACGTTGGGATTTGCGTAAAATGTTTTGAGAAATATCATATGCCATCTTAATTATTAAATACGATACGGTATAAAATGTTTATATAAAAAATAGTTTTGAATGTATATATATATATTTTTTTAATAAAAAATAGTTTTCAATATACACTTAAATAACTGTTTAAATCATTTTCTTTTAATTCGCACTTGTTTAGTTGAAATATGTGGGATAAATCTTTGCTTTACTTCAAATAAAAACATGAGAAAAATTACCCCATATCATGCCCAGTGTGACCATATGGTCACACCTCAAAAGTCGGTTTAGGAATGATGCATTAAAATAAGGATGGTACCTAAGTGATCATTGGACCTATAAAAGTCATCTCTTAAAATATTTCAGAAATCCCAGACAATAAAAGTACCAGGAGGATTCGAGTTAATTGAAACACGTACCTACCTTTATTTAACAACGAAGAAACCGCTCACATGTCGACATTTCCTCCGTGCTCCGCTCTATAGTTTGGTGTTTACATGTAATATGGAAAAAAGATTGTTATTTTATGAGTCGGCTGTTGCTTGGCCTTAACTCTCGACTTTAAGTTTATCAATGCATAACTACATACATATGTAAGTACTTTCAAACAATAAACTACAAAATTAAGTGTATGCATTTGCACACGGATTTTAAAACCGTTGTTAATACTCTGTAAGTAATGCATTCAAATGTAAATGCATCTTTTATAGTAAACTTTAAAGTTTGCTTAAATTCCACAGCTTGTAATCCCAAATGTTAAATGCAAACGATCAGTGCCTTTTACTTTCGGTCCAATTTCGAACAGAAATGGATGTAAGTTTTTGACATTTCTCATCCATATTTTAGTTCCATTAATTTGATTAATCAGAATATTTTAATAATCGAAATTACATACACACATACACAAACCTACGTAAACAATTGTTATGTACATATGCATGTATGTATGTATGATCATGATTATATGCACACGCCTTTGCATTTTTCCATTCAAGATTACACTGTTTCACATTTTTCACTTCACTTTATTGTTAATATTAATTTAAACACTCTACTTACTTTATTCCAGGTAACTCTCTTTTAAAAACTAAAAACTAGTATCTCCATTTATGTACGATGTAGATTCTGCAAATTTAAACAAAATTAGTTCAAATATGTCACTTGCATAAAAATTCATACGATTACCTCTTTAATATCGCCTAGATGATGTTTTGACTGCAATTTAAAACCAAAATATTAATATTAAAAGATATATGTATAACAAAAATTGTAACGAACTTACCGCCAAACTTTGCAAAACTACTAGCGATGCATACTTTTGATCGAATATGGCGGAAAATTAACCGGATCAGCAAGTACTCATAATCCCCTATTTTTAAACTTATTTCGTAGGACATTACCAAAATTTAAATTCAAATAAACATTTCCAAAACATATGAAAGAGTTTCCGTTTTAAAAGTAATAAAAATTTTAAAATTTATTATTGCAAACTTACAATAGTGTTCCTTCACCTTAACCAAGTAATCGGTAAAAAAAAAGAACCGAGTACCCTAATACTTTTCTCACAGCTTCAACTTGTTGAGTGACAGCCTGCTGCGATCAAAATTTCATATTTCCATTCGCTGCAAGCCTATTGCTATAGTGCTCTAATACACGTGTTTTCTATGCTACGACGTTAGGAATCTATTCGTTTCTTCTAACACTAGGAAATCAGACAAAAATTAAATTGTGAATGTGTTGGTAACAGCTGATAAGTTGTGATGGTATTTGTGAATTGAATTCGCCTTGGTTACCTCCGTCTTGTAGGGCTCATAGTCGCCTTTGTTTGTATTCAAGGCGAATTCATAGAACAATCGCGTGATTTTTTATTAAAAACTTTCACTACATCCTAGTTAAAAGTTAATGTATGAGCACCTCAGCGGACCGAACCTTTTCGGGACACACCTCTAGCCTTAAGCCCTCGCTATCGTCCTCTATCATACCTATCACCAATACCTTTCCACCTGTCTCACGGCAGTACTTGTACCAATCGCAGATGGTAGCACTGGACAAAAGGGCGTCCTCGAGAAAAATTCTCCTTCTTGACTTGAGCCTGCGGCCAATGCGAACTGTACGCATACATAAGGTAGAAGATGTGGAAGAGCGATATTTTGGCATTCTCAAACCAAGTACCGGTGGCCCTAGATTCGTCGGTTTTCGACCGACAGCTCCCTTTGCGGCATCAGAACGTGCAGACGGTATTATTATCTATACCTGACACCATCATAGGCGTTTTCTGCATGTGTTCGATTTTAAAATTAGCCCCTGCTCCTCTGCGAATAAAACACACTTTTCCTTCGTATCCAACCGCCTTGAAACCTTAACAAGGTTCCACATGTTTCACACTTCTGAGCACGGTTGGTGAAGGGTGCATCAAAATCTATAAATAATATGTAATTATATATATGAATATAAAAATTAAAAGAGGAAAAACACACCTGTTTGCTCATTAGATTTTTACTTAAGAAAATTGTATATATAGAATTTAAACACATTAAGATCTCTTAACCGCTGCGATAAGAATGAAAGAATATGATATCAAACCGGATTTGAAAACCGCTACTTTTTAATAAAGTAACAGTACATCCAAGGCGAGTTCATAGAAGGTGGTATTCTCCCTTCAGCTAACATTGTTACCATTCAAAAGCAAAAAACAAAATAAATGCAGCTCTTTTTTTTTACTTATATAGGCTTGCCAATACCTTCTATGAATTCGCCTTGAGTACAGTCAAAGGCCCTACAAGACGGAGGTAACCAAGGCGAATTAAATTCACTAATACCAACACAACTTTTCCAGCTGTTGCCAACACACTCGCATTTTGCTAGTTTCCTAATGTTAGAAGAAACGCCAATATTCCGAATGTTAGAGCCCAGAAATCGCGTGTGCTAGAGAGTTCTAGCAATAGTCGACGCTGTACAGCCATGTTTACAAATCGCAAAATACAATCACTTTTTTGGGAAACTTCGTTGGATTTGCGGTAAACTGCATTTATTTTCAGTTTTATTGATTAAAATCAGAGAACGTGTATTGACAGAGAAGCCTTATCTCAGTCCATTCCGACTCACATTCCTCTGATTTTGAGGGGTACTGTATATGTCAGCATGGTTCACCACAATATTTTTCAAAATTGTTCACCATGACTCTTAAGCAAATTTAACAGGGGAGGAGCGAAAATGCTGTTTGCGGAGAAAAATAATGTTAGGTTTTACATTTTTTGGGTTGTAGTAGTTTTTCTTATGAAAACTTGCCTTTTTGTTTTGATATAGAAATTTGCCAATTTGATTTCCAATTGGTATTATTAAAATTTCGGTAAATAGAAATGCTACAAAAGGAACAAGTCAACGGACATTTAGTTTTCCGTGAATATTTGATCGATCGCTTGCGTTTTTATACAAATTTCATAAAAAGCTTTAAAAAATCATGCCTAATCCGAGAAAATGTCGCGTGCGTGGGTGTAATAGCCCCTCCGACTCGCGTTTCTTTTATTTTCCGAAGGATTCGAAGCTGCACCAAATATGGAGGGAGAATTTAAGGATCGCCGATATCCAAGAGCTACCTGTTACCAGTGTAGTTTGCATCCATCACTTTGAGCCTGCCGCAGTGGGTGCTAAATATTTAAAAGATGGAGCCATCCCCACCCTAAATCTTGGTAAGTTTTTATTTATGCATATGAATGTACATACATATGTATGTAAGTGCAAACGTTTGTTCAAGTGTGTATGTATGGATATGGGTGCATTATAATTTTGCATGATCACTGCCATTATGATCACCAACAAAATGATAACGCATATTTTTTAAGTGCCTGATTAAGTTATATTAAGAAAAAGTATGAAGTGCATATGCACATACACATACATACTTATAAGTGGTAAACTTGCAGACAAAGCCATAAAGACGTCATTTGTCCTTGAATTTATATTTTGGCATGTGATGTACATAGGTCAAGGTTGATTTATATGATCTTGTAAGTACGAGTACATTTGATTTTATATATTTATCTAAAGTATTTATATAAATAGGTACATACATATGAACAAAGTTAGTTCTGCATTTTGTATACATATGGGTAAGTCCTGGGTTACGGACGCGACATTCGCACGTGTTTAATTATTGTTAAAAGGCAGGAAAAAGAAGCGAACTTAATGCATATTATAATAATTGCAAAGCACTGCCGGGGTGCTTCGCTCCATATATTTTTTTATGGACTTTAAGGATTTAAGTCCTTATATATATCAATATATAATGTGGTTCGGACGCGACGTGAAACGGAAGAATTTTTTTAATGCTTGCGAAAGTATGTAAAACTTAGCGAAAATTAGAGGATAATATATGTTTTTTAAATGAGTGATGTAAGGTCAAATAAGGCCCCCCGTTTGTAGATTTACGAAAGTTAAAATATCTTTCTAAAAATTTGAGTACGAGATAAAGTATGGTTACGGACGCGACATTGCGGACGCGACAAATTTTTACCAATGAATAATAATAATAATAATAATACATAATAAATTGTATAAAGTATATCATTTCCGAAGAGATTTATGCCGAGTGTTTTCTCAAATTTGCAGTCTGATACTTTTTTAAATGGCGAACGTATATATAAGCTTCATGCCGACTCCAAACGGCATCCGATAAGCCCAATGAATTTTTGGTTACCAGCTTTCAAAAATGCACTAAAAAGGGTTTGGCAAAAAACTACCGAGTAGCGATTCTCTTCAGAAAAATTTTCTTAGTAATATTGATGTTATTTCTCCCGTGACGTGAACCATCACATGGGGACCAGCTCAATGAGTAATATACAGTAAATAGGTCTGTTTTAGTTTTTTAATGAAATTCCCATTAGAATAAACAAAAATTACATTTCAAGTGCAACAAAGTAATGAAGAGAATTAAAAGTAACGTACAACTAGATTGCATGCATGTGATTTACTGCACTTTAACTTTTTCTTTTTCAAAGAATAAGCAGTTCGACCAACTTCAATATATGTACATAGCTACTATCGATCGATTTGTAGTTTTTCCTTTTGTTTTTCTCGAAACTTCCGCTTCCTTTCTGCTTCTTTGCGCTTATATTGCTGCCACTTTTCTTCGTTTTCCTTCATCTTTTCCCGCCACTTCTTAATTTTTTCTGTACTTTTTTTCTTTATGGTTGTTTCCATCTATAAACAAAAATGTTAATATACACATATTATTGTTTAAGTGAATTTTTGTACTCACGGTTGCGGACGCGACAAATTTTAATCACTAATAAAATATCTTATTCAACAGTTCGGTAAAAAATTATTTTATTTTTTGAAAGATGTACATATGCCTACTTAACTGGAAAAAAAATTTTTTTTGGTTGGAGGACATGTTTGCTTATAGGAACAACTTGTGTAGTTTTTTGGTAACGGACGCGACACAAGGATAAGGGTAAGATCGAATCAGAAAATCTTCATTTTCCAAAGTTTCTTAGAGTTTTTTTCAATGTTATATAAGAGGCTACAAATATCGGAATTACAGCAATTATATGGATCCAGTTAAAACAGGCTCAATACAAAAATAAAATATGTTATATTTTGTTTGCAAAAGGGGCAAATGAAAAAGCCGAAAAAGCCTTTTTTTAGAAGTCCTATTTATCGGTCTATAATTTGAGAAAACTATAAACTATTTTATATCCATATCATATACATACATATTTAACTTATGCTGAAATATAATAAAAACAAACTCTGACCACTTTGAATTTTCCGTTCGCGGTAGACCTTATTTGGGACTTACCCATATGTATGCATAGATAAGAATATGTATATTTATAATGGGTAAAATATTGATTTGTATTATGTTGAATGGGGGTTTATATCGATGCACAGGTATGTACATATGTATATAAATGTATATATATTTATTGGGGTACTATTTATGTACGTCCATAAAATGTGTACCTACATGCATACATATGGGACTATTAGGCTACGTTTATGACCGAGCGAATTCGCGTCGCGCGATGCGATGAAAATCGCTCTATCGCTACCAGCGGTTTCGCCATCGTAATCGCTAGCGATTGAGTGTTTACAGTACAGCGAATTCAGAAGCGATTGGAAATTTATAACATCACATCCGTTAGTAGTTTCTTTTACTTTTTATTAAAAAAGACATGTGTGCACACGTTCGTAAAATTTTGCTTACAGAAAGTAGTCTTTTAGTGCGTCAGCAGATTTTAGGATTTTGTAAACAGAAAAGATTCCAAGTGCATCCAATTTGCAAAGAACGCAAACGCCATGGAGAGTTCCATCATTTACACACCCGCCTTCTACAATATCCTGAGAAATTTATGGAGTATTACCGAATGAGAATTGACACATTTAATTATATCTTAAATAATATATCCAAACACATAGAAAAAAATACTAGAAATCAGAAAACACCAATTGATGTTGCAGAAAGGCTCGCACTGACCATAAGGTAAGTAATATACAATGTTATGTATCCATTTCTCATTATATCATTTCATTTCATTTATGTATCCATTTTATTATAATATTACACACATTAATATTAAGTAGCTTGATTAAAATTTTGCGAATTTGGAAAAATGAAGCTGTTTGAATCCTGCGTTTCAATATTAGGGCTGCTACTCACATAACTAATAAAAGAAACTGGCGTAGCCGATTCCTGATTACCCCTGTCGTACATAACGTCGTAAAGAACCTCCTGCATTTTTATGCGAAATTTTAGTTTTTTTTCTTCACCCATATTTTTCATGTACTTTTTGAAACTCATAAGAAAATGGTAATCATCATCCTCCTCAGCGTTGCTTTTTTCTAAAAGCTTAAGCTTCTTTTCCTCCAACTCCAAAAACACTGAGCTTTCTGTAAGTTTTCTCTTTAATTTTTTAGGTGTAGGCTGCATCAATTTTATGGATTCAGGAGTTTCCGATTTATCTTCATCATCAAGTTCCACGAATTAATCACAACTTGTTCCATTGATGAAGTTACCTGACATGGATCGCGGTTCCATAATATCTTGTAAAAAACACATATCCTTAAAATGTGTCCATTTTGAATGCGGCATTGCAGCACTGCCTGAAGCCACTACAGTTTCCTTCCGAAGTTCTCTACGATAGGTGTCTTTCAAGTTTTTCCATTTTTTTACACCAGAGCCAGCTGAAAAACATGTAAAATAATAATTTCGTTTAAATTTATTTTCAGGTTTTTAGCAACGGGAAATTCATTCCGATCTTTGGCTTTTTCTTATCGCATAGGAATTGCTACAGTGGCCAAAATTACTAGAGAAGTATGTGCCGCCCTTTGGACGTCTCTGGTTTCCAAACATTTGAATCGCAAAACAAATGAAGAATTGATAAAAATAGCAAACGAATTTTACTCCAAATGGGGATTTCCGAATTGCATTGGAAGTATCGACGGCAAACATGTTCGTTGCAAAAGGCCACCGCATTCTGGTAGCATGTTTTTCAACTACAAACACTTTTTTTCCATCGTTTTACAAGGCGTTGCCTCTGCTAACTACAAGTTTACTGCAATTGAAGTTGGAGCATATGGCAAACAGAGTGATGGTGGCATTTTTGAAGCTTCAACATTACATAAGCTTATCGAAACTGGAGAATATGAAATTCCAGAAGAGCGGAATCTACCAGGCACAGAAATTAAAGCACCATTCGTAATGATTGGGGATGAAGCATATCCACTCAGAAAATATTTATTGCGCCCATATTCTAAAACAAATTTGAACAGTGACTCTGAACTGTTCAATACAATGCTATCCAAATCCAGAAAATCCATTGAATGTGCTTTTGGTATTATTACAAACAAATGGCGTTTACTAACCAAATCAATCGAAACTGATATTTATGGTGCAGAACTAATTGTTAAAACTATTTGTTTGCTACACAATATTATAATTGATAAAGAGGGAGTTTGTATGCAAACCTTAATGCAAGTTCAGCAAACTATTCCCATAAATATGAATAGGCAGAGGCAGTATAACAGAAGCTCTGAAGCTGCTACGACTGTACGAAACAATTTTAAGGAATATTTTGTTCAAAAAAATGTTATATTTACTTAAGTATAGGCTGTTTATTAGATAAAAATAAAATAATATTATTACTTACCTTCCAAACCGCATTCTTTTTCTACTTCTTCCCAAGCTTTTCTGATTTTGGTTCTATTATGATAATCTGGATGACGCAGATTCCACAAACATTCTTTATTTCACACTTTTTCAATAAATTTGTCCATCGTGTTTAACGCGATTCGCTCAACTGAATCAAAAATTTTGATTGCTGATTTTCGTCGCTAGCAGTCGCTGCATTTTCGCTGAAATCGCTTTTCGCTGCATCGCTGCACGATAAACACCTCCGTATGAATTGATGTATTTGATCGCTAGTAGCGATTTTCATCGCATCGCGCGACGCGAATTCGCTCGGTCATAAACGTAGCCTTAATTTTTCCTAGTATGTATAATAAATGCTCAACTTTGAACAAAGTTTGGGTGAAGAAAAAGTTTTAAATGAATATCCATGCATTAATGAATGTACATATGTATGTACATACATACTTATGTATGCATACACATGATTTGCAGTAATTATAAAAAAATTTGCGAATAACTCATGTAGATAAAAGCGTAAAAATTATGTGTCAACAAATGCAAATTGCCGACGGCATTTTAAAATTTGCGTTTTCGCACCACCATTATAGCAAATATTATCATATCATATTACGCACACATAAATAACACAAAAGAGAACTCTTCATTAATTAAAAAAACCAATTTTATTATTATTCAACTTAATTTTTCCAATATCCAACGAAATTCATAAATTTCCCAATACGTAATGCCGTCGGCAAAACAACAGGTGGATTATGCTTACATTTGTGCATTAATTAAATCCATATTCATAAAATAAAAAAGGGGCGGCTTCAGCCATTAATTTCACAAATGCACATACATATGTACATAAGTATGAATATACATTTTATCAATCGTATTATAATTATTCTGCTTTTTATTAAATTGTCAAAATCAACCCAAAATAGGTATATTTTTCTTACATTTATGGGAATATACAAGCTGTTAACTTTCTTTCGACCTCACTCAACTCTGTTAACTTGCCGCTCTTGCTATTTCCCCTGTTAGCTCTGACGATGTGAGCAACGCTTACATTTTTTGTTGGATTTTGACAATTCACACTGATATTCGCGTGAAAAGCTTTTCTGTCAAATATAAGTTCTCTGATTAAAATCTTGATATTTTGTACCTTAATTGCAGCAGAAGCAACGCCAAAAGGGTATTTCAAAGGTATGTATGCATGTATAGAAATTTCGACACGTACATATGTACATACATTTATTTTAACTAATTTTATTCAAACTTGCAGATATAGCTATTAAGGTGTAGTGAAAATATTTGTGGATTGAAAACAAAGAATGCATCAGTGCCCATATCCATTCAAGTTCCCAATTATAGATGCAACTGTCCAACATGCGAAATCTAATTGAAATTTATCAATTTCTGTGCGCTTGCATGTTGGAAAAGATAATGTAATAGGACTTATTTTATTTAACCATCCATATGTGTATATGATAAAAAAAATATTGAAAACTGGTATTAATTACAAATAACCATATTTTTTCCAGATCACATGTAAACACTACCATGGAGTGGAGCACGGAGGATATGTCGACATGCGAGCAGTTTCATCTTTATAAAATAAAGGTAGGTACGTTTTTTTTCTGAAAATATAAAAAAAAATTTGTTAATTGTATGAATTTCATTTAATAAAATCGGCAGTCTCTGACTGTCACTCAAAGTGAGCTGTTGTTATCTCCTTACCGTGTGCATTTCGTGCTTATCTAAAGTTTCGAGTTGAAAAACTCATTGTGCTTATTTTGCTAGTTAATTTTGATTTTCTTCTCTTTGTATAAACAACGAAATATTAAACTATAAAGTTTTTGTGAAGTTGTGAGCCAAAATGGCCCCAGGGCCGTCCCTTGTGGGCACAAATCGGTTTGCGTTGCTAGCCGACAGTGCCGGAGTAAAAAAAAAGAAATCGAAAAACAAGAAAAAACGAACATTTATTAACACTGATCTTATTTTCCCCGAACTCCCTACTGTGAAAAAAAGTGATCCCAAGTTCGTCGTTCTAGAATCTGCTGATAAAAAAAAGCCACTGTCCCAATACTCTTGCTTTGCAGTATACAAATCAATTCGTGCAGTAGGCAAAGAAATAGAAAGTATTTCGGAGCTACGCGACGGCAACATTCTTTTGCTGGCAAAAAATAAAATCATAGCTGAAAAATTCCTTGCACTCAAACATCTGCCAGGTATTTGTGCCGTCAAAGCCAAATACCACGAAAACCTCAACCACAATAAAGGTACAATCTACGCACCTTTCCTCAATAATGTGTCAGTTGAAGAAATCATAAGCGAACTGGGTTCTCAAGGAGTAGTTTCCGCTTACAACTTTCAAAAAAAAATAAACAAAGAAACTGAAATTCCAACCGGAGTGGTGCTATTGACTTTTGATCTTTACCACCTCCCCGAAAAAATTGATATCGCCATGCGGTGTAAAAACTGTCAGTTGTTAGGTCACACTCAAAAATTTTGTAAGCGGTCGCCGGCATGTGAAAACTGTTGTTTCCCACCTCACTCCCCAACGAAATGCACACGTACCTTCTGCGCTAATTGTTCTTCCGACCACCCCTCTTCATCTAATAAATGCCCTACATTTCTTCAGACAAAAGAAATACTCAAAATTAAAGTAACAAAGAAATGTACAATGCGAGAAGCAATAAAGATCCATAAAAACATATGTAACTCCGACCTTTTCCGAAAATTCTCAATCTTTTTCTGCTGTTATTTCACAACCTAATGAAAGCGAAATGCGCTCCCAATCCAGAATGGCAATTGCCCCCGAAATCATTAACACTAGTAACCAAGCACTCAATACATCCACTGCACTTCAGTCCCCTTCTCAAAAACTCGATTCGTCTCTACAAATAACCGAAACTCACTCCGAGTCCAACAATACGACTCAATCAGCATCACCAAAATCTACATCTTCCGAAATCAACACAACGAACCAACAACCGCACAAAATCACATACACTCCAGAACATTTCCAAACTTACTCTCAAACACTCGATTCACACTCAACACCCTCTCAGGTATCACCAATACTCACTGAACCAATAAACGCACTCAACGATCACGATTCAATTATTAAGTCTTTTCTCCACACTATGTCAACTCAAGATCTCAGCTCCACTATTAACTACTCTCTTAATCTCCAAAACCACAACAACAACACCAACCAGGTTAACACCAACACTCAAAACTACAACGCAGGCGATACCACAATGTCAGATGATGAATTTTCAAGTGAATTTACTACCAGTATTGATAAAAACAATCTTTAAAACATCAAATTTTGTCCAAAATTATACATATACATAGTTCATTTAAAAATAAATTAAAAAATACTATACCAATAATTCTTGCACCCTTCAGTTTATCCTTTCTTAAGTCCTTTTATAAGTCAAATGACCACTATAATGCAATGGAACCTTAACGGCTATTGGAATAACTTCCATGAGTTACAACTGCTCCTAAAAGATTATAACCCCAGCATTGTATCGTTGCAAGAGACCCACTTGTCGTATAACAGCGCTCCCACTCCCCCCCATGCCTATGTGGCATACTTCCACAATCTTGCTCAAAATACAACAAATAAGCAAGGTATATGTGTTTTCGTAAAAAAAGATATTCCCCACACCAAGCTGAATATCAATTCTTGCATTTCAACGATTGGTATAGAAATAAATATAGGTTTCAAAATCACTTTGATATCTATGTACATCCCTCCCAATCAAACCTTCAACTCCAATGAAATTCTAACAATATTGAGAAATATTTCTACACCAATCATTTTACTCGGTGACTTAAACTCATGGAGCCCATTATGGGGTTCTGCAAATGAAAACCATAGGGGAAATATAATAGAAGACGTACTTTTAGCATCAAATCTTTTAGTCATCAATGATGGCTCACCTACCCATTTTTCGACTCACCAAAGTTTCACAAATGTAGATGTAACATTTTGTTCTGCTAGCCTAGCGCCAAAAATCTCGTGGAAGATTTTAAATAGCCTTCACGGAAGCGACCATTTTCCTGTCATAACCACAATTGAGTCAAACTTTAATAAAGAAAAAATTAAAAAAGTGCCAAAGTTCAACACAGACAAGGCAAACTGGCCTGCGTTTCAAGCTTGCTGCGATGTTGTTTCCTCGCAAACTCCAGTCTCTAAAAATATTAATAAAGAGGCAGCGAACATAAAAAAGATATTTCGTTCATCATCTCACTTGAATATACCGCAAACTAAAAACTTCGCTCATAGACCATCTGTGCCTTGGTGGAATGCCAACATGGCATTTCTTAGGAACAGAAAGCAACAGGCTTGGGCCGAATTCAAAAAACATCGCACCGAAAATTACTTGATGATCTACAAAAAGGCAAATGCAGCGTTTAGGTATCATTCCAAGCAAGCTAAATGAGATTGCTTTCAGCAAATAACCAACTCCATTAGCCCTTCCTCGTCTCCAAGGCAAATTTGGCACAACATAAGGGTACTAACTGGAACAGCAAAACAAAGTCGTATTTTAGCCATGAACACGGATAGAGGCACCATAATTAGTAGCAATGAAATAGCAAGATATTTCTCTTCGACTTGGTCAGAATATTCAAACGATTCTAATTTTCAACAAGAATTTATCTCCGCAAAGGACACAACCTTAAACAGGGAAACATACAGCCCTGATACAATTTCATCTGCTGCATTAGAGATTGAAAAACCTATTACCCTAATAGAGCTTAACGAGGCATTACAAAGTTCCAAAGGGAAAACACCGGGGTTTGACAGAATTTCTTACCAAATAATTAAAAATGGTTCCCTTGGTACCACAAATAGGCTATTAAATCTATACAATCAAATTTTTAACCAAGGTATATTTCCACAAACCTGGAAAAACGCTGACGTTGTCCCAATCCTAAAGCCCAGTAAACCTCTCGCCGAGATCCAGAGCTATCGCCCAATCTCCCTACTTTCATGCTTGAGTAAAGTATTAGAGAAGATTATAGCGAAAAGACTTATGTGGTTTGGGTTAAGAGAAACCCATATCAGCCCTAACCAAGTGGCTTTTAAGCCGGGGCACAGTACATCCGATGTACTCTTGCACTTTGATTACTTTCTTTCAACTGCCATTTCAAGCCGTAACCATGTTACTACACTTGGATTAGACTTTGAAAAGGCATTTGATCGAATAGGCATTCATGTTGTTCTTCGCCAGCTAATTAAATGGAAGGTTGGAAAAAATATATTTAATTTTGTAAAGAGTTTTCTAACAAACCGCACATTTAGAATTAAAATTAACAACAAATATTCTGACCGAGTTCCTCTTTCTAATGGAATTGCACAAGGCTCCCCCATATCGGTGGTGTTTTTCATTATAGCTTTCGATGAAGTTAGTAAAATTATAACCAACTATAAAGTAGAACATACAATTTATGCTGACGACGTTTTAATCTTATCAAAAAATAATAATTTAAACCAAGTTAAAGACACTTTTTTGAACATCCTTAATGACATTTCAGAATGGGCTAAAAGCTCCGGTGCTAATATATCTTTTGAGAAGTGTAAATCATTACATATGTGTAAAAAAAGAAACTGTACTAATTTTAGTTTATCTTATAGAAATAAAAATATTGAAAACGTTTCTCAATTAAAAATTCTAGGAATAATGTTTGACAAAACCCTTAGCTTTAAGGAGCACTGCAAATATTTAAAAGAAAAGCTTCATAAAAGATTGAACATTATAAAATACTTTGCTTCCAAACATAGTAATTGTAATCAAACTACGTTAATAAGTATTACTAAGTCCTTAATTCTCTCTGTTATCGATTATGGTCTACCAATTTACGGAAACTGCGCCAAAAGTAAACTTGCAAGCATTTCGTCAATTTACCACGCAGCGGTGCGGAAAAGTCTTCGCGCTTTTCCAACAACGCCTACAAGAAGTCTCCTTGCTGAAGCTGGACTCCCTGCACTCAAAGAACGTGTCACACAGAATACCTTACTTCTTATACCAAAGCTCTTCATATCTAAGAACCCCATGTTGAACAATGACATAAAAAGAGCCTTAAAGAGGAAAAGAATTCTTAGACGGCCCTCAACAATCTGTAGAGTTGCTCAGTTATCCAAAGACGTCGAAATCCCTCCGAAAACCGACACTAACTACAGTTCCAAAATTTCCTCCTTGCAACCTCCCAATGTCGTCATTCATTACTTCGTTACTTGCTCACCCTAAACAACACACTCCCGCGGTGGTATACAAAAAATCATTCCTACATATCCGGAGTAATCTGACAGCACTTGGATGGAAATTTATCTTCACCGACGGCTCAAAATGCAATGACGCCATTTCGTTTGCTGTAGTATCTGAAAGTGGGAAAACAATTAAGACTGGATTACTCTTCCAACACTGCTCTATTTACACTGCCGAATTTCTCGCTATAAGCCTCGCCACAGAATATGCAACCACAACCAAGGGCAAGTACGTTATTTGCTCGGATAGTAAGTCGGCCGTACAAGCATTGCAAAATACAAGAAACGATGAACCTCTCATACAGAAGATTCGTGTCAAATTAATTGGGCAAAGCTCAAAAATAAAAATTATGTGGATTCCTGGCCATTGTGGAATCTCTGGCAACGAATACGCTGATGCAGTAGCCAAACAAACACGCAACTCACCGAGCATAAGTTTCCCCACCTATATCAGATCAGACATTCGAAAAGCTGTTGGAAGCTACATAAAAAGAATATCAGCCCAAAGCTGGGCCACATACCAGCATCCTTACACAACCATCAATAAATACGGCATCGCGTCCTCTGTGCCAGCAGGATCATCTACAGAAGAACTCAAAATTTTTACTAGGCTGCGCCTGCAACACACGACGATCACACATCAACATCTGCTCAGTGGCTCGGCCGCTCCATTTTGCCAGGATTGCAACTGTCATCTGACCATACCCCACATCCTCAACGAATGCAAGAAATACTCAAACGCAAGGATTAACATATTTCAAAACAAAAAACCATCAGATTTTCTAACAGAATTTTCTTTAGATAGCGTAAGATCTATTTATAAGTATATATACCAAATTGGACTATTGTATCAAATCTAGGTAAATTTTATCATACTCTTACTGAAATCTTTTATTAATAAGTTAAAAACATACAAAAATATGATATCGTTAGGCCGATAGCCTCTGTTGCTAGTGCTTTAACTGTAATATGATTATTTATAATTATATTTCTATTAAATAAATAAAATAAAATAAATAATAAAATCGTTAATATACATATTTATACCTTTTTCCTCTTCTTTTTGTTTGCAATGAATGTACATATGTATGTACATATTTATATTATTGTATTTTTAATTGAAGTTGAAAATTGCTTAAGTTTTTTATGAAGTTTACGTTGTCTTACTTCTGATGAATGGATTTCCGCCACTTTGAATTTTTTTATAACAAAACAGTAACTAAAAAATCTAAGAACTTTCCCGATGCTGAGAGCAATTACCTGCTTTGAGGAACCATTCGGGAAAAATAAACTGGGTTCCACTTCTTATCGCTGCTACTATTAAAGCCTTAACTTCAGTTCTATGGAAATGTTGAGAGAAAATATCATTATATAAATAGCTTTATCGGCATGCGGCATATCTCAAAAATTATATCATCTGGTTTTACTAGCCTTAAATCTCCGGGATCTTAATAGTTTTAGAACGAATAAGTGACTCGGATTCTCTAGTTAAATTTTTGTCTTTGTTTATCATCAACTTTGCGCATTCTTCGCATTTTAGTTTACGAATGACTTTCTCGTATATAGCGTATCCAGTCACTTGCAATTCTGCTGGTTTTTCAGAAATATCGAAATGCTCATCTGGAATGTTAATACTTTCTAGGAGGGAGTGATCCGCTGTGTTTGTCGTTTCCATAAGAGCATCTTCTAGACAATTATTCCAGTTCAGGCTCATATCGTATCTTACGGTGGGTATCGTCTTTGTTCAGAGAAAAAGGGTATACATATATCAGTGGTACCACAATGGACTTTAAATCAAAGGTAAGTGAGCCCCATCTTTGGGCTACCACCTAACCTAAACTAAACCTAGAAAATTGACGACGTAAAATGTGCATGGATATGAGCCTGGCTACAATGTTGGCTCTAATTTTATAAAAAAAATGTTAAGGGTATCTTTGTTTAATTAAGCATAAAACGTTTTTGATATGTTATGGTTTAAAATCTTTTTTTTATTTCAAATGACATATAATATGTAAATATGTATAAATATGTGTCTATACAGTATTGTTCGAAACCTAAGCGAGCAAATTCATAATGACATAGTTTTCCCCCTTTGTTCATTTATTTATTTATAAGAATTTTCATTTAAAATTTAGTTCATTCTCGAACATAATCAATATAAATCCAATTTAAGTAGATGTTTTAAAAAAGAAGCTTTCAGCTATACAAGAGAAGATAATTATCCCTGCAGTAGGAGCGATCAAAAATGGCGTTATGTATGTCCAAAGCGTATAATTCTATGCGTGGCTACTTGCTTTTTGCCTTGTCCCACAGAAAAACTCTTCTCCGTTGGCGCCCAATGAGATAACAAAGTAATAAATAATTTGCAAAAATTGTTAAAGATATGTCCGAAAATCAACGCCTCTGTGAAATTCTCTTTGACGAAAATGCGTTTAAAACTGATCTTACTTATAATAAAGCAAGAGACATTATCGATGGTTTTGTCGATAATGGAGAAGGCCATCGTCCAAATATCAAATGTTGTTTCTATATGATTAAAGGAATCACATCGAAATGAAAATACATACATACATACATATGTATATCGTCGTACGTAATTGCAAAAGATTCTGTAAAGGGTGCAAATCTCATTGAATTACTGAAAACTAACATAAATACACAGCTAAAAAATTGGCCTCCACGTCGAAGCTGTTGTTTGTGACCAAGGTTCCAATAATGTCCAACTAAGCAAACTGCAAAACTGAATAATTTTCTCAAATATGATTTACATACCCCTGACGGCAAAACCTCAAGTAGCGTTGTAAAACAGCTTTACTTTATAGACCAAAATAATGCTAATTTCAAAATATGTCCAAACTAACAGAGTCGCATATATGTATGTATTGAGCCTTAGGAAAACATGAGCGTTTGCAGCTTTTTAGCAACTCCGTTGCAGCTGGAATTGAAATGGCATGCAATCTAAAATTTGTTGGTGACAGTGGGCGTATCGAAGAATGTGCCAAAGCAACACAGATGTTCTGTAATACACTTACACTTGAACGATCTTTTTGACGACGTAGACTGTAAAACGCTATACTACAAAAATACCACTAAACTTCCAGTTTTCCGAAATTCAATTGACAAAATTAATCGCCTCAAGGACCATATCAATTTCATAAAATCGATTAAATCACCTTCCAAAAACGTTTTATGCTTAATTAAACAAAGATACCCCTAAAATTTTTTTTATAAGATTAGAGCCAACATTGTAGCCAGGCTCATATCCATGCACATTTTACGTCGTCAATTTTCTAGGTTTAGGTTTAGGTTAGGTGGTAGCCCAAAGATGGGGCTCACTTACACTTGATTTAAAGTCCTTTGTGGCGCCACTGATATATTTAAACCCTTTTTCCCTGAACAATGACGATACCCACCGTAAGATACATATGTAAATATATATTAGAAGAAGTGCCGGGAACTCGTAATGAAGGTCCGCAAGCTTCTAAAACTGGCAGTAATTGCAAAGAGGACGACAATATGAGCCTGAACTGGAATGAATATGCTCTTATGGAAACGACGAACACAGCGGATCCCTCCCTCCTAGAAAGTATTAACATTCCAGATGAGCATTTCGATATTTCTGAAAAACCGGCAGAATTGCAAGTAACTGGATACGCTATATACGAGAAAGTCATTCGTAAACTAAAATGCGCAGAATGCGCAAAGTTCATGATAAACAAAGACAAAAATTTAACTAGAGAATCCGAGTCACTTATTCGTTCTAAAACTATTAAGATCCCGGAAATTTAAGGCTAGTAAAACCAGATGATAGAATTTTTGAGATATGCCGCATGCCGATAAAGCTATGTATTTATATAATGATATTTTCTCTCAACATTCCCATAGAACTGAAGTTAAGGCTCTTATAGTAGCAGCGATAAGAAGTAGAACCCAGCTTATTTATCCCGAATGGTTCCTCAAAGCAGGTAATTGCTCTCAGCATCGGGATAAATTCTTAGATTTTTTAGTTACTGTTTTGTTATAAAAAAATTCAAAGTGGCGGAAATCCATTCATCAGAAGTACGACAACGTAAACTTCATAAAAAACTTAAGCAATTTTCAACGTAAATTAAAAATACAATCATATAAATATGTATGTTTGTACATTCATTGCAGACTAGATACCCATGTAGTTGTATGTACATATGTAGGTACTAACAAGTGAAGAGGAAAAAGGTATAAATATACATATTAACGATTTTATTAAATGAAATTAATACAATTAACAAAATTTACAAATAAAAAAAAATTGAATATTATTAGTTAGTAACGCATAAAAAAAATAAAAGCTTAATTTTAATGCGCTTATGCTTAATTGTTTGCCAATAATAGAAATCAAAAATATAGGGCCGAGTGGTGGACTCAGTCGGGCATATCTCTTAAAAATTACAAAAAATCCTGTGTTGGCATCTTTAGTTGGCATGTGCCACGCCTTAACCTGGAGTAATCTGTCTAAGACTTTCGAAATTTATTATCTACGGTACAGTATTTTTGTAAACAAAAGTTCTTAAGTCCAGTCTAATGTATACTTTTCTTTATTCCTAATATCAACTATTTGTAGGTATTGCTAGATTACAAGTGCAGCTTTTGGTGCGCCAACGGTTATCCAGCCCTCAGTGGATCCATCACGATCTACATCAACGGAAGCGGAAGGCCCAACTATTTCAAGGCGTCTCAATCCGTGAAAAAACCGACACTACAGCTCTGGTGCAGGAGCAACTAAATTTACAGAGGGACTATTATCAGAAAAGTTTAGCCTTCTTAGAAAGCCAAGCCGATAGCACTAAAGAACTTAATGACAATTTAAGACGCATGTATCAAGTACATGAGAATATGCACGATATAAAGGTTGATAAACTGCGAGAGCTGAAGAGGCACAACAGTGAAATGGAGGCTATTAAGAGAAGAGAAGCATCGAAATCTATTTTTAAAACGATAACTCTCTCGACTATATTGCGAGCTTTACTGTGCGTTTTGTTGAATGTACTTTCACGACTTCCTGCCACAGAAGAGCGAAACGGTTTTACTGCTATATATATCCAACATCGCCTGTAAAACAAAAAGTCGTTTATTATAATTTGCATATTTTGCTCTAATTGTACTTACATATGCATAAGCTACCTAATATCCAACTGGTTTTGTCTCCTTGCCGATATCTCGTTTCAAAGTGAACTTTGGCATCACTTACATTCCACACGTGGGAGTCGTGGCTACTTCCAGGAAATTGAGCATTAACATACCTCATTCGCATCTTATGATCACAAATCTATTAAATAAATTTACAATAAATTGAATGTACAAAATAAATTTGTTAGTATTCGTTTACTTTCGACCATTATGCACATCAAATAGGTAGCCGCAGCAAACTTTTTTTTTAACTTTTTCATATTTTATTTTAATTTGAATTGTCAAATTTTGAATTTTGAATTTCGTTGTGGTAAGAATGTTTTCAGTACAATTCAAGGTAGTTGATTAAATTATTTTTGAAATTTTAGCTTTTAAAAGCAAAAACAAAATATACAGAGCTCAAACTTTTTTTTTTTAATTTTTCTACTGCTGCTACCTATTGAATGTGCCTTGTGTAGTACCCTTTTCGATTATAATACAGATAAGGTTCTTCTATAGGAGGCAGTATTTTGATGTGCGTGCCGTCTACACACATAATCACTGCAGGAAATTTTGTTTTCCTATAAAACTATCAACCGTGGACATAATCGGCGCTCCAAAATGTTTAACGTTTTCGAGAACGCTGATTGCGCCAGCCCCACATCGAAATCCTTCCCAACACCGTGTTGGTAGCTTCATTCAGCGAAGAACATCAAAACTGCCGCCAACCTACATATAGGAGCTACCGATGATGATTTGACGTTTGGTCCAAGCTCTTCCTCCATAATTAATAAAACACTTTTAAAAGCGTCTTTGTTGAGGCGAAAATTTTTAACAAATCTTTAAACATTTAAGCGATTAGTTACCATGTGTACATAGCAGTGAATTATTTATTAAACTTGCACTTTATCACTTACATAAGTCAAATGGATTAAAACTATGTATCTCGCAGCATTCTTCTTTGAACATTAATGCAACTGTTAGCTGCGGCATGTTCTTCTTCTTGGGACAAAAGTGCACCGGCCACTGAATCTATTATTAATTAAATAATACTTAAAAAACAACGCGTTAACACTCTTTTTTATTTCACTCTTCAATTGCAATTATATTTACTTTGATTTGTTTCTGTCAAAACAGCTGATTAAAAACTTCGAATTTCTACTTTTCCGTTGGCAACGCGGTTGATAGTTACGATCGGATTTCAGCGAAACGGGGCTACGAAATCGTAATTACGAATATTCGGATTACAGCATACATAAGTACATACATACATATGTACGTATTCTGTATTTGCATATGCATTTATCTATGTACATTATACATATGTTCATTCATGTGTGTGTATACAAAAAATGTTATTAGTTAAAATATAACAAGTTTCCTTCAACATGCAATAATCATTTAAATGCTTCTAAACATTCCGCTTTTTTGTTTTTCTGTAAGCTAACATCATGCCTCTGTTTTTTTAGCTGCGGAGTCATCTATTATCTCATCTGTTTCAATATCAGATCGACGATGAGTACTCATTATAACTAAGGCAATAAGTCGTTCGTTTATCGTCGAATTTTGCAGAAAGAATATATGTAAGAGTCGACCAATCTGTGAAGACCATGAAATCTGTTTTTTCACATATTTTCTTGATTCTTACTATACTCTCCTGGAAATCCATTTTCTTGGTACCAGGGTTATTTCAACAGACAGATTTTTAAGAATAATATGCGTGCCGGGATGAGCCACCAGATGAAACTGTACACAGGGAACTCTGGGTGTGGAGGAGAAGACCACAGTGGAATTTTTAAACTCTTTCGATGACTTTTAGAGATTGTCCCTGAAGGTTAAGCATAAGTAGAAGGTTCTTAAAGTTACCAACTAAAAAATACCATTTTAGGCGGATGATTTAATGTATTTTCATGGATTTTTTGATATTTAGAAGAAGTGGGAAACTAGCCCATTGCAACAATCTTCCTTCATATTTTTATCAAATAAATTTTCATTCGCGCCAGTTGTAACATACAAAACAGATCTGATTCCAAGTACTTGATAAACATTCGGAAAAGCATCGGAGTTACAAACCAAAGAGTCAAATGAATTTTGCATATTTATAGCGGCGATGCATTTTCTTTAATGCTAAACTTCTCTTGTTCGTATTTCTGGCACCGAATCAAGTAAAATAGATTCGTATTTCTCAAACAATTTGCAACAAGATTATTTATTAAAGTTTGGGGTTTGTTTGGAAAGAGGCAAACAAAATTACACAAAATATCCCGATGTTTCAGAATTCGACCTTGCAATGCAATATGTATGGAACATAAATCGGGATTCTGATATACTCTTTAACCAAGAACGATAGAATACAAGATTGCGCCTTCCCGACAAAAGAATCATGTAAAACAGAACGTCAGACGTCAGAGGTTAGAATAGAGAGAGAATGGGAGAGTTCCGTAAAATGTGTCAACAGCAATACCAAAATACAATCGTGAAATTTGCAAATTGAAAACCGTGCTTTTAAAGTATTTAGTGAATTTATTTATTATTATTGAATAAATACAAACAGATAATTATCTAAATCGTGGTGTTTGTGCATAAAAATAAGCTTTGTATGTGAATGCACTGAGTATTTACGTTCTAAACACGAAAATTTAGACACAAAGTGTCCTGTATTTGATGCAGTGGGTTTCTGTTTGCCCGCTGTCGTGCAGTTTCGCCAAGGGGCATCTTGTTGAGAAAGCCACAATGCATGACTTATCGCCCGTGTATATTAAAGCTCGTATCAGCGTTAATGGAATTTAAACAGGTAAATGAGTTTCTAGTGCACTTGATATTTCGTATTAACATTTATACATCTTTAGCAGCTGCTGTAAATACAAGGTGGACGCACGATTTAGATTCTATCGTTCTTGTGGGGGATGTAGTGCGCTTATGCTACACATAAATATTCTATAGACAGATGTGCGCTCCTGTTCGACACTATTATCCCAAAACCCATTGTGAAGATACGTCATTGTGTGTACGCCGACAAGAGCGTGAGTTGGCAACTTATAGAGGAGTATGCGGCTAAGACGAAATCAGTATATCAGTGATTGGTATTGGCGATTTTTTAATTTCGCAGACTGCAATGAGAGGAGAGTATGTAACATACAAACATGCAAATATATTTAATTAATGTTGAACAGTAAACTAAGCCTAGTTATGTTTTAGGAAATAGCACCACACAATGCATCCGTTGCGCTAATCAAGCCTTGAATATTCGAATCTTCTGTTCGGTACTATTGCCACATACAAACATACCAAGATTGATATATGTAAGTAGAAGAGATTGCGCCGGCAGCTAACAAAAATTTTTTACGATCAGCGCACGTACGTCACACCATCAATAACGTATTCTCATTTTGATTGGAGAATTGCTTTATAAGTTCGAATAATATAATAAAATCGCGTTGCACTGCACAAAGAACTTTAATTAAACCTTTAAAATTATAGAACACCAAATATTCTCTTCACTCGTGTTGGCATTTTAAATAAACTTAAGAACGCTGCAACATTGTGTGATTTTCTAGTTTATATCATGATCTGAAAAAATAATACAAAAAATATGTGTATTTCTTATCGCATTGATGTGAAAAGTATCAAAATTTACCATTTATTATAAACTTGGCAAAAAAAAGCAGTTTGTGTAAGGTATCAATTGCGTCTAAGTCAGAATTTTTTTATATTTTCTGTTTCTATTGTGGGCATTCTTGCCCTGAAAAATATTTCTTTTATTTTGATATCGCAATGAATATTCGAAGCTTTCTCAATGTGTTTTTTAACAAAGTTTTTTGTTATGAGCAAACCATCCTCGTTCATTGCTTCAAACACTGACTCAAGCTGACGCATTTGATCCATCATATAACTGCTCGGTATTGATAGACAACCCTCGTTCAAATGGTTTGCACATGAGTACGAATTATCCTCATTACTCTTAAAACAGGTACTCGGGATAACGTCGCGCAGTTTGTGGCATATATAACCCGCTAAATGTTCGAGTCCATCGAACTCTAGTTTACCGAGCTCTACTTGTTCAACCGGCCACAGTTCCGGAGCAGAGCTCAAATTTTTTAGCAAGATACCTACATATACGATAAAAATGTATTATTTAGTTCTTAAAAGTTTAAAGCTAGTACTTGTAAATGGAGGTTGAATTGAATTATTATACATTGCCACAATCAGATATTGCACCTTTATTGTGACCCAGCAAATATATTCTGAGGCGGTATTTGAATTTTTGCGGATCTGGATGGTCGTGGAGCCCTCATGAGAGTATGAGGGCAAAAAAAATTTCCAGCACATTTTAATTGGGGCGGTATGTTAATATATATTTAACATCAAAACTTTACTTAACGTCGTCAAATAGCATCTTTATCGCATTGTTAGTCTGTATGATTCCTTAAGATAAAAACGAAAGTGTACACTAGGGGTATGCAATTTTTCTAACACCTGTTTTACATGGCACCACATGATAAGAAATAGTGAAAAATCATAACTGCGTTTTTATTTTTTCATTTTATTGCAAAAACTTCACGCACAAATCAAATTGAAAAGTTGAAATGTTGAGTTCATACAAATCATACATTGTTCAGATTCTTATACACATACATATGTATGTTTTAACACTTGTGCGCTTTCAGAAATGGTCTAACCGACATTTCCATAGTTATAAAGGCTGACTTCATAAACGCAGTTTGCAATGCAACACTGGAATGCATAGAGTTCACAAATGCCTTTGCCTTATTTTTGGCAATGCCTTTAGTTCATTATTGCATGGCAACTCTTTT
Source organism: Philophylla caesio (assembly GCA_963971545.1). Lineage (NCBI taxonomy): Eukaryota > Metazoa > Arthropoda > Insecta > Diptera > Tephritidae > Philophylla > Philophylla caesio. The sequence goes on along the minus strand of OZ020606.1, from coordinate 32,324,964 downwards.
CAATGCGCAACAGATGTCGAATTTGTGCATTGTTTTCGCTTGTGATGCTTATGGTTTTTTTGGCGGTTGAAATGACGGACGTATTATGGTAAGTTAAATTTTTATATAAGAAATATTTATGCAAGTTTTAATTCACATAATATTATAATGATTGTAGTTATCTGATGAAATGTATACTTATAGCGAAAAGAAGTGGAGTCACGAGAGAAAGAAGCTCCTTATAGAAATACGTTTGCGACATGAACCAGAATTTAGTGCAAAGAAGAAAAAAAGGAATACAATTTGGGGACAAATAATGCGGGAGATTCGGGATGTTGATAGCACATTTCCATTTTCTAAAGATGAAGCGACTAGATGTTTTATCAACATAATGGGCACATACAAAAGAATCAAGAAACGTAACAACACATCTGGTGAGAGTTCTACAAACTGGGAATTTTTCGATGCCTAGACGAGGTCTTCGGCAGCCGCAGTAGCATTCTTGTGCCAAGTGAAATGGTCGAAAGTTCACTTCATAATTTAATAGAAGATTTAACAAGCGATGGCCCTTCGACACCGACCGATAGCCACTCGGCAATGGCCTCAGATGTGACACCTGTAGATATCACCACTCCAAGGTGTGTAATAAAACGGAAACGGTGCGAAGTTCTGAATTTTTTGAACAAAGAATCTGAGGCAGATGCCAAAGTTATGAAGAAACTGCTGGACATGGAGGCAGGAAAAATTGCGTTGGAAAAAGAGAAAGTAGCTGAGTTAAAGGAAATTCGTACCTTATTCCAGAGAATTGTAGAAAATTCACATTAATTCTTAATTTGTTTACCCTAATAGGCTGAAGTCTTTTTAAGTTGAATTAAAACCAAATATCAATGCAATAAATTTATTGTTATGAATTGAATTCAATAAAACCTGTTACAACAAAATGCTCTTAACTTATAATTTAATTGATATAGGTACATACGTATTAGGCTGATAATAAAGTGGCCAATGCATCTCTCTTTGCTTTAGCATCTCTCGGTCCTGATAAAGTGGTTTCTTCTAGCGTTTCAAATTCGATGATGTTTGTTTCTTCTATTATTTCATCGGTATTGTTGCCTTCATTTACAATAATAATGTTATGAATTATCATACATGCCATTGTTATTAATTTTGGCATATATGGACGTTGAACTTCAATATATTTTAGTATTCTAAATTTCTTTTTTAAAACGCCAAATGCCTGTTCCACAACAACCCGAGTTGAGCTTAGAATTACATTATACTTCGTTTGCATTGGTGTTAAGAATCCGTTATCACGATAAGGTACCATAATAAACTTCTCCAACGGATAATCTCCATCGCCCAAAAAATGGTAATTGGAAAAAATATTAATTTCTTTATTAATTATGGCCTTCCTGATGGAACTCATTTGCCATACCGATGCGTCATGGCATGCACCAGGGCAACCAATAAATACATCTATGAATTTCATGCGACTGTCGACAATAGCCTGCCAAAAAAGTATTCAACTTAAAAAATTATAAGTTAGGGTAAAAAAATTCAAATATTTACTTGAGCAAGGATTGAGTATGTTCCCTTTCGGTTGCGATAACTGATTTCATCTTTGATTGGTTGTGAAATTGGAACATGTGTTCCATCGACGCACCCTAGAACAAAGGGGAATGGATTGAAGCGCAGAGTTGAAAATTCTTCACTGATTTGCTTTTGTTCAGCTGCAGTCTTTGGAAATTTTATAACATCTCCCTTTAAGCGGCAGATCATCTTTATTATTTTAACGAAAATTTTATATGCTAGGCCAATTGCTACACCAAAACGATCGCTGACGTCTCTAAAAGAGCAATTATTGCCTAGCTTCCAAATCGTTATTTGTAATGATTTTTCCAATGAAATTCCAATTCGTCCTGTTGTGTGCGGAGGCCACCAAGGATTTATCATGCTCTGTAATATCTTTAATCAAAAAATATGAATTATTTTTTATAAATAATAACATTTAGTAGTAAATACTTTAAATGTGATCTTCGTCATACGAAAGTGCGAGTAAAACACGTCGTCTTGCATAATTGCAATGGTTTTGCAAAAATTTGAGGTTTTAGGAATCCTTCTTTTTAAATCGCGATTCACTAATAATGTAATAGCCCGGCGCTTTCTTTTATTTAATATATTTTTAATTAACGTAGTGTTGCTAGTATTTTTTGTTTCCGCCAATTCTAAAGCGCTTTGCAAAACAAAAGCGCAGGATTGCTGAAGATTCATTTCACAATAATTTGATTAAACACAACAAACGATGTTCGGCGAACCAATTTTGCGTTCATAAACGTTTAAAATGTCATTGCATTTTTTTACAAGACAGGGTTGCAGTGAAGTATTGCTTTGCCACGTAAACGCATCTGTTTGCAGTGTTGCATTGCAAACTGCGTTTATGAAGTCAGCCAAAGTCATTGCATCGAAAAAGTTGGTCAGAAAACCAAACGTCATACCAAGCACTGCATGACAATTTAAGACGCATGTATCAAGTACATGAGAATATGCACGATATAAAGGTTGATAAACTGCGAGAGCTGAAGAGGCACAACAGTGAAATGGAGGCTATTAAGAGAAGAGAAGCATCGAAATCTATTTTTAAAACGATAACTCTCTCGACTATATTGCGAGCTTTACTGTGCGTTTTGTTGAATGTACTTTCACGACTTCCTGCCACAGAAGAGCGAAACGGTTTTACTGCTATATATATCCAACATCGCCTGTAAAACAAAAAGTCGTTTATTATAATTTGCATATTTTTCTCTAATTGTACTTACATATGCATAAGCTACCTAATATCCAACTGGTTTTGTCTCCTTGCCGATATCTCGTTTCAAAGTGAACTTTGGCATCACTTACATTCCACACGTGGGAGTCGTGGCTACTTCCAGGAAATTGAGCATTAACATACCTCATTCGCATCTTATGATCACAAATCTATTAAATAAATTTACAATAAATTGAATGTACAAAATAAATTTGTTAGTATTCGTTTACTTTCGACCATTATGCACATCAAATAGGTAGCCGCAGCAAACTTTTTTTTTAACTTTTTCATATTTTATTTTAATTTGAATTGTCAAATTTTGAATTTTGAATTTCGTTGTGGTAAGAATGTTTTCAGTACAATTCAAGGTAGTTGATTAAATTATTTTTGAAATTTTAGCTTTTAAAAGCAAAAACAAAATATACAGAGCTCAAACTTTTTTTTTTTAATTTTTCTACTGCTGCTACCTATTGAATGTGCCTTGTGTAGTACCCTTTTCGATTATAATACAGATAAGGTTCTTCTATAGGAGGCAGTATTTTGATGTGCGTGCCGTCTACACACATAATCACTGCAGGAAATTTTGTTTTCCTATAAAACTATCAACCGTGGACATAATCGGCGCTCCAAAATGTTTAACGTTTTCGAGAACGCTGATTGCGCCAGCCCCACATCGAAATCCTTCCCAACACCGTGTTGGTAGCTTCATTCAGCGAAGAACATCAAAACTGCCGCCAACCTACATATAGGAGCTACCGATGATGATTTGACGTTTGGTCCAAGCTCTTCCTCCATAATTAATAAAACACTTTTAAAAGCGTCTTTGTTGAGGCGAAAATTTTTAACAAATCTTTAAACATTTAAGCGATTAGTTACCATGTGTACATAGCAGTGAATTATTTATTAAACTTGCACTTTATCACTTACATAAGTCAAATGGATTAAAACTATGTATCTCGCAGCATTCTTCTTTGAACATTAATGCAACTGTTAGCTGCGGCATGTTCTTCTTCTTGGGACAAAAGTGCACCGGCCACTGAATCTATTATTAATTAAATAATACTTAAAAAACAACGCGTTAACACTCTTTTTTATTTCACTCTTCAATTGCAATTATATTTACTTTGATTTGTTTCTGTCAAAACAGCTGATTAAAAACTTCGAATTTCTACTTTTCCGTTGGCAACGCGGTTGATAGTTACGATCGGATTTCAGCGAAACGGGGCTACGAAATCGTAATTACGAATATTCGGATTACAGCATACATAAGTACATACATACATATGTACGTATTCTGTATTTGCATATGCATTTATCTACATTATACATATGTTCATTCATGTGTGTGTATACAAAAAATGTTATTAGTTAAAATATAACAAGTTTCCTTCAACATGCAATAATCATTTAAATGCTTCTAAACATTCCGCTTTTTTGTTTTTCTGTAAGCTAACATCATGCCTCTGTTTTTTTAGCTGCGGAGTCATCTATTATCTCATCTGTTTCAATATCAGATCGACGATGAGTACTCATTATAACTAAGGCAATAAGTCGTTCGTTTATCGTCGAATTTTGCAGAAAGAATATATGTAAGAGTCGACCAATCTGTGAAGACCATGAAATCTGTTTTTTCACATATTTTCTTGATTCTTACTATACTCTCCTGGAAATCCATTTTCTTGGTACCAGGGTTATTTCAACAGACAGATTTTTAAGAATAATATGCGTGCCGGGATGAGCCACCAGATGAAACTGTACACAGGGAACTCTGGGTGTGGAGGAGAAGACCACAGTGGAATTTTTAAACTCTTTCGATGACTTTTAGAGATTGTCCCTGAAGGTTAAGCATAAGTAGAAGGTTCTTAAAGTTACCAACTAAAAAATACCATTTTAGGCGGATGATTTAATGTATTTTCATGGATTTTTTGATATTTAGAAGAAGTGGGAAACTAGCCCATTGCAACAATCTTCCTTCATATTTTTATCAAATAAATTTTCATTCGCGCCAGTTGTAACATACAAAACAGATCTGATTCCAAGTACTTGATAAACATTCGGAAAAGCATCGGAGTTACAAACCAAAGAGTCAAATGAATTTTGCATATTTATAGCGGCGATGCATTTTCTTTAATGCTAAACTTCTCTTGTTCGTATTTCTGGCACCGAATCAAGTAAAATAGATTCGTATTTCTCAAACAATTTGCAACAAGATTATTTATTAAAGTTTGGGGTTTGTTTGGAAAGAGGCAAACAAAATTACACAAAATATCCCGATGTTTCAGAATTCGACCTTGCAATGCAATATGTATGGAACATAAATCGGGATTCTGATATACTCTTTAACCAAGAACGATAGAATACAAGATTGCGCCTTCCCGACAAAAGAATCATGTAAAACAGAACGTCAGACGTCAGAGGTTAGAATAGAGAGAGAATGGGAGAGTTCCGTAAAATGTGTCAACAGCAATACCAAAATACAATCGTGAAATTTGCAAATTGAAAACCGTGCTTTTAAAGTATTTAGTGAATTTATTTATTATTATTGAATAAATACAAACAGATAATTATCTAAATCGTGGTGTTTGTGCATAAAAATAAGCTTTGTATGTGAATGCACTGAGTATTTACGTTCTAAACACGAAAATTTAGACACAAAGTGTCCTGTATTTGATGCAGTGGGTTTCTGTTTGCCCGCTGTCGTGCAGTTTCGCCAAGGGGCATCTTGTTGAGAAAGCCACAATGCATGACTTATCGCCCGTGTATATTAAAGCTCGTATCAGCGTTAATGGAATTTAAACAGGTAAATGAGTTTCTAGTGCACTTGATATTTCGTATTAACATTTATACATCTTTAGCAGCTGCTGTAAATACAAGGTGGACGCACGATTTAGATTCTATCGTTCTTGTGGGGGATGTAGTGCGCTTATGCTACACATAAATATTCTATAGACAGATGTGCGCTCCTGTTCGACACTATTATCCCAAAACCCATTGTGAAGATACGTCATTGTGTGTACGCCGACAAGAGCGTGAGTTGGCAACTTATAGAGGAGTATGCGGCTAAGACGAAATCAGTATATCAGTGATTGGTATTGGCGATTTTTTAATTTCGCAGACTGCAATGAGAGGAGAGTATGTAACATACAAACATGCAAATATATTTAATTAATGTTGAACAGTAAACTAAGCCTAGTTATGTTTTAGGAAATAGCACCACACAATTCATCCGTTGCGCTAATCAAGCCTTGAATATTCGAATCTTCTGTTCGGTACTATTGCCACATACAAACATACCAAGATTGATATATGTATGTAAGTAGAAGAGATTGCGCCGGCAGCTAACAAAAATTTTTTACGATCAGCGCACGTACGTCACACCATCAATAACGTATTCTCATTTTGATTGGAGAATTGCTTTATAAGTTCGAATAATATAATAAAATCGCGTTGCACTGCACAAAGAACTTTAATTAAACCTTTAAAATTATAGAACACCAAATATTCTCTTCACTCGTGTTGGCATTTTAAATAAACTTAAGAACGCTGCAACATTGTGTGATTTTCTAGTTTATATCATGATCTGAAAAAATAATACAAAAAATATGTGTATTTCTTATCGCATTGATGTGAAAAGTATCAAAATTTACCATTTATTATAAACTTGGCAAAAAAAAGCAGTTTGTGTAAGGTATCAATTGCGTCTAAGTCAGAATTTTTTTATATTTTCTGTTTCTATTGTGGGCATTCTTGCCCTGAAAAATATTTCTTTTATTTTGATATCGCAATGAATATTCGAAGCTTTCTCAATGTGTTTTTTAACAAAGTTTTTTGTTATGAGCAAACCATCCTCGTTCATTGCTTCAAACACTGACTCAAGCTGACGCATTTGATCCATCATATAACTGCTCGGTATTGATAGACAACCCTCGTTCAAATGGTTTGCACATGAGTACGAATTATCCTCATTACTCTTAAAACAGGTACTCGGGATAACGTCGCGCAGTTTGTGGCATATATAACCCGCTAAATGTTCGAGTCCATCGAACTCTAGTTTACCGAGCTCTACTTGTTCAACCGGCCACAGTTCCGGAGCAGAGCTCAAATTTTTTAGCAAGATACCTACATATACGATAAAAATGTATTATTTAGTTCTTAAAAGTTTAAAGCTAGTACTTGTAAATGGAGGTTGAATTGAATTATTATACATTGCCACAATCAGATATTGCACCTTTATTGTGACCCAGCAAATATATTCTGAGGCGGTATTTGAATTTTTGCGGATCTGGATGGTCGTGGAGCCCTCATGAGAGTATGAGGGCAAAAAAAATTTCCAGCACATTTTAATTGGGGCGGTATGTTAATATATATTTAACATCAAAACTTTACTTAACGTCGTCAAATAGCATCTTTATCGCATTGTTAGTCTGTATGATTCCTTAAGATAAAAACGAAAGTGTACACTAGGGGTATGCAATTTTTCTAACACCTGTTTTACATGGCACCACATGATAAGAAATAGTGAAAAATCATAACTGCGTTTTTATTTTTTCATTTTATTGCAAAAACTTCACGCACAAATCAAATTGAAAAGTTGAAATGTTGAGTTCATACAAATCATACATTGTTCAGATTCTTATACACATACATATGTATGTTTTAACACTTGTGCGCTTTCAGAAATGGTCTAACCGACATTTCCATAGTTATAAAGGCTGACTTCATAAACGCAGTTTGCAATGCAACACTGGAATGCATAGAGTTCACAAATGCCTTTGCCTTATTTTTGGCAATGCCTTTAGTTCATTATTGCATGGCAACTCTTTTCAATGCGCAACAGATGTCGAATTTGTGCATTGTTTTCGCTTGTGATGCTTATGGTTTTTTTGGCGGTTGAAATGACGGACGTATTATGGTAAGTTAAATTTTTATATAAGAAATATTTATGCAAGTTTTAATTCACATAATATTATAATGATTGTAGTTATCTGATGAAATGTATACTTATAGCGAAAAGAAGTGGAGTCACGAGAGAAAGAAGCTCCTTATAGAAATACGTTTGCGACATGAACCAGAATTTAGTGCAAAGAAGAAAAAAAGGAATACAATTTGGGGACAAATAATGCGGGAGATTCGGGATGTTGATAGCACATTTCCATTTTCTAAAGATGAAGCGACTAGATGTTTTATCAACATAATGGGCACATACAAAAGAATCAAGAAACGTAACAACACATCTGGTGAGAGTTCTACAAACTGGGAATTTTTCGATGCCTTAGACGAGGTCTTCGGCAGCCGCAGTAGCGTTCTTGTGCCAAGTGAAATGGTCGAAAGTTCACTTCATAATTTAATAGAAGATTTAACAAGCGATGGCCCTTCGACACCGACCGATAGCCACTCGGCAATGGCCTCAGATGTGACACCTGTAGATATCACCACTCCAAGGTGTGTAATAAAACGGAAACGGTGCGAAGTTCTGAATTTTTTTAACAAAGAATCTGAGGCAGATGCCAAAGTTATGAAGAAACTGCTGGACATGGAGGCAGGAAAAATTGCGTTGGAAAAAGAGAAAGTAGCTGAGTTAAAGGAAATTCGTACCTTATTCCAGAGAATTGTAGAAAATTCACATTAATTCTTAATTTGTTTACCCTAATAGGCTGAAGTCTTTTTAAGTTGAATTAAAACCAAATATCAATGCAATAAATTTATTGTTATGAATTGAATTCAATAAAACCTGTTACAACAAAATGCTCTTAACTTATAATTTAATTGATATAGGTACATACGTATTAGGCTGATAATAAAGTGGCCAATGCATCTCTCTTTGCTTTAGCATCTCTCGGTCCTGATAAAGTGGTTTCTTCTAGCGTTTCAAATTCGATGATGTTTGTTTCTTCTATTATTTCATCGGTATTGTTGCCTTCATTTACAATAATAATGTTATGAATTATCATACATGCCATTGTTATTAATTTTGGCATATATGGACGTTGAACTTCAATATATTTTAGTATTCTAAATTTCTTTTTTAAAACGCCAAATGCCTGTTCCACAACAACCCGAGTTGAGCTTAGAATTACATTATACTTCGTTTGCATTGGTGTTAAGAATCCGTTATCACGATAAGGTACCATAATAAACTTCTCCAACGGATAATCTCCATCGCCCAAAAAATGGTAATTGGAAAAAATATTAATTTCTTTATTAATTATGGCCTTCCTGATGGAACTCATTTGCCATACCGATGCGTCATGGCATGCACCAGGGCAACCAATAAATACATCTATGAATTTCATGCGACTGTCGACAATAGCCTGCCAAAAAAGTATTCAACTTAAAAAATTATAAGTTAGGGTAAAAAAATTCAAATATTTACTTGAGCAAGGATTGAGTATGTTCCCTTTCGGTTGCGATAACTGATTTCATCTTTGATTGGTTGTGAAATTGGAACATGTGTTCCATCGACGCACCCTAGAACAAAGGGGAATGGATTGAAGCGCAGAGTTGAAAATTCTTCACTGATTTGCTTTTGTTCAGCTGCAGTCTTTGGAAATTTTATAACATCTCCCTTTAAGCGGCAGATCATCTTTATTATTTTAACGAAAATTTTATATGCTAGGCCAATTGCTACACCAAAACGATCGCTGACGTCTCTAAAAGAGCAATTATTGCCTAGCTTCCAAATCGTTATTTGTAATGATTTTTCCAATGAAATTCCAATTCGTCCTGTTGTGTGCGGAGGCCACCAAGGATTTATCATGCTCTGTAATATCTTTAATCAAAAAATATGAATTATTTTTTATAAATAATAACATTTAGTAGTAAATACTTTAAATGTGATCTTCGTCATACGAAAGTGCGAGTAAAACACGTCGTCTTGCATAATTGCAATGGTTTTGCAAAAATTTGAGGTTTTAGGAATCCTTCTTTTTAAATCGCGATTCACTAATAATGTAATAGCCCGGCGCTTTCTTTTATTTAATATATTTTTAATTAACGTAGTGTTGCTAGTATTTTTTGTTTCCGCCAATTCTAAAGCGCTTTGCAAAACAAAAGCGCAGGATTGCTGAAGATTCATTTCACAATAATTTGATTAAACACAACAAACGATGTTCGGCGAACCAATTTTGCGTTCATAAACGTTTAAAATGTCATTGCATTTTTTTACAAGACAGGGTTGCAGTGAAGTATTGCTTTGCCACGTAAACGCATCTGTTTGCAGTGTTGCATTGCAAACTGCGTTTATGAAGTCAGCCAAAGTCATTGCATCGAAAAAGTTGGTCAGAAAACCAAACGTCATACCAAGCACTGCATGACAATTTAAGACGCATGTATCAAGTACATGAGAATATGCACGATATAAAGGTTGATAAACTGCGAGAGCTGAAGAGGCACAACAGTGAAATGGAGGCTATTAAGAGAAGAGAAGCATCGAAATCTATTTTTAAAACGATAACTCTCTCGACTATATTGCGAGCTTTACTGTGCGTTTTGTTGAATGTACTTTCACGACTTCCTGCCACAGAAGAGCGAAACGGTTTTACTGCTATATATATCCAACATCGCCTGTAAAACAAAAAGTCGTTTATTATAATTTGCATATTTTTCTCTAATTGTACTTACATATGCATAAGCTACCTAATATCCAACTGGTTTTGTCTCCTTGCCGATATCTCGTTTCAAAGTGAACTTTGGCATCACTTACATTCCACACGTGGGAGTCGTGGCTACTTCCAGGAAATTGAGCATTAACATACCTCATTCGCATCTTATGATCACAAATCTATTAAATAAATTTACAATAAATTGAATGTACAAAATAAATTTGTTAGTATTCGTTTACTTTCGACCATTATGCACATCAAATAGGTAGCCGCAGCAAACTTTTTTTTTAACTTTTTCATATTTTATTTTAATTTGAATTGTCAAATTTTGAATTTTGAATTTCGTTGTGGTAAGAATGTTTTCAGTACAATTCAAGGTAGTTGATTAAATTATTTTTGAAATTTTAGCTTTTAAAAGCAAAAACAAAATATACAGAGCTCAAACTTTTTTTTTTTAATTTTTCTACTGCTGCTACCTATTGAATGTGCCTTGTGTAGTACCCTTTTCGATTATAATACAGATAAGGTTCTTCTATAGGAGGCAGTATTTTGATGTGCGTGCCGTCTACACACATAATCACTGCAGGAAATTTTGTTTTCCTATAAAACTATCAACCGTGGACATAATCGGCGCTCCAAAATGTTTAACGTTTTCGAGAACGCTGATTGCGCCAGCCCCACATCGAAATCCTTCCCAACACCGTGTTGGTAGCTTCATTCAGCGAAGAACATCAAAACTGCCGCCAACCTACATATAGGAGCTACCGATGATGATTTGACGTTTGGTCCAAGCTCTTCCTCCATAATTAATAAAACACTTTTAAAAGCGTCTTTGTTGAGGCGAAAATTTTTAACAAATCTTTAAACATTTAAGCGATTAGTTACCATGTGTACATAGCAGTGAATTATTTATTAAACTTGCACTTTATCACTTACATAAGTCAAATGGATTAAAACTATGTATCTCGCAGCATTCTTCTTTGAACATTATTGCAACTGTTAGCTGCGGCATGTTCTTCTTCTTGGGACAAAAGTGCACCGGCCACTGAATCTATTATTAATTAAATAATACTTAAAAAACAACGCGTTAACACTCTTTTTTATTTCACTCTTCAATTGCAATTATATTTACTTTGATTTGTTTCTGTCAAAACAGCTGATTAAAAACTTCGAATTTCTACTTTTCCGTTGGCAACGCGGTTGATAGTTACGATCGGATTTCAGCGAAACGGGGCTACGAAATCGTAATTACGAATATTCGGATTACAGCATACATAAGTACATACATACATATGTACGTATTCTGTATTTGCATATGCATTTATCTACATTATACATATGTTCATTCATGTGTGTGTATACAAAAAATGTTATTAGTTAAAATATAACAAGTTTCCTTCAACATGCAATAATCATTTAAATGCTTCTAAACATTCCGCTTTTTTGTTTTTCTGTAAGCTAACATCATGCCTCTGTTTTTTTAGCTGCGGAGTCATCTATTATCTCATCTGTTTCAATATCAGATCGACGATGAGTACTCATTATAACTAAGGCAATAAGTCGTTCGTTTATCGTCGAATTTTGCAGAAAGAATATATGTAAGAGTCGACCAATCTGTGAAGACCATGAAATCTGTTTTTTCACATATTTTCTTGATTCTTACTATACTCTCCTGGAAATCCATTTTCTTGGTACCAGGGTTATTTCAACAGACAGATTTTTAAGAATAATATGCGTGCCGGGATGAGCCACCAGATGAAACTGTACACAGGGAACTCTGGGTGTGGAGGAGAAGACCACAGTGGAATTTTTAAACTCTTTCGATGACTTTTAGAGATTGTCCCTGAAGGTTAAGCATAAGTAGAAGGTTCTTAAAGTTACCAACTAAAAAATACCATTTTAGGCGGATGATTTAATGTATTTTCATGGATTTTTTGATATTTAGAAGAAGTGGGAAACTAGCCCATTGCAACAATCTTCCTTCATATTTTTATCAAATAAATTTTCATTCGCGCCAGTTGTAACATACAAAACAGATCTGATTCCAAGTACTTGATAAACATTCGGAAAAGCATCGGAGTTACAAACCAAAGAGTCAAATGAATTTTGCATATTTATAGCGGCGATGCATTTTCTTTAATGCTAAACTTCTCTTGTTCGTATTTCTGGCACCGAATCAAGTAAAATAGATTCGTATTTCTCAAACAATTTGCAACAAGATTATTTATTAAAGTTTGGGGTTTGTTTGGAAAGAGGCAAACAAAATTACACAAAATATCCCGATGTTTCAGAATTCGACCTTGCAATGCAATATGTATGGAACATAAATCGGGATTCTGATATACTCTTTAACCAAGAACGATAGAATACAAGATTGCGCCTTCCCGACAAAAGAATCATGTAAAACAGAACGTCAGACGTCAGAGGTTAGAATAGAGAGAGAATGGGAGAGTTCCGTAAAATGTGTCAACAGCAATACCAAAATACAATCGTGAAATTTGCAAATTGAAAACCGTGCTTTTAAAGTATTTAGTGAATTTATTTATTATTATTGAATAAATACAAACAGATAATTATCTAAATCGTGGTGTTTGTGCATAAAAATAAGCTTTGTATGTGAATGCACTGAGTATTTACGTTCTAAACACGAAAATTTAGACACAAAGTGTCCTGTATTTGATGCAGTGGGTTTCTGTTTGCCCGCTGTCGTGCAGTTTCGCCAAGGGGCATCTTGTTGAGAAAGCCACAATGCATGACTTATCGCCCGTGTATATTAAAGCTCGTATCAGCGTTAATGGAATTTAAACAGGTAAATGAGTTTCTAGTGCACTTGATATTTCGTATTAACATTTATACATCTTTAGCAGCTGCTGTAAATACAAGGTGGACGCACGATTTAGATTCTATCGTTCTTGTGGGGGATGTAGTGCGCTTATGCTACACATAAATATTCTATAGACAGATGTGCGCTCCTGTTCGACACTATTATCCCAAAACCCATTGTGAAGATACGTCATTGTGTGTACGCCGACAAGAGCGTGAGTTGGCAACTTATAGAGGAGTATGCGGCTAAGACGAAATCAGTATATCAGTGATTGGTATTGGCGATTTTTTAAATTCGCAGACTGCAATGAGAGGAGAGTATGTAACATACAAACATGCAAATATATTTAATTAATGTTGAACAGTAAACTAAGCCTAGTTATGTTTTAGGAAATAGCACCACACAATTCATCCGTTGCGCTAATCAAGCCTTGAATATTCGAATCTTCTGTTCGGTACTATTGCCACATACAAACATACCAAGATTGATATATGTATGTAAGTAGAAGAGATTGCGCCGGCAGCTAACAAAAATTTTTTACGATCAGCGCACGTACGTCACACCATCAATAACGTATTCTCATTTTGATTGGAGAATTGCTTTATAAGTTCGAATAATATAATAAAATCGCGTTGCACTGCACAAAGAACTTTAATTAAACCTTTAAAATTATAGAACACCAAATATTCTCTTAACTCGTGTTGGCATTTTAAATAAACTTAAGAACGCTGCAACATTGTGTGATTTTCTAGTTTATATCATGATCTGAAAAAATAATACAAAAAATATGTGTATTTCTTATCGCATTGATGTGAAAAGTATCAAAATTTACCATTTATTATAAACTTGGCAAAAAAAAGCAGTTTGTGTAAGGTATCAATTGCGTCTAAGTCAGAATTTTTTTATATTTTCTGTTTCTATTGTGGGCATTCTTGCCCTGAAAAATATTTCTTTTATTTTGATATCGCAATGAATATTCGAAGCTTTCTCAATGTGTTTTTTAACAAAGTTTTTTGTTATGAGCAAACCATCCTCGTTCATTGCTTCAAACACTGACTCAAGCTGACGCATTTGATCCATCATATAACTGCTCGGTATTGATAGACAACCCTCGTTCAAATGGTTTGCACATGAGTACGAATTATCCTCATTACTCTTAAAACAGGTACTCGGGATAACGTCGCGCAGTTTGTGGCATATATAACCCGCTAAATGTTCGAGTCCATCGAACTCTAGTTTACCGAGCTCTACTTGTTCAACCGGCCACAGTTCCGGAGCAGAGCTCAAATTTTTTAGCAAGATACCTACATATACGATAAAAATGTATTATTTAGTTCTTAAAAGTTTAAAGCTAGTACTTGTAAATGGAGGTTGAATTGAATTATTATACATTGCCACAATCAGATATTGCACCTTTATTGTGACCCAGCAAATATATTCTGAGGCGGTATTTGAATTTTTGCGGATCTGGATGGTCGTGGAGCCCTCATGAGAGTATGAGGGCAAAAAAAATTTCCAGCACATTTTAATTGGGGCGGTATGTTAATATATATTTAACATCAAAACTTTACTTAACGTCGTCAAATAGCATCTTTATCGCATTGTTAGTCTGTATGATTCCTTAAGATAAAAACGAAAGTGTACACTAGGGGTATGCAATTTTTCTAACACCTGTTTTACATGGCACCACATTATAAGAAATAGTGAAAAATCATAACTGCGTTTTTATTTTTTCATTTTATTGCAAAAACTTCACGCACAAATCAAATTGAAAAGTTGAAATGTTGAGTTCATACAAATCATACATTGTTCAGATTCTTATACACATATGTACATATGTATGTTTTAACACTTGTGCGCTTTCAGAAATGGTCTAACCGACATTTCCATAGTTATAAAGGCTGACTTCATAAACGCAGTTTGCAATGCAACACTGGAATGCATAGAGTTCACAAATGCCTTTGCCTTATTTTTGGCAATGCCTTTAGTTCATTATTGCATGGCAACTCTTTTCAATGCGCAACAGATGTCGAATTTGTGCATTGTTTTCGCTTGTGATGCTTATGGTTTTTTTGGCGGTTGAAATGACGGACGTATTATGGTAAGTTAAATTTTTATATAAGAAATATTTATGCAAGTTTTAATTCACATAATATTATAATGATTGTAGTTATCTGATGAAATGTATACTTATAGCGAAAAGAAGTGGAGTCACGAGAGAAAGAAGCTCCTTATAGAAATACGTTTGCGACATGAACCAGAATTTAGTGCAAAGAAGAAAAAAAGGAATACAATTTGGGGACAAATAATGCGGGAGATTCGGGATGTTGATAGCACATTTCCATTTTCTAAAGATGAAGCGACTAGATGTTTTATCAACATAATGGGCACATACAAAAGAATCAAGAAACGTAACAACACATCTGGTGAGAGTTCTACAAACTGGGAATTTTTCGATGCCTTAGACGAGGTCTTCGGCAGCCGCAGTAGCGTTCTTGTGCCAAGTGAAATGGTCGAAAGTTCACTTCATAATTTAATAGAAGATTTAACAAGCGATGGCCCTTCGACACCGACCGATAGCCACTCGGCAATGACCTCAGATGTGACACCTGTAGATATCACCACTCCAAGGTGTGTAATAAAACGGAAACGGTGCGAAGTTCTGAATTTTTTTAACAAAGAATCTGAGGCAGATGCCAAAGTTATGAAGAAACTGCTGGACATGGAGGCAGGAAAAATTGCGTTGGAAAAAGAGAAAGTAGCTGAGTTAAAGGAAATTCGTACCTTATTCCAGAGAATTGTAGAAAATTCACATTAATTCTTAATTTGTTTACCCTAATAGGCTGAAGTCTTTTTAAGTTGAATTAAAACCAAATATCAATGCAATAAATTTATTGTTATGAATTGAATTCAATAAAACCTGTTACAACAAAATGCTCTTAACTTATAATTTAATTGATATAGGTACATACGTATTAGGCTGATAATAAAGTGGCCAATGCATCTCTCTTTGCTTTAGCATCTCTCGGTCCTGATAAAGTGGTTTCTTCTAGCGTTTCAAATTCGATGATGTTTGTTTCTTCTATTATTTCATCGGTATTGTTGCCTTCATTTACAATAATAATGTTATGAATTATCATACATGCCATTGTTATTAATTTTGGCATATATGGACGTTGAACTTCAATATATTTTAGTATTCTAAATTTCTTTTTTAAAACGCCAAATGCCTGTTCCACAACAACCCGAGTTGAGCTTAGAATTACATTATACTTCGTTTGCATTGGTGTTAAGAATCCGTTATCACGATAAGGTACCATAATAAACTTCTCCAACGGATAATCTCCATCGCCCAAAAAATGGTAATTGGAAAAAATATTAATTTCTTTATTAATTATGGCCTTCCTGATGGAACTCATTTGCCATACCGATGCGTCATGGCATGCACCAGGGCAACCAATAAATACATCTATGAATTTCATGCGACTGTCGACAATAGCCTGCCAAAAAAGTATTCAACTTAAAAAATTATAAGTTAGGGTAAAAAAATTCAAATATTTACTTGAGCAAGGATTGAGTATGTTCCCTTTCGGTTGCGATAACTGATTTCATCTTTGATTGGTTGTGAAATTGGAACATGTGTTCCATCGACGCACCCTAGAACAAAGGGGAATGGATTGAAGCGCAGAGTTGAAAATTCTTCACTGATTTGCTTTTGTTCAGCTGCAGTCTTTGGAAATTTTATAACATCTCCCTTTAAGCGGCAGATCATCTTTATTATTTTAACGAAAATTTTATATGCTAGGCCAATTGCTACACCAAAACGATCGCTGACGTCTCTAAAAGAGCAATTATTGCCTAGCTTCCAAATCGTTATTTGTAATGATTTTTCCAATGAAATTCCAATTCGTCCTGTTGTGTGCGGAGGCCACCAAGGATTTATCATGCTCTGTAATATCTTTAATCAAAAAATATGAATTATTTTTTATTAATAATAACATTTAGTAGTAAATACTTTAAATGTGATCTTCGTCATACGAAAGTGCGAGTAAAACACGTCGTCTTGCATAATTGCAATGGTTTTGCAAAAATTTGAGGTTTTAGGAATCCTTCTTTTTAAATCGCGATTCACTAATAATGTAATAGCCCGGCGCTTTCTTTTATTTAATATATTTTTAATTAACGTAGTGTTGCTAGTATTTTTTGTTTCCGCCAATTCTAAAGCGCTTAGCAAAACAAAAGCGCAGGATTGCTGAAGATTCATTTCACAATAATTTGATTAAACACAACAAACGATGTTCGGCGAACCAATTTTGCGTTCATAAACGTTTAAAATGTCATTGCATTTTTTTACAAGACAGGGTTGCAGTGAAGTATTGCTTTGCCACGTAAACGCATCTGTTTGCAGTGTTGCATTGCAAACTGCGTTTATGAAGTCAGCCAAAGTCATTGCATCGAAAAAGTTGGTCAGAAAACCAAACGTCATACCAAGCACTGCATATGAATGTTCAAATAGGCAAAAGTTCTTCTCTGCGCCGGAATAAGTATAAACGTTAAATCGTAAGTATAGCCTTACGCCGCTTACGTCAGTTTATTGAAATTAAAAATATTGCAAAATCGAAAAAACAAACGTAACTGACTAAAACGTGTGCGATATATGTATGTATAAAGATAGATTAATTTTTGTACTGTACACGTACATACATACATACATACATACATATGTATGTTAAAATTTATCCACATGTACACGCATATAATATAATATAATTTGGCGCGTACACTATATAGTTCAGTGTTTGGCCGAGCTTCTCCTACCATTTGTGGTGTGCGTCTTTATATTATACCACAAAATGGAGGGACCTACAGTTTTGTGCCGACTCCGAACGGCAGATGTATTTTATGAGAAGCTATTCCATGGCAGAAATACCCTTCGAGGTTTGCCATTGCCTGCCGAGGGGTGACCGCTATTAGAAAAAACTTTTTCTATTATTAAGGTTTTGCTTGCCCTGAGTGAGATTCGAACCTCGAACTCACCGGCATATCAAATCAAAAAACCTTGGTCAATGAAATGATTCCGCAAAAGTTTTAGTAAATGGGGGACGTCCGCGAAAACAAAAACTTTTCGATCATTAAAAATAAACCTATGTACGTGTAAAATCGAAATGCATGAATATGAGTATATGTATATAAATTGTGTTATGTACATACATACATATATGCATACATACATATACATGCCATATCTTACAACGGTTTGTTCTCGTTTATTTTGAGATCATTTAAGAGGGACCTGTTGCAACCTACCAAATCGCAAACAATCGCAACGACGCAATATCTGCAAGATTGGCACTTTTGTATAATATCCTTTAAAATTTCAACCGTCATTTTGCGGTCAAAATCGAAAAATGTGGGTTGTTTCCATTTTGCCATTAGACCTGATAAAATTGTTTGAGTGCATTATATGTAAATAATATAATTGTTGCTATGTTGAGTCCGACGAAATATCATAGCAGTAAGTCTGCCGGACTTTTATTTCATCGAAACTCAAGACACATACATACATAGCTTCTGCAAATCATTCATGTGGGAGGAAACGCCTGCTTATACAAGTTAACACAACATAAATTCCATTCCCACACTATTTCGCTGACAACAATGTCTGCATAACTAGGAGTCAACTTACCATTTATTTCGACTTACGTCCAACTGCATTTTACGTGCACTTACCTTGAGTTAAGACTCCTATTACACGTTGGCTTAATGGAATGCGCTACACGCGCATCCGCTCTCTCAGGTATTAGAATGGTGAGCGAAACACGCGCAACCCCAAATTCGATGACTAGGCATTTATCAGGCTTGAGTCTAACTTTATAATAACTAACAATAGAATTAAGTGGTCAGTTTGAAATAAAGCTCAAGAAGCAAGCACATAGTGCTGATAATAAAACGTGTCGTTTTATTTTAACGTTTCGTTTATTTTTATGTGGCGCCCAACGTGGGGCCGCGAAAATTAGTTAACATCGCGAAGTGTAAACTTGTGAACAGTGCGAATTAACTAAAGGATACGCGGCTAATATTAAAAGACTTCTGGTAGTTGGCTCCTTAGTAATAACTTTTGTTAATGAAAAGGACGGTCTGTACGGACTCGCCAGCCAGAATATTAACAGTATCAATAAGAATTTAAATAAGAAATAAACAATTTTTAAGTGCAAGACAACAAGAACTAAAACAGTAAATTTTACATCGAAAGTAAGTGGAAAAAAAATATAAATGCAACAAAAGAAATTACAATTAAAGTGAACACTTAAATGAACAGAAGAAATTACAATTAAAAGGAGGTAAACGAAATTTTGAAGTAACAAGTACCCAAACATCGGGTTAAGGAAAACCTAAAAATGAAATTATAATTAAAGTGAACATTAAAACTATTAAAAGAAAATCTAAATTACAAAGCAACAAGAAAAATTTATTGAGTTTAAAATAGTAATCACTATATTGACTTTAAAATAGCAACTATATTGACTTTAAAATAGTGTATTCTAATACTACGAATAACGCACTAAACTTTAAATAAGTGCTACAGAAATCAACAAAGGCAAGAAAAAAAAAAAGACAAAATAAGCAAATAAATTCGGGAAAATACTCAAACACAACGAATGAACAAAAACATCATCAATCCAGTTACCAATTATCAGCACCGGCAGTGCTATTAACACCAATCAACATCATCAACCCTGTGACGACAACAAATTTACTAGTCAGCAGCCTCAACAGCGTTATAAACCAGCAATCAACATCAGCAATTTTATGACACAATGCAGCAGCTAGGATTAATGTAAGTCGTTAGTCAATAAAAAAAAAAAATTGTTACTAAATAGAGAAAAAAAATAATAATATAATAATATTATATGATAAGTAGACTTAAGAAGAAATAATATTAATAAATAATAAAATATAGTTCATATTTTATATCTCAAACGTAAAAGAAAGTTAGTGAATTAAAAATGAGTCAGGAAGAACAAATAGCAGCGACATTGTCGAAATTGAGTCTGCATCCCTCCAGCACCAACACTTTCTCTCCTAACACCCCCTCCACTTTCACTACTAATCAAAAAAGAGAAATTGCATCATTAATATCAGAAACAGTTTCGGCCATACTACACCCTCGAACTGAAGAAGAAGAGGAAAATCCTGTAGATTTTAGTACAAATGTCGACGCATCTGAAAGAGTTCCGGATGTAGTAAAATGCTTAAGAGAATTTTCGGGAAAAAACGGAGAATTCAGTTCATGGCGAAAATCGGTAGACAGAATATTATTAATGTACGGACAGAATAAGAATACCCCAAAATATTTTGCTATCCTACATACAATTAGACACAAGATAGTCGGCGAAGCTGACACGGCCCTCGAATCTTACCGCACCCCATTAAATTGGGGTAAAATAAAAAAATGTCTGATGTTACATTACTCAGACAAGAGGGACGTTAGTACCTTAGAATATCAAATGACAACACTTGCTCAACGGGGTAGTACTGTTGAGGAATTTTACCAACAAGTCTACCAACACCTCTCGCTTATTTTGGACAAAATCGATTGCCTCGAGTTGGGTGAAGAAGCTCTGTTTGCCATGACAACAACATACAGAGAAAAGGCACTCGACACATTCATTAGAGGTCTAAACGGTACCTTACCAAGTCTGTTAAGTGTACGCGAACCAACCAGCTTACCACAGGCTCTCCACATGTGTCTCAAATTAGGTAACATGAATTACAGGGCTAACCACGCAAATAGTATCAGTCGCTTGCCGACTAATACTAAACTTAGTAACCCATCTAAACCGCAAGCTAGACCTTTTTACCCAGAACTTACAAATGTTCACAACCGATCTCCTAGACCTTTTTACCCAGAACTTACAAATGTTCACAACCAATATCCTAGACCAACTTCATACCAACAGTACGGACAAAACCACCACTACGTCACATCGCAACCAAACTTTAGACCACCTCTTCCTCCGAAACCCCCCACACCAATGGAAGTTGATCGTTCTCTGCAAACCAGGCAGGTAAACTATCAGAATGGGCCTCAGTACCAACAAACCCAAACATTCAATAACAGGCAACAAGCATTCGGCAATAGACCACAGGCAGATAATGGTAATAAGCCAGATAACAAGAGACCACCGTCACAAATAACACAGACCCCTAATAAAATACCACGGATTTACAATACCGAAGCTGTAGAAACTGAACCGGTCGAATACAATAACGAAATAGCAGAATATCCTGAAGAGTACTATGAGCCTGCACAGGACTACCAACCCGAATACAACGAAGAAAATGAAGATATCGAAACAACACCTAGCGACAATATCAATTTTTTAGACTAAACTCCTCATTGCCATACTATCGGTTCAAAATGAAAAACGGCAATGAATTAAAATTTTTATTAGATACTGGATCGAACAAAAATTATATTAGACCAACTTATATTAGGAATCCCGTTCCGAATAAACCCTTCTTTGCAAATTCGGTTGGGGGACCAGTCAAAATCACTCATCATGCGAATGTCAGTATTTTCGGCGATGAAATAGGCAAATTAAAATTTCACATTCTACCCAAGTTAAAAACCTTTGATGCCATAATAGGCAATGATACAATGAAAAGTTTAAACGCAATAATTTTTACTAAGGAAAATTATTTCACATTACTCAATAAATACGAATACCCCATCCACCAGTTAGAAATTAATTCTATTGCGCACACTACATTAAGGCTAGATCATTTGAGCACCGAAGATAACGAAAATTTAAAGCAGCTCTTCAACTCTTGCCCAACACTATTTGCCGAACCAGATAAAAAATTAACATATGTCACGAATGTCAAAGCCGAAATTAGGACTAAAAGCGATAGGCCAATATATTCCAAAACTTACCCATACCCAATGCCTTTAAAAAGGGAAATAGACAAGCAAATTGAGGAATTACTTAAAGATGGCATTATTCGACCATCGAAATCTCCCTACAATTCCCCAGTATGGGTCGTACCGAAGAAAGAAGACGCCTCAGGCTTGAAAAAATTCCGTATGGTAATCGACTATCGTAAATTAAATGAGGATACCATACCAGACAAATATCCCATCCCAGATATGACCACTATTCTTACTAATCTAGGATCGAATACATATTTTTCTACAATTGACCTCAAGAGTGGATTCCATCAGATTGCCCTTAATGAAGCAGATATTGAGAAGACCGCCTTCTCCATTGCCAATGGGAAATTCGAATTTACTCGACTTCCATTCGGCTTAAGAAATGCGCCTGCCATTTTCCAACGCACCTTGGATGATGTGCTAAGGAAACACATCGGCGTTCGGTGCTACGTGTATGTGGACGACATTATTATTTTTAGTAAAAGCAAAGAAGAGCATTTTAAAAATCTTAAAATCATATTTGACACTCTCGAAAAGGCGCACTTAAAGGTACAGTACGATAAATGTGAATTTATCAAAAAGGAAATCGAATTTCTCGGTATAATAGTTGGCCAAAATGGAATTCGTACTACACAAAAAAAGGTAGAAGCTATAATAAATTTTCCACGACCTAAAACTGTCCATGAGTTACGATCCTTTTTAGGAATGACCGGACATTATCGCAGATTTATAAAAGCGTACGCACAAATTGCAAAACCCCTCACTGAAATATTGAGAGGAGAACTGGGAAGAGTTTCTAAAAATCAATCTAAGAAGACACTTTTAAACTTAACTGCACAACAAATAGAAGCTTTTAAAGACCTGAAAAATTGCTTAACATCGTATGATGTTATACTTCACTATCCAGATTTCGAAAAAGCCTTCGAGCTTACCACGGATGCTTCCAATTACGCTTTAGGAGCCGTACTCTCCCAAGACGGTAGACCAATATCCTTTCTGTCAAGAACTCTAAGCAGAGCAGAGGAAACTTTTGCTGCCAATGAAAAGGAAATGTTGGCAATAATTTGGGCTTTACAATCCCTGAAATGCTTCCTATACGGGTCAAAAAAGGTTAAGATCTACACCGATCATCAACCATTGACCTTTGCTCTGAGCAACAAAAATACAAACGCAAAAATGAAAAGATGGAAGGCACAGTTGGAAGAATATAATCATGAAATCATTTACAAACCAGGCAATACAAACATCGTCGCCGACCTTCTCTCACGACCACCGATCCCTAATTTAAATTCTATGACCGTTCACAGTAGTGACAGCTCTTCCGAAAATCTAATTCCTTCAGTAGAAGTGCCCATCAATGTCTTCAAAAACCAAATTTTCATATCAGAAGATTCCAAAAGTTCATACAAATTCGAAATAGTTTTTCCTACGTACCATAGACATCTAATAACTGAACCAACTTTCAATGAAGAATCGCTAAAATCGCTTTTAAAAAAATATCTTAACCCATCAGTAACCAATGGTATAAAGACAACAGAGCCTATTATGCTTAAAATCCAATCAATCTATCCGTTACATTTTGCAAATTACAGAATTCGTTTCACACAAATAATAGTCGAAGATATTATTAATACCGAGGTCCAAGAGAAAATTGTAATCGAGGAACATAATCGCGCTCACAGAAATGAAAAAGAAAATAAGCTACAGATTTTGGAAAAATATTATTTTCCCGGTATGTCGAAAAAGATCAAAAAAATCACGAAATTATGCAAAGTTTGTAAAGAAAATAAGTACGACCGCCACCCAAACAATGCAAAATTAGGAGCTACACGCTTACCAGAATATCCAGGCCATACTATTCATATAGACATTTTCTCAACGGACAAACATAAAGTACTGACTTCTATTGACAAATTTTCCAAATTAGCCATTATAAAGAAAATAGATGGGAAGAGTATTGAAAGTATAAGAAAGCCCTTAAGAGAAATAATATTTTACTTTGGAGTTCCGAAAGCCATAGTTTTCGATAACGAAAAAACATTTAATTCACAACCAATAAAATACATGTTAGAAAACGAATTCAATATGGAAATATTCACTGCACCACCCTATAAAAGCGAGGTGAATGGACAAATAGAGCGATTCCATTCAACAATATCAGAAATTATGAGATGCTTAAAACAGGAACACCCTGATAAAAATTTCGACGAGTTAATGGAATGGTCTGTAAATGAATACAATCATTCTGTTCACTCTGTTACAGGGAAAAAACCCGTTGACATATTTTTCGGCAGACCTACCTCAAATTCCAGTAATAGAGAGGGAACTATGAAGAAAGTTCTAGATAAATTAAAAAGGAAACAGGAAAAGGACCTGCAATATCATAACAAACATAGAAAGGAAACCATTGACTATAGAACAGGAGACAAAATTTTTGTTAAACAGAATAAAAGATTAGGAACAAAACTTTCAAAAAGGTACAAAGAGGAAATAGTTAAAGAAAACAGACATTCCACGGTAATAACAGAATCAGGCAAAATAGTCCACAAAGATCGTATAAGAAACTAATATAATCATATCTTCCTTTAGATTACTAATTTCCGTAAACCTCCACATCCTTTGCTACGCCTCGGTAGAGGTACTCGATTACTCTCAATCCGAAATCGTTACCATCGAGAATGGCGTCGCGAAAGTGCAGTCTGGAACTTACAGGATCCTCCACTTCATCAACCTTACCGAGTACTCCACAATCCTAGATGAAATAAATACCCACTTCACAAAAAATATCCCACCTTCCCATCCTTTGCACCCATTCATTGCAGAAGAAATCAAAACAATTAATGTTACAATCAACAATATAACACCAAGATATAGAGTAAAGCGGTCATTAAATTTTATAGGATCAACATGGAAATGGATTGCTGGTAATCCCGACCATGATGACCTTGTAGCGATCAATAGTAAATTCGAAGAAATCATTGAAAACAATAATCAACAGCTAGTAATTAATAGAAACATTTTCGAAAGAATTAAAAATATTACCCAAGTAAGCAACAGCATATTAAAAACACTACAAAATAGCAATGAATATCGAACCTCACTAATACTCCAGTATAAATTTAAAATTGATATAATAAAAGAAGAAATTGAAAACATTAACAGGGCAATACATCTTACCAAAGCAAACATAATAAACAGTTTCATAATATCGAATGAAGAGGCTCACAAGATAAATGACATATTTATTGAAGAAAACATGCCGTTTAATTCCTTGGAGGAATCATTAAACTTTGCAAATATTCAAATCGCTATGAAACAGAATTTACTTATTTATGTAATAAAAGTACCAAAAACAGGGAACGAAATCTGTAACTTTATTTTAATAAAACCAATAAGCAAAAATGGAACAATTTTGAAATTAAAATTTGAAAACGTGTTGAAATGTAATGAAAAATACTATGGAGTAGCAAACAATTGTAAACAAATAAATAATGTAAAAATATGCAGACAAGACCAAATTGAAGATTTACGAAATGAAAATTGTATTAAAAATTTGATAGGAAACAAACCTTATGATTGTATTATTACAAATACTGAGCATGTTAGAAACATTGAAGAACTAAAATCTGGATTAATTTTATTAAATAACTTCCAAGGAAATTTAACTGTAAGAAATAATGTAACGAGAAATATAAATGGATCATTTCTACTGAAATTCTTTAATGAAACAATAAAAATTAACAATATGAACTTCACTTCCTTAGAAGCTCATAGCCTGAGACCATTGCCAGCATTAGTCCAACATTCAAATTCTCGATCGGAGTACGAAGAAGTACTATCTCTAAAATTTATGAAAGAACTTAATATTAAAAATATAAAAAAAATTAGCTCTCTAAATTTACTAGTCAAGTCTAGTATGTTAACTCATTTTGGTATTTTAGTCTTTGTTATAATCATAATTATAGCTCTTAAAATTCGGTCACGAAAAACGGCCAGAATCACTATTCAAAACGCGGAACCTATCCATATGCCGACAAGAAAAGTTGTAAGGCATCAAAGTCTTAACGACATACCATACTTTTAAAGACCAATCGTGGACGATTG
Source organism: Philophylla caesio (assembly GCA_963971545.1). NCBI lineage: Eukaryota > Metazoa > Arthropoda > Insecta > Diptera > Tephritidae > Philophylla > Philophylla caesio. Next base: position 32,298,715 of record OZ020606.1, on the reverse strand, counting down.
GAATTTCGGAGGGAGGAGTTAACACAACATAAATTCCATTCCCACACTATTTCGCTGACAACAATGTCTGCATAACTAGGAGTCAACTTACCATTTATTTCGACTTACGTCCAACTGCATTTTACGTGCACTTACCTTGAGTTAAGACTCCTATTACACGTTGGCTTAATGGAATGCGCTACACGCGCATCCGCTCTCTCAGGTATTAGAATGGTGAGCGAAACACGCGCAACCCCAAATTCGATGACTAGGCATTTATCAGGCTTGAGTTTAACTTTATAATAACTAACAATAGAATTAAGTGGTCAGTTTGAAATAAAGCTCAAGAAGCAAGCACATAGTGCTGATAATAAAACGTGTCGTTTCATTTTAACGTTTCGTTTATTTTTATGTTACATAAGGCGGAAAGCCTTAGGAATTGCAGCATACAATGTTATGGACTGCGCAACATCCTTCTCCGTCCAGGTTTGTCGCTTTGCACCACTTTTCAACTTTTGTATCTGGCCTTTGGTGAAAATCGATTCCAGTTTATCCTCCATATTTTGCATTTCAGTTTTCATAACTGCAATTTTCTGATGCAGGGTCTGGACCTCCCATTTCCCACGAGGACGCTTCAATGTTGCGAGCTCGATGTCTTGCTTTCTGTTGCGCCAGAAGATCATTATCTTGTTTTAGTGTTTCTCTGTATGTTAAATTTAAAGTTAAACGAATTATTTATTAACGAATGTACATATGTATTTACAAATATATATACTTTTTCTTCTGTCGAGATATTAAATTGTTTGCTAAAAGTTGTATATAAAAATCAATATTGAACTTTTGGACTACTTTTTTCAATAAAACTTCAGAAAAAGGTCTTATTTAACTTAAATTGGTGTTTTTGAAACTTTTTGTCCATTAACTCTTGTTTTATCGAGTACCGAAAATTAATTATACCATTTGTGCTGTAAATGGTTTTAAGATTTCATTTAACTTATAAATAGTTTGAAATCTGTTTCGTTTTCTGATCTAATTTTTCATGATGCAATAATGAAAGGTGATGTACGTTGTGACAGCGCCAGTTTGAACGCCCTTAGCTCAATGTTGTATTTAAGAAATATGAGAGAAACGGGAAGAAAAGAAGTTCGTTTTGGGTAAAAATAATCATTAGAAAAGATTTTACCATAAGCTTTAATTACAACGATTTAAATTTTATAAAATATGTATGTATGTACATATGAGTACAAGTATGTAAGCTCACAACTGTATTTAAATTGCTGTTGAAATCGGCGCACATTGCAATTTATCATTTCTTATGATGTCGATTTTATTTTCATGTAGTCATCCATTGAGTTCCTCAAAATTTTTTCGCTACTGTAACAGGAAAATGGGGCCCCATAAACTGTTGTATATTTTTGATTATGTATCGAAGATAATATGTATAAAACAACAAAATTTTAATTTTTAATACTTTATTCATAAAACATATAAATCGTATATACAAAAGAAGTGTTTTGTTGATAAAATTAAAAAACAGCTTAAATTTTTAGTGAATTAAAATCATATTTAGGTTAGGTTAGGTTAGGTTAGGGTGGCTGCCACCGCACAGGAGCACGGTGGCACACTTAGGCCGTAAGAAGCCCGTTGTGATACCACTGGCATAAGCCATGCATTCCCTCCCTCCCTTCTTTCAAAAATTGAACCATCCTGTGCGCTTAATGTAGAGTAGAAAGTTGGAGATGTTTGCTGAGTTCAAGTCAGCTAGACAGTCCAGAAAGTAACTTTTAAAAGCTTTACTGCGCGTCTTGGCCAAGCCGGGGCAGTGGCAGAGGTAGTGCTCAATACTCTCCACCTCCTCCTCGTTTCGGCAGCTGCGGCAAAAATCATTTGTTGCGTAGCCCAGCCTTTCCCCATGCGTGCCCATGAGGCAGTGCCCGGTTATCACCCCAACTACTAATCTGAGAGAGGAGCGGCCAAGCATAGTGAGAGCTTTAGAGCGCCTCTCATCGGCTTCTGGCCAGATTTGTCTGGTAATGTGGCAGGTGGGCTCCGATGCCCACCTTACATTTACCTTACCCATAAGCTCAGATCTTAATCTGTATTTATAGGATGCCAAGGGTAAACCCGCCTCTTGAGCAGAGTTTATCATAGTTAGTTCCGTCCCTTTTCTTGCTAGTTCATCAGCCAGGCAGTTGCCAGGAATGTCCTTATGGCCAGGGACCCATGCAACACATACGGAGCACATATCTGCCAGCTGGTTTAGAGCTGCTCTGCATTCAAAGGCTACCTTGGAGGTTGTACCGTTGGATGTCAGAGATTTGATAGCAGCCTGGCTGTCAGAATAAATGGTAATGCCTCGTTCTAAAGAGGTGCACGTTGTAAGGCCACGAGCTGCTTCCATTATTGCATTTAGTTCGGCCTGGAAAACACTGCAGTGGTCCGGTAGACGAAGACTGAGGTTTAGATCGAGTTCACTAGAGTAAATCCCGCTGCCTACTCGTTCGTTTAACTTGGAACCATCTGTGTATATAGCTGTCGATCCTGGATCCAGGTCTACGATACCTATCCATTCGCTCCTCTCTGGGATTCTTGTGGAGAATCTATTTCCAGAGAATGGAGGGTGTATAATATAATCCAACCTTATCGGGTTGTCGGGCAGAGTTTCCAGAGCCATCGAGTGCCCATGGTTAAGATTTCTCCACGGAAGGATCGCATTTAGCCTGGCCGCACTGCAGGCCGCCAGAAAATTGCCGTAGAGATCCACCGGTGGGAGATTCAACATTATTTCCAGAGATTTGGTGGGTGTAGAGGGCAGTGCTCCCGTGGTGAGCATTGCGGCCGCCCTCTGGACCCGTTCTAGCTTGGCTCTGGTACGCGTCCTGCTCAATGCCGGCCACCATACGACAATCCCGTAGAAGAGAATGGGTCTTATCACAGCTGTGTACATCCAGTGTATAATGTGTGGCTTTATACCCCACTTCTTCCCCACGGCCGTCTTACAGGCGTATAGAGCAACAATAGCTTTCTTGGAGCGGTCTTCAATATTCCGCCTCCAGTCGAGTTTTTTGTCTAGTACAATTCCGAGATATTTGACCTCGGTTGAGAGATTGAGAACCACTCCGTTTACGGATGGTAGTTTGAAAACGGGAATTTTGTATTTCCTTGTAAAGAGCACTGCTTCGGTCTTGGAGGGATTGACGTTAAGTCCACATTCCACCGACCAGCGAGCTACGGTATTTAGAGCGTTTTGCAGTAAATCGCTTATGACCTGAAGATGTTTGCCCGTTGCTGTGATTGCCAAGTCTTCAGCATATGCCACGACCTTGCAGCCGGTGCTCTTGAGGTTTAAGAGTAAGTCGTTTACAGTAAGGTTCCAGAGTAAAGGTGACAGAACACCTCCCTGGGGTGTGCCTCTAGCCACATGTTTGGATTTAGAGCTGTCCCCTACTGTTGAGAATATCGATCTTTTCCTGAGAAGGAGCCCCACAAAGTCCACCAGTCCCTGCTGTATCCCCACCATACAAAGTGATTTGATAACCGCTTCGGGATAGACATTGTTGAAAGCTCCCTCGATGTCTAGAAAGATCCCCAGCGTGAACTCCTTTATGGCCAACCCTTTCTCAATCGTTGAGACGATGTCATGGAGAGCAGTCTCCACGGATTTGCCTTTTGAGTATGCATGCTGGTTGGGAGAGAGTTTGTCTTTCCTTATATTTCGTCGAAAGTGCTCATCTATGAGCCTCTCAAGGGTTTTGATAAGGAACGAGGTGAGGCTTATGGGCCTAAAGTCCTTGGGTTTTGCATGAGCTGCCCTGCCTCCCTTTGGTAGAAAAACGACTTTCGCCTTCGTCCACTCATATGGAATGTGGGTGAGGGTAAGGCATGCTGTAAAGATCTGTGTAAGCAGGGGACAAAGAAGGTCCTTCGCTGCTTGCAGTTGTGCGGGGAAAATTCCGTCTGGTCCTGGAGATTTGTAGGGTTCGAAGGACATCACTGCCCATTCCACCTTATCGTACCTCACTATGTCTCCTGCGGTATTCCCTGAGAGTGAATTGGCTTGCAGACCTGGCGCGATATTGGAGTCATCAGAGCACCCAGGGAAGTGGGTGGACATTAGTAGCTCCAGCATTTCGTCGGTTGTAGATGTCCATTCTCCGTTTGGTTTTTGAATAGAGTTTGTCGTTGGGGCACTTTTCGAGAGAACCTTCCTCAGCCTGTTGGCTTCGGAGTTTTCTTCTATGTTGTTACAGAAGTTTTGCCAAGATTTGCGTTGTGCTGTCTTAATGGCCTTCTTGAAAGTTTTAAGAGCGTCTTTGTATGGTTGCCAAAGACCTGTCCTCTTGGCTAGGTTAAAGAGGCGCCTGCTCTCTTTTCTGAGTGCTGAAATCTCTAGATTCCACCACTGGGGTTTCTTTTTACCCTTCGGGAGGGTCTTAGGACAGGAGACTCTAAAAGCGGAATTGCATGCGTTTGTTATAAGGTCTACCGCTTCATCTATTTTTGACGATGAGTCAAGCTCACCGAGAGAAACGACCTTCGTGTTTGAGGGACTCGCTTCGTCAGGTGTTTGCGATAGGCCTAGCCTACCGTGATAAACGTGTCTGGACAGAGAGGCTTGGAGGACGTTTTTATATTTCTGCCAATCCGTCCGCCTCTTATTCCTGTATGCCGTTAGAGTAGTAGGATTGAGAGTTAACTTGAAAGTTATGTATAGGTGGTCGGAAAAGGAGTGCTCTTTGGACACTTGCCAGTTGCTTATCAGGTCTGACAGGCTGCCTGATGCGATGGTGATGTCCAGCACTTCTCTTCTGACAGAGGTCATGAAGGTGGGATCGTTCCCCCGGTTGCATATATATAAATTATTTGCTAATATAAAATCAAGTAAACACTCACCTCGAGGGTTGGTATCGCTTGAGCCCCATATCTCATGATGTGAGTTCGAATCGGCTCCAATTATGACCGGGAGTTTTCCTTTTTCAGCCCCTATGATGGCTTCCTTCAGTCTTATTGGAGGGAGAGATTGGCTGTCGTGGGCCATATAGCTCGTCAGGAACCAGACGACGCTCTCTTTAAGCTGGACGCTTACGCATACTGTGTCTTCGTCGCTGTATTGAGAGAGGAGAATATAAGAAAGTGCTTTTTTAATAAGAATACATGCTCTGATCCTACCTGCTACTGGGGCTGTTACCGTTTGGTAGGCATCAGAGTTCAGTCCGCAAACCCTGTTTCTGACGATCCACGGCTCTTGGACGAGAATGATGTCCTCAGCCCTTTCGCTGAGTCGCAGAAGGAGGGCAGCCGAAGCTGCCTTGGAGTGGTGCAGATTAATTTGGAGAATCCGCACCATCTCTAGAATTACCGACGTCCATTGCCTCTGGCTCTTCTCTTTGGGTGACGGCCCTGACTGTGATGTCAAGGTCCGCCTCCTCAGATTCCGAAGCCAGAAGCTGGTCCTCATCATCAGGTGCTACCCATCGGCTGTATATCGACCCGACGTATGCGGATACTGAGCCCGTTTCGCTCTCAGCATCCGTCGCGACGTCCGATACCCCCGATGGGATGTCCTCCGTTGCGCTCAAGGCGCTCGGTTTAAATATGCTGTTGGAGTCTGGCTCCGGGGCCTTGGGGACGCTCGAGGTGTCTCCCGGTTTGTTGGCCCCCTCGCCAGTGAGAGTAGTAACGGAGTCGGGTGCGCTCGAGGCGTTGCCCGTCTGGTCCGTCTGTCTGGCTCCCTCCGCCCTCTTGTGGACCTTAATGGTGATGGAGTAGAAGCCGTAGCTTATTACCCCACCACAGTCCGCGAGCACTGGGATAGAAGCATCGTTGATGACGAGGTCAACGTAGCGCTGCTTCTCCTTGGTCTCGCCAACTCGGACTATCCTCCAATCATTGGTGGGTAGATCTCCGTTGCCAAGGCGGATGAGCTCGAGGATCTCCTGCGGTTTGGATGGTTCCGCTGGGACCCAAGCCCAGGCTCGAGGCCGCTTAGGGATCTCGTCCCTGTGGACAGCCATCAAGTCTGCCCCGGGCCACAGCTGTCCCACCGAGGAGATTGCCTCCTTGTACAGCCGGACTGCACGTTCGTCCGCGCACGCGACCAGCTTGATTCGCCCTTGATACCAGCCGGCGTCGCGGACGACTGGTGCAGGGCCGGGATACTTCAGGAGTATGCCCTTATAGACCCTGCAGAGACCCATCAAGACGGACTTCCAATTGTCCGTGCTGATGTTCCCGTCGGGATGGCTCTTATCGAGCACAGCCAGCGTCAGGTGCTCCTTCGCAGCCTCGCTAAAAGCCTTGGCTGATATGGCCATCGACCGACGGTTCGGGGGGGAGGAAGTCCTGTGCCTCTTCGATCCACTGGGGGTATCGTCTTGAGATCGCTGTCTCTTAGAGGCCAGGTCCTTCTTCTGGTCCGTGCGAGTGGGAGGTATGTCCTTCTCGCCGTTCCCTGAGAGGCGCTTTCCGCTGGCGTTCAGGACTCCCTTAGCCCACTCGAGGGAGGATTTCTGTGCCTCCGTCAGTTGGGCGTACGGTATAGCCTCCAGCCGTTTGATGACCTTCGGGGCTGCCCTTCGGTCGCGCTGGGCCCTGACGTGAGGCTTAATGGCTTTGCCAGTGTTTTGCGCAGCGGTGGTTGGTTTTTTGTCCGTAGAGGACCCCTGTTTTACCACCAAACTGTGCAGGGTAGGAGAGACCTTGGTGAGCCTGGGGGGATCGATCGTCCTCAGCTTTTCCACCGGGAGCGACTTTCCCTCGAGGGGCTTAGTACTTCCGGCTTCCCCGGAGTATGGCTTTCCCTCAAGGGGTGGGGCCATATTTCCAGTCGCTGCGGAGGACCGAAGTAGGGTTTTGGGCCGTGTAGGCCCTTTCGGCACCGTCGTTGCGGTTCCCGAGACAGGGTTGGACGTAACTTCGCCGTGTCCGTCGGCGGCACTACCCGTGCAGGGTTCCGAGGCTGGTTGATTCGTTTTATTCATATTTCTGGTTCTTTGGCCACCTATTGAGCCGAGACCGTTCGGTGGCCGGAAGTAAAAAGGAAGGGGAAGGGAACGGTCGACTACGGCAGAGCCCCATGCCGCAGCAAGTCCACCGTTACTCCCGGAGGTGGACCGGTGTCCGGGAGGCGCCGTTAGAATACAGTCGGAAAAGCCCCCTGACTGCAAACCATCCATGGGCACGGTGACGCATGACACCCTGGATTAGGGGGGAAGGGTAGTTTCGACACCCTCCGGGTCTAGATCCGTAGTGTTCAGTGGAAACAGGGTCACCTCTGGAAGGGTACGATTCCTCATCGTGCACTACGGTCTTGATGTGGGATTGGCTAGGTGTCTAGGGTAACCTGGGCACTATATTGCGCTTCATCCACACCCTGCTTTCGCTCGACCCCCCAAAATCATATTTACTCATCTAAGAATAGGTTAATAGGCTATAAAATTGCGTACTCGAAAAATCATTATGTAGGTATGTATGTATAAGCATTTAACAATTTTTTTTTTGAATTTGTCCATTCTCATACATAGGTATGTACATTCTTATGTATATGTCGCAAAAAATGGGACCATGATGAACAACTAAATGCGTACACATGTATGTATAAGACGTTTTGATGGCTTTCCTCTTTTACGTTGGGTTTGCTATACGAAAAATTCGACATACATATGTTACATGTGCATAAAGTTTCCCGACTCGGCACACATAGAGCACACTTTCATCCAAAAGTAAAACTTCATTTGGAACTTACTTGCAACGGTTTGTGGTTGGTCGCTGTAAGCAGCAGTTAGAACAAACAAACCTCAAAGATCGAGTTGCTTCACAAAACCTGCGTTAAGTAGATTTAAATATTAAGGAAAAAAATCACAAAGATCGAGCTGCACTTGCGCGGGAATGCCCACAAATTTGTAAAAACCTGGGAACAAAAAGGGTCGCTGACGATATCATTATAAATGATTGATTTGACCTTACTTGCATGTGTACTTGGCCGAGAAGTTCAAATAAAATTGTTGCTCCTGTTTTCAACACTGCATTCCATAGATCTAATAAATGAAAAAATATAATATTTTTATACAAAAAATTTTAATTTTTCAAAAAAAAACTTACCCAATTTCTCGCATTAAAAAAGTCAATTGTCAACGAATAGAAAGAAATCAAAATGCCAAGACAATCAATGATGCCTTCTCAAAGTTTCTCATGAAGAAATTATTTACTTCTGATTTTTAAAGATTTTTTTTTTTAATTTGGCAAAGGAGCAACACAGCTTCTAAGGGCGTTCAAGATGGCCGTTTTAGAGTGAGAAGTTGCCAACGTACAACACCTTTAATTATTGCATCATGCTAATTTTTCATGTATTATCAATAAAACTTAAATTTATTTCATTATTGACAGTATAATAAGTGAAAAAATATTTTTTTATTCATCGTCACTTTCTTGAGGTTCTTCCTGAAGTGGGCCAACATCTTCAGCAGTCTTACTAGTAACAAGCCCCTCGAAATAATTGTGGTGTACTGGAGGGATGTATGGCAGCAAGTCCATCATATCTTTCCTTTTTTTCTTTTGAAATAGGCCGAGCTCTTGTGTACAGCTTACCCTGATCAATGATGCAAACATTAACCGGTCGTCCTTTTTTTCCTGCTGGCTTGAAATCCAATGTTGAAAACGGCATATCTTCAGATAGAGTTTCCTTAAAAAGGATTTTAAATGGCTCACTTTTTGTGTAGCGTATCCATTGCATTTTCAGCCACGATACAGGTTGGCCTTCACAGTCTTTTTTTCTTTTGGTGATTTTTTTTAGGATGTTTTCGACTGACAAAAAATTATCGATCGTCATAACTGTCACATGAAAGGCATTCTTTTTCCTTGACAACGCAATAGTTCTATACCAGTCGTCAGGTGTAAATATTTGTTGCGACTTACCAAAATTTTCAATAGATGCAAAGTCACAGTCATTGGGGAGGAATGAATGTCCACTTTGCATGAACTTTTGGTCCATCATTTCTACATTATTGTCTGGACTTTGGACATATTTCATCAACGTCATAGCGATTTTCCAGTTACGGTTTTGACCTGTGCATGTGTCGCTATACATAACCACATGTTTGGCTGCTGTCGCTCTAAATTTTATGTGTTTAATTAAACACGATGAAATTTCTTGTGAACCTTTAGAACCATTTACTTCGTCCCAACAATATATGAACCCCATTTTCGTTGAAAGTTCATGGCAACCTAAATTGTATACGTACATATTACGTGTGTAGTAGTAGGCCTGTTGACACACCAATTTCGGGAAAGGCAGGGACTTCTCCAAATCAAAAGAGAATGCATAGTAGCTGTCATTGTTAGCAGTTTTTTCAGCATCCGCCTTCATGGAATCGCGAGCTTGTTCTGCCTTCCGTAAATGAAGTTCATGGTCCTGCTTGAGCTTTCTCTTTTCTTCTTCATCTGTTGAGTATTTTACTTTATTAGAAAAAATATCACACTTGACGCAAGTGTCTTTATGTGGGGCGTGAAATTGCAGATTGAACCCGTTATTAAAAGTTCTTCGATATATATGCTCCCTAACAGGCTGAAGCCCTTGGCTTTCAACGTGCTCCTTGTACAGATTGTACATAAGTCGGCTAAATATTTCCTATTTGGGTTGTGTTTTCTTGTGTAGTGAGATTCGTATGAAGGAAAAGCTGAAATATGGGCTCTTACTTGTGCCATTTGTTCATCGGAGGTTTTGTTACCAGGCACCTTCTTACCCCGTTTATCGTCCCCTGGAGGATAGCCCATTTTGACCTTCTCCAAAGCTCGCGTCATTCTTCCATTTGAGATTTTCAATGTTTCTAAGAAGTACCTCTTGCAAACCTGTTTGGTTTCCCCAGCAACATTATGATAGAACCTATTTGAACTTGTTCGATTCTTCTCAGCGGTGGTTGGCCGACGACGTACCGGTAATATTGGTTTCAAAAGACCACAAATTAATGCATTTTGGGCAGAGAATGTCCCTATTTTCCAAAATGCTTCGAATATTTTTTTTCGTTCTTCTTCTGTTGTTTTGTTAAAACACTTTTTGGTGCATTTGCAATCGAGATTGCTAAATTGCTTCTCTGGAATTGGCTTTCCCTTTCTAGTGACGTAAGAGCCTCCCGAATTTCGCTTCCTTTTCCTTTCTTCTCGCTTCCATTCCTTTCTCTGCCTTTTCCGGGCTCTCTTTGGCCTTCCTTCTGCATTTTCCTCTGCTTCACCACTTTCATGAGTACTGGGTCTCCCTTCCACATCAGCAGCTGCTTCATTGTCCTCTATGGAACCGGGATCATCAACGGCTGAAACCAAAGTTTACGTTTGTAAAAGTATAAACATTACGACATGAATTAGCATTTTCGATTAAGCACCAAATTGGGTTTTACAACAACAACAAACGAATGAAGAAATTTTGCCATTTTTCAGCTTAACACTTAATTCTTAATTTCACTACTGTTACCTTCACCTGAGTCCATCTAAAGAAATTATTACAAAAAAACACTGAGAATAAGTCTTTCTCCCATGAAATTCACTGCACGAATGAATTTGTCAATTATACCACTTGTGCTGTCAACGAATAGGCGGCAGCATTCACTGCACTAGTAATTTCTGCTTTTTATGAGGTTGCTATGGGAACTAGAAGCTACCACGTTATTGCATTAAATATAACACATTTTCCTCCATACAGTACCATGGCTAACTCAAAAAAAAAAAAAAGTGGAGTTATACCACTTGTGCTTTAAAGGGCTCATATGTATGTACATACCATATTTTGTATTACTTACAGTTCCTTTTGCAAACTTTCAAACTCTTGCAGATTGATGTCATATATTAAATATGACGTGGATGTCGAAGCGCCGATATGGTATTCCGGAGACTCATTTTCTTTGTTAGATGCTATTGGAGCTTCATCTAATAATGCAGTAAATTTAATAAAAAACAAACTGCGCTTAGACTTTCAATTTAATTATTTATATTAACACTCGTTACCTTCAGCTCGGAACTGTTCAACTAACTCATTACAGATGCGAGTATACTCTTGTTGCTTATCTCTTTGCAACGAACGGTTACATTCTTTCGCGCTGTTAAAAATTGTCGGCACAGAACCACGTTTTAAAAGTCGCCGTTTAGTAAATCTTTAAAATTGTAAAAGCAATTTAACTTCACTATACAAAACGAACGTAAATAAAATATAACTTACCCATATTGTATTCTGCAATATTTTCAAAATCTTAAATTTTAAAGTGCTTCATGCAGGTCACGTTTGTTTTGGGATTGAAATAGGTCAATTTGGGGCAGAACTGCACCCACTTTCTGGAAAGCTCGATATCCGTCGGAAATTAAAAAAAAAATACAATCTCCGCATTTAAAACTGTCTTTATTACAATTAATGACCGCACACTTCATTTTTAAACTCTTTATTTAAATAAATTCACACAAAATCACCGAAAGCACAATTATTTGTTTGTAAACAAATAAATGTCAATAAATTGCCTGTGACGTGGCGTAAACAGCTGATTCTGTTAAATTTACTGAGAGCGAATAGCGGTTTGTGAAAGGCGCAACCTCTGTATTCTCTAAATCGTGCTCATTAACGTTGTCAGGAAATTCATGGTTGAAGGGTGGTATCCAAAATTTTGTCTTGCAGTCCAGCTATCGACTTAAAATTCCTTGAAAGGTATGTAGATAAAAAGGCTGATGTCGAATTGGCTAATGGCAACGAGAGTGCCATTTCTGGAGAATATTTCTATACTGCAGGTTCTCGCTGCAAACTCTTTTCTTCGAATCACGACGGTGCCTGCGCAAACGAGCCTGGCGCCGGAAAATGCAGGTTGAGGAGGTAAAAGTTTTAAAAAGACGCTTCTCGATGACTGCATTTTTTAATAATTTTTTTGGATTCATTTCACAGAGTTAATTTTTGTTTGAATCGCTATTTCAAAGACGCTCGCTTTTTTTTTTAAAGATGGTCCCCAATAGCCGCTCAATCCACAATACCCATCGTTCGTCTAATTCCAATGTTTCATCATTAGGCTAACTCAATAAACAAGTTTTACAGACCGTTTTATAGTTAACTAACTGATGGCATTAAATGTTTAAACCCGAAAAACCCTCTCCTTGTGGCCGGCCCAGTCACAGGAGAATATTTGAAAAAATCTTCTACAATTTTCATTCATAATGTAAACAGAAAATTTTTCAAATTTCTTTTTGCTGACATTTTCATGTATCACGCTATAAGCAGAAGAAGAAACCAGCTGTTCTATAAACTTTACCTTGATAGCTTGGATTGACAATTTCGTTTGCACCAAGTTCTGATTAGCTTACGGCGAGTTACTTTGAACATTGTGAATATTTTAGGAAATAGTTCACAAAACTGGCATTGTGAATACGCAAAATTCGTATGTCAGTTGACATTTGTTTATTTATTTATTTGATTTTTTGTGGTGATATTCGGTTAAAATTAAAAACGGTTGTTAAATATATAAATGGAGAAGCAAATAAAGCCACGGTTACCAAATTTTACTAGCGCCGAAGAGAGCTTATTGTTATCTCTGGTTGAGAAGCATGCGACTACATTGGAAAACAAACGAACTGACGCAGTGACCTGGGAGGTAAAAAAGAAAGTTTGGGAGCAAATAGATACCTCCTTTGAAGCCCAGATGGGGATAAAGAGAGGAATAAAAAACCTGCGTGAGAAGTACGACAACATGAAGAGAAAAGCAAGGAAGAGCATGGCAGAAGAAAGGAGGGGAATGTATAGGACGGGTGGTGGGCATTACAAGCCACGTACTGACACCAATACGGAGAGGTTATTGGCACTATTGGGTGAATCGGCAACTGGATTGTCTAATAATTTTGATAGCGACGGTAAGTTTCTTTTATGTTTCAATAAACTAATGGCGATTTCTTTTCTCGAAAAAAATGTGAGAAACATTGTCACTTTTGCACTAGGTTATCTGTCTTCCTGAAAAATGGCTATATTAGTATAAATTGATTCAACTTTGATTGGTCAGAGTCCAATAAAGTGGGGAATGGACAGGCAACGCCTGGAAAGATTTAAGAAAAGCAAACGGCGCAACATTATTTCGAGAAAAAAAAAGCGCCATAAGTTGTTAACATTTTCCTGTTTTTATGTTTTTTACTATTTTCCAATGTTTTTCAGTCATTCAAATCGGACCTTCACCTGTGGAGGAGAGTTTTCTGGTAGACTGTGATATTCTTGACGATTCAATGAAATCGTATGAAGTCGAGCCAGTGTTAGAGGCAACTGAAACGTCAAAAATTGTAATAACTATTATACAACCTGTACAACAGATTTACCTCAATTTCTTTTTTTAAATGTTTTAGGAAACAATTGATTGGAGCTCATGGAACCCAACACTTTAAAAAAAAAAAGAATGAAAAATTATTAGCAAAAGATGATAAGAAGGAGTTGCGAAATTTAAATTACCAACATATTTTTTGGAAGGACGAAAACAAAAGAGCAAGTGAGAGACATGAGTGGGCAAGACAAAAACACGCTCTGGAATTGAAGGAAATCGAAATGAAATTGGAAGTTTTACAATTGGACGCAGCAAATTAAAACAAGAATTTATAAATTGATTAAAATTTATCTTATTTTTTATATATAGCAAAGAACGTACATTACAACGAAGTTGCATCACGATACCGGAACTAAATTGGCGATCATTGACTGAAATTAGAAACTTATTATTTGATCCAATTGGTTTTCAGTGTACAAATAAGGGCTGCCAGAATTGTCTCATGAATGCACTCGCTGTTGACCTCAATGATATGTAACAGTACTTTTTTAACTAAAAAATCAAAATTTTTTCAAAAACAAACTCAGCAATTCAACAATGACAGCATTCCTGAGTTAATTCTTGCATCCCTTTAGTATAAACCAAGATGCATGCATCTTCTTTATTATGTACGTTCTCTGGTTCATAGTACAAAAAAATAGCGCATTGACTTTGAAAATAATATTAAGAGGCTTATTTTTATTTATTTATTTTTACATTTTATTTTATATGGAGGACATTGCGTAGAACCTTCAGAAAACCATATTCCTTCATTCAAAACTTTTTTAAAAATTATGCATATGCATTTTTTTAGCCATACAGTTTCTAATAAATTAGCCAACTGAAACTTGCACTTTGCTTTACGGAAATTGAATGGGCATATGCAGAATTTTTCAGAAAGTCTTGAATTAAAAGTTTTAATTTTGTTCTTAGTTTAATTTTTGTGACTATCGTATACATTTATATTTTATATGACTTCGGTTTTAGATCCTACTTAATTTTAAATTAATTTTTGAAAATAAATGAATAACTATCGATTTAAAAATATCTTTTGAAATTTATTTCTATTTTTGTTAACGCCAGTATATGTCCATGGACATTCGTATATGTATGTATGTATGTACAAAACCAAATACATACATATGTATATTTATACATACCGTCAGTGTCGAATGTAAGAATACACTTTTCTAATTTACAATATTCAAATTTCATAATATATGTATTTTGTTATGGCTATATTTTTATCAAAAATTATAGAAAAATATTGATCATAAAAATGTTGTGCATATTATAATTCGACAAATGTACATTTACATTCGGCACTGATGATATGAACATATTTATTAAATACATATTATAAAAGCGCATCTTAGGAAATACTTTTAATTTATGTATGGCTTGAAGTAGTCGATAGTGATTGATTGTACTCGTATATGACTATAATCTGAAAGAAATCAAAAACAGGTTATATACATACATATATATCTGCTTTATTTGGTGGAGTTATGAAGTTACCTTGCAAAATAGTCTCGAATTAAACTCGTTCTGATAAAAGAGAAGGCTTGTGTATCAGTTGTGTAGCTGTCTTCAAACAAATTTTCATTAGACACTTCATCATAATCAAGATTTTCTTCTTCAGGTGGATCGGCATCTTTGTTTTGCCGAACAATATTATGTAACACCGCACAAGCAACAATAATTGACATAGTGGTTTTTTGGGAGACTCTTAATCCAGCCGAAAGCACTGGAAACCGACGCTTCCAAACTCCAAAGCACCTCTCAATACAGTTTCTGGTGCGGATTTGAGACTCATTGTACAACTTTTCTGCAGCAGTGTCAGGATGTAAAAGTGGGGTCATCATATATTTGTTGACTCCATAACCACTGTCACCTAACATAAAGCAGTTTTTAAATTCATTGTCTTCAAAACGTTGTTTGATACGGCTGTTATTAAAAATGTTGCTATCATGTGCTGAGCCAGGCCATCTGCTCACGATATCTATTATTTCAAGATTCGCACTACATATTACTTGTACGTTAAGGGAAAAATACCCCTTGCGATTTCTAAATAATTCTGCGTTTTCCCCACCAGGAGACTGTATTCTAATGTGTGTGCAGTCGATACATCCCACCACTTTAGGAAATTTAGCTATTCTGTGAAATGCGCTATGAGAAATTTCAATTTCATTTCTGGTTTTCGGCATTTTTATAAAGTCTTTGGAAAGTTGGGCAATAGCATAGGACACTTTTGCTACAACACGGCTTGCAGTGGACACATTAACTCCACAAAAATCTCCAACAGTTATTAAGAAGCTGCCTAATGAGTAAAAGCGTAAAGCTAGCAGTAACATCTCTCTAGAATTTAGAGCGTGGTTTCTAAGAAGCAAATAAATAATAGAAGTAATATAACTGAATCATTTTTTACAAACCTTTCTGTGGGGCTTCTGATAACATTTTGTATTTTACTTGAAATGTACAATGCACTCTTCTTAGACAGCCGTTATCTTCGAACAAAAGTGTCGTCGTCGAATTCCTCAAAAAAGTTTGTTCTTATTCCATGTGCGATGTTTCACAAAACGCCGGCTCATAACGCCAGAATAATTAAAATAATATTGAAGCTGTTCCATTTTTTGAGTTTTTTTAACTGCTCCTCACAATATTGTTACTTTTATTATTGTCAGCTGTCATTTCATGTTCTGATTTTCAATTAATCGGCAGACCATCTACCGATAAACTAAATCAAAACTTAATTGACAGATGAGCGATAACCGGATATTGAAAAAACATTTTTTTAGCGAACTTCTGATTATGTCTTAATCATGGTCTTAACCAGACATTGAACAAACGGCCCTTAATGTGTGTGTATGATCAGCAAATTTAACTATTAATGTATGTATGTATTATTTAGTACGTTTATCCATTATCGCAAACTAATGGCTCGATAGTAAAATTATCAATTAACTTTCTCGGCCCGTCATTCATGTTTGCGAACAAGTAAGATCGTGTGAAGGCGGCTTATTGCATGAAAATACTATTACTGCGTCAACGAACGGGTAGATGTAGTCAAATCGACAAAGAGCGGACTAGCGGTTCTCGGATGTCGCAACCTTTGTTTCACTCGGTACGGTAATTCTAAAATAATAAAAATAAAAAATTATAATAAATTATGCATAATGGTACCTACATACATACAAGTGGTTATGTGTGTGACAATCCGTTAAATAGCCTTTATCGATAAATGCAGGGCCAGATATACCATTCTTAAAATTCCGCTCGAGCTCTGTAAAAAATATGAAATATAATAAAAATATTTGTTATGTATACAATTCACAACTAAAATATGTAAGTAAATGCAAAATATATAGTTAAATGCATTCATGGTTTAATGGCTTAATTATAAGATATTAATCATATCTACATGTACATACATACATATGTACATACATATGTTACTTATAAAACTAAAAATTTATTAAACTTGTGAGTTCTAACATATAATTTCAAATGCAAACACGTCTGACTTTTTTTCTGAAAATTGTGTGATCAAATCTTCATCGTACAGGTCAATAACATGATTCAATTATAAAAGGTTGGATACTTATTGACGTTTTAGTTTTCCGACTGCCTTGTAAGGTTGCATTTAGGAAGGTCTGATAAAGGGGAAAATATTTTATCCCTTTTCGCGAAAAGGTATTAGCAAACTAGGTAAATAGTAGCGAAATGCGGTTTGTACCTAGAATGAAACATATTTGCAGAAATTTGATATTTCAATTTAATATATGTAATATAACCGAATATTCAACCACACATGTACACATATACATACATATGTATATACATAGCACCTTAATACAAAAAACTATATAAACAAACAACGCAAGTGTAATTTAGAAGCAAATATTTTTTACATATTTTGTTAACAACAACAATGCGATTTCAAACCTTTTTAAGTTTTTACATGTAGAAAATAGAACTATCACATTTGGAAAAATTTTGATAATAAATCTTTCTTTAATTCAGAAACCAAAATAAGAGGTATCTATTAAAAGCCCAGTAACTAGGATTGTATACATACTTTATTACAATTCCAAACTTTTTTAAAAATATAATTTCCATTTTTGTAGATCATAAAATTGTAAGATTCAAGTCACTAAAAATGTAACATTAGTTGTTCAAAAATTTTTTTTTTATGTACATATATGGAAAACAAGTAAAGACGTTAGTCAAAACTGGTAAAAATACTAATAAATTTTCTTCTATTCGATATTTTAACTGTTTAACTTTATGGTTGTTAATATTTATATAAATTATTTATTTTTAATTTTATGTTATATTACCTATATAATATATGTATATACAGTATAAAATTTAAAAACATAAAATGCTTTCTAAATGTTTGTTTATTTTCTGGTTCGATTCCCGGCCAGGTCAGATCATTTTGTTTGATCCTTTTTTTTTTTAAAGAAAGCATTTTTTTTTAAAGTTTTTCACAAAAATCTTCCCTAAGCTGGCCTTGAGCTCAATAAAAATTGTAAAAAAAAGGCTTTCTTTAAAAAAAAAATATCAAACAAAATGATCTGACCTGGCCGGGAATCGAACCAACGACCAATCAATTTCATATATGCAAAAAAAAAATTAAATTCCTGCTCGCTGCTAGATATGCAAGGCTACTGGAAAACGTACGAGAATGCCGTCAATTCCATTACACTGTGGAACATTTTTGGGATTATTGTCTGGGGGGTGAGAAATTCCAAGTCAGGGTGATGGTACTAGGTCAGTATAGTAAAACCCTCAAAGGATTTGGCGTTCGTATGTGTCAGTTTTTTTTTATGACCTTTTAAATTTTTTCCTTATCTTGATGCTTTTTCACATAATGTCAATGTGTGACTCCACTGTTGGCCCTTCTGCATCTCCTGAAAATTCTTTATCACCAAGATCATCCCTGTCTTGCCACACAAGCTTACTCTACCAGCAAATTTCCGCAATTATTGCACTCGGCGACTTTTTGCCTCTATATCTGTAAGTTTTGGTTTTATTAAAATGAGTTTGAAAAAATAAAAAATCAGTATTACCTCATTTCAAATGGCATAGCAACTTGATGATAGCGTTCACCTTGTTCATCAGATTCGGTAGCCAATTGTTTGCTGAAGTAGTCCAGATGATGATGTAAATAATGGATTTTCAAGGACATGTGGACACCAATTTCCGAGAATGCTCTTAACATCCTTGCGACAGAAACATCGTAGTTGTTAGAACGATGCTTTCCCAACAAGCCTTCTATTACTTCTTTGATTGCCTGCCATGCATTCAATTCAGCGTCTACAAAAATTTTTGAATGCGTCACTTTTAATCAGCTTTCGTATATCTGGACCATTTAGTACGCCTGTTTGGAAAAAATTAATTTGTTAAGATGGAAACCCATGGGAAATGAATGTGATATTATAACTTTCCTTCTTTAATTTTACTTTCGCTGAGTCTCGGGTAAATTAGTTTCAAAAACAAGAAAACTTCATCTCTTTTGGCGACAGTTTTGATAAAATTCTTAAAAATTCCAAGTTTAATATGCAGTGGAGGCAGCAATATCTTCTCCTTCGGCACTAGAGGCTCACGAATAATATTGGCCGTTTGTAACCTGCTGTGCTCTCTGAGTTTCCATCCGTGGCATGCATATTGGTCACCGGAAACAAAGCATTGCTACAACTTTTAAATCGCAGCATATGCGCCACATATGTTTGGCGTAGTTAACCATTTTTAAAATATTTTCCAGTGCATCATATGTTTCTTTCGTTTCTGTACTATAGGCGATTGGAACTGAAGGTTTTTTATTGGTCTTATGCAGTAAAACCGCCTTCAAGCTGAGTTTTGAACTGTTATTAAATAATCTCCAGTCATCTGCTTCATATTTTATTTCCATTGCGTTCATCAATTTTCCTACATCCGGGCAATATGCAGAAGTTTTTTTCATCATTCACAAGGAATAAACTTTGGAGTGTTGCCTGACGACTTCGATAAGCTGTGACTTTCACACCGGGTGCCAACAAATTGTTTGATTTCAAAATGGAAGCCAGCTCTTCCGATTTATGCTGTGTTAATTCCAACTTGGCAACAATTGAATCAAGCTTATTTTGATTTATTAAAATTGGCTCATTGGATACTGATGGCTCATATGGGGGATCATCACGTGCATGATATGTCGGAGCAGTCGTAAAAGAGAAAATATCTGGGCTAGAAGCTTTTGGCACAGGAATGTGGTCCGAATGAGGCAATGGTGTTGCGGCACTTGCAACACCAACGTAATTATACGATTTTCTTATCCTTTTTGCGGCTCCTTTATTCGCACATGCATAGCAATTCAATGGATTGTGACCTTCGCCAGGATTAGTCCAAGTCATTGGGATACCGAATGGCATACTTTCACGTCTTCTATTTTGCAATCCATTAGACGGTTGTAGCAGCTTTTACACACAATATTTGGTACCCAATTTTCGTTCACTATAACATTTTGGTTGAAGTACATCTCGTATGTTTGAACAAAATCAGTACTGAAATTTCCCCTTTTTTTATGTGTTGAGACATATTGACCACAGTAGTAGCAAAAGCTATTTATATCTGGCTTGCACAGTTCCATATTTTGTTCACTTTTAAAAAATTTGAGAAAAATTACTTTTACTGTTCGCGTTCGTCGGCACTTGTTGAATGACAAAAATCACAGAACCAGTGTGAGAAAGAGAAGAAGTATAATGACAATGCGCGTTTTCTGTGAACATTACAGAACCAGTGTTGCTGGATTTTTTATGAATTAAAAAAAAAAAAAATTTAAATTTTTAGGAAAAAAATACTTTTTTCCTTTCATACATTCATTTTTAACCTCGAAAGTGTTGCACATATAGGAAAACGGTATAGAAACAGATTAGAGAAACTGTAATTCTTAATTTTTCTAAATTTGTTTCATCAAAATCGGACAAGTGGTTCTCGAGTTATGTTAAACTACGTTTTTGCCAAAATGTTACAACTAAGCGAAAAAACATCAAGATAAGGAAAAAATTTAAAAGGTCATAAAAAAAAACTGACACATACGAACGCGAAACCCTTTGAGGGTTTTACTATACTGACCTATTACCATCACCCTGACTTGGAATTTCTCACCCCCCAGATTAGCTGTTGTACTGTGTTATTTAATGTAGGGCATGCTGAAATAATTTTAAAACTACAAAAAGGTAATATTTTTTTTCTTAAATTAAAAGAGAGCAACACAGGCTACCTTAAGGCAGCGTGCAAGAATGAGAAAACTGCTTAATTATCCAACCTTGTATGATTGAATCATGGGTCTATAAGTAAGATAACAATCAGCTTTTTTTTTGGAAATAGCTCACAGCTGAGATCACATGATTTTCAGAGTTGATTTTTAGAGCACGGTTGTATTTAAAACTACTAAGTACTATCAGAGTTGCATGAAATATAAGTTAAATTTATTAAAATAGTAGTAAAAATTTGTACTGACTTCCGAGGTAAAGAGCAAGATTCATAAGACATTTAAAAGTGAAAAATAATCAACTCTTCAGTCTTATTTTATTATTTTTTTGAAGAAGTTTAATTTGTTGATATAGAAATATGTAAGTTTAAAAATTTATTAAACTCATATTTAAATGCAATGATGTGCGAAATGTAATTTATAATAAATAAATTATATGTTAATACATTATTCTTCCAACTCTTCCTTGTTTTCTGCTTCACTGGACATTTTGAAGGCATACTTTTTCATTTGCAATGTGCCGTCAAGTAAGAAAGTTCGTGTCTTTCGCGACACTCACTTTTATCATTTTTCCTAATCCAAGGCCGTTTTTTGATAGAAAGGACGCTAACAAATACGACGTAGCCACAATAAAAGATGTGACGAAATGAGCGAGAGCTCGCTTACTGATCGATTTGGGAGAAAAGTCATATCTCAAGTTAGTGAGAATTGAAAGCTGATACCATTTTTATTTAGTGCAATTTAATATCAAATAGATGGCTGGAGTCCCTAATAAAAAGATATCCCAATTAATTAGTGTCAGAAAGTTTTAATTTACTTTAAGTAAAATCTTAATTTTTTGACTGCGAGTTTACCTAAATTAGTTGAAGTCAGCTGCTACAAGTTAAAATATAGTTGAATGCTATTTTAAATATGATCGCTTTCAGAATCATATATTTTACCAATCAATATTGGTCCGTAATCCTTTTTTGATAAGTACATATAGTATTAATCAAATTATGTATAATTTCAGCGCACTCTCAGACATCAACTATTCGAATACATTTTGATTTTGAAAGCAAACCGATTTTACAAAGCCCTGACTGATTAGATAATTATATGTACAACCCTATGTGTTATTGCTTTATAATAATAATATTGTTAATTATTGTATGTATGTACATACATATACATTTCAAACTTTTGAAAAAAGAAATTTTCCGAATACCATTTATTAATTTTTTATAATATGTGTCAAATTAAGTAATATAAATAAGGTAATGACATTTGTTGCTGGTCATTGTAGGGTTTATAATATATGTATCTACTTTATTAATTTGAACTTGTTTTAATATTTTTATTTTCATATATAAATTTGTCTTTCAATATTTTTCAATTTGATTTTTTTTAATAATTAATTTTCTGAATGTATAAAATAAAGTTGTTAAAAATAAAATATTTTAAATAGAATAAAAACATATTCTATATTGGCGATCCTGCATTTATAAGTACTCATTTTAAAAATTCATCAATAACCATCATTGAAACAATAATAACAATTGTGAACCCGTTCGTGTTTTCACTTTGATCACTTACTCCCGTTTTTACATATAACGCTACAAACCGACGCACCATATCTTGCAGTAATATTTCACAAGAATTTGTAATAAAAGGAAATCATCGATTCAACGTGTTATTAATTGTTAGAAGCTGGCTTAACATTAACCCAAGACATTTTGTGCACTCACAAAGTTAACATTTCCGAGCGTTGCAAGCAAACCAAGAGTGCGAATACTCGAATACCGAAAGCACAAGATTTGTTATAAATTTGACTACTTTCCTGAATTAAAACATTGCGAAATAAACAATCTCAACATTCAACATCAAATTCAGCATCAACAATCCGCACAACATCACTTCAAATATTCACATTTAACGTCGCTACAACCATCACAGTGTCTACAACAACGCAATAACACTCCAGATCATCTATAATCTCTTTTATAATTACAAATACTACAACCATTTTTTGCTGAACATTTTGTGTGCAATCAAGTTCGTATCTTAAATATTTTATTAAAATAAAATTATTACAAATATTAAATATTAATTCTTAATATTAATATTATTTAAATTATTATTATTACTTATATTTAATTTACTTTTGTAAACTTTCTCTCCAATTATTTTTTTTTTTTTTATATGCCACTATCACGTTCACCTATACGTACACGCAACTTCACAACAATGGAAAACCAAAATAACAATCCAACTTACACTTCAGACTTAAACACTACACAAAATATACACAAAATCAATTAAATTACCTCCATTTTGGGAAGAATGTCCTGAAGCTTGGTTTCTTCTTGTTGAAGGACAATTTGAAATCAATAATATTCAAGACGATAATATAAAATTTCAAAACATACTTATTGTTTTACAACGTGAAACAATTTCCAAAATTTTGGATGTTATCAATCCACCTCCTTTTATGAATAAGTACGCTACTATTAAGAAAGCGTTGTGTGAAAGATTTTCTCTTAGCGAAGAAAAAAGATTAGAAAAGTTATTTTCAAATACAGAACTAGGCGATCGTTCTCCATCAGAACTTTTTAGATATATGAAGTCTCTAATAGGTTCTGATTCTATCGTCAGTAAGGAATTACTTTTCAAATTGTGGATCCGAAAATTACCACAACAGATACAAATTCATTTAACATCAAGTAATAATCAAAATAAAGATGAAAATGTTATTCTTGCAGATAAACTTTTTGATTTATTAAATCAATCTCAATCTTCTAAATCTTTGTCAATAGCAAGTGTTGAAAATAACATCCTCGAACAATGTATTAAAAATTTAACAGAATTAACCACTGCAATTTATCAAAATTTAAACAAAATTACTTCTGATATTAATGAATTACAAATTAGATCAAGATCTAGAAATAGAAATAGAAGTAATTCTAATTCAAGAAAATTTTCTAGATCAAAAGATAATATTATTCAAACCATTTGTTGGTATCATAGAAAATTTAAAAATAATGCTTTAAAATGTATTAAACCCTGTAGTTTTAATACAAATGAAAAACAATCAAATCAAAACTGTTTAAACTGAAACGTTCCATTATGACGGTGGCTAATAATGGAAATAACATTAAATCATCACGCCGCCTATTTATTTATGATAAATTAAATAAACTAAATTTTTTAATAGATACTGGCGCTATAGTTTCTGTAATTCCTTCTTCCAAATTCAAATCATTTAAAAGAAATTCCGATCTTAATTTGACTGCAGCTAACGGTTCCTCTATTAAAACATTTGGTACCAAACTTTTAAAAATTGACTTAGGTCTTAGACGTGATTTCGAATTCCCTTTCATTTTAACAGATATTTCAACTCCAATTATAGGTGCTAACTTTTTAGAGAAATTCGGGATATTAGTGGATATCAGAAATAAAGAAATTACTGATTTAACAACAAAATTAAAAGTTTCTGGATCTTCTGGATTTTGCGATATATTTTCACTCAAAATACCAATTTCTGAAAATAAATTTACAACCCTTTTAAATAATTTTCCTTTAATAACCTGTGAACCAGATTACACTAAACCAGTGCAACACCATACGGTTCACAGGATTGAAACCAAAGGAGTTCTACCTTTTTCGAAACCTCGTCGTCTAGATCAAATTAAATTTAAAATAGCAAAAACTGAATTCGAATTTTTAATAAAAACTGGTATATGCAGACCTTCAAACTCTCACATTGCATCTCCTTTACATTTAGTTCCAAAAAAAGAACCAAATGATTGGAGACCTTGTGGCGATTACAGAAGACTCAATTTTATAACGATACCTGATCGTTATCCATTACCACATATTCATGATTTAGCTATAAATTTACATAATAAACAAATATTTTCGAAAATTGATCTAGTTCGTGCATATCACCAAATTCCAATGGCTGAAGAAGACATTCATAAAACAGCAATAACCACACCTTTTGGAATGTTTGAGTTCGTACGGATGCCTTTTGGTTTACGAAACAGTGCCCAAACATTTCAACGTTTTATTAACGAAGTATTTTCCGGTTTGGAATTTGTATTTGTTTATATTGATGATATTCTTGTTGCTAGTGATAATGAAGAACAACATTTAGAACATTTAAAACTAATATTTAAAAGACTTGAGAAATATAATTTAAATATTAAACCTTCTAAATGCATTTTCGGAACTAATAAACTAGATTTTCTCAGTTATGAAATTTCTAATGAAGGCATTAGACCATCTTCCGATCGAATTGAAACCATTACAAATTTTGAAAAACCACTTTCAATAAATAAATTACAAAAGTTCTTAGGTATGGTAAATTATTACCATAGATATGTGAAAATGTTAGCAGCAGAACTTAGTCCTCTGCATGAAATGTTAACATTTGCAACTAAACAAAAACTCAAACAGCTTATTTGGACAGAAAAGACAACCACTGCTTTTGAAAACGTTAAACAACTCTTTGCTCAACAAACTTTACTTACTCATTTTGATAAAAATGGTAAATTATCACTTGCTGTAGATGCATCAAATGTAGCAATTGGTGCAGTTTTACAACAATTTAGTAACAACACTTTAGAACCACTTGCTTATTTTTCACGAAAATTATCTTCTACAGAAATGAATTACTCAACATTTGACAGAGAACTTTTAGCCATATACAATTCAATTAAACATTTTAAACATTTTCTTGAAGGTAGAATTTTCACAATATACACTGATCATAAACCTTTAACACATGTTCTAAATTCAAAAACAGATAGATCACCTCGACAAATTAGACATCTTGAGTACATTGCACAATTTACAAATGATATTCAATACATTTCTGGAAAAGAAAACATTGTTGCTGACACACTTTCACGTATTTCAGATATTAACACAATTTTAACTCAAGATATTAATTTTCAAACTTTGTATAAAGAACAACAAAAAGACCAAACTCTTCATGACTTAATTTCTGACAAAAATTGTAACAATAATTTAAAAGAAATTAATATTCCAGTTCTTAATCTCAATATTTGGTGTGATATTTCTCAACAACCTTTTAGACCTTTTGTTCCAAATTCTATGAAGAATATAATTTTTGATAAAATCCATTCTTTATCACATCCTAGTGTTCGTACTACTAGACGTTTAATTCAATCAAAATATTTTTGGCCTAACATGCGTAAAGAAATTAATAGTTGGACTTCCGCATGTATTAACTGCCAGAAATCAAAAATTTCTAAATATACTAAAACACCAGTACAAAAAATTAATATACCATCTGGACGATTTGAACACATACATATGGATCTTGTTGGTCCATTACCTGTTTCAAAAGAAAATCGTTACATTTTAACTATAATAGACAGACATACACGTTGGCCGGAAGCTTATCCACTTAAAGATATTTCAGCGAATACAATTGCCAAAACATTTGTACAAAATTATATTCCCCGTTTCGGCGTTCCACTTAATATAACAGTAGATCAAGGATCACAATTTACATCAAAATTATTTACTGAATTAACAAAATTATTAGGATCTCACAAAATTCATACATCTCCTTATCATCCTCAATCAAATGGAATGATTGAAAGATTTCATAGAACCTTAAAAACTGCTATTACAGCATCAAACGATTCAATTCACTGGTCTGCAAAAATCACAGATGAAGTATGTTTTTTCGTTTCCAGAACATAGTTCATGTGCCCACATTGTACAAATAAAACGATTTAATTTTATTCGATTGTTTTCTACAGCGCACTAGCTGTTGTCTTTAATGAGTTTTTCAAACTGAACTTACAATCGTGCCCTAGCTTACACCTAGCCCACGGCTTCGCGCTGCGCTGCTGCTGTTCTGCTAGCGTTCTACCGTGCGGACGCAATTCTGCTGACATGGCTGTGCGTGTAGAGTATTCGGTGCAGCCAGTCCGTGCGAACGCAATTCTGCTGACATGGCCGCGCGTGTAGAATATTCGGTGCAGCCAAACCGTGTGAGCGCAATTCTGCTGACATGGTTGCGCGTGTGGAACGTTAGGTGCAACCACCCTGAGTGGGGTTGCGTCAACAAGATGTTGTTGTTGACGAATATGTTATCGTGAGAACTTATTTACGATAACTTACATATAACACATTGCATCCATGGTTCTCCTCCTTTATCATCAGAAAATAGAGCGGCACAATAGATGCATTTTGCGTCTTCCTGATTAGATCTATCTGGACTAAGATCCGGTGAGTCATTTAAAACGAAGTTGTCGTCACTTTCTGATGAAGTGTTTTCTTCTACACTTTGAAGTTTCTTCTGAAAAACACGTTTGGAGTTAATATTTTAAAAAATATTTTGTAGTTTCTATCTAAGTACTCGTACCTTCTTTTTTAAAATGTTTTCTTTTCGGGTGCGCTTTGCCACTTTTGGCTTAAGTTTCTTGACATGCGTCTCAGTCTTTGTTTTCTTCAGAGATTCTTCTAGAGCCTGCTTGTATGGTGACGATGAAATTAGTTCTGATTTTCCCGATTTTCGTCCGCGGTTTGAAGTTTTTTTGGTACGGACCGGTATCGGAGAAATGTCTTGAGGCTTTATGTAAGACCTTGATTGCATACCTGAGGACGTAGAAGGTTCGAAAGAAATCGGTTCTTCGAAATTAGAACGGTGTTCCGATTGCCAAATTTCAGAAGTTTGTACAGTTGGTATTGAGGACGGAACTGTATTCACCATGCTTTCTACCGGTGCGTCAATTTCTTCTGCAGCTAAAAAGTCGTGATCGCTAAAAATATTCCTATTGAAGGGGTATATTCCGGTTGAAGAAAACCCTTTGACAGCAATTTCTCCAGTTTGCGTTTTCATGTATGATCGACCAAATAATTCAATAATGTCAAAATGTGTCAATGCTTTTGCATTATTTATCACCCAGCACCTTATTTCCTCGGTCAAATATTTTTTCAACGGCCCCATAAAAGTTTTGTCAAGAGGTTGAATTTTATGGCTTGAATGCGGAGGAATTGAAAGAATGCGAACGTGGTTGTTTCTAGCTAGCTCTATGATATCAATATTTCTTGTATGACTGGCATGTCCGTCTAAAATGAGCAACACAGGTGATGATTCAGAAGGTTTTACTGTAGCAAGGAAGTGCTTGAACCATTTAGTAAACAAATTGGTTTGAACCCATCCAGAGGGATGATTAGCATGTATCGATCCCGGAGGTGCTCCTTTCATAAGAAGAAGATTTTCCCTCTTTCTAGGGAAAATGAACATTGGTGGTACGAATGATCCACCTGCACTCATACACAAAATAGCAGTAATTAAGGATCCTCTTTCAGCTGAAGCAAGAGCTCCTATCTGTCTCCGGCCTTTCATAGCCAAAACCTTCGGCATTTTGTTTGGCACAACGGATATTCCAGTTTCGTCTACGTTGTAGATGTTATTTGGGGTAAATTTGTTTGTTACCATCTCCTTTTCGAGCAAATCAAAGAAAACTGCTACGTTTTCCTTCGAAAACCCTCTAGCACGGGCTATAGAGGTGCTGGTTGGTTGACGGAACGACAGAGATGGGTGACGTCTAAGGAATAAACGCAACCAATCCCTTCCTGCTGTTTCTTTTATCATTGGAAATGGGTTTGGTAAATTATTTCTGACAGCCAATTGAAATGCTAAGGATCTTATATCATTCCGTGTTAGTCCAAACAGTTTCGCTTCCATAAGCAGTATATACTCCACAAGGGAATCTTCGAGTTCAAGAGGGAAAACCGGTTTCCTCCCAAGTTTAGCCGCCACTACTACCTCTACAGGTCTTCCCTCATCTGCCACTAAACGTCTCAACGTGGTTTTTGGTAGAGTAAAGTAGGCAAATATGGACCACCAATCCTTTTTTGGTATATAGGTCACCAAATACATGCAATAATACAATCAAATTTATTTGATTAACTAAAAAAAACAATTCATTTTTATTTTTTTTTGTGAAACAATAACTCCAAACGCAAAATATATTATAAACTAAAAAAACGTAAAAATACCCAGAAACGCGAAAAAAAAATATTGGGGGGTAATATGGACCAGGTAGTCCATATTAGCCGAAGTGATTATTGTGTACACATGTCGCATATAAAGAGATCTTGTGCACAACCAGCACATTCCTCATGGCTCCAATTTTTGCAAGAGACACATTGAACCCATATTTCACCAGACCGATCTTCCGAATAAAACGTAGAGCAATATAGGCATTTCGCATCCTCTTTCTCACCGGCGTTTACAAATTTTAGAATTTCACCGTCAGATTCGTCCCGGACACTGTAATTGTCATCCAAGTCCGAAGAGGATGAGGAATTTGTTTTCTTCCTTTTTCCTGATATGAAAATAAAGAATAAAATGTTATCTACAAATGTCAAATCAAAACCTTGATTTACCTGAACATTTTTCTCTTGTTGAATTTATTGATTTCATAAGTGCTTTGGAAGTGCTGGGTTGACTAGAATTATCTTGGTGTTTTTTGGGTTCTTGAATAAAAATAGGGAACGAAAGTTTTAAAAATTTAATCAAAATCTTTATTTAAGCAGTCTTACCAGTACACTTTTCTTTTGCAAAATTTAGTTCTTTGATAATTCCCTTGGAAGAGCTGGGTTCATTCGAATCAATATCCTGTCGTCTGTTGGTTTTTCTTAGAGGTTATTTTTCCGATGCTTTCTCCAACGAAATTTGTAAAGATTTTTTATAAGGCGAAGATGTTATCAACGTGGACTTTCCTGCTGGCCTGCCACGATTGGAAGGCTTCGTTTTTTTTATAGGAACCGGAGATATTTCCATCGGTGTTATGACCCTAGAATTGGTTTCTAATTCGCTTAGAACTGAACGATTTACATTTTCATTACAAATATCGCTTATTGGATGCGGACTCTCTACAATGGTTTCGTTATTTAGTATTTCATCTGGTACTTCGTAAGCGCTTTCAAACTCTCGAGGAGGAGAATGCGATGCTACATCATCCGCAGCTAAAAACTCATGGTCGCGAAATATATACCGGTTCAAAGGAAATATACCGGTTGTGCGAAATCCATTAATTGCGATTTCCCCACTCTGAACTCGCAAATAGGCCTTTCCATATATCTCTGAAATATCGAAGTGTGTCAAAGCTCTGCCGTTCGAACGCATCCAAACACGTATTTCTTCCGAAAGATAACTCTTAAGAGGTCCCATGAAAGTTTTATCTAGCGGCTGTATTTTGTGACTTGAGTGTGGAGGGATGGATACGATAGATACGTGATTTTCTCTAGCCAAATCAACAAGCTCAATATTTCTTGTATGACTCGAATGACCATCCAAGACGAGCAATACTGGTGAAGCTGCTGATGGTTTGACGTGTTTTATGAAGTGTCGAAACCATATTGTAAAAATGTATGTTTGAACCCAACCGGATTGATGACATTCGTATATTGATCCAGGCGGCGCTCCTCTTAGCAACAAATCTGAGCGTTTCTTTCTTGGAAATATAAATAGTGGTGGGACAAATATTCCACCTGCACTCATACAAACAAAAGTTGTGATCGTAGATCCTCTCTCTGCAGAAGTAAGGCTACCAATCTGCCTTTTACCCTTCCTTGACAATACTTGGGGTAATTTTGATGGAACGACACTTATGCCTGTTTCATCAACGTTAAAAACATTGTTGGCTGAATAATTAAAATTGTCCATTTCCTTTTCAAGGATATCAAAAAAGGTATTCACATTATCTTTTGTGAAACCTCGTGCTCTTGCCAATGAAGTTCCCGTCGGAGAGCGGAACGCTAAATTTGGGTTCCTCTTTAAAAACAAGCGCAGCCAATCCTTACCCGCGAACTGATTTTCTTTTGAAAATGGGTGCATAATATTATTTTTTTCAGCCAGTTGATAGGCTAAGTACTTAACATCCATTCTGCTTAGACCAAATAGTTTCGATTCCATTGTCAAAACGTACTCCACCATCTTTTCAAAATTTTCAGGAAAAACTGGTTTGCGCCCTAATTTAGTGTTTACGACCTTTTCGATTTCGGTGTCTTTCTTTAACGCTAGCCTTATTAAAGTTGACTTAGGGACATTGTACATCTTAGCTGCTTTCAGATAACCGCAGGTATTAGATCGCACCGCTGTGATCGCCTTTTTCATGTCCTCGGGATTCCAATTTTTACGCTTACCAGGAGCCATATCCTACATTAATAAGATCTTAATGAACTTAAAGATAATCGAGCTAAAATAGTAAGAATTGTTCTGCGGGTAATATGGACCATTAGTCCATATTAGCCTCTACTGTGGTAGTCCATATTACACTCAACATGTGGTGGCGATATATGTAACTGAGTTTAATTCCAATCTGAACTATATTTATTAAACTATAACCATTCAAAATTAGCAAAAAGTATTTATTTAACACACATTATTTGTCAATTTATTCGTTCCACAATAAATTTTAAGTAAAAAAGTAAAATTCGCTTACGCACATATAATTATCAGCAACCACTATTTTACAAAAATCACTATTGCTCGAATATCCGCACTTGCTGAACGGTAAATTGAAACTGAGGAAACTTGCGCGAATAGACGAAGAAATCAAACGACAATAACGGAGGATTTAACAACTGAAATTCAAGATAACTAGGTGGTCCATATTACCCACGTGGTCCATATTACCCACCTTTACTCTACATTATACTGCTTAGATGCCTTCAAAAACTCCATTTTTTTAGTCTTAACTGCAGAAATTGCTTCCATCATATTTTCTTTGCGCCACGTCTGTCGTTGTTTCGGAGCTGGGCTTGATTTTGAAGCCATTATTATCCTTCAAAATAAAAGAATTTAGTATTATAGACTTTGAATGAAACACGTGTCAAATATGGCCCACTGGTCCATATTATCAACATCTAAATGGGCCATATTGCCCACACCACACACTTTTCACTTTTTTCTTTATTTATGCATACTTCACTAGTTATTTATTAAAGTTAGATTCCCCTTCAAGAAAACAGGTTCAATCACTGTATATTTAACACTCCCAAACATATTTTTCAATTAAAATTTAACAAAAAAACACCTTAAGAAAACGTACCAAAATAGTATAAAATTACCACCAAAAATATGTTTCGGGCTATACTGCGCACGTCTGGCTCACCACACTCGTCAAACAACACTGAATCGTGCTTTGGTAAAATATGAGCGAAATGAAGTCAGTGTGTGATGTCTTTGCTTTGTGGTTCAGAATATATTGAGGTGGGCCATATATCCCTAACTTACTCTACATATACAAATTGCTTTATAACATATGTACAATGTGCAAAATTCGTATTAGTACACGTTTACATAAGAACAAGCATCAATAATTTTTTCGAATGTATCTTAAAAAAATCCGTTAAAATCAATTTATTTCGCAAAAAATTAATAATATTAAGGTTGAATAAAAAAAACGTAGAAAACAACAATGCTGTCTGACATATGTTATATATGTTGCATGTGTATTTTTAATATCCGCGAAGAGTTATTTTCCCGTTTCAATATATTAGGAATAATATATTGTACATACATAAGTATTTAAGAAAATATATATTTTTTTTTCTTTTTGAATGGAGCGGCGCCACATATACTCCACTATTATGTCCGCAAAATTAGAGGGGTAGTTGTAATTTTCTTTGGAAAAAAACCGTTTGACCACTCGCCACTGTGACTCAATTCATTGAGTGTGGGTTCCGTCCTCCGCAACGAAAGCATTTTCTGGATCCCTATGGTTGACCTTTTCATGGATATACCCATAGTTTGAAAGGGTATCATACGCCCTCCAAAAGTCTGTCCTGACGATTGACCCTTCCGCAACATGCTTTTGTATCAGCGGTATAAGGACATCGGAAGACCTTACATTGTCAGGACACACTTCCAGACGTGTATCCTCACTTCCGTCCTCTATCATCCCGAGCACCCAGTGCCCCTGTACTCGCCTGCCTAAAATATAAAATAAAAAGTATAAAAATATGTTACAAGTCTTTATCAATGTAAAGATAATTTACCCTTGTTGAATTTCTTTTGCCAAACTTGCTCTCGTCTATCTGTACGATTTTTCCCGGACCACCAATCTTGCCTTGAACATTTTGGTGGTCCAACTGGTATATTACCACAACCTCTCGGCAATAACTATACCAGTCGCACGTCGTACTAGATGACGTAGCAGTCCCTTCATCTAAATAATCTTCCCTATGCATTGCTTCGCTGGAAAAACGTTGGCACACTTACTTTTGTGTTTTGAAACCACGTTCCGACGGCAAGTGGGACCCTGGGCTTCTTCCTGCAAGTGCCTTTGTAGCACACAAAGTACCCGAACTTTCCACCTTTTTTAATAAACATCGGTGTATTGTGTAAGGGGCACAGCTTTTGTGTCGGCAAAAGCCAATTTCTTAGGGCAAAGTTCACTCCTTGATCATGCAACCGCAGCTCAGTTCCCACACGCATTAGGTTCCACATATGTATATATTATTTACAACTTAATAATTTTTTCTATTAGTTGTTACTTACCAATAAGTTTTTCAAATAAACTAAGAATACGTTATACAAATTTTTAAATATGGACATACAATAAAAAAGTACCGTTATTAAAACCCATGAACTTTTAACGCAACAATTTGTTAAAATAATAAGAAAACGAAATCTTAGTTTTCCTTGTAAAATAGCATATCGCCATTTCCAATCTAAGTTTTTCCAGCTAAAATATGTTGCTTTTAACATAATAATTAATATATCACAAAAATCACAAAAAGAAAAGATTAAATGTTTTTTGCGTTTGCATATAGTACATTGTATACTAAGCTTACTGGGTTATATCAATTTGCCTTTGTTTTCTCTTTCGCTCGTTGTTTTCAGTAGTTTGACAAATGCATTTGGCAGGAACTTTAGTTTTATGTGCGGGGCTTAAATATGCAACTTTTTATTTAATAATTGCGAAGTATTTACATATTTTTTGATTCCAAAAACGGTGAAAATTGATGGCACAATGTGTTAATAATATGTGTGTGCCAAAATGAATGTGGCGCGTTTTAAGTGCAGTAAATGAAAATCAAACACCATATACATATGTGAAAAATGCAACCAAAAAGCATTTTTAAAGTTAAATTCTGATAAAATTTGTGGAAGGATTTTTGCAAAATGATAGTTAAAGAAAAGTTTATTTTGTTGTTCATATATGTATGTACATAAGTATGTGCATTTGAATTTTTCACTGCGGCACTATACTAAACCCGACCCACATAGACTCGTACATTGTCAGCAAACGTGACGTTCTATGACAACAGTTATTTATTTATTTAAAAAAAAAAAAACAAATAAAAAAAGTAATTGAATGCATTTTTACTAATACGAATTTTTCCTCTAGTAAATGGAGTTAATTTGCTTATTTTGTTGAGTACAATGCATTATATTTATAAATTTATTTCACGGATTGTTTTTATTTATAACCCAACGGAAACCCACTTTCCCGCCCAACCAACCCAACCGACACGAGGGATGTTTTTTATATATACAAATCTTTGGTGCCGAGTCGTGACAGAAGAAAGTTTGTTAAGCGTCGAGATCCCAAGCTGCTCAGCTACAAAATAAGAATTCATCAGCCGAAAACAAAGTTAGAGAAATGCAAAGTAAGAAAATTGGATCGTTAGCTGTTATTAAGAGAGGATAGAACAGTTCTTTTAATTATAAAAAGTGAGTCCGATACATCAAAGGTGCTGGAATGATTGTTAAAGTCTCAGCATAAACCCCGAAACGTTTCATTCAACTCAAAGTTAGTTCTGCATAGTTTTAAGAAAAGTGGTTTAAAGTTTCTCGTTGCACGGGAGGGTACATTAAAATTAAAGTGCTCTAGAAGAAATAGACTTGAAATCCATCCATTGACTAATTTTACCATAAATATTATATCTAACATTTCTCTGCGACTAGAAAGAGTAGGAATATTAATAAGTTTCAAACGACTAGTGTAAGGGGGCAGATTGTATGGCGAATCCCATCGAAGATTTCTCAAAGCAAAAAGTAAGAATTGATTTTGTATTGACTCTAATTGGTCTGAGTGGACCTGATAACGAGGATTCCAAACTATGGAACCATACCCCAGTATTGGTCTTACCAATGCAGTAAAAAGTGTTTTAGTTATATACGGGTCATGGAATTCCTTCGACCAACGCTTTACAAAAGCCAGCACACCTCTTGCTTTATTAACTGTGGAACTAATATGAAAACCAAAATTAAGTTAACAATCCATAACAACACCCAGGTCAACAAAACTGTTTACATGTTCTAGGACGTAGTTATTTATTTTGTAGGAGTAAGGCTGAATGGTTCGTCGAGAAAAGCACATGCATTTTTTTTTAAATATTTTTAAGCTTTAAGGCCGATTGATTTATTGGAAAATTATTAGCTTGGTTGCGGGTTCGACTCCCGCAGAAGCCAAGAAGAAAGAAGTCTGATGAGGAAATGTGGTGATTTCCGAAATAGTACTACAACTTCTACCGCTTTGAGTATTGTTGTTTTTTTTCCTAATAATTTTCCAATAAACCAATCTGCCTTAAAGCTCAAAAATATTTAAAATAAATAGTGAAATGGCCAAACAATAACAAATAATATGAATTTACATTTGTTAAGGTTAACCGGCATATAATTAATCCTGCACCAATTGACTATGCTGTGCAAGTCTTGGTGCAGCAAGGATCTTTCTTCAGCCGAGGCATAAGTCTTAAAAAGTTTAACATCATCCGCGTACATCAATATTTTAGAATACTTTACTACTGTAGAAATGTCGTTTATGAATAGCAGGAACAGAATCGGTCAGAGATGGCTGCCCTAAGGAACTCCCGACCAAACATCGATGATCTTGGAATGAAAATTTTTAAAAACTACCTTTTGCGTCCTTCTGGAGAGATAAGAAGACATCCAACAGAGGATACCAGGTTGAAAACCAAGCAGATCTAGTTTACGGATGAGTAAAGAGTGACATACTTTGTCAAATGCTTTACTGAAATCGGTATATATAACATCAGTATCAATGCATTCCCTAAACCCATTTGAAACATGGGTGGTAAATTCAAGTAAATTTGTAATGGTTGATTTGCCCTTACAGAAGCCATGTTGGCAATTTGCTATATTGAGGAAATCGGATAAGCCATTTGATTGGTAACAATAGCTTAACAACTTCTGGATAGAAGAGAGCTTAGCTATACCACGATAGTTTTCAATAGAAGACCTGCTTCCACTTTTATGAAGTGGGATTATGAAACACTGTTTCCATATTGACGACAAAACTCCTTGCTGGAGGGACAAATTAAACAAGTTCGATAATGGCAGGTATAGGTGCTTTGCACATTTTTTTAGGAAACATGTCGGGATCATATCAGGGCCGTTCTTGAAAGATTCTTTTAAAGATATTAAATAATGAAAAACATCATCTCAGGATATGACTGGAATATTAATAGTTATTGGAGTTATATTTAAATTGAGTAGTGTAGTTAGATTCAAAGAACTGGGCAAATAGATCATATAACATGACACAGTATTTTGATATTTCATTGCGGAAGGGAATGCAGTAATAATTATTCAATAAAATTAATTTTATCTGCAAGATAAAAATCGAAATTTAAAAAAATTTATGAATGAACATAAGGAAACATGGCAACACCGCACAGGAAATGCCTTCGTAATTTTTCACATTACCCTGGTTATTTATTTCATTCTAATGTTCGTACATGTCAGCCATTAAAATTACACTGTCAAACAGTTGGACTCGATTAATAATACACTGTCAAAACAGTAAGAGACAAGGGGGAAATTAGAGAGGAATGGAACGAGTTGTACAATACAAATCTTTACAATCCAAGCGTTGGAGCAAATCTGTGTCAATGCAAAGAATTTCTAAGATATTTAGACGACTTGTCCTCAAAATTAAGCGTAGAAACTATTTGACCAATTTAAATCATGAAAATGATCGTTCTGCGCTGCAATTTATCGCAACTAATGTGATGGAGTTTCTATATGCTATTGCTACGTTTAGGAATCTAGTTTATATGTAACTCGTTTGTCCGTAAGAGTTTCAAAGGTCGGATGGAGAATTACACTTTTTTCAGAGCAGTACGCGTGGCGGTGTACTAATTTGTCATCAAATAAAGACATGAGGTCCTTAGACTTTCCGTTCTTTTACTAATTTCACTGGAATTTAGATTGTCGAATTCAGTAATAACTGTAAACTTTTCGTAAATATTTCAAATGCTTCATATATTTCCGCAATTCCGAATTGAGATTGTCAAGAATGAACTTGAAAGTGTTTACTTTAAGGTTATATTTACCTGACAATTGAACTTCCTCATCACGTGATTTGCCATCTTGTAACTTTCTTCTTTTTCTTCTGCAAACAGCCGTCTGACTATTTGAGATTTCCAACGCTTTATTTTCTTAAACTTTGAATCCCGTGAATAAGTAAAAATTCTCAAAGATCTGCATGAATGTTGTTTCGAGTCGCTCGGGTTCAGTTTGAAAGCAATCTTTTTTCACAATGAGTTGGTAGATTGTCCCAGCGATGTGTAGACGCAGTGAAAAAATTGTAGGATGATTGGACTGTATTAAAGCAAGTAAGAACAGCTAAATTCGGGCGAAACCGATGTTTATATATCCTCGCGATGTAGTTTTGTATGGGCGGTGCGCATAATTTCATAAAAACCTCGTTTCTTTGTTTCAAATCGCTGCTAGTATTAAACTTTACTCAATTTGTTCCAATAAACACTGAAAAACGAAGCTTTTTGCATTTTTCAAAATTTCCGTTATAAGGAAGTTGGGCGTGCTTATGATCCGATTTCAAAAATTATTGACGGTGATGTTATTGTTCACCAAACTTTGTGTCGATACTAGAGATGAAACGGATATCCGGTAACTATCCGGTATCCGGCCTATCCGGCCCCCATAATACTATCCGGCCGAATACCGGATAGCTACCATTCGGCCGGATAGACATCCGGGCGATTAAAAAAAAGAGCTGGATAAAAGAAACATATTTTTGAGTAATTATTTGCTTTATTTAGTAAGAATCACATTACTTAAATATAATCAGATTAAGTATTAAATTTTTAATTACACAATAGTAAGTTAATGTAATTCAAGGAAAATGAATGAATTAGTACATTTAGTACTCATACTGCACTAAAGGCAAATTATGGTGAATAAACACTAATTTTTCTGCATTGAAAGGTAGCAGGCGGTTGCGTTTCTCTTCATAAATAAGTCCAGCTTCAGAAAAAAGTCTTTCGCTATACACACTGGTGCAAGGAGCAGAAAGGTAGATTTTGACAAACTTTGTTAAATTTGGGTATTGTTTGCCATTAGCTGCCCACCAAAAATAAGGTTAAAGTATTCCCGTAAAGGCGATCTTTTCTTCACCGATGCCATTTCTCGTTGCTAAATATTTTAGACTTATGTGTATATGTTGTATGTACTTCAAATAATAAGAGCACAAATAAAATTATGCGTTATAATTTATAACCTAAAAACAATCACGCACGTGTCTGCACTGCATGCAATCGACACAATAATAAAATGAATGATACAATTGTTAACTTCACTCATCAACGAAAAGACCCGAATCCTACCGAGTCCACCCGATCGTTCGCGCGACGCCTACGCAAACGGCTAAGTTTCGCCGGATATTCGGCTATCCGGCCACTTGGTCGGCCGAATATCCGGTATCCGGCCAAACTGCTATCCGTTTCATCTCTACTCGATACCTTATACCGTTATTGAGATACAGAAAATTTTTCATAAGTTGGCGTGGCAACGCCCATTTTTCAAAACTTCATAAATACCTAATTTCTTAGTTCAAAATCGCTCCAAATACCGAATTTCACTCAATTTGCTTTAATGGATACCGAAAAAATGAAGTTTTCGCAGTTTCCAAAACTTTCGTTATATGGGAGGTGGGCGTGGTTATTATCCAATTTCAAAAATTGTCTATGATAATAACGCGATTTCAAGGAAAATAAGTTCACCAAATTTTGTTACTACCTTACACGGTTATTGACATACAGAAATGTTTTCCTAAGTGGGCGTGACAACGCCCATTTTTCAAAATTTCATAAATGCTTATTTTATTAGTTCAAAATCGCCCCAAATACCAAATTTCACTCAATTTGCTTTAATGGATAGTAGTTTTTGCATTTTTCAAAAACTTTCGTTATATGGGAGGTGGGCGTGGTTATTAACCGATCTTGACCGATTTTCAAAACCACCTACTCTGTCCATAGAGCAATCTATGTACCAAATTTCTTTGCGATATCTCCATTTTTACTCAAGTTATTGTAACCACGGAGAGACAGTCAGGGCTAAATCGATGCCTCTTTTCATTCTGATAGTTTTAGTTTATACATATATGTATGTCTATATTTATCTCGATTATTTTTTGCTGTTACAAACAACCGTTATGCGAACAAAGTTATAATATTCTTGTGGACAAGTACGCTCGGGTATAAAAAGAATTTGCTTCAGGTGCACTTCCCACTGCGAAATTTGCCGCTCCCAAAACGTGTCGCCTTGTGCCAGTGCTCCGAAAGCAAAACTTTATTGTGTAACTGCAAGTGAAGTCAATAGCGAAAAGGTAAATTCACGCCATAAAAGTAAAAAAAAATATGTAAATTTCTGAACACGACCTTACCCCGCTATTGTTGTTTTTAACGCCGGAATTCCTTTACCCAAATCAGAAAACACAAACCGCAAAGCAATTTTACCATACATTTTTTATACAAATTAGGTGAAACACTTCTTGGTGACATCGGCTCACAACACCATATCCATCCATACCGGTATCGTAGAGTAGGAAAGTTATTTTTATTTAATTAAACTGCTTTCTATAATAATTTTTTTTTCAAATTACGAAAATAAAATCACATTTCGCGTTGTTGAATTGAAAGTTCACAGCCAGTTTGACAGTTTCAAATCTGCTTTTCCTCATACATAGCTATTCAGTGTTAATTTTTTTCGAAATACGAGTATATCAATATCGCGGGAAGGCGTGATCATCTAATCCATCGTTCTTGGGCTTGCATTTTGTTTATTATTTGACAATGACTTATATTTGGGCATACAAAATATTATTAAATTATAAAAAAAGTATAACTAGGTGGCAATCTTCGATTGGATATTTGAGTGTAAATGTAAGTTCAGTCCTCTTTCTTTTGATACCAAATTTGTTTAATTTGGATAAGCGGTTTGTTTATTATTTGGAAAGGACTTCGGACTTAAAAAATATTTGACCAATGGATTGCCTTAAAACAAACTACTCTCATTTTTAAGGTTATAAAAAAGTTAGTTATGCTTTGACGAATAACACGGTACGACAAAATCAATTTTTTTTTGGTACACATGAGAAATTTTAACAGAATATGAAAATAGGCTAAAAATAAAGAAATATGTATGAACATAATACATAGTAAGTAGTTACAGTGGCTCACAGCTTATTTCATGCAGCTTAAATTAAACAGCTTAGATTACAATTATGTGAAAAATATTCGTAATAAAAAAAAATTGTATGTAAATGTTTAGTCAAATGCTTTTCAAACATAGGAATCTGAGAAGCACTCGCGAAAATCCAGTGTCACACACGCTATGGGATGAAATGCAGCTGCATAACAAGAATTTTGCTTACAGCTTATTTCATGCACGCACTTATTCTCGTTTCGGCGACAGCTAGAGAATTGGTCATAAACCATTTTAAAAGTGGAAAATCGCAGCGAAAAATTGCCGAATTAGTCAATTTGAGCCATGCAACAGTGCAAAAAATAATTCAGCGTTTCGTTCATGAAAATCGGATCTAAAATAAAGGTCGAAGTTCACCAAATAAAGTTTTCACTGCCCGTGAGGAGCATTTAATTGTGCGTAAAATATAGAAAATACCCAAGTTATCGGCTCCCAAACTAGCAACAGAGCTTCAGCATGAACTAGGCAAATCATTTTGCGCCGAAACTGTACGTCGGCAAAAAAACCTATTAAGCCGAGTTGCCTTCGCTAGGGAGCTCGGATTTAAAGATTTTGACTTCTGGAAGACAGTTATTTTTTCGGACGAGTCAAAATTTAATCTTTTTGGCTCAGATGGAATGACTTATGTTTGGCGGAAACCAAATACCGAACTCCAGAAAAAACACATAAAACCAACTGTCAAACATGGTGGAGGCAGTGTTATGGTATGGGCGTGTATGTCCGCAGCCGGGGTTGGAAATTTAGTGTTTGTTGAGGGTATTATGGATAAAATGATGTACCTCAATATCCTAAAAGAGAACCTACTCCAAAGTGCCGAGAACCTTGAAATACGACAAGATTTCCGTTACTACCAGGACAACGATCCAAAATGAAAAATGCAATTTTGGAAAAGTGGAATAAAGGAATAAAATCGGACCGGAAACTACTAAAAAACTAGTGGAGTCAATGTCAGCTAGGCTAAATACTAAATACTAAGTATTTTTTTATTCGATAATTTAACTTATTTTTAGGAAGAAGCACACTGCATGAAATAGGCTGTGACAATTTGCAAATTTATTTTAATTTTAATTTTTTAAGTTGTTAAAAGAAAAGTTAATAAAATAAACGAAAATCCTTTCTTCAACTACGTTCTTATACCAACAACTTAGTTTTTAAATTGTGTCGATACACGCTTGGGTTTTCTAGATATAGTATTCCCAATTTTGACAACGCACCTGCATGAAATAAGCTGTGAGCCACTGTACGTGTCTCGGCGTTTTGCTGTAGCACGTCAGAATTTTGAGAAAATCGACTTTTAAGCTTCAAAGGACCGTGGGGCTCACTTCTAATGTAATACTATTATAAAAAGTTATATAAAAAAGAATGGGTGAACCGATTACAATGCTTGAGCAAGTTTTGAATAGGTAATTAAATCTGGATTTTTTTTATTAAGAAAATATTTTTTTTCTACGGTAGATGGCGCTTTAATTTGTATGTAAAGTGATAAAACAACCAAAAATGTACGAAACTCATAAAATATGAATAATAAATCTTAATTATTATGTTGTGTTAAAAATGTTAAAAAAAAGTTGTAGCATTAGCTGTCATTTATAACATCGGCTGATTTAATCCAAAGTAGTATGCAGTAAGCAGTAATGCACTTTGAAATTTGTACCTGGGTGCCAAATAGCGCTGTAGCAGTGTTTGTTTGTGTGTTGTATGTTAGTATGTAATAGAGAGGTTGGGTTTTTTTGACTTTCTGTGACATGCGGAAATCCCAACGTTTAGTATCCCTTTTGTTGTAGGTATATGTACTAGTTAGTACTCAGGAATAAATATATGTACATACATCTGCATCATGCGGCAATTTTTTTTGTTTTGACATTACACGTTATTATTTGCTGGGAAACAGTAGCAAATAAAGAGTTTTTAAATATAAATATAAATAAACAAAATAAAATATAATACAATTAATTGTCCAAATCGAAATCGTTTTTGTTTTGTTTGTGGCTTATATGCACCTACTAAAATTTTTCGTAATATAACTCGTAGTGTTGTCACTGGATATGAACGTTATTTTGTTGTTTCATACGTTTCAAATTTATGGTATGTTTCAGAAGTTGTTTGTGATTATTGTTATCGTGGTTTGGTAGAATAGATAGGTCATAAATCAAAACATCATTTAAAATACGTCCAACCACGTACAGAACATTCACCTGATGCTTGTTATTCTGAACCATCTGTACCAACAACTTCTTCTGAATTTGTGCCAACAACAAGTGAATTAGGATACAAAGTACCACATTGTATTACACAAAAAAGATTTTAATGACCTAGTTCGTGATTCACGTATGACAAAAGAAATTAGTGAGGTTGTTGGTTCTCGTTTGAAACAATGGAATTTGGTAGGCAATGATTTTAAAATAACTGCTAGACGTAAACGTGGTCATACTGTTTAATTTGACGAACATTTTGATTTATATGAAGATAAAACAAAAAAAGTTGGTTACTGTAATAATGTTGATGAATTGTTGAAAAAATTAGGAAAACGACATATTTCAAATGAATGGCGTCTGTGAAAAACCTACAAGGAGTGTTATTGCACAATGGAAACAACCATCCATCAATTCCAATCGTTTACTCAAGAAATACGTCAGAAAATTATGAAAATAATTCTTGAGTTAATTAATTACAATCAACAAAGTAAGTGGATGATTTGTTGTGATCTCAAAGTTGTTGGAATTTTAACTGGTGTAAAAAAGGGTTTTCAAGTTGTCGAGGACATGAGTCCCAATTTAATTGATTTTGCTTAATTATTATTTTCACTGTGCGTGCGGCCGGCAACCTTTAGTTGTACATTATTGTGAATGCCTAACTTTGCTTTGTACATATGAATAACCTTCTCTTTTTTGTCAATTTGTTGCTTTGTCAGCGGTGCCACGGGATGTCCCGTGCCCGCTATTAAAAACCAAAAGTTCAGTAGTCAAATAACCACCCCCGCCGCCGCATCGCTTTTCCACTATTTAAATTTAACCTTCGTTTTTAATCTTCCGCCACTCAGGCAATATGTACATATATTTATAACTTTGCAGTATCAATTATTACCTGAAAATGAAATAAAGTTTCGTGAATTACATATACTCGTATTATTACATAATCAAATTTATCCCCGTCTTCATAAAAATCGAAAAATCTCTATCCGGCGCACCCTGCGTTTTACATTTCTGCCAACTCCAAGTGGCAACACAAGCTATCAATAGGGATATTCATCTAAACGCGCAAATGCCTCGCAACCGCATAAAACTCGTAAACGTTTTTATTATTGTATGAAAATTCGGCTTATTTACGAGGTTTACGCAGCTACGAGGCATTTTCGCGTTTAGATGAATACCCAAAATGTTTTTTATGTGTTTAGGAGGGGCGTAAAAGACATCTACATTATACTAATCATAAATGGGATGCACGTGTACACTTAAAACTTGGTCAATTCGGTATCGATCATATTCCTTTGGTAGAGTCCCACAAAGTCATTTTACCGCCATTTCATATCAAATTAGGATTATTTAGAAGTTTCATTTGTGCATTTGATCATGAAAGTGAAGCTTTCAAGTATTTAAAAACTGTTTTTCCTGGTGTAAGTGACGCCAAAATTAAAGCAGGTAGTAAAAATTTAAAATTTGGAATTTATTTTTGAACTAACT
Organism: Philophylla caesio; assembly: GCA_963971545.1. NCBI lineage: Eukaryota > Metazoa > Arthropoda > Insecta > Diptera > Tephritidae > Philophylla > Philophylla caesio. Next base: position 32,254,987 of record OZ020606.1, on the reverse strand, counting down.
TTAATTGATTTTATTTATATTTATTTAAAGGTGTATTCGATGGTCCACAGACAAAAACACTAATTCAAAATGATGTTTTTAGGAGTTTATTGAATCCTGTTGGAAAACGTGTGTGGGATGGTTTCATTGATGCGGAAAGCGGATATTGTTAAAGAAATTGTTTCAGCGTATGGTGAAATGAAAGTTTACATGTCTTTAAAAATTCATTTTTTGCACAACCATTTAGACTTTTTTCGTTCAAATTTGGGTGATTTAAGTGATGAGCATGGAGAAGGTTTCCATAAAGATATTTTTACAATAGAAAACCGTTTCAAAGAAAAAGGCATGACTCACATGCTTTCTGAATATTGTTGGAATTTATGTCGTGGTACAAATCCTGAAGCTTACACATGAAAAAATAAACGACCAACATTTTTAACACAACATAATAATTAAGATTTCATATTCATATACATATGTATTTTTATTCTTTTTTTTTGTACTTTAATGAGTTTTGTACATTTTTGGTTATTTTAAATTTAATTACCTTTTCAAAACTTGCTCAAGCATTGAAATCGGTTCTCCTATTCTTTTTTATATAACTTTTTATAATAGTATTACATTAGAAGTGAGCCTCCACGGTCCTTTGAAGCTTAAAAATCGATTTTCTCAAAATTCTGACGCGCTACAGCAAAACGCCGAGACAAGTATTTCTTTATTTAAAGCCTATTTTCATATTCTGTTAACATTTCTCATGTGTACCAACCACTGTTGTAATAAGTAAAAAAAAAATTGTATAAAAAAATATTTCGTTCGAATGGTGTCAGCAACAAAAATCCCAATTATTTACTACTTTCGTTTAGCTGTGAATTTCGCCGTAGTGGTAGTCGGTTTTACAAGAATCTAGTTTTCTTAAAAAAAGAAAAAAGTTTTCGAATAACTAAACCTGTAGCGCGATTCAGTAACTTTTTTAACAACACTCGAAGTTGCCAAATCAGCTAAACAACAGAAGTTAACAATACTGCTATTCAGTAACTCTTTTTTTTACAACATAGTATGTATGTATGTACATACATACGTTATTGTAAAATCAGAAGTGTTGTTAAGCTAGCGGCATCTAGTTTTGTGTTGTTAAGAAACGTTAAAGGCTATTTGCGTGTAAAAATAAAACTAATGAAAGAAATGGCGTTTGAATATTTGGCATTAAATTTATATCGAAGTGGTCGTGAACTAAACGCGCATCCGGTGGATCGAGGTTCGCTCCGAAACGTGGACGATCCCTTCGAATTGCCGTCCACCGAGTTCCGATACCTTTATCGGCTAAGTCCAAACGTAGTCAACAACTTGGTTGCCCAATTGGACTCTAAACTGAAAGGATCTAGAATAACTGCAATATCCACCGAGAAACAGGTGAGTCATTCAATCTTTAAACAATTTGCAGTTTTACATAAACGCATTAATTGTGGTAGGTCCTGTCTACTTTGTGTTTCTACGCCTGTGGTTGTTACCAACGCCCTGTAGGAGAACAGTGGGCCAGTCATCGATAAGCCGTTGTATCTACCGGGTGACAGATGCCATCAACAATACTTTATTTTTCAAGTATCTCAAATTCCCAATGACCCAAGTTGAGCGCCAAGCTGCCAAGGAAGTATTTGCGTCAGCACCTTCTCCATTCATTGGAGGCACTATCGGGGCAATCGATTGCACCCATGTGATGATTTTGGCTCCCAAAAATCATCAGGAGGCTTACGTGAACCATTACGGATACCACTCTTTAAACGTACAAATGGTAAGCTAATTAAAAAATTAAAATATTAAAAAGTTTTGTTTCAAATTAAGTTTTATTATACATATAGTATTATATGTACATATGTATATGAAAATTCTCTTAGACTTAGTTAATATTAGTTATGATAAACTTTTCGAAAATAAATGGATATAATTAAATTGTTAATAAAACGAAACTTTTCATTTAACAACGGAAGTAGAAAAGTTAAATCAATTCAATTATAAAAAACAAGATATTCTATTTCAAACTATTGAACACATTTAATAGAAACTCAAGGTACATAGTTCGGGTACAAATTCACAAGTAATAAAGTACAATTAAGATACTAAATAAATAATTTTAAACATAAAGGAAAATAAATGTTTGTTTATTTTTCTGTTGGCCCAAAAATCTTCCATAAACTGGCCTTGAGATCAATAAAAATTGTAAAATTAACATAAAGGAAAATAACAAATTCATTTTGAAAATTAAAAGAAAAATTTAAACTTAAAACTAATTAAACTAGACTTAAAAACTATTATTTTTCTTAAAACTACTATTTTACACAAATTGCGCTGCCGGAATGTCATCGAAGTCTATTGACTCCCCGTCCTCCATTAATAATTGGAACTCCTAAAATATATTAAATTAAATTAAATTATAAAGAAAAGTAAAGTAATACATTTTTTAGCATTTTGCTTTGCTTAATCATACACTTACCTCTTCAAGGGGCACATTATCGGCTACCTCCTCGTGGCCATGTTCCATAGGCCTATTGCCGGTCACGCACCCTCGTGTTTGTCCGGCTTTTAAGGTCGCGCCACACCTGTTGAAAAGAGTGAAACATATATGTACATACATATATGTATAATATATTAACTATATAACATTAATTTTATTCTCCAATTCTCCAATTTCCCGTCAAAAAGTCGAGCAACTCAAGGAGTTGCTTTGTCGACGCCCGACTCCGTTTGGCTGCAGCTGCACTCGTTGATTCCATTCTAAAACAAAAGCAAAAGATTTATAAGCAGTATTTTGTTCAAATTAAATAAATATATCCAAAATACTTCCCTTTTGTTGAAATATGTGCTCGAAGACTATTAGCGCGATGAAATTAGCTTGTTTTTTTCTCATTCCTTTTTGTGCTTTTCGCGTATATTGACATTTCGTAAAGCAGAGGTGCCACTTTTTGCTACAGTAGCGCGATTCAGTAACTCTTAACAATTCAATACGTTGAATTGTTAGTTAACAAAGTTTGCTGTTTGCAATAACGAATGTGCGATTCACTAACTCATGGTTAACCATGCTGAACAGCTGATTTTTCTTATTTATTCAATTTACAATAACGTATGTTGTCAAAAAAAGAGTTACTGAATAGCAGTACTGTTAACTTCTGTTGTTTAGCTGATTTGGCAACTTCGAGTGTAAGTTACTGAATCGTGCTACTGATATCATTGAAATTTTAAGATAAATTAGAAGTAATTGTTAATTTTTCTTTTATTTCGTACTTGTTTTGTAAATATATTACATCACATTTAACAACGTAACGATACTTTTTGGAACATAACACAAAGTCTATAGACGTTTCAGTCTACCTTAAAATACATTTCAAACCTTAATGAAGTTGAACTATATACTTTTATATGTAAATAAAATTTTGATTATTCCAAAAATATATGCTTCATAAAAAATTTAATTTTTTAAATTTTTTTCAACGGGGATGAGATTTACTATATGTGAACATTTTCCGATGGAATACAAATTTATGTAAGTATATGTTTTTTTTTTACGATGCAAGTTGTAGCAAGTTGTGGCCGCTGTGGTCGAGTTGGTAGCGGTGCGTGCTATAACTTGATATGTCGGTGAGTTCGAGGCTCGAATCTCAGTCAGGGCAAGCAAAATCTTAATTATAGAAAAGTTTTTTCTAATAGCGGTAACCCCTCGGCAGGCAATGGCAAACCTCCGAGGGTATTTCTGCCATTAAAAAGCTTCTCATTAAAAACATCTGCCTTTCGGAGTCGGCACAAAACTGTAGGTCTTTTTTAAAGTTTTCTATCGGAAAAGTCTTAAGAAAGTTCACTTAGAAACGATAGAAAATATTGGAATTATAGTACTGAAAAAGCTGGAAGAAGACATATACATATATAAACGAAGATTTATTCACTCATTTTGCGTCATTTGACTCAAATAGTTTGATCTCGGAGGGGCTTAAAACAAATAAAAATAAATAAACAACTTAAAAAAGAATGTCTTCGGCTATGACGCAGGCTTTTATGAATGGAAGAATTTTATGGGAGCGATATGTTATATTTTTTTAATATTAATGATTTTGACTGCTATAATATTCACAAAAATAATTAATATTTTTGCGAAATTTCAAGTATTTAGCTACTCAAATGAAGAAGTTATGGCCCAAAATGCAAGATCTAAGCTATCTGTTGTATTGGAGCCATATATTATATTTATCCGATTTTACTGATTTTCACTGTTAATGTAGTTCTTATCATAACTAAAATTTCAAGTCTTAAACTACTTAAATTTAGGGGTTATGGTGCTAAGTGCAATATCTGAACAATCGGTTGTATTGGAGCTATACATTTCACTGATCTTTATGATTTTCACGTTATATATCTAACAATGACTGATATTTTTGCAAAATTCTAAGTCTTGAGCAGCTTAAATGAAGAAGTTATGGCCCAAAAACAATATATGAACAACCGGCTCCCATATACGTTATAGTCATCCGATCTGGCCGCTTCCGACAAATGTCTAATAAATTATAAAAAAACGCACTTGACTAGCTTGCGTTCAAACAGACGGACATCACCCTGATCATTTCGGTATACTTTTTAATGGGTCCAACTTTTTCGTTCTGGTACTTACAAACATTTCCATGAAAGGTATAACAAGGCATCAAAAACATCAAATATTGTATAAGCTGAAGAGAGCTAGAGCTCGATATGCCTCTAAATCAATGAAAAAATTTTTTTCTAAAAACGGCCACCCTTAGGCTTTTTCTGCCATGAAAAAGCTTCTCATAAAATACATCTGCCGTGCAGGCCTCAGCCCACGGCGGGGGTTTTGGATTAAAAATATAGCAAATATAGCTAAAATAATTGAGAATATTGAACAGAACGGAATATTAAAAGTTAGTACTTATTTAGTTTACGTACATAATCCTTAGTATTTAAGATAAAGTTAATTATTATCAACTGTGTTTGACTTTTGTTTATTGTTTGTGTAGAGTTTAACTCTTATTATATAAAACTTGTAATCTGTGATAAATAATTGCATTGTAATAAAAGTTTGAATGCAATTAAAAAAAAGATTTTTTTTTTACGCTAACGTACGAGCATATCAGATTTGAACAGGTACATATGTAATTGACTTCTTTTTATTTTTGTTTATAAATAAAAATAATTCTTAAGTAATTGTTTTAAATTGGTATGCATGTATGTATGTATATGGGACTTCGACCACTTCGTTGGAAAATTTTGCTTAGGATTCAGACAATACTATACATATGTACATACATAACATATACCTAACTCGCATATGATTGCAGTGCTGGAAATATTTCGACACATTTTTTTTTGGTTTTTGCTCTCGTTTAAGGAACTGAAAACCCATTACAGCTTTTGTTGGCGCAGCGACGATAAATTTTCACTTTTTTCGTTGGATATGTGGAACACAAAGGTTTATTAAAAAAAAAGTGCGCTTGAACCTAATATACTTCTTAACTCCTTAATTAATAAATTTCAATATAAAGCCATTTAGCCTTAGGTTCTGGAAATTTTTCGCATAAGCCTCAGGTTTTTTGTTAAAATAGCACGTCGGGCATATTATTCAGGTCAAAAACACACAAACCAAAATCTGGATGGCAAAATTTTGAACAGCACTGGTCATGTAGTGTGCAATCGTCCATAGATATGTTTGGGATGCAACCCAAAGATTCCTAAAAATAAAAAAGGTTTGTCAGTTATAAAAGTTATAAATACAACATTTTAAATGTTGTTAAATTTCTGGCAACAGTAAAGATAAAGATAAAGTATAGAGAAATGGTAAGCATTTGCCAAAAGTGTCTTCTATTTTCAAATTAAAATCTTTTTAAAATACAAAAATGTATACTTTTATTAATTTCATTACTGGATTAAATCCTTATTAAAAAAAATGTTTTTTCGAACTATTTCCAAGTAAACGAGTTCTTATATCTTTTTAAATTTTGGTAGATGCAACCATTTTCCCTCCTTAACTCTATTAATAACATTTCTTTCTCGAATATTCTAAGTTGCCATTGTCTGACTTTTACGTTTTCCTTTGCTGTTTATTTTTGTTTCAAACTACCAAAAGAAGTGCAAATTTCATACGAAAACTAAAGGAAATCTTTCTGAATTTTTGATTTTATTGTGAGCGTCGGGAAGGGATGTTTTGTCCTGCCATGCCCGAAAAAATTAGAAAACCTTTCTGAATCCTCCTATCACGACTTTTTTATCATATCCAACATACGATATCTCGACATCCCGCGGCCACCGCTAGTTTCAAACCCAATTTACTAGTTAAAATTGATTTTAATTTTTAAAAACTGCAATAATTACCTACAATTTTAAATATTTTGGTAAAAATTACTTTTATCTGCACAATTATATAGAATAAATATGCAAGAAATATGAAACAACCACTTTGGGCCGTGCTAGTAACTTTAGTGTTAGCTGTACTAAAAAACGAATTATGGCATTCGACTTAGCATATTATTTCTTGTGTCAAATGCAAGCAAAAAATGTTTTTACAACAACATGTAATGTTTATGCAGTCATTAAAGTTGATTTTTCAGTCACACACAAATACTGTTATGCCTGTCGAAATATTATTGAGGCTAAAATTTCTACAGAATATGTTTAAATTAGAATTAAAAGATGAATTTGAATTTGTTATAAATTTGAGGATAGGCTTCTTTATTGGTATTGGACCATTATCTATATTAATCTATCTTATTTAATTACATTTGAGTCTGTTAAATTGTTTTAGCTTGTGCCTTATGAATACTATTCTTAACTTCTCATTTTCATATGCCTTAAATGCCCTTAAGTAAAAAAAACTTTTGCTGTAACCGTATTGAGCTCTCCTGAAAATGCTGTAGTGCACTATATTACAAATATTTTTTTTTATAATTATGTGCAAAATTACTATTTAAAAATTTTATTTTTTATTTCAGAAACCATAATAATAGTCCAGTCAATTTACACAATTTAAATAACAAAAATTCCGACAAAGCTAAATTTTGGTAGAGACCATGGGTTTACCATTAGAAATAAAGTGCTAAAAGTCCCCATCTATCCCATGTGTGCTACTTATTCGGGGTCAAAGGTCAAAATTTCAGGTTTTTGGGTTTTTATCGGAACTGTAAGATTTTTCAAAAAAGTACTTAAGAAAAATGTTGTAGATCTCGAAATTCTCTTTATGTGAAAATTAATGCAGTTTGTGTATACATATATGTATGTAAGAGTATGTTTAATAAAGCTTGCAATGAATTGCAGAATTTTTGCGTTTAATAAAAATATACTTATTTATTAGCGCTGAAAAAGCTGAGAGTACTGAATTTTGAAAAAAAAAAAATCTGGCAACCCTAGAGAAAATGGAAAGTTGGTTTTGATGAAAAGTTGCAAGTTTCTGCTGGAAATTCTTCTGGCGAGACGAAGTTCCTCCCGTCATCAAATAGTCAATCAACGCATTCATCCCTGGCCCCGAACACCATGGCCGAGTATATCGGCTCATGTTACCACACCGGTTAAGTAGGCAATTGAGCAGTTAACTCCTTCCTCGACGAACAAAAACCCCACTCAACAAATCTGTCATTGCATCGCACAGAAACGAGGAAGATTAAGATATCAGATGAGAAAGCAATTGAAGTGTTTGAGAGAACGATTTTTCGAATAATTAATGGAGCTTTACGCCTTTGCAACGGCGAATAACGCAAACGATGAAACGGAGATCTATACGAACTTCAGAAGGACTTCGAAATAGTTCAGCGATTAAAGATATATCAGCTCCATTGGCTTGTTCATGCCGTTCGAATGGATGAAATAACTCGAGTCCTATAGGATGCGGAACTCGCTGGTGGTGGCAAAGGAACAGAAAACACTCCTCTGCATTGGAAAGACTAATCGGAGACGACTTTGCTACATTTGAAGTAGCAATCGTCGCCAGTTAACTAGAGAGAGCGTGCAAAGCTCGGCTAAAATTTGGAATTATCGCACACATTTGAGTTGCCCTAATATAAATAAATATGTAGATGTATACGTATGTAATAAGATTACATTTTATAGTGTTTAAACGGTATGGGTTGTTGAAATTCACATAAAGGCATTACTTATCTTTACGTAATACTACTTATGTATGTATATTAGGCTATTTAGTTAACAGCTTTGCAAGGTGAGCAATATGATTATCTTAATTGAATTTTAATCATTTGTACCAGAGCTTATCTCTCTGCTCTGACGACCAGACAGATAAGCAATTGTGTTCCGTGCCTCATACTATCATGTTAAATGCTTTTGTACATATATACATACATACATACAGACTTATAAATATTGCATATGGATTTCATACCGTTCTTAGTTCCTGTTTGAAGCAAACAAAAAATAATCGAGATTCTAAATTTTTTTGCATTAAACTGCGCATACAATATTTTAATTGAATTGCATTTTATGTTGTAGTCATACAGTCATACGTATTGACATTTTAATTTGTCTTACAGAAGAATAAATCTTGACCTGTTTCCAAAATAGTTAATATTAATTTATTAAAGCAATGCAAGAAAACCACTAACACAAATTTCATACTCTGTTCTGTTAAAAGTCCGCAGATATGTTTATACTAGTATATAGTCTTACAACCAAATCATTTGCAATCAAATTCAAAATAATGTTATTCAACACGTACATATGTATGCCAGTTTATTTATTTTTTTAGAAATAAACAAATAAAAAAAGTTCTTCCCTAATAAAAGTTTATAACTTAAATAATAATAATTTGGCGCTCACACTATATAGCTCAGTGTTAGGCCGAGCTTCTCCTATCATTTGTGGTGTGCGCCTTTGTATTTTACCACAGATGGAATGACCTAGAGTTTTGTGCCGACTCCGAAAGGCAGATGTTTTTAATGAGAAGCTTATTCATGGCAGAAATACCGTCGAAGGTTTGCCATTGCCTGCCGAGGGGTGACCACTATTAGAAAAAAACTTTTCTATGATTTAGATTTTACTTGCCCTGGCTGAGATTCGAGCCTCGAAACCAGCGGCATATCGAGTTATAGCACGCACCGCTACCCACTCGACCACCGAAGGTTAAATCAACAAATGCATCCAAATTTCAAACTTCGGAAGTAGGATCGTTGATGATACATAGTTTATACAAAACATAACATAATCAGAAAATTTTCACTTGTAATTATTAGAATACTTATATAAGTTTTCTACTTAAATACAGTTCACACTCCTGCAAAGTTTCAAATTTTGTAGAAAACCAAAAGATGCAACAAATTTTAATCGAAATTGCCAATTTTTTCTCTGCAATGTTCGTATTATTTTGAGTATGCAGTTTTATACCCCTTTCAATTTCGGTGCAATAACGTGTAAGTACAAGTGACTACAAATTACCGGGGATTTTCTAGAATTTTTGTTTTGTCGAGTGTATTGCAGATTTGATTATATTTTTTTTATATTTTATATTAAATTATTCAATCAAAGACAATGAGGAACGAAAATTTATGCGTTATAAAAAATTATTTGAATGAAGATAAAAAATCGTTTGGCTATTGAAAACTATTTGACTTGTGAATAAAATGTATTCGTTATCCTAAATTATTATGAAAACAAATTATTCGTCACACATTATTACTATTTGAATGATGAATGAAATTATTATTCATCCACAAATATATAATTTGTGAAATGGTTTTTTGTTATTTGCATAACAATTTACTCAATTGTACGAGTTGTTCCTCCTTATATATTTATGTTCTTTGCTTATATATTTATGTTCTTTGGTAAGGGTATTACAGGATTGAAACGTAATTGTTCATTAACAGGGTTGGGCATAGTGCACTAAAAAATAAGTGCAATAAGGTTTCACTAGCACTACTTCTTCAGTGGTAGTTAAACAGCAAAATCCACTATCACTGAAAATTTAGTGATAGTGAAAAACAAATTGCACTACCACTAAACTTTTAGTGATAGTGAAAAACAAATTGCACTACCACTAAACCTTTAGTGATAGTGAAAAACAAATTGCACTACCACTAAACCTTTAGTGATAGTGAAAAACAAATTGTACTACCACTAAACCTTTAGTGATAGTGAAAAACAAATTGCACTACCACTAAATATTTAGTGATAGTGAAAACCTTTAGTGATAATAAACATTTTTCAGTAACATAACACTGTTTCTTGAAGAATAAAAATAAGATTATGTATGTATATGTATAAGCTGAAGCAGTATGAGGCAATGTATTCAAAATAAACCATATATTTGAGTAGAGACTTCTAATTATGCCGCACCAAAATTAGGAAAACATAATTCATTTTTTATTTGCTGATATTGCACATATGTAACATACATATGTACCTTTGCTAGCATAAGTGCTCATTAGAATTTTGCCACTTTGTTTTGTTACTCTTTCGCATCAATGTACTTACAGTGAGGAGCAAAACAGAGTACATATATGCTCTTTTCAGATATTAGCATTGATTTTCATGATACAATTTTTACCATAGGTTTTTTGAAAGTTTGATGATGATTTTTTTTTCATATAACGTAAACATTTTAGAACATTTATCATTGTTTTGTAATTATTTAACATGTCGTAGGTGTTGTGATATTTCTACTGGACAAAAAAGCAAACATGCATTCCTTTTTGCTCGCCAGTGTACATTTGAACATTCATACAAACATATGTATCGCATTACTACTGAGCTGCAGTGCAATTTTGAGACTGCCAAATCAAGTAGTCTGCACTGGGCACCAAGAAATCATGTTTTATTTCGTTGGACTGGCTTAATGACAACGTTTAATTATACCGCCTATATACCAAGAAACATTTTAATCAACAATTGCAATTTGTTTTTCACTATCACTAAATATTTAGTGATAGTGCAATTTGTTTTTCACTATCACTAAATATTTAGTAGTAGTGCAATTTGTTTTTCACTATCACTAAAGGTTTAGTGGTAGTGCAATTTGTTTTTCACTATCACTAAAGGTTTAGTGATAGTGAGTTTTTTTCACTATCACTAAATTTTCAGTGATAGTGGATTTTGCTGTTTAACTACCACTGAATAGACAGTGGTAGTGCAATTTAGTGGTAGTGCAAAAATGCCCAAACCTGTTCATTAACAGCAAATTACAAAACATTTGTAGTTTATAATCGAGATAGATTGAAAAATTATAAATTTGTAATTAATATACTTTTAATTATTGTGGGGAATAGGTTTGTTAATACATACATACTCATACATATGTATATTATAAGCAACTACCGCCGTCATTTCCCTGCAAGCAATCCCAACATTACAATTGTAGCTAGTTGAGATGTTATCACATCATAAATGTACATACATATGTACATACATCTATGAATTTTTGTAAAATATACACTTTTTGAATTTCAACAAATCAAAATGATCATTTGTTTGTGCATAGTCGACGAACTAAGATCGCAAAGTATTGATAATTTTTTAATGAAAGTGAGTGCATTTGAGGCTGATCAGAAAATGTCCATTCCAAAGTGGATAACTGCCGAATACTTCCAGAATATACTGGAAAAGGACGTGCCTGGTTATAAGAATGTGCTCCGTTTCAATCCTTCGGGAGCATTACCCCCCGGCGAAAACTTTCTGTCAATAATGATACGTGTTGACATGGATCTACAAATGAAAGACGGCTCCGTGAAGCACAAAACGTATGTTGTAAAAACGATGCTTGAAGACGACAAGGGCGGTGAATATGTTAAAATGATAGAAGCTTTTCCCAAGGAAATGCAAATGTATAGCAAATATATACCCGCCTTTGAAGCGCTATATAAGACCCATGGCTGGGATGTACAACTTGCGCCTCGCTGTCTCTGCGCCGAACAAAACGGCGATGACGTTAACTTTGTTTTTGAAGATTTGAAAGCAAAGAATTTCACCAATATTGATCGACTAAAAGGTTTTAAAATGAATGAAATGCGAAGCGTTTTAAGGAAATTGGCCGAGTTCCATGCTGCCTCAGCAGTGTATGCCGAACAAAATGGACCGTATCCGGAAATCTACAAATATGGCTTTGCACTAGGGGAGGACACTTTTGAATTCCATAAAACTGTCTACACAAACCGAGTTGACGCTTACAAAAGGGCAATAAAGCTTTGGGGTCTCGAGGATGCTGATGAATATGTGAAAAGATTTGTATGTACCTACAGGATTTTATCCTAATAAATGATAATTAAACTATTGACTTCGATAGTGACATATTATCGCATTTTTACCTACACATTAGTATTTATTTTGTTCTGAATTCATAATGTTATATTAATTTCTATAGCCCACTTTAAATCAATACTGGAAATGCATTCAAAGATATATAAATCCTAACCCCCAAAGGTTTAACGTTTTGACTCATGGCGATATTTGGAGCAGCAATATTATGCTAACTCACACGCCAGACGGTTTGGTTGATCAAGTCCTCCTGGTAGACTTTCAATTGTGTAAATGGGGTAGCCCAGCTGAGGATTTGAATTTCGTTATCATAATATCCGCCAGCAAAGATATTCGGCTTAAGGAGTATGACCATTTTATAGCCATCTACCATGAGCATTTGGCCAAATGTCTTAAGGTGCTGGGCTACAAAAAGACGATACCGCGACTGCGAGATATGCAAATGGAAATGTTGAGTGAGGCAGCCACTTTTAACGGTGAGTGAAAACTCGAGACAATTTAATTTTTATATTTAACGAATCTTTAACATATTTACCCCCGTGTCTAGCTTTCTATGCAATTTTCAACCATCTAATGGTTTTACTCTTACCTACTGATAAAGACAGTAATGTGAGCAACCTAATGGGCAGCAGCGAAGAAGCTCATCAATTTCGGATGCGTGCCCTCCTCAGTCCATTGGTAGCTGATGCGATGTGTGATTATGTGCCATTCTTTTTCCGACGCGGGCTTTTTAACTTTGAAGATTTCGAATAAAAAATATACATATCTCCTATTATATCGTGATATGTTTATATATGTATATGTATGTACATAATATATTGTGGCGTGCTCCCTTAAAACTACATTTACAAATTCTGAAAAATAAATAAATTTTGAAAATCTCTAAGCATCTAAGAAAGAAGTCTGATGAGGAGATGTGGAGATCAGCACTTTGAGTATTGTTCTTTTTATACCCGAGCGTACTTGTACACATGCATACATATATTAACTTTGTCCATCCGTCCATCTGTCCGTGGACTCGATAACTTGAGTAAAAATTGTGTTTGCCACGACCACTTATGATAAAAAGTCTGTACCTTAATAACAGTGCTAGGTATCATCACTAAATTTGGTAACCATATTGGTATCAACAATACCATCAACGTAATTTTTTTTTTATCGGACTATAACCACGCCCACTTTCCATATAACGGTTGTTTTTTCGGTATTTATTGATATTTTGTGGCAGCAAACAAAAAATCCTTGCGTTGGTCCCAACGTCACTGTTGACAGATACAACTTTGTAGTAGTAAAGGATGTCGTATTCCTTGGAACCAGCATTAATACCACCAATAACGTCAGCCTCGAAAACAAGCAAAGAATAACACTTGCCAACAGATGCTACTTTGGACTCGATAGGTAATTGAAAAGCAGTGTACTTTCTCGACGAATGAAAATTTCGAATATTCAACGAATGCCATTGCTTGGCCATGTCGTTCGTAAGTATGATGATACTCCGGTAAAAAATCCTTCTAATCGGCATCCATGGGTGGACAACGGAGGCAAGGACGCCCACGAATACACTTAAGTGTGAATAATTGGCGAAACCTAGCGAAGGAGAGAGGGAACTGAGGAAACTTTTTGGTCTCGGCCCAAACCGACAAACTTCTGTAGCGCCATAAAAAAAGAAGAAGTTAAAGGAATATTTATACTTTATTCCTTATATGTAAGTTTAATGTCAAAATTCTTAGTTATTTGTAAAATAATGCAAATGATGCATTACACCGGAGTGAAGCGAATTTGTTAGCAATTAATATTATTTTTTCTGGCAAAAAAATAATAATTTTTTTAATGCGACTCTTTCCATAAAAGGGGCTTTCTTCTGTAAAGAAATAATTTATCTATGCGGTTTTCGAAATACACCAAATGTGGCAAAAGCTTTGCACTCGAAATTAATTGCCGCTGTTACCAAAATTCATCATTTGTACATACATACATATGTATGTTTATATAATATAAAATACTTACAATTTTATGTCTAGTACAGGTGACTAAAATACAGCCACAAATAATGAAATACTCAAAGATTAGACAAACTTTATTTAAAACTTGCATGTTTTTTATTTGTTTAAGAACAAAACCTACGTATATGGAAATTATATGACAGCACGAAATCTACTGAACGGTCTGCAACAATGCTCTGAGCTCTAAGCGACAAAACCAATAAAGTGAACATGACACATCCATTTAAAAAGCCTGTAATATTTTCTAACGTGTTTTCCGCACATCCTTTCAATTGCATTTAGCTGCACGAATGTTTATTATCTGCTCAGCACGTAACAATTGAACACATTAGGGATGTTACAGTCCTTGGCCCGCAACGTAATGGGAAAATTATTAGGAAATATGATAATGTTCAAAGCCGTATAAGTTATGGTTGCTAAGTATACCAAACCAACTAAGCTAAGCTTAAGCCGTGTGAGCTGTGGTTATTTTTTTTCTTCACACAGTGTATGCTTAGCTTTGCGCTATTCGGTGTTGGCTTAGTGTTACGTGGTGGATTGGGTACGAATGCCAGGAAGTATTGAATGAAGAAGTCTGATAAGGAGACTGAATCTTAATGCTACAAGATTTAATTAGGAAAAGCTTTGAAAAATTCGAATTGAGATGAAACGGAGATTGGTTCACACACAACACCAAGATCGCCGTTCCTCCAGAGTGCTAGTGGTTACTAGGGTTGGTAAAAAAGTATCGATATACTTAATAATCGGTGTAGCGTCGTGAAATAAAAGGCCGTGAAATAGAATAGCATCCGAAGATTTCTTACTATTTATTTCTAAAGAAAAACGCATATAAAATTCATAATGTACATTGGAAAATAAGAAAGAAATACTCACCGCAGTTTGCGCCCTTCCTCTTTGAACGTTCACGACACTATGAAAATTTTGAATTGATAGAATATACATATAGGCGAATATACAAAAGAGAAGGTTGCAAATAGCGATGAGCTCACATCGATTATAGAGGAAATGAAACAGAGATGGGTGTTTTGTTACATCCCCGCCCCCGTGGATCTCTAGGATTCACATGAAGCTACGTTCAAAACGGCCAGCTTTGATGTTGGACGACGAAACACTCCCGAGCTTGTTCTTACGTCTGCTCTTCTTACTTCTCCATCAGCACCCCGGTAAACATTCTCAATTATACCACGGCACCACTGTCGCCTCGGCATATTCGGGTCGCAAATGAAAACAAGATCGCCCACACTTATAGCTTTCGTCGGTGTGCACCACTTATCTCGCCTTGTCAAAGTCGGCAAATACTCCACCACCCACCGTTTCCAAAATCGATCTCGTAGCTGCCGTGAAATTCGCCATTGCTTACGCAGCGTGCATAGTTTTTCTTCAGACTGTCCTACACAAGGTGTTTGCATCGTATTAGGCGACCCCAACAAGAAGTGGTTTGGGGTTAAAGGCTCTTCTTGGTCGACTGAAATCGGGAGATGTGTAAGAGGCCGCGAGTTGACTATATTTTCCGCTTCTATGATTATATTCTGCAAAGTATATTCGCGAGGCGCGACTTCCTTCATGGTGTGGCTTAACACGCGTTTGACACAGCGGACCATCTTCTCCCAAATACCGTCTTCCGGTGGATTGTGTGGGCAATTAAATAACTACTCAACGCCTTTCATTGCTAACTCATTGCTCACACGTTCGCAGTCGAACACCTCTTCAAACCGCCTCGCTTCTTGGTCAGCGCCAACAAAATTCTTGCCGTTGTCGCTCCTTAATCTAACTGGAACACCGCGCCGATTAATGAAGTTCCTGATGGCTAGTATGCAGGAGTCAGTGGACAAATCGTAGGCCACCTCCAGATGTATCGCCCGAATTGTGAGGCAGGTGAAAAGGGCTATCCACCGCTTTTCTGTGCGTCGACCAATCGTAACCTTTAGGGGGCCGAAGTAGTCCAAACCAGTGAAGCTAAATGGCCGAATGTAGGGAGTTAACCTGTCTTCAGGAAGAGGACCCATAATTGGCGTAACTGGCTCAGATCGTGCAATCCTGCAATTCATACAATCGTTCATCACCTTTCGCAGGACCTGTCTTATGTTGACAATCCAAAACCGTTGCCTGACTTCTCCAATTGTTGCTTCTATGTTTTGATGCTTCAATTTACAGTGGTAATGCGCGATTATAAGTTCGGTAATACGATGTTTTGGCGGCAATACAATCGGATGTATGGTTTCTAGTGGCAACCAGCTGGCAGCTTGGATTCTACCACCTACTCTTATGACCGAATTTGTGTCCA
Source organism: Philophylla caesio (assembly GCA_963971545.1). Classification (NCBI taxonomy): domain Eukaryota; kingdom Metazoa; phylum Arthropoda; class Insecta; order Diptera; family Tephritidae; genus Philophylla; species Philophylla caesio. The sequence continues at coordinate 32,238,481 of OZ020606.1, read as the reverse complement.
AATAGGGCAACAAGTTGTATATTGAGCTTTCTTTAGGCACGGCTTGTCCATCTTGTAGATATTTCAGCTCCGTAGCGTATACTGCAGACTGAGCTTGTCGGCATAAATACATTTCGCCTGCATCTAATTCTTTTGAGGTCAATCCAAAGTTATTATTTCTTGGGCTTCGGCCGCGGATGCGATTTATGAACCTTAGCATCCAGGACGTAGTCCTCTTTAACCTGGAATATGAGGAAACCCGATCAAAATCTAGCGCGTTGTCGGATTAAGATCCACTTGTAACGATCGCCGTGTTGCAGCGTCAGCGACGTTTTCACTAGTGGGAAGCCATTTCCATTCATCCGGCTGCGTTGTTGACAGGATCTCAGCTATGCGATGCTCCACAAATGGCTTATACTATCGATGCTTGGAATTTATCCAATTGATGACGGTGGATGAGTCGCTCCAAAGAATACGCGATGAAACTATAAGGCCATGCTCGTCGATAATTGTTTGCGATAAGCGCGTTCCAAGTACAGCAGCTTGAAGCTCAAGCCTTGGTATAGTCATTAGTTTCATTGGCGCACATTTGGATTTTGCGCATACGAGTGAAACTTTGATAGTCCCGTCTGAAGTAACATACCTCCAATAACACACTGCAGCAAAGGCCTCCTCGCTAGCGTCTACAAACACGTGAAGTTGCAAGTGTCTTGGCGTACCTCCAGTGAAATATAAAAGTTGAATTTTAACTGCTCCTGATCTGCGCACCTCTTTCTGCCAGATTCTTCAAGCGGCGGTTACATCTTTGGGCAATGGCTTATCTCCAACTATCAAATGACTTAAAAATCCTAGAGGGTCAAAGATCGACATCACATAGCTAAGTACTTCGCGTTTCGTTGGCGGCCTGGTGCCGGTTATAACTTCTGTTTCCAGCCTTGGAAAATTGAGCTCATACCTGAAACTGTCATCTTGTAGGGACCAAAACATTCCAAGGACCTTTTCAATTGAAGGATTCCTGGAGTTGAAACGGCTGCTCCGCATCTCGCTAGTCTTTGTATCGCTGCTTAGCGCTTCCGTGACAACAGAGGAGTTGGATATATATCCGCGCGGCCGGAATCCGGCGGCTTTGTGTATCTGGGACACCTGCTTTGCCACGTTCACTGCATCTTCCTCTGACTCAAAGCTGTCCACAAAGTCATCCACATAGTGGTGCTTCACTGCGCGAGGGAAACGATCCACATACTCCAGCGCGTTTAATGATTTAACGAATTGTGCAACACACGGAGAGCAGGCCGCGGCGAAAGTCATAACCTGCATTTCGTAGACGTCCGGTGCACAACGATCATTCTCCCTCCATAGGAACCTCTTCGAGCACCTGTCTTCGGGCCGAACATGGATTTGGTGGAACATCTCGGCTATGTCTCCACACACGCCGACCGATCCAACGCGGAAGTTAAAAAGTACAGCAGGCATTGGTTGGTATCCTTGCGGTCCTTTAAGTAGGCAAGAGTTTAGTGAAACGCCCCCGAAGGAGGCAGCAGCATCGAATACAAGACGCAATTTTCCTGGCTTATTAGGGTTTAACATAGCGAAATGTGGCAAGTACCACAACCTTACAGGTTTTATCTCTATTGTTTATCTCTCTTTCAGCTAGTGTCAACTTGCGCGCATAGCCTTTCTCGACATAACGTGCTATTATTGCTTTATATGCCGCGGCGAAACTGTTATCTCTTTTAAATTTCCGCTCAATGCCAAGTAATCTATTCTCGGCCATCTGGTAACTGTCGGGTAATTTGACGCAGTCACTTTTCCAAAGAAGTCCTGTCTGGAATTTACCGTTTACTCGAACCGTCGTTTGCTTCAGTACGCGCTCAGCTCGTTTATCTTCGTGGCTCTTTATGGCTGGCGCAGGACGCACCCCAAAGCTTTCTAAATCAAAATATTCCTCAACTAAACTATGCAAATCGCTCACCTTCTTCACATGTAACACGCTGCGTTCGGTGCAATTCTCCGTCCTGACGGCCCAAAGATTACCCAGCCTAGCTCGGTGTTGGCTGCATATGGACCTCGGTCGTTGAGTTGCATAGTGACAGATGGCAAACCTAGGTGACAATGATCCAGCCCGATGAGTATCATTGGGGTGATATTGGAGAACGGCGTAGGTGCGTCTGACAATTCGCGTGTAAGCAATCAATGTAAGTCGTTGTTACTTAGGCTTTGTACTGGTAGATTAAGGTTCGGTAAAACATACACGTTGCGTAACTTATGACGCTTACGTTAACCCCTTCCGGAAATTTCCAAATTAACTACTGACGCGGCTTCCTGGGCTGTTCTTCCTCCGAACCACTGCATACTCAAATTGTGATCCTCTCCTTTGATACCCATCTCCTTTATAAGGCTTCTGTCCATCATCGTGATAGAGGATCCCTCATCCAACATCGCAAACGTATCGACTTGCTTACGTGGTCCATATAATGTTACTGGTAAAACACGGAATAAGAGCTCCTGCCCATTCGTTGTATCGGAGGAGCAACTCAACATTGAAGCTATTGCTTTGGTGGTGCCAACCATCTGTTGTCCGTTTGGTGGTGCAGACGTTGCGCTGCTAGCATTATTATGTTCATGCAGGATTTTGTTGTGCTTACGTTGACAACCATCGACCATGCACAGTGTGCGGCTACGACAATCACGCGACGAATGACCACTCCTCAAGCACGAGAAGCATAGCCGGTTTTGCTTTATATGGGTCCATATATCAGACACACAGGAATCCAAAAACGTTCGGCATGTATTGATCCTGTGCTGTCCTTTACAAAGTTGGCACTTGGAGGAAAAGTGGGATTCCTTTGGCATTTCCGCGGCATGTAATACTACTCGTCGGCGGCTATCGCTTTGTTGAAGTGTGCAAACGAGATTTGCCAAATCGCTAAGCCAATTACTAAAGTCTACAACAGTTGGGTACGGCTTAAAAGTGGCGGCATATTTTGCCCAACCCATTCGTTTGCTAATAGGAAGCTTACTTATTAACTGCTCTAGTAACGTTGGGTTTGCTAGGTGTTGCACCCCCTTCACCGACTGTAAGAAAATCGATAAATTTTTTGTTTTTGTTGCAAAAGGTATACGTTTTTCTATGGCGGTTTCAGAAATTTGACTAAATTCTTTAACTTGTTGAAGCTGGCTACGTATTAACGACTCCGGTCTACCAAACCGAAATTGTAACTGCTCCATAACAGCATAAACATTATCCGGATGTATTAGCAACGATTTAACCACTTCTTTGGCTTCGCCTTTCAAACATTTCAACAGGCGTTGATTGTTTTCGAGAGTAGTGTAACCGTAAGCGGCAGTTGACTGCGTGAAAGCGTTCGAGAATAATGGCCAGTCCTCCACATGTCCGCTAAATTCGGGCAAATCCTGAACTTTTCGTGGTATTATATAATTTCCACCAGTAGTTGACGCGCGAGGTGTGTGGATACCGTTTACAGGCGAGTATGCGTTTGTTATTGAAGGAGGTCGGCAAGGCAGTGCACCGATTGTAACGTTTGGCTGGTTGACATAGTTTAAGTTAGGCAATATTGTTGTTGCTGGCTGCGAAGCTACAGTATGTACGTTCGTTGGCGTGGCGATTGACAAAGACGATGATTGCCCGCTACCGGTACCATTTTGCTGTACATATGGCGTGATATTGTACAGGCTATTTGGCACAATAGACTCGACTCCGTTATAACGGGGGCTCTCACTAAGCGCTCGAAATTGGTTGTTGCTGTTTACCAAAGCCTGTGCGTCTCGAAGCTGATTTTCTAGCAATTTAATTTTTTCCATTAAAAAACTCACCTGTTGTGCGGAGCTATGATCACTTTCAGTACTGTAGGTGTTAGATGTGGCGGCGGCGTTGTATGTATATGTGGCTGCACCGATGTTTGAAATTGGCGTGGCAACTTTGGTACACTTCCACTGATGGCTCTTGCTGTAGGCGGGAACTTCGTCTTGGCGGTGTACGCTTCATTGCTTAACGGAAAACGGTTCTTCGTTCTGGCTTCCACTCAATATAACCACCGGCTACTACTTCGCAAATTGACCGTTATGTCCCTGGCGTAAAAAATTATATGCTAAATGCACGCAATAGGATTTGTTCGAATAAGTAAACGCACTGCGAAATAAAGCTGTAGCGTCGTGAAATAAAAGGCCGTGAAATAGAATAGCATCCGAAGATTTCTTACTATGTATTTCTAAAGAAAAACGCATATAAAATTCATAATGTACATTGGAAAATAAGAAAGAAATACTCACTGCAGTTTGCGCCCTTCCTCTTTGAACGTTCACGACACTATGAAAATTTTGAATTGATAGAAAGGCGAATATACAAAAGAGAAGGTTGCAAATAGCGATGAGCTCACATCGATTATAGAGGAAATGAAAGATGGGTGTTTTGTTATAATCGGTATATTTTGAAAAAAACAATGGAAATTTACGTCGATATTAAATTTGTATAAAATTCGATATTTTTTAAGTTCTCTTAAGAGGGTCCTTTACTACTATTTTTTTTTTATTTAAGGTACATATTTTGGCTTTAAAATTTTTTGCATTGAATACCAAAAAAAAACATTGTCGACCTTGAAACGTAATTTACTAAATTGATATTTAAACTACGTTGGTCTGGCTAAAGCAAAATTCTGGCCAGTTGGGTAATCTGTAAAGAAATTAAATATTCTTTATAATCACAGTTACATACGTTGGCTATGTTTTTTCCGAGACAGAATTTGTTTATTTTGCAAATTGTATAATTTATGCATATACATACATACATATGTTATACTTTTATATTGGCAGTAACCTATCTGCGCAATGTGTAAAAATTCAGCAATCAAAGAGTGATCGTTTTAGTCAAGGCATATTCACTTGATATCTTTAAGTAACATGAGCACATTAAGACGCGAACTTCAGAGATACTTATATTAGTATAAGTTAAGATAATAATAATACATAAGCAATATTTATTCTTATACTTTATTCTTTTCCTTCAGTCATATTCGTAGTTTTAAGTTTATATGCAGATATTCAAATTTTACTATTTTTATAAATAAATAAATAAATATACATATCCGTTATGACTAGCACTAATAATTATAAGGTTTACCCTTGTTGTGCTAGGATTTTTATTATTTATTTTATTTTATTTATTATTATTACAATACAACAACCATAGCTTATATTTCAGTATTGTATATAAAATTAAAACAAACCATATTTATTTAAATCTTAAATCTAAGAGATTTATAAATTAGATCACTAACGCTATAAAATCCTATTACATTGAGTCTTAAAACTAAGAACAGATTTGAAATTGGAAATCGGAAATAAGAGCTTTGAAGTCAGAGATTGAAAAGTAGGAAAGGGGATGACAATGGTAAAAGGTAATATGTTTTTTATTTACTCGCTGTATAGTTTGAATAATGCGCTCTTGAAGTGTGCTGTGACCCTGGTGATCCTGAGTTTATCAGGTAGCTCGTTCCAAAGGCAAACCGAGAAAACAAAAAATTGACGTTCAGATGTTATAGAGTTGAAGTTTCAATGAAAGTGTTGATGTGTTCGCGACGATCGAGTCGGTTGAAGGCGGCTTTTAAGAAGTGGGTGTTCTTCTGAGACCATGATTTTATGAAGCAGCGTCAGACACCTAAGAAATGTGGCCACGACATCTTTTACGGTTTGAGCGGTTTTTTCCGAGGCGTCCTACTGAAAAGCCCATTGCTATGTAGCGCTCTTCTGACTGTTCTTGGATGGAGCACTAATTCGTGGATTTTTATCCACTTCCTTTAAAATAGAGCGTACATCCCTTCTAGAAAGCTTCCTTGGTCTGCCTGTTCGAGCTTTGCTCTTGTAAGATTTAGTCGTATCGTAATTTCTGATGACCGTTTGGACTGTAGCTCTACTTAAGTGTACCATTTTGGTGATTTCACCATACGAATTTTTGTCTTTTCTGTGTTTTACTATTAATTGTCTCACTTCTGAATATATCTCGTTTCTTGGTGCCATTTTTTAATAACTTCACTATGTAGTTCAGCAAGAAAACACAAACTAAGACAATGCCTGTGAAAGCTACTTCGAAGTCGTTAAAAAAAATGCAATGCTTGCTTTATCGTTTAAATCAAGTTCGCTGTATGTAGACTTTAGTCATGTTCATTTTTTGTTGTTTTGTCAACTTTTTCGTTATTTAGCAAGGGAAATAACTTTTGTTTAGTTGTGTTGTGAATAAATATGAATATCTAACAAAACAGCATCATTAGTTTTTCCATTCGATATATGTATGTACAGATGGTGAAAACAAGCATATCTGTGGCTGTATGTAGACTTTAGTCCCCCACTGAATATATCTCGCTATGTTATTGTAAACTACGTTCAGTTTCTTAAGACAAGCGCTATCGCAGTTTGCATACAGTTCACAACCGTACAGTAGTGTTGGCAGCAAGTAAGATTTTGCTAAAAGTAGCCTAGTTTTAACTGGAGTGAAGTATTGCGTAGTCCATAGGGATCTGAGCATACACTTTGCCAATAGCACCGTATATGTAATTATTCCATGTCAGCGTTCTTGTAAAAGTTACACCCAGGTTTCTCGCTGAGTCGAAGAAGGGTATCACTATTCCGTTTAAAATTACTTTATCGTAGCTACTAAGGTAGAAATTTTTGTTGTAAATTGCTATGCACTGGGATTTGTTTGGATTTAAAACTAGGCCATTGTTGCTGGCCCATTGATTAACCCGACTTAAGTCCGAGTTTAGATCATGAATACAAGCATTTATGGATACTATAGGACAGCTCACATATGTATAGTTGCACATCATCTGCATAAACATGAATGTTGCAGTGCTTTAGTACTTTAGGCAGATCATTGACATATAATACAAACAATAGTGGACCATTTTTGAATTAATAACAAATACAAACAAGTAAAGAAGTGGCTAAGTTCGATCGAACTTTATATACCCGGCCTACGCTTTCAGCTAAATTTTTAAATTAACTAGGTATAATCTAACATGTGTGCCAAGTTTAGACGAAATCGAAAAAGTAGTTCCAGCCATATACATATGATCTCATATAGTCGGATTTCTGGCTGCAATATAACACCACATACTAAACTCAAGATATTTCCCTTCAACATTTATTGAAATGTCCGATTTTTAGTGTTTTCTAAAATTACCGTTATATGACAGGTGGGCGTGGTTATGGTCAGATTTTGATAAATATCGCTTAAATAGGCATAGCGTAATACGTATACCAAACAAAATCGAGTGAGTGGTTCCAGAGATATATGTACATATGAACTTATAAGTGGGCGGTGCCACGCCACTGTTAAAAATTTTGATTCAGTCGGATTTCCTGCTCGAATACAACAATACATACCAAATTTGAGCAAATTAGCTTCAATAGCTACTGAAATATAGCAATTTTTACATTTTCGAAGTGGGCGTGGTTATGGACAGATTTTGATAATTTTCAATACCATCCTGCTCTGGGTCAAAGACAATCTACCTACCAAGTTTCATTGCGATATTTTTACTCAAGTTATCGACTGCACGGACGGACGGACGGACAGACAGACATCGCTAAATCGACTTCCCTTTTCATTCTGAGCATTTTGGTATATACATATACATATGTCGATATCTATCTTGATTCCGTTATGCTGTTACAAGCAACGGTTATGTGAAAAAAGTTATAACACCCTTGTACATAAGTGGGCGGGTATAAAAGATACAAATACAAATAGGTAGGCGCCGAAAAAAATATAAGGAAAAAAATTATAAGCTCTGTGTATTTTGTTTTTGCAGATATATAAAGTAAGAAAAGGAAAACCGAGTAAACGTAGTAAATGACACTTGAATTCAAAAGAAAATCCAGTAACGGTACGCTTAGCAAGTTTTTTAATTTTCCCTTATTTGTGAAATTTTGGAATACAATAAATTGCAGAAATGTCGCACAGATACCGTTTATGTGAACGAACAAGAGATAGAGCAAACAATATAGCTTTGCATGCGTAAGTGTTTCGTTACAAGCTATGTACATATACCGCTGGATTTGTGGCATCAAAAATGCACCCTTCATCAGCATACTTCATCAGCACACTTTATTTTGTATGAGTAAACTTCGTCAAAAAGGCCATAAGCCCCCCACAGTGATGTAACCCTCTCCAAATTAATTTTTTGGCGCAACTGAAGATATGTCAAACTCACTTCCCTGCAAGACAAGACTAAGCAGTTTCCCCTGAAACTCAAAAAATGTACACAAACATTCACAACTTTTACGCATTTCACCCACCCTGCAAGACAAGACTAAGCAGTTTCCCCTGAAATTCAAAAAATGTACACAAACATTCACAACTTTTACCCATTTCACCCACACATTTACAAATTTTGTTTTCGAACTGTGGAAAAATTTCCATATGTTAGAGCAGTAATGCCGTCCTCCAATAAGAATCGTATGTGATAGAAGGAGAAAGATAGAAAAATATAAGACACATTTTTATCAAAGTAGGCTATGACTAATCGGCATTTCAGCAAAAATTTTATTTCAAAAAATTATTTAAGATTTTTTATTGTGCTTATGCGTGAACAAATTTTTTTTGGGATGAACATTGGGAATGTTCGAGCGTCAACACTGCAAATAAAAGGGCGCTGATTTTTCTTATCTAATAGTGAATTGAATTATTCAGTTGGCGTAAGTATGATCAAAGGCAGACTTTAATGGAAACCAGGCCTTCCCATCTTCTTTAGTGTTTTTTTTTTTTTTTTTTTTTTGTAATTCATTTCTTTTATTGCGATCTGTATTTACATTAAACAATATTTAAAACTTATTACTAAATAAAAATAATCATGAATGGAATACACCCAGTGGTGTAACCATATATTTTTTGCAGATGTTCAATATTAGTAGAGGTCTGATATTGAGTTCCTTTTTAGTCGGCGGAAAGATACTGTATGAGAAGTGAATGTAGAAATAAGGGGATTTGGGTGCTCATGAGTTTGTTGTTGGTGAGACAAGGCGTGCTTTTTTATTTCAGAAGCAACAGTAGGGATTTTTAGATCATGGTGTATTTGGTTGTTTGTGATATAATACGGAGCGTTCACAATCATTCTAAGAGTTTTTGATTGGAACCTTTGGAGTATTTCTATATTTGAGGTTGCTGCAGAGCCCCATACTTGTATTCCATATGTCCATACCGGTTTTAGAACACATGAGTAGAGTAAGAGTTTATTGTCGAGTGAGACTTGAGATTTTGGGTTCAGTAACCAGTGTAATTTTCTGAGCTTCATTCCCAGTGCTTTGCGTTTGGTGAAAATATGAGTTTTCCACGTAAGCTTGCTGTCGAGGTGCATGCCTAAATATTTTGTCACATCATGCTGTGGAATGTCCACGTTATTGAGTTTAACGGGCGGGCAGGTTTTATGTTTAAGGGAGAACGTAACCTGGGCAGACTTTGTCTCATTTGGCTTAATTCGCCAATTTTTCAGCCATTGAGTTATTTTGTTTAGGCCGTTTTGGAGCTTAAGCGAAGCCAGTTCTGGAAGAGTATCCGTAGCGAGAACCGCAGTATCGTCTGCAAATGTGCAAACGATTGCTTCGTCGGTTGCTGGTAAATCGTATAGCAGATACAGGATGGGACCCATGACACTGCCTTGAGGTACACCAGCTGAACTTTCGTGGAGTTCAGACTGCTCTTCGCCTTGTTTAACAAAGAAAAATCGATTTCTGAGGTAGGACTCGATGAAGATGTAATAGTTTATGGGGAGGGTATTCTTTATTTTGTAAAGTAAGCCGTCATGCCATACTCGATCGAAAGCTTGAGATATATCGAGATATGCAGCTGTGCAAAATTTTTTTTGTTCGAATGCAGTGTGAATGCAATTTACAAGCCTGTGCACTTGCTCGATTGTGCTGTGTTTTTTTCTGAAACCGAATTGGTGATTAGGAATAATCTTTCGTTCTTCTATTAACGGCATCAATCTCTTGAGGAAAAGAGTCTCCATAATTTTAGAGGTGATGGGTAGTAAACTAATTGGGCGATATGATTCAACTTTGTCTGCATTTTTTTCTGGTTTAGGAATCATTTTTACTTGGGCAACTTTCCATTGGGGTGGAAGGAAACCTGACGTAAGTATAGCGTTATAAATAAAAGTCAGGAAAGTGATTCCTTCTTCTGGGAGCTGTTTTAGGATTTCCGCAGTAATTAGGTCATAGCCGGGAGCCTTCTTAGCTTTGAGTTTTTTGATCGCTTCCTTAACTTCAACTTTTGAGAATTTTTTTATGGGTAGGTCCATTTGGTAGGGTAGTTCGAGAGTCTGTCTTACTTTTTGTGATGTATTGGGAGAAGGTTCAATTTCGTGTGGAGTAAACACTCTTTTGAGATGACGAGCAAATGTGTTTGCTTTTTCGAGATCACTTTTAGCCCACTGGTTGTTTTCCATTCTGATGGCTGCCACTTCTTTTTAGCATGGCGTTTTTTGGTAAGTTTTTCTTTTACAAGAGAAGAGATTTTAGTACACTGGGGTTTGCTTAAAGTGGGTGTTGATTTCCAAGCAGCTTGTTGGGTGCAGTTATTGAAGTGTTCAACAGCTGCAATGATATCTTCACTAGATTTCAGCGAGTGTTTCAAATTAAGAGTTGAAGATATTAAGCTTTGAAAGAGTTTCCAGGAAGTTTTGTTATTGTGAAGGCTAGATTGAGAAGTTGAGCCAACAAGATTATTGCTTAGGGTGAACATTACGGGAGAGTGGTCAGAGGATAAATCGAAACAGGAGTTACACATTATTTCATTTTCTGCAATACCTTTTGTAACGCAAAAATCGATTAAGTCTGGAATTTTTTTTGTATCAGTTGGCCAGTACGTTGGAGAGCCTGAGGAGGCTGAGTAAAGATTTAATCTTGCCATAGCCGCCGGGAGTTGTCGGCCTTTAGGAGTAACGAGGCGAGATCCCCATTGCGTGTGTTTTGCGTTGTAGTCTCCTCCAGCTAAAAACCTGGTTCCAAGAGTTTTGAAGAATGTTACGTAATCCTCTTTCTTGATCGCATGCTTGGGTGGGCTGTATACTGCTGATATGGTTATTTGGCCTTTCAAGTCCTCGACAACTATATTAGTTGCTTGGATAGCCTCCGTGCAGTATGAGTTAATATTGTAGTGTTTAATAGTGCTTTTTATTAATATAGCTGAGCCAGCGTGTGCTTTTTTATCAGGATAAATTGTGTGATAGAGTTTGTAGTTCGGGATTTGAAAATAGCTCTTTTCGGGGAAATGGGTTTCGGATATTAGGAGAATATCTATGTTATGAGACTTGAGTAGCGTTTTTGACTCGAGTACGTGTTTTGACAGGCCATTAGCATTCCACAGCAAAATATTCATGGGATTGGGATTGTAGGCATGATGGACTTCGTCGTTAGGTTGACAAGAAGATTCATCATAGTTGTTATTTGTTGCATGACTTGCTTGAGAAGCATTATCATTTCACGCATCTCGCTTAGGGGTTCAGAGACGTTTTCTTTTGATTGAGAGATTGAGTTATCTTGTGTGGTTTTCACTGCTTGAGCGAAGGTAAATGAACCTTGGAGTGGTTGAGAGGTTCGATTGGGTAAAAGTGGAGCGGATTTCTGCTGACTGAGACTTTTAGAATTGTCGTCCATTTTTCTTAACGGTGGGTATTTAAGTTTTTTCAGATTTTGGTACACCATGCAGCCTTTATAACTTGCTGGATGGTTTCCTTCACAAAGAGCACATATAACATCTTTGGGAGACTGTGTCTTGCGCGAGCAGTTTGCAGACAAGTGGGGGCCAGCACATTTAATACATACAGGCCTTCTATGACAGTATGATTTAGTGTGTCCATACTGTTGGCAGTTTGAGCATTGCGGAATTTCGCGTTTTGGCCGTGGAGGTTCAAATACTATTTTCGTGTTTAGGAGATGTTTTATTTCGTATATGTCCTTGTTATTTAAGTTTGCTTTTAGCTCAACAATGAACATTGGTAGCGGTTTTTTCGTGTTTCTGTGCTTCATGTTGTAAACGTATATGGCCGAGATTTTGTAGAGCTTCAGATATTTCTTCGGTGCCAATAGACGAGTGCATATTTCTGAGTATTACTTTGAAACTTCTTTCTTGTTTTGGCTTGTATGTATAAAACTCAGCGTTTTTTTCCTCTAATTGGTGTACAATTGTTTTGTAGGCTTCGGAAGTTTTTGCTTGTATTTTAACTTGCTCAAGGTCGTACGAACTAGGAGCAGTTTCTTATAGGAGCTTCATTAAAGGGGAAATGTTGTTAACTTTGTCAACGAAGGAGGGGCCTTGGATCCTTTTCTTTGGGCTTTGTGTCTTCATCGTCTTCTATTTCAAGAGTTGAAAAGCGGTTTTCTTTTGAGTGAGATTCGCCAAGCCAGTATTTATCAAGTTTTGCTTGCTTTTTGGTATTTATGAGCTTACTTTGGCTTTCTCGAGGCCTTTTTTGGGTTCTATAGTGGTCCATTCCTTACCTGGGGTAGATTTATCGGTCGAGGCTTGCTGTTTATACAGGAGTTGAAGCTGTTTTGGAAGCAGCGCAATTTGGTCCTGTACATTTGGACCTGTAGCATTAGCATTTACCTGCTCTTGGTGCTGTGTTTGGGAATTTGCATTTGTTTTCTGCGGTGTTTGGAGCTGCTGAGGAGGTTGCTGTTGGTTTTGACCAGATTGATCTTGGGGCTTGGAGCCACCCCCTCCGAGAGGGGAGCGGTCCACAGGCATTATTTATTACTTTTTATTTTTATTATTATTTTTTTATTTTTTTATTTATTTTTTTATTTTTTTATGAGCTGTTGGCAACTCTAATTGGAAATTAAGTAGCAGGTCATAAAATTCCTTGCCTACTTTTTGGCTGACTGTTTGCTGTTTGCTTTTTTTGTTGTTGGATGACTGACTGTTTGCTGTTTGCTTTTTTTGTTGTTTGATGAATTTGTTTATGTTCTAGGTATGAGCAATTGTTTGTGTACACTCCGAAGGCAGATTCTGCCTCAATATACAAAAGCGTTTATTTCAGCTGTGTAACAATTTTCCACTGCACTTCACGCACTGCACTATCAGAAAAAATGTCGGTTTATGCCGATGCAAAATTTTTTTTGGGCATTCAATTGGAACACTTTATATATATTAAAGAAGCGGACGCGATTTCGCTTTACGTGTTTACTCGGACAGAGTTGACAAACTATACAGATGACAGCAGATAATCAAATTTGTTCTCATATCATCATTATAAATAATTACAAAAGTGCTTAGCAGAGTAGTCATTTTTGTTGAAGGCATGGGAAAAAACTGAGTAGTTTCCCCTTGTCGGTATGATTTTATATCTCTTTCCTACATATCTACAAAAATTGCATATAGGTGAAGAATATATCTAATTTGCTCTAACAGATAAGGCAACTAATCATTTTTATGCTCATAATATAATTATTCATTGTTCTCATTACAAACTCCTCAGGGCTAATAATCAAACTACTAATTTTTGTCATTACAAACTCCTCAGCACTAATAATCAAACTACTAATTTTTGTCATTACAAACTCCTCAGCACTAATAATCAAACTACTCATTTTTGCCTCCACAAACTCCTCAGCAATAATAATAAAACTACTCATTCAGGCAGGTTCTGTAATTCACATCCGAGTGAATATCAAGCAAATTCACTTTCAATCCGACATTTGGTGTTCTGTGTTCCACTTCCCCAGATTAATTTCCACATTTTTTCCCAAAATGAATTCCGGATGAATTTGCATGTTCTGGAAACCGAATTCACAAGAAATTTGTCGGTTTGCATTCACTTGAAATCAAACTTGGCAATTTGTTGCGCGCTAACATGTACATACATAAGTTAAATAAAATGTTTAAATTTCGCAAAAAACGATTTAAAATAGTTTGTTTTGATAATAACAACAATTGTAAATTGAAATGTGTTATTTTTAAAGAGGAAAGCATAAGAACGCAGAGCAGGATGCAATCATCATCCGATTTATCGAAGCACATAAAGACATCGCCCGTGGCTTTGTAAAGGGTGACAAAGTAAAAACCGATGAGCTTTGGAAGGTGTTTGTAGCGGAGCTCAATCGACATGGTCCACCAGAACAAGATATTTTCGGCTGGAAAAAGGTGAAACTAATAAATTTTCCTATGCTTAAGAACTTTTTTTAAATATAATAATACATCAGCACAAGTGCCGTCATTTCAACACCATCTCGAAGACGCCGGCCTGCGGTGTCCGATTGTCTTAAGACAAACGTGAATGAGCAGACAGTGGCCATGAAAGCGCTTGTGCATGGGCTCGAAGAAAATGTCGACGCCACAAGGGAAGTATGTAAGTGCCGGTATTAAAAGTGTGTGCGATGCCGTGAAGGAATTGTCCATTGCGGCAAAAATAAGCCTAAAATATCCTCGTGGAGGTAGCAATTAATTTTTTTTTATACATAAATGAATTGTGATATTTTGTTTTTTATAGGGAATTAAATTAACGTTTTTTTGTTTTATGCTAAACTAGACTTAAAATGTGATATTTTTGAATTTTAAAGAAATGAAGTACATACTTATATATTATGAAGTCCATATATTAATAATTGTTTTATTTCAATACACACGTTATATTTTTAGGAATTTGTGTGAAGTAGGGTGGCTGTATTGTCTCGCATTGTTGTAGCCTCTCCATCAAGCGTGGTCTCGTATGTTATTCCTTCATTAACAGTGGGTTCATTTACATCATCCATCGATGCAAACTCTACTAATTCTTGCACTTTATAGTATTTGCAAATATTAAGCATAGCGCACCAAACATTTGTTATCTGCACTACTTTTTGGGGTTGATACTGTAGTAGATGAGAAAGGCATCTAAATCGGCTTTTTAAAACACCTATAGTTCTCTCTATAATATTCCCTGCCGAAGAGTGTCTTTGATTAAAAGTATGTTGTGATGTTGCAACACTTGGATCTCTAAACGGAGTTAGCAAATATGGTTGCAAAGCGTAGCCCGCATCACCCAAAAGCCAACAGCCACGTTCACCGCCTTCGTAGTTGCGTTGGAAATACTCTTGAGCTCTGCTCACACTCCATATTAAAGAGTCATGGCTTGAACCAGGGCGACGAGTATCAGCTGTTCTTATTGCCATATTGTAGTCACAAATCTAAATGAAAATGTTTGAAGAAAGTGGTAACCAACAATACAGTTACGTACATAAATGTAATTGCATTTGGTACTTACAATCATTGCGTTGATGCTGAAATATCATTTTCGGTTGTAAAAAAGGCTGTGGTCTTTATGCGACTTTGTTATCTTAATATGTATGTGTGCCGTATACACATCCAACGACGCCAGGTATGCCCAAGTTTTGCAAAAAATGTTGTTTTGATGCTGCAATTTCGGCCTCGGTCATACTTAGTTTTATCCATTGGGGACATACATATGTGCCTTTCTAAAACATTAAGCAGGCGCTTTAGGACTTTCACAATCATACTGAGACCCATTGAAATTACAACATCCTTTCCCACTGATTTTTGGAACCCACCTTCTGCTAAAAATCTCAGTGAGGCAACCAACTGCAGTCTTGCCGGGATGCTACTTTCCTTTACATGGGGAGCCACGACGCTTTCCAGCATTTCAAAAGCACTTTTGTTGACCCGGTAGCTTGATACAAACCTTCAAAGGAGATTTTTTACATCCACTCTTCAACCACTTTCAAATGTGCACATACACTTAAAATCAGACACATCTAAGGTATTTGACTGGTCACGTAAGATCCTCCTGCTAACTGCTTCCTCTGCATGCAACTCACTTTCCAAAATAATTGTGGAAAATATAGCTAGCGCACTCATTTTTATTTAATGTTTTAATTTTTCTTAAGAAACAATTGTTGACAAATAATTTGACAGCTATCAAGTTCATTTTTACATTTGACAGCTGTAAAGATTATTTCTAGGGTGAATCAAAAACGAGTTCTAAAATGAACAAAAACTCGGTTTTCAGAACAGCAAAAGCAAATTCACTCGTTTTTGCATTCATTTTGATTTCCACTTCCACTCGGATTCCAGAACCTGCCTGATAATTGGATAAACCAAATAAATATAAAACTTTTAATTTTGCAATTTTTATTTAAATGATTCGATATATTAGTATACAATTAGTATTTTTATGTTCAAATCATTAGCTTAATAAATATTTTTAACATTTCTTTAATTAAATGTATCTTTATATTATTGTATACATTTATTCTATACTACAGTATTCACAAAACGCTTAGTTCATAATTTTTATTTTAAAGCTCTACTATTTATATTTGTTAGTTTTTTTTTAATGATATTTACAAAGATAACGCTAATATTTCTATTTACTATTTTAAGTATTAAATTATTTTGTGTAAGATATAGTTTTATCCATTTTTTAAGTTATATTATTAATAGTTGTTTAAATTTAGAAAATATAGTATTAACATTTTTCATACTGCGTATTATTTAAAACTAGTTATGTAAGTATGTACGTATTTTTAACTTTTCGGGTATTCAATATCATATGCATAAGCAAGATAAATCTTTTTAATTTTTTAAATCAAATGCAATTTCATACATACATACATATGTAAGAAATTTATTAAGGCAATAACAAATTTTCAAAATTTGTAAATATAAATCAGTTGTATTATTTTGATATACACTATATTTGCTAAGAGATATTAAATATCCTTTCCATTTCTAACTGGGTGATACTATTTACAGTTTCTTATTATTTACACCTATTCTACACTATTACTAAACATTTTTTTATTAATATATTTTTTTTGATTATTCTTATTATGAATTAAAGTTATATATTTTCTAATTGAGTTTCGAACATCTTCCTTTGATTTTTCTGGAAATATATCTAATAAACGAAAACGAAGTTGTGAAGGGAAAGCAGGAAAAATAACAACAGCTCACACTGCGTAAGAAGTCTAATGAGGAAATGTGGTGATTTCCGAAATAGTACTATAACTTCTACCGCTTTGAGTATTGTTGTTTTTTTCCTAATAATTTTCCAATAAACCGATCGGCCTTAAAGCTCAAAAATATTTAAAATAAATAGTGAAACGGCGAAACAATAACAAATAAAACGAAAAAATGTTTAGTAACTTGTAAGAATTTTTGTTTTTAAAAGACAAATACCAACCAAAGAGGAGCTCAATCGCTTTAAGCCCAACAAGTGAAATTTTGCCAGGCCTGCCCTCTAAATTAAAACTTGCCACGGTTGTGTCATTAAACAAGCGACGTATAACCCCGTCAACTGTTCCTTTTGTGCCCTTTGATCTTGCTAGAAGCCCAATCTAAACATATAAAAAAGCTGAATTCTTTGCAAAGTATGCTTATTTACGTATAATTTTGTTACCATTGCGTCTGCGTACGTTTTATTTTTGAGCTTGGCTTCCACAGCCTGCACCTGCTCCACCGATGACATTGGAATCAAAGTAGCTAAATTTGTTGACTCCTCGCTTTCTATATCACCCGTGATGCGACTAACAGATTTTTGAACTCTAGCTGTCAAAACTTTACATTCCCGCAACAATTTGCTTTGAGCCTGAAATTCCTCACGTTCAGGCATCTAAAATGGGAAAAATAGATGATACAAAGAATACATATATGTATATATGTACATAGTATTTAAAGTATGGGTCTTTTATTACCTTATTGGAAAGGTCACCTTGAATTTCAGCTAGTTTCTCACTCATATCCAGTTGTCTTGTCTCAACGCTACTCAGTTTCGCGAACAATTGATTTTGATCTTTCTGGATACCGTCTAATTTTTTCATTATCGCTGCGTTGGTGCTTTGCGATGACTCACACATTTTCGAGAAGAGCTGGCATTTTTGGTTGAAGACGCTCGTCATCGGGACATCCAACAACGAATTGACGCTTGCGAGTTTTAATCTCTAAAAATATAATATTGTAGTTAAAGTATATAACAAAAAATCAAAGGTACTGTTACGAGATCTCCACTGACTTGATTCCACTTGTGAACATACTAGTTCTAGGAAAATGGCTTCCTCTGAATTCATTTTTAAACTAGCTTAAAAAATCTATGAATAGGTGATGAAGTAAGGATATAAATGTCTTACTTCGACAGGAATACAAAAATGTTTATAACTAATATCACTTAAACTTACATATACTTCTTTCTTATATAATATGCTACATAAAACAATGCCTAGACCAGTTGCGGATTGTAACGGTTCTTCGAAATAGTTCTCTGAATTGACTAAAATAATAGCTTTAAAAACCTTTGTTTCAAATTGTTTGCCTATAATTTTAATTGGTCCAAATTTATTGCTAAAACAAAAACTATCCTTCTCTTTTTTAACCCTCTAATGCTTTATTTTTTGATTGGCCTCAAAAAAATATTTTAGACTAATTTTGGGGTGCAGAAAACGAATCTGAAGTCCGTTTGTGAATATGAGCATTAGTTTACCTGATAAAGGTAAAAACGTGTAGACCGCCTTGAGGCGGACCCGGGCATTTGCACGTCAAATGAAACAATATATACGAATGTTATTATGCGTGTAATTTATTGAAAGAATTCGTGCCTGTATACAATAAAAAATGAATTAAGGGTTGTGAAAATTAAAAAAACATTTGTTTGTTGCTGTGTTGCATAAATTAACTTTGCATTTCTCGCAAAAACACTGAGTTTCGGATTTGCAACCAGCCATTTTGCACATTTTTTTACCTGTTCTCTCCAAATCAGTACACCAGTGGCCCATTTGGTCGTACCGAATATTATCGGGTGGGAGATACGCTCTTTTTGGCTTTGGAGGAGGAGTAGCAGATTTAGGTCGTCCACGTTTCCCTGGTGCTGGTTTGCTCAGTAAGCACAGTGTTTCTGCTACTTCTGTTCTAAAATCAGGTAGTGGACATTTGATTTGATTATGAGGCAGACGATGATATAGAATATAGGCATTGACCATAGCGACATCCAACAGGTGAAAAAAAACTCGATTTGTCCATTTTCTTGTTTTCATTGGAATTTTGTACCTTCCAATCAAACCATCAAGCAAGTCAACACCCCCCATATGTTTATTGTATTCTCGTATAATAGTAGGACAACTAATTTCAACATTTTGTTTCTTCTTCTTGTCCCAACGTGATACAGTCGATACTGAATTTTCAATATTGTTTGATAAAAAGAGCCAATGCCAACGTAGGAAGAAACAAGACGTACAGTCTTTGTATCCCGCCACAAGACATTTACAAGGTCGACACCAAAGGCTGTTCCAACATACTCCTCTGAATACCCTCTCTCAACTTTTTTTGCATCAAGGACCGCATCAACCGACAATTTTATATTAAGGACTCTGTTTGGTCTAACAGTTCCCAAGCTATGTATACCGCGACTTTTCAAATAAACCACTAGGCCAAGAGATGTGTAAAAGTTATTAAAATAAACAATGTGATTTAGGTCATCTGAAATGCGTTTTGCTAGTCGGACTACAACATTCGAAGCTGCTTCGAGATCTGGACAATTATCAAAAATAACATTATCTCCTGCTCCAGAATAAATTTCGAATGAGTAGCAAAATCCCGACCAATCACACAAAGCAAACAGTTTTGTTCCCCATTTATGAGGCTTTGCTGGCATATATTGCCGCGTTGGGTTGCCTTGCATTTTGGTCGGGCACATCTGCTCATCAACACAAAGACGTTGTTGCATGGGTATGGTTAAAAATCTCTCGTTGAAATGTTTGATTATAGGTCTGATTTTATACAAAACATCGTATCCAATTTCACCTCTTTTGCACAAGTTCGAATTGTCATTGAAATGTAGCTTGCTTCTAACTTCTTCAAATTTATTACGAGTCATAGCTTCTCTCACTGGAGCAAATGCATGTCTGCCCCAATAAGCGCGAACATTCGGATAACGATATACTGACATGAAAAATAAAATACCAATGAATGTGCGCAATTCCATTTCATCGGTTGTAAACGTGCTAGAAATATCCAGCTGCCGTGCGTACAAATTCATCTGAGTAGCCAAATTCTATAAAAAAGAAGAAACAAAACAACGAGGATAATGAACAATGAAGATGAGAATAAGTTACCTTCAAGAAATCATCAGTAATAAAATAGGTTAGACAATCATACGGAGTTTTCAATGGATGAAACTGTGCTGGTAAACACTTCTCACCGCGAAAAACTATTTCATTTACATGAAGTTGGAAAGGTTTCTGTCTCCATATAATGCTTTTTAATTCTTTTGAATCATTTCTTATTTCACTGGAAATCCCAGTAAAAGTGCAAGATGTTGAACATGATGGACCGTCAGGTTCTTCTTCAAGATCAGTTTCTTTTTGTCGAGTTTTTGATTTATGACGTCTTATTGGTGGCAACACAGGTTCAGCAGACGTAGAAGGAAGACTTGGTTCAAATTCCGAAACGTTAGATAAATTAATTGACAAATTGATAGCATTTGTCAGCACTTCCGTCGAATCAAGTAAACGATCAATTTCTCTTTCATCTGCGGGGCAAACAAAATCTGGATCATCAAACTCATCGCCGTCAAAATCCCCTTCACTTTCATCGGCACTGTTTTCATCATCCTCAACAATGTTCTCCAAAAAGCCAGCAATATCCTCATCTGTCATATTAGAGAGCTTCTTAGGGTTTCTCTTCTCCAATTTCACTTGTTTTTTGTAAACACTGTAATATAGCTTGCAAATATATTTTACTCCGTAAATGCCCAAGTCCGCCTGTAGACGGGGTTAGCAAAAAGCTCATTACAATCATACACAAGAATATTTCTTAGATATTTTAACGCAAACTTCTAAACTTACCAATATTTTTTTCAACTTGATAGAAGCCTTCAAAACACCTTTTTTATGAAAACAAAAATCACACAACTTGCAAAAACATTAATTTTCGCGAAATGCACTCAATTTCAACTTTGATCAACTTTATCTGTCAAACCAATGAGAGTGTTGCCATCTGACTTGTACTAAGCTTTTAGACAATGCCCTAATTTATGCTTTAAATTAAAGATCATGTAAATATTACAGGAATTATATATTTAAAAGCAGTTTTCGTGAAGCCCGTCTTGAGGCAGGCATGGGCATTAGAGGGTTAAATCTATATTAAACTCGCCTATCTTAGAACTTTTGATGGGATCTGCAAGTATATTATGCCATTCAAGTGTTCTAAAATAAATTTGCTGCGAAATTTGGTTTGACTTATTAATCTTTTTTTTAATTCTGCATCTAATTTTCAAATTTATATGCGGAAAAATTATCTAAGGTACCAAATTGATTTACGCAATCTGATAGATGAAGCAAACTATGCACGTTAAAGCTTATTAAAAAATCGCCATATAAATCACCAAATAATTTTACAAATTATTTCAAAATTTCTTTTGCGACATTCAATTCTACTTTATTAGACTTTTCGCAAGAAAGAAGACGAATTCTAGCATGCAACAAAATAAAATGGTAGTATAAATCGTCTGGTATGCAGTCTTTCAAAACAAATATTCCCGTGTACAATAAAAATTGTCTAAATTCTGTAGACTTCCAATTTTTTATTTCTTCAAGATTTCTGGATATTCTGCAAACGTCGGAAGGAACAAATTTTGATATTGAATGCATTTTATCATTCATTTTTGTTACATTACCTTTTTTAACAAGCAATTGGAGCAGTTTTTCATTATGCCCAAATCTACAAAATGCATTGGATCTAAGGGAAATTGTGAAATCAAACCAACATTTGCAGAGTCCAACAAACTTTCACGTTGCTTAAATTCTAAACTTTGATGATCTGCATCTAGTCTATTTTTAAATGATTCATCTGTGCGTAGTGGGCCTATTATTTTAGAAAAGCAAACTCTTCTTTGAATACACTTGTTGTCCGACATGCACTTTGGGCAACTGTTGTTGTATGTGACTTGACACCTGTAACAAAGGCGTAAGCTGGAGAATCGCACGTGAAAAGCCTATTTTCGAATTACTTCACTATTTAATTAGGGCCTACTTTCAGTCCATTCTCTCTTAAAAATCTTTCAGCCCGTCAATACCTACGTTTATAAGAATCTTATCTAAATTTAACAGATATTTAAAATCTTTCGACATAAAATAAAACTGTCTGCCGAAAAAAGTATCTCGCCTCCTCATATTGCTTTAATATCTAATGTTTCTCTACTAGTACCTAAGAGGGTTTTGGCAGATAAAGGTAACCCGTCAACCCCCACCTTCCTCGAGGTTTGAAGTAAGTCGGTCAAAGCATTCTGAGTGATATTATTTCTAATAGTCCATGCTTTTAACTCGCTGTTACGATCGTAAGATGGGGTTGCATTTTCTAAATTTTGATCTAACTCACCAATATCAAATAAAAATCCCCCCTAAGTTAGGGACTGATATGCTTTATGCGTTAGGCTCAAAAATATGTTGAAGACCGGCTGCTCTACTTGTACTTGGCATATCGTCATTACAAGCTACATTATTACTACTGCTAGCATCTTGCATTTGATGAGCAATTTTTTCAGTTTTCTATATTTTGCAACTGATTCTTTAAAATCTTTATTCTCATTGCTCATCAAATTGGCAAGCGTTTTTTTTTATTAATACTCATAATGTATCGTTAGCTAAAATGCAAACGGCCCTATCTAACATTTTCATTACTTTACAGGAGAAACAAAAAACTGTATAAAACTATATATGCATATTAATGTGTTTAGAGCAATTTTTTTCAATGTAACTTGTAAACCACCGACAAATTTAAATTTGAAAGAAAATAATGTTTTTTTAAATATTTTAAAAGTTATGTTAGTTACGTCCTTTTGACGCCTGATTTTCTGAAACAAAAAGCCCTAACTACAATTCAATTTTTTTAGTTATTTGTCAGTAACTTGTCAATACATTTTTAATGAAGTAATATATCGCTGTAATAACAATGGGTAGATGCTAAAAATTATATTTAAAACAAAATAAAGAAAAACTTATTAGCATGATTGTCAAATGTCTTATGAAAAGAAATACTTTAGGTTTTTAGCTTGTTGTTTGCATTTTTTTGAATGCATTATATATGAAATTAATAAGTATATAAAAAGAAAATTAATTCAAGACAAAAGTTCGTTAAATAAATATGTAGTACAGTTCAGAGGTAACGGTAAATTAAACTTTATCAGCTTGTGTATTAACAACTCTCGTATAGTAATTAATTTTCATAGGGTATATTGTCATAAAAATAATGACAGTCTGCTGGTAGTACTTTTTTCAGCTCCTGCAGATGCTGCCATTTCTTATTAGAAATTGCTAGTCTGCTCAGATGCAATTGGGAAGGTTCGACAACTGTGAATTGTTTTGAAGTTCTTTGAGCTCGTATGCCAATGCACGTACCTTATTGACAGTAGGGTCTCCTGTTTTTCTCCCTAAAAATTTAATAAGCAATAAAGTTTTGGAAAATTTCTTAGAAATTTAAAGTATGCCTTACCTGGTCTAATAGATGAATACCTCATTGGAACAGACTCGTAATCGAGGAAATATTTGTAGTTTAAGTGGTGAACTTGTAGAGGCATAGGATTTTTCCAGGCTGCTCTTATTGATTCTACTAGTTGAAATGGCAAATGTATTTGTTTATTTTTGATTCGTCTCTCAATAAGAGAATGAGTGGAATCGCATTTCATTTGCGTGTGACCTACTACCAGGTATTTGTGTTCTATGGTAATGTCTTTTTCCACATATAAAGAGAGCAACGCATGAGAAAGGACAACATTTCTGTTTTGGTAAGAACAACCATCAGAGTAGATAACTATGTGGTGAATGTGAGGATGTTTCAAAAGTTCGGTTTTTAAATGTTCTAAAACAATTGTTGTAAACGTTGATGAGACAAGAGTTCCTTCGGTTTCATCCCAAACGTAATTATCAGACTCGTGACTTATAACATTGTATATAGTGAAGTTGTGAACTTGTAGTTTCATTTTATAATAATAGGAGCTGGCGTTGGACTGTGGTATAAGTTTAACTGCCTCCATATCTATGCAAAATAGTAGAAGTGCACCTAATTTGGCATTTTCGACATCATTTTGCTTCTCATTTCGCATCCTTTCAATTTCATTTCGGTGAATGTCAAATATATCCTTTGACAAGTTGTTTGATTTAAAAGATAAACATAATTCACACTGGTCATTTCGTGGTTTAAATTACGAGTAATTGCTGGACTTAAAAACATTCATAAAAATTGGAAATGATACTCGAGCAATATCATTGTTTTTATGTTCTTCGCATGATTTAGAATAAAGTTCATAAATCTGTCTGTATGTTTTGAAATCTGCTTCAAAGTATATTTTTGTTGTATATTTGCGACGATAGTGCGACTCTAACTTTGGTAAATCTTCTAACCAGTTTGGTAAGTAGCTACATCTTTTCTTATAGTGTAATATTTCTTTATTTTGATCAGAATTTTGCGTTTTTAGACTCTTTTTTGTGCAATGTAAGCCACTGGATTGGGTCCAACAACGTACCATTTTTTCTGATAAGCCCAAAGTTAATAGAAACATTTGCCGACAAACTTGTATTCGATTTGTATTGTGTTTTAGAAAATAATATTTAGTGTTGGAGCGTTTGGAATTTTTAACAGTTACACGTTGTGTTTTGGAACATTCAATGAGGTTTGTTACATATAATTTTTTTTCATCCCACGACTTTATCCAGAACGAGTCAAAAATTTCTTTACGAGTATCTTCTGTAAAATGGGAGCAAAATCGAATGGAACTTTTCTCACAGAACTTCGACTTATTCGCATCTTTCATTTCTCTGGGGTTTCTATCGCTTATATTTTCTTTAGATAAACCTTGATATTTCTTTCCTGCCATACATTTTTGCTGGTTGTTAACTCTCACATTTTTTGTAGTATTACCCGCATTTCTGGTTGCACCACTTGCTAAATTATTTTCCGACATATTTACACTATCCGAATTCATATTATAATCAATCAAAAAACCCCTTTTGATTTTTTTGTTAGTTAGGGCCGTTTGCATTTCAGCTAACGGTATGTAAGTCTACTTTAAAATTTTCAATAGAGTTTTAGTATTCAACTCCTAATTATTAACTTATGTATGTATGTGATGAGCTCGGGGAGATTTTAGGGCTGGTTTCCAAAGGGCGGGAAAATAAAAAGCATAGAAATTGTATAAGTAAAAGGTTTATTAAAATCTTTACAGGAACTCAACTTACCACCGTCTATCGTCCGTGAGGATCGCTAAGAGAAGAACCATCATCGGCTCTCTCACGAACTTCAGAAAATTCAAAGTTGTGAGCAGAGCTTTTTGACGAAAGTGGTAAGCGTTGCCATATGGGCGAACGGAGTGAACAGTATGTATGTATTTTTAGAATGCTTTTTTTAATAATTTAACTTAATTTCGTTTTATGTACATAACTTTTAAAATTTGCCACTGCTGTCTTGTATATTCATAGGTATGTATTTAATCATCTGAAATAAAAATTATTTCTCAATATTTTTTTGCAATTTATTTATGTATTAGTATATTTGTATGAGGTCATCATAAATTCAGTATAAATTACTAAGTTAAGTTTATTCCAAGATAAACCCAGTTTTCCATTTCCAAAAACTAAAGAAATGTTTTCAGAAATATTTAAAATTTATCTACGTAATGATATAAAATTAGTCCTGGAATAATACCAAATTTATCCCTAAATGATACAGAATTAGTCCCGAAATAATACTAAATTTGTCTCGAAATGATATAAATCAAGCCACGATTTGATACCAAATTAGTTCCGAAATCATAACAAAAAAGTCCAGAAATTACACTAAAATAGTCTCGAAAAGGACTTTTACTATACCAAAACTAGTTCCTAAGTTGATCTTTACTATTTTCGAAACGATGCCTAGAGTTGTGGAATCGTTTACAAGTGGCAGCACTTTCCAATGTCCTTGATAATATTTACATAAACTTTCTCATAAAGCAACTGAATAAATCATTACACAAGTATACTCATTTAGCTACTTACTCGTAGTGTGTACATACTCGTATGTAGGTGTAGCCGAAGACCCAGGCAGCCAGTGCTTCTTTAAATTTGTAAATAAATAAATAAAAAAATAATAATCTACATATACATATATAATTAAATGAAAATAAACATATTAAATTTGCTTACCCAATTTCAAATGTTTTTGACATTTTTTTGACAATAAAATAAAATGTTTGTTTATTTTTCTGTTCGCCTAGTAAATGTTAATATTTTACAATTTTATTGAGCTCAAGGCCAGTTTGTGGAAGATTTTTCTGAAAAAACAACAACAGTTTTTTTAATGGTAGAAGTTATAGTACTATTTCGGAAATCACCTCATTTACTAGGCCAACTCGGCTAGCGTAGCACAATATGTAGCGTATTGTCTCTGCAACTCCGAGCTCCCGGGTTCAAAGCCTGGGAGAAGTGGTTATGGAAAATAAATTTAATTAATTTAATAAAAAGAAGTCTGATGAGGAAATGTGGTGATTTCCGAAATAGTACTATAACTTCTATCATTTAAAAACTGTTGTTGTTTTTACACAAAAATCTTCCATAAACTGGCCTTGAGCTCAATAAAATTGTAAAATAAAATTAAAAAAATGTATAATACCGATTTATTTATAGCCTACTTTGATACAAAATGTTCTTATATGTTTTTATCTTTCTCCTTCTTACACATACGATTCTTATCTGAGTATGGCATTACTGCTCTAGCTTATGGAAATTTTTCGACAGTTCGAAAACAAAATTTGATAATGTGTGGGTGAAATGCGTCAAAGATATGAATGTTTGTGTAAATTTTCTGAATTTCAGGGGAAACTGATTAGTCTTGTCTTGCAGGGAGCAGTTTTCCCTGTAATTAGAAAAATTTACACAAACATTCACAACTTTTACGCATTTCACCCACACATTTTTAAATTTTGTTTCGAACTGTCGAAAAATTTCCATATGTTAGAGCAGTAATGCCGTCCTCCAATAAGTATCTTATGTGATAGAAGGAGAAAGATAGAAAAATATAAGACAAATTTTTATCAAAGTAGGCTATGACTAATCGGCATTTTAGCAAAAATTTTATTCAACAAAATTATTTAAAATTTTTTATTATGCTTATGCATGAAACAGGCCTTTCCATCTTCTTTTGTGTTAACGACGACTTTTATTTGCAGTGTAGCAGTAGTGATTGATGCTCGAACATCCCTATTCCTTTACCGATTTGGTTATTATTTTTTTATACCCGAGCGTATTTGTACACAAGGGTATTATAAATTTGTTCACATAACGGTTGCTTGTAACAGCATAACGGAATCAAGATAGATATAGACATATATAAACCAAAATGCTCAGAATGAAAAGAGAAATCGATTTAGCCATGTCTGTCTGTCCTTCCGTCCGTCCGTCCGTGCAGACGTTAACTTGAGATATCTCTATGAAACTCGGTAGGTAGATTGTCCTTTGGACAGGGTAGGTTGGTATTGAAAATGGTCAAGTTCGGTCAATAACCACGCCCACCTCCCATAAAACGGAAGTTATTGAAAAAATTTCTATATCTCAATAACGGTGTAAGGTACCTTGCGTACGATTAAACTTAGTTTAACTTATCAGCTGTGTGCTGACTACTTCGTTTTGGTTGCAACAAATTTAATTGAGCGCAAGGAAACTAAGTTTAAATTTAAACTGAGTTTAAACCAGCACTGAAAAACTGGCACTTAGAGACACTTCACCACAAGCTTCCTTCAGGATACGTTGTTCGCATGCGCAGGTTTTACATGTATTAGTATCTGTGAATATAGTTATGTGACAAACATATACAATCAAATTTGACATATCCGCAGGAGCACCTAGAAATAAATTTTCAGAGGGTTTTTTCACTCTGGGGGGATTATACCAAGGCAGATTTAATAGGTAACCTCAGTAGAGTTAATAATTTGATTTTTGTCATTTATCTATATCTCAATAACGGTGTAAGGTACCATCACAAACTTTGGTGAAGAAATTTTCTTCAAAATCCTTAAAAATTTTTGAAATCGGACCATAACCTCGCCCACCTACCATATAACGGAAATTTTACCACGCCTACTTATAAAAAAAAATCTGTAGGTATCTCAATACCGATGTAAGGTATTGCCACAAAATTTGGTGAACATATTGTCCTTGATATCACTATCATCACCGTCAATAATTTTTGAAATCGGACCTTAACCACGCCCCACTTCCATATACCGGAAATTTTGAAAAATTCAAAAAACTTCGTTTTTCAGTATTTATTGGAAGAAATTGAGTAAAGTTTAATACTAGCA
Organism: Philophylla caesio; assembly: GCA_963971545.1. NCBI lineage: Eukaryota > Metazoa > Arthropoda > Insecta > Diptera > Tephritidae > Philophylla > Philophylla caesio. Next base: position 32,210,171 of record OZ020606.1, on the reverse strand, counting down.
GAGATTTTAAACAAAGAAACGGGGTTTTTATGAAAATATGGGCTCCGCCCATACAAAAATACATCGCGAGGGTATATAAAAATCGGTTTCGCCGGAATTTAGCATTTCTTACTTGATATTTAATACTTTATTCAACAGTTTTTATTGTTTTTATTTAGTAGTTCAATTTAATAAAAACGTATAAGATAAAAAATTGATTACCAAAGTGAGGAGTTTATTTATAAATACTGAGGACTTTGTGATTACAAAAATGAGTAGTTTGTTTATTAGTACTGAGGACATTGTGATGACAAAAATGAGTAGTTTGATTAGTAGTGCTGATGATATGAAATCACACCGACAAGGGGAAACTACTCTGTCTTGTAGACTTAGGGCCGGTTTTTCAGGGCAAGTTGAACTCTGTTTGTTTTAACTAAATTTCAGATAACTTTAAGCGGAGTTTAAACGGCCGATTGCGTACGATTAAACTTAGTTTAACTTATCAGCTGTGTGCTGACTACTTCGTTTTGGTTGCAACAAATTTAATTGAGCGCAAGGAAACTAAGTTTAAATTTAAACTGAGTTTAAACCAGCACTGAAAAACTGGCACTTAGAGACACTTCACCACAAGCTTCCTTCAGGATACGTTGTTCGCATGCGCAGGTTTTACATGTATTAGTATCTGTGAATATAGTTATGTGACAAACATATACAATCAAATTTGACATATCCGCAGGAGCACCTAGAAATAAATTTTCAGAGGGTTTTTTCACTCTGGGGGGATTATACCAAGGCAGATTTAATAGGTAACCTCAGTAGAGTTAATAATTTGATTTTTGTCATTTATCTTAATTGTCAAACTTTGTTTTTATTCGATAAAAACAAAAAAAATTGTTTACATCTCATTCGTCCTTAGTAGTCATATACGTAGTAATTATACATATGTATATTGGCAGTATCAACAAGTGCAGTCAGCAAACAGTACAGTACAGATATATAAAATTAGAAAAGGAAAACCGAGTAAACGTAAGTCAAAAATGACACTTGAATACAAAAGAAAATTCAGTGGCGGTACGCTTAAAGTTTTTGAATTTTCCCTTATTTGTGTAATTTTTTAATAAATACAATAAATTGCAGAAATGTTGCACAGATGCTTTTTATGTGAAAAATAAGAGATAAAGCAATAAATATAGCTTTGCATGCGTAAGTGTTTCGTTACAAGTGCATTAAAAGTTAAAACTGAATTTATGTACACATGAATTAAATATTCTTAAATAAAAAATTGCTTATCATTATAAATGAAATCGTGTTTGTTTGATTTCTAAGTAGATATGAAATAAAATTTTAACACTTCATCAGCATACTTTATTTTGTATGAGTAAACTTTGTCGAAAAAGGGTATAAGTCCCCTACACATGTATGTATGTATATATGAATGTGTGTTCTTAAATACAAAAGAGATAATCACCAAGTTGAGCAAATGGTCTGCATATACATACATACAAGTAAGAGGGTTTTACTACCATACATTATACGCACACATAAATAGACATAAGTATGTACGTATATAAATACGTATGTACATATCGAGCCTTTACCGCCATTTTAGCGTAAGCGACAAAAACCAAATTTTACAGGAGAAGGTTTTTTTTTAATATTTTTTTTTTTTTAAGAGTGAATGTCGCTTACGATAAAATGTAAAGTCGTACATCTCCATAACTATAACGATTAGCGAAACAATATTTAGCCAGATGACGTATTATCAGTTTTAGAACAGTTCTGCATCAAAAAGTTAATTTTGGAAAAAATGTCGCTTACGTTATTTTCGCGGTTAGGGCTCGATATATTGATATGTAAGTTGAAGATTTACTTTTATATTCAAATAAAAAAAATCCTTTTTTGACCTTTGACCTTTTTGACCTATTGAAATGAGCTTTATTCATTGTGTATAACAACAAGTGAGATATCTTATTTGACAGTTGCTTTTGTCAGGATACCTAAGCTGGCCGCCAATATGTCGACAATTACGAATGGCCCGAAGTTGGAAAAGGCTGAGCCGAATAAAGTCATTCGGTTAAAACGAACAGAGAACGCCAGGGTTGCGAATTTATATTTTTGCTGAAAATTGTAAATTGATGCTTTCGACAACCCGAAAAACGGGGTTCTGTTTGCGTTTAGGTGACAAAGTGTTGCTGTGCTGTCCTTATATTAATATTCTTTTAGTTCTCAAATTTCTTTAATTAAAAGGAACTATAAACTAAAAATAATTGCTATTTAAATTTCATAATAAATTTTATAAAGCTGTATAATTAGAAATTATCCTTCTTCAAAAACTTTTTTGTGCTTATATTGATGCGATTTTATATTCGAAATAAATTTTAATCAACATATGTAAGAACTTGTTTAGTGCTTTATTTATCGGTAAGTGGTTAAATAAATAAAGTTATTTGTTATTCTCGATATTTGAGATCATCCGTACATACTTGCACTGAATAAATTACTTAAAACATTACGCCTTTAGGGAATTTCGATTAGTGATAATTTAAATCTATATTACAAATTTTCGTTATTTAATCTTTTCGCATTACATTCATGGGAACCAAAAAAGCAAAGAATAATTCCTATTATTAAAATTTGAAAAGAAAACACGATCCTATTAGGCATTAAAGACGTATATCAGCTCTGATAAAAACTTTCTACAGCTTTGACTAATTTCTTATTGTTAACACTTCACTTATTGACTTAATGCAAACGTAAATAAGCTTTGCATTAATATCATATTCCTTATAAGCAGAAATTATTTAAAACGAAATATCCAGTTTCAGTTTATAAAAAAACTCAAAAGCATTCTTATAAAATTTTAAAATTTCATTTGTTTATACTGATAGGTACATATATACCAAAGACATCAAATATCATATTTCTTCTGGTACTTTACATTGATATATAGTATATACATTTTTAAAAATATAGGTATATGAAATTTATCACCAAGTTTTTTTTACCTAAGTACTATTTTTGTGCAACCCTGACTTTGCCAATGTAAATGAAATTCAAATAATTCAAACTGATTTCTCAAAATCAAACCCATTGTGTATAACAACTATAATAAACTGACAATTTCAATTTTCTTGTTTGAAAACCAGTTTCTAAATTTGCAGATAACTGATAAGAACATTTCCAACGCGGCTCAGTTCACGAATAACACAATTTTAAGCCAAAAGAAACCCATAATAACAACACATTATATTTTTCAATTTCGGGACGAAATTAGCAAAATATCGTGCTGTTTTCCACTATTTTACTAATGCCTTGTGTACCAATAATTATTATCCACAATGAATGTTCGTTTCACTTCGGCTTCAACAACGAACAAATATGGAAACGTCATGTACACTGTTGAATTTTGTGCTGCTTTTCGGAACTTTTAAGAAATGCCCAAAAATTAATTTTAAATATTGTATTACAAAATGTGAAAGATTTTGTATATTTAATAAAATTATCGTAAAATATTTTAAATTTTGCACACTTTTGACGCTATAATTGCAGAAATTAGTACTAAATTTAAGAAGCAGTTTTCAGGCAACTCGGCTAAAAGGAGCAGCGTTTTACCGAATTAAGCAGCTGTTCCAAATTTTGACGTTTATCGAAAAGATATCTCACTTGTTACTATACACAATGGCTTTATTTTAAGACTGAATTTACAAATGTACTTAATCTAAAAGCTTAACTAAATGCACCGGGCAATTGCATTTGAATTCCACGAATTCGCCAATTTCGGTTGCGCGTGTGCTGAATCAGCGTCTGGGCTATGGTGTGGGAAAAGTTGTGCAATTGGAGTTACATATTCGCTCTACCTGTATTGCTGACGGATTAGTTTATTATTTTGGCACTGTTAACATATGCTAGGTTAACATGTATGCACTTCAGCGTCAAAAACAGGTTACAGTTGTATGCAATACTTACAATGTTTTTTAACACAAATCCTTTCCGTTAATTCTTTATAAAATAATATCGCATTCTTTAACTAGAACAGTATCAATTAAAGTTTCAAAACTTGTACAGAGTGCACACATTTTCCAAATTTTAAAGTTTCCCATCCAAAATTTCTAACGTTTTAATGAGAAAATGAAAAATTGAGAGTGTTAATAAATTCTGTACATAAAACACATTGTGAAATTTTTTTCTAAATCTGTTTTCTTTCCATTTACATTTGCGCCCATGATACAATAATTTTTAGAGGTAGTTTCACTCTCTCATGTTAACCATTTGACAGAAACAGAGTTTCGGATTTTCGTGCTATCAATTCCTTATTAAAAAAATCCTCTATTTTTTCACATTAAGAAAAACAAAGTCAAGAGAAACAAAATTTGAATATGTGCAAAGCTGCATTTAGATACATATGTATGTACATGAGACGATTCTAAAATTGCTTGCCTCAAAGGACATATATGTATATGTACATACATACGTACATACGTCGCCTAGATAAATAACTATCGTTTTGCGAAAATTATGCCAATTTGAGTTAATAATGCAGTTATTCTAAACTAATCAAGATTTTTCAAATGACCTTATCAGTTTTTGCATTTCTCTGAGTTTCCGAAACATTGAGTAAAATTTTTTTCGCAACTACAAGGTCGAAGCCATTTCGTCCAATTTTGTTGAATGTCACAAACATTTTTTATGTACGATATTTCTTAATATAAATTACGTGCTTTAAACAATTGGAAAATATTGTCAAATGCTCAAATTACCTTTTAAGACCTCGAAAATTTTGTCGTAAATTCTGTAAAATTTTTTCATATTGTAGCACTGATAATTAAATGTTGCAATAAAGTTAATAATGCAGTTACTCTTCATTTATAAAGCCGTTTCAAATGGGTAATTTGTTTTTTGATATCTTATTTAGTTTTTGATATATGTACATATTGAGTGGCCGCTGTCGTCGAGTTGGTAGCGGTGCGTGCTATAACTTGATATATCGGCGAGTTCGAGGTTCGAATCTCAGTCAGGGCAAGCAAAATCTTAATAATAGAAAAAAAAAAGTTTTTCCTAATAGCGGTCACCCCTCGGCAGACAATGGCAAACCTCCGAGGGTATTTCTGAAAAAGCTTCTCATTAAATACATCTGCCGTTCGGAGTCGGCACAAAATTGTAGGTCCCTCCATTTGTGGTATAATATAAAGACGGACACCACAAATGGTAGGAGAAGCTCGGCCAAACACTGAGCTATATAGTATACTCGCCAAAATTATATTATATGTATATTGAGTATAATTTGTTTGACATTTTGTCATTTCCTACAAAACCGTTGCTAAATATAACATACGACACAATTGTACTGAAAAAAATCCTTCATAAATTCAAAGGTAATTAAAAATAAACAAAAACAATTAAATAGTTTAAGATTTTCGTAAACAAGTAATTTTTTCGAGGCTTGGAAAAAAATCTATTGTCCCTTTTTGAGAAATTGAGTTCCAAACTGCAATTGCGATTTCCTAAAAGTCTTCAAATTTAACATACGACATCTAATAGGGCTTGATTTAACCCCACTACACTGTTTTTTTTTTTGTTTAAATTCTATTAGAACTTATAGTACAGCATTAAATACACGTAACTGTGACTTCCTATCGTAGGTTCGGTTTAAAGGATAGGCCACAAATTGTACATTAACATTCTTCAATATTTGTATCATGATTCAATTATTAAAGGTTGGGTAAATATTGACAGCCAAATTTGGTTCTATCTTTCAAAAGGTTGCATTTACGAAGGAAGTAGAAAAGGGGCAAAATTGTATCCCCTTTTGCGAAAAGGTGGTAGAAAAAATACACCAATTTGGTCGTTCGTGGTAGAATATAAACTACATTTTTAGTAACAAAATACATATATTTTGCAGAAATTGTCACTAATAAATTGTATGCAAAAAGTTTTACGCCGGTAAAAGCTGTGGCGCGTATTAACGTAAACTTTATGTTATTTTGACTTTTTAAACATAATTTCCGATAGCAAAATCTTAAAAAAAGTTTACACCCTGAAATATGAGACGGTCTTACGGTGTTCTAAATTATACCTACGTATGTATGCTTGTGAATAAATCCGTCTAACTTCGAGGAACTTTGCCAAGTAATTAGCCATTGCAAAAATGCTGGGAGTGATGGAATATGTTTTTAACGAGCCTACCTTCACATAAATGGTTGAAGTTTCCAGAGAAGCCTTAAAAAGCCAAGTAACTGGCAGCCCAGACGCCAAGAAGCTTTTTTTTTAAAATGAAGAATGCATCTGTTAATTAAAACATAAAAATATGAATCTTGGATGGTTTACGTTTCAATAACATTAGCATTTTTGCTTACGTTTATTTTACTATAATGTTCTTTTTCTATTTCTATTGGCTCTATTTAAAGCTTTCATAAGCTGGTGCATCCTACATTTAAAAAAAAGCTTCTTAATCTCCACGCTGGCGCTCACATGATTAGAACATGCATAAAGCTTTTCCAAAAAGTTCTGGCATACATTAGTTTTTTCGCCGTTAAAATTCATGAACACAGCCTCGAGGTTTTTTATTAGATTTAAAAACTCGCTAGTTGGCTTCGTTAGTGCTCCTCTAGACACTTCGTCCACCCACGTGAGTGTAGACTCATTAGAAATAAATTCAATTAACCCAAGCTTCCTTATGATGATGCCTGCTATATACTCCAGCGCATCTTCGTGAAGACTGTCGATACCCGGCTGTTGAATTTCGGTTGGAAATGCTAGCTCGGTGGACATCTCGAACTCACTGGAAACCACCTCATCATCAGTAAGAAAATCTTTCAGATTCTCCACTGAATTGTAGTTAAGGCGAAGCCACTCGGTTTCGTCGCACTCTACATTTCCTTGAGCAGCAAAGGTTACCGTGTTGCGAGCTGGAATGTTGACATGAGTAAATAATTTATGTTATTCATATTTATGTACATTTGTGCATTTTTAAATAAATATTACCTAGCAAATATTTCCGCAGCCTATACTTAAATTGCATGGGACTAGGGTTGTCGTGAAGGCCACCTCTTGCACGCATTGCACCAAAAAAATGCTCAATTATGTCCTGATTTAAACGATACGTCAAGACGTATTTGAAGTCGTACCTTCTCTGTACGTACTCATATAAGCCTCTGAGCGATTAATTGCTCGTAAGAATACCTTTTTGAAATGGTAACAGCGATTGCCGTCCTACATCCCTTGTTTGTTGCATACATACATATCAGAGAACTGCAACGAGTGCAGAAATTGTGTGTATACTCGCGCATGTAGCCGTATTTTGCATGGTTTGTTGTTTTCGTGTACAAACCGTCGCTTGTCTGTTTGCTCATAGATCAATACGATCATGACGATGCATACATGCTCGCTACATTATCCGTCGGACAAATTTGCGTCAGCATACAAAGTTGGATGTATGTAACACACTCGCCGGCGACAAACGCTCGCGACACTCGAGTGTTGTTTGCGAGCCACTCGGGTTACCCGTAACAATATTTTTCTTTGCAAGCAGTAGTTGATTAGCGATCTTAAGTGTGTTTTTTATCATATTTTTTGTATTGTTTTTTTTTACGTGAGATGGCAGATACTGCAGTTTTTGAAATGTGATTTTTGTTCCTATAACTTTAATTTTCTATCTAGCAGATTAAGAACTTTGAAATTAAATTAAGTCTTATGAAATGTTTATTTTTATTTTAAATTTAACTCCTACTATTTAAAATTTTTTTAAATACTAACCCTACATGTTGGATCTCATGAAATGTTTTTGTTAAATAAATGTATACAATGCATATTAATTAAAATTAACTAAGTCGTTTCTTTTATCTGTAAATAATAGGATAAATACTTATGGCGTTTTCTTTTCTACAGAAAATGTTGCCTTAACATTGTCCTCTGCGCACGTACACACAAGAGCGGGGCAATGAAGTGCAACATTTTTTGTAGAAAAGAAATCGCCATTAGTAGATGCCCGAGTGCACTCGAGTGTGTACATGCGCAAGTTTGCGCCTTCACATGCACGGCCAATCATGTGAACTACCACACTCGAAAATGTAATGATATATCCCGCACATGTCAGCCTTATGTTTATGAGTGAGCATGAATGAGCGCACAGCAGCAGACGGCTGTGCTTGCTTGTATCAAATTTTAGGGATGATGAATATGCACACTCGAGCGCACTCAATGCCGTTCTCTGATACATATATCCATATTTCTAAGGCACTGCATTTGGGCGAGCAAATCCATCCCAAAAGGTTTCTTCGTTGGCAATGTCTGAAACGTACTGACAGCCCTATTCTAATACCCTCACAAAACTCACCTAACTGACTGTTGTGAGGTTCCTGACTATTGTGAGGTTACCCTTATGCTGGCGTAAATTCAAAAGCTCAAATGCTCATAACTGTCAGGAAAGTTGTGATATGCGAACGACAGCCTCACAATACGAAAGCAGCTGATTTTTATTGAGCAATTATTACAATATTTTGTTAATTTTCGTTCGCAATCAGTGTCGTGTGTTGATTTTTTTTTAAATAAAGAAATATTCAAGAATGGCGGAGTTATTGCTTGTTTGTGCAGCAGTATTGAAGGAGCAAAAAGTGGTAGTGAAGAGAATGCAAGAGAGGGTGTAAGAGTTAGGGGTCGTTATATAACGTCCCCATACAATCTACAGCTTTTAAATACTAAAAAATATTGTATTTTTAATTTCATTACAATAAATGTATTTTATTAAAAAAATTCCTTTTATTTCTTAAATAATAATCGTATATGACGCATAATTTTATATGGATTTCAACCAAACCGAACCGCTGGTTAACTTAAAATTTTTTATATATTTCATTCCATTTTTTATTCCATTTTTAAGTAACGCCTCATGTCTAATTGTGCTACATAGAGGTAACGAAAATGAACCAAACAAAAACAAACTCCATTTGCTCATAGCCCATCAAATCACTTTGTTTGCGCCTATGCTTATGCTATTGTCTTTTGCTTCTTTTTGGCAGCAAAACGCTTTTCACCTGGTGTGGTGATTTTGTTGAGCTTTTTTCTTATGAGGTGTGGTCAAGAATAACCTCACAAAATAGACCTCATAAGAAACCTCACAAATTTTTGCTCGCAGCTCAGTTGTGAGGTTTCATTAGAATAGGGCTGTGAATTTGCTATTAAATACGGCGAACCAGTCGTTTATAATAGATATAAATTCGGCAGTTTCTATGGCATTATACAATTCATGGCCAAGCGTATAGCATCGCCGAATTGCGCTTGAGATGCTGTTCGAAAATAATTGTGCCGCCAACTTAACCTTCTGATGGCCAGCATGATGAACCGTGAGGTGTTCTGCCGTTAACTTGTACACAATTGAAGCGTCCGACACCGAAGTCAAAGTCAGCAACTTTTGCCAATGTAATTTTATTTTTATAAATATACCCCGTGTCGAGAAAATGATTGCGGACTAATTTTAGCAGATGCGGAATGTCCGCAAACACAAAAATGTTTCCTTCAACTGCCGGACTCTGGAACCAGGTTTTCTCTAATAAATATATATAAATAAACCACTTTCACTTTATAATAAACTATTAAAGCATGTTTCCATACCCATAGACACTTTCAGCTCTTTCCAAAGCGACTGATTGCCTGCTCCCATATCAGATACCATCCCCACGACTGTAAACCCCGCATCCTGCATTTGGCATATTAAATTATCCAAAATAGTATTCGTCATTTTGCAGTCATAAGCACAAAATATAGATTGCTTCCATGAAGCCCTTAGCCCACGTGCAATAACCAATTGGACGTAGTTACATGGCTGCCGAACAGTGTCGGTTATTGAATCGTATTCATAAACTGAGTCGACTTGCATTTCGTCGAAGCTAATTGTACATAATCTGTCCGCAGTAGGTACATTATTTGCGTTGCGTATTATGTTTAACGAAAAGTTTAAAATTCCTTCATCCACCTTGACCTTTTGCAACCATTTTTTTATTGTGGATTCGCAAGGCAATGGGAATCCAGTATTATATAAATGGTTATAAGCTCTTGGTCCAGCTGCGTGAAGAGCAATAGCCGAAGAAATATCTGCCCATGTCCAGTGTATTTTTTTTTCTGGGATAATTAGCTTCCGCATTTGGCCCTCCGTAAAAATTGAGGAAACGCGGGTTTAGAGTTTTTCTAACTCCTCAACTCGCGCTCTCAACGATTTCCGCTTTAAGCTGCCTTACAGTCTTCATATGATCTATGACAAAAAAGTTTATGTTTTTGTAAGCTTATTCTATATTTACTCGGTTTGGGTTGTGGCACCGACAAATTTGGAAGTACTTTCATCCATTTCGTGCAATTCGCTTAAAATATCAATAGCTATTGGCAGGGCATCGTCAGCTTACCTCACCCTTTTACGGTCCGAACCAGATAAAATATCTGATGGCAAAAAATAGAATGAGCAAATTTTTGAACTCGGCTGTAATTCGACTCCGCACGAGTCAGACCAAGTTTTTCTTTTTATTTTATTCAATGGAGCATGAAACATTTTGGCTTCTTCTTTTCTCCATGATGTATGGCAAAACCCACAACTGGGTTTTGGCATATTGGGGTTACTAAATTGATAATAAAATATAGAATGGACAAAGGACAAGGACAAGGAGCTATGGTAGGTTATTGGTACAAAACCGTCAGGAATTAAAAATACTTTATTTACTTAGGTATTTGTTTTCTTTTCCTTTATTAAAAAATCTTCAAAATCCCCGAATTAGAATCCCCAAATTCAAAATCCCAAAAATCAGAAGTCCCAACCCAAAATCTTTAAACATTAAATATCTGTGTGATCGCTCCTATTTTTAACGTTATCTAACACAATTCTCAAAAAACATGGGGATTTAATATTAACACAATGTTATAAAAATGTATAATCAAAATAAATTTCACATAAAATAATAATGATAATCGTATGTACATATGTATGTATATGTATGTACCAGTTTTTTGTGTTTTTGTATTTTCATATCATTTTATTAAGAGGTGATTAGTACAATTTGGTTTTACACCTCAACAAACAATTATGGCAATTATAGCCGATAGTAAAAGTAGTATATATTTAATACAAATAATTAATAAAAACCAAACATAATTAAAATAAAATATAAATTAAATAACATTTACAATAGATATAAAATTTACAATAAGTACGACGTAGATTACGGGTTAAAAATGGGCTTTAAGTACCTGTACGCAATTGGAGACAAAAATGTAACTGCAAGAGCTAGAGTTTTTAGTTCCCTGTCAAATCTATACCCTTTAGCAGTGCGAGGTGTATTTTTAAGGCAATTTCTCACACAAATCTTTTAATGTGAAGGCAAGTTGCTCTAGAGCTCTTCCATTTGTCGGCTCATATTATGTGCAGGCAAATGTGGTTCACTTTCTAATGTTTCTAACTTCTGTTCTAAAATTGCCACCTTCTTACGTAGCCGTTCTATCTCCGCGTCTTTAGAATCTAATGCCTCCCGATACTTTCGCTTTCTAGGAGTTCCATCACTTAAATAATTTTCAGTCTGCGACTGCCGACTATTAGCCCAAGTTTTACCTAAATTGAAAGATCTTAAAGAGGAAGAAGGCAGTTCTTCATGAGAATGGAGTTGATGGAATTCTCCAAGGGTAGCCTCAACCTCTACCAGATCACTGCTTAAGGTTGAGATACTACTTGTCTTTTTAGGCAAGAACTGTACCGGTTGGGAATCTTCAATGCCTAGCTCTATAACAAAATCATCACAACCGAGTGCTATAACATTGCCATGTTCGTTATTGTTGCGTGAACTAACTGTTTCAGTATTGTCGCTAATGCCAGTTTCTCTATCAATTGTCGCCGCGGATGAGGATACGCTTAAACTACTATCAGGTACTGCCCATTAATGGAGGTTTCTTACCAATCTCATTAGAAAAATGTTTCTGGCAAGCGAATATATGTTTGGCTGTTGGGCCAACAGTACCCAACAGCTGGAGCCATTCACGCCGCCTATTCGAAATAGAAAAGCATGCTTCAAACTAAATACATAAAAACGCATAACAATTATTATGATACCGTATGTAGTCGTTATAAGTCACGTTATTTCCGTATCGCTACATTACAAGGAACTTTTATAATCACCACATTGAACGAGTTATCAGAACAAATTAGTATTTAACGAATACATACGGTTTACATTGGTAAATTATGAACCCTATTCTGCATTTCTATTAAAAGAGATCTTTTTTGCAACTTACAAAAACGTTACTACGATCGCAATACACAAAATTGGAAATTTAGAAGGTTGGTCGAAACGTAGAATCTTGAAATTGCCAAACTAAAAAATTTTCGATTTGAGTCAAAATGCAGAATAGGACTGAATATATCCATCCCATTATTCAAATATGAATGTGAATATAAAAACATGCTATGAGTATTTAGCTTCGGCTACTGTTTTAAAGTATTTTATCAATAAAAAATCATTTAGAAAACTGTACTCAAGAAAAGTTCAACAAGAATGCCATTAAATGATGAATGACAGCATATAATTTTTGATTTCACTTTTTCCAAAGAATTTTATGTCCAAAACTAACTTTTCGCAGAATAAACAATGTTTTCGGCGCTGAAATACGCTTTGGAACTGTTTTCTCGCATTCAATCAGCTTTGCGCTCTGACCAGCTCGGCGCCCACTATGACCTGTTCGCGCTTATTTGTACTAATTTGTATAGTACCAGTTTTCTCGCATTGGTTCTCGCAATAAGCGTCAGTCGGCTCGGCTCGGCAACAAGCGGCCACTCTGTTCGCTCCCTAAGGAAAGCGGTTAGTAAAGCTTTGTTAATTTTATGAAATAATATACATATACATACATATGTATCTATGAAAAGCTGCAGCAAATTACCCACTTAGCGTTATTGTTAACATTAAATTACAATTACGGTATTCACAAAAATATAAGTTAGCAGAAAAATAAAACTGGTATTCATACGAGTAACAGTATCTTTAATAAGTTTATTAATTTAAGAAATTCCAGAGTCAGTTTCTTATATATTGTTTAAAAGCTAAACGGAGCTATAAGTGCGGTGAAAGTCTTATATATATATATATATATATATATATATATATATACATATATATGTATATACATTGTACATTGAAGACTTTCATGACATTTTTTGATGCTTAACGGTCATTTCGATGACTTCTGGTTACTTTGATGACTGTCACCAATCGCCTAATATGTTAAATGCTCACTTCCGTGACGGTTACTACATTTCATATCAAATGGCCTATTCCATTACGTCACTAAAATGTGCTTTAGTTTAACTTGGACACTTTCATTACAATATATACCTACATATATTATTATACTAATAATTTTGTATACCTTTCGTAGAGATAAAATGGTATATTAACTTTGGTTCGATATTTGTTTATGAGAAAAAAAGATAGATCCATCAAAAGGTATACCGTATGATCAGGACGAAACAAATTTATTTAGCTATGTCCGCCTGTCAGTCCGTCAGTCCGTCAGTCCGTCTGTTTGTACGCAAACTTGTCCCTCAGTTTATGAGATATCTGATCGAAATTCAGTGGGCAGATGCACCTGTACAGTGTATTAGACATTGGTCGGACCGGCAAGATCGGACCATATATAGCTGATTGTTCATGGGTAGAAAGCTCACATTGAAAATCATCAGGATCGGAGTAATATAGTATGTAGCTTCCGTGCAGTTGCACTGATTGTTCAGAAAAGGGGGTTTGCGTTATAACTCCCCACCAAAGCAGCTAAGAACATGAAATTGTACGCTTAGTTTACTTATGTATCATAAACAGACAGCTCATATTGAAAATGATTATGATCGGGCAAACTTTAACATATAGCTCCCATAGAACTGATTGTACAGATACCAGATAGAAAGGTAATATAATTTTCGTCGTCGGGGCTAGAAGTTAGCGAAGTTAATGTGTGATCCGGAAGTTAAAGTTTTTTTTAATTTTTGTCCTTCATTCTTAAAATTATCAATAAATTGAATAGGGAATTCCAGTCAGGTGTGTTTCACTTCCGTTTTTGTATTTGCAAAGCAAAATCAAATTTAAACTAATTGCATGTGAAAAAATTAAAAATTTAACATATCTATGACAAAGACGGAATTTTACCAACTAAGGATGTATTTATTGGAGATAAAGGCGAAAGTTACTTGCAAAGTAATAACTTTTCGGAGACAGCAATACTTTAAGTAAAATAAGAATTTTGTTTAGTTATTCGCTTTTTCATTGTAATTTTATGTACAAATACATTGTTTCTATTTATTTTTTTGTATATATGATAAGCATACGAGATGATGTGTTTTCGCTGTTACATTAACGAATTATGTATATATGTACATGTACCTACATACATATATACATATGTATATATTATTACGCAATGATATTTTTTGTGGTACCAAAATGAATGCCTTAAAATCATCGTATCGCAATGAAACGTATATCAAACGAAAGGTTATCGTCCACAGATTTGCAAAATATATATTTCATTTCGATGCAATGACGTTAAGGCAGGTAAAAAGGGTTTCAGAACAAAAACAATGCGTAGTTTTGATTAATTCCATACAAAAAAATGCTTTCGTTCTGTTCAGCTGTGTGTGTGTTTGCGCGTTCTATTGAACGAATGTTGAAGTTGAAGCAGCTAAAGAATACCATATTTTCCAGTCACACAAGAAACGTCTGTGTGACGATTATTTTAATATTTTTCTATTTTTATTTTTTGTTGTAGCAAAATAAATTTGTATTTTATTTGTTTTTTTTTTTGTTTTCAAAGTATTATTTTATTCTACTAAATCTATCCTGTCTTATATTTTTAATTCATGTAGATAAAATAAAAATATATAAATTTGAGTTAAATAAAAAAATAAATAAAAGTATTTAGAAAAAGGAAAGAGGAAAATATTTATTAGAAAATGTTAGTTTTTGATTTTATTGTACCTACATTATTTTGCTCTTTTATATTTTTCTTATTTTCCTTTTTTTAATTAAAATTAAATGGCCTTTTAAACATTGCTTACGAGAGAAAATTTCTAGAACCCCTGACTAAAGTGTTTCAAATTGTGAAGAAAGTTTTGTGAAATTTTTTAATTTGTATTAACATGGTTTCTGTTGATGATCGAACTACGTACATATGTACAGTTTGTCAAGTAATTGTTTGAAAAATGAAAAACGGCATGTAAATCAATCTTTTGACTTAGATTTTATAAGCTTGAGCAACCATTTCGTACTTTTTTTTCGCATTGTTTTATTAATATAAGTATTCTTATCATATTTAAGGCACAAAAATTTAAGAATTCATATTACAAAGGTAAACAATAGTCAAAAATCGCAAAAAATAACATAAACAACGCTGTCAATTAATTCTTTGCAAAAAGTAAAAGGAAATTAAATGTAAGGTTAAAGCAAGTAAAATATAGTATTTATTAATACTAATACTTAGTATGGCGTCCATTAGCATCTATAACAGCCCGCAAACGACGTGACATTGACCGAATAAGGTTACCCATGTCATAATCCTGTGGTATTTTCTCCCATTCCTCCTGAATTACCTTAATGAGGGCGGTTTTGTTAGTTGGTCTCCGTTTACTTACTGGTTTCTTTAAGTA
Organism: Philophylla caesio; assembly: GCA_963971545.1. Classification (NCBI taxonomy): domain Eukaryota; kingdom Metazoa; phylum Arthropoda; class Insecta; order Diptera; family Tephritidae; genus Philophylla; species Philophylla caesio. Next base: position 32,194,534 of record OZ020606.1, on the reverse strand, counting down.
AGCCCACAAATTTTCGATGGGATTCAAGTCAGGACTCTGGGCTGAGGTGTCAATGAGTTTGTGGCAATTATACAGCAGCCAAGTCTGGCATAGCAACGATTTGTGTTTGGGATCGTTGTCCTGGTACAGCTTATATTTTAGTTTATTAGTGTTTTGGTGGTCGAAAAATCCGAATTTCGTCGCGCTTATATATTAAAAGTCATTTCAAATGCTGGAATATTTAAATTTGTGAATTTTTGTTTAATATTTATTCCTCTTTCTCAGTACGAACAGAACTTAACAAATATATTTCCGTCCGTAGACTTATTAAAATAAATTATCACTGTTTATATCCCATATCTTGTTCGTTTTCCAGGGATTTCTTCCTCATTTTCACTATCTCTGTTAATAGAGCATCATGTCAAATACTATTAGACTTTTATATTGGCAGCCAATCAGAACGAAGCAGTTTGACATAATGCTCACCAAAGCGAAAAAATTAGCTGGCGCCTCAACGCCACCTTATTGAATCCGCCTTGCACCATGCTTTATAAAAATTAAAAAAATTGATATTTCAATTTGATAAACATAAGTGCGGCAACACCGATTATATTCAATGCGCACAGCGATTAGCCAATTAGGTAGCCGCTTCTAACTTGTAACACTGAAGCGGCCATCTGGCGACTTGTTGGGATAATATTTACAGTAGGGTTGGAAAAACGTCGATGTTTACAGGAGGACAATATTTTTTAATGTCGAATTTTTGAGATTTTGATATTGCTTAAAAGTCATTTCAAACGCTGGAACATGATGCAATAATGAAAGGTGTTGTACGTTGGCAACTTCTCGCACTAAATCAGCCATCTTGAACGCCCTTAGAAACTGTGTTGTTCCTTTGCAGAATTTGGTTACCAGTTTTGTACAAAAAATTATGTTGAATTGTAACAGAAAATTAAGTTTTTCATGTGGAACGTTTAATACGTATTATCGATTGTTTTGACATTTTCGATAATTTTTCTCTTTTGTTATTAATTGGTTTTCTAAAAGCGATAATTTGAATAAGGTTTTGTAAGAATTGTCAAGTATTTGTATAATGAAACATTATTTGTTAACGTCATAGAAGAACTTCCATTTATCTCCCGCCTTCAACCGACTCGATCGCCTAGTCAACGTAAATTTTTCGTTTTCTCCGCTCGCCTTTGGAACAAGCTAATTTTATATTCAATTTAACCTATGGATGTTTTATTCTTATATTTAATTATACCATAAAGGCTAAAGGAACTCCATGGACCTGTATATTTCTGCTTTTTCAGTTATCAATTAGTATTTATTTCTTAAAAATTCCGCCTTCAGTGCTTTTATGCTCATAACCATAAACAATATTAATGTGGGAAAACTTTTCCGAAAAAATGTTAATAGCTGGACAAACATTGTTATGTTGTTGGTACGGTTTGAATGCATTTGCGTCTTATTTGAACATTTTACATTAATTTCTAAAGAATATTTATTATCGAAGAAGTTTGTCTTTATTAATTTTGGCATCCAAAAACACTAAAAATTCGTACAATGCGCATGTTTTTCCAGCAATTTAAATACAAATTAATTGATTAATTTGTTTTGTCAGTTTTCATATAAAATTAATAATATTCCAATCATTGTGGTTAAATTTTATGTAAACATCTTCACTCATTTGTACTTTTTCCTAAGAACGGCCTTCTTTTATTCCCGTTTCTCGTATACTTCCAAAATACAACATTGAGCTAAGGGCAGTTTGAACGCCCTGTCACAACGTACAACACCTTTCATTATTCCATCATGCGCTGGAATATTTAAATTTGAATTTTTGTTTAATATTTATTCCTCTTTCTCAGTAAGAACTGAAATTAACAAATATATTTAGTAGATTTTCCGTCTGTAGACTTATTAAAATAAATGATCACTGTTTATAACCCATATCTTGTTCGTTTTCCAGGGATTTCTTCCTCATTTTCACTATCTCTGTTAATAGAGCATCATGTCAAATACTATTAGACTTTTATATTGGCAGCCAATCAGAACGAAGCAGTTTGACATAATGCTCACCAAAGCGAAAAAATTAGCTGGCGCCTCAACGCCACCTTAATGAATACGACTTGCACCATGCTTTATAAAAATTGAAAAAAATTGATATTTCAATTTGATAAACATAAGTGCGGCAACACCGATTATATTCAACACGCACAGCGATTAGCCAATCAGGTAGTCGCTTCTAACTTGTAACACTGAATCGGCCATCTGGCGACTTGTTGGGATAATATTTACAGTAGGGTTGGAAAAACATCGATGTTTTCAGGAGGACAACATCGTTGTATCGATATTTTTTAATGGCGAATTTTTGAGATTTTGATATTGCTTAAAAGTCATTTTAAACGCTGGAATATTTGTGAATTTTTGTTTAATATTTATTCCTCTTTCTCAGTACGAACGGAACTTAACAAATATATTTAGTAGATTTTCCGTCCGTAGACTTATTAAAATAAATTATCACTGTTTATATCCCATATCTTTTTCTTTTGCCAGGGATTTCTTTCTCATATTCACTGTCTCTGTTAACAGAGCTCGCATTATTATAATCTAAATGAGACGGGTACTGTAGCCCGTTTCTGTAAGAAATCGACAAAATTGTCGATTATAGTGACGTAACATCGATTCGATCCAAATTAGTCGATTGATAAGTCAAAATTGTTTGTATTTCAGCTCTGAGTTTATTTGTAATTGGTAACCCGACCCGACCTATTTCTTTGTAATAAAATACATAAAAGTTTTTTGAATTATTCATAAAAAATATATTAACCAAAATATAGTTATACTGGCTTTAAATCCACCAGCTTCCATTTTGAATTAAACGAACTGTGTACACAAATACATGAAAGTCACTTAAATAAATAATCCTCATCACCTCAACATCAAGTGAGAACAACAATCGGCAATATTTCATTTTATTTGTTTACAGAAACCCTTTCAATCGAGTGTTCCTACTGAAATGGAATGAAACATATCAGCTATCTAGATTTGACTATCTAGGATTGTCGATCAAATCGACTAATTTTATTACAGAAACACAATTAGTGAGAGTGACGTCAAATCGAGAATTTCAATCGAGAACGTCATCGAAATGAGTTACAGAAACGGGCTACTGGTTAGCAAACAATGTATGTAGCTAAGCGTTTGCGTTCACTTGTTCGATTGTTACCAAATTAGTCACATTTGTTCTAGCCGTGGAAAAAAAAACTATTTCCCATCTCTACTCGCACTTACTCATGACATTTACACATATCTTTTTCTACTCTCGCTCTAACATGGGCGGTTACCTAGTCTGGTACTTGTTTGTTTGCAGTACCAGTTTTATTAGTTACCGGCTCTGTTAACTACTTAATATTTCTAACCCTTATGGCTAGCTTCTTGTTATCGGAGACAGCTTTATATGTTACCCTATTTTTTATTCATTTGCAAACTCTAACCACTTATATTTGTTAACTTCTGGTTACCGCTAACCATTAGCTAACGGTTGCGGTTTACTAAATTTTTTTAAATAAAAAAAATTCCATTTTTTTTAAATTTAAGTATTTTGTTTTACAATATTCATCAAATTACAATTAATCGTAATTAATAATAATTTTTTAATATAAAGTACAATTTATCAACTTAAAATACCAAAGATTATAGTTATAGTTCATCCTTCCAAGTCAAGTCCGGTATTTTGCTTAAAATATATAAAGAGAAAAAAGTTATAAATCATAAGTTGAAAGTTTTTCCGCAAACAATAAATTTTTTAAAAGAAAATAACATGGACAGAAAGATAATTGATTATTTTTTCTAATAGGGTCAATTTGTATTTGCAATTTTAGACAATTTTCAAAAAATGTATACTTGACTTACAAGTATGTGAAATCCCGTACATGTAAAGATTTCAAAAAAATATGATGGACTAAAAGATAATTGATTTTTCTTTCTAATAGCATCCATTTTTATTTGAAATTTTTGAAAATTTTCAAAATATATATACTTGACTTCAACTATGTGAAATGCCGTACATGCACTGTGCACATGAAATAAGGCAACTTTTACAAGTTGAAAATTTTCATAAAATATATTTATTAAATTCTAATAAAATATAATCGACAGAAAGATAATTGATTATTCTTTCTAATAGCATCCATGTTAAATTGAAATTTTGGAATTTTTTTTAAATATTTATACTTGACTTACAACTATGTGAAATGCCGTACATGTACTGTGCACATGCATGTAGGCAATTTTCAAAAGTTCAAAAAATGTCATAAAAAATATATAAAATTTTTGAAAGATAGAATGGCCTGAAAGATAATTGATTTTTCTTTCTAACAGCATCCATTTATATTTGAAATTTTTGAAAATTTTCAAATTATTTATACTTGACTTACAACTATGTTAAATGCCGTTAATGTACTGTGCACATGAAATAAGACAACTTTACAAGTTGAAAATTTTCATAAAAAATATTTATTAAATTTTAATAAAATACAATGGACTGAAAGATAATTGATTATTCTTTCTATTAGCATCCACGTTGATTTGAAATTTTGGAAAATTTTCAAAATATTTAATTTGACTTACAACTATGTGAAATGCCGTACATGTACTGTGCACATGCATTAAGGCAATTTTCAAAAGTTCAAAAATTTCATAAAAAATATTTATTAAATTTTATAAAGACATAATGGACTGAAAGATAATTACTCATTCTTTCTAATAGCACCCATTTTGATTTGAAATTTTAGAAAATTTTTAAAATATTTATACTTGACTTACAACTTTGTGAAATGCTGTTTATGTACTGTGCACATGAAATAAAGCAACGTTTACAAGTTGAAAGTTTTCAAAAAAAATATTTATTAAATTTTAATAGAATATAATGTACTTAAAGATAATTGATTATTCTTTCTAATAACATCCATGTTGATTTGAATTTTTGGAAAATTTTCAAAATATTTATACATAACTTACAACTATGTATGTGAAATGCCGTTTATGTACTGTACACATGAAATAAGGCAACTTTTACAAGTGGAAAATTTTCATAAAAAATATTTATTAAATATTAATAAAATATAATGGACTGAAAGATAATTGATTATTCTTTCTAATAGCATCCATGTTGATTTGAAGTTTAAGAAAATTTTCAAAATATTTATGTTTAACTTACAACTATGTGAAATTCCGTACATGTAATGTACACATGCATTAAGACAATTTTTACAAGTTGAAAATTTTCATAAAAATTATTTATTAAAGATAATTGACAATTCTTAGTAATGATTTGCTTTCTATTTAAAATTATCACACATTTTCAAAAAATGTATACTTGATTTAAACGTATGTGAAATGCCGTGTATATTCTCTGGCCATCCAAAAAGGCAGTTTTCAAAAGTTGAAAAATTTTCATACAAAATATTAATATTTTTTAAAGAAATAAACGTGAACAAAAAGATAATTGGCTATTCTTTCTAATGACATCCACTTAAAAATGCAATTATCGAACAGTTAAAAAAAATTATATTTTGCTTACAAGCATGTGATATGACATATGTACATACATGTGGTGTGTAAATGCAATAAGGCACTTCTTAAAGTTTGCAAATTTTTATGAAAAATATTTATTAAATTAAAAAAAAATATCTTGGACTAAGAGATTATATATTTATTTTTCATGTGATATCCATTTTCAGTTTTAAATACCGCTTAATTTTCAAAAATCAATACTTTACTTACATGTATGTACATATGTATGTACATTGCCGTATTTTTACAAAAAACGTTATTATTATTATTATTATAATCCCAACGGTTTTATCCCTCCATACCCGCCCGACCGACGCGAGGGGCGCATCCGCATGACGCACAGATATGTATATAAAAAAAAAAATTTTGTTTTTTTTCATATATGTTGCGCCGAGTCATGAAAGTGTCGAGATCTAAAACTGTTCAGCTACAGAACAAATGCTCATCAGCTGATCGAATAGTAATATATGTATATGTATGTATGTATGTATTAATTATTGAGAGGATTGATTATAGTTTTCTTTATGTAAAAAAGTGAGTCTGAAATATCAAAAGAACCGGAGTGAGTGTTAAAATCCTGACACAAACTACGGAGTGGCTCATTTAACTCAAAATTACTTTTACATGGCTTCAGAAAGAGAGGCCGGAAATTTCTTTCGTTAATTATATTATAAAAATATTTACATATTGTACTCAAAGATAATTTAATATCCTTACTAATGATATGCATTTTCATTTAAAATTTTGAAATATTTTTAAAAAATTAGTACTTCATTTAAAACTATGTGAGATGCCGTGTATGTGCACTATACAAGCAACAAGGCAATTCTCAAAGGTTGAATATTTTAACAAAAAAAAAATTACTAAATTTAAAAAAATATATTGGACTAAAAGATAGTAATTAATCTTTCTAATTACATTCATTTCAATTAAAAATTATAACACATATTTCAAAAATGTATTACTTGCGACTTTGGGAACTGTCATATACATACATACATATGTATGTATGTATGTATCCAATACATGCACTAATACAATTCGCAAAACTTGCAGATTTAAATATAAAATATTAATTTATTTTAATGAAAATATAATGGACTGGAAGGTAATTTAACATTATTTTTAATAATAAAAATTACCATTTGTAATTATCGAGCATTTTTGAAAAAATAAAACATGGTTAACAAATTTCGTACACGTACCGTGCGCATGCATATATGTACATACATATGTATGTAGTTTTCCCATTTTTTTTTTACACACAATGGTTCTAATTTTAAAAAACAATACAACGGGCATTAGTATATTATATTAATATACTATCTAATTAATATTTACAACAATTTTCTATTTGAAAACACCAAGACTAAGCTTCCGATTTTTTTACAAAACATTTAAATTAATTATTACCTCTAACATGCAGGAACAGCTGGTGAAGATATTATGTCAGGATGGTGAAACCTACTCAAAATCGAAAGGAAAGCCAATTATTTCTGACTAAAATATTTGAAATTTATCTTAGAATTCCATTCAATATTGATTACTGTATCAATGATGTCATTCACGGTTGTTGATAACTGAAAGCGAAATTCGAAAATTGTTTAACTTTTTTCAGCTAACGAGAATAACACTTACATTTTTCGGATACCAGTGTTTCGCTTTATATAAAAATACTAACGACAGCTGAACTTGTGCTGCGTTCTTTTGATGTTCAACAATTTCATTTTAAAAATGTATGTTTTTTTTCTTTCATTCGTTTATTGTGATGTTTATGCCGACAGAATGAATTAAGATGTTTGCAATAGGATTGATTAAAACTTTCAGATTGCTGTGCTGTTTCTGGAAGTAAACTCTGTAAGTACAAAATTTACACATATACACCGAATACAATACGAGTTTTGCTAAATACACATATTATTTCTTAAGCCTGGATCATTTAACCCTCAGTTCATACATTCATTAAGAATTTGCCTCTTACGATAAGCGCATCATCCGCAAGTCACCTGTCGCACAGATACAGCCAAGGAGCAGAAACCTAGTCATCTGGCAAGACCCATATTATTTCATATATGAAATAAACATTTCAATGACATTGCATACAACAAAACAATTACAAAATTTAATAACACCGGTTGTTTATATCACTGCTGAGTATTTAACTTACCCTTTTCAATTTCTAAAAATTCTGTTAACAGTAGTTTGTAATAAAAATCACAGATAGTAACTATTCCAAAATATGTTGATAAGTTCTAATGTCATCAAAATGAACAGACAATAGTTTTAAACCTTGATAAAGGCCACAGAACCAACCGGGTAATTTTTATCAAATATAAATTTTATTATGCCCAACGTTAGAGTACATTAGTATACAAATAATATCATATAAGTAAATAAGAATATAAGGAACACTTGAATGAACAAACTAATACCTCGCAATGAGGGGATTCGAAAAAACAAAAAGTTAAAGGAAATATGTTAAAAAAATCAACAGCAAAATAAATTTAATACAATTGAAAATCGGTTTCAGTCCGGACGAACCAGGATGTTATTTTTCTTTTCGTTGGATGTCCATGTTCGAACTTGGTTCACAGTTCGCAAAAGCCAAGGGTGATCACTCAGAAAGTTCTTCAGGTCCTTAACTAAAGTTAGCCGGTTGCTTCTGATAAGCTCGCCAAATGCATCGAAAGCCGCAGTTTCCTCTTCAGTAGTCCTTCGAATTTTCTTCTTCTTTTTATTATCATTTTTCGTAAATTTTTTCTCCGTTTGCTTCGAATATTTTTTTTTGGTTTGAAACGCTCAGGAGAACTACTATCACTGGAAGAACTGTAATCTGAAGAAAGAGGATATCTTTTCCTGATGATTTGGCGATTATCATTAATGTCAGGCACATGTGTAGGGAATGATTGAATTGAAGAAGTTGATAGAACGTCATTTAAATCGACGATTTGGTTTAGATAGTCATTTCGTGTATTTTCACCATATAGTTCTTGAGGAGACTCTGATACACTGGTGCCCGGAATACTCAGATCTTAAGGATCTTTGTCATCACCCTGTGCCTTACAAAGTATATTCACAACACCTATAACATCTCTCGAAACAACAGATCTTCTGTAGTGAGATCGATGAATTGCCTCGGCATGACCCATAAAATTGGCGATATCAGTGATTTTATTTTCATCCATGTTTTCTTCTGCACAGGTCGTGGCAACGTGTTTTCTCAAATGCGTTCCACGTAGCCTCTCAGAGTGTTCTGCACCACATTCATCGGAAAACTGTCGCATCAGCTGGCAAGCTCGAAGATATTTAAATCTTCCGTCAGTGTAACCCGGGATACGAAAGATATAAGGATTTTTTGTTGGGACTTTCGTAGTTTCGATGAGCCAATATCAAATTAAGAGATGTTTCCATTTGTGGTTTCAGCAGAACAGGAACATCACGACCCAACTTTCCTGTGATAATAAACCTTGCATATTTTTCAGCAACCGTTTTCTGTGTTGAGGACAACTTCTCATATATCTCTGGATGCTCTTTCTCGGATATTCTCTCTATTGCTTTCAGATCGGCGATCAACGCCCTTTCAATTTCCCCAGCTCGACGACGATTAAAAGTCTGAACAGAAATTAAAGTATATTGGAGTATACTGTTTTTTGAGAGTTGTGTAAGCACAGATCATTTTATTATTGAGGTAATGTGATAACTTTTTAATGTCGTTGGTCACTACGTTTTGTTTTACTTGTTGTCGATGTTTTGCAGATTGATCTTCTCCTGCGGTCCTGTTGACGACTTGGCTATATTGCATAGCGTGAAGAAATAGGTATTTATCAAAAGATTTTTCCTTTTCTTCATCAATATTTTCCACCCAATGAAGTTTCAGTAGGTCACCTACTGCTTTAATATAGGTACCGATGGAAGTAACCAGCGATGGAGTCTGATGAACTCCAGTCAGTGGATCAAAACCAGACAGGTTTCTCACAGCTTCCAACATGATTTTGTACAGTTTTGGATGATATATAGATTTAAAATCTGTTATATCTGAATCAATCTCTTTCAACCGATTTCTGATCATCTCCTCTTGCTGTTGTTTGTAATATTTCTCACAGAGACAATTCCCAAATTGAATCAATAGCTCATCATACCTAACTAATCGAACAATATCGTCTTCTCTCAACACCGCCATGACTTTTGTAAGTCGGATATTACCATTGTCCTGTAATCGCCCTTCAATTCGCCTTGAAAGGATGACATTAGATCGTGCACCTTTAGTTGAGGCACATAAACAACAACTGGCGATGCCGTCTGATTGTTTTAAAAGACAAAACACCTTTACATAGCAGATCTTTGTTCGTTAGGTCTCCGAGACACAAATAGTTTCCTTTTAAACGTAGCGTTTCTATCATTTTCTTCCTTTCAGGGTTGCCTACAATAAAGAAAATACTAAAAATAAAAACTTACATATATTTGGCTACGAAATTCTTTAAATTAATAGCAAAAACTGTAAATAAATACCTCTGGGAAGAACTGAGAATTTCTTGACTGGAGACTTATCTTTGTGGACGGTTTCTAAGTGGCGGCTGATCACAGATTGCATTTTTTTGCAATAGAAACAGAAACGATGTTTTGTTTTACTTTTACTCGGTTGAGCGAATAAATTTTCATCACTGATTTTTCCTACTACTGCTGGAATTTCCAATTGATCAGTGCTATTGAGTAATGACTCGTCTCCTGTGGCAACTTCTTGCGTTCTTCTCCTTGGTTATTATTAGAGGAGTTATTCCCAGTCATATTCCACGTTGAATCGTTTTCGTCGTTATTCGATATATCATATTTTCCAGGCTCTTCTGTTGGAGATTTAAAAACGTTGGGTTCCGGGGAAAGACGTCGATCCACGCAGGCTGACGTGTCAAAAGGTAAACTAGCCAAGATAATCTCATCTCCAACTAGTTCATCTTCAAGACTTGTATCTAATTCAAGGTCATCCAAACTGTTCAATATTTCGTTCTTCGTTTTCGGCTGACCTTTGGCTATAACATAACTTTGTTCTAGGTCTGCTAATTGAATCTCTATTATTTCCTCTAGAGAATGCCGTCGATAATCTTTATCATGTGCATGTGCCTCAACATCTTGTGCAAAATTCTGCTCATGATATAAAATCGAAATAGTTTAGTTATTAATAATGTTTTTCTAATAACGTCTGTTGCGATTTATAAGGCTTGTAAATTTGTTGTAACACAAATGTATAGTAAAATTGACAGTCGTCACTTACTTAACACTATATCCAAAATGGCGTTAGTATTATCGGATTCAGTGAGCCCATCCTGCGTACGTTTTGTAAAATAATCTACTCCTGGTTCAATAACGTCATAAGAATCCACGTGTTACTCCAGAATTACAGTTGATTTTAATCCTCCATTTCCAGATGAAGTAGTTTCAACTGAGATCTGAGCTAACTGAAGAATGTCAAACAATTCTGTTCCCGTGACTTTTATTTGCTTGGTGTTGACATCAATTGGATTGGTCATCGGAAAAGTCTCATTAAATGTTCACGGGGGTGTTTGTTCTATTCAATAAACTCTAGTCAAGATTTCGGGGCCACCATATCAGACTGGTCGAGATTCGATAGGAGCAAACCAGCGCAACCTACATCCTCTTGTTTTCGCAGTTGGGCTGTCAGTTGCCCTCGTCACCTTCATTAGTCGGAGCATCAACTTTTGGAAGATTTCGCGGCGAATTTGTCAAAACATGGAAATAATGAAAACAAATAATTACAATATACTAACGGGCAAAATAATAAGTACGGGAGGTTTTGACAAACTTTGACAATTTTCATTTTTATACCCAAACGTACTTGTTCACAAGAAATAATCGAGATAGATATAGACATACATATGTATACATATATACTGAAATGATCAGAATGAAAAGAGGAATCGATTTAGCCCTGACTGTCTGTCCGTCCGTCTGTCCGTGGTTACAATAACTTGAGATATATGAATGAAATTTGTATATCGATTGCTCTTTCGACAGGGTAGGTACATAGGTATTGAAAATGGCCAAGACCGGTCAATAACCACGCCCACCTCCCTTATAACGGAAGTTTTTGAAAAATGCAAAACCTCCGTTTTTTCGGTATCTATTTCAGCAAATTAAGCGATTTTGTACAAAGAAATTAGGTATTTATGGAATTTTGGAAAATGGGCGTTGCTACGCCCACTTATGTAAAAATTTCTGTATCTCAATAACGGTGTAATTTATCGTCACAAAATGTGGCGAACATATTGTCCTTGATATCACTAGCATTACTATCAAACAATTTTGAAATCGGACCATAACCACGCCCAACTTCCATATAACGTTTTTTTGCATTTTTCAAAATTTCTGTTATATGGAAGTTGGGCGTGATGTTAGTGATATCACATTACCACAATATCGTTTTTTGTGCCAAAACGTCTGAACCGATCTGAAAAATTCCCCAACCTATTCCTAGTCAAGACCCAACTTTTACTAAAAATAAGTGATTGCGTGATCAAACCTGACGATACTATAAGCTTGCGGAATCTTGCCAAATAAAAACAAAAAGTTAAGAAGTAGTAAATGCATGGGAGAACACAAATCAGAAAGTTGCACTGAGAAAAGTTCTAAACAAATCTGTGGTAATTGTTGCGATGCAAAAAAAGTCTTAGGGCTAAATCTACACCTTTTCAGTTTAAGTTCAGAAAGTTGCAATTCAAATTCAGAAAGTTACAATTCAAATTCAGAAATTTACAATTCAAGTTCAGAATTTCCATTTCAAATTCAGAATTTCCATTTCAAATTCAGAATTTCCATTTCAAATTCAGAAAATTACAATTCAAATTCAGAATTTTCATTTCAAATTCAGAAAGTTGCAATTCAAGTTCAGAATTTCCAATTTAAATTCAGAAAGTTGCAATTCAAATTCAGAAATTTATAATTCAAGTTCAGAATTTCCATTTCAAATTCAGAAATTTTCAATTCAAATTCAGAAAGTTAAAATTCAAATTCAGAAATTTACAATTCAAGTTTAGAAAATTTCATATACACTGTACGATTTGATTATTTTAAGTTGCATAAAAGCAATTGCGTCAGAAAGATTTCAATTTTAATTTTATTCGGTAATAGTTACATACATATCATATATACATACATACATAGAAGAAAATAAAAAAAAGTGCAATGGAGCTTAAAGATAATTGTGTTATATTTATGTCTAACGACAATGTTTTGTAAAGACGTTTGCCGCACAATACCATGCAAACATATATACCACAAAAAATGTGTTGAAAGTTTGTTGTCAACTGTACCGACTAATAATAAATATTAGCAATAATAAAAACACTTCCGCTATTGCAAAAAAAAGACCACCGGTGACACTTGTTTGAGCCATTAATACTATGAATGTAATAATTTCTTCTATTTTCATCAGCTACCGAAGACATAGAGAGAGTTAAATATAAGAAGTACTCTTGTCAAGATCGGGAGAGAATATTAAACGTGGCAAATCGGGGAGAGGATTGGCCCGCTTTAGCTTCGTCTCTTGGAATAACATACAAAACTGCATACACCTGGGTGATGAGCGGTAAAAGTACTAAAAATCCTATGGGAGGTAAAAAACCGAGCAAGCTAGGGAACGAACAAATTAGAAAAATCCTACATTGGATTGAGGAAGAGTGCAGTCTTACACTCCGGCAAATACAAGCTAAAATGTATAGTAACTTTAATTTAACAGTATCTTTGTCAACTATTAATGATTACCTTGAAGGAAAAATGTACACTATCAAAAAAGTTCACACACAACCATGTACACTTAATTCACAACAAAACAAAAAGAAAAGAGCAGCATATGTAAACCAACTCAACATATACAAACAAGCAGGGAAACAACTTGTTTTCATAGAAGAAACCAACTTCAATTTGTTTTGTCGACATTCGCGTGGACGTTCAAAAAAGGGAAATCGCGCAGTTCAGTCATTGCCAGCTTCTAGTGGCGCAAACATCCACCTCATAGGGGCTATATCGGCTTCTTCAGTAGTCAGCCTGGATCGACAACGAGGCTCTTTTAATACAGAATCGTGTAGAAATTGAATAGGAAATGTTTTGCAGAATTGGCGTGATTCCGGAAATACCTTCAGTGACTTGGTATTAATATGTGACAATGCGCCTTGTCACTCCAGAATAGAGTCTGCCGTACAAGAGCACTCGAATGGGCAGGCAAGTGTTCTTCGTTTGCGACCATATTCACCTATGCTAAATCCAGTGGAAACAATATGGTCTAAAATAAAGTCACTTGTCAAATCAGGTATGGATGTGCCCAATGTCCTAGGTCCAGGATTAACACAGCAGAGGATGCAGTACTTAGAAAAAAAAATTGATGATGCCAAGGTAGCCATATCAGGTGGAGATTGTGCTCGTGCAACACAACATTGTTTTTCATTCCATGCCGATGCACTCTCCTTGCGTGATATGCCGGCCGGTGAATAGATTTAACATCATTTATAGCCCATAATTAGTAACTAAACTTCATATACATATACATTAAAATAAATAAAACTACCACAACGATCAATAGAAATCGTATAAGTCGCGTCTAAAGTTAGTTTTAAAAACAATCAATAATTAGAGCTGAAGACTAAGAGTTAATGTGTTGGTAGCTCAATCCATTCTTGTGTTAAGTATCAGGCGGAGGGATAGGCAAAGTTAAAACTGATTCTGCGTCCGACACTCGTTATTTATGAATACTTATTCCTTCAATGCAAACTACATATTGCACAAATATTACATATACATATGTATGTACATTTCGAAAAAAAAGTTTTCTTAACATAATTTGAAAATTTCTGAACTTGAATTGAAATTTTCTGAACTTGAATTGTAAATTTCTGAATTTAAATTGCAACTTTCTGAATTTGAAATGAAAATTTCTGAATTTGAAATGAAAATTCTGAACTTGAATTGTAAATTTCTGAATTTGAATTGCAACTTTCTGAATTTAAATTGGAAATTCTGAACTTGAATTGCAACTTTCTGAATTTGAAATGGAAATTCTGAATTTGAATTGTAATTTTCTGAATTTCAAATGGAAATTCTGAATTTGAAATGGAAATTCGGAACTTGAATTGTAATTTTCTGAATTTGAATTGCAACTTTCTGAACTTAAACTGAAAAAGGTGTAGACGTAGAGCATAACGCATTTAGTCGCGAAGGTCCCAATTACGTCCGAAAACTTAAGGTTGCAAAACAGAAGGTAGGTTGTTAGCAACTAAATTCAAAAGTAGATAATCATTTTTATTTAAAATGCGCTTATCTCAATATTAACTGTATTATAGCTAATGAAGTGGAATTGGAAAGGCTCTTGAGAATGTAGGATCGGACATAGTCTTATGCTCCGAATTATGCACTACAGAAGATATAAACGATTCAGAACTTATAATTCCTACTTATCAATTAGATAGGTGCGATTCGCACAGTAGACATACAGGTGGAGTAATCATTCTATTGCGAGATACTATAAACTTCAAAGTAATATTAAACAAATCCATAGATAAAAACGTTTGGTGTTTAGTTATTCAGCTAAAAAACTGTGGAACTAAGTGGAGGGTAGAGGTGGTTTACCACTCACCCAGTTCAAGGGATGCGGATTTCCTGACTTATATGGAAGCGCTGTTATCGGAAATATGCGAAAACTTGGTAAACACCATTGTTATTGGAGATTTCAATATAAATATGAACATGGTATCGACATATATTAAGAGACTTAAAGAGATTTTCGCTCAACAGGCGATGGAACAGCTAGTAAATTTTAATACACGTGTTACTGAACATTCCGCAACACAAATTGATTTATTATACTCAAATACTAGAGAAGTTGCATGCGAAAATGCTGAGGAACATAGAATATCAGTTAATGAGACTGTTATTTTTCGATGTAATACAACAAAAAAGTGTCCAATTACGAAGTTCGTAGAAATAACTTCTTGGAATGGGTACAGCTCCGAAAACCTTATACATTACAATATAACTTCACTAACCTTAATAGTTTGATGTCTATCATGAATAAGTTAACTTTTCAAACGCAAACTAGCATTAAAATTAAATAGAAATATTGAAAACGTTTGCTATGATTATAAGAACTCATATTGCCCATTGGGTGTAACGAAAGAAGTATACTGAACCGATTCCGGAGACATTTCGACTTAATAAAACTCACTCTTTAAGTCTAGCACGGAAAATACGGTTTTACCTTCAAGGTATTCCAGGCAGTCGTTAATGAGCGGCAAAGGGTAATTGTCGCGAACAGTAATTTTGTTTAGACCGCTATAGTCTATACAGAGGCGCGTCTGTCCGTTTTTCTTTTTTACGAGCACAACGGCCGATGCGTACGGAGAGGTACTAGGCCGTATAACTCTTTGATATTCTAAATCGGTTAGAATGTTTTGAACGTCTGCGCGCTCAGCAAAAGAAAGTCGGCGTGGTGAACAATGAAAAGGTACAGCGTTTGTCAGGTGAATTTTCATTTTATACTCGTAGGGCTTTATTTGTACTTCTGAATTTACGAGTTCATTACGGCTGGCTTTGTCTAGCATAAAATCAACATCTACTTCAGAACTACAAGAGGCTACTTCCATTCTAAAGATTTCTGGAATATCTGAAACCATACAGCCGCTGGAATCATGCCCATCGTAAGGAGCGTTTGTTTTGACAAAACATATTCTATCACTACTTTTACGCAGGCTATGTCTATCAAGAACACTCATTAAGTCGAAACGCTGTGAAGTGCTAGTAATTTCATTTTTATTCAACAAAAGTAATTAATTTTTATCATATTTGTACTTCAACGTTGTTAAACAAATCTTAAAGGAATTCAAAAAGTCGTGGCCAAGAATTATTGGCAAAAGCATTTCATCATCCGGCAGGATGTGTATTTTAATTCGTCTTGATTGACGTCTAAATTTGATTAGACAATTAGCAGTACCAAGAATGTTAAGTCTCCAACCTCCGATACCGAAATAGCTGCGTATTGGTACGTCTGTCTTAGATGTCCATTCTGGTATACAACACCGTCTTATGAAGCTAATTGTACTGCCCGTATCAAAAAGAGAAGACAATTTTCTAAACACCTCACTTCCCACCGATTCGACTAAGAAAGCAATACTTACATAATTTAAGGCTTCAGCACCTTCCTCGGGTTTGGGCAGGAACGGTGGTCATGCCCCATCCTCCAGCATCGGAAGCACGAACCATTTGGACGGAGAGGGTGTGGGCAGTTAGGTTTCATATGTCTCCGCTGCGAACAATTAAGGATGAACAAGGAAGGGAGCGGAAGTAACTGAGCGCCGCGGATTTACCAAAATTTTTAAGTATTTGTCATGGTACCTGTTTACCAGAGCCTTAAGTTCAGCCAGTGTTCGTGCCGTCATCAAGAGTTGGATATTCGATACTTGGTTTTGGTTTCCATCAAGGATAAAATCAACCACCTCGCCCTCGTCAATATTGCGCTGCTTAGCCAGCGATTGCATGGTGAAGATGTAAAAATGTAGGCTCTCGCGATCCTTTTTCCAGCGCCTTTCTGCCAATGTGCGATAAATGTATTGGCGGCTGATGGTAGTTTTAAATTCACTTATAAGCGCTTCTTTTATTGCGGAATAATTTAGAGCCGTAGTTGTCGAAAGGAAGAGTCGAGCTGTCGAGTGAACGACGAAGGCTCAGCAGTTTGAAGTGCTCGTCAGCGTCGACTTTCCGCATTATGTTCTCGAAATCTTGAAAAAAAATTTGAACAGACTGCACGCTGCTTTCTCCAGTAAATTTCGGGATTGCGTGCTCGATATCGCTCCAGTTCTTGTATCTGGCGCCTTAACTCGAGAACTTCTTTTCTTTTTTCCAGTGCAGCCAGTTCTTCGTCTAGTGCGTCGGCGTGGGCGGTATGTATGGCGGCATGAATTACGGTACGTTCCGCGGCGATGGTACTCTTAGCGGCGCCGTCCGACTCATCATCGGCAACAACAACAACAACGGCAGTGGTATTTTTGGCGGCAGGCGGCTCTACGTCAGTGATGGTTTTGGCGGCGGTTATATTTTCAACGGCATCGGCAACGGCAGGCTCAAAATGGTTATGGTTTTCAGGCACGTGGCAAGAGGCAGCGGCGCGTTCGTCTGCAGTTGTACATTTTATAACTGTAACCCCCTCGGCGGCAGCGGTGGCCGAAGAGTTTACCGTTATGGACTCACCAACGGCAGTTGTGCTGCGTTCGGCGAGCGGTCCCTCAGACTCGAATCCCTCTGAAGCACCATACAAAAATGCTTCAACACCTGCGAAGCCTGTGGATGACGATGATTTTGGAGTGCTGGCAATGTTTCCTTCGTCACTGCTGTCTTCCTCGCGGCTAGCTTCTACTAAATTTTGCGCATACAGCCGTTTAAGTTGGGCTGCTCTTGCGTCGGAAGGTGCGCTAACACTTGCTTTTCTCAGCTTCTCTCGTTGATTGTTCATCGGCATATCTGGTTTTTTTTTACCACACCTGGGGGCCTACTCTCTATTTCGATTCTAAAAACAAAATATTCATATTCGTACATTTGTTTAAACAGGGAGTTAAACAGAAAGACGAAGAATACCAAACTAGCTCAATTTGATCTGCTAGTTGATTTTATGGAGGAACATCCGCAGCTTGCCAAAGGGCACTTGAAAGCGGCAAATGCTAAAGCAAGTGCCAACCATTTGTGGAAGAGGTTGATGGAGGACCTCAATAGTTGTGGACAACCTACGCGTGATGTGGCTGGGTGGAAAAAAGTAAGTAATATCTGAATATTAGTTCTAGTTTGGAAGTATAACTTACAAATATAGGTTTGGGCTGACTACAAAAATCACCTAAAAGCTAAAATGCGGAAAAACAAGTCAAGTATTGCAGGAACGGTGGTGGACCATCTAGGTTTCAACACATTACTCCTTTTGAGGAAAGGGTTGTCCAGTTGATGAGCATTGATAAGGCGGTGAATGGCAGTAGTGACTCAGAAAGATTTGGTTGTGGTGACATGTCAGTGGATGAATCTCCCGTATTGAGCAAAGATCATATGATACGAAACTCTTTGCTTCGAGAGAGCGCTGTCAAAATGCGCATTTTTTATAACATTTTCCAAAAGGGCCACTCTGTAAGAAATGTATCTGGGTGTTTTTATTGCATTTTTTGGAGATTTTGCAGTTTCTTCGCCAACGTTGAGGTTTGGTAACAGAATAAGTGAAAATGCAATTAAAATAAGAATATATAAGAGATATTATTTACCTTTATGCCAAAAATTCATTTATAAATATGAAAACAACATGAAAACAAATAAAATATCGCAGAAATTCATATTTTTCAAAAACTTGTATATATGCATTCAACAAATAATTTAAGATATAGCGGGTTTTCGTATAAATATACATGTATATTAAAATGCAATTTATACCAAGTTTGCTTTAAAAAAATAGTTTTAGGGATATATTTTTAATATGACATACAATATTTGTTTGTAAACAAAAATCTTTTTGCTCTGTAAAAACTAATATATTAAATTTAACTCTAAATTTAGGTATTTCGGACGCATTTTATAAAAAAATAACATTTACTCGTTTTTTTTATCCAAATAAAAACTATAGCTATTTCCACACATTTGCCTCTGGTAGCCCACCTTTTTGCGTGCCAGCTGTTCAGTAGCCCATGATTCGGCTTTGTTGCCAGCCCAAAATGTGAGATCATGGGCTCTCGCAGCAAGCAAAAGAGAGAAGTTTCATATCATATTATCCATGGTATTGAGCACAACGACACCAGGTCGTCAATCTGCCACAAATGTCGGACGCGATCAACTTTTAAAAAAGCAAGTGGACAATCAAATATTGTACCAAGACAATTCCGTTCAAAAGCTAACAGCTATACACGATACGCTGAAAGATATAAATAGAAATTTGAGAAAAGCGAGAGAAACTGAGGAAAAAAAATATGACTTACTGAAGCAAAGATTTGAACATGAAAAAAAAATAAGTGTTGAAAACCTTAAACTCAAGTGTGCAAAGCTAAATATAAAAAAGGAAATGCTCCAAATTAATCGCGCTTGATTTTTTCTAACTTTTGAAATATACGGGCATGTGCTGCAAATCGTTTTCGCATGAAAGTGAACCAAAACACGCATGTGTCGTATTGCTTCGGTGGACGATTTCATGCAAAAACGATTGCAGCACATGCCCGATAAACACAAATTTTCGAAAGCTTTGCACAAAGTTTGAACCTTTGATTTATGTGGATTGTGTTATGAAATGAATTATATTCCAAAAACCGAATGATCTTTAGAAGACAAACATCTAAGTACCTTTTATAATTAATTTAGTGAATTATTATTTATTTTTATATATGTAACTAATGCTAGTCCAACGTGTTTTTGTACGGGTTGTGAAATGAAGTAAAGATAAACATCTAATTCCTTTTTATAATTTATTTTGTGAATTATTATTAATTTTCATATATGTAACTAATGCTTGTCCATGGTACATTTTTTTAATAGGGTTGTGAAATAAATTGAATATTTAAATATAATTTCTAAGTCTATATTAAACTATTTTTTATTTCTTCTCTCATATTTCGCGCAAATGATGCTAGGTTTGCAGTGGTGTCGTCGGGTGTAGATGGAATCGCAGGCGATGAATCTTCATCTTCATATTGTGCGAATGGGGGGTTGTTCGACATTAAACATAAGGCAAATATTGTGCAGAGCGCAGCATACGTTCGTTATTCTAATAACTTTTTGCGGTGTATAGTGTAACTCCCTTGCAGCCAATAGGCACCGAAATCTTCCTTTGAGCGTACCGAAAGATCGTTCAATAATTGATGTCGCTTGCGAATGTTTCTCATTAAATTTGGCTTCCGCAGAGTCTGCATTCGCGCTCCTATATGGTGTTAACAACCATGCATCCAAAGGATATCCCGAGTCCCCTTTAAACAAATATAAAAAAATCCATTACGAAATTAGTACATAAAAGAGAACAGCAAAACAAACCAACCTATGAGGCGTGTTGCCTTATCGCCGCTTTCAAAGCGATCTTTCAGTTGACGTCTCTCATGAGACACATTCCACACATGCGAATCGTGACATGCTCCTCCAAAACGAGTATCAACTGCCCTAATAATCATTTTATGATCACATATCTGCAATAGTTGAATCATATGGTTACATATGAACATACATATTTGCATAAGTGCTTCATTAAAATACTCACAACCATGGCATTACCTCTGTGCTTCATTTTCCTATTGAAGAACAAATGTTCATTTTCTGTATGACGCACCATTTGAATATGGGTTCCATCAATCGCTCCAATCGTTGCAGGAATTCCAAACTTTTGGAAAAAATACCTCTTCGCGTCTCTTTCGTCTTGCACAGTCATTTTAAATGTTATGTGTTTCGGGCACAGAGTTTTTTCGAAGGCTCTGCAGACTTCGTTTAGAGAAGTTGACATAGACTGTTGAGCCAAGCCTATATGATGATCAGTAACAATTTGATGCTGATATCCTCCTTAAGCTAAAAGTTTTAGCGTAGCTGATAGTCTAAGCATTGCCGAAATTCCTACGCACCGTCTGTTTTCCCTAAGTTCGGGCGAGACACGTATATAAACGCCTCTTTGCTAAGCCGGAAATTTCGCACAAAACTATGATTTTGTTTATTAGTTAACAGTAACACATTTTCAGCACTATTTACTCACCTTTTGTCGCTAAGCCCCAATACATTGCTTTGGTCTCTAAGAATTCTTCGCTCAATTCTTTCATCCCTTATAGGTTCTTCTAACCACAACGCTACGGAATCCATTTGATTTATTAATTAGCTTGATTTATATATGTTTATATGCCTGTGCTAATTGTTTATTTTTCAACAGCTGTTTATCTATTTTTGACGTTTTGTTACAGTGTTGCTTCTTTTTACAAAAATAGTTCGAACGGCAATGCGAATGCGATTCAGAGTTCCAATTTACTTTAGCATCGCATTTTGCGTGCTAATATCATTATTTTTCGAATAGAAATAGATAGTAGGCCCCCTAAGTTGTAAACTGTTTATTTATATACTTTGTGAGATACAATATAATATGCTTATATTATTTTGAAGTTGGAGATAATTAGCTGGTACGATGTGATGCGCTTTGATAATAGGAAATGTATGCTCGTTTTTTTCATTTCATTTCTACCCAAAGTGTGTGTATTCTAACGATTGCGGTGTTGCCACCTTATCGCTAGCCTAATTGTATTAAGGCTATAATAGCACGTTCACACAAGGCAGAAATGTTTATGAAAGTACGTTTAAATTTGATGATATTTGTGCAGATAACATTGGCCATATTGTTACGAAATTTAAGAGCAAAATAGGTCAGTAGAATATATGGGTCATTCTTACGCTCTGCTAGTAAATAAAAGTCTTCGATCAGCAACAGTTCCTATAAAATGGAAAATTTCGACCATAGTCCCAATAAAGAAGGTTAAAAACACAACAACAGCTGATGAACTTAGGCCAATAAACACCCTACCTAGATTGGAAAAAATATTAGAAACGGTTATGAAAAACCAATTAGTACACTATATTGAGTCTAATAAAATTTTTATAAAAGGGCAATCAGGCTTCAGGGCTAAACTTTGTAATATCGCAGTGGAAAGATATTAATTCCAAGATGAATGTTTCAGCGGTGTTTATTTGAGTCGATTGATAGAGAAATAATGTTAAAAAAATTGGAATATATTGCTGTAAAGAACAATGAACTTGACTGGTTCCGAAGCTTCCTATCAGATCGCAAGCAACAAACTGTTATTGGTTCATCTATGTCGATATTGGTCTATCGTAAGGGTCAGTTTTGGCCCCAATTTTATTTACCGTTTATATTAGTGACATAAACACGGTACTAAAACATTGCAAAGTAAAATTGTTCGCTGACGATACTCTCGTGACGATCAGCGACAGAAACCTAACTTAGGCAATGGCACAGATGAAAGAAGGTCTTGACTGCTTATTTAAATGGCTATGTGTAAATACACTTGAACTTAATGTGAAAAAGACAAAGTTCATGGTTCTTTCTAGGGCATTTAATATTAACTCAGTAAGCTACAGCTTAAAAATAAAGGATGACAGAATCGAAGAAGTAAACGTCATTAAGTATCTAGGTATATATATAGATAATAAGTTAAAATTTGTGGATCACATTGATTACACAGTTAATAAAATTGCGAAAAAAAAATTGGTTTTGCAAAGGATTGAAATGTTTTAATGAGCTACCAAGTTCAATAAGAAATTGTAATAAAGATCACCTATGCCTAAGGAACCCAAATAAAGGTTGCATTGGAAACTAGTCATTTTCAACCGACCTTTTTAATCACGGAAACCGCTTGGAATCACGTCCATTCCAGCAGCTTAAATAAGATATTATTCATCAAAAAGCCTGCGAAATAAACCACCTGCGTCGGAAGATGCGATGCTGCTCGGAATCTCGTCCATTGCAGAATTTTGCTTTTTTTTGCACAAAGCTTGCAATTTGGATTCTTATGGTTTTTGTTAGCAAATATTCTATATTTGAAAAAAAAAGTCGGGTGGGATTCGATATAGCGCCGCATAAGTTTGGTTTACTGTGGCTAAACGCGTAAACCAAATTAAAAAATTCAAATGCACATACATAGATGAGCAACAAAATAAACGTTTGTTGAACTATCAATTTGCAAAAATCCGTCCGCAAATTTTCTCAGAATTTAACTTTAGGAGTGCGCTTTTTTTTGGCATTTTTCACATACATACATATATGGTGTTTAAACTTCATTCACCGCATTTAATATCGAGCCGCTAATGCATTCATTTTGCCACACACATATTAACACATTGTGCTATAAATTTTCACCGTTTTTAGAATCAACAAATATTTAAATACTTCGCAGTTATTAAATAAAAAGTTGCATATTTAAGCCTCGCACAAAAACTAAAATTCCTGCCAAATGCATTTGTCAAACTACCGAGTGAAAGAGAAAACATTATTACAAATTTTCGCCTGCGGCGTTTTTCTTAAATAAATAAATTTTTCTTAATATATTTATACGGGAAAATAGCTCTTCGCGGCTATCAAAACCACACACATCATTTTTGACGTATGTCATGAACCCACATTTTGTCTGGGAACTTTGTCTCGATTTTGTATGGAAAAAGGTGAATTTTTGCCCATTTTTAAAGGCTTCCCTAGGGCCTCACCGAGGGTCTTATGAAAAAGTTTAGTCTTTCCCCTTTCTATCGGTGTGCTTGGAGGGGTGCAACGCCCTACTTCACCGCCCACCACCCCCTTTTCATGTGGCACTATACTAAACATTTCCCCAATTTCACTTCCAATCAACAAAAATGGAAATCGTGTACTCTACCCAATACAATCGCTGTTTGGCTTGACTTTCCAATAATGAACCATTCGCGATTTCAGCGAATGTAGAAGGAATTTGGTCACGATGGTGGGGATGTTGGGGGAGGCCCTCTTTTTCTTATTTAATCACTTTATTTATTTTATTAATATTATTATTTAAGAAATTTGCTGTTAAAGTTTCTTCACTACCATCAGCAAATGTGCAGTCAAAATAACAGTTGTCACTTATATTTTATGCAATACACAATGTTTTGTTTATTAAAGTGCGTATCTCTATACGAATTTGTTAACATTTTTTAGTTATATTTAACTTAATAAACGCGCTTATAAAAATGTGTGTACAATTATTACCACTTTTGGTAAGCAAACGTAAATAAGAATGGCCGACAGTATGAGCAAAAGTGTGCTGCCATACGTTTCAAAAGTACATACACAATAATTTTTATAGATCAGTATCTACATCGATATACAAGTGTTTAAAATTTATAATAAAAAATCGCGCGATTTTTTATTTAAAATTTTCGCCTGCGGCGCAAATATCAAATAAATTAATATCTCATAATATATTAAAAATTTGTATTAAAAATGTTCGCCTATGGCGCTAACCTCGAATAAATCAATGGTAAATATGGGGAACAGTGGCTTTTGCTTAAAGTGACCTAAAATGATGGGTTTTTTTTTTCTGAAATAGGTGTATTTCAATATTCTTATTTCATTAAAAGTGGTGGAAAGCGGAATTTTGCAGTGGTTTTTTTGTTATACACATTTAAATATTGGCGATTTAGCGAAGTGTATAATATTATTCACGATGTATTTTGCAATAAAAGTGGCTGAAAGCGGAATTTCGCAATGGTTTCTTTAATATGTACATTATAAGTATTTTTCGACAGAACTCATTTCCATTGGGCCTCTAAAGAAACCAGTGCGAGCTTATTGTGGCTTATTTCCTTCCCCTTTCTAACGGTGTGCTTGAAAAGGTTCTACGCCCCCTCCTTTACCTCCCACCACCAATTTTATGCGGTGCTATATCGAACATTCCCTGCTGCTTTTCGCGTGATAATAATGTACATTCGAAATTCCTCTTTCCGCCACCTGCAATGAAATAAACATCTTGAAATACACATATTTAAAAAAAAAACCGCATCATTTGAGGTCACTTTTAGCAAAAGCCGCTGTTCTCCACAATTACCAAATCAATATACGTACCATATTAAATTTTTTTAATTTAAAAATTAGTAATTAAATATCTCGTAATATATGGACGTACATACATATGTTCATTTCATTGCTGCACAAAAGAAAAAGTGTGGTTAAAATTGATATTTTTCGCAACTTTAACAGCAAATAACTTAAAAACTATAAATATCCGGTGGGTGGGACTTTCAAATTTAGAATCAGCGAATTTACTTTGCAAAAACAGGTGATCTCAGCTGTTCCAAATTTTGACGTTTATCGAAAAGATATCTCACTTGTTATAATACACAATGATTATAACTGACTGCTCATGGATTTGTCTGCTCTAAAATAGTAAATTAGTTCTAGAGCATACATACTTACATCGATGTAATATCGATACATCGATGTTTTAAGGTTTTTCAAACATCGATGTTTTTCCCGATGTTTTCACTACTCCCACTATTGAAAAAATGCTTGGTAAATAAAATATATTAGCTCTTTACGATATAAGTGTTCGCACAGCTTGAAGTTGAAAAGTTTTGAAATATTCTAATGGTAAGGGTTTTCATAATATTTCAGCTGCAGTCTTAGTTTTAGGGTTATGTGTGGGAGTTTATTTTTATCACATACATACATACATATATAAATAAAGCACAGATATGTATGTATTTGAATAGTGTCATAACTAAAAAAAATTTAAAAATATGCTTAGTATGCCGAAATGATCCCCATTTCTTCTTTTCTTTTGTGTAAAAATTATATAGCTGTATTGATTAACAAAATATGCAGAAATTTTTACTATAAGAGCGATTCACTTTTAAGTAAATAAGTGATACGACTTTATATATAGATAATAATAATGCGAGCTCTATTAACAGAGATTGTGAATATGAGATATGGGATATAAACAGTGATATTTTATTTTAATAAGTCTACGGACGGAAAATCTACTTAATATATTTGTTAAGTTCCGTTCGTACTGAGAAAGAGGAATAAATATTAAACAAAAATTCACAAATTTAAATATTCCAGCGTTTGAAACGACTTTTAAGCAATATCAAAATCTCAAAAATTCGCCATTAAAAAATATCGATACAACGATGTTGTCCTCCTGAAAACATCGACGTTTTTCCAACCCTACTGTAAATATTATCCCAACAAGTCGCCAGATGGCCGCTTCAGTGTTACAAGTTAGAAGCGGCTACCTGATTGGCTAATCGCTGTGCGCGTTGAATATAATCGGTGTTGCCGCACTTATGGTTATCAAATTGAAATATAATTTTTTGGAATTTTTATAAAGCATGGTGCAAGTTGGATTCAATAAGGTGGCGTTGAGGCGCCAGCTAATTTTTTCGCTTTGGTGAAACTTATGTCAAACTGCTTCATTCTGAAGGGCTGCCAATAAAAAAGTCTAATAGTATTTGACATGATGCTCTATTAACAGAGATAGTGAAAATGAGGAACAAATCCCTGGCAAACGAACAAGATATGGGTTATAAACAGTGATCATTTATTTTAATAAGTCTACGGACGGAAAATCTACTAAATATATTTGTTAATTTCCGTTCGTTCTGAGAAAGAGGAATAAATATTAAACAAAACTTCAAATTTAAATATAGCAGCGCCAGTTTGAACGCCCTTAGCTCAATGTTGTATTTTGGAAGTATTAGAGAAACGGGAATAAAAGAAGGCCGTTCTTAGAAAAAAGTACAAATGAGTGAAGATATTTACATTAAATTTAACCACAATGATTGGAATATTATGAATTTAAAATGAAAACTGACAAACAAAATTAATAACATAATTTGTATTTAAATTTCTGGTAAAACCTGCGCACAGTACGAATTTTTAGTGTTTTTGATGCCAAAATTAAAAAAGACAAACTTCTTCAATAATGATTATTCTTTAGTAATTAATGTAAAATGTTCAAATATGACTCAAATGCATTCAAAACGTACCAACAACATGACAATGTTTGTCCAGCTTTTAACATTTTTTCGGAAAAGTTTTCCCACATTAATAGAGTTTATTTCCAATCATTTGATTATGAAGAAACTGAAGGTAATCCTCAATGGTTATGAGCATAAAACACTGAAGGTGGAATTTTTAGGAAAGAAATACTATTTGGTAACTGAAAAAGCATAAATATACAGGTCCATGGAGTTCCTTTAGCCTTTATGGTATAATTATTATAATACAACGTCTATAGGTTAAATTTAGTATAAAATTAGCTTGTTCCAAAGACGAGCGGAGAAAACGAAAAATTGACGTTGAAGAGACGATCGAATCGGTTAAAGGCGGGAAAGAAATGGGAGTTCTTCTATAAAGATGATTTTATAGAGAATTATTTGTGCTACTTAATCAAAAAACGGTAATTTTTTTTCTTGCCAATAAAATATTGTATTGCAAATGCCATAAAATTGTTTGTCCTGTCTTCCGAAATGAACCCCAGAGCTTTATTCCACTTAATAATTTAACAAATAATGTTTCATTATACAAATACTTAAGAATTTTTACAAAAACTTATTCAAACTCTCGCTTTTAGAAAACCAATTATCAACAAATGAGAAAAAATATCCAAAATGTCAAAACAATCAATAATACGTATTAAACGTTCCACATGAAAAACTTAATTTTCTGTTACAATTAACATTTTTTTTTACAAAACTGGTAACCAAATGTTGCAAAGGAACAACACAGTTTCTAAGGGCGTTCAAGATGGCTGATTTAGAGCGAGAAGTTGCCAACGTACAACACCTTTCATTATTGCATCATGGGGAAAACGTCTTTTGGTAAGCAATACGCAACTGATGTTGTGCATATTTTGCTTGCCTACGTGTCAAAAATAAAAAAATTGTCTTTTACATACTAATTGAATATTGCTTAATGCATTTTCAGTAATGTTTATTAAATAAATCATATTTGATTTGCAACATTAATATCTTCATTAAAAATGGAATGCTTTTACAATTTCTTCACATAACCCTGTGAAATTATTTCAATTTAATGTCATTCGTACAGGTAAGCCATTAAAATTATACTGTCAAACTGCTGGAATCCATTAAAATTACCCTGTCAAAACAGAAAGAGACAGGGCGGAAATTCGAGGGGAATAGAACGAGATATCTTACTTGTAGAGTTGTACAATGTTTCAGACATTGCCAACGAAGAAACCTTTAGAAATATGGATGTATGTATGCAAGAAACAAGAGCTGCAGGGCGGCAATCCCTGTTACCATTTCAAAAAGGTATTCTTACGAGCAATGACTCGCTCAGAGGCTTATATGAGTACGTACAGAGAAGGTACGACTTCAAATACGTCTTGACGTATCGTTTAAATCAGGGCATAATTGAGCATTTTTTTGGTGCAATGCGTGCAAGAGGTGGCCTTCACGACAACCCTAGTCCCATGCAATTTAAGTATAGGCTGCGGAAATATTTGCTAGGTAATATTTATTTAAAAATGCACAAATGTAAATAAATATGAATAACATAAATTATTTACTCATGTCAACATTCCAGCTCGCAACACGGTATCCTTTGCTGCTCAAGGAAATGTAGAGTGCGACGAAACCGAGTGGCTTCGCCTTTACGACAATTCAGTGGACAATCTGAACGATTTTCTTGCTGATGATGAGGTGGTTTCCAGTGAGTTCGAAATGTCCACCGAGCTAGCATTTCCAACCGAAATTCAACATCCTGGAATCGACAGTCTTCACGAAGATGCGCTGGAGTATATAGCAGGCTTCATCATAAGGAAGCTTGGGTTAATTTAATTTATTTCTAATGAGTCTACACTCAAAATATGCTAATGGTATTGAAACGTAAACCATCCAAGATTCATATTTTTATGTTTTAATTAACAGATGCATTCTTCATTTAAAAAAAAGGTTTTTGGTGTCTGGGCTGACAGTTACTTGGCTTTGTTAAGACTTCTCTGGAAACTTCAACCATCCATGTCAAGGTAGACTCGTTAAAAACATATTCCATCACCCCCAGCGTTCTCACGATGAAGCCTGTAAAATATTCGAGTGCATCGTCGTGAGGGCTATCAAACTTTCCTTACTGCTGTGCCATTTCTAATTTTTTCTTGGGTTTCATATGAGGAGTACGAGTAGTTGATAAAATTAAGCCGCTGTGGTCGAGTGGGTAGCAGCGCATGCTTTAACTCGATATCCCACTGAGTTTGATGTTCGAATCTCAGACAGGGCAAGTCATAATCATAGAAAAGTTTTTTTCTAATAGCTGCCAACCTTCGGCAGGCAATGGCAAACCTCCGAGGGTATTTCTGCCAGTAAACAGCTTCTCATTAAATATATCTGGCGTTCGGAGTCGGCACAAAACTTTAGGTCCCTCCATTTGTGGGATAATACAAAGACGCACAACACAAATGGTAGGAGAAGCTCGGCAAAACACTGAGCTAAAAAGTGTAAGCGCCAAAATTATATTATAGTATATACATATGTATGTATGTATGTATAAAACTTTTTGCATAAAATTATATTAGTGATAATTTCTGCAAAATATATTTCGTTACTTGTAGTTTATATTCTACCACCAATGACCAAATTCGATTATTTTTTCTACCACTTTGGCTGTCGATATTTACCCAACCTTTTATTATTGAATCATGCCACGTACCTATGTATACCACGCCTGTCAGTTGTAACTGCTGTGTAGTTGAATGTCAGACTGACAGTAAGCGTAAATTGTTCGAGTTTCCTAACCTGGCAGCCATACGTGCTAGTAACACTTCGAAAAACTTAATACATTCACACTTTTTTATTAACACACGCACATTTTTTAAACTGGCAGCGCTACTGGCAAGGAAATTTCAAAGACAGTAAACTTTGAAGCATGCGCCAGTAAATGTCCAAATATCAAAACTGACAAACAAAATAATTTACGAAGGCAGATAAAAATTGAATGGAAATGAAAATAACGCTTAATAAAATGCAAATTATAAAATTAATAGAATTAAATAGGTCCCACGAAATATTGTGGAACATGGCGAATGCCTCGTACAGGCGAAATTATATAAAAAATAGCATTTGCTGACATAAATAAGTGCTCAATGAGTTTCTTTTATATTTATTTTTATTAATATTTGACTATTTTATTGAGCTCAAGGCCATTTTATCGAAGATTTTCGTGTGAAAAAAACAACAACAGCTTTTTAATGGTAGAAGTTGTAGTACTATTTCGGAAATCACCACTTTTCCACATCAGACTTCTTTTTATTAAATTAATTAAATTTTATTCTTCATAACCACTTCTGCCAGGATTTGAACCCTGGAGCAGTGGGCATATTGTGGACTGCTCCAAAGTGACCCAGATGTTTCGTCAACGTATGTACGATCTCTTTGACGATGTTGACTGCAAAATGATATACCACGAAAATCCCCATAAACATCTAGTTTTCCGAAACTCAATTGAGAAAATTAATCGCATCATGGACCATGTTCATTTTTTTTAATCTTTTACAGTACCTTCCAGCAAATGGTTTGTCTAAAAGGATTTATCATAACTCTTAATGGTGTGATAAGTCTGACCCAAATTTTTTTTTGCAGAGTTAAAAGATATATAATTTATCCTTCTTGGAAAATTTAACCAAGACGCCCTTGAAAATTTCTTTTAAAAGAATAGCGCTAATTTGGTATTTACACCCACACATCTGCCTACAAGATCCCACTTATTGTATCAAGGCACATTTTGCGCCGTAAATTTTCTGGAATTACCAGTAATTGCGAAGAGGACGACGATATGAGCCTGGACTGTAATAATTCTCAAGAACGCTACGCTGAACACATCTGATCACTCTCTCCTCGAAAATTTTAACATTCCAGATGAGCACTTCTCTATTTCAGAAAAATCGGCGGAATTGAGAGTAAAAGGGTTATTATACTGGATACGCCATACACAAGAAAGTCAAACGTAAATTGAAATGCGAAGAATATGTAGAGTTCATGATTACCAGAGACAGTAAATACCAGTGATAAATCCTGAGGATGGAGAGTTTGAGATTTGAAATGTCTTTGTATTATGATCTGTTCTCTCAACCTTCTCATAGGAATCAGGTTGTTGCTCGGAACATCGGGATAAATTCTAGGATTTTTTTAGTTAC
Organism: Philophylla caesio; assembly: GCA_963971545.1. NCBI lineage: Eukaryota > Metazoa > Arthropoda > Insecta > Diptera > Tephritidae > Philophylla > Philophylla caesio. The sequence continues at coordinate 32,163,263 of OZ020606.1, read as the reverse complement.
TGTTTTGTTGTATAAAAATTCAAAGTAGCCGGTTCGACAAACGTCGGAAATCCAATATTAACGTCATAAAAAACTTTAGGGATATACATACATATGTAAATTGTAAATTAAACATGAAATAACTATGCTTATACATACTTACATGCCTCGGCTGAAGAAAGAGCCTTGCTGCAGCAAGACTTGGACAGCATAGTCAATTGATGCAGCATTAATTACACTGTGGAACATTTTTGGGATTATTGTCTGGGGGGTGAGAAATTCCAAGTCAGGGTGATGGTACTAGGTCAGTATAGTAAAACCCTGGCGTTCGTATGTGTCAGTTTTTTTATGACCTTTTAAATTTTTTCCTTATCTTGATGTTTTTTCGCTTAGTTGTAAAATTTTGGCAAAAACGTAGTTTAACATAACTCGAGAACCACTTGTCCGATTTTGATGAAACAAATTTAGAAAAATTAAGAATTACAATTTCTATTTGTTTTTATTCAAAAAAGTGTCATTTATCGCCTTTTTTATAAATTTTCCCCGATAACTCCAGACTTCTGGCCATAAACTACTAAAAAAATAAAGTAAACATTTTTATAATTTTATACTTTTATTTTATTTATTTATTTTTATTTATTTTAATAAATATTGCCTAGACTTTTTCGATGATGGTTGTTCGGGACTAGTGGCATCGCATTCATCGCTATCATCAGTTTCTGAACCACACATAATGTCAATGTGTGACTCCACTGTGGGCCCTTCTGCATCTCCTGAAAATTCTTTATCATCAAGATCATCCCTGTCTTGCCACACAAGCTTACTCCACCAGCAAATTTCCGCAATTATTGCACTCAGCGACTTTTTGCCTCTATATCTGTAAGTTTTTGTTTTATTAAAATGAGTTTGAAAAAATAAAAAATCAGTATTACCTCATTTCAAATGGCATAGCAACTTGATGATAGCGTTCACCTTGTTCATCAGATTCGGTAGCCAATTGTTTGCTGAAGTAGTCCAGATGATGATGTAAATAATGGATTTTCAAGGACATGTGGACACCAATTTCCGAGAATGCTCTTAACATCCTTGCGACAGAAACATCGTAGTTGTTAGAACGATGCTTTCCCAACAAGCCTTCTATTACTTCTTTGATTGCCTGCCATGCATTCAATTCAGCGTCAATCAAAATATTGTTGAATGCGTCACTTTTAATCAGCTTTCGTATATCTGGACCATTTAGTACGCCTGTTTGGAAAAAACTAATTTGTTAAGATGGAAAACCATGGGAAATGAAAGTGATATTATAACTTTCCTTCTTTAATTTTACTTTCGCTGAGTCTCGGGTAAATTAGTTTCAAAAACAAGAAAACTTCATCTCTTTTGGCGACAGTTTTGATAAAATTCTTAACAATTCCTGCTGTGCTCTCTGAGTTTCCATTCGTGGCATGCATATTGGTCACCGGAAAATCGTGTGTCCCAATCGCACAAAAAGCACATATATTTTATATAGCATATATGCGCCACATATGTTTGGCGTAGTTAACCATTTTTAAAATATTTTCCAGTGCATCATATGTTTCTTTCGTTTCTGTACTATAGGCGATTGGAACTGAAGGTTTTTTATTGGTCTTATGCAGTAAAACCGCCTTCAAGCTGAGTTTTGAACTGTCATTAACCCTAGAGAAGGCGCGCTATGAGCATTTTGCTCACGCAATTTTTTAATCGAATAAATTTAAATGTTCTATGTTATTGCACCACTTGTTACGCTCAGTACCTTCGCTAAAAGTTGTATTCCACTTGTTCACAATCATTCGCTGTAATCGGTGCTTGTTTTAGAGTTTTTATAGTTGATTGTTTATTTAGTGCGGTATTTTGCTCACTGCGCGACAAACTACGTAAGTTTTTTTTGCTTTGCTAATGGCTCTAGTTTTCTCATTGAAAGTGGTGGTTTGTATCAATTGTAGCACTCGTATGTAATTAAAATGGAAAGCAAGCGTTTTTGTCGTGCTGGGGATGTGTCACAAATTACGTCGTGGTTGGAAGAAGTTTCCGACGATGAAGAATTAGAACAGGACGATGACGGTTTTCTCCCTGAAAGTGATTCCGAGAGCATTCATAGTGATAACAATACTGACACTGATCAATCAGTTGATGATTTAGAAGAGAACTTCCTTAGCGGTTTTGAGGAGGCACCACGTGGAAAACGCACATTTTATTGGGACAGAGATAAAAATACAAAATGGGCGCTTAGTCGTCCTGTTCCTAATGTTCGCACCAGGCAGTGCAACATTATAACGCATTTGCCAGGAGTAAAAAGCATTGCAAAAAATGCAGAAACTCCATTGCAATGCCTTGCTTTGTTTCTGACTGATTCATTAATCTCAAAAATTGTCAGATATACAAATTTATATATTGACAAATTAAGTGGTGCATATGGACGTGATAGAGATTGTAAATCAACAGATTCTGTCGAATTAAATGCATTTATAGGTCTTTTATACATGGCTGGGATAAATATAATGAACCATAACAATTTAAAAGAGATGTGGCTACAAGACGGCACTGCTCCAGATATTTTCAAAGCCACAATGTCCTTGAGACGATTTCTGTTTTTAATTCGTGTAACAAGATTTGATAACATTGACTCACGTTCACTCAGAAGTGAAATTGATAACTTGGCCGCTTTCCGTGAAATATTTGACGACTTCAACAAATCCTGTGGTGACTGTTATACTCCTGGAGAATATTGCACTATTGACGAAATGATTGAATCGTTTAGAGGACGATGCAAGTTCAGAATATATATTCCCAATAAACCAGCCAAGTACGGCATAAAAATTAATGCATTAGTCGACGCAAGAACATTTTACACTTGTAAAATGGAGATATATTGTGGGAAACAGCCATCCGGCCCTTATCAGCTCGATAATTCAGCTGCCAATATCGTAAAGAGAATCGCTGCACCAATTTTAAATACCGAAAGAAATTTAACTATGGGCAATTATTTCGTTTCTATTCCCTTAGTTGATGAGCTTTACAAACAATATAGAACCACTATTGTAGGAACGATCCGAAAAAATAAAAAAGAATTTCCACCACAATTTATTACAACTAAAGGAAGGCCAATCCCCGATACAATGGTTGTATATGCCGAAAACAAGCTTCTCGTTCCCTACATTCCAAAGAAGAAAAATAAAAAGGTCGTATTGATGCTTTCATCTCTTCATGCGGATGGCCAGTTAAATAATGAGGCCGATGAGAACACCAAACCCGAAGTAATTTTGTTTTACAATAGCACAAAGGGAGGTGTAGATACCGTCGACCAGATGAAAGGAACGTACTCAGTTTCCCGTAAAACCTGCAGATGGCCAATGAGGCTATTTTTTACTCTGCTTGACATAGCTGGTATAAATGAGCAGATTATTTATAAGGGAAATACGCAAAACATAACTCAGAGGAGGACTTTCTTGAAAGAAGTGGCCCTTGACATGATAAAGCCACATATTGTAAAGCGGCAAGCCATTCAAACTTTACCAAAACATCTAAAAGATTCAATGGAACGCATTGTACCAGGTTTTGATTCACCAAACCAGCCTAAAGAAAATGGCTTTTGTGATTTCTGCCCCAGGAGAAAAAATAGGCGCACAAAAAAAGGTTGCAATTTATGTGGGAAATTACTCTGTACTGAACATTCAAAGTATACATGTCCTACTTGTTTCGACAGGGAAATTTATGAAGATTGCTCAGAATAACGATATATAGACATTTATGTACTTTACATACTTATAATAATAGTTTCTTGTATGATCTCCATAACAAATCTGAAATTTTGTCTTATGTTTTATATAATTGAATTACCTTTGTATTTTACTTTTATATCTACCAATTAATAAACATTTTTTAAGCTTAAGGCTCAATAACGGTATTCAGTTCAATTTAAGCATGTAACACTTTATATAGATAAAAATAACTATAAATTTACAGTACGTGAGCAAAATGCTCACGCGCGACAATCCATGTCGCTCTGCGGAGCGCGCCTTCTCTAGGGTTAAATAATCTCCAGTCATCTGCTTCATATTTTATTTCCATTGCGTTCATCAATTTTCCTACATCCGGGCAATATGCAGAAGTTTTTTCATCATTCACATGGAATAAACTTTGGAGTGTTGCCTGACGACTTCGATAAGCTGTGACTTTCACACCGGGTGCCAACAAATTGTTTGATTTCAAAATGGAAGCCAGCTCTTCCGATTTATGCTGTGTTAATTCCAACTTGGCAACAATTGAATCAAGCTTATTTTGATTTATTAAAATTGGCTCATTGGATACTGATGGCTCATATGGGGGACCATCACGTGCATGATATGTCGGAGCAGTCGTAAAAGAGAAAATATCTGGGCTAGAAGCTTTTGGCACAGGAATGTGGTCCGAATGAGGCAATGGTGTTGCGGCACTTGCAACACCAACGTAATTATACGATTTTCTTATCCTTTTTGCGGCTCCTTTATTCGCACATGCATAGCAATTCAATGGATTGTGACCTTCGCCAGGATTAGTCCAAGTCATTGGGATACCGAATGGCATACTTTCACGTCTTCTATTTTTCAATCCATTAGACGGTTGTAGCAGCTTTTACACACTATATTTGGTACCCAATTTTCGTTCATTATAACATTTTGGTTGAAGTACATCTCGTATGTTTGAACAAAATCAGTACTGAAATTTCCCCTTTTTTTATGTGTTGAGACATATTGACCACAGCAGTAGCAAAAGCTATTTATATCTGGCTTGCACAGTTCCATATTTTGTTCTCTTTTGATCACTTTTAAAAAATTTGAGAAAAATTACTTTTACTGTTCGCGTTCGTCGGCACTTGTTGAATGACAAAAATCACAGAACCAGTGTGAGAAAGAGAAGAAGTATAATGACAATGCGCGTTTTTTGTGAACATTACACAACCAGTGTTGCTGGATTTTTTATGAATTAAAGAAAAAAAATATTTAAATTTTTAGGAAAAAAATACTTTTTTCCCTTCATACATTCATTTTTAACCTCGAAAGTGTTGCACATATAGGAAAACGGTATAGAAACAGATTAGAGAAACTGTAAGGCTGACTTCGTAAATGCATATTGCAAAGCATTAACTGCGATTTATTGCGCAACTAATGCAAAACCCAAATGTATGGCATTGCTGCTTTATAAACCTATGCAATAAATATTACAGATGTTTATGAACGCAGCTATGCAAAGCATCGGTAATCTTAAAAAATTTGTTAATAAACGCAATAGAATTGGCTGAACCAACATCTAGCAATTATTATTTTATCTTTGGTAAAAGGAAACGTTGCCTCTACGTCTTTGATTTCTTTGAGAATTTGCTCACAAATGGAATTTTTCTTTCTTTTATTTGATATGAAATCTCCTTCATGCTGCAACCTAGTTGTAATGAGGAGCATTTTGTAGAAAATTCTGGGTTTTTATTTAATTTTACTTACTTTGGTGATAATGCCGCCATTTCCAACATAAATGCATGAATAAAATTTGTCATGCGTAAAATTTACAACTAATGCGCATGAAAAGAGTTGCCATTAGCAAATGAACACACTGCATTGTCAGAAAATAAAGCAGTGTTGTAAATGAACATTATGCTTTATCATTATGCTTTGCAATATGCATTTACGAAGTCAGCCTAATTCTTAATTTTTCTAAATTTGTTTCATCAAAATCGGACAAGTGGTTCTCGAGTTATGTTAAACTACGTTTTTGCCAAAATGTTACAACTAAGCGAAAAACATCAAGATAACGAACGCCAAACCCTTTGAGGGTTTTACTATACTGACCTAGTACCATCACCCTGACTTGGAATTTCTCACCCCCCAGATTAGCTGTTGTACTGTGTTATATGCCGCTTAACATTAACAAATGCAAATGCATGTGCTTTTCTCGACGAACCATTCTGCCGTACTCCTACAAATAAATAACTACGTCCTAGAACATGTAAACAGTTTTGTTGACCTGGGTGTTGGTATGGATTGGAAACTCAATTTTAATTTTCATATTAGTTCCACAGTTAATAAAGCAAGGGGTGTGCTGGCTTTTATAAATCGTTGGTCAAAGGAATTCCATGACCCGTATATAACTAAAACACTTTGTACTGCATTGGTAGGACCAATACTGGAGTATGGTTCCATAGTTTGTAATCCTCGTTATCAGGTCCACTCAGACGAACTAGAGTATTCCTACTCTTTCTAGTCGCAGAGAAATGTTTGGTATAGTATTTATAGTAAAATTAGTCAATGGATGGATCTCAAGTCAATTTCTTCTAGAGCAATTTAATTTTAATGTAACCTCCCGTGCAACGAGAAACTTTAAACCACTTTTCTTAAAACTATGCAGAACTAACTTTGAGTTGAATAAAACTAGTATTCCAGCACCTTTGATGTATCGGACTCACTTTTTATAATTAAAAGAACTGTTCTATCCTCTCTTAATAACAACTAACGATCCAATTTTCTTACTTTGCATTTTTCTAACTTTGTATTCGGCTGATGAATTCTTATTCTGTAGCTGAGCAGCTTGGGATCTCGACGCTTAACAAACTTTCTTTTGTCACGACTCGGCACCAAAGATTTATATGTATATGTATATATAAAACATCCGTACGTTATGCGGATTGAGCCGGTTGGGCGGGAAAGTGGGTTTCCGTTGGGTTATAATAATAATAATATGTAAATTCATTGCAGACTAGATCCCATGTATGTATTTAATTGTATGTACATATGTACTAACAAAGATGGAGGAAGGTATAACCATATTAACGATTTTATTAAATTTAACTCATAATATTAACAAAATTTGTTTCCTTAATTTTGTGGATACTAGCATCGTACAGTGTTTTTAATACTCGTTTGTGTGAATGTGTGTGTTTGCTGTTTGTATGTTTATTCCATTTATTAAGGTAGACGATTTTGGTTTGAAAAAAATCTCTTTATATAAAAGTAATTTGTTACGTATAAAAGCTCATAACTCGAGAATTGATTGTCTGATTTAAGTAGACTTTTTTTGTTTTGTTTGTCTTTACCCAAAGGAAATATGTTACGGAGAAAAGTTTTGTTAGCTGGCAAAACTGTCGAATTTTGACTAAAAATCGTTTTTATATTCTACATTTGTATTGGTTAGAAGAATAAAAACATCTCTGCGAAAAATTTATTAGATAGGTGGCGCTGGAGTCGAGATATTTATAAAAGAAATATTTCTTAACAGCTTCACTGTCCCCATACAAGGCATTAAGTGAAAGTCCGACGTCCAAATATTTTTTGTTGTGATATGCTACTTAGCATCTATTTAGAGCGTAAAATATAATTTTCGGCAGACTGCTCAAAGTTGACAGTTTAACAATTTCAATAATATTTAATACGTTATTTTCTTGGACCAGCCGCATCAACTACAGAAACTTACTTTCCTTAACGATCCTCAATATTTTCTTACACCGTCAGGTTTTTTATTTATTGAATATATTCACTGAAAGACTGGTTTTTGAAAAAAACATGAGATTTTTTTTTTAATTTTCTTCAAATATAGGATTTTTGCAAAGCGCTCATGTATTATTTAAAAATATATCGTGTAACGTTTACAATAAAAAATCTGTTCACATGAATGACATCCCTGCCAGCCAGCACCGGTGAAAAAACTGGTGAAAACGGAAGTTTAGTTAACTCCAAAAGTAGTGAAAACACTGGTGAGTTTTGTGAGGCGGTGTACAAAAACTCCCCACTTTCCCCCTGTAGGTGTGATCAGGCTGCCCTGTCGCACTCATTCGGCTACGCCATAAGTAAACATATAGCTTTATTTCTTCTTTCATTGGTTCGTGACCGCCCATGCCATTTTGGCCGAGCTAAGCATACCACGCCAGTTATTTCTTTCTTTCGCTAACTGGCGCCAGTTGGAAATACCAATTGTACCCAAGTCCCTTACCGCCTGGTCTTTTCAACGAAGAGGAGGCCTTCCTTCCATAAATCTTTCTCTCGAACACTCCTAGAGCCTTCTCATCAGATATCTTCATCGTCCATGCTTCTGCGCCATACATTAGGACGGCCATAATGAGAGACTTATATAGTGTGATTTTTGTCCGTCCAGACAGGACTTTACTGCTTAGTTGCCTACTTAGTTCGAAGTTGCACTTGTTGGCAAGAGTGATCCTCCTTTGGATTTCTTATTACTGATGGTAATGCTAAGTAAATGGATTCCTCTACTTTTTTAAAGTTATAACTGTCAACAGTGATGTTTGATTCCAGTCGTGAATGTGCCGACTGTCCATTTGTTGACAGGAGATACTTCGTTTTGCCCTCGTTCACCTCCAGACCCATTCGCTTTGCTTCCCCATCCAGCAGCTGCGCACTCTTATAAAAGATGGTGCCTGACCGATTTTGTTCGGCGGCTCGAATTATCTTCTCCAGCGTCAGGTTAAAAAAATCGCACGACGGTCACCTTGTCTGAAACTTCGTTTCATATCAAACGGCTCGGAGAGGTCCTTCCCGTCTGTTCCCCAGGAGGTGCGGCTGTAAGCGGGCGCCTGTCTTGGATCAAGCGGCTCGCTATATAAACGAATTTAAAATTTTAACCCCCAGCAATGGGTTGTGCGCAGGGCTTGGGACCCGACACGTAAAACAAATATCCAATGAAAAGCACACATATATCTATATCACTCTAATTTCCCTCGCCATTATACGCAGGGTTGCCTTTTCTCTAGAAGACGCAAGGTTGCTTCTCAATGCTAAAAGTTTTTAATATTCCAAAAACTATAAAACCAAAACTTTTATATTTCAAGTTCCTTATTTTTTAAAATAATTGAAATGTTACAAAAATACTTATATTTAGTTATTTTCCAAAATGGTTATTAAAACAAAATCGTTAAATGTATTAAATACAATATTAAAATGTTTTGATTATTTTTTCAACAAAAGGAAGGTAAATTGATTACCTTAACTTTGATACATATTACGTTTTCCCTGCGTAAATATAGACATTCGCAAAAATTGCAAAATTTGTAACAAATTGTCTATCGATTTCAACAATATTATAACCAAAAAAAAAGAGTAAATGAATTATCTTTTCTTTCAAAAAATTGCATTTCTAAATTATTTTAAATACTTTCCTACAAATATAAAATTTGGTGCGTTTGTCTCAGGGGTCAACAACGACAATAAATTGCATCAATCCCGTTATTGCATCATCTCACATCTAAAAAGGAAATAAATATTAGTATTTTTAGTATTTTAGCACAATAGTTTATTAAAAAATTTTTTGGATGCGGATGATTATGATTTAGATGTAATTAAGTGCATATTTATTAGTTAAGTTAATCCAGCACCATTTTTTAAAATTATACATTTAATTAGTTATATTTCCTTATTATTGTAAATGAAATCGCAAGATATACAGTATTTACCGATTCTAAGCACGCCGGTTATAAGCATTTATCGTTTATATGCAGCCAAACTTGAACAATCTTTCTTTTGTATATAAAATACACGCACTATTTTTTAATATATGAATTTCGCTTATATGCATTTCTCGCATTTATGCACCAAAATTATATAGGATTTTGAGAAATTACATGTAAAAAATTATCATATATGCACTGTTTAAATTTTTCATCATCAATGAAGCAAATGTACACTAATTGTTTCATCGCAATTAAACAGCAAACTGTTTCTCCCCTCATTTGTAGCATCTCTGTTTGAAATTTTGAAAATTTCGTCGATTTTGACAATGATTTGCCTTGCTATGCACAACCAAATGACGATGAATTTATATCTGAACTGCAATCAAGTGAAGACGACTCTAATAATGACGTGGACGACAGTGATGAGTATATACCCGTTTCGTCTGTAAGTAGCCCTTTGAATTCACTTAGCAATCTACGGGGTTTCTTCTTTCAAAAAACGGATGTGCCTAGGAATTGGAAAAAATTTAACAACTTATATTTTTAAATTGCGGAAGTAATGTAGACAAAAATAACGAATTCTTTCGAAAAAAAATAATTTTCAGCTAAGAGCATTTACAAAAAATCAGATGAATTGCATTCAAATCTTAAACTTTTAACTTTAAATTATTTATTTTTTTTAATTGTTAATTAAAAACCGACTTGATTTAAGGTGAAATATAATTTTGAAGTCAAAGCACTGATCTCAACAAAATTATAATATGTATACATATCTACATATTCATACGTATTTATTTCAATGAAATTGAATTTACAAAACCTTTACATACTGTGAATTTTTATTTTAAGTTATTTTTGTTTCAAATAGTTACATGCATACATATGTAAATATTGATCTCAATAAAAATGTTTAAAAACACGAAACAAGCTAGCAGTGTGCATGCATATTCTGTTTTTACAACTACATTTTAAATTTTTGAACTTCTGGTGCAAGTACTACTACATAATTACATATGTACATAACATCTTTTTATATAAGCACCACCGATGCAACTAAACGAGTTTTTTTACATGCACTGCAAATGCATATAACCGAGTTTTGGTACATGCATTTCCCGCTTATAAGCACTAAATGTCGAGCAAATTACGAAGTGCATATAAGCGGTAAATACTGTATACAGAATTAATTAATCAAGCAAAAAGCTATATTTGTAATTAAAAATGAAAGCATGAATTTTTTAATATACATACATATGTACATACATATACATATGTACATATAATTAATCAAGACAAAAAATATATTAATAACTAAAAAATATTTGTATAATTATACCTGGAATAGAAATAGAATAGGATTAGTTATTTGAAAGTTATGAACACATTTAAGAAGCAAACAGCGAATAATACAAAGTAAAAAAAGTTAAATTTGTGTCTTGTATATGTTACGTCTAATTTGCTTACATGGCTATTATGGCTGAAAGTTACATAATGCTTAATGGCTAAAATCTTATCACTATGCAAATGCAGCTATTAGTATTACGGAATTAGTAATTTTCTAAGGTTTAAATCTAGGCTGTGCGTCAGATCGCCCAAAACCTAATCGCCCAAAAGCAAAAATGTCAAATCGCCCAAAAAAAAATTTGGGCGATCTGTCATTTGTGCAGTGAGACATTTGGGCGATTTGACATTTTCTGTTTTTAGCAAATTTGTCAAAATTATAAAATAAAAGTACGGTAAATATGCTCTCAACTAAAAGCAATACCCTCTCAGATTTTTTTTCCCCTTTTACTTTCAGTATCGTAGTAAGTGGGGGGTTTTAGGGGTTGTATAGCTCTATGTTAGGGGTTATGTTATGAAGTTGTGTGAATAAATATGTAGCAAAATATAAATTAAGATTAATTAGCATTATAATTATGTATTTTACTAATATTTCATTTTACAGAAGTAAACATTTTGTAAAAAGGGAGAATTATAGAGGAGAATTTTTAATTCACCCTTTTACAATATGTTGGCATGAAGAAGTAAACATTTTGTAAAAGGGAAAATTAGATTTAAAAATTTTCAAAGAACTAACCATTTTCCCTTTTACAGAAGTTGACAAGAAGTTTTTTGCATTTTTGGGCGATTTGACATTTGGGTGATTAGACATTTGGGCGATCTGTCATTTGGGCAATTAGACATATGTCTAATCGCCCAACTTTTTGGGCGATCTGTCATTTAGGAAATTAGACATTATTTCCAATCGCCCAACTTTTTGGGCGATCTGTCATTTGGGCTATTAGACATATGTCAAATCGCCCAAAATGTTGGGCGATTTGACATTTTTCGGTTTTGGGCGATTAGGTTTTGGGCGATCTGACGCACAGCCTTAAATCTATATACAAATATAAAACAAATTGTGTGTATGTATGCAACGTATGGACTCCAAAATGGCTAGGCCGATTTTGATGAAATTTTCAGAGAATCTTCAGAATATTCAGGCGGGTGACACTCCGGCCATTTACTGTCAAAAGTTTCTCATGCTCATACAACTTGTATGCGAGCAACCCAAATTGAACGGCCTGCGTCAGAAGCTAACTTAATTTCCAATTTGAGTTTTGCGTGACGTTTTGATTTGACGTTTGTGCTATTGACGTTTGCATTCATTTGTAAAAAAAACATTTGATATTTGGCGCGGATATGGAGGCAAGTTATAAATATTTAATTGTTTTGTACAAAATTAACAAATAATTTCTTTTTACTTTACAGATTTGCAACGAGAAATTGATCGAGGCTGTGCGGGAGCATGAGTACCTCTATTTAAAGAGGCACAAAAGCTATAAAATAAAGGCGACAAAAGACGCGGCTTGGGAGGCAGTAGCTTCGCAGCTGGAAAATACACGTAAGTTACCTTTTATGTGCCTTGCATGTATGTATGTCAATTTATTAAAACTCTCTTTGCTTTTGCAGCCTACAACTGTAAAACAAGGTGGCTGTCCCTATGTGACCGCAACAGAAAGGAGGCGAGCGATGACTCCGTTACCTCTAGCAGTGGCAGCAGCTTTCGCAAGCCATGGAAGCTCAAAAAAGCGATGTCGTTTTTGGGCGACTCCGTTGTTGCGCAAATTTCTCATGTAAAATCGTGCTTTTATTAATTTTGCCTTTAATTCTCACTTTAGTACTACATCCAACGTCAACGACGACTTCGTGGCAGAGGGGGAAACGCCGCAGCGGAATACGCGGAAGAGGCGAAAAATGGACGACCTCTTCGAAGACGTTTTAGAGAGGATGAAACGGAGGTACGACGGCGTTGGCAGTAATCCGTCAGATGACGGATTTTTTACATTGCTGCGATCTAAGTTTAACCGCCTGTCTTCTGAAGAGGTGGACTCCAAAACGGCTAGGCCGATTTTGATGAAATCTTCAGGGAATCTTCAGAATATTCCGGTGACACTGTAAAGTCTGATATTTGATTTTCGCTCTGCAGGCGGAAAGGCGTGGTAAAATTCAATTTTCCTATTGCACCACCAATGACTTGATGATACATATTTTTATTTTTTTCCCTTTTTTTTATTTTATTTTATTTTTTTTGAAAGCCGTTCTCATGCTTTTCAAAACTAGTTATGTAACTCTTAAATCGGTTATGTAGTTCCGAAGATATTTACAAAAAACCTATGTTAATAATGATCCAACATATATCAAAATTTAAAACTTTCTAAATGTTGCATTCAAAGATCTGAGTTTACGGTTTATTTACAAAATATTCTTGTCGGTATTAGTAAGAGGAAGAAAAATGTCTCTGGGAAAAATGTATCAAATAGGCGGCGCTGGAGTCGAGTTATTTATACAAGTCGTGGTTCTGAACCGATTTTGATGGAATTCATGTTGTATTCTACTTGCATAATAAAAAATATGATATAATTTTTTTTCAATTATTTGCTTCGTAGCGCTGGAGTCGAGATATACAGAAAAATATATGTACATCGTAACTGGGACGACGAAATATTTAACTTGGAAAATCTGCTATAACTATAAAGAAAAGTAGGAAGCTACGAAAACGAATGCAAAATTTAGGTATCCGTTTCATTCTCAACATTAAATACGTGTACATCAGAGTTCAAAAAGTCTTTCATATACAACTAATAAATTTTATGCGGGACGAAGTTCGCCAGTAGCGCGATTCACTAACTCTTAACAATTCAATATTTTGAATTGTTAGTTAACAATATTTGCTGTTTGCAATAACGAATTTGCTATTCACTAACTTATGCTTAACCACACTGAACAGCTGATTTTTCTTATTTATTCAAATTAACAAAAAGTGGCACCTCTGCTTTACGAAATGTCAAAATACGCGAAAAGCACAAAGAGGAATGAGAAAAAAACAAGCTAATTTCATCGCGCTAATAGTCTTCGAGCACATATTTCAACAAAAGGAAGTATTTTGGATATATTTATTAATCTTTTGCTTTTGTTTTAGAATGGAATCAAGGAGTGCAGGTGCAGCCAAACGTAGTCGGGCGTCGACAGTGCAACTCCTTGCGTTGCTCGACTTTTTGACGGAGCATCAGGGGCTAGCCACCGGCAAATTCCAGCGTCTCCATGGGAAATTGGAGAATGAAAGGAAGTGGGCGGAAATGGCAGACAAGCTCAACGCCATTGGAGGAGCAAACAAGGCTGTGGAGCAATGGCGCGCGGTAAGTACCAATCTTGTTTTAAAAGTGCACGTTCAAAGGAAGCAGATTTTCGAAAGTGTTGCAATTAGAGTTAATATATTTTGTTAATATATTAATATATTTTATAATTAGTATTATATACATAGTTAATATATTAATATAAAATACATATATATATGAATTTCACTATTTTGAAAACAGGTGTGGCGCGACCTTAAAAGCCGGACAAGCACGAGGGTGCGTGACCGGAAGAGGCAGCAGGCGCTGACCAGCAATATGCCTATGGAACAGGCGTCTTTATCAGAAGTGGAAAGGCGCGTAGTTGCTCTGATTGGCGGCAGCTATGTATGTCGAGGGCCACGAGGAGGTAGCCGATAATGTGCCCCTTGAAGAGGTAAGTGTATGATTAAGCAAAGCAAAATGCTTAAAAATGTATAACTTTACTTTTCTATATAATTTTATTTAATTTAATATATTTTAGGAGTTCCAATTAATAATGGAGGACGGGGAGTCAATAGACTTCGATGACATTCCGGCAGCGCAATTTGTGTAAATTAGTAGTTATAAGAAAAGTAATAGTTTTTAAGTCAAGTTTTAAGTTTAAATTTTTCTTTATATTTTTTAAAATGAATTTGTTATTTTCCTTTATGTTTAAAATTATTTATTTAGTATCTTAATTGTACCTTATTGCTTGTGAATTTGTACCTGAAGTATGTATGAGTTTATATTAAATCTGTTCAATAGTTTAAAAATGAATATCATCTTTTCTTTTTATAATTAAATTAATTTACCTTTTACACTTCCGTCGTTAAATGAAAAGTTTCGTTTTATTTAATATTTAATTATATCCATTTATTTTCCAAAGTTGAACTCTTACCATAATTAATATTAATTAAGTCTAAGAGAATTTGCATCTACATATAATATATAATAAAACTTTAATTTGAAACAAAAGTTTTCGATATTTAAATTTTTTAATTAGCTTACCATTTGCACGTTTAAAGAGTGGTATCCGTGATGGTTCACGTAAGCCTCCTCACGATTTTTGGGAGCCGATTGCCCCGATAGTGTCTCCAATGAATGGAGAAGGTGCTGACGCAAATATTTCCTTGGCGCTCAACTTGGGTCATTGGGAATTTGACATACTTGAAAAATAAATAATTGTTGATGGCATCTGTCACCCGGTGGATACAACGGCTTATCGATGACTGGCTCATCGAAATGCCCCACTGTTCTCCTACAGGGCGTTGGTAACAACCACAGGCGTAGAAACACAAAGCAGACAGGACCTACCACAATTAATGCGTTTATGTACAACTGCAAATTGTTTAAAGATTGAATGACTCACCGGTTTCTCCATGGATATTGCAGTTATTCTAGATCCTTTCAGTTAAGAGTCCATTTGGGCAACCAAGTTGTTGACTACGTTTGGACTTAGCCGATAAAGTTTCCGGAACTCGGTGGACGGCAATTCGAAGGGATCGTCCACGTTTCGGAGTGAACGCCGATCCATCGGATGCGCGTTTAGTTCACGACCACTTCGATATAAATTTAATGCCAAACATTCCAACGGCATTTCTTTTATTAGTTTTATTTGTACACGCAAATAGCCTTTAACGTTTCTTAACAACACAAAACTAGATGCCGCTAGCTTAACAACACAGTTGATTTTACAATAACTCTTTCTTGACAACATACGTTATTGCAAAATCAGCTGTGTTGTTAAGCTAGCGGCATCTTGTTTTGTTTTGTTAAGAAACGCGATAGTAAATTTATTTTCATATACATACTTACATACATGTTTTTTATTTTATTATTATAAATTCGTAGTTCCATCTTTTAACTAAATCGATTAAATTAACATGACTGTTTTATTAAAAACGTATATATTTTATTAAAGCAATGAATGTTAAATGTACATATATATGTATAAGTATATAAGTGAAATATACGCATTTGCAACATAAACAGAAACATTTTATAAACCTTATTTATTATTATTTATATTCCATTGGCAAGCTTTCTGTCACAGAGAGGCCCTCTAAATACTGGCTTCATATCAATTCCAGCTCCCGCTCATGCAGCTGCGTTAAGGGTGGCTGCTTTAAGGGCCTATTGCTGGTTAAAGACTGCTGCCTTTTCCGGTCGCGCACTCGGACACTCGTCCTACTTTTTAAATCGTGTCAAACATATGTTAGAAGAAAAAAAAAAACAATATGAAATAAACAGGTAGAATTATACATACATATGTATATACAAAGAACGTCTGTGCGTAGTGGCTATACATGGAATTGGCTTCGCAATATGCACTTGGTTATCTACACAAACAAGATATTTATTTTTACAAACATTCTGACACATCTATTAATGAAAGTCATAAATTTATTTATACACCCGCTGTTTAATTTTTCACAATTCCAAGCACAATGCACATTTGCCACCACCGCACAGCTCCTTGTGGGTACATTCAAACACAATGGGGTTATTACTTACCGTGCGCCATTGTTCGGCGGGATTTTCTGCACCTCCGATGGGGTTTAGCTTGACAGCCATCTGCTCCCACATATTTTCTAGTTCCATCCTGCCATGGAGCCGATGAAACTTTCTGCTGTCTAGCCCCGGATTCACCTAAGAAAGTTACTTACATCAGCCGGTTTACTCATTCCTGAAAAGCAAGCAATAATAAAAGGTCTCGAATTAGGAAAACCTACTACGTGCCCTAAAACTGGCCACAATGCCCTATTGGAGCTCTTTATTAAATTGAGACCATATATTCCTACATCTATCGAAACTCGTTTTGTGCCTTCCAAGAAATCAAAATCTTTAAAATTAAAATTATTTTGTATTCCCAAATACAAAAACTCATTGCCCACGTTTTTAACCCCCTTCATATTTCCTCAATTATGTCCCTGTCTCCCGATTCATCTACACTATCCCCAATCTCAACGTCTTCAAACAAAAACCTGTCGTTGTCGCTATTACATTCTTACTCAATATCTATATTACCAAATTTTTAGGCTTTGTTTGGACTATTCAGTAGATGTTTGTGTTTTGAAATTTTAAGAATCGGATACCAGGGTCTCGAAAAATAGGCCAAAACGTGGACCCGGGTAACCCTAGGATGTGTTTGTACAATATGGGTAGCAAATGGAAGCTGTTGATGATTTCTATAGTATAGAGTATTTTTGATGCCGCTCCGTGACTAGGGTCTCGAGATATCGGCCAAAATGTTTCAAAAATTTCACCACACATATGTAACATTTTTTTTTTTATTTAACTCGTACCTACTTGGAAAGCTGAAAAGCGCTCAATGTATGGTGAAATTATTTTTAAAAACACACCAAAAACCCATTTGTTTGGTCAGATTCATCCCACTTAGCCAGCGGATTATACGTTTTCATATTAACATATATACATCAATAATAGTTTAATCATTTACTAAACGATTTGTTACCTACTTAGCTACGCTCTTTCGCTCTCAAAATTTACTTACCTACGCTCTTTCGCTCTCAAAATTTATGAACTTTCGTCTTAACTAGCATACTTATTATTCCCACCTACAAACTTACTTGCATTATATTTATATCAACATGTAGGTATGTATGTATGTATGTACATAGCAGGCAGATCGACAAACAAAGTAGGCTTTGAAAAGACATCGAACTATATTACGGTGCATTTATTTTGCATAGAGAAATACATGAATATTTTGTTTTTTGTAGGTATATAGAGCTTTGACTCTTAGCATTAAGAAAATTCAAATTAGGAGAATATATGACATTGGAGTGTAAACATCGCCTGAGCGTTTTCTTTGGCCCCATACGTTCAGTAGTGTCCGAAATTACCGCGGTGCAAAATTATTAGTTATTATATTTTTTTTTTTTAATAATTATTGAAGTTTGTGTGAATTTGTGAAAAAAATAAATATAGCGCAAAGCGAATTTCCGAGCAAAAAACGGTAAGTTTTGAACTGTTGAAGTGAATTACACGAATGTATGTGTTTCCTTATTTGAAAAAACATATGGTGTACCACTATTAATGTAGGCATTTTTTTAAATTTAATTTATTCTTTTTTAATTGAAAGAAAAATGCCACGACCCACACGAGGAAATATAGGTCGGCGAACGCGTCATGCAAATGATACGGCATTACAAAGGCGATCACAGACTCCAGATGAACGAGCACAAGCTAATGCATCGCAGCCTGAACGTAATGCACGAAATAGATCTGTTGTACCTGAAATTATGCGTGCTGCTTTTAATTACAACAGTCAGATTAATTACAGTATGTACGGATATATTGGAATAATGGACGCAATATGTCCACATTGTGATGCGGCTAAATTTCCAGGTGAAACGCCCGGCATGTGTTGTGCTAATGGTAAAGTGAGATTGCCACCATTAGAAACTCCACCCGAACCATTGTCTTCATTAATTTTTGGGACTTCTGAAAATTCGAAGCACTTTTTGAGTCATATTCAACAATACAATTCGGCATTTCAAATGACTTCTTTTGGTGCTACTAACATTATTAGAGATAATTTTATGCCGACGTTTAAGGTAAATACTTAAACAGGATTGTCCCAATCAATCTGAATCATAAAAGTATTCTATAGTTTTAAAAATTATTATGCAACATATACCTAAAATTGCATACATGTTGCAGATTCAGGGACAAATTTATCATCAAGCTGGTTCGTTATTGCCATACCCCGACGCTGATTATCAATTTTTGCAAATTTATTTTATTGGTGATGAAAATCGTGAATTGGATCAACGTTGTGCAATTGCTTTGAATACAAGACGATAAATTATTTGTGAGCTACAAAGGTTTTTCCATCAGCATAACGCATTAGTTCAATTGTTCAAAATTGCTCTCGATCGTATGCCCTCTGATCATCACAAAATCGTAATAAGGGCTGATAGAACACCTTTTGGAGAGCATGAAAGGCGATTCAATGCACCGACAATTGATGAGGTTGCAATTGTAATTCGTGGTGATCAGTTTCAATCGCGTGATATTATACTTCATCGTAGAAATTACCAATTGCAACGTGTTTCGGAACTTCATCGTAGTTACGACGCATTACAATACCCAATATTGCATTGGAAAGGTGACGATGGCTATAATATAAATATACCAATGATTGATCCACGAACAGGTAAATAATATTTTCAGTGTGTTGACATTTCATTATTTGTAGAAATTTCTTAAGTCACATTTTCCACTTATTTTAAGGTCTACATGTACAGAAAAAAGTTAGTGCCATGAATTTTTATTCTTATCGATTGATGGTTCGTCCACAAGAACAAAATTATATCTTGAGATGTCGTAAACTATATCATCAGTACATCGTTGATATGTACGCCAAAATAGAAACAGAACGTCTTAATTTTATTCGTTTCAACCAAGCAAAATTAAGATCTGAACAATATATTCATTTGCAAGATGCGATAGCGAATGATGCTAATATTAATGACATCGGACGTTTAACTATATTGCCATCTTCGTATATTGGTAGCCCACGGAATATGAACGAATATGCACAAGACGCAATGTGTTACGTAAGAAAATACGGTCGACCGGATCTGTTCATTACATTTACATGAAATCCGCAGTGGGATGACATCAAAAACAATTTATTTGCAGGACAGTCGACAACCGATCGTCATGACATTACTGCGCGTGTTTTTCGGCAAAAATGTAAAGCAATTATGGATTTAATTGCGAAATTATATGTATTTGGGGAGGTGCGTTGCCATATGTACTCCATTGAATGGCAGAAAAGGGGATTGCCGCACGCACATATACTAATTTGGCTGGTACATAAAGTAACTCCGGATCAAATCGATAACCTTATATCAGCTGAAATTCCTAATCACACTGCTGATGCTGAGTTATTTCAAGTTGTCGTTAAAAACATGATACATGGACCGTGCGGTGAACTAAATATGAATTCACCATGTATGATTGATGAAAAGTGTTCGAAACGATACCCAAGGCAATTTACTTCAGACACAATAACGGGCAATGACGGATATCCGTTGTATCGACGTAGATCACCTAATGATAATGGCAAAACGGCAACCATTAGAATGCATAACCAGGAAGTTGAAGTTGATAATCGTTGGGTGGTTCCGTATTGTCCATTATTATCGAAAATATTCAACGCTCATATAAATGTGGAATATTGTAATTCTGTCAAATCCATTAAATATATTTGCAAGTATGTAAATAAAGGGAGCGATATGGCTATTTTCGGTGTTGCTGGTGAGAATAGAAATGATGAAATTACTCAGTATCAAATGGGTCGCTATATTAGTAGCAATGAAGCTGTCTGGAGGATTATGTCGTTTTCAATGCATGAAAGACATCCTGCGGTTGTTCACTTGGCTGTACATCTTGAGAATGGCCAACGTGTTTATTTTAATGTAGCAAATTTATTGGAAAGAGCAGCGCAACCACCAGCAACTACGTTAACAGCTTTTTTCAAATTATGCGAAACTGATACATTTGCGATAACTTTGTTATATTCTGAAGTGCCTCAGTATTACACATGGAATGTGTCGTCGAAAAAATTTCAAAGACGTAAACAAGGAACAGCAGTTCATAGGCATCCTGGCATTTTCCAAACAGATGCAATTGGCAGAATATATACAGTACATCCAAACAATGTTGAGTGTTTTTATTTGAGATTGTTATTAGTTAACGTGAATGGCCCAAAATCATTTCAAGAATTGAGAACAGTCAACGGTCATTTGTGTGAAACATACCGTGAAGCATGCCAACTTTTACATTTGTTGGAGGATGATGCTCATTGGGATTCAACACTTCATGATGCATCTATTTCGGCTCATCCTCAACAAATACGAATGCTGTTTGCCGTTATATTATCAACATGTATGCCATCAATCCACTTGAATTATGGAACAAATATAAACATAATATTGCAGAAGATATTTTAATTCGTATGCGTCATCATGCAAGAAATCCTGATTTGTTGATAACTTTGGAAATGTACAACGAAGCTTTGATAATAATTGAAGATATGTGTCTACGGATTGCAAATAAAACATTAGTACAATTGGGTATGACCGCACCAAATCGTGACACGCATGATCTGTTTGATCGTGAATTGCAACGTGAGCAGGAATTCAATTCTAATGATTTGCGTTTATTTGTACAATCGAATACAACCAAAATGAATATTCAGCAAAAACATGTCTATGACACAATCATGCAAGCAATTTCCAATAATGCAGGTGGGTTATATTTCTTGGATGCACCTGGTGGTACAGGCAAAACGTTCGTTAGCCACTATTCGATCGGAACAGAAAATTGCATTGGCACTTGCATCTTCGGGAATTGCTGCTACATTATTAGAAGGTGGTCGGACAGCACACTCTGCATTAAAATTGCCATTGAATGTACAGGTGATTGAAACTCCAACTTGCAATATTTCAGGAAATTCTGCTATGGCAAAAGTTCTGCGATTAACGTCAATTATTTTATGGGATGAGTGTACAATGGCGAATAAAAAATTACTAGAAGCATTTAATCGAACAATGCAAGATTTACGTGGTAACACCAACAGCTTTTTGGTGGTGCTTTGATATTACTGTCAGGGGATTTTCGACAAACATTGCCTGTCATTCCTCGGTCAACTCCTGCTGATGAAATAAATGCCTGTTTGAAGTCATCAGTTCTTTGGAGATATGTACAAAAATTGGCACTGAACATTAATATGCGTATTCACCTACAAAATGATCCAGCTGCCCATGAGTTTTCAAAACAATTGTTACAAATTGGTGATGGCAAAATACAAATCGACAGAACCAACGGATTGATCACTGTACCGAACAATTTTTGTACAATTACGAAATCGATAGATGAATTGATTGAATGTGTTTTTCCAAATATTCTTCAGAATTACAGAAACCATGATTGGTTGAGAGAACGCGCCATTTTAGCACCGAAGAACATTCATATCAATGCCATTAATTTTCAAATTCAAGCAAAACTCCCAGGCGTAGTCACGACATATAAATCAATTGACAGTGCTATGAATCAAGATGAGGCAATGAATTATCCAACTGAATTTTTAAATTCATTAGAACCGGCTGGTATGCCACCGCATTGCTTGAATCTGAAAGTGGGTTCTTTGATTATATTATTGCGAAATATTAATCCACCAAAACTGTGTAATGGCACCAGATTGGCAGTGAAAAATTGATTGCCAAATTTGATTGAAGCTACGATCTTAACTGGTAAATCAAAAGGAGAAGTTTGTTTAATACCGCGTATCCCTATGATTCAAACTGATATGCCATTTGAATTCAAACGATTACAATATCCTGTGCGTTTATCATTTGCGATGTCCATCAACAAAGCTCAAGGGCAAACACTTAACGTTTGTGGTGTGAATTTGGAGGAATCATGTTTTTCACATGGCCAACTTTATGTTGCCTGTTCCAGAGTCGGTACCCCCAGCCGTTTGTTTATTTATGCTCAAAATGGAAAAACAAAAAATATTGTTTATCCAAATGTTTTGGATAGCTAGCAAATAATTAAATATATTTTTTTTTTTATAAATGAGTTTGATTTAATATTTCAATTTATACGTAGCGAAGCACGTACCGGGCCGCTATAAATATTATATGTATTCATTGTATTGCTTTCAAAAAACCATAAAGTTCTGCTTATCTGTAACACCACATTCATTGACTGTTAGGCGGTACAAAGTTCGCCGGGTCAGCTAGTAATATACATATGTATATAGTAATATTTATATGTCGCTGGCCTGAACCCGCTGGGTTTCTCGAAGAATCTGCAAATAAAGAAATAAAAATAAGAACTAATCACAATAGTAATAATACTTAAATACATTAACTAAATGCATTAATAATAAATCGCCCTAATAAACGAATAAGCCTTTATCGCGGTGCTCCCAAACCGATCTTACGTCTTCGCACATACATCAATTAAGGCGAAGTAAGCTGACGAGAATAAGGCTTATTTGTGTCCGTAACATAACGATGAATATCCAAGTTAATATTTTAAATTCACAACAGCACAAATTGTAGAAATTGTGAATTTAACCAGACCATAAATTTGTCAAAGATGCTCACTATAAAAAAGGATGCACCTGATCACAATTCACTTTTGGATAATTTATGCTCTGGTTAAATTTACTATTTCTTCTGCAGTGCACTTGGTCACTGAAGCACTCACAACCTTTTGTATTTTCACAAAAAAAAATTAAAACAAATACTAATAGTAAATGAACGATAAAACGCTGCTTCATTGAGGTTTTGTGTACGGATAAAAAAAAACATTATCCTGGCGTCCTGCTGCAAATTTTTCAGAAATATAAATGACGTGCAAATTTCCCTTTTGCCTTATTTGTCTTTTGGGGTATTTTTCACTTCTGAGTAATGAACATCAAATTGTATCATTCGCACATTAACCCTAGTACGATCAAATTGCATTCGGAGACGGAGACACGTATTTTTTAGTAACTTAGAAGAATTTTTTTCGTATCGCTTCAAGGTTAAAAACCGAAAAGTCCCATTAATGTGCATTGGTAAGGGTATGTAGAGGAAAAATGTGAGATCGTATTAGAATTCCAGGGGAAACTGGTTAGCCGTGGCTGGCAGGGATGTGACTCATGAACTTCCCTACAAGACGCGACTAACAGAAACTCCAATACATTTAAGAAATTGTACGTAGAAACTAACACATACAAGCTTATTTGACACGTGTTGAAATAAGTGCCCACATGTATGTACATATGTACATGTAAGGGCCAGTTTTTCAGTGCTGGTTTAAACTCAGTTTAAACTAAGTTTAGTTAAACTCAGTTTAAATTTAAACTTAGTTTCCTTGCGCCCAAATAAATTTTTTGCAACCAAAACGAAGTAGTTAGCAAACAGCTGATAAGTTAAACTAAGTTTAACCGAGCACAATCTGCCGTTTAAACTTAGTTTAAACTCCGTTTAAAGTTGACTGAAAAACTGCATTCTGAGTTTAAACTTAGTTTAAACGACAAACAGAGTTCAACTTGCACTGAAAAACTGGCCCTAAGTATGCATGCTACATTGAACGCTTATTGCCTTTAAGCTGTTAAGCAGAGAATGAAACAACTAACATATGTCACAACTGTCAAAATCCGCGTGCTTGTTTATATGTATTAATAAATAATACATAAAGTGATATACAGCCCAATTCTGAATACAAATTCCGCGGGAGTTTTTTCCCTACACCCTGTCCTCTTATTCTGAATAAAATTTCCCGGGGAATTTTTTCCTTTTTCTCTCTCCTCCTATCATGGACAATGTTCGAAAAGAAGGAAATCCGGTTTGGGAAAAATTTATCTATCACCAATTTTAAAAAAAGGGAGAATGTGACGGCATTCATAACTGAAATTTTCTCCAGCAAAGCAGAAAATGTGAGTATTTGAAATTAAAAAAAGAAAATTGCTAAAACTTGTCTTTTTAGGTCGAAAACTACAAATAAGCATCAAATTGACATTCTGATCAATTTAATGCAGAACAATGTTGGCATAGCTCGCGGATTTTATAAAGGTGGAAAAGAGGAACTTAACAGATTTTGGCGCAAAGCTGAGTGTGAACTCAATTCGGCTGGACCACCAACGAAAAGTGTTGCTGAATGGAAGAAGGTAGCTACTAAGAATATACTATTACTAAACAAAATACTCAAAGTGCTATTATAATTCAGGTGTGGGCAGATCAAAAAAAATACGTTCGGCATAAGGCAGCTCAAAATCTGAAACACAGCAAAGGTACCGGTGGTGGTCCAAATATTGAAATTAAATTCTCGGCTACAGAAATTGCAATATATGAATTGATAGGGATGAAAGAGTCGGTTGAAGGTGTAGCACAAGTATTTGGCTTAAACTCCAAAAGCAATTTAGAGGCGCACGATGTACAGCTGGAGCCAGAAGAAACTCTCCTTAAGAGAATTGATGAAGCAGAAGCAGAGTTTCAGCAGGAAGGTGCGACATTTGAAATGGAATGGATTAATTTGGATGAGTCTGCAGTTTCCCAACAACACATTTCCCCAACTAAACCGCAATCGCGAAAGGAAGCGACGAAGCAAAAAGATTCTACTGATATTTTGCTCGAGGAGTTAAAAATTCAACGTGAGCTATGTGATACAATTAAGGAGGCTATTGTGGGTCAAGACCAAAACATGAAAAAGCTCTATAGAGCAGTGGACAACATATATGCGATGCAAAAAAGCCATTTTAAAGAAATTGAAAGGATAAAGTTAAGCACTTTAGAAGAAATAAAGCGTCATAATTTAGCAATGGAAAGATTTCAACTTAAAAAAATTGAGGCTAAATTAGAGGAAAATCGCCTTTTGACAGAAATGGCCGATTTAAGAAACCAACTTAAAAAAAATTGAAGCAGTTACACTTCAATTTTTTTAAGCTGGTTTCTTAAATCTGCTATACTACTTGTAAATAAGAAGAAGAAGACCGAAGACGTGCCTTATTTGAAATATATATCTATATAACTTGTGAATTAGCCATAAGAAAATGTGATATTAAAGATTTTTTGTTTTTTTATAGTTATTAGAAATGAGTTCCTTTTGTTTTGTTCCATTTATATCAACAGACTTGCTTTAACATTTAATTAATTGTTTTTTTATTCATGTACATATGTTTTTATAGTAGTGTAAGAAATGAATTAATAAATAAAAATATAATAAATTACATACTAAAATAGTGTGGTTTCTATAAATTGTTACCTATTCGGTTTCTTATATTTTGGGCTATAGCTAAACATTGGGGCGAAGAAAGAGAAACAAAATTCAAATTATCGTTTTCTTGAGTGATAATTTCTTCTGTTGCTACTACTTCGCTTATGGGCGAATTTACTTTAAAATATATGCATATGTTGTGTAGAACAGAGCAAACATTTATAATTTTTGCTGCTTTTTTTGGAGCGTAATGCAGTTCTCTGGCTCCGATTAGGCATCTCCATCTATTTTTTAGCACACCATTAGTTCTTTCTATTATATTACGGCATTTTGAATGGGCTTCATTAAACCTCATTTTGCTGGAGTCACCTTCAGGGGATCTGTGGGGCGTCATAAGCCATGGTTCCAACGGATACCCAGCATCTCCTAGCAAAATGAAAACCAATGTGTATTTATTTCATATTAATTTGAAATATATATACCTAAAAGCCAAAAATTGGTAGAATTTCGCGAATATTCCTCTTCAAAATGCGCTCTTAATGCACTGATGTTCCAAATAAAGGAGTCATGAGAAGCGCCTGAATGAGAGGCATCAACATACCGAATGCGGAGTTCATGATCACATATCTGCAGATAAATTTAGATCAATCAATTGTTTAAAAATAATCGTATTAGGAAAATTTACAAGCATAACATTGAGACTATAGTATCCCTTTCTTTTATAATAAAGATGCTTATTTTCAGATGGCGCTATTATGCGGACATGCGTCCCATCAAGACACCCTACAACACTCGGAATACCATTTTTCTCGTAGAATACTCGAGAAACTTGCCTCATTTCTTCCGGTTTGCAAACATTTATCCATTCTGGACACAAATGCTTTTCAAAAATTTCCACCACTTCTTCCAGAACTTTACTGAAAGTAGATTGTGCCATAGAAACATCCACATCTTTTCCAATCCCCGTTTGGTATCCACCTTCAGCAAAGAAACGTAGAGAAGCTGAAAGTTTGATGATAGGCGCAATACCAAATTGCTTTTTACGTGGCTGAGTGTGCATCGCAAGTACATCTAATAAATACCTAAAAGCGTTCTTGTTTATACGATAATATTTTTCAAATCTGGAGAAAGAATATATTAGTGAAAACGTTGATAGAATTACTTGAAATGCATACAAAGTCTGCGGCAACTCAAGTGGGTTTGTCTTGTCTCGAAGAAGTCTCCTAATAATTTTTTGTTGCTGCACCTGTTGCTCTTCTCCTTCAATTCTTCCTCTGCTACAACTCGAAAAGCTATTAAATGCATTTTTTTTACGGATTTTCAAAATTTTTTTTATATTTTTATTCAAATCTAATTTCAACTTCACAAAATTCGCGGCCGCTCGAACTGTCAAAAATGTATAAAACAGCTGATTCGAACTTCGAATTTCCTACTCCCGAATTTTCGGGGAAATATCTTCTCTCGGGGAATTTAGAATTGGAGGATTTTTTTCTCGAGAAAAATAAAATCCGCGAAAATAGAACTCGCCGGGAATATTTAGAATTGAGCTGATATTAAATAAATTAAAACAAAAAATGAAAAAGAAAAGTTTCCAGACTTACATATGTACTTATAAAGTCTCGAAAAAAAGAAATTTGTAGAAAGTGCGAGGCGCTTTAAAACGGAATGAGTTCCTCCATAAGTTTTTTACAACAATACAATTTGGACGGACGATGGGAGAGAAAATTATTGGCGCAAATGAAATTGGTTAACGAAATTTTATTTGGTAATTAATATAACATTAAATTTAAAAGTGATTCGATCAACTACCATCTTTAACTTTAGCTCACAATCGCCTGAAGCAAAAAATCCGACTAACAGGACATAAACAAAAATAACTTTAATTTCATTTTAAAAAGTAAGTTTAAGTTTCAGTTCATATACATACATACATATATCATATTTGTAAAGTAGTGCGAAATACTTAGTATTACTATGCAACATAGTAAATTGAGTTCTCATTAATTAAAGTTACCTTTTTGTTAAAATGAAATATTTTTCGCATATTAGTTTAGTTTTATTAAATTCATGTTTATTAATGAGCTTAATTTTTTTACGTGCCAATAAAAATGTTAATCAAAATAAATACATATATGTAATTGATTAAATCATTTACAAAAGATCGATGATGGTAGTCAAACCCAATATATTCGTTAGACTAAACTAATTTTTACAGAATGCCTAACAGGGTTATTCGAAATGTCTAACGAAAATGTGCGTTAGTTGTTTTAGGTATTTATGCCATAGTTATCAATGATTCCTAACTAATTATTATGAAAGGCTTAACTACATTCTACATTTAACTATTGAAATGCCTAATAGTCCTGTTTGTTATATACGGAACGCCCAACGAAACTGTAAGGAAAGTATAGCGAAAATTTTTATTAACTCTTTCAGGTATTTAACCCCTTTATTACCTTAGTTTTTAACTACTAAATTTCTTGTCTTAATATGTGTGAGCAGGTACGCTATACATTCTAAGAACGTTAAATGCCTAAGTGCTAGAATGAGATGGAAACTCTCACGTACACCAGAGTTTCTAGTAGGTTTTTCCAATTAGCATTAAGAAGCTTATAGGCTTCTGAGACTACCTAATATTTCTATAAACGAACTGCCTAATATACCTGTAAAACCAAGAGGCATTTAACTAGTAGTGTTCTTGCAGGGTTATTTCAAAACGCACACGTCAGTCATATTTGACTCATTGGACAGGGAAGTGGTTACTATACTTGCATCATGAAAAATCGGCTTGCGAAAAATTATGTGGCATGGTTGCGCTGGAGTTGAGACATACAGACAACTATACATCTTAACACTGACGACGAAATATTGCTTTTATTTTCATCAAAGCTACATTTTTAACTTGGAAAATCTGCCACAAGTATAAAGAAAAGTAGAAAGCTTCCAAAACGAATGCGAAATTTTGTGTTTTTCTTGAACGATATGTTTACATTTTCTCTCAGGAAAAATGTTCAAAAATTGAAAATATTTGTAACAATTTAAATAATGTTCAATAAAAACATACTTAAAGATAGACACACATATATTTGCTGTATATGCGGAAACGAATTTATATTATTTGAAAATCTTTTTAATCATCTGAAGAGCTTACAATAATCTCCAATATGTTTTAAGTATTTGTCGCTATCAGAATTGTAATAAACATTTCCAAAAAATGTTTAAGTTTCGCCATCACGTAAGGATCACAGTTTTTTTTTCCAAAATGAAATAGTGGATTGCAAAAAGTTTTCACCAATAGATCTTTCACAACTTGAGTTTTATTAGAACCAATTAACACATTTAAAAATCGGAAATAAGGCTTTAACTGTTAATTACAAAGGAGTGCTGTATTGTTTTTGAATAACGTTATGCAATTTTTTGGGATTTGTTAAGAATGTAAAACTTCTTTTTACGAAAAATATCCTATCCTATGAAGTTTAGGCAACAAAAACGCTTTTTATCTAAAACCATCGATGTCTATTCAATACCAACAAAATTATATACATACTTTAAATGAAATTCGAAATCAGGGTGATCTGAAAATTGCTTTGGAAGCTGAACGGAACCAAATATCCACAAACTACACAAACAAATAACAAAGGGTATCCTACAAAGTATTGATCAACCAAAAGTTTCAGTTTTGTTGCAAAAAATTATATTTATTTATTTATGTATTTATTTATTTAGAAATTGCATCATTTTCGCGTTGAGGTTTTGTTTAAGGCTGAATTCTGTTTTTTGTTTTTATTAAATGAAATAAGTGTAAAATTTTAGTTTTAAAAATAATATCTAAAAAAATACATTTGCCACTAATAATTGGCATTAATACATAAAAAAGTTTTGCCTTCTTATTTTTATTAAGCATGCTTTAAAATTTTTCAGATTGCTGCATCACTTTGACTGTGAGACACTGTTCATATGTATGTATGTATGTACGTAAGGCTATAGTCTACCTCTTATATCTTAATGTTTTGGTGTCCTGCTATTTCTTTTTCCGTTTTCTTCCATTTTGAGTGTGTTCTCTTCATTATTCGGTTTTTATTTTATTTATATGATTTACATACATATATGGAAATAGATAAATTTGCGGACTATTGATGATGGTATAAATGATATGTTTCTCATTTATATTTAAATAAGTTTATGAAATTACTAATTTGATACATTTTTTTGTTTGTTTGAGGAGCGAATGAGTAGCTGCATATTAATTTACGCTTTCCTTATATTAGAGTCTCTATGAATTTTAATAATTTCAAATCTGTGTCCTATAGAAACAAAATTACAGTTATTTTATGCAAACTCTAAAATGTTTTGTTTCATAGAAGCAAGACGGCATATCACGTCAGTTTTTCGTTCATTCAGTGATTGCGTCCTACGAGATCGGTTTATTTTTTAAGAGTGGAAAAGATTTTTTAGTAAAGGTAAGTAAAGTAAAAACTATATTAAAAAGTATAAATAATCAAAAAAGTATAAATTAGGGAATAAATAAATGTTCTAGTTGCGTTTTGTGCTTCTATAGAAAAAAATAGATGGATACAACAAAAAAAGGGATCGAATACTTCAACTTTTTCAAGAACTCGATTCTGACGATGGATCGGAAGTTTATCCTTTTAGCGCTGACGGAGAATATGGAAACGTTCCAGACTATTTGCCAGATAAGGAACGAGAAGCAGGACAAAGTTCAGACGAGGAATCCGTTAAGGAAGATGGAACTCATTGCAGTACTTTCCAAGTTGCAGGAACCTAACATTATGAAAACGAAATAGCACAGGATGATATTGATACAAATATCCGCGATGACCCAGTTGTGAGGCGGAGTCTGAAGGCGAGTGGTTTGAAAACGTCAAAGAAATACCGCAATTTAATTTTAATGCTACCAACTGTGCACGTTTTACTGTTTTCAAACCTACATACGAACAATGAGGAAATGTATAAATTCATGGGTATTTGCTTACTTCAGGATCAAATAAAGGCCCCCAAAATTCGTGACTTATTTTCACGTGATCCTTTGTACTACCATCCTGTGTGTCGAACACATAATGACTGACCGCAGACTTGAACAGCTCATACGTTGAATGCGTCGCTCCGAGGAAAGTGTCGATGAAAATAAACTAAGAAAAATTTAACCGTTATTGAATCTTTTTCTTCAAAGTTTCCGAAGATTATCATTTACATATGTACATACATACATATGTTGATCGCTACTTTATATTTATAAATACTTTATGATTTTTTTAACATTGCCTGATTTATGGTATTAGCCATATGATAGCTTTGCGTTATTTTATTGCTTTATGTTAACTTTCATTTATTTTTGATATTAATTTAATAAAATGCGTTCGCGGCCAATTGAAGCCACGAGCCATCACCACTTGAACGTAGTTTGCAGGCTTCCAAACGTAGTCTCCTGGCTGATCATATTCATATGATTTGACGACTTTCATTTCGTCAAACGCTAGAACACAGGTTCTGCTTTCATCACAACGTTCAGACATGTGTTTCATACAATTAATGGAAGTAGTCAGGGGATTCCCGCTTATATCGCTTTTGGGAGACCAGCGCTGCAGTGTTGACACCTGGCGAAGCGGAAATCTCTGGTCATACAAATGATTGTATGCCCGGGGTCCTGCTGCATTCAAACATATGGAACTTGATATATCCTGCCACGACCACTTCACGTTTCGATCTGTAACAAGCCAATTTTTATAAAGTCGTTCAATCCGATAGAAGCAAGTGTATATACTTGGGAACACCATTTTGCGAATTTCAACGGGACTGAACATTTTTTTAAAATAAGCAAACATCTTGAAGCTCGGTGCTTAAATTTTTATTTTGCGATTTCAAGCTCCGCACTTACTTTTTCAATTCGGAAATTTCTGTTTTCATCAGCACTACAGCAAAACTGGAAGTGTGTTTTAAATTACCTCCAAGCTTCATCTGGCACGATCTGCTTCACTCCTGCCGTTTTAGTTCTTTACTAGGAACGCGATTAAAGGGACACTTACCCGCTTCTGTTCTTCTGGCATACAATAGACACTTTCCCATAATTATTTTAAGGTCGTATCGCACTTTTTATAGTTATGATTTCACTTTGTTTACGGAAACTTTAAAGTTCTTTATGTCAAGAGCAAAGGGCAGCTGGCGCCTCAACGCCACCATATTGGACTCGCCTTGGGACCAACAGCTCATCTAATTCGTCAGCAGGTCTCTTGAAGTATTTGTTCTGCTCTACGCAAGTGGATGGTGTCAATAGAACGCCAATACTGTCAGGAAGTGCTTTGGACCTCAGCATCATCCATTGACACGTTGCTTTCACTTGCAGCGTTTTCCGTAGCACAAACGGGCACTACATCCCCCTTAACTTCGTGTTTCACTATTTGGCTAAAACTAGTAACACCCCTGATACTTTCCACAGCTCTGTATAAGCTGCATAGAACCGCAACTGTCTTATATGTGAGTAACGCAGGGTCGGGTTCGATACAGCGCCGCAAGAATTTAGTTTATTGTGGTTAAATGCGTATACCAAATTGAAATGTTTAAATGCAACGAAATAAACTGTTGTTTAATTTCCGCATTGCAAAAATCGGTAAGCCAATTTTATTAGAACTTAACTTTAAAAATACCTTTTTTTGCATTTTTTTATATACATATATTTTGTTTGATTTTCATTCACTGTGCTTTATACCGAGCCACTAATGTATTAATTTTTGCATACGCATATAACGAATACATTGTAGTATCAATTTTCATTGATTTAAGAATTAGTAACTCCTTAAATTCTTTAAAAGAAAGTTGCATTTTAAAGCACCGCACAAAAAAACTAAAATTCCTGGCAAATAAATTTGTTAAACTACCGATTATAACGAACGAAAGAGAAACTAAAGGGAAATTGACATAGCCCAGCAAACTTAAAATATACGAAGAACGAACGAAAACGACAGTGAAGATGGCACAACGCCGAAACCGTTAAAAAGTTCATGGGGTTTAATAAAGGTACTTCTTATATGTATGTGTGTTCATATTTCAAAATTTTTCTAACGATATTCATATTTTATTTGAGTGAGAATGATGGCTAGAAAAGTAATTGGTAAGTTAAAAATAATTAGGAAAAAGGATTATTGTGTAAACAATATACATATGTATATGTATATATTATTTAGAAACTCAATAGAATTTAATGCGGGAGTAACTTTCGCTGAGGAGAATGGACTTTTATCTCCATAAAAGCTGTGGCCCCTGCACAAAGTAGCCATGTCCATAGGAAAAGGTGCCATGTTTAGGTACTTTGTGTGCTACAAAGGCACATGCCGAAAGAAGCCCAGGATCTCTCTTGCCGTCGGGACATGGGTTGGAAGCGGAAAAATAAGTGTCCCACGGGTATGAGGAATTCTATTCCGCGAAGCAGTGCTAAGGGAAGATTATTTTGACGAAGTGACTGCTACGTCATCTGGTACGATTTGCGACTGGTATATTAATTACCGAGAGGTTGGGGCAATATACCAGTTGGGCCACCAAAATATTCAAGGCAAGATTGGTGTTCCGGTCAGATAGACGAGAGCAAATTGGGCAAACGAAAAAACAACAAGAGTAGATTACCTTTAGATTTATCAAGGTTTGTAAACAAATTTATACTTATTCTTTAACATTTTAGGCAGGCGAGTAGAGGGTGTGCTCGTCATGATTGAGGATGGAAGTGAAGACTTACGTCTTGAAGTATGTCCTGACAATGTGCGGTCTTCGGATGTTTTTATACCGCTTTTTCAGAAACATGTTGCGGAAGGGTCCATTGTCAGGACGTAGTTTTGGAGGGCATACGATACGTTGACGACTTACGGAAATATCCATGAAAAGGTGAAACATAGCGACCCCCAAAATTAGTTTTTTGCGGAGTATGGGACTCATACTCAGCGGATAGTATAACGTATTTTGTTTTCAAAAAGGAATTATAACCACCCCACTATAGTAGAATACATGTGGCGACATTAAGTCAGATACATATTTTGTTAGCGAAACAGATCGGGACTTGCCCCATCTTTGTAATAATCGTTATTTGACTTCAGGTAGTCTTGGTGCCAACAGTGCACAGCTCTGAGAAACAGTAAAATGTTTTGCTATGGTTAATACTGTAGAAAAAAGGCGAGATCATTTGAATAAACTTAATGGGTTTACAGAATCACAAGAGAAACAACTGTGGGGAGTTAACACACTATTTTGAAGCAAATGATTATCGCTCGTATAACCCTGCTGCGGTAAAATTTAATGTTTGAAGTACAAAAAATTAGGTCGAAAGAATGCTCAAGTCAGAAATGATAAAGGATTTAACTAATATAGGGCAACAGCGAAATTAATCATCAATTGGAAGTTACTCGAAATCAGCTTACACAATTTTATTTAAACAAACATATAAAATCCATTCTGGAAATTCGGGAATGATGAGCAATGATGTATACTTACATTTGTACAAATATATATTACATGAGCAAAAAATATACTTTACTTGCACATATTATTATTTTTGCTTAAACTGTCGACCAACAATGGTCGTTTCTCAAAAAAAATTTACAGCTTAAATTTAATGCTTCTGAGTATTGGGTATTTCTCGCCGGCGCATTGGCCACGAAAGTCATCTAGTGTCAAATCGAACAAAGCGACACCGCCCAAACCTTTCGCATACACAAAACTTGCCTTAGTGGCTGCTGTGCCGGGTTCCTCATAGCTCACCCACAAGCCGTAGAGACCATTTTCATCGGCCGATCGATAGGCATAGCTTCCATAACGCTGACGCGGATCGCCTACTTTGCGCAAAGGCGCATCTTCACCATCTAATTCTTTGTCGCGATGCAGTTTTTCACACACTTCGGGCCAACTCATTAAGCCAGGCGTGCGAATTTGTTTGCCAGCAGGACCAGAGCCTTCGGTGCGGTCAATCGGTGGGTAGCCGGTTATACCAGAATCGCGTGACATTACCCATGATCGGCCAAAGGCTGGCACGCCAATGTTAATTTTATTACTGGGTGCGGAGTTATTGAGCCAATACTGTACTTGATAGTCGATGTTGTGGGTGGGGTCGCGTTCGAACATTTCGTAAATGGGCGCCGTGTGGTCCGCAACTTTTGGATCGCGTTCGGGTGTTTGAAAGTCATAGCTTCCTAGATTTACAAATTCAACCAAAGGTATTACGCTGGGAATATCGATGAAAACTGTAGAAGCGATGGGTGTGTAAATTAAAAATATACATTTATTTTGTTAAGTGGAACTTACGACCAGCATCTACATTAGGAAGCATCGTTAGAGTCAGAATAAGCCCATCGGAACGGAATGCGTCTTTCAATTCACGTACCAGAGTAACGAACTGCGTTTTATGCTCTTCAGCCTTTTCATCGACGACTTGTTTACCTGTGAACCAGCTTTTAAAAGTTTTCCAGCCTTTTTTGAATCTATTTTCCTCAACTTTGGGGAAGTTTTTAGGAAACTGCCAAGCCAAATCGAGACCATCGAAGCCATAAGCCTTCAAGAGCGGCAAAACGCTGTTAATAAATGTGTTGCGATGCGCTTGACTCTCTAGCAAGCTTATATATGAATTGTCAATTGTCTCGTTTAAACCATCACGATCTCCGCCAATGGAGAGGAGAACCAATAACTGGGGATGGTTACGACGCAAGTTAGTGATTTCACGGTAGTGATTGCGCGCCAAATCTAAATCTCTATTAAGCGGGCGCAATTGGTAGTTTTCGGGGTCGATACCGGCATAGCCGTAAACTAGATATTGGCAAAACTGCAAGGCTGGCTCCAAGTCCGACAGCGATACTTGTGCTGGCCCTTAAGACACCAAAAGAATAACATTTTTTTTTGTTAAATTCCAAAGAACTATTATTAAATAATTGTTTTTGAAATAAAATTGTGTTGATAAAAGCGCTTGCTATACCTCCACATACAAACAAAAACACGTACTGGCGTTTTCAATTGTATAGATTTGTGATCAATGATTAGTGTGCCAACTCATACTGATGATAACCTTAGACCATATTATCATTGTTTATTAATGTAAATACTAAAATAAAAAAATTATTCTTTCATATACATATGTATCTATGTATGTACATACATACTCTCTAACAAAACACGTAAAGACCTAATGAGATTTCAAGCGTGATAAAAAACTTAAAAAAATATATATATAAAATTTAAACAAAATTTTAAACGTTTGTTTATTTTTCTGTTGGCCTAGTAAATGTTAATTTTACAATTTTTATTAAGCTCAAGGCCAGTTTATGGAAGATTTGTGTGGAAAAAACAACAACAGCTTTTTAATGGTAGAAGTTATAGTACTATTTCGGAAATCACCACATTTCCTCATCAGACTTCTTTTCATTAAATTAATAAAATTTATTTTTCATAACCACTTCTCCAAGGCTTTGAACCCGGGAAAGAAGATGAAATAAACACAACAGCCAACTCGGCTAGCGTAGCACAATATGCAGCGTATTGGTGCTGCAACTCCGAGATCCTAGGTTCAAAGCCTGGGAGAAGTGGTTATGAAAAATAAATTTAATTAATTTAATAAAAAGAAGTCTGATGAGGAAATGTCGTGATTTCCGAAATAGTACTATAATTTCTATCATTAAAACCAAAATTTCAAACATTCTTCCCAGAATTTTGGGTATGCAATTTTGTAACTCATTCAATTTTAGTATACAAATTTGGAAATTTCAGGCCGTAAAGCTTACCGCGAACTTTAAATTTTTGCAAATTTTCTAAAGCTGCTGAGAAATAATTAAAATTTTTTTCTTATATATTTTTTATAAACTGTAAAGTCTGGGCTTATATTGGTTTTCTTTTGAAATGAACTTTTTTTTTCATTGAAGGTAAACTTAAATTAAATACAAAAAGTAAATGAATTTCAAAAATTTGTTAAAATGAATCACTGCTATGAAATTGAACACAGATAAATGTAATGCATTTTTGCAAGGTATTATATACAGACACTTCTAATCATCGGTGTTATTCCCAACCTTCTCTATTATGACTCGCTGAGTCATAATAGCAAACCATCCTGCCAGCTTGTATCGATACTAGAAACAAACTTATTAAAAAGAATATCACTTTTAACATTTTACACTTAATGCGATGATCTGCTCAGCTCAAAATTCTAAATCAAACTGAAATTAAGTGTGATTTCTTAAATGGATTAATCAAACCTACGAATATAAAGATGAGATTATAAAGTAATATTTCTAAACTTCTACACATACAAGTGTTAATATATACATACATATGCCTATTGATACAAATGTACTTAAGTGAGTGTTAATTACGGTATTTTTCAGATACTGTCTCCGCTTGCTTTGCTCTGGCTCATTAACCCTAGTGCGATAAAATACCTCAACAAAGTGTTGGACAACAATTGTTACAGATATCTTCCGAAATGGTGTCCTATAACACTTTTAAATTTCAAAAAGCCATTTTCGCAAATTATCTTATGGGTAAGAATTCCTGAAGTAGGCCACACAAAACTTTTTAGTCCAATTTTTCGTTCAAAATACAATTTTTCGGTAGAATTGTTGCTTACACCAATAAACAAAGACATACATAAGTCACTTTTTTTTCAATCGACTATAACTTTTGCTAGAATTGATCGCTTTACAAATTTCATTCTTTCAGATTTCACTGTAGTTTATGCAAAAAAAATTTGCACCGTCAAAATCTTCGTTCAACAATTGTTTCTTTTTATTGTTTATAAAAAATTGTTAAAAAACATTGTTCTCGGTCAAAGTTTTTAACAAAAAAAAACCATAAATATGTATATATAATTATAGAGTTCCGTTAGAAAAAAAATGGTCGCATCTCTATCATTCAAAAATATAATTAACAATTTTTGAGCCGATAGAAAAATAAAAAAATGTATATTCAAAATTATTTTTATCGTCTTTAATTACAACTTTGGGCCAGTTCAAGACAAAATTCAATAATTTTTGTAAATGACATTTTCGGCTTTCTTCCATTGATAAAATTTTTTTGCAAAAAATGTATTTGTCATCATTTATAACAGGCGTGAATGGATGGTAGTCACGAGTGTTTTTGATTGTAATTGCCTTTTTAAAAAGTAATGCAAGGGCTAGTTGTTCTTGTTCATACTCTTCTACTATGCAATAATCAAAGGAAATATTTTCGAAAAAACCAATCGCCCAATCATATAAATTCCTGGGAGTGAAGATCTGATCTTCCATAAGGCCCTGTAAACTCACACGATGGGCATTTCTGTTCACTGTAGCACCAATTCCGTCACAAGCGCCTTTCCCATGTGATGTTGCAAAAAAATTCCATCTAATTACAATATCATTGGTTTTCATGATGTTGACTGCATTAAAAAATTTAACTAATTTCTTCACTTCTTCCTTTCCATGGATGCTGATTAAATAGCTTAGAATTTTTTTATTAAACAAATTTACCGCGATTGCGTCATGTTTTCTACTTTCTGATATAATTACGAAATTATGATGCTGAATTTTGTCATTATCTTTATAATAAATAACGAAAGGGTGTATGTTCATTGGCCCAGTGAAAAGATTGGATCGCGTCTTGAACAATAAAAACAAAGTTTTTGGAAAAGTCGAGAGTAACAATAAATTCTCCGCAAGCAAGATTGAGTTTTAAATAATTTATAATTTATAATAAGAAAGAAGATTTGTCTTTGCTGAAAGATTTTAACTTGCATCTGAAATTTACAAATTTTTTTGCAAACCTTAGATAGATAGATAAATAAAAGAGGATTGCACTGCGACCAATTGGTCTATTGTGCCCTCAGTAACCTACAACACATCCCCTAGTCCAAGAGCATCTATGAATTTCAAGATGGATCCCGGTGACAGGGAGTGTATGTACTCCTCCTTAGGCCACATCTGACCTAGGCATCTCTCCCTTCGTCGAGCCACAGCATCGCACTCCAGGAGCAGGTGTGTGGGGGTCTCCTTTGTCCTGTCGCAGAAGCGACACAGGTCGCTCGACCAGATACCTAGTTTATGCAGATGACCCCTCAATCTGCAGTGACCTGTGAGGATGCCTGTGAGGATTCTAAGTTTTGCTTTTGGGAGGTCTATCAGTATCTTATACCGTTTGTTACTGTACCCCCCCAATAGTTTCTTTGCCTGTAGCAGGCCCAGGGTCTCTTCCCATTGCTGAGTCCTGAGCTGTCTAGTTTCCTTTCTGAGCGCCTCCTTTATAGTGCTTGGTCCTATTGGAAAGAAGGGCTCTGGTCCTATGGGATTCGAGCAAGCCGCCAACCTGGCCAGGTCGTCTGCCATCTCATTTCCCTCGATCCCTGCGTGACCTGGAACCCATGAAAGACTTATGGTATTCCTTTTTGCCAGATCATTTAGTCTATTTATGCACTCCAAGACCATTGAGGATTTTACCTCGAAGGACGTAAGGGCTTTGAGCGCTGCCTGGCTGTCGCTTAGGATGAGTATTCTCTCTCCGCGATAGTTCCTTTGCAGATTTAATTGCATATATCTCCGCCTGGAAGATGCTGGGAAAGGCGCCCATGGGTATCGAGAGTTTAGCTCTGGGACCATAGACGCCTGCCCCAATACCATCCACGGTCTTGGAGCCATCAGTATACCACTGCAATGTACTTTGCCGAACCCAGCTCTTCAAAAGAGAGGGGTTCCACGACACTTTGTCTGTAATGTCACTAATTCTGAAGTGTCTTTCAAACACTATTTCTTTATTTATGTCATCCCTGGGAAAAAGGGCTAGTGGGAGCTGGCAGCCCAACTTCTCCCTGTTTTTGGACGATAGTACCTTGCATTTGCCATAGCCTTCTCTCGCAAAGCTCAGCTTCGTGCGTTTTGCTGCCTGTACTACGTGTGTATGGAGTGGCTCGAGATCCAGGATCACTTCTAGCGCAGCCGTCGGACATGTGCGCATTGCTCCCGTAATGCAGACACATCCCAGGCGTTGCAGTTTGGCAAGAGATTGCCTTACCGTAGCTAGGTTGGTCCTTGAGCCCCAAGCTACTGCTCCGTACGTAACTATTGGTCTGACTATCATGGTGTACATCCATCTCAAAATCTTCGGGGTGCATCCCCAGGATTTACCAGCCAGCCTCTTGCACACCATGAGTGCCCTCGTAGCTTTGGGGATGGTCGCGTCTACATGGCTTTTCCACAGAAGCTTAGAGTCCAAGATTAGGCCCAGGTACTTAGCCTCTGTGGCAATTACAGCCGGGACCCCCTCCATAGCTATGCTCCTCATGCCTTGCACTTTCCTTCTCCTTGTAAAGGGCACAATGACTGTCTTAGAGGGGTTGATATTAAGCCCCGCGACAGTACACCATCTTCTTGCTAGCTGAAGTCCTCTCTGAATAATGTCACAGAGAGTGCTAGGGAACTTCCCTCTCGCAATGATCACAATGTCATCCGCATACCCCTGGCAGCGAATGCCATTTTCTGTGAAGATCTGTAAGAGTTCGTCTACGACAAGGCTCCACAATAAGGGGGGCAAGACCCCTCCTTGCGGACAGCCCTTGACCGTTTTAATCTGCTCCACTCTGTTGCCAGTATGTGTTTCCGCAATTCTGGTATGCAGCAACTCAGCTATCCATTTCCGAATAGTGGGCTGCACACCTCGTCCTGCCAGCGCTCGATCGACACTTGAGTGAGTTGTATTATCGAAGGCACCCTCAATGTCGAGGAAGGCGCAGAGCACCATTTCTCCACATTCAAAGGCCTCCCGAATCACCTCAGTCAGAGCGAAGAGCGCAGTATCCGTTGATCTGCCAGCCTTATAGGCATGCTGATCAAAATGCAAAGGCTGTCGCTTGAGAGCGTTACGCCTGATTTCATTGTCAATAATCTTCTCCATGGCCTTAAGCATGAAAGGAGTAAGGCTTATGGGCCTGAAGGATTTTGCAAGCGAGTAGTCTCGTCTACCTACTTTTGGTATAAAGATAACTCGAGCTCTATGCCATACCTCCGGAAGGTATGCCAGCGCTAGGCTGTCCCTCATGATTTTTACTAGGTGAGGAGTTAGTAGCGTCCCGCCCTGTTGTAGCATCACAGGACTAATGCCGTCCACTCCCGGAGCCTTGTACCGCTGAAACGTCCCCAGAGCCCAACTGACTGTTCGCCAGTTAACAAGTTTCCTGGCTACTTTCCAGTCAGTCGGGGTCGGGCTGAGGGCCCGAAGACCAGGATTCCGCGACACCTGCACCGCACCCGGGAAGTGAGCCTCCAACAGAGCACGCGACCTCTCTCTCTCGTTGCTTGTATAAGTACCATCAGGTAGCCTAATTGCCAACCTGGATTCTGTGTTTTCCTTTGCCAGGACCCTATGGAGTCTGGCAGCTGCAGGGACTGCAGTAACGTTTTCGCAGAAGCTTCTGAAGCTGCTACGTTTTGCTTTCCTTATTTCCTTGCTATATTTTGTTAGACTAGCTGCATACTGGGCCCACTGCCCTGTGCGCTTTGCTCCATTGAACAGCTTTCGCACTTCTTTCCTGAGCTTGGTGAGTTCCCGAGACCACCACACCGGCTGGGTTCTGTCCCTTGGCCTACTCTCAGGGCAGCTCGAGTTAAAGGCATCTATAATGACACTGTTAAGCCCTTTAACTCTGTCGTCTAACTCCATATAACCTCCCCTGTTGTGTCCAGATTTTACTTTTGGTAAGTTGGACGCAAGAGTTTCTTTATAGTTCGCCCAGTTTGCCCTTCTGGGGTTCCTGCTCGGATAGCCTGTTTGAACACTTGCCTCCAGCTCGAATCGGATGATCCTGTGATCCGACAAGGACGGCTCCGATGAGACCCGCCATCGAGAGATCAGAGGTCTAGCCAGTTCATTGCTGAGGGTAATGTCCAAAACTTCCTGTCGAAC
This sequence comes from Philophylla caesio, assembly GCA_963971545.1. Classification (NCBI taxonomy): domain Eukaryota; kingdom Metazoa; phylum Arthropoda; class Insecta; order Diptera; family Tephritidae; genus Philophylla; species Philophylla caesio. Next base: position 32,121,548 of record OZ020606.1, on the reverse strand, counting down.
CCTGGTTACAAAAGTCGGTGTATTTCCGACATTGATTATACTAAGGTCAACGCTACTGATATATTCTAAAAGACACTCACCCCTAAGGTTTGTATCGGTGCTGCCCCACTCCAGGTTGTGGGCGTTTGCGTCACAGCCTAGGACAAGTGGGAGCCTTTTCCTCCTACAGTGGTCTACTAGCTGCTGTACCTCACGGGGCGGCACACTGGCACTGTCCCCCGGAAAATAGGCGGAGGCGACGACAACCTCGGTCTCCCGGCTATCTACCATCAGGGTCGCCTGCACTGCCACCAGATCTCTTGTTAAAAACTCTGTAATGCAAAAGTGGTTAATACCTGATCTCAGCACTACACATGCTCTTGGCCTCTCACAGGAGAGGTCCCATATTTCCTTATTTATGTTTTGATTTAGGCCCCTTACCCGGCCTTTGTAGGTCCACGGTTCTTGGACGAGCAGGATGCCCAGGTCATCCGCGGAGAACCTGCTTGCAATGACCGCCGAGGCGGCTATCGCATGGTGCAGGTTGACCTGGGCTGCTCGCACGCGTCTTACTGTCAGAGCTGGGGTTCTTCTTCGTCCGAGAGCCCTAGACCGCCCTCGCTTTGCTCTTCCAGCTCTAGCCTCCTTAGGTCGATGCCTTCTAGGAGCTCCTGGGTGGAGGGCATTTGCTCAGCTGAGCCATCGGCATCCGCTGACTCAGGCCCCTCCACTGGAGCTGACGATTGGCTCGCACCTTGCTGGCACGGTGAAACCGCCGCTGACCCAGTCACTGCAGGCTCGACAGGAGCCACAGCCCCAGGGTTCTGGGGAGCCTGTGGCGCAGCCGTCTTTCCCACCTGTGCTCTGGGCCGCCACGGCCTCATCGTGACGCTGCTGAATCTGTAGTTGACTACAAAGCCAGCTTCCCTCAAGTTCACAAAGGACTCCTCATCGACGCAAAGGTTTAGTCGGAGCCCGTTTTCCACAGCGCTCTTAGACATCACCCTCCATGCCGAGGTGTGGAAGCCCGAGTTCTGTGCCCGGAGTAAATCCATGGCGTGATTGGTCAACTCCACACTAGTTCTTGGGAGGAATACTGAGACATTGTGCACCGGAGGGATGTCGTCGCCTCTACGTGTGCACAAATTTGGTCCTACCCAGCCTTCAAGCTGCGGTATCTTTTCCGCTAACCAAGATGCGGTACCCTCATCCTTGCAGTCTACAAGGAGCATGCCTGAGCGGAAATGTACGCCACAAAACGCCAGCGGTTGCGACCATCCCCTAGCCACCGCGAACATAATTGTGTTCTGCAGGCGGGTCAGATCGTCCGAACTTAGGGCAGCAGCCGGGTAGTCGCGGGACAGCACAGCCACTCTAACGCCTTGCAGGGCATTCGAGTAGCTGGGCCGCTGCGCACTTCCAACCGCACCCCCCCCCCCCCCCGAGACAGTCTGCCCTCTGCTCCACGCCGCTGGAAGAGGAGGTTGCCCCCGCTGACGCTTGCTTGTGGGTAGTTCCGGTGGTGTGATCTCCACATTCCCTCTTTTTACGGAGGTTGTGAGAACTGTGTTTCCACATGTAATTGTGGGTTCCCCGCTTCTCCGTCTATCGACGGGCGCGGGTCTCTGCTGCTGCTGTTGAGCGCCGCTTCTCTGCCCAGTGGCAGGAGCTATGTTTCCACGTACATTTGTGGGTTCCCCGCTTCTCCGTCTATCAACGGGCGCGGGTCTCTTCTGCTGCTGCTGTGTGCCGCCTCTCTGCCCAGTAGCAGGAGCGGGTTGATGGCTCTGGGTGTTTGTCCCGCTTCTCCGCAAGTTAGCGGGTGCGGTTTTGTTGCCGGAGCCCTGTGCTCTACGCATCCTCTCCTCCTCCTCCACCTCCATGCGCACACCAGCCATGGTCCGAGCCTCCTCCGGGGACTTCCCCTGTGCCAAGTACCGGAGGTACCATTTCGACCCGGAACCGCTTAGACCGGCTCTACGGTGGTCGTCAAGCGCCCCCGGCTGCCCTGGCTGCGGAAGTAAGGGAGCCCTGGCCCGCCGATGCCTTCTCCGTGGCTGTTGCCACCCGGAGCTGCGTGAGGCGACGGAGTCGGAGCGTCTACTTTGGGAGCGACGGCGGCTCTTGGAGCGGCGCCGGCTCCTGGATCTCTGCTCTCGTTGTTTGCTCGTGGAGCGTCTTCTGCTCCTAGAGCGCTGATAGCTTTCTGCTTCCTCCAACCTGGAACGAGACCTACTTGATCTGTCTTGCGACCGATCTGCTACAGAACTATGCTCATTTGAGGGTATTAAATATTCGTACCTGTATTCTGCACCTTTCACCTGTTCGGCTCTCTCGCGATGGACACCACTGCTGGTGCTGGGTTCGTCGTCATCTCTGGCGTGCTCGACGAACAGCGCTGCCTCTTCTACCGATAGTCGGTCCAGGAAACTGCCCCTGCGCTTAGAGGTTTTCGCACTGCTACTCAACTCTAGCGCTGCAGTTCCTGACGAATCTGCCACCAAGGTGGATGTTCTGGCCGAGTTGCCAGCGACATCACCTCCTGTCGTCTTCGTTGCCGTCGACGCTTCCTTGCCACCTGTTATTCGCAGCTGCTGCGTTTGTTGTCGCCGCTGTTGTTGTTGTTGCTGCTGCTTTGGCTGTTGTTGTTGTTGTTGTTGTTGTTGTTGTTGTTGTTGTTGATTTTTGTTTGTTTTAGTTGTTTTCATCTTGTTCTTACGACTGCTAGCTCGACCTAGGCCAAGCTTGGCAGTCAACTTCTTTTGTTTGGGGAAAAGGGACGTACGCCGCGACAGCGCCCCTTGCCGCGGTAAGGCCACTGCTACTCCTCGAGTTGGCCCGGTGTCGAAGAGGCTCCGTATAAATACAGCCGGTTGTCCTCCTGGCTGCAAACCAGCCAATGGGCACGGCGTCGCATAACACCCTGGCTTAGGAGGTGGTAGTTCTTGGTCATCGCCCCCCAAAGCGGCCCCGATCATCAGCCCGGACCTACGCACACAGGCGCTGATGCGATCGGATGACCGGGACCTATTTGAGGTGCGACTAAGCCCCTGCACCAACGTCAAGGTGCCTACCCTTGCAAACCTTACTCTGTTTGCTGACAAATTATTAAATCAATGTGACCAAAAACGTACCTATCTGTGCTTGTCCACGATTTGAACTCAATTTTATCAATCTTATGAACGTTGAATAGTTCTGAAAATTTCGGAATGATAGGAGCAGTCCCAGGGCAATTTTTGGATTCAAGGAGAAAATAAATTTGTTTTAGACTTCCGCACACCATTTTTTCAATTCGTCACGGACCTCCAAATAAATTTTGCTTCCATTTTTTTTCAACTGCATATTCTGATGAATTTGACAAACGCTCACTTTGCGCTACAGGTATGCACCAACGACGACGTAATTTTGTAAATGCAGATACACTTATTTTGATTTCAGGGTTGGCTTTACGAAACTGTGCATGCAATTCTTTGATATTCAACACGTTCGGCTGTAAAGAGCGGCCGTTTTTTTATTAGGGCTAGACGCGTATCCAAGTGATTTAAATACTTTTTTGGCGTTCCACGAGAAACGTTAACTTCTCTGCTTATTTTCCGCACACTCCAATCTTGTGACAAAGTGGTCACAAATTTTGTAGTTTTTCCGCTTTCGTAGTAGCTTTTGATATCGCAATTTTAACTTGCTCTTTCCAAGCAGTAAAATACTCTTCATATTGAGATAGATTAATATCACTTCTTCGATCCGAAAGCATATTTATACTCGTATAAGAACATTAACTTACATTTTTATTCACATCATGGTTTTTTACCATCAATCATCCTTTTTTAAATTTTTCTGTACACACTTTATAATCCGAAAAAGAATTGTTAGAGTCAGAGTCTGATGATTCGCTAAATTTCGGGGCTGTTTTGTTAACATTTTCGGTGCTTGGGATTTTTTCACTATTTGGAAGCGAATGCAGCGATGAAATAGACCGTCTGCACGATAAGATAAGATTGGGGGTGTCCGGCAGCCTAAGTGGGGTTAGGTCGCCGAAACAACACTCCTAGGTCGGACGAAACCCGAGACACTTCGGTAACGTAGAACCGTCCTCGTGGCTCTGGACTTGTCGAAGGCCTTCGACACAGTCAGCCACTCCACCCTGCTGAAGGACGTGGAGGCCTCACCTCTCCCAGCGGCGTTGAGGCGATGGACCGCGAACTACCTGTGTGGTCGTTAGGCGTCGGTGTGCTACCGTGACGCAGTGTCAAAAGCGAGAAGAATTAAGCAAGTGGTACCACAGGGTGGCGTCCTATCCCCCCTATTGTTCAACTTCTACATCTCGCGACTCCCCTCCCCGCCAGAGGGAGTCACACTGGTCTCGTATGCCGACGACTGCACGATAATGGCTATCGGCAATGGAATTGATGGCCTATGCTCTAAGGTGAATAGCTACCTCCCAGAGCTTGCTCACTACTTTACGGAATTTGGCGCTGTCTCCTGCAAAGTCCACGGCGACCCTGTTCGCATCTTGTACGATAGAGGTCGGGCTCACCTTCGACATATACATCGAGGGGACCCCCATTCCGACGGTTAACCACCCTAAGATCCTGGGGGTCACCCTCGATAGCCTGGTCTCCTTCTCAGCGCATACAACCGCAACCGTCAACAAGGTAAAGAGCCGCAACAAGGTACAGAGCCGCAACAAAGTCCTCAAGTCGCTCGCCGGCAGCACTTGGGGCAAAGACAACGAAACGTTGTTGGCAACATACAAGACGATTGGCCGGCCGGTTCTAAATTATGCTGCGCCAAAATGGTCGCCTGGAACTAGCTGGACTCAGTGGTCAAGACTGGAGACCGTCAGAACGCCGCACTCAGGACAGTGACGGGATGTCTCCTGATGACGCCTGTGGATCACCGACAAGCTCTGGACGACATTCACAGGGAGTCGGTATCCAACTATATCGAGCCCGCCAGCCCAGTGGGTGTAGCTAGCCGCTACAACAACAACAACAACAACAACAACCGTCTACACGAGTCACATATATATTTATCAATATACGCGGAGAAAACTGCTTACCAGTTTTCATTTTTTATTTTTCTATCGGCCCAAAATTTGTTAATTATATTTTTTAATGATAGATATGCGATCCATTTTTTGTTGTCAACGGAACTCTATACATATATCATCGTTATACAGATTTATGGTTTTTTTTTTTGTTAAAAACTGACCGAGAACTATGTTTTTTAACAATTTGTTATAAACAATAAAAAAAGCAATTGAAAAAAAGTGACTTATATCTTTGTTTATTGGTGTAAGCAACAAACAAATTTTTTAACGCAAATCCTTCAGGGTATTTATTACTAGGCCTAAACTCTACCGAAAAATGGGACTAAAAAGTTTTTGTGTGGCCCACTTCAGGAATTCTTACCCTTATGATTTTTATAGGTTTGATACACATTTTTTCTCTTTTTGTAACGGGGAAGAGTCAAATTTTGAAGGCCTGTGTAATCATAGCTTCGTCTGTAGGTTAATATAATACAATAATACAGTTTAAATTCGGAAAAAGTAAACAATTGTCGAACAATGATGGCCGAATGTTTAAAACGACCAAGTGATCCACAATTTTTTGCAGGGTACTAGTTTTCCTTTTATGACGTAAACCACTTTAAAGAGTTTGTAAGCAATTATAAAACATATAAATAACTATGAAAGTTTCAACCAAAACAGAGACACCAAAAGGAAAACAAACAAAAAAACAAAGTTTCGAATCGATATGCCTTGAAACGAGCTAATAATAGCTATAGCACCAATACTAAAATTCATTCGAAGCGATTGCAACAAAAAGGAAAAGCAACAACATTTTCCTATTATGTATGCGAAGCAGGGTATTTGTGCGCGAATTGCGGTGGAAAGGAAAAGGAATGGAAAAATGTAGGTCAGTGCGATGAAGTGCAGATTTTATAATCGCAAAAATAAATACACAACAAACAGTTACTATGTGGATGCATTTGACGTAGAAACTGTAAAAACAAAACACTGCATTAACTGCGCTAACTATTATAATAACAAAAATCTCATACTCACGCCTCAGTTGGACACATACACACATTTAGTACATATTTGAGTTGCTTTTACGTGCATGTACAGTCAAACCGCGCTAATGCGGCGATGCGCTTATGCGAAATTCAAGAGGAAAACCAAAGCAATACAGTGCACGAAATTAGAGGTAAAGCAAAGGAAAATGCTATGTAGGAAAAAAAAGAAGGTTTTGTAGTTCCATTGAATGGCATTCGTTGTTGTTGTCAGCCATTTGACTTTTAATAAAATTTTAACATTTATTTTTAAATTGGTTTCTAAATTTCTAAAGGAAGACCTTGACGCTTTTTCCGGCTAAAAAATGTTGACATTAATATTGACGGAACTTGATTTTAGACGCACGAAGAAAGTGATTTAACTTATACGTAATTAGTATTTTAATTTCGTATCGGAGAGGATCTTTAAAAGACAAATTTTAATTTTTAGCACATCTTGAAAATTTAGAACTCGAAATTTGTTATTTGCTTATTTTTTCAAAATTGTGTTATTTATTTAAAATAAAATTTGAACCAAACGGTTATATGCAAAATAAAACTTTTATGTATATCTGAAGAACATCTGAATAATAAGATTTTTAAATCGCAAGATTATTATTTATGTATTTATTATAAACTAAAATGACATTTACCATAAATACTTTTCATATACATACATATATTTTTTGCGAATCATGCACGTACTAGGGATGTCAATTTTGGGCATTATGTTGACCCCGGGATTTTCAAGATCTGAAAACGATATTCCGGGATGCCGAATATCATGAAGTGTTGTTTCGCAATTTTTAATTTGTTAATGTAACACGTCTGTAGTTGTTGTATTATACAGGGTGGCCCAAATAAGACCAGCTGATGTGAAAAACAAATAACTTTTTTATTTTTTAACATAATTTATTTTTTCTTTTTGCAGATTATAACTGAACTCTTGGAAATTTAAAATAAATGCGTTAAGTCCACAACAATGCATTAAAATTAACAGTTTTTATTATTCTTCACAACGATCAATTGTTCTGACGCAGCGAAATTATCGCCGTTATTTTAATGTAAGATCAGCGCCCACATCTTCCATGATTACAAGTTTAGTGGGCAATACTTCAGCATCAGTCACATATAATCAGATGAACTGTTTGGTGCGGTGTTATGGCCACAAAAATCATCGGCCCATATTTCTTTGAGAATGCGGATGAAACGCCAGAAACGGTCTCCGGGGCTTCTTACAGAACAATGATCGACAACTTTTTGCAACCAATGGTGGATCAACATTTCAATTTGTGGTTTCAACAAGATGGAGCTCCTGCGCATACTGCTAGGCAAACTATGGACATGCTGCGTGAAATTTTAGGTGAACGCATAGTTTCAAGAAATTCAGATTTCCCTTGGCCTCCTCGTTAACCAGATTTAACTGCGCCCGATTATTTTTATGAGGATATCAAAAAGACAAAATACGGCGCCTGCAACCAGAAACATTACGCCGTGTAATGCACATGCGCTAAAAAGAGCCAATGCCTGTATTGAGCAAAATGGTGGTCATTTGTCTGATGTCATATTTCACACATAGTCACGCTAAATTTCCAAAAAATGTATTTAACATATACAAATAAGTCATTTAAAAAAAAAACCGTTGTTACAAGAGTTACACGTATTTAACATCACTAGCTCTCATTTGGGCCACCCTGTAGAAGTGTACGATATAACATTTCATGGTATTTTCAAGGAAAAGGGAAATAAACGTAAAATTTTACACACATACAAAATAATTTATACTTCAAGTAGAAATATGTATATAGATATATTTGGTACAGAAGCATATGTTATGAAAAATTATGTTTATTTACTGTTTGAGACCCGTAAGCAAATTAACGTTTATGAAAATAAGTGAATCGTATTCATCAAATTTTATTCGTAAATGAAATTTCAATCCCGAACCACTCCCGTGGGCTGAGTCTTCACGCGGCCCTGTTACATATAAATATATTACTATTCAGTAAAAAAAGAAATATATCAAGTAAAAATTAAATGCATCACCCATTTCATTTTTAGCGAGGCAGAATTAGACCTTATTTTGATCAAAATGCAATCTCAAAGAAATAAAAGCCTTAAGTGTGTTATCCTCCAACCTGGACCTAAATTTATTGCAGTAGAGAAGCACTGTTGCGACTCAACACTTGTTGGTTGGATTGTCGTTAAATTTAAATTAAATGCTTTCTTTAGAACATAGCCTTTATCACCTCATTACAAAAACTTTTCAATTTCTTTTACCAAGCCTTTTGATAAATTTTATGCCTTTCCACTTCAGGCACCTCGTTGTTCTATTAATATCGCTCTCATAATTAGGCTCATTTTCTACTCGAGTGGGATGTTCTCCAGCTCATTTATAATGGCAAGGACAAAGCAAAGCCTTAAGGGAGTTAGCGAGCTGTGTTATTTGTCGTTTGTGAACTCTCTAAAAGCTTTGTTTTGCCCTTGAAAGGGGTATTTTTAAGAATGATACAAAATTTAAAAAATAAATTCACAGTTTTCTACAATTCCGGGATTTGAATATACTTATCCCGGACTATTCGGGAGTTAAAAAGGACGGGACCGCGGGATTGACATGCCCAGTACGTACATATGTTTTTAAAATTAATATATGTAATGATAATAAAATTTCATTTGAATGCTTTAATATTAGTAGCGAGGCAAGCCTTTTCGTTTATAAAAAATACTGATCTTTATGCGTCTTTGTTGTTGGTATATGCGATCCCTTTTTGCAACCAATAAATTCAGGAATGGCAAACTTTTGGTGGAAAGGGACCCTATGTGGTTGCCTTTCTTAAAAGGATTTCTCTTCACTGCTTTCAGAAAATCGCCTTCAGCAAGAAAACTCGAAATAACCATTAATTGAAGTTGTGATGGAATTGATGTTGCTCTTATGAACTGGTCAACAATGTTCAACAGCATAACACAGCCAGTACTTTCATTCGCATTCCAGATCAAACAAGTTTATACCATTTCTATAGTCGATTAATAGAAGGTGATCTTCTATACAGATTTAAAAAACATTCTTGTTTCGTGATATCATTTGCAATAGACTCGGGATTAAGTCGCTCAATATAAATTCATTATAACTAATAATATTGGTTAATATTCTCAAGAAAAATTACAAGAAATATTTTTTATTATTTCTGTTGCTTGAAAAAGTACTTTGCCTTTGCTGTAAATTTTAAATTAAATATGCGAGCTTTTTTTTTCTTGAGAGCTTCAGACTGACCAGAAATGTTCATACACTATTTAAATAAGTATTTAACGACACGCTTTTGGTCATGATACAAATATTTTTAGAGTTAGTTTCACTTTTAATTTTTTGACAGAAACAGTGAACGACGACGGACGCCCAATATTGCCATTACTTTGAATTTGGAATTTTAATTTTAATTGTATTGCATTTCAAACACAAATCGTGTAAATTTTATATATGTATGTTTCATTTATTGGATGTATATATTTTTACCAATCCAGCGGAATTTTATTGATGAGTGTAAATGTACAAATTGTAGCCTATTCCTCAAACCGAGCTAATAATGGGAAGTCAGAGTCACGTTTATTTAATACTGTACTATAAGTTCTAATAAAAGTGGGGGTTAAAATGAAGGCTTTTACGATTTTTTAAGCCTTAAAGTTTCATTTACATGAGAAGATATTTGGACAGGCGATAATTGCCTGGCAAAGTCGACTTGCAGTCGCCCGGAGAAATTAATGTATACGACATTACAATTTCTCAAAAAGGCAACCATAGATTTTTCCAAAGTCTCGGAGAATATAACAAGTTCACGAACATCTGAAATTATTTTATTTTTATTTTTTTGAAGGATTTTGTTCAGTAAAAAGTTTTCTTATGTTACATTTGGCAACAGTTTTGCAGGAATGTGTATGACATACGACAAAATGTGATACAAATTATACTCAATACTTCGAAAACTAAATACAATATCAAAATGCGAACAACCCCATTTGAAATGGCTTGATAGATGGAGAATTACAGCATTATTTACGTTATTTGCAAAATTTTCACATACAACATTTCATTATCCGAGCAACAATAGGAAAACTTGTTTCAGGTTTTACGACAAAATTGTACACATTTTAAATTTTACAGATTTTAAAATTAAAATGTTCAAGGTAACATGTGCTTTTGGCAATATTTTCTGAGTGTTTAAAGCATAGAATTTATATCAAGAATTGTCGTATGTAAAAATATTTGTGACATACGACAAAATTAGACGAAATTGCTATGACCTTGCACATGCGACAATATCTTTAAGAGAAATCCAAAAACGGATAACACCATTGAAATGGGTTATTCTCGTGAAAAAGTGGAACGTTCCATGTCGGCAAGCTTCAACAAGACAGAGCTTGTTGTTAAATACTTAAGTAGTATACTATTAGAGACATCAGACAAGGTTTAGTGCAACTACATCAGCTGGCGCAGAAAATATATTATAACCTAACATCATGATTCAATTATAAAAGGTTGGATAACTAAGCAGCTTTCTCCCTCACTCTTTACAAGTCCTCTAACTTATTTAACATGAGTGTATTTTCTAAGCATGTTTTGGTGTGAATTTTCTAAAATATTTTGAAATTGTGGTAGAAAGTTAAATTTTTAACGGAAAAAAAGAAATTGACATCACTGATTCGTTTTGGCTGTTTGACTTCTTATTATTCGTTAAAATTATTGTTTCCACTTGCGTGAATTGAGTAAGTACCTAATTTATGAATTACTTTCATTAGATCATAAAATCTCGATAGCTGCTTATTCCACAGAGCGTTTCTATTTTCCTTGAAAATAGGCATATGTATTGAAGTAAGTTGCAATCTGGCTTTTTTACAATCGTAATATTGATAAATCTTCCCTTCACAAGATTTCTTGCTGAATTGCATTGCCAGCCGTCCTCGCGGTTACACAAGTTTTCCACGAAGTACCGTCTTTATAAGGGCCGGTTTTTTCCATCTCTCCATCCAACAACTTGTAGCTTTAACTAGAGATGGGAAAACCGAAGAAGTGTGAAAGCATCAATGCAAACATTTTATTTGCAGATCACGATTAACTTGAATTCCACGTCGCATTCGTGAGTGTTTTACTGCTTGAGTGCAGTATAGTTTAACGATACTTCGCTGGTGTGTTCCTGCCGAAGGACCGTTTGCATCATCTCCGGTTAAGCGCTAAATCGGAACTAAAAGCGTCGATAAATACCATCCGCACCTTGTCTTTCATGTGTTTGATCCGTATTCCTAACCGAGTGTAGCATCGTATTGGTAACCGTTTGTCAGTGTGTTCCTTTATAATTTGTTATTAAAATATATAAAAAACAAAGTTTCAAAATTTTGATTTTTTATAAAAATATTTTTGAACCCCAAACAAAAAATATTAAAATTTCAGGACCTTTTGTCAAGTTTTAACAAATTTTGTTGAATGTTAAAAATTTGATTTAAGCGATTTATCGTTATATTATGAAATATAGTTTTCTGAACCTAAAAAAACTTAAATCAAAATATTCTGCATATCAATTTCGACAAATTTGGTGGGACGGAACGAATTGCATTGCCCGAGTGCAGTGCCCCTTTATAAGAGTACGCACACGTACCATATTTGTGGTATTTTGTATGTACATACATACATACATACATAAGTGTAATAATCGTTGAAGTCCATTTTTGCAAAACTGCACAAAGGCAGACTGTGTGCGGAGTGATAGCGAATGAAATATCGCTGTTCCGTATAAATAGACTCCACAGGAGTTTGAAGCTTCTCTAGTTCTAGGGGTTTAGGATCTTTTCATATATTGAAACATCTTCCCTTCAAACACAACTGGCAAAGCTTCTTGCGATAATTTCCATCTCTTTCCATCCAAACCAGATACAAAATCTGTTGAAGACAAATATAACGAACAAATTTTTTAAGGGGGTACGTTCGACACCGCAGACCAATTCAGACCATTTTTTTCTGTTTACTTCGTTTAGCAGGACATGGTTTTAAAAAGGTGAAAGGGAACAAATGAAAGAAGAATTTATTCACATACATAAGTATAATTGAGAACAGAGTAAGAGCGGCTCGTATTACAAGTCAAAATTAAATATTTAACTTTATTGATGGTTTTGCAATCGGAAATTATGTTTAAAAGCTCAAAATAGCATTTAGTTGCCCAAGCTTAGGCGTTGTTGTGAGCAACTTCCTGAAACTATTAAATTTTTTACTTTTGGTACAAAAATTTAGTTCTTTACCTTTTTCCAAACAGTAATGTTCTATTATGGTTAGAGCGCTATCAAAATGCACATTTTTTATAACATATTTCAATAGTGTATGTAAGAAAGAAGTTTAGGAGTCTTTAAAGCATTTTTTAAGATTCTAAAGGGTGTTTTTTTAGGAGTGGGTTTTTAAGAAGAAATAACACGCATATAATTTAATGCTATGGCCAAGAATTTAACTTTATTATAAAGATAAGGGTTTGCCATTATGTTTTAAAAATAGTTTCGGTCGGTCACTTGGCGGCTGGCTCGAATAAATTCCAACCGAGAGGCCCAATTTTCGACCACTTTTTGCAGCAATTAGGGCCGTATGTCAGCATTAACGCGCCGAATATTCTTTTGCAAGGCGTTTGAAATGGCAAACCAAACTGAGTTTAAATTAAAAAATAGCTGTCAAAAAGACTAACTCCGAAAAAGGTATTGCCGAATTGAAAACGACACGTCTAAAAACACAAATCACGTTTTTGACAAAAAATCATAATTTTATTAAATTAACATGAAAACTAGACGAAATCACAGAAATTCAGATTTTTGCAAAAATATGGAATGAAAGGTTTCACAAAGTCATAAATATATTATTAAAGAGTGTTTTCATATACATTCATAGATTCCTGCCAATTGCTAATTTATGCGTTTTTTACTATTTTTAGGGAGGGAGACAATTGCTTTATTAAATTTTCTTTTAAATAGTTTTTTATTTAACTCATACTTTTAATAAAATTCTTGTTGAAATATCACTGTTTTAGTTTGAGGCTCAAATCTGAGAGTCCAATGCATTTGAATTGAATAATTTAGACAGGAGATAGACTAACCTCGCCTTTTTCGCATTTAATTGCTTAAAATACGTGAAAAATTTTTTAATTAAAGTCGCTTGGCCCGTCCCTGTTTTAAATAAAATATGTGTAGTAGTTAAGGAACTATTTTAAGTAGTTAAGAAACGCTCACAAAAAAGTTTGTGGTTGGATCCCTTCCCTTCGTTCAAGCGTCTTTGTGACAAAAACCACATTGCTTATACATTTTTTCGTTAAGTAAAAAACATAAGTATGTATAATATAATACAATACAAAACTTGCAGTGTTGACAGGAAGTTTTTAGCGCAGCGAATACATAAAATATTGATAAAACGATATTGAGGAATAACCGTTTTTCGTCTCAAGTTCATGAAACTTACTTTTAAAAATATTTTAAGCATATTGAAACTAAAATACTTTTAGTAATTTGAAAAAACAAAGGATAAATCATATTCAGTAAGAAATATAAGAGATACCTGAACGAATGGACTTTTTGTCAGATTTCGGAAATCAAAATTCGGCTATATCTCGAACAAGATTTATTAATTTTCAATGTAATTTCAGATTTGTATTCAGCATAAAATTCTGATTGAAATTGGCCATTGCCTTGTTATTTTTTGTACTTTTAAGACTTTTTAAACCCCGTTTAAAATCAAATCTAGAACCTCCAAATTCATTTTAAACCAATGTCGTAGAATAATTTTTTATTTAATATTTTGAATCGGAATTTCGACGACGCGGTATCGATAAATTTTATCCCATACAAATCGCCCCTTTAGTCTTATTGAAATTTCTGTATGTATTTGAAACGGGTCAAACATTGTTTTGTAAAGAGCACTCATAAGTAATTACTTACTTAATACAACTTTTATGGCAGTTTTTAGTAATACTCGTAGAATGACGAAATTGGACGAAGGCATTAAAGTGGGTGAAAAAATTCAATGCATGCGTAGAAGTACAAATGTAGATGGTGATGCCTTCGAAATGATTATGAATGAGCAAAGACTTATCATTGAATGGGATCGTTGCGCTGTTAATGAAAGCCTCGGCGTATTAAGGTGTTATAAATGCTGGCATTTTAACCGTAGAGTCTCAATGTGCAAATAAAGTCAGCATATATGTGCGAGCTACAGTGAAGTTCGGCATTCATACAGGGTTTGCAAATATACTTTTCAGAAATGCATAAACTGTGTTAAAGCAAATCTGAAAATGAGCGAAATATATAAACATGCTTCAAGAGATAGGTGTTGTAGCGCTTACACAGGAAATTAAAACTTGAAGTATAGAAAACCTTGTACTAGCAACTAAAGGCAAAGTGGAATACTAAGCTCATCAATTTACCAATTACTTTAAGCAGATTGACAGTACTTAAAAAGCACTTGATTCCTTTTTTCCACCAAATTTGATGTACATAAATTCGTTGCATATACAAGGTGGGTTCAAACATTAAGGTGACCTTTGCAAATATCCGTCATTTCATAGATATTTTAAGTTTTGAGAATAGGAAAAAGTCAAAGGTGGTCAAATCCGTTAAATATGGTAGCTGCGGCATGACTGTCGTGTTGTTTTTGACCAAAAAATCTTTATTTTTTATAATAACAGTAAATCGCCGAGCACAAAAAAAGACATCTTACCTGTTTGTCTGTCAAAAACAAACTATATATGATATATACTTGAAACTGTAAACATATACTCATATACAATGTGTACCAACACAACAACAATAAAAAACCAATAATTGAATGTAAATCGCCCACGAAATTTGAAAATTTTTGAATACACCTCGTACTTTAGAAAAGCTTGGAATATCGATTCCATTGAAATTATTGCTCAAGAAAATATATTTTGGTGTCATTCTTTACAAGTCACTCAGGGAAGCATAAAACTATGGTTGACCTTAGTTTATAATAATAATGATTTGGCTCTTACACTATATAGCTCAGTGTTTGGCCGAGCTTCTCCTACCATTTGTGATGTGCGTCTTTATATTCTACCTCAAATGGAGGGACCTTCAATTTTGTGTCGACTCCGAACGGCAGATGTATTTTATGAGAAGCTTTTTCATGGCAGAAATACCCTCGGAGGTTTGCCATTGCCCGCCGAGGGGTGACCGCTATTAGAAAAAAAACTTGTATATGACTTGCCCTGGCTGAGGTTCGAACCTCGAACCTAGCGGCATATCGAGTAATAGCACGCACCGCTACCAACTCGACCACAACGGCCACAGTTAGTTTATAGGTCACCATGCCTCTCCCGAATTCAAGACTTTATTAAAATAAAAAGTGTAACAGCTCTCTAATCCTTTTTGCTTCGTGACTTTAACATCAATTGGAAAGAGAAATCTGCGTGCAAGCGGTACTTAAAACAAGCCTTTAAAGATAATGCATTTAAATAAAAGGAGAGTATTCCACACGTCTGCAACGATAAGAGACTATGCGAAGAGATAGGTAAGTAGTAAATAGCCTAAAAACATGGATAGAATTATTCAAGCCATTAAATTTAATAAAATAATACTTAAACACGAGCAAAGTCAATATAATACATTCATCTAGGGACTATGAGTTAAAAACCAAAATACATATGTATGGCCTGATACTCTAACGTGAACGAAAGGCCAGCCGAACGATTCGTGTCCAAACGAAATCGTCTGAATTTGGAAGTCTCTATTTCTATTGAAAATTATCTTATGTTATCGTCTCGAACGAATCTGTCAAAATTGTTTTATTTACTTGTGTTAAAGTTTAAAAAAGGAAGAAATTTAAAAATATATTAAAAGAAGTGTATCAAGCAATATCATTTCTCGCAAGGGAACGTTCCGATGTAGAGGAATTGCGGATTCAAAGGCGGATCCTGCGAGATTGCACAAATGTTTTGGAATTGCCAGACGCAGAGTAAGTAGACGTTTATTTAAAGGCTTTCTAGATAGTTGTAGTGTTATGTTTTCATTTTGATTAAGGGTTGTTAAAAACATTCCAGTCAACAAAGAAGTATTCGGACAAATTTTTAGCGAAGTGAGTATCCATTTGAAGGACACCTACCGCAATACTCACCTGCCACCACCATTGAAACTGTCCACGTTTCTACGTTTGCTTGCTACTGGAAGCTACCGAAAGCAGGGGGTAACAAAAGTGTCTCAGCAGTCGTTTAATCGACTGTTGGAAAAGTTATAGCGGAATGCTTAAGCATTTTTGTGTAAGCATGTGCAGGACCGAGGAAAAAGAAAACGAGCAATTTAAAAAAAAATATCATCACTGTAAAATATATTAAAGTATTAAATTTATTATAATTTATGTTTTTTCTATCTATTTTTAACTATCCATTTAAGTTATTTTCTTTATTTTCAGTCGTATTCGTGATAGAGAATTCACATTTGCTGTGTTTTCGTTCGTAACAATCAGCTGTTATCATCTAGTTGTCGATAGGGCACCGAATTCGCATTAGAGATTACAAATACACGAAATTTCGGACGAGACGAACGCTCGTTTCGACTTAGAGAATCAGGCTATTAACTACTATGTCAAAGACTCATTTCGTGGGATGACGGAATTTTAAATTATTCAAGGAAATTTAAAATAAAATGCATATGGTATAAAAGCTCATTAGTTGGAATAAAACGCTTAAAAATAAAAATATATTAACGTGCATTGTAGGCATATGCCCAGATGATTGGCACTGTTATATATGTACAAGTTAAGCAAGTCGTATTGCTTATTCTAAATCAAACGCAAACTTTGTTTTTTATTAAACACTTTTTTATTTAATAAATTAAATTGGTTGCTTTGCAACTTTGCTACACGAGGAAGAACTGACTTTGACAAGCGATGATACCGCCTTAAATACCCTTGTGATCTGTGGTATTCAGCTGTCGTTGTTGTTGTGCAGAAAATGTCGCTAATATGTTATTGATAGCGACCTAGCAACAGAGTTGTGCTGATCAGACACACATCACTTCATATCACGGCGTAAGCCGCTGGCCTATCTGCCAAGTTTGTCAACCAAGCAACGATCGCCCTTTATTATGAAAATGGACCAGTTCACGCATATGCTGTTGCTATGCCGTGAATATTATATTATTTCTAGTTTGTTAAGCAAAGCCAGGTAGTGGGTTGTGGGTTGCTGTTGAGCTGCGTACCCAACTCATCAAATTTATGTTGCTATGCTATGATATCAGGCAAGTGATCATTTAAATGTAGTCAGCCTGTTGGTGGGCTGCATCAACTGACTTTGGATGCTTTCTGTTGCCTTGGTATGCAAGGAAATGCCTTTGCTATGTAGATGGTGGTATCATGCCTTAACTCTTCCCCTTCTTAAGTTCGGAGCGTCCCTGATACGACGAAATTATAATTACATAAAGCTTAATCTAAAACTAATAACTATTTCTTATTTGATTTTTTGCAAGTGAATTTTCAACAGAAAAAATTTTAGTTTTATAATTATAATTCAGAATTTGTTTTGTAATTATTTTATTAATTCTTGAATTAAATATATTTGTACAAAAATTTTAATAAGCGTTTTCGAAAACAGTTCAAAACTTGTTTTTTATTATTATTTAGAGCTTTGTTACTACGTTTAATATATGAAAGTACGAAAATTTCAATAAAAAAAATTTATTTATTTTAGCTTTTTAAGGACTACTCAAAATTTGGGTTTTAATTATGTTATCAGAGCTTACATGTTCGCGTTGTTTTTGTACTTATTAAATATGACAACGCCAAAAGTTACGCTTGAACAAAATGTATTAAGTGAAAATGTTTAGTTTTACATATGTATGTATATTTCTTTTTACAAAACTATTTATATTCGGCCAACAATGTTCTGCCGTAATTTGTTTTAATTAGCATATTTAACAAATTTGAGGGTCTCTTAGATGATGTTAACAAAATTATACGTTTCGTATACATATGTACGATTTTTTCAGTTATTAAATAACTTTTAATAATAATGATTTGGCTTGGATAAAAGGTGTCTCGTAAAAATTAACTATTTTCATTTCTTTAATAATTAATCAATTTTGGACAATAAGATAGATTTTCGGATATGAACTATTGAACTAATTACAGGGTTTCCAAATTTTATGAATCAATGTTAAGGAAATTAAAGCTGCCGTATGCACATGTACGTTTGTTTATATAATAATTTCCTTCCCTTTTTTTTATACCTCTTAAAAAAAAATTACATTTTTCAAATATGTTTAATCGAAAATGATTTTATCTAACATTAGTTTTAGTGCGAGCAGTAGAAGTCGTTGGAAAAATTTTGTTGTTAACGAATGGCATTTTGTAATACAATTTTACCTTAAATTATCTTTATGGACTTTCTTGCCGTTTATTAGGACAGTTGTTCCCAAATCTTTTTGTACTATATTTTCAACGTACACCTTATTTAACTTATTCCCTAAACGTTTATTTCGGCGAACATATACTTTTTCACCTTCTTGAAATATTTTTCGGTTGTTACTGGCTTTTTTAACGATATTATCTTGGGCAGAAGTAAGTGCTGCTTTAACTAAGTCAAGGTGATCTTTGGTAAAATTATTAATAATATCAATTGGTTTTGGATCTACAGTTGAATGTATGGAATTGTTATATTTATATGTTGCAAGTAAGATTAGATATTGTATTCGAATGAAGAGATTTTTCATTATCGGAAACGATTGTTTTAGTTTTTTTGAACTTATTCAATATTATTAATAAGGCCGTTTTAATATCAGTCATTGATCTGGTTTCAATGGGAAAAGTAATTGCAAATTTAGAAAATTTGTCTATGCAGGTAAGAAAGTGAAATTTCTCAACAGAGAATAAATCTACGTGGAGGATTTCACCGGGATATTCTGGAATTGGTGTTTGACCTTTATCCGTTTTTATTGGGTGTCTTATATATTTATTTTCCAGGCATGTTTTACAGTTTTTAGCAATTGTTAATAAAGTTTTCTTTATATCTGGGAAAAAATATTCAGATATCAATTGTTTATAGTTTTCTTGGATTGAGCGATGGGCTCTGTTGTGCTCCATGGTAGCAGCTTCGATTTGGTCTTCCTTTTTTGTTAGGTCTATTACCAATTTCTCTGTGTGGATGAATCTTACACCTGGGAAGTTTGACAAGAGTAACGACTGGACTCTTGCTAAGGTTTCGAGATCGCAACAGATTCCGTTAACTACATTTGGGTTAACTTTTTCCCGGATTGTTTGTAGAAGATATTCCGCAGTTTTAAAGTGTATGGTATGTCTAAGGAGTTTTTGGAAAAAAATTTTGGTAGATTTGCTGTTAACCTCGGATGGTAACAGCACCAATTGGGCTCTAAATTGATTGACAGGGTTTTTGATCGATTTAATTGTATGAGAAAGGGAGATTTCACTATGAACTGTATCATCTGTGTCGTTAAGGTTATGAATATATTGACGCGAAAATGCATCGGCTACTTTGTTGTCTTTTCCGGTCTTATAAAAATATTTCGGTGCGAATGAATTTATGAATGCAGTCCATCTTTTGATTTTGGAATTTGGATTTTTATCCGACATGGCAAATGTGAGGGGCTGATGATCAGTGAAGATATGTATATTTTTAATACCATATAGGTAATGCCTTAACTTTTGGAACGCCCAAACTATAGCTAAAAGTTCGCGTTCGTTTGTAGCATAATTCTCTTCAGCCTTAGATAGTGTACGAGATATCATTGTAATAGGTTTGCCGTTTTGTGAAAGTACAGCTCCCAGGGCTACGGATAAGGCATCCGTTGTCATCGCAAATGGCTTAGAGTAGTCTGGATGTTGAAGAAGGACGTCTTCCGAAGCCAGAATAGTCTTTAATTTATTGAAGGCCTTGACTGCTTCGTCATCAAAGGAGATGCTAACTTTTTTCGACTGTCGACTGCTAACGTGGCCATTGTCGCCTCTTAAATATTTTGTGAGGGGTTTTGATATATGCGCATAGTCTTTTATAAACCTGCGGTAATAGCCGGAAAGACCCAAAAAGGACCACAGCGATCTCAACGACTTTGGCTGTTGGTAATTAAGAATGGCATCTACTTTGCTAGGACATGTTTGGATTCCTTTGTGTGAGACAGTGAACCCCAAAAACTCGACTTCACTTTTAAAAAATTTAGATTTTTCTAACGATACTCGCATTCCCGCTTGTTCAATTTTTTTCAATATGGAATCAACATGCCTGTAATGAGAGCTTTCATCGGGTGAGAAAATGATGATATCATCAACGTAAACGTGACATATTTTTCCGATGTCTTCGCGCAAAATGTCGTCAATTGTCCTTTGAAATATGCTCGGTGCATTTTTCAAACCAAAGGGCAAGCGGCAAAACTCATATTTGCCGTTGTTTACGCTGAATGCAGTTTTGCACCTGTCTTTCTCTGAAAGAAAAATCTGGTGAAATCCAGACTTAAGGTCCAGTGTTGTAAATAGTTTTGACTTGCCCAAATTTGAGAGTATTACTGTAGTATCGGGAATGGGATATTTGTGGGATGTAGTGTATTCGTTTAGTTTCCGGAAATCGATAACCATTCTTAACTTTTGATTTCCGTCGTCGTCTAAAGCTTTCTTTGAAACTACATGGACAGGGGAGTTATAGGGTGAATAGGATTTTCTTATTATGCCGTCTTTAAGTAGAGATTCAATTTCATTATTAACAAAATTTCCTACCGAGATTGGGTAAGGGTAGCTTCTTGAATAGATTGACTTATCAGTTAAAGTGTCTATTGTTGCGATAACATTTGTATTATATGGGAGAGCTCTATTGGGATTCGCAAATGCATTCGAATTACGCTGCTTCAATATTTCGATACTACAGGGTTCATCAAGAGTTTTAGTGTGGGCCATGTTAACTTCTTGGCATTGAAAAAAGTTAAGTTTCTCTTTTCCGTTTTTGTGGAAAATGAGACCAACCTTAGTATTAATATTTGCCTCGATATCTTTTAACAAATCATACCCAATGATTCCATCAAAAGTATCTAATTGGGGAAGTATAAAAAAGGTAGCAGTCGATCCTAGAATATTTATTTTACATTTTTCAAAAATTTAATTTACGCCGTTAATAGATCTCAATTGAAAGGGATAATTTATTGGGGTTATACCCTTCAAAAAATTATATCTTTTTATGTAGTTTTTCGCTGTTCCCGTATCTACTAAAATTTTAAGAACTTGCCCATTTGGTAACGTTCGGGTAATGAAGGGCAAGTTGGACCTTAGCCTAAAAAATTGATCTCATCTGGTGATTGAGTGTCTCCTATTTCGAAGCAGTATGGTTCGTCCAGAAAGGGGTCTTCATATTCGTCCAATTCGGGAGAATATGGCTCGTTTCCCATAGCGTTGATACGCTGAAGTTTTTGGGCAGGAACCTGAGTGGAGGTCCTATTAGTATAAGGTCTCTTATACTGTTGTTGTGGTTGGGCGAAATTGTTGGCTTGTTGCCGTTGGAAGGATGGCTGATTAGAGCTGTTATTAGCATAAGATCTCCTATGCTGTTGTTGTGGTGGGGTGAAAGGGTTGGCTTGTTGTCGCGACCGCTGTTGATAAGGATTTGGATAATTTAACCTTTTTTCCTGGTGGAATGTTGTTAGAGGATTTTGTCTGAAACAAGAGGTTCCCTGAGCTATTTCCATCGGGACATGATATTGTACCGGATTGTTTGGTCGATTCGGTTGAGGCCGATTATAAGACAATGGAGCACTTTGATACACTTGTGGCAATCTTCCCGAGGCATACGTATGTGCAAACTCATATCGTTCGCGATTATGTTGCAACTCTTGTGCTGCGGCAAGTGCACTGGGGAGGTCCGGTGGGTTTGCAGAAAAAAGGGTATCGCAAAGTGGGCGCTTGAGACCGGAAATAAAAACCCTTAAAGCATTTTCCCTTGCCTTTACATTAAATGCATGAGTGAGTTGCTCATTGCTGCTATAGGTCATGATATTTTTATTTAGAATCAATGTCAGCTGCCTATCAACAGCATCATAATATTCATTAATAGACATTTTACCCTGCCTCAAGGTGTCGAGTTGGTTCTCTAATATGTGGAGTGGTCTCTTATCTGCGTATAACTGATCCAGCTTTGATATAATGGCTTTAAAATTTAGTGGGGTGTTAAAGGCGCTAAGATTTCCATTAGCCGCTGAAGTTATTTTGTTGCGCAAAATGCCCATGGCAATATAATAAGGCTCCGAGCCCTCAGTATAATAACTTATCGCGAATCTAGCTGCTTCTCTCCATGCTGGGTATTCAGAAATTTTACCCCTAAATTCCGGTAGAGACTTAATCAAATTAAGGTCCGTGTGGGTACTTTGTACACCTTGCACAATAGTTACGGGCCTGGGCACTTCTATTTGTTTGGGCAAATTACTTTGAAATTCCCGTTTTAATTCTGCCAACTGCTCCCCAAAATTCTGTTCAACTACTTCTACTGTCGACCCTAATAAACTAATCACTGCACTTCTATCCATTTTAATTTTTATTTATTACAGTTTTTATTTTCAGAATCCAAAGTATAAATCTTTTAGTTAATTTTTAATCTAAATATTTTACTTCAATACACTTAAAAAATGATTTTTAAACATAAATTTTTCCTTACATACATATGCAGCTGGAATTTCTGCTACTTTCCTCTCTCGTTCGTTAAAGTTGTTTTTGGCCGCTTCCACATCCGATTGGTAGTTGAATGTAGTTTACAGTGCTTGTTTTCATCGATTGCATGTAATTTTCATAATTTTGCTTTGTTTTCAACGCAAAGGTTCTTATTGGGTACAAATTTATTTTTTGTGCCGAACACTTAAGGATATTTGCAATTCGTTTTTCTTACGCTCTTTTCTTACTCTCCTCTTAAAAGGATATACATAGTTCATTTCATTAAAAATTTTATTAACGAAATTTTTTGCACAGTCACAATTTAATTCCTTGTTCTTTTACGACTTGGAATTCTATAAAGGTTTGTATGACACTGCACTCCTTTTATTAATAAGGATAGTTTTTTCACTTTATTATTAAGTAGTAATTTATTAGAGTAGTTTTTACTAGTTTTTCGCCGCTTTTCTAAATTTAAAAATTTTTCCTCTGTTTAAGGAATACATTTTTTAAGTTTTCCACTACTCTTTTCATTCTTGGTTTATTTTTTAATTTTTTCACACTTCCTTTTGTAAGGATATCGAATTTTATTTTCTAATAAGTCACTATCCTTTTAAAGGACTAATATTTCTTCACAGGACACTAGGTTCGGCCTCACGTTGGGCGCCAGTTAAGCAAGTCGTATTGCTTATTCTAAATCAAACGCAAACTTTGTTTTTTATTAAACACTTTTTTATTTAATAAATCAAATTGGTTGCTTTGCAACTTTGCTACACGAGGAAGAACTGACTTTGAAAAGCGATGATACCGCCTTAAATACCCTTGTGATCTGTGGTGTTCAGCTGTCGTTGTTGTTGTGCAGAAAAGGTCGCTAATATGTTATTGATAGCGACCTATCAACAGAGTTGTGCTGATCAGACACACATCACTTCATATCACGGCGTAAGCCGCTGGCCTATCTGCCAAGTTTGTCAACCAAGCAACGATCGCCCTTTATTATGAAAATGGACCAGTTCACGCATATGCTGTTGCTATGCCGTGAATATTATATTATTTCTAGTTTGTTAAGCAAAGCCAGGTAGTGGGTTGTGGGTTGCTGTTGAGCTGCGTACCCAACTCATCAAATTTATGTTGCTATGCTATGATATCAGGCAAGTGATCATTTAAATGTAGTCAGCCTGTTGGTGGGCTGCATCAACTGACTTTGGATGCTTTCTGTTGCCTTGGTATGCAAGGAAATGCCTTTACTATGTAGATGGTGGTATCATGCCTTAACTTACATAGAAATGAATTAGCAAGGATCAAAAATCAATGTGGCAAGCAATAAAAGAGTTAGTGCTGAGCAAGGAAGCATGAAGAGATAAGAAATATAAACTTTAACTGTACGGTGATAACGGACCAAAAGGAGCTGGCGAATTGTTTAAATAACTTTTTTATCAAAAGTATTCAAATGATTAATGCGCAAATACCAACAGTGTCAAACATTAGTAATTTTCACGCAATCGAATCAATATTTATATTCTGCCATGTGTTTCTTTCTTAAGCAAACCATTTTAAAGATGAATACGTATAAAGAAATTCAATGCATTATCTTCACCATGAATTATCAAAGCATTCGATACTTCGATGCTAGAATCAATCAACGAATCGCAGGCGGCACCGCTGATAAATGTGTAAATCAGCTTAAGGAGGATTTCGTTAGGGTGGAAAGGTTTCTGCCAATGAATAAGCTCAAACTAAATGTTAAAAAGACTTAATGGCTGAATTTAAACGGTAAATCACACAAGAACATCTTAATTTGTGAGCTTATTTGACGCGTTCTTGAATATATTTGTTATTATTATTATTTTAGGCTAGTCGATCTAATTATTTTATGTGCAAGAAAAACAATTTCACCACTTTTTTACACGACGTTTCGCTAACTACCTTAGCAACTTCAGGGGTGATTCTTTATTTCAAACAAATCAACAGAAAAATAAACAAACAAAAAGAAAAGTGTTAAATAAATGTGTGTGTGTGTTTGTTAACATAACAAGTAAAATCATTAAATTACTTTAATGGAGTTTAGGACAATTAATACTTATTTTTAATTTGTTGAACACATTTGTAAAAACTTTTTTAAAAAAACTAAACTGAACATATCAATCATTAGAAATATCGAAAACATTAAAAACATAAGAAAAATGTTAAATTATTGAGAACATTCATACCATCTTATCGTGGTACTCGTACTTTCGTCAGACATTTTCTGACCTAGTAATGGACGACTTATTGGACAATACAATTGTGGCCTGAAAAGAAAAATTTAACAATGACATGAAATTCATAGTTAAGTACGTATACGACATTTTAGGTGTTATAAATAAAAAATACTCAAATAATTCTCAATACGCTCAATGACTACCACCCTAATCTTCGATTCACTATGGAATCAGAAACAAACTCCCGCATACCTTTCCTTGGCATTATGATCCATAGAAACAATGGCAACATTCTACTTGACTGTTTGTCATTTGTTAAAATGAATCGAAACGGTCTTATATTTTTTTTAATACTGATTTGTTAATTCTATAACTAAGGGATCATATATCGACTCCATAAGCGGAAAAGTTCGAGCACGATACCTTTTTTTTCAAACTTATTCAGCGATCTTCATAAAAATTAAGAACTTTAAAATTCATGCATATCTACCTATATTCCTTTCAACAAATAAAAAAATACATGGCATCGGGAAACATTTTTCTGTTGGCATGATTAGATGCGTCGGTTGCGATTGTAAATAAGATGTCCCTTTAAACGCCTATTAATATAAATTTAACGCAAAAATAGAATATCTAAGTTAACAAACTTAATTGCAACACTTAGTTTGCTTTCTGAATAAGAAAAAGCCGTGAACTCCCTAGTCCGAACACCGGAAAATCATATTAAACACCGAGTTCACGATCTCATTCTGCAAGTTTGCATTTTATATTCAGAATCCTACATGAAAATAATATTTATAATTCATAATTCCTTTTCCTTATGATTTTATGACTCTAAAGCAGGGTCAATTTAGTAAGGTGGCCTTAGTAAGCAGCTGATTGATATGTTTTTTCTATCGCCGTTGTACAGAAAATGCCGAAATCATTTGTTTGTTGGTTGTTTTTGACATTCGCTATACCGAAAACAACAACAAAATACATGTACTTTTTTTCTTAAACATTGGCCTTTTTTCATTTCTGAATTCGCCTTGACTCAAAAATAAGTATATTTTTTTAATAAAAATAATACTGAAAGCCACGTTACTGTTGATTTTTTAATATCTTCTTATAAGTTATAAATAAATGCAGTTTTTGAGAAATAAAAAAAGGACAAATAAATAGTTATAATTCAAGTTACAATCAAAAGATTAATTGATGTTTTGTTGAACGAGGTATACCTGTACGTCACCGCAAATGTATGCGTGCAGGCGAAATTATTTAAAAAGACGTTAAGAGACCATGCAAACTACTGCAAATACAACATTTAAGTAGTCAACATTAGCTTGCAAAACAAAAAAATTAACAGTCAGTCAGAAGCCAGTCTCTGATTCGTATATGCGAATGAAAATAAATATGTAGATGTATGTAGTTGCAAGCATGCATACCCCGCAGTAAAACGTTAGCTTATTTTCTTAAAAAAATCAGTACTTCACCGGTTAAAATTTGATTGATTAGAATTGGACATTAGTATGCACTGAAAATTAAAGCTTTGGACCAGTCGCTCTGAAATCCTTCTGAAGATAGACAACGTATAGTTATTAGATGGGCAGGTTTTTTGAAAAGAAAATTATTTCACTTGTTAAAGTTTAAGAAGTTGGAATTGAAAATTTTTTTGCCTCAAAAATGTTAGGAAGCGGTACAAAATACATTTGCATTAAATTAAATATAATATAACCAATTTTCAGTAATACTTTGAACCAGTACTGTAAGTCAAGTTTAAAAGTTCGGTTAAAACAAATAAAAAAATGTATTTAGATATTTAAATATCGAATAGTCCAAAGCCGGGTAATAAATGCAGGACAATTAACCACAGGGGGACTTTCTGACGGCCAGTTAGTAAGTGGTCCGGTCTTTTTAAAATACCACACCAATGTTAAAAACGGCAGATGAAACTATTCGAAAGAGAATTTTGAGGGACTAGTACTAGTAACAATAGGGACTATTCGAAGGCTTGTCCAAGAAAAGTCTGAATTACTGTAGGGTTTATTGAGAGTATGTACGTATTTACCAGTGCACTGCGGTTGAACGACCTGAGGTGGAACACCGGCATTCAAACTGTCTGTATGCTTGAAATGATTTACGGATGAGCTTAACTATAACCGGGCGGCGGTTGTTGATGCGTGTGTAATGACGCTTGCTCAGAATGCCGCCGAGTGCCCAGTTTCAAACGAACAAGTAAGATGGTCAAAATTTGAGAAATTTATTTGGAGAAGTTGCTAGTTAATTTTTACCATCAGCAATTTACCAGCAAAAACCAAACAGCCGATCACAAACAGATGAACAGAATTTTAACAAATAACTAATTTTGATTTAAGAAATTTAAAGAAGAATTTTTAAATATCAGTTATTTAACATGCAAGAAGTAAGTTTAGTTAAGGTTCTCTGATAGAGTGTTTCAGGAAAACACTTATGCAATGTTTTCCTTTTAACAGAATTGGATGCGAACATGAACTCATTCAGCTTTTCGTGAAACTTACAAGTCTCTGCAAATTTAGCGTTCGCATTCTTCTTTGGATATTTTTCTTTTAGAAAAAGAACTGTGAATTATTCTGTTTCAAGTTGCTGTTGATTTTTTTCACTAGAGATCTATTCGAATAGACTAAATGCTTAAATGGTTTTGAAGATATCCGTCTTCGCAACAACGTATTTCTACCTCTCGTTTCGGGCAAAGCGCTATGAGTTTTGAATTTCTCACGATTTCTTCTACAGCAGTGAGTTCAATGCTTTATGCTTCACTCATTTTTTTGTGTTGATTTAAAAGTTCACAGGTGGAGTTACTCCTATCTGAAACCGCTTATAATGTTTTGTACTATTTTCAATTATAAACTCGAATATTAAAATTTATCACGAAACGTCATAGGCATAAAAAAATACGAAACATCCCTTATACAATACCAGGAAAAATTTGCACATGAGCAACATACGAGTATATTCAGAGACTACACTTTTCTCTACACAAACGGCTCACACCTTAATAGTATGACAGGATTTAGCGTGACGACTGAAACCGAAAAATTATTAATTTCTAACCTACCATCATATAGCACAAAGAGGCAGTTTTAAAATATGTTCTGACTCACTCTTTCCTCTCGAGGCTGTATCAAACAGATTTTCAACCACTTTTTAAGACACAATACCGACCACTCATTCTCTAGAATGGATTTGGTGAAATTTACACGACTTCGACTGGGTCATTCAAAGCTGACCGACCTCCACCCTATGGACTGCAACACCTCAATAATTTTTAAATTTTGTAACTCTACTTCGGTATCCATCAGGCATGTCATTGTTGACTGTGACCACTCAACTACAAGTAGAAACCATATCTCCATGGCAGCGATCCCTTTAAATACTTATCCAACCATGCAACCGAAAATATCCAAAAAATAGATATCAAGAATATCTTATCTGTATAAAGAAATTTACATAAAACATTCAGAAATCATTGTAAAAATTTATGAACGTAAAAGAAATACATAGTTAACTACTTAGCATTGTGTGAAGAAACTGAAGGCCAAAGTAGCTATAGCTTTTTTTAACAACTAGACTTATAATTAATTGTAAGCTTCAATCGTAAAAATAATAATAATAATATCGGCGCTTACACTATACAAACTCAGTGTTTGTTTGGCCGAGCTTCTCCTACCATTTGTGGTGTGCGTCTTTATATTATACCACAAAATGGAGTGACCTACAATTTTGTGCCGACTCCGAATGGCAAATGTATTTAATGAGAACCTTTTTCATGGCAGAAATACACCCGGAGGTTTGCCATTGCCTGCCGAGGGGTGACCGCTATAAGAAAAAACTTGTTCTATGATTAAGATTTTGCTTGCCAACTCGACCACTTCGGCCACAAGTAAATAAGTAAATAAAATGTATTTTGTAGATAATGAAAATACATAAGTGAATAAAACACGATCATTTTTAAAATTAATTTATCATTTTCATAACTGACAACACTTAATAATATGTTATGTAAGTATATGGAAACAAATTCACATTTTATAAATATCAAAAGAAATAACGGCAACATCTAGTGTGCAAAAAGCTTAGCCCTGACCTTAAAATTCTTTCTTCTTTTAACTTTGCCTTTATAGTTTTTTGCTAACAATTTGTAAAAACTTGCAATGAGAAGTTGCTGCCATTAAAACATTTTGATAATGACTTTTCAAGAGAATCAGATGAAATTCTCAAGATTGTTGAAAAGAGATAAGGCAAAATGGAACATTATGCACACTCAATCCGTTTGTTACTTTTATTAAGTACCATAAAGATACACTTTCTACATACATACATACATATGTATATTCATATTCTCTTGTGCATCATTTAAAAATGCTTAAATTGGCAGTAAGAAGTTTACAGACATATGATGTACATAAGTATGTACAAATATTTAATTAAGCATATGCCTGCAAATAAATATGTACGTAATATTTCTAGATAAGTAAAATTTCTTTTGTGGCAATAGCCAATTAAGATGGCCAATTTATTATATCTACATGTACATATGTCTGTACGTATGTATACACGTACATACCCATTCTTGTTAACCCAAACGACAAACACACGTTTTCACAGCATTTTCGTCAATATACATACTTAGCGGCTTAAGCTCTGCAAATTCAACATGGCATGGCAATCACGTCCCTTTTAACCTCCCGAATATCCCGGGATTAGTCTATTCAAATCCCGGAATTGCAGAAAACAGTTGACTTAATAGCCATTTATTTTTGAAATTTTGTATCATTCATAAAAATTTTCCTTTCAAGTGTAAAACAAAGCCTATAGTCCGCTATTGAAATAACAGTGGAACGTGTGGACGCACTGTGCAATTTCGTTTACTCTTTTATTTGGTATGCGGTATTCAGGCAATTAATCAGCAATAAATTGTTATAATAAATTTAAGAGGTCGGTTTCTTTAAAATATTTATAAGCACATAAGTTTTAACGAGCAGCTCGCAAGTGTCCAATAATCGACGGGCATACAATTTTTCAAAAGTTTTCTTACAGATATAATTTTATTGTACATATGTATGTATATACTAGGGTTGTCCATTTTTTGTCATTTTATTGATCCCGTGATTTTCGAGATCTGGAAACAAAATCCCGTGATCCCGGGATTGTCACGAAATTCACGAAGTTTTGATTCGTAGTTTTTAATTTGTCAAAAAATTTAACGCATCTGTAATCGTCGTATTATACTAGAATTCAAAATAATAATAATCCAAACGGTTTTTACCCTCCATTCCCGCTCAACCGAGGCGAGGGGCGCATCCGCATGACGCACGGATTTAATTTTTTTTTTGTGCATGCCAAGTCATCAAAGTCAGAATGAACTTGATGAACGATGGAACCATATTCTAGTTTTGGCCTCACCCTTAGCTTTGTTGATTGATATGAAGATTTAAGTAAGGTTTTGGTCCATTGTGATTCCTAGGCCAACAAAGTTAAATTAGTTGAACCGCCCGGCGAGAAAAGCACATTACTTCAAATTTTTTAAGGTTTAGTGACATACCATTTACTTCACACCAATTAGACATGCTAAGTCCGCTTGTAGTAAATCCCTTTCATCAACAGTGTTAAATGATCTTAAAAGCATGTGAGGAGCCCCGCTCCGCCTCAACACTTGTTGGTTGGATTGTCACCCTCATTACAAAAAATATCAATTTCTTTTACCAAATCTTCTGATAAATTGTATGCCTTTCTATACTTGGGATATTTGCGAGCTGCACTTTAAAACTTGATGCAATTTATCTTTGAGACTTACTGTCTTATCCACCTCGTAGTCTTACTTTGAAAGCGATGTTAGAAACACTAACTACGAGGTGGATAAGGCAGTCAGTCTCAAAGAAATATTGGATCAAGTTTTAACGAGCAGCTCGCAACAGCGCTTTCATAGGAAGGCTTATTTTCTATTCAATAAGGATATTCTCAAGCTCTTTTATAAAGGCAGAAAAATTAGAAGATTCTGAAAGTCATATTTAAGGTCATATATGTAAGTACATTATTTGGATTAATTAAAAAGTGTAGGCATCGGACAGAATTGTCATCTGTTGCTTGATCCTTGCAACGAATTTATTCAAACAGTTATAACACAAATAATATTTCTTCCTTTTTATTTCTCTAGCATATTATTTAAGGCAATGCCAGATTTGAATAAGTCCATGTTGCGAACACATAAGGCTTCAACAGTAATTTCGACTGGAGCTGTGTTATCAAATAGTGTTACAAATAATGCTTAGTTTCGCCCTTGAAAGGAAGACACTTACGATAAAATTTAAATATCTATTAAACTAATAGATTAATCCCGGGATATTCGGGAATTTAAAGAAATCGGGATCCCGGTATATTGCGCTTGCCGCCTCCTCAAGGCGTAACCATTTTCGGGTTTGCGGACGAAATATAGCCTGCAGTGGAGGCAAAACGCTGAGCGACATCGTTCATATTGCAGAGTCCGCAGTTGCGATAGGAGATGAATTGCTTAGGGCATATTCGCTGACATTATCCGAGGCGGTCATAATTAGAGTTGACAATCATCTGAGCTTCCGTGATCCAGAATTATGGATTTTTCTCTCTGGCTCCACGATATGCCTCGACACATTTAGGCGCATGTTCGAGGTATAAACTCTACACATCGTCAATGTGCTTCACATGTTTGCTCCAAATTTCGAACATTGAGCACAACGTAAACACGTACGCAGCAAAATAACGGTGTACAGCTAAGGAGCCAAGAGCATCGACTTATTCTAAAGTTCGAAACATAGCGGGGTGAACTATTACCTCATAGAAATTATTAGTGAAAACGGCTGCCCTAAAAGTTATCTCCATCATTTCGGGCATGAAGTGAGATTTACGATCCCGAGAGCCCGCGTTTCAGCGACCAACGACGTAGATAAAATGGAGCTTTTGAACTCTACATTTCCCTAAAAAACTTAGTACAGCGAATTATTCAGGTTCAGGAGGCATAAATTAGCAGAAATTGACGCAGAAACAAACGAGAACAGCGATCAAGGATAAAGTCTGTTTAACGTACATATAAAATGCCAACTAAGAATAAGGACAAGAACTTCGGCGTTTGTATCAAGAATACTAACAATTTCGACATGGGCAAAATGGAGCAAGTTGCTCAAACGCCCAGCTGACGAAATACTTAGCGTTAAAGTCTTACACGAACCGCCCTTAACTCTGTAAAACTTATGAAAGCTATATATGAACATATATGTATCTGCATATATAAGGTAAAATACCCAATTAACGACGATCTTACGATCTCACTACAGATAAAACGTATTTTCAGAGATACAATAAATATTTTACTGAGGAATCTTTCTTGAAATATGAAGTTCTATCATTTTTGTATGGAATCACGGTTGTTATGGAATTTTATACATGCAATTATTGATAATATGACGCTTTTTCGAACCCTCTGCAGATAAGCTATTAAAGACGAATGAAATATTGTCTTACCCTATTAGCGACGCTACTTAGAACCTATTAACGACGAATCAGAGAAGAGCTCAAATCCGTGACAAATCGAAGTATCAAAGTCTTGCAATCCATAATTTATTTGCAAGCGAATAAAAATAATTTTAAATATTTTTTAAAAGTTCTAAAATGCGAAGGGAACGAAAACATGTTTACTGCCATTGTGACATAAACTCGATAATTAAAAAGTATCTATTATTTTGAATGATTGACATTATAATAAAATTAAAGCAGAGGACATGTACACTTGCAACTGAACTCATTTCGTTATATTAATTTAAAATTTTTAATTAATTTAATTTAATATTATTAACGACGCTCCAATTTTGCGTTTTTTTAAGTAAGTTTATTATTGTGTTCACGCATACTACATTGTTCACTCATATTTTAATACAGATTTGTCAACTTACCTTTTTTGTATAAACATAAATTGTTTGTTTAAGTTCAAAACACTTTTGGCAACGAGAGATAACCTGCGCGACTTCTATAAGAAAGGCGCAACTTCACGCGTTGGCGGCGCCACCAAGTGGAGTGATTGACTTTAAATTAAAAAAAAAAACGCTATAATTAAACCGGAATAGCGGGAAAAGCACACATTTTCATGAAATATATTCATTGCAGAATTTGTAAAAGTAAAATATTGTTATATTTAAAAGCTTATACGAGTATATATTTTTTTCAACAAAAAAAGTTCAAATCGTCGCTAATAGGATAGATGTCGTTAATTGGGTATTTTACCTTACTTATTTTTAATTTTTTTTTTTATTTTGCAATCTGCCCTATTGACAGTAAGCAAATTTGAGAAACTACTTATAAATAACAGGGTATAATTGAATTGTATTCTCAAAACTTAGTTCAGACAATACATTTTGTTTGTTTAAA
Source organism: Philophylla caesio (assembly GCA_963971545.1). NCBI lineage: Eukaryota > Metazoa > Arthropoda > Insecta > Diptera > Tephritidae > Philophylla > Philophylla caesio. The sequence goes on along the minus strand of OZ020606.1, from coordinate 32,088,242 downwards.
TCTAAAGTTTTTGATTCATTGCTGTATTGTGGTCTTTCCTCGCATATGTACTATGTACATACATACATATACATGAGGGCAATAATCTCTTCTAGTAGTGCATTCCATTTTTTCATCCATGTTTCTATTTTCTCCAGCTCGGGTTGAATATGCGATGAAGAACTAGAAGGGGTTTCACCCACTGTTAATATAACAGTGTCATCTGCAAACGTCGTAATCAAAACCTCTTCAGACGTTGAAAAATCAGAAGTGAATATGGCATAGTCGGCAGGTACAAGTACACCAGCTTGAGCCTCGCCAGCTTCAATTGCGTGAATACCTGAATGCTGAAAGCAATCCTGGGTGTGCTACACATGACTTAAAGAGAACATCTTTTGTTTACATCGGCTATAACATTGAACCCATGGCATTGTTCTACTGCTCCATGTTTATTTTGAAACCCAAATTACTTTCCATTACTGGCAGCATTCTTCTCAGAAATATTCTTTAAAATATTTTGGAGAATAACCCCAGCAAGCTAATTATTATTTCCGCACATTTCCACTGAATAACAATGTAAAATGTTTCTAGAAGGACCATTAGTTTCGTCAACAACTAAAACTGGGCAACTCAAAAGGCATACAGTTATCAAGTAAAGGCCTTCTCAACACTTTTTCAGCCAACTGATGGCTACAGTTGACTTCAGCTTCTATTACACAAAAGCGCAGTAACCACTTATCTCTTTATAATTAGAAATTAATGCCAGAGCGTGAAATTTTACTTGTTGATTAAAATATTAAAATGAAAACAAGAGCATAAATGAAAGACCGCTACTATTCACGATAGCATGTTCGAAATTCGAACAAAAGTTTTCATTCACGGGATGTTCGCGAAATGAATTTTTCATACTTATAAAACTCATTTGAATAATTTTACCATAATAAGGCTGAATGGTTTAAGTTCCGTTTTTAAAACAATGTTGTCATGTCTGCTGCTCCATAACTGTATAATTAACTATGCGAAACCTCCTGAATTTGCTACCCTCTATTCTTCGGACATAATTTTGTGTTTGAGCATAATAATAAAATAAGTATAAAATTACCTTTTCAACTAGTATTCTAAAACAAATAAAATATGTTCATGCTCAAGTAGTCAAACCGTGTGAATACGCTTATTATTCTAAAATGCGTGGTTTTGAACTCCTTAGAAATTGAAAATTATATCATATATGTATTAACGTTATTCTTGTTTTGGAAATTAACCACAGAACTGTAATATAAGTTAAATTACTCGACGTTATATGCTTGGGGAAAATGTAACGCTGGCGCTGAGTTCTACTAAATTGGCCGCCAACCTAAACTAGTTATGAATTTCTCTCTCATAACTTAGTATGTAAAATATAGAAAACAAAGTCCATTTGTATAGATTTTATACGAAAATATTTGTATGAAACCAAGAACAAACATTTTATGAGGCGCCCGTTTCTACAACCTTTATAAGCGATCACATTGCATGCATATATGTATACTCGTATACGTGCTGGTATACATACATACATACAATAGTTTGTATGAATATGTTTGTAAACAAACACTAACAAACATATTAACAAACATGCCCAGTAGAAAATTTATGAACCGATTAGTTTAGTAGTATGAAGTGGTAATTCAGAGAATTTTTTAACGGGCATTCACGACAGCGCCACTGGCGTCACCTACTATCGGCGCCAAAAACTATTGTTGAGTAGTAGCAATAATATGTACTTATACATAGTAAACTCGTGTTCGCGTATACCGTTTTCGGCTATCGTAGGCAGCACGCGATAATGATTTGTTGTTTGGCTTTTTACATGTTTATTTTATGTATTGAGTTTCTTTATTTAATCTTATTTTGTACGCAGATGAGTGTAGAACGAAGACGGAGTTTTTGAAATACGAATTCTGAAATAAGGTCATGAAAATTTTATGTATATTTTTTAAAATTTCAATGTTTACTTTGAGGTAGTGGGTTGTCGTACTGCTTCGCATGCAAATAAATAGCAAGTTGAACACATTACCATTTGTAAAGTACCACGAAGCAGTAACTTGCACAAATTTCCCTTTTAAATGCAATTTACAATGAAGCAGAAAGTTTTATATAATACCACTAAGCTTACAATATATAGTACAATAAAACGCCAAGTTGGGCTTATGAACACTTGCATTGCAAAAGATAATGAAGCGGCAATTTAGTTTTATGAATTCTTCGTTGGAAGATGTCAGTGAAGTGGTATGAATGAGTTTTAAAACACAAGCCCTGTACAAAATGTAATCGGTGTTGGAAGCTCTTGTATACTGGAGCTGCAAATTATCACTTCATTGGAAAGCCGATACCATTTGCTACTGGGTGTATATGTACCTACGTTAGTTAAGCTAAGAAGAGACGCAAATGGCAAAGTAAGTAATACGTGTACAAGAAGTTATAAATGAAATTAAAAACAAAAATAATTGAAAAACTATGAGTACTAACAACAACTATTGACCCAGTTTTCAAGAAGGCAACGAACGACCAAGCCAACTTTACGAGTATTACCCGCAACCCTCTTGCACCAAAGTTGCCAATCATGCTCAGATGCATGCCATGTTAAATAAAAAATCAACAACGAAACCGAAGCTACCAACCATCAAGCTGAGCGACCACAGAAGGCAGCCGTGGGGAAAACCATTAGCGTTGTTGTTGGGGCCAATAAACTGCATTTTTTTATATTGTTTTTATTGCAGATTTTCTGAAACTTAGACGAAGAAAGGAATTCGCATTGGTTATAGTTTTTTATTCTGTTTCTTACAAAGTGAATGGCTTTCTCAATTGGTGCAGTTCTCCATTGTGCAAAGCAAAGATATTTGCAATTCAAAAAAGTATTGTCGCCTGTCTCGAGTAAATGCCTTCTTTGCACTGCGATTTGAAGAAATTTTTACTTGTAGACCAGCATAGCTACTAATAGTGGAACTGGCCGTCTGAATTTGTCAAGAGCGTTACTTATTGGTGCTATATATGTGTGGCATACACTTTAGGGTGGATCGCCGCACATTGTACATGTTTCACCTCTGACCGCTCGTTAGATTGTAAAAGCGTAGTCTTAGATTTTTATTTCAAATGCTGTTTCGCTTAGGAAATTTTTTGAATTTTTCGAATCTGGTGTTATTTGCTTTGTATCCGTTATAGTTTCTGAGATATTTGCCATAAAGTTATCAAAAAACAAATTTAGCTGAGAGAGCATAATAGGAATCAACGTATGCATATTTTCAAACAATTATTTACAAAAAAAACCAATTAAATCTTTATTGCAAAATCTTGCTGGGTTTTTCTTTTACAAAAGAAGAAAATGCAAATGTTTTTTGATTTAAGGGTCGACTAATTAATTTTGTAATTAATTTTTGAAAAAAGCTTAATTTTTTCATGCATTTTGGATTTAACCTTAAGGTTTCACATCGTGACGTAAGAACGCCATTCCTAACAAAATATTAGGAAAGCGCACAGTCTTGCACTGTATGTAATGCAGTTTTCCGTTGCAACCCTCAATGACTTTGAGGATATGTATGAACTAGGATTATCATCTCTCTATGCAAGAATAAGATTTATGGAGCAGTGTCTTAAAATAGCACATGATTTGAAATTTAAATTTAATGTATGCGATCCCGAAGATTTCAAACAAAAGTCTCTAAAAGAAGATTGAAAAATTAAAAAAAGCCTTATGGCACAAGAAACGAAAATAATTCAAAACGAATTTGAGAATCGAGTTCGTTTGTTTGTAGACTTTCCCAAACCTAACATCGGTAATAGTAATTATGGCAATACTACTTGACGATTCTTTGATGATATAACTACACAGTATGGACTTCCTTTCAACTTCCTAGCAATGTTTGGCGCGACTCATTACAGATTATTATTTTAACATACTTCGAATATTTTTAAGCAATTTTTATTCAAAACTTATCACACAGCAAATCACTATGAGTTATTATTGCAAATTTCTTTCGCAAATTTCGGCAAAGCTTCAACGCAAACGACAGAACTTATCCTGTCCCTATTATTTTTACCATTCAAGAAAATGTGCATAAGCTTTACAACGCAATTTTTCAAAAGCGTGTGACTTACTATGCTCCAATTTCTTATTGAATAAAGTAAAGTTAACTAACTTGAGTTTACAGTTGATTTAAAAAAAAAATAGCACAAAAATATACAAAGTTATGTAAAGTGTATTAAGGGATTAATTTTTCCAACACTGTATATGCTGCGCCGAATCATTGATGGCTGGAGTTTGTTAAGTGTCGAGATTTAAAGCTGTTCATCTACAGAACAAATGCTCATCAGCATAAATAAAATATATGTACATATGTATGTATGTATGAGTATAGTCTTCTTTACATAAAAAAGTGAGTTTGAAATATCAAAAGAATTGAATTGAATGTTAAAATCCTGACATAGACTACGGAGTGGCTCGTTTAGTACAAAATTACTTTTACATGGCTTTAGAAGAAAAAGAGGCCGGAAATGCATTGAAACTCGGGATGTAACATTAACTTTATTTCGCTAAGAAGAGATGGGCTAGAAATCAAGCCTGTCAGTAGCTTGAGCGTTTCTCTGCGACTAGTTGCCCTTACTAATATACATATGTATGTAAGTACTTTTGTCTTAACCACATGAGAAAAATGAGCTTTCTGCTCAAAACTTACACTCAAAAATTACCCTGTAGCGTATTTTTAAGCTACGATATTTACAATAATCCACAAAAAACTGCATCCAAAAAACCAAAGACGTTCAAAAGTTATAATCTAACCAGCACTCGGAGACCCGAAAAAGTACACTGTGCGCCGTTGAGCGGGGGAAAGTAAAAGTTTTCGAATCGGATTTCAATACTTGCAGAAAGTAGTATTTGGAGAAAAGTATTTGTAAGTAAAAATTTTCATTTTTTGGCCCTACTAAAGCTGGAATTTTGCAATAATTTTGTTACAATTTAAATTAAAAAACCCAAAGTATTTTAGCATAAAATAGGAGTAACACACTAATAGCTTAATTTACGAAAAGTGTAAAAAGAGGTACAGAAATTTAAAAGGGAATATTGAGAAAATCGTATGTACTCGTAGTTTTCCATTGTAAAATGATTTTTCATGTCAAATATGGTTTTTGCTTGACATGCATACATTGATCTCTCTTTGTACCCTTCTTTTAATTAGGCAACCAAAAAATGTGACTATTCGTATATTTTCGCAGGTCTCTTCGAGCAACAAAAATGAAAATTAATCTTTGAAATGCGGTTAAGGGCTAAAAGTAAATTCCAATGTTTTTAATTTTCTGATATACCTCACAGTTAAATGCTTTGTTTAAAGTCTCTTGCGTACTGAAAAACCTCGTGTAGAACCTTGCTCATTTTCAAGAGCGATACTTACTTCGGTTATCATTCGCGTATTTTTACAAAACGTTCTGTGACGAGTATTAAGGAGTTTTAGGGAAGAATTTCAACCAAATTTTTTGAATTCAGAGTGCATTTGCAAATAAAAAAACGTTTATATAATTTTTTTAAATGTTTCTCTTTTAGAATGCATACATGCAATTTAGCGATATTGTTCAGGTTAAGTGTACCAGTTTTGAAAGTACCATGAACCAAGCAGGGGTAACAAATGTTGTCGGTGCATTGGTGCTTCCCAAGATGGCGCTCAGCACCCGGATTCCTGCTTTCGCTAACGCTAAAACTGCATCGCCAAAATATGCTAAATGAATTTTAGAAATTTTTAGCTATTTTCGAAAAGCTTCCCTGAAAATCTCCAAAATTTTCCAATTTTAGCTAATTTGGCGATGAACAAAATGAACCGTAGAAAATGAGTGAACTTTTTTGACAACTCAAACAGCTAAAATACCGATTCTAGCGTATTTTCTATCGCTAAAAGTCTCCATATTTTGCTAAAGCGAGGCTAAAGTTGATGTTAAAAATATTAGACAAAAAATAAGAAGTAATATTTTCATTATTGTTTGCTTAAAATGCTTTATTTTATATTCGGCACGCACTCATCTTGATTATATTTATTTTCACAACACTCTTCTTAATATTTTCTGTAAAATATGCCGAGATTGTAGCAAATTTTAGCTGAAATGACATTCCTAAAATACAACTGCTTACATTGATTACATGCCGAAAAACAATATAAAAGATATTCAAAATTAAATGTTGTTTATACAATTTTTTTTTTTTGCTAATGTGTTTCATGGTAATAACGTTTATAATTAATTTACGTAGATACTTCAAAATTATAAGTTCTCATGCGCAAATACTTTCTATGGGCGATGAGTGGTGATGGGATCTATGTAACTAATTATCGAGTGGGCCTTTAAGGCGAACAAACTTGTATTCCATTTAGCTAGTTTTTAGTTTCACAATTTTTTCGGAATATAGTGTATATGTATGTATGTACATATTTTTTATATTGAGGTGCCAATTGGGAATTTCTTGCTCTCGCTGATCGGCTGAAACAGATAGCTTTCTAAAACAACTCTGCGCCCAACTAATTTTCAAACTAGTTAAACCGTTACACCGTTACACCAACAACACGTTTTGTCCATTTAACGCACTATTATGGCGGCATAGCACTTTCAATATAGCACGCTATAAATGAAATGGTTCCTATATAACTTCCAAACAACTGAATAAAAAATCCATCGTTTAATGCGCTATATTCATACAAGTCTATTTAGAGTACTTTATTTGTCTATGGAAGTTCAAAATTAATGCATCCACAGCCTAATAGCGCAGTTACCCACCGACGTAGAACGGCCGTAGGTGTCAGCTGACACGACCTATCTTATGAGAGCGCCTTGTTAATGAAAACTCACCACCGTAGAATTTTCGTGTTGACGGAGAACTTACGTAGGAAATCCAAACGAATTTGAATTTTTACGTAGAAACGTATCAGCTGATTGTTTCTCTCTCATCATTCTCATACAAGGTTGCCACAGAGTACTTTTTGAAATCATTAAAATGTTAGTTTACAAATACTTGAAATATTTTTAAATTATTAGAAAAATACTACCGAATATAGCAGATTATAGCATAATATATCAGCACTTCGATTTGATCATTTATGTACATTATAAAAATGTTAACTGAAATTGTAATTTTATGCAAAAACATATTGTATATATAAATCAATGGCAACATTGTATAAAAGTGAGCGAACTAAACAAAAAGAAGCGAGTTGTATGCAATGAGAGAACAGCTGATTTCTACGCTAAGGCTACGGTAATGAGTTTTTGCAAAAATGAGATTTTACCGCCGTCTACGCTATGCAACGTACACGTTCGTGGGTAACTGCGCTATAATATGCTTAATTAAAAAAGTCGTTTTGTCAAAATTATACGTAATGTTACTAGCGACCAAAGTAAAAAATAAATGTTCAATAATAAAGGGTGTTTTTTTTCTATACATCTGGCTTTTAAAAAGAAATAAAACGCATATAATTTAATGCTATCGCCAAGGATTAAGCTTTATTATAAAGATAAGGGTTTGCCATTAAGTCTGGCTTCAGTAAGTTCCAGCCGAGAGGCACAATTTTCGACACTTTTTGAAGCAATTGGGGCCGTATGTCAGCAATAACGCGCCAAATATTATCGTCCAAGGCGTCAATCGTCTCGGGCTTATCTGCGTTAACAAGCGACTTCACACAACCTCACAAAAAATAGTCCAGCGGTGTTAAATCGCAGGACCTTGGAGGCCACGCCATAGGCCCTCGACTCGAGATAATGCGCTCACCAAAAGTTTACTTCAATAAATTGCTTGTTTCGTTGGCTGTATGACATGTAGCGCCGTCTTGTTGAAATCCTCCAATTCAGGCACGAAAAAGTCATTAATCATGGTTCTATAGGGTTCCTCGGCTTCATTTTTGAAGAAATATGAACCAATGATTCCCTCTGCCCATAGAGCACACCAAACATTGCCTTTTTGCGGATGCCGATACAGTAATTCCCGCTTAATTGAATCACACTTTATTGATTTTCCCTTTTAATTGATCAAAATTTGAGGAACCGTTTCGTTCCCATAAGAAGTATACAGTACTTTGGTCGCTTAATTGAATCCCGTTTAATTGCATTTCCCTGTTAATTGAACGAAAAAAATTATTTCAATAACAAAATTGCATTACATTTTTTTCGGTTTATCGAACATTTATTAAAACGTGTTTTATTTTATTTAAAAAAATGCTGAATGCGTGGGCAGCACTTGTCACACTAGCTTTAAACGTCAATAAGATTCACGCGATTTAATTGGCAGGTGTCACATTAAAATATGAAATAATATTTTAAAGTTTGAATTAATTGAAAAATAATGAGCCAAAAATTAAAATACAAATCGTTATCAATAAAAGAAAAGGTTAGCTTTGTAAGTGAAGCAAATGAGCATTCTAAAAATGTACTTTGTAAGATGTATGGCTGTTCGATTGCTACAGTGAACAGAATTTTAAGGAGCAAAAATGAGCTCCTTACACAATCCACAAATTTTAAGCTTTCAACGAAACGAATAAGATCTGGAGCACATGAGAAAGTAGAATCAGCTCTAAAAATTTGGTTCGACCAAATGCGGTCAAGTGGAGCAATTGTATCCACTGCAGTTTTTTAATGCAAAAAGCTCAACAATTGGCCATTCAGTTTAATGAGACGTTTGTGCCTTCCGCGGGCTGCCTTTGGCGTTGGCAAAAACGTCAAGGAATTCAAGTTCGCAAAGTACATGGCGAGGGCCAATCTGCCGACTGCAGGCGAAAACTATAAACTTGTTGTCAAAGAAAAAATAGCAAAATTCAATTCCGCTGACATTTTCAATGCAGATGAAACAGGTTTGTTTTATAAGGCTATGCCATCTTCGTCATTGACACGCGCAGATACTGATATAAGAGGTGTAAAATGTTCGAAAGAAATTATGACTATTCTATTTTTATGCAATGCCACTGGCGATTTTAAAAGGCTTTATGTTGTGGGCAAGCATCGAAACCCAAGATGTTTTATAAAAAAACATATCCCAGTAAAGTACTACTGGAATAAAACAGCGTGGATGACCCAAGAAATTTGGAAAGATATTCTTAATAATTTGAATGCAGAGATGGTTCAATTGAATAAATTTATGATTTGTTTGTTAATAACGCTGCAGTGCATAGAAAAATAAATGAATTATCGAACATTGCAGTGGAGTTTTTTCCACCAAACACTACAAGTATTACTCAACCATTGGATCAGGGTATCATCCACTGCTTCAAAGCGTATTATCGAAAGAGTATCGTGCGAAAGCAATTAGCTGCTACTGAAAGCGGTAAAACTTATGCTGAATTATAAGGTCTATACACGTATTAAAGGCCTTACATACAAATAATCAAGCATAGTTGGTGGTTAGTGCAGCCGAGCTGTATTACAAACGGTTTTAAAAAGGTAAAAACAAATAAATTAACAACATAATTACAATATTAAAGGGTTTTTATTATTTGTATTCCAGGCAGGACTTTTTAAAGGTGAAGAAAATTCAGTCGGTGCTGAAGAAATCGACGAAGTTTTCATTGTTGATGAGGAATTTCATATAGATTTTGGAGATTTTATCAACTGTGATAATGATCTGCCATGCTATGGATTGTTGAACGATGAAGAAATTGTTAAAGAAGTTCTACAAGAGGAAACAGATGATGAAGAATAGGATATTGATGTTCCATCAAAAACTGTTACTGCTGAAGATCTAATAAAAGGAATAGATATGCTACAGCAGCACTTCGAGACTGAAAATAAATTTATGATGGAATTAGAACATATTGAAGCTCACATAGTTCGATACAAGGTTGAAGGCAAATCCAAACTAAAATAACAGAATTTTACCAAAAAAATTAACCTTTTATATATTTTTGTCTTCTTATTTTCTTAATGTTTTTTTTACGTAAGAAAACCATATGAATTGTTATTGCTGCTTATTTTTGGTTAGGTATGCATTACCTTTTTTTTTGTTATTATTGTTATTAGTAAGAGAAAATAAAACAAATTTGCTTTTTTGCAATAACTGCATACTACATACATATGTATGTATATATTTTGAACAAATGGTTCAACTAAGCGGGAAATTTTCTAATTGAACAATTATTCAATTAACCTGGATTTTTTTATTTGATTTACCCGTCTAATTGAACAAAAAGTCGTGATTTTTTCTATGTTCAATTAAGCGGGGATTACTGTAATCAACAATGGATTATCATCACTCCAAATGCGACAATTTTGTTTATTAACGTAACCATTCAACAGAAAGTAAGCTTCATCGCTGAACACAATTTTCTTGTGAAAATCGGGATCGGTGGCCATCAGTTTTTGGGCCCATTCATTACGAGTAAGTCAGTTCATTATGAAATGGCAAACCATACTGAGTATAAATCAAGTAACAGCAGTCAAAAATACCAACTCCAAAAAAAGTATTGCCGCATTGAAAACCACACGTCTTAAAACACCCTCTAGTTAAGAATTACACATTTTTTGTTGATAGTTCTTTTTCTTGATTTAAAATATATTTTTCGGTATTTTAAAAAGTCGATGTGAAAATCAGATTATAAGGATTAGATACACCATTTTGATCTTATGGAATACTGATTAAGCCTGCGAACTTTGTATAATTGATAGGAAGATGGATAATTTTTATTTTTGTAAAGGAAATATCGATATATTTCTAAGTTATGAGAAGTTTTTTCACAGTATAAATACACTCGAGTGGCGGCCGGTTTCAATACCATAAATTGTACATGGAAACATATGTATGTATGTATGTACTCGCACACATAGTACACATATAGTAATGACGTTAAGCAGTTGAGCGGCCGGTTTCAATACCATAAATTGTACATGGAAACATATGTATGTACATATGTATGTACTCGCACACATAGTACACATATAGTAATGACGTTAAGCTGTTACCAACAACTGTTATGTGAGCGGAGTTAAAATAACTCGTCCACAATGGCATTTGGCTACACACAAATAAGAACTGAAAGCATTGAATGAAAAATTAAAAAACGAAAGGAGCTGACAACAAATACTCAAATTCAATTATTTTTTTTAGCGTTAAATTAAAATTAACACCTTTTTATGGTTAAAAGCGTCTCGGTGGCCATGTTTGGCTCATTGACACACCAACAGCGACTGAGCCGTTGAGCTCCAAACATACAACGCCAAGTGACCAGCTACCAGCTGACGACCAGCCGCCTTTGGACAAGAGTCTGCCTCAGCAGACCTGCTCTGCGACTTATTAGACAAATTGCTTTTGTTGGTCACTTGCTGGCGATTACTTGTTGTTTGCCGGTTACCATTGCTTGGATGAATTAAATGTGATTTGCTTGTGGTTTCTTCTTGTTGCCATAGCTCTGCATTTGCGAGAAAGAATATGTAGAAGTGTATTTGGGAAAAGCATGTACATATAGACGAGGAAAAATCACCCAAAGGCTCAGTTAGTCAACCCTTAACCTAACTTAACTTACCGTAAGAAACTTAAGAATCTGTTGATTTTAGATTCTTAAGTTTCGTCCTTACGTAAATTGAGAGCCGTGAGAGCGGTGAGAGAATCAGGCTTACAATTTTTGAAAGTGAGTGTATGCAAAAATTACATTTAAAACAAACGCTTTTATTTGATGTGGTAACATAAGCGGCGCACCGTCAAATAGCTGAAAATGAAATTATAGACAAGAAGAAAATTTAAACATAAAAATGAATGACGAAAAGTTGATCGTATCCTCCAATAAAGAACTGTACGCAAAATTTTTCTGGGATGTAAATTGGCACAACAAAAAGTGTGTATTTATCGGGTGGATTTGCCACCAGCTATTCCACTGACCAAGTGACTGCTTCTTGCACATTTTGTACATTTATGCTAAACTTAAAAACATTGGACACAATTTAATTTTCCTTGACATTTTTACAAGCAATGGGCATTTAAAAAATAATCACACAAGTGCTCTTATTTACTACTTTGTACTTTGTGTCAACGGAGATATTCAAAGAACCATATGCAAAAAAATTAATCATCAAAAATTAAGTTGACATGTTGAGTAATCGTCTCCAATTCTTAAGTTAAGTTAATTTAAGTTAAGTTAAGTCTTGATTTACTGACCCTTAAGTTATATTAAAACAAATGCATGAATTTGTAAAAAGGTACACACGTAAGAAAATCATTAGAATTTGCGGCTATCAAATATTTAAAAACAAAATTTTAATTATTGTATTTGTCCAATCATAGATTTATAAACGAATTTCCAAAAGTTTTAGCTGGATGTAGGCTGAATGCATTACGGATGTAAAGTATCAAAAACGGTGGGAAGAACTATATCGGCTGTCCTGTAAATAAGCGCAGTTTTGGGTTCGTATTTGGGTTAGGGGAGAGACACCATACCGAAGCGAAAAGCTGGATAAATCTCATCTTTTTGTGCGCGATGGTTTCATTTCTCTTTTATTTTATTTTCTATTGCACATACATCAATTTATTTAAATTTGCATTTCGCACTCGTTTTTTTAATTCCTTCCTATTAATTTTAATTTTTTCTGCAAGTAAATGAAATAGCAAATGTTCATTCTGGCATACATACCTCATGCTTTTTGCGATTTTCTGGCAAAGTTAGAAAACTCACGCCAAGCAAAAGCTTTTCATATGCGACGGCTTTAAATAATCTAAGTAGCTTTCGAAGGGGCGGAAATCATAACTGCTACGATGGGGAATAATGACGCTGCTTACAACGCTACGGACTATATACGAAATGGAGCGGAGAGCAAAGAGAAGAGCGTCTATTTCAAACTCAATGCTCGACACTATATGAGGTTCAATATAAAGCAGTGCGTTCTTCACCTTTGCTGAACTTTGCTTTCCGCATCCCTATGCTACTAACTTTATAGGAAGTTTCAAAATCGTGGCGAATTTCTATTAGAACGATGTTCTGGTGACTGATGTCCAGTGCATACTTAAGTTGAGGCGGGAAAATTTTTCCAGCAGTGTCCACTTTAAAGAAGAGAATGAACCCGAAACCCCAATCAATGATGACAGAATTGGCGCACCGTCCCACGGCTATGTCGAATTTAAAAAACTCTAACACAGCAAAAGAACAACAAATGTCCCGGAGCAGACGGGATACCACCTAGGCTATGCAAGGAGCAGGTTAAGAGTATGCCTCAACTCATCAGCGATATGTTTCTTTGTAGGAATATACTAGCGATTAATTTTTTATTGAGTCAGTATCTTGAATATTTTCACTAAAAACAAAATGAACGAATATTTGTTGGCACTAAGTAGTTGCCGATTCATTCTTTTTGGAAATTTACACTGATCAAAGCAAGTGATGTGCGCCTGGGATTGATGTCGCGTTTTTATTCACAGATCTGTGTGTCTCACTGTTTAACAGACTTTGAATCTGCCTCTGATTCGCACCTGATGCAAGCGGCAAATTTCGCACTGTAAGCAAGAATATGTATAGAAATATACTCGTACATACCTACATACTTACGTTTGCAAGCATTTAAAAATATACCCTGCAAGCCAAGTATATGCAGTTTCCCCTGAAATTCAAAAAATTTACAAAAACATTTACAACTTTTACCCATCTCACCCACAAATTTACAAATTCGTTTTCGACCTGTCGAAAAATTTCCATTTGTTAGAGCAGTAATACGGTACTTCAATAAAAATCGTATGTGTTAGAGGTAGCAAGATAGAGCCATATATGGTAATTTTTAATCAAAAATTATTTTGGATGTACATTGGGGATCTTTGAGCACCAATACTGCAACCAATATCGAAATAAATTATCTTCTTTGCGTAATCATACTTACGCCGATTGCAGACATATGTAATTATGAAAACGAGACCTTTCCATCCTCTTTTGCGGTTAACGACAACTGTTATTTGCAGTACTGCAGCAGTAATTGATGCTCGAACATAACCTTTCTTTTTACTATTTGATTATTACTTTTTTATTTAGTAGTTCAAATTATTGTTTTTGTTCATCAGTTATTACTGTTTTTAATTAATAGTTAATTCCAATAAAAAATTATAAAATTATTTATTGATTACAAAAATGAGGATGATAAAAATGAGTAGTTTGATTATTAGTACCGAGGACTTCATGATGATAAAAATGATTATCTGTGCTGATGAGTTTGTAATTACAACAATAAGCAGTTTGGTGGCCAGCGCTAATTATATTATAAACATAAAAATTAGTTAGAGCAAATTAGATATATTCTTCACCTCTATGCAATTTTTATAGGCAGGAAAGAGATATAAAATCATACTGACAAGGGGAAACTACTCAGTTTTTTCCCACGCCCTGAACAAAAAGGAGTACTTTAATAAGCACTTTTGAAATTATAAAAAATGATAATTTGAGCACTTATTTCATACCCTGCTGTCTTGTAGGGTATAAACACGTATATGTACATATATGTATGTATGTATGTAAGTATATTCAAAATTTACTTTTATTTATTTCGACGAATAATTTGACTGAGCGATCTAGTGAACGCTTGAATGAAGGTAAGTAGATAAATAAATAATAACGACATGAGTTGCGCATTTGAAATTGAGTTCGTCAACAGCGTTTTTAGTTGCCTATTTCGTATATAAACAAAAATAATTATATCTAGATATGTATGTATACGTGCATATTTACATACAGAATTGCATAGAAAATAGCGAAGATGTGAAGAGAAAACAAGAAACGAAGTTATATTCGCCAACGGTTGCTGCCAAAGTCTTCAATTTGGTGCATTGCTGATTCTTGCCACCACAAAACAGCCAAACCGCCGATTCGACTTGTGATGGCTAAGGTGCCTATCTAACGTGATCAAAACTGTATTGTATCTTGATTACAATATTTGCGCATTAATTTTGTTTGTGCACTCTATATCACCCAGATGCTATTAAGTCATTTTAATATCAGAGCATATTCAAACGAGATTTACGTTTACATAAAGGGGTTGGCCTATATTTTGAGTGCTTGAAGATGAGCCAGTCGCTAGTCTTTGAACGGAAAACGTGGAATTAGCAAGAACACTCATTTGATAGGCGTACAAACAAACAAATTTAAATATAAAAGATAATAGAACTAGTTCTAGAGAATAACCTAGAGACGATAGTATATTACAATAACCATGAAAAATGGCTTCCGCTAATTACAATCTGCCTTTAAAACCGAGCGTTTATCCAGTTCATCTAGATAGGGCACCAGAACATATGGCTTATCCAATATCTCTCGAAAATCTATTGTCAATATATTTGTGGTCTCCTATTCATGTACATCATATTGGTATGTTGTATTTTCTTTAAATTGGTAATTAGCATCAATAACATTATAACTTGACTATTCACAGAGTTTAAACCTATAACATACTATTCATTATTCTAGGTGTCTTTGACATGTTCTCAAGTCACTTCTACATCTCGATGCAAGTTCAACAACAAAATCTGCGAGGGCCTTCAATTGTCAATCCCTATAATATCATATTGAAAATAACACTACCAGCTGATTTGAATTTCGCATCGATAAATCTAAGAGGTAATACGCTTCTTCTTACCGAAACGAGAAACAAAATACCGTCTTTAAAGTGAGTGTGAGTAAATTCACTGAAGCAGTGAAGTGATGTGTATTTTATGAAACCGTATTAAGCCCCCGTATAAACGTAGTATATAATACGTTGTAATACCAAAGGGTCAACAAATTTTGGTCTACGAATTTCAATAACAAATTTACGGTACTTGCTTCCTTGCTTTCATATTCTTGCTTTTATGATTCTTTCGTAACTGATAGAACTTCCTCTTTCGTGTTCTATACAAATTATTAGCAAGTGATTTAACCTGCTTTAAGCTGTGGTGGATCGTAATCTATATTTAATGAGTATGTCATGTATGTCATGCATCCGAATTTTTTCAAGAGCGCGTTAGAGAAATCTTAATATGATTATTTGTCTGATTTGGGTTCCTCACGTTGCCCAGGGTGCACGAACGTGAACTTTAGAGTAGGGATTGAGTACAGCCGTGCAACTGTAACCGCATACCCAGAAGCACCACTGTACCCCATTGCACCCCAAAATAAAATGACGTTTTAGCAACACCACCAGCTCCGTCAGAATTGGGAAGAACCTCTCCGAACCGTTTGATACCAAACAAGGTTTCAGACAGGGTGACTCTCTGTCGTGCGATTTCTTTAACCTGATGCTGGAGAAAATAATTCGAGCCGCAGAACTAAATCGGTCAGGCACCATCTTTTATAAAAGTGTGCAATTGCTGGCGTACGCCGATGACATTGACATCATCGGCCTTAACAACCGCGCAGTTAGTTCTGCCTTCTTTAAACTGGATAGAGAAGCGAAGCGAATGGGTCTGGAGGTGAACGAGGGCAAGACGAAGTATATCCTGTCATCAAATAGACAGTCGGCACATTCACGACTGGGATCACAAATCACTGTTGACAGTTATAACTTTGAAAAAGTAGAGAACTTCGTTTACTTAGGAACCAGCATTAACACCAATAACAGCGTCAGCCTTGAAATCCAACGCAGAATCTCTCTTGCCAACAAGTGCTACTTCGGACTGAGTAGGCAATTGCACAGTAAAGTCCTCTCTCGACGGACAAAAACCATACTCTATAAGTCTCTCATCATGCCCGTCCTATTGTATGGCGCAGAAGCATGGACGATGACAACATCAGATGAGAGGGCTCTTGGCTATACTTCGCTATACTTGGGATTTCCAATTGGCGCCAGTTAGCACGAGCTGGCGTGCTTTGTTGACCACGGCCAAAATCGCTTAGGCGGTTAATGCGCCAATTAAGTAAGTAAGTAAACTAGCCTATTAATACAACGTTCTTATAAAGTTTCGTGATTATATGAATAACAACGTTTGTATGCCTAATTTTTAACCTAACCTGTGTAAGTTTAAATAATAGCAGATTGCCGAGTATTTGTATATTTTGCCATACAACTTCTGCGCTTATACCCATGTATAATATATGTACATACCGAAGTATTATAATATCCATTGCTTTCTCCGTATGTACGTATACTACATATATAATATCCATCCACGATCAATATAATACTGACCTTTTTATAGATTATCCTTGAGCACCATATCTAAATTCATGTATAAATAGTTAGTTGACACTGCTTTCTATTAATTCCAACTATACCATATGACAAAGAATTTTCTATATCGAACGCGACCTTATCGCTCTCTGTCTGACAATCAGCATATTAATTTTGAGCGCGCTATCGATAAAGTTTAAACTGAGTAAAAGTCAATAGATTATTTCCATATCGAGGGACAACTTGTAGTGAAACATAATATTGACTTATTAACAATAAACCATATTCTTTGTTTTCATTATATTAAAAACCGGTCATCAAAAAATGTTCATCATCAGAGATTTCAGTATATTTTGAATTCGCACGTGGCCTCTATAAACGCGGGCCCGGGTCAAATTGCCCCATTACCTGCCCCCTCTGTGCGCCCCTGTCATTTGGCCATTGGTCCTCAAGAGCACGCATCGTTTCTCGAACTCCTTCTGCATCAAGTTCAGTGCCTTTCAACGGCAAAATGTTTTGAAGTTTAGATAGTAATTCATGATTTTTAAGAAACCTTCATTGTAGCTAACTCAATAAATGATACAAACATATAATGAAGATTTATCCTTAGAAAAATTGCATGAAACTTTGCCTCCGAGTTTTGATGCATCTCTTGTATTTCTTCGTATAATTTAGTCGAATATTTAACGCACTTGCTCAAATCAAAATCTTCCTGCCGTAGCAATAAGTTTAGGGTTTTTGTCAAGACAAAAATTGGTGTTAGTATAGTCAACGGAATTTATTTCCAACCTGTATGTAAGCTTGATAATAAATTTAATGTCCTTAAAAATAAAATACAAATGAAAATAAAGATTCTTAATGTTTTTATACGAAATTTTTAAATTTTAAAACTAATGAAAACACTGAATACCGAATTCATTGGTTATGCCGGGAAATATGCAGTTATTCGGTTTTGAAACACCCAGTAGCAATATTGCATATGAAAGTACAAATTCACATTCTTTGGACAGATTAGCATCTGTAGATGTTAAAATTTACATTAACTGATATTGGGAAAAAAGTGACTTTTTCGATTTTGGCGGGAAGCCACATTTTTAACTAGAGCCATAAGTAAGTTTTAGTCACCATACATTAGTCATACTATCATTTTTAATCACATCAATGTAAAAGTTATAGGCTTAAAACAACAACTTTCACAATAACATGCCTGTACTGTATGCTCAATCTAATTTATACAACAAGAAATCTTTCTTCGTTGAGTCATTTTATAGAGATATGACTGAATAATGGATTTTTAAAGAAAGTTCGTCCTTGAATTAGATTTTACGTGTTTTTTTTTTTGGAAAAAATTATGCGCATTAAAAAAGTTTTATATTATCCACAAGAAAGACACCGTTGTTTGTGAATGTTCAAACAATGTCTATGTATTTGTTCCTCGAACCGAAAATTGCTTAATAATACGAAAAAAATACAACTTCTTTACATTTACATCTAAGAGCATTAGTATTCTATCAAAAACACGAAACACGCAATGCCTAAGTGAATATATTTCTTTAGAGTAAAAGGTACACAAGTCATGACATCTTGGCAAAAATGTTTGTGATAAATTAAAATTTGGATGCAATGATGAAAAAGTTTTTTTAGTACCATCTACCTCCTCGAGGGTTACTAATAATCGTATATTGGAATATATTACAGAAATCTCAAAATTTCGAGGGGGTTTAAGCCACCTAAACACCCTCCCTGGATACGCGCCTGATCGTAGTTCATTAACAACTGAATTAAATGTTACTGACAATGCTATGCAATTTTTGTACATATACTATCATAGAAGTTTTTAAATTTTTATATCGCGTTTTACTCATTTTCTAGGCGAGTGCTTAGTAAACTTACCGTCAACTTAGCAAATCACCCCAAAAAAACAAAAACAAAAAGAGCAACAAAATAAATTTTAATGTAATCACTTAGCAACTAATTAGCAACAAATTACAAACTTTGTTAAAATCGTTTTAAGGACGTTTTGAACTTTTTCAAATTTTTGGTACAAGTATGCCATATGAAAATAAATTTAAAAAAAATTTGTATCCAAAAAAAAAATTTTTGCGTAACTAATGAGCAACAAATTTGCGGCAAAATTGGGACTAGTTTTTAAATTTTTATCGCGTTTTAATTAAGAACAAAAAGAGCGACAAAATTAGTTAGACAAAATTACAATAGTATGCCGTTTCGATTTGCGATGGGTGCTTAGCTAACTTCACGCTCATAACAATACTAATATTATCATTGTACTGCGAATTTAATCCAGTGTGGCGCGAGCACGATTCCCTTGTGCTTTGTAAGTAAATTCCTTTAATTTTTATTAGTTAAATATTATTACAAAAAATATCGTATTACATACATACATATACGAGTATGCCTCAATTGTATAAAGGTTTCATTTACTTACTTGATTTTTATTTGAACAAAACTTTAAATTTAGTTGTAATTAAACTTGAACAATACAAAAATAAAGAAAAATATATTTTCATTTAATATTCAGAGAACTGAGAGTTAAATAATTAAATATTCAAGTCTTTTGTTTTTGATATGAAAAAAATTTAAATTTGCATGAAAAATATTTATAAGGGCAAACTTTTATTTTATAGCTGTACATATCTTTTCAATTTCTACCTTTACATGTATCCTCATCAATTGACTCAACCAATTTTTTTAGTTATGTGATTTGGCGGAATGTATTTATGTCACAGTTTTAGACCAGCTTGCATTCATAACACTCAAATTTATACCTGAATTCTGTAACTCTCAAGCGTCAAAATGAGCTGGAGATTATAGCTTTTCCTCGCTTCCACATTTTTTTCTTTTGTTTATATTTTAATTTTTTGTGACCTGCTCATCACCAGGTCACTATTAAGAGACTTTATTTTGAGACTAGAAGTTTTATTTTGAATTTAATGAATGCCAACTGGTCTAAAATTGTGATATTTGTCTCTATTAGGGACTGAGACAGCTTACTGAATTCTGGCATAAAGCTTCTAGGCTCAAAATAAAGTCTCTAAATTGAAACCTGTAAAATAAAAGAGAAAAACGTGAAAGCGAGGAAAGGCAATAATCTTTAGCACATAATTTCAAATTTTGAGACTTGAGATTATACCAAGTTACTGATTTTGGTAATTATAGTAAAGAAAGAAATTCACTGAGAAATAAACTAGAATTACTAAACTTAAAAATGCTCTGCTAATGCTATTAAGCATTAGACGATATTAAGACATTAAAATTTATCTAAATTTAAAATTAAGCTACTTTTGCTTTATAATACTTTTTAATTTACTGAGAATTTTATTTAAACCACAGTGCAAACATATATTTGTGTAAATTATCTTATAATCATAAACGCACCTTATACATTCGTCCATTTACAATTCATAAATTAAAAATTTTATTATTATTCAGTTAAAGTACAGATAAATGCAAAACTAATATCATAAGAAGTAAAAGTTCAAAATTTTTACACAATTTAAGAAAATTCACCGAAATTTCATAAAAAGTCCATATGTACATATGTATGTATATAAAAAAATATTTTGAGCTTTTTCGAGACTACAGTTTTATAGTTCATTAATTATAATAGAAAAAGAATTGTCAAAAAACAACGATACAGAAGTTAAATCAGTGACATACTTTTTTTTTTATGTTTAAAATTTTTGTGAAATTTCGTAAAAAATTGTACAATTTGTATAAAGTTTAAAAAATGATTTTTTTTTAAGAGAATGAAATGTGTTTTAACTCAAAAATAATTTTTTATAATTGTTAGTAATAAAAATCGCACAAATGTGTGTCAATATGTGGTTGTGCTATAATTTTAGAACAGTGTAGATTTTATTATTATTACAAGTAGAGATTTGAATGATGTGGCACCCTAAGCATTGTAATTTTAACTCTTATCTGTTGTAATTAATATGTATGTATGTATAAAATTATAATATAAAATAAAAGTTCCACTCTAATGTGCAAAAGTGTTTTTAACAAACGCAAACACACAAACTTCTTTGCAGAGGCAATATTTAAGTCAAGTTACTTATGCGAAGCTTTACGTTTCTCCGTTTGCCCACGGAGTTTTGCTCCATTCTGGACCGGTAAATTTAAAATGTGCGCCGTTTGACAAACTGCCCGGCTTAGCTAACTGGCTGGCCAACCGGCGGACGGCCGAGTCGTTAAGTAAAATTAAAAATTAGTGCGCTTTTATCAGTTCACATGTTGTTGACATGCTGTATTGCTACTTCTGTTTTCTACTTGCCGCTATTGTTATTGTTGTAGAGTGGTGATCGCTACACGTCACTTCTGGATGGCTGGATAGAATACCAGTTTATAGGGTCAAGAGTTGATCTGCGCTCATTACACATGTTCGTAGTTAATGCGACAAGTTATAATTTTTCGTTTATCGTTACATTTTTGGTAAAGTCACTTTAATTTCATATTCATACATAAACATTCGTGTACTTTTTAATGTCAATTCCTTTGAAAATAACAGTAGCATGTGCTGGCCGACGCCAGAAAAAGCGGCACATTCTTATTAATATAACGGTGCTGCAATTCTAGATTAACACGATTACCCGTTGAATTGCCGCAGCGGAAGTAACGGACGAATTTATCGCTGGCTGCTTTTGACCACACCGAATCTGTGATTTTTTGTAATGATAGCGGATGTTTTTACACAGACTGCCTGATCAAATATAAAAGTGGGTTAATGCAGTCGGTAGTATGTATGTTTATAAGTAGGACATGTGATTTATTGTAGTAGAAAACACATTTTTTTGTTTGAGATTTGTGTGGCTTTTAACAAGGCACTGTTTGAGTGAAACTGAGACTAATCAGACTAAATATCGGAGCTAATACGCATTATCGCAATTGTATTGAAGATAAGGATGAATAAAAAACTCAGCACTTCCTCTCTGGATGCACTGAGTTTGTGAATAAAATTAACTAGATATTGTTTCCGAATTGGTTTTAATTTCTTTTTCGCAAAAACACTCCATACATGAATGTTTCACAGAAGAAAAATTACTCACAAGCCAAGGAGGAAGCATCAAAAGCCTGTACCCCGTCAGTGTGGGACTTTAACCAGCACTAAACCTCCTACTGTCATGTACCGAACCCCCCGGTACCACCCTCAGATATTCCGTCAGAAAGTGGTTTGAGCACTAAACTCGATCGTACGTTTTAAGTCTATTGTAATCTGTCTTGGGCCGCAGTCTCCTCCTCTTTAATCTATTTAAAATAAATAAGGCATCGATGTACTTGCATATGCATGCGACGATTGATTCCATGTAGGTAAACGTATTAGCTGAAAGTTACCAACGGGAAGATGACCAGGTTTTGCGTCGTAGCTCTTAACGGTTGGAACGCCGTGGGTTCCAATCCGCGTCGACGCCTGAGTGTGCGTGTTTCGGCAGGAAGGCCTTGAGCAGTCTGAAAGTCCGAGATTCCGATCTGCTCGTTTATTGGGTCCGTCGGACGTTGAGAATGCCCGACTTGGCGGTTGGAACGGCCTGGGTTCCAATCGGCTATAATGCATTAATTCCTATGCTGCATTTATATATGAAAAACACTTTTATATTATTAAATTATTTATTTTTATTTTTATTTTTTCTCGTTGCGTAGTTTGACGGTTGGAACGCCCTATGTTCCAATCCGCATCCACGCCCGAGTGTGTGTTTCTACAGAAGGCCTTAAGCAGTCGGAAAGTCCGAGATTCCAATCCGCTCGTACATTGGGCCGAACGGACGATTTGGATACACCACTTGGCGGTTGCAACGGCCTTGGTTTCAATCTGCTGTGATGCATTAGGAGACACAAAACCTCTTACCACGTCTTATATGGTAGTGGAACTTCTGCGTCTTCTTCTTTCCTCACTTCTTAAAACCTTCATCGTTGATGAAATAAAGCCGTTGGCCAAATTCCATTCGTCTTTGCCCATCAGCATGTAATTTACGATCGCTTGTGGTGAAAGGTTTTCTCGAACTGCTGATTGCAGTATGTACATATGTATGTACATTATCGATTAATTTCTCAATTTAAATGCAGTTTTTCTTTAACAAATACCATATATGTATGTGTGTACGTACAGTTTTCATAGAGAATTAAAAAAAACTCAAACATTTTTTTTTTTTATTTATATAAGGATACCGACCACCTAAGAGTGATCAGTAAATTGTTCATTTAATAATTATTATTCTAACTAAATTTCCAAATTTAGAACAATTGGTCTATAAAGATTAACATCCATTTTATCGAATAGAAATGGCATTTTCTTGTCAAGGATAAAAGATTATGGTGTAAATTACAAAAAATTGAACTACTGCATGTGTGTATTGTGCCGACCACGATGTGTACGACATTCGACAACCCCCCGACCATAGCATGCAAGTGTCCCCACCACATTACGACCATGGTGTGTAATGGTTGTGGGTCTTCTTTTTCAAAATGATGACGAAGATATTCTTAATGTCATATATTTTTTAACAATGAACAAATTTAAAAAGCGAAACTTACGATCTTAAAAAAGATGACACTTAGTCATAATTCGCTGATAACAATACAGTTTATTTAATTTTAGGTATTAAAATTGTTTTTTTTAATGTATGTATATATTTTTTAAATATATATTAAAAATATATCAAATCTTTTAAATATATATGTATTATTGATCCTCTTTTCTTTAAATTTTCTTTCAAATATATGCATGTATGTATGTATATACATTTTTGTTGCTTTTCTGTTCGACATGCCACCTTTAGCAGCTAAAAGAGCTTTTTTCATATCATCTTCAGCATATTTTAATTTTTGCTTCACCATTTTTGGCAAAAAAATTTTATTCACACGAAATTTGCTGAAAGGTACAATGAACATTAACTAAAAATACAGTACAACTTATCATCCAAAATCGTAATTTCAATAAATGAATTAAGTAGGTAGCATATTTTTGATTAAAGCAAAATATTTCGATGTATTACCCAAATATAATCATGATTGAGCATCCATATAAATCCCTGTAAAGAGATGGTCGAAATGACAAGCACCCGGCCGAATTGTGGACAGTCGCCAAAAAAGTCGCATTTAATTCAATATATGTACTCGTAAAATCAGGAACAAAAACACTTGGAAATAATGAATTTCAATTGCTACTGACAATTTTTTATACTCTTATTTGTAACTCTGTCTCGAAAAATGTTGATTGCTAATGTTAACAATATGACAAATTCCTTACCGTTGAGGTTAACGATGGCAGAAAATGCGAGTTTATCCTTTTAGACGATCGGACGTGCTAGCACTAAATATACAATAATTACTGTTAATTTAGCTGATAACATTTATGTTATCAAAATTGTTACTTCCACTGATGCCATTTTCTGTTTTCCTTTCACTGAAATTAATTAACAAAAAACTGTGCGTACTTATCGACGGTCGGAACGGACATCCATTCTAGGTTCGATATCCCATGCATGGTCGGTAACCTATGTGTTTACCTTATTTCAAAGCAGTTTTGTGATTTTAATTTCAGTCAAAGTAGCATTACAAATTGTTCCTCTCCGCATACGTTTGAGAAGAAATTGTCATTTCTATATTCCTTAATTTGAAAATAAAGTTAAACTCCACTTTATTAAATAATAACTAAATTCAGGTGAAACCGAATTTTTTATATGTATGTATTTTATTATAAGTAGGCGTGGCAATGCTCATTTTTCTAAATTTTATAAAATCCCAAATTGTTTATTTAAAATCGCTGCAAATGTTAAAATTTAGCCAATTTGTATTAAAAGATAACAAAAAAACAAAGTTTTTGCATTTTTCGAAAAGTCCGTTATATGAAAGGTGGACGCGTTTATGATCCGATTTCAAAAATATTTGATGATACTTGAGAATGAAATATCATTTAACCTTGGCTAAAGAACAATTTATGTACCAAGTTTCATTATGAAATCTTAATTTTTGAACAGGTTATCGTGTCTACGGACAGACGGATGAACGGGCGAACGGAGGGACAGACAGTCAGGATTAAATCGATTCCTCTGTTCATTCTGAACATTTCGGTAAGTACATATATGTATGTCTATATCTATTTCGATTATTTATGGCTATTAAACAACCGTTATGCGAACAAAGTCAATATACCCTTGTGTTTAATTACGCTTGGGTATAAAAACACATCGCAATATGGTCCTAACATCCAAACAGATTGTGTTCCTGTACATGACAACTGGCCTTATTTTAAGCCCAACAACGAATGGCTCTCATCTAGATCGGGCTTAAATATTTTAGATCTTTATACAAAAGACACTCGTAAATAGGAATCACTTTGTTTTTAAGGTAATTGTAATTTCTGGACTTTTTTTCGAATATAAATAAAAAGTGGTGTAAACTTTTTTCAATAACCTAAAATTTTGCTTTTACACTATTTTAAACTGTTCAATTTGAATTACGGTAAGTAAAATCTTAATCATAGAAGAAGTTTTTTTCAAATAGCGGTCACCCCTCGGCAGGCAATGGCAAACCTCCGAGGGTATTTCTGCCATGAAAACGCTTCTCGTAAAATACATCTGCCGTTCGGAGTCGGCACTAAACCGTAGGTCCCTGCAATTGTTTCTATGACAACAAACACAAAATATAAATACAAAAAAGTAAGGAAACGCAATAATCTCTCAAATTTTGAGATTATACCAAATTACAGAATGCGGGCATTATTGTCAGTAAGGCGTTATACAAATTTTCAAGATTTTCCCGTTCTCTTATGGCATTTTTCTGCAAATTATTTAGATTTCGAATTTATATAACATAAAATTGATAAGAACTTTGTGGTTGCCGTTTCAATAAAATGTATAATGGATGTAATATTAGTCGATGGACTGTCGTGTATACATACATATATATATTTCTCAAAGGCTACAACTAGGGTTAAGTGATTAAAAACAAGATTCCAAAACATCGTACTAACATTTATAAAAAAATCAAGTCAATCGCCCTAGTATGTATGCATGTGTGGTTGTAAGTATGCATTGACATCGCGCTACTTGGATATACAGTTGCGGTCAATATAATTGGAGTGCATATACCAGCTTGTTCAATTTTAAAATTTTGTCATGTTAAAACATGCAGGAGTAGCTTTTCATTACCACTTCTTGCATCGGTAAATTTTAAGATTATTAGAAATAATTAAGTTCTGACCAAGACTTTTTTGCGCTTAAAATCATTAATTTCAGTGTCGAGAATTGACTGGGAGCGATCAAAATAATAGGAGTATCGGCTAGAAGTGTGGAAATTAAAAATTAATAGTAAATATAAACAGTACGGATAATTTTATCAAAATATTGTTATACTTTTTTAGATTTTGCATATCTATAATTTTCTTATGGTTGATAGTGGCATTGCAACTCCGAGGGACGCGAAGTAATTTAAAATAAGCAGAAGCAAAACAAAACTTTTAAGATTATTAAAGAAACTTTGGAATGCTCCGACAAATGATCGCTAACGCTTTTTCGTAGATCCCGCAAAAGTAGAGGTAGTTAGCATAAAATCACAAGTTTAGATGATAGGCTTACTACAGGATATAGCAAAGTTGTTCCTTTGTGTCAGTTGGACAGATAAAAAAAGAGCTGAAACTTTCTGTAGGTACAATTACCGTTCGTATACGTTTACACGAATCCAACTTAAATTCCAAAAGTCCACAAAAAGTTCCTTTGCTTTGTAAAATATGCGCGTATCAAATTTGCTCATGAACACGTCAAGTGGGCAACATATTTTGGACGGACGAAAGAAAAGTTATTCTATATGGTGGAACGGGGTCCCGACTAAATGTGCTCCGTCTCCCGAACACAAAATATAAACGCAAATACGCTGTTAAAACTAAAAAACATGGTGACATTAAAGTTGGCCCAATCCACCTTATAAAAGAATTGCTGGATCAGTGGGTATATGTGGATATATTGGGCAAAGTATTGCTGCTGTATGACGAGTGAAATATGCCTCTGAACTGGGTCTTCTAGCAATGTAATGACCCGAAAGACACGGTCAAATCGGCAGAGGAGTGGTTTCGGATAGATGAAGTTGAGGTCATGGCAAGGCCAGCTTAGTCGCCCGACCTCAACCTAATATAAAATCTGCGGGCAGACGTCAGGAAAGATGTTTCGGAACAAATGGCCAAATAGTGCGAAGGATTTATGGAACAGTATCCTAGAATCATGGCGATAAGTCCCTTTGAAACGTTGCCAGGATGTTATCGACGCCACGCCCAGAAGATGTGCTTCAATTTAAAAAAAAATGGCGCTATTAAATTAATATCCATCTGTGACCATTTCCTGCTTTTTACTTTAGTAAAATTTTAAAAACTTTTCAAACGGTACACATTTTCTTAATTTACTTATTTTTCTTTAACATTATTTTGGAGCATTGTGAGGACAATGCTTTGCTGTATAGAAATACAAGACTAGATTCAGTTACCATGAATTATTTATGTAACATAATTATAGAACTTCAAGGGAAGTTTCACTTCATATGCATATACATACATATCGACATTGTTGACCGAATTTCCGGCGGGCATATTAACTTGACTTACAGCTGCAATAAGAAGTTGAAGCGAATGGCAAAATAAGGCAGAAAATTGAGAAAGATCGAAAATCTTGTAAGTTACTTTGAGTAAATGCCACACATCAATTTACCGTTTGATGTGGTCGGTAGGATATGAACACAAAATTATCGCACTCGTATCTGCGGCCCACAGCGACCACGTAGTTGGGGTCGGGGCCAGGATCAAAGCTGCACATACATATGAGATCACGAACTCCTTGTTATGCCAGAAATTTATTTGAAAAGTTATATCTACGTAAACCGTTTTGTTAGCGTACATAAGTTTCATGTTTACCGCAAAGATATCGAAAATGTTTGCTAAAAGTATTAAATATAAATATGTATGTACATATATAAATCCCGATGCTTGAGGTACTAAAACAAATACAACTGAGAGCTCGTCTTAGGTTCGCAAGCACATTTAAGTACTACTTGTTTTCATATAAAGGTACATATACAAACATTCATACTAACATAGAAATTTACACACATGTTGTACGAATTGGAGTGACCCACTGAGAAGTGGATGTTCGTACAGTGGAGTTTTTTGTAGAAGTTTTGTATTTTAATTGCCGTGTACTGAATATATTATGGGTATTCATCTAAACGCGCAAATGCCTCGCAAACAAACCGGTTTTTCATACAAAAATATAAACGTTTGCGAGGTTTACGCAGTTGCGAGGCATTTGCGCGTTTAGATGAATACCCATATTATTATGGCATGTACTTACATATGTACATTAACATATTTTAGTAATGCTAATTCACAAAGCTAGCAGTCCTGATTTCGCGTATTCTTTGAGTGATATCAAAGCAAGGAACACAATCTACTCAAATTGCATTCAACTGACGAATTTGACAGGAGCATGTCAATTGACCTACCAACGAGGAATGTATATTATAATAATTATGTTTCATTTATATATCATGACACTCAACATAACCCCGAAATTTGTTCGAACATATAAGAAATTACGAACATACATACTTCATTTAACATGTTTATACTGAGGCGACAACTGTTGCCTGCCACAGATCTGAGAAGAGCACCGAAGCGAGATACATGTAGTCCCGCTTTGGTCTTGCCTTTGACCTTTCATGTAACATTTAAACAGAGAACGAATTGGAAGCCAAAGTAAACCAGATCTGCAGAACAGAATTTCGCAGGGCAGCTAAGAAGCGAAATTGTCTTCAAAATTTCACAAATCGTTCGTCTAACAAAATCTCCACGCCCAAGCTTTCGGCTTAGTTAGACTTTTTGCTGTGTTCTGCGGACACTTGGAAATCATTTCATTTAAGCTCGAAGTCATACATTATTGTATCGTCTATATGTTATATTCGAAAAAAACATTTCTCGCAACGCTTTTTTAAATATCAAGATTCAGTTGTTGACTAATCCAAGGGCGAATTGAACATCTGATTTTGACCAAAAGTTCCACTGTTAATAAGCCTGTAATGACTTTTCTTTGGCCAAGAAGAGAGGACGATATTGACGGGAAAACCAACGGGAACCACTATGAAGAAAGATAATTTACGACAAGATTTTAGCAATTTATTTTTTTTTTACTTACATCGAATCTTATTATAATACTGAAATATTTTATATTAATTAAATTGAGTAGGTATTATTAAAATTAAATGTTATTATTAATCAGTTAATTTTAAATTCGAATATACATAGATATTTCTGAGCGTTAAATGTTAAACTTTACATAGATGATTATAGAGAAGTTATTATTTACATTTGTGGATGAAGGTTAACGTTTAGTTTGGAGATTTTTTTTTTGTTGTTTTTATATAAAAATAAATTTAGTTTAAACGTTATATGGAAAAAAATGGGACAAATTTTGTCTAAAATATTTCAATAAAAATTTAAAATTATGATGATAAAAAATTGTTGAATTTTTTAAATTTTTCTGTTAGAAATTTATTCGTATTTCATAATCAAATATGTAATTTGAATTTAAAAAATTTTAAGTGAATAAAGAAAAAAATAAATAAACATGAGAAAGTGAACAGCTGTTATTTAATAAAACAAAGTTACACAAGCATATGCAAATGGCGAGGCAACCTACGTACGAGTATGTATGTATGTATTTCGGGAACTTAAATGTCAAATGACAAATATATGTTCTTTAGAACTTAAACAAGGTTATTTATAAAATTGTATAACCAAATGACATTGCTTCCAGGTAGCTTCAACTTTATTACTTTTTACCAAAACCATAAAAAAATTTTTGTATTCTGGATTTGTGGCAGGGTACTAAGTGTCGGGACCGCAAAACGTATGTTGCGTTTAAAGCAATAAATTAACTCCAATCTTCCAACTCGGATAGCAAGACTTCAAACGTCTTATAAAACAACTTTAAACGAATTTTGAGTTAAATTAACTATTCAATATTTTTATTTAGAATTCAGTTCTATTGACATGAGTAAATTAATAATCATTACCTTATACCGACATATGTACATACTAAAAACGTCAACACGAAACGGCAGCCTTCTTCTTCTTTCATTGGCTCGATAACCGTCTATGCGATTTTGACCGAGCTTAGCACAGCACGACATGACCAAGCCAGCGCTGAATTTTAATTCGCTGCACTATATCTATGTCGTTGTAAAGCTCGTACAGGTCCATCTTCTACGGTATTCGCCATCGCAAAGGCGTAAAGCCCATACATCTTTCGGAGAATCGTTCTCTCGAACACTCCCAGAGCCTTCTCATCAGATATCTTCATAGTCCATGCTTCTGCGCCATACATTAGGACTGGCATAATGAGAGACTTATAGAGCGTGATTTTTGTCCGTCGAGAGAGGACTTTACTGCTCAGTTGCCTACTCAGTCCGAAGTAGCACTTGTTGGCAAGAGTGATCCTCCTTTGGATTTCGAGGCTGACATTATTATTGAAGAAGCGGCAGCCATTGGTATTATTTTCGATCATCGTGCTACGGCAGTTGGTTTTCTAGTAGGTGCAACGCCATGGTTTTAGTCATTGTAATTCCATTTAAATATATATTTGTTTAATCTAATTTAGTATCTGTAAATTCAAAACCTAAATAAAAAAACCATAGATAGAGAATATTTTTTTGTAGTATACATACAAGTAGTGATGTGTAACGCAACGCAGCGCTGCGTTATTGAGTTGATACACAAGGTGAGTTATGTGCGCTGATACACCAACTTGTGAACTAAGTAGCGCAGTAGCGCAACAAAGCGTTGACAGCACAACAATGCATTCCGAGCGAAACATTGCGTTGACAGCAAAATGCATTGAGGGCGATATATTATGTTGATAGCGCAATACCAAGAATGATAGGATAGTCGGATACTTGAAAAAGAACAAAAAATAAAATGATAGAATACGTAATTTCGCTGTAATTTGGCACAATACTGCGTTAAGAGCTCAACAATCACTTTTAGTGTCCCAGCACCATGAATGAGCGTTTTGATATTCTTCCCCATTCAAGCAATTAAACAAATAAAGTTTTTGAGATTTTCCTTAAAATATGTATTTTTTGTGGAGAAGTACAGAACACGAATATGTGAAATAACCTTTGATTGATTACGATAATACGTAGATAACAAAAATTAACGGCAAACAGAGACAAAATTGCTCCAATTTAAACAAAAAAAAAACTCCTCCAAAATTTGTAACGCACCAATTTACAATCCGATGTGTATTACAATATCGCTACTCGATACATATGTATGTATCATGGCGCAATTAAGTTAACTCAATGTATTAACGCATTACAGTCCGCTTGCGCCAATGTATCAACGCATGAAAAATTGCGCCATTACCCACCCATTGAGAAAACTATTGATAACGGTACATTTATTTGCGTAAAATGAAAATGCGAGGCCTACTACTGTATTTGTACATATTGTTTTGACGCGTGAAATACTGAGTATATTTTATTTTGTTTGTGTTTTTTTGTTGTTGTAGAGTTTTTTTGGATTGCTGTTAATTTTTGTAAGAACAATATCTAATCATTTGTAAATGAAAATTGATTTGAAAATTTTTAATTTTTTTATACTGAAATAAAGAGTGAAATGTATGGGTAAATGGTGTACACTTTCTTTTGACGCTGACAGCACATCCAG
Source organism: Philophylla caesio (assembly GCA_963971545.1). NCBI lineage: Eukaryota > Metazoa > Arthropoda > Insecta > Diptera > Tephritidae > Philophylla > Philophylla caesio. The sequence continues at coordinate 32,056,435 of OZ020606.1, read as the reverse complement.
ACAGGCACGAGTGTTCATTTATAAGACGATTATATACGGTAGTATTCACCTCTATTACCATTGACGAGTGTCGATGATATAATGAGTAGAACATTTATTTTAGATTTTTTTAGCTTTTCTTTCAGATTTTCGCTTCTTCTATTCAAAGTTTTTCCTCCTCAAATTGTAGTAGGTAATTTATACTGATAATCTTTTGTGTCTTCGAGGTACAAATTCCTTTGTATTTCTATTTGATCAAAAAATAGTTATTTTTGACTCTTAATTTGGATTTTTGGTGCGCTTTTGGGAAAAGAATTTGCCGCAATGTCTGTTGTTTCCTCTTTCGACCAAATTTCTGCTAGCATTTCATCCGGTGATGTTATCGGAAGTTGATGGGAAGAAGATAGTAATTGCGTTGATTGGCACTTATTGGCGCAGTATTGTTGGTTCACAAAACTACGCCAACTGGATTCACAACTCGTGAAAGCACATGATATTGGCCACACGTGTTTCCAATGGCGAAAGAGACTCCTCCAGTAGCATTCACTTCGCGTTTATTGTGTGTCAACTTCTTCTTTACTTTTCCTTTTAAGTCGATCCATACCTAGAATTCTATATTTCGTGTCAGCTGGACTCTAAATGATATTTTCAAGAAATTACCTATTTTGCTAGCCAGCGCCATCACGTGTAGATGGTCCATTGCTATTTAAGAGAAAAGCAAGCGCGTACCATTTCGGTTTGACATCAATTTTCCTTACGCCTTCGCTAAAATCTCTTGCCAATCTTGGATTGTCTTCCATATATTTAACGATTGCTTCAAATTGGTTATAGTTACTAATTTTAAAGACTTTTTACATCTTCTCGATCAGTTAAAATTATTCGTCAAATGTTTTTCGCTCTTTTCGATATTTAAACGGTAACTCGACAACTGGGATGTGACAGTGTCTATAAATAAAGTCGAACTCGACACTGGTGATTCGAAATAGTCGATGTCGACTCGGGTGATTAACTTTAAATACCCTCCTTCACATGTCGGTTTCGCTCTTCAACATACATAAATAAAACAATACTAGATTCCAACAGCTCTCAACAACTTATTGATGGTTATACATTTCAAAATTGTTATTAGCTGATAAATATTATACATATCTGTAGGCGAGTAGCTTCAGACCTCGATGCCTAACAAACTATAAAAATTAATTAAACCAGGGCTTCAATCTTGTGGAATCGGAACAAGTAGCAGAAAATGTAGATAATTATTAAAGTAAAGATTTTATTGCCATTTCAAACGATATGTTATTGATCGAATTTTCTGACCTAATGCCTTTTAAATATGCTTCACTGTAAATCAGTGCAAGTAATCATATACAAAACGTTCCGAACGCGCGAAACGTCAGTCAAGAATTATCATATTAGCAGCATTAAAATGCACAAAGATTGTAATGCATCGAAAATCGTTCGAACAATGCTTCGTTAGCAGCCGGCTGCCAAAAAAATAAAAAAAAACCGCTAAACAGCCGCCAGGCGGCTAGGTAGTTAGGAGCATACCCAGCTCGTTGGCTGCTTGAGTTGCTAACAGACGCTGCCAGTTTTATAGCAAAACGTGACTAAACAATTACGACAAATAATACTCACTATTATATAAAAGACATACACAAGCAAATGGGTGCCAGCAGCAACGATGAAAGTAACAATCTGAGATGTAAGTAGGTCTAGAATCTCAGCGGATGGATGTTTGTGCTTCCAGCTTGAGCGGTGAATAGATACCAACAGTCGATCGATGATTGTTGGTCGTGGAAGTGGGTAAGCTCATTTCGTGCCATCAGACTAGCTAAAGGGAGCAGACAGAGTCACACAACTCTAGACCGTCGACAGACAGCTTGAGTGGAATTGCAACTGTGAAGTGCAGACTCCTAACTGTAGCTTGCAAAAGTGCCGCGATTCAGTAGTGGGGCATTATGCCACTGCAACTAGAAAATGCTGGCAGCCAGTTGCTGTGTCTCATCGCGGCTTGTTAGCTGCGCAGCTTGGTCGTTTCCAGCAAGTCTGTAACGTTCACTTGGAGACGAAAGGTACATACTACATTGTTGTGGCCACAGAAATTCTGCAAATTGTTCCCTTTCAGTATTTATAAGTATGTTGCCAATAAGATTGACAAGAACGGCTTCTTGCTGGCCATTTCCAGCCGTGTCTCCTGTGGGGGGAGTCGACCTCTTATCCGCATGCCGTAACATTTTTTGGGGCACATAAATCACAATCAGCTTTGATAGTTGAAACCAAGAGTATATCGCAGCCGCACTCGTTGGGTTGTGTAATTACTGAGTGAGAAAACGAAGCGTAAAGAATCATTGTGGCTGCAAACATTTCGGCATTTTCCCTCGCAAATTAGCGTAGGGCTGATAAAAATGTGAGCGGCAACCAATTGCTGCCGAACTGCAATGAGCTATGTTAAGTTATTTGAAAACTGTATTTTAGACTTCAGTGGCTTCGTGGTTCTACTGTAGTAGTTGCGGAAACTCATTTTATTAAGTGGCATTGTCTGCAGCGATTATAATTGTTATTGCTGGATCAAAGCAAAGTGCCGTTCTTTTTGATTGCGCTTCTAACTCGTTTGTGTTTATAATGATCGACTGCGTTCATTGATCCGCATTGTAGTTATCGCACATGTTTTTCTCTTTCCTTTGCTCTCGTATTCCAAAACTTTCTGCATTCTTTCGATTTTATTTGACCTGAATACCAAAAGCGATTACTTTTGCTGTTGTGAAACTTCAAGAAACCGTTCGTTGTCCTGTGGGTGTTATGTAATGCAAAGGCAGAAAACAGTTTGACTGTCATTTGGAAGCCATGGCATACATATTAATCGCAGTTAATTATTAAAAATAAGTGCTTTAAAGAAGTTTCGGAGATATAAACTCATATTTGCTCTTAAGTTGAAAAATAAGCAGTTCTTTTCTAAAAGAGTGTAAAAAGTGCACAATTAACTCGGTTGCAAAATAAATGCCTGCCTTAGTGTCTGCGAAAGAAATATATCACTTTGACTTCGATCATATTGACGAATTTGGAAAATAATTTTGGAATTGATCTCGTCTCTCTTTTGTTTTCTCTTTCATTTGTCAGGTATCGAAGCAAGCTAGTTTGGTCGTTGAACTTATCGTTTTACATCATGTATCCTAAACGTACAAGATCTGATAATGCGCGATCGTCAAATCTTCGAAAACGGAAGCTACAGGGAAGTTGGCAACAAACACTCATCCCAAGAATGATAAATTAGAAGATGGCGACATTTCTACGTCATAGTGTGCGGAATATGAGTATGAAGCGAAATGAAAATACCAACATGGCGGTGAAATCGTTAACGAACGCGCTCACACCAGTGTGAAATTGTGAAGCATTTATACAAGTGTTGTGTTCTATGCTCTCCAACAACCAAAAAAGTAGTTTTTGATCAAAAACAGCGGTAATTTAGCGAATATACAGCAATTGATGCATTAAAATATGTGAAATTGTAATATTCCGGTGTTGTTGACTCAGCTTATGTTGTATTTGTACAATTCTTAAAAAGTCGATAAGGAACATTAAATTATAATATCCTTTTGTTTAAACATTTTAATACCAAAATATAGTAAAATGCAACGGTTTCATGTTGTCGTTACTACAATTTGCACTTTAATTCATAGTTTTGCACGCGAATGTGAATTTTCTGTTTCTTTCCCTTTTGACTCGATATTCAATTATGCTATGACGTCACACAGCTGTCAAGCCGAAACAAAAAAGATAACGGCACGAATGTGTCGCAATCTTCTGCACTCATCCTTCACGTGTCATCAAACCGGAAGTGGAAAAACACATTCTCCCGATTTATAAAGACCTTTCCAAGGACGATCTTTTTTCTGTTTGGGCGGACATACGCAAAGTACGAAAGAATCTTTTAATGCCACAATGTGGCGTGTACAAGTAGCTCCGAAACATTTACACTCCGGTTCAAAAATTGTGCAAATTGCTGCCTATGTGGCCGCAGGAATTTTCAATGAAGGATACACAGCAGTTCTAACGATGATGGGTTTACTAGACTTGACAATTGGCCAGCAGTGCAAGACGTTTGCTGATAAAACGGACAAAAACCGAATCACGCGCACGGAGCAGAGCGGAACAAACACAGCAAAACGAGTTCTTTGAAAAAGCTGAAGGCTTACTGTACGGCCCAGGAGTTGCATATTAGCATGCTATAGCAGTAAGTTTTATGAATATGTATTTATGTTTAGTAAAAACTTTGGAGAGCATATTCTCAAAACCATGTTTTTGAAACTTGCGGGCGGGATTAAAAGAACACTATTCAACATATTCATTGATTCAACGTTTATTTTGTGGCTTATAAAAACTCACTATATGTGAACCTTAAAAATTTTATAAAAACTTTGTTTTCGTATATTTTTATAACACAATTAATATTAAAAATAACGTCCTTGCACCGTGAAAAAATATCAAAATTCTCAGTTTTGCTTAGGTTTTTGAGGTTCATAGACTAAAATTAAGTATAAAAAATAAAACGCAACCTTATATCTTTGTTTCAGACAAGCACTGTGAACGCTGATCACGGCAACGTGGTTAATTCCGACTTTTTGCAACCATTCGAAGCCAAAAAATTAGTTTATACAGTTTATTTGATTGTTTAGTGCATTGTATTTTATAAATTACATATTATTTTTTCGTAAGCACCTTTTACAAGTTCGCTAGATGCCCGGACCCCTTAAGTAGTTAAGCATATTTTTGATCAGTTTTATAGCTCACACAATTTTAGTATAGAAATTACAAGTTGTATATAATTCTTAAAAACATCGAAATTTACTTAAGAAGAATCTTTAAACTTTAATGCATTTGTGTTATTCAACTCAGGTACCAAATCATTTAAATATTTATATAGTTATAAAGGGTGTTTTTTTTAGACGTGTAGTTTTTAATTAGGCAATACTTTTTTCGGAGTTGGTCTTTTTGACAGCTGTTACTTGATTCATTTTGGTTTGCCATTTCTTAATAAACAGACTTACTCGTAATGAATGGGCCCAAAATGAGATGGCCACCGATCTCGATTTTCACAAGCAAATTTTGTTCAGCGATGAAGCTCCCTTTTGGTTGAATAACCAAAATTGTTGCATTTGGAGTGACGATAATCCACAAGCCATTGTTGAGACGACGTAACATCCTAAAAATGTCACTGTGTGGTGTGCTCTATGGGCAGAGGGAATCATTGGGCCATATTTCTTCAAAAATGAAGCCGGCCATAATGTTACAGTCAATGGGGAACGCTATAGAGCCTTGATTAATGACTTTTTCGTGCCTGAATTAGAGGATGTCGATGTGGACGACCTGTGGTTCCAACAAGACGGCGCTACATACCATACAGCCAACGAAACAAGCAATTTATTGAAGATCGTGCGTTATAACACCGCTAAACTATTTCTGGGGTAATGTGAAGTCGCTTGTCTACGCAGATAAGCCCGAGACGATTGACGCCTTGGAAGAGAATATTCGGCGCGTTATTGCTGCAAAAAGTGGCCGAAAATTGGGCCTCTCGGCTGGAATTTATTCTAGCCAGCCGCGGCGGTCACTTACCCGAAATCATTTTTAAAACATAGCATTGAATTATATGCCTTTTATTTCTTCTTATAAACCATATGTCTAAAAAACACCCTTTATATTATAAATAATAGTCAAAGATAGACGTGAATGCCATTGTGTAAACTACATTATTAATTTATGCAATTTAAATCAGAATAAAATGCGGCAGATTCGTGTTAAAGGCGGTAAATTATTATTTATTTGACAAACACTATCTAAAATCGTTTTCTTTTCTTCACAAAAATGTTGACTTGCTATGTTCTTTTGTAAAATGAATGTAATTTTCCCAGATTGCAGCGCTCAATTGGTAACCGTAAAAATTTTGGAAAGTGCAACATTTATCGCCCTCTGTACTATCGATGGGGTGATAATTGCCCTTTCGATCAAATACAATTTGTACGAGCTTAGCAGTTTTCATTCTTTGTTGGTGTTGGTGTTGGTCTCGGATAACGGAACATCAATTCCGTCGTCATTGATTGGGGTTTCGGGTTCATCATTTTCTCAAATGTGGTCTCTCCTACCACCACCAAGTAGCGTGGAGAAATGCTCCCTCGCCTGGTCGCCGTTTTCGTTATTACAGGAATTTGCCTAGGACTTGAAACCTTCTGTTAGCCGTCGTACTCTCTATAAGAATTTTCGGGCGCTTTTTTTGTCTGCCAGCATTTCAAACTCTTCGCACTCACTCATTTCGGCCACTCTCTTCTTGTTATATCAAAGTTCATTATATTGAGACTCCACTGTAAAAAATAATTACTTTAACTTTTTTAAGCAACGTATTTCGTCAGATAAAAGGAGTTATCCTTCCAATTCGGAAATGTTAAGTAGGTGAACAAAATTCAGGAGGCACATTTCAAATACCATGTAATCAGTAATTATTATAAACTAAGAGTTTCAATACATACATGTATTGTATGTACTGACATATGTATCTACACATATAGTCGTATGTCTGTAGCAACTTTTAATTAGCCAAGTATGGAGCTTAAGTTGATTGCTAGGTTGTAAATACTTGCCACCTGGAGCAAATCAATCAACTACGACCACTTTTAGGAGGAATACGAGTATCAAAGCATACAAATTGACATATATTTCTTTTCAAATACTTACTTTAAAAGGTGTATTTAGCTTTGAAAGAAAATACAAAATATGTACATATGTATGCACATTTCAAAAAGTGTAGTTTGAATACTCGGCACTTTGAATGGTCAACACTTGTCCACGAGTAAAAGCCACACCCAGGCAATGCACAATAAACAGCCAGCATACAAGCAGGCACATTCAAAAATATTAAAAGATTAACCATGATTAAGTAAAGAAATAATTGGAGTTTAACCAGTACCGTTCGCTGCACCTCGCACAGCGGCGGCAATCACAAGCGACGATGCGTTTTGCGCCTGCGCCGACTGCATGGAGGCGAAACTCGAAATGCGCAAACTCAAAGGCACTTTATTGCCATTTATTTAAACGTTGGCTTTCGAGTGACACTGCAGCTGGTCCAGCACTGGATGGGTGAATGTGGGCAGAGGCGAGTAATCACAGCACAAATTTGCCAGTGGGTCGAGTGGCAAGTTTTGTTTATGCGTTTATGGCGATGGTGATGACCAAGGAATGAATTTTTTGGACCTAAAACCTATGAAAAATACAAGAAATAGCCACAAAAAAAACTTTATTTTAGAATTGTCTATTTTACTATAAAAAGAAAAATACCTATACTCCGTTTAAAAATATTGCCAACAAATTGAAAGGTTTCAATTAAAAGGGGCTTCGAGGGAAAACATCAGATTTCTCAAAAAAAATTAATGTAAGTCAATTTGTAATATACCAGGTAAAAACCAAATAAAACATTACGAATGTTTATAAAAGAATATATATAAGAAATATATGTAAAATAGTTATCTTTTGGCCTTTGTGCCAGCGTTGGAACTCAACTCCAAATATGTCGTAAGACAAAGATCATAAGTATAGAAATAATATTACATACATAAATTTATTATTATTAAATATATTTATTTTTAAAAAGCCACGTAAAGGATAGAGAAGTCCTAAGAAAAGCCGAACTTGCCAGAAGTGGGGTAAATGGTTTGATGATGAAAAAGGACCCTTCCGATTTTTAGAGGATATTGCATTGCTAATAATGCCGGTACTGACTAGTAGACAAGAAAATGTGGTTGAGTTGTTGACTGTAACCGAGGTAAGCTCATACAGGAAATTTCATGCCACTATTTTATTTTAGCGCACCGAAGAAGAAATACACGTATTGGCAAAGCTCTAAATAACATCGGAAGCGATGCCAATGCCAAGAGAAGTTGGAGAACGTGACCAAGACATCGATGCGCGGCCTTCCACATAAAAATCCAACAGGAGGAAAGCAACAAAGGAAAGGGGAAAAGTGGCAGGATTTTGAAGAAAAGTTATTGATAGCAAAAAAAAAAAAATAATAATGGAGTATAATTTAGTTTTAAAAAAGAGAAACAAAAACTAAAGTAAGAAAAGTTTAAAGCCGAGGAAATCTTTCACAATTCCCTCCGCCGGAATCGCTATATAATATTATTTTCAATCATAAATGCAAGTTTTTATTTCACTACGCTTAATATTTTGTTATGAATAATTCACTGTCAGGTAAGATTTTACATAAAGCGGGGTATTCAGCACAATGTTTACACATTGCCTTAGGAAATCGCTTGAAATCTGAAAATGTACACATGCGAAAATGTGAGTTTAGCACTCAGTGTACATTTTACTTTTTCACAGTTACAGTGTAAAATACTCGAATGTAAACAAACATTTGTTGGAATAGTGCTTTTAGCGAAGCGGCAACAAACATAGCGCATTGTTGTCGGCTCAGCTTTTCCCAAAAAAATAAAAGTTTCGATACGCTGGCAGCGCAAATCAAATACTTATTTCTCTATTATTTACATACTACATCGAAAGTATGTATGTATATATTAGGGATGAAATAGGACCAGACTTAACTCTTACACGGTTCATTTTTCAACTATATTTGGTGCTATCAATCGATACACCGCTGAGACTCAATGTTCGAGCCTCAACCGGCGCATTTAAAATAAAAACCATAGAACCACTTTTTTGAAATAGCGATCGCCCTTGGGCAGGTATTGGCGAAAAATTATATATTATTTTGCATTACAATATTGGTATCAAATGGAAAGCTGCCACCAATTTAAAAATAATATAATATTTTTCCCTCATGCGCATACAAAATGCTCTGTGCCTCAACCATATTAGCAAGGTTAAATCTTACCTACGATAGTATATATGTGTATGCATGTTACATACTGACATATATTCAGAGCTCCGTTTGCCTAACTTTCCATATACATATATGAGTATGTGAGTAAGGGAGTCTTCGCCAATATGCATGAAGATTATTTTCCTTAACTGAGCTCATTTAGAGAAAATGTAACAAATTTTAAAAACTTTTGTGAGGAAAGTACTTCTAGAATGATGGAATTTAATTCGCTTTTTCAAGGTTAGAGACGTTCTCACACTTTTGCAGGTGACTTCCGTCGAACATAACCACCTGCAGTTTAGCTGAACGCATGCTTGAAAATATCTATGGAAAAAACCTAGATCTCTGCTAAGATATTTTCAACTCAACTTATGAATATCGCAGCGTTATAGCTTGAACACAATGCCGGCGAACGTCGAATTTTCGCCAGCAGTGCGACGTCCTCAGCTACGCTCATTAAAACACAATAACTGCGACAACTTGAACAGCTTGAATGAACAGAATGAAATGAACAGAAAATAATTACACACCCCACGGTAGTTATGCGGACGGTTGATGCATCAAAACTAAATAAGAGAGCGAGTGGGCGGATTTCTAACGGAACCCTGCCTTGACATACTCATTTTGTTTACCAGGTGGTTGTAGTGTCTTATTAGCTGAGGTCTCATCCATTAAGGAGGTTATAGACAAACTACAAACCATTTAAAAAGGTAGGGATGTGTTTAGCTTTAGTGACAATCAAGTTGCAATTACAGCTGTCGGCTCTGTTACCCTGTTTATAAAGTACGAACTAGCGAGTGAGGTTTCGACCAAGCAGATTCCTCCTGAAAAAAAACGCATTGGTATGCCTTTCGGAACGTGCAAGCTGCTTTTAAAGGAATTTTTACACACTCTTGCAAATGAAAGCTGGACCGAAAGTACAAATTGTAACCACGCGCGCGTCTCGGGGTAATCTTTTACAGATGCTGTAAACTCTACAAGAAGAAGAGGAGGAGTTGGTTCTTCATCTTTTTCTCAAGTGTCATGCGCTATCGAGAATAAGGTAACTCTTTCTAGGGGCTCCTATTTTTGGTATCCATGAGTTAATAATGGATATAAGCCTGACAAGATTCGTCTAGATGTGAACATGATAAATTTATTTATTTGTTTATTTATTTATTCAACAAACAAAATGCTTACAGACTATTTGATAAGTATAAGGATACATGTAGGTTTATTAAATTAAAATGTTTATTAAGTTTTGATTTTACATGAAATACATTAATTTAAGTTTAATTATAAGACTAATTTGGTGTTGCGCGTTTAGCCGTTCGGTTTGCTGTCCTTCGATCAACTGTCGTTTGTAATTTTATTTATTAACCGTCATAGCGTCTTTGTCTTTTCGATACGGGTTGCAGAGTTGCACATTTTTGTATGTTCGTCCACTACGTGTTCTGTTTTCTGTTCCCACAATCGGCCTTCCTGACTTTAGTTCGTCCCCGAACGTCGCGTTCCATATCTTCATGTATTCTGCTACCGTCGTCGTCCGATTCGGGCCTTCATGTTCACTTATCTTTTCAACTTCATAACGACCATGGTTAAGTTTTCTGGTTATTTTGTACGGTCCAAGATATTTCTTCTTTAGCTTAAGAGCAGGGCCATACTGAGTTCTTTTTATAGCTACTAAGTCATTTTCTTCGTAAGATTTTTCAGCTTTTCTTTTTGCGTTAAAACTTTTCCGGTTTTCGTCCTGAATTTTACGAATCCTAACTCTTGCTTCTTCTCTAATTCTATCGCGTTCTGCCCCTAACTCACTAATTGCGTCATCTTCAATGAGCTCGCTTAAATCTACCTGTTTGCCCAAGCGCATTTGTAGCCCAGTTAAGAGCTTAAACGGAGAAGCTTTCGTACTACGGCTAGGACAATTATTTAAAAATTGTTGAACTGCATCTACGTGTTTATACCATTGGTCAGGGTTTGCCAAGGAAAGTTTCGTCAACATGGGTATTAATATTCGATGGACACGCTCCACCTGACCATTACCTCGCGGAACTCCTGTTGCAATTACAAGATGCTGTATCCCCTGTTCGCTGCAATAATCTTCAAATACCTGAGAAGTGAAAGCCGCACCTCTGTCAGTTATTATCCTCTTGGGATTTCCGAAAATGGCTGCCTGTCGCTTTAATCTGTCTACTACTGCTGTTACACTTGTATCCTTTGTTGGATACAGCCACGAAAATTTTAAAAAAGCATCTACTACCGACAAGATGTGATTATAACATTTTGACGTCGCTGTCAATGGACCTAAATGGTCAAGATGATAAGTACTTAAAGGGTAATCATCTTTTGGTATAGGTGTAAGGAACCCTTCTTTCTTCCCCATTTTTGCGTTAGCTACAATACACTCGACACAACTGTTTACTATATTTATAACCTTCTGACTTAAATGTTGTATGTAATATGATTTTTCGATTAGCTCTTGCGTTTTTCGTGCGGCGAAATGACCCTGTCCATGTACAGTTTTTATTATGTCATTTTCCATTAGTGAAGGAATAACTACAAGTTCTTTTGCTGGGTCTTTACACAATATTCCATGCGCTAAATAAAAGTCTTCGTACGGTCCTTTTTCTAAAATCGCCCTAACGGCCTTTGTCCACCCATCAGCTTGTTGAGCATGCAACAAACGGTGTCTTAATGTCTCCTCCATTTGCAAGCAAAACATCCTGCTTAAGGCGTCTACGTGTTTCATCTGGGAACCAGATCTGTGAACAATTTGGTAATCAAACTCTTGTAGAAACAAGGCCCACCTTGCTACTCTTGGAGGTACGTCGTCCTTTCGCATCGTCAAAGCAAAGGCGTTACAGTCAGTAACGATAGTAAATTTAATACCCTTTAGATATATTCGCCATTTCTTTAAAGCTACGATCACTGCTAAAACTTCTAACTCGTAGGAGCTATACTTTTCCTCAGACTGACTTGTTTTCCTACTAAGAAACTGAACAGGATGAAACGATTGATCTTCGCTCCACTTTTGCATGAATATTGATCCATACCCAAATTTTGACGCATCAGTATGAATTTCAGTATCGGCATTAGGGTTGTATAACCGTAATACTGGTGCAGTTTTAAGAAAATTTTTCAACTTCTGGAAAGCTGTTAACTGCTCCTCCCCCATTTTAAAATTTCGGTCTTTTTTTAATAAATCTGATAAAGGTTTAGCTTGTATTGCATAGTTATTAATGAATCGCCTAAAATACGATGTTAAACCTAGGAATCTTTCTATACCCTTTCTATCTTTCGGTAAAGGATACCGCTCAATGGCCTGCACTTTCTCTTCAGATGGTTTAATTGTGCCTTGCTCAATAACATACCAAAGAAAAGAAACTCGTCGCTGCAAAAACTGGCATTTCTTCCATTTAATGCGAACCCCGTACCTCGATCCTACGTCTAATACTCGCTTTAATTTACGTAACCCTTCTTCAGCATCTTTTGATGGAATAATAATGTCATCCATATAAATGGCAATCGTCCCGTCTTTTATAAGATCCCTAAAAATAAAGCTTACAAACCTACAAAACACTGCTGGTGAATTACATATCCCAAATGGCACATACTTGAACTCGTATTGCCCGTCTGGTGTCACAAAAGCTGTATACTTCCTGGACTCTTTAGCAACTGGGACGTTAAAGAATCCATCTTCCAAATCTAAAGTACTAAAAATGTTCGCTCCCTGTAAACGGTCCAATACATCATCAATTCGCGCCATCGGAAAAATGTCACGGACAATTTTTTTATTTAATGACCTGTAGTCACAACATAAACGCTTTGACCCGTCGTTTTTGCTAACTATAACGATTGGTGACGCGTAATCAGAAAAACTAGGCTGGATAATGTCAGCTTGTAACCAATCTTCTACTTGCTGATCGACAAATTTTTTATCTTCCCAAGACAATCTACGTGGGCGCTGACACACTGCGATTTCGTCGTTTAAAATAATTTTCATTTCAGTTGGACAATCCTCGCTACGTCTGGGTGTATAGGCTTTAATCATATCCTGAATAAATTGGTGCTCATACTCGTAATCTCCTGCATTTATACATAAACTTTGAAACTCATCTATCAACTCTATAGAATTTTTCTGATTATTTTCATTACATGTTCTTCTAACAAACTCTGCGCCTTCGGGCTTCACGTTGATATTGACCTTATCTAAAACTGACATACCAATAAATACTGGGTAAGGAATGGCACTTTCGCTTGTAATATGGAAAGTTTGCAAAAATTTTAATTCATCCACTTCTATTTCTGTGCTGAAACTTCCATAAGTTGTAAACTCTTTCGCACATGCACCGTAAAGAGTGCGTATATCATTCGTAACTAAACCGTCAAATTTTATCTGTTCAAACGTATCACGCCTCACTAAACATAGACAACACCCGGTATCTACTAATGCACTAGTTTGGAAACCTCCTATCTTCACTATTTTTACAGGCAAATTATATCTATTTTCAGGATCTGCACTTCTGCACTCAAATGATTTATGCCCAACACCATTACATTTAAAACATTTAATTTGCCTACTGGTGCAGTCGCGAATTAAATGTGTCGTGCTACCACACTTAAAACAAGGTTTTGAAACTTTTTGCAGGCCAGATGAACTTGCATTTTGCTGGTTCACCGTTTTCAAACCTTGATTCGATGTTTTAGCATGAATTTTTTCATAAACTTTGATTTTGTCTTTTAGTTCACTTATAGTTTTTGCTTCATATAGTATCGATTTATTTACCCTCGTATCCAAAATACCCTCTATAAAATATGAAATTAAACTTTCCACATCGATATTCAATGGCTTGCTTATTTCAGTTAAAACATACAAATACTCTCGAAATGTTTCGGTTCCTTTCTTTTTACGGTACCGTAGCTGATTATGTATTTCTGATGACGATAATTTCTTACCAAATTCGCTTATCAACTCTTCTTTCAGTAGCTCCCAACTAACTAAACCTCTTTGGCTTCTAATAAATAATTCAGCGGCCCCTCTCAGCAACTGTTTTCCGTAAATGAATTTTTGGATACTATTCCAACCGACAACTAAGGCGTTTTCCTCAAATTCATTTACCCATTGCTGAACATCAACATTGTCATCGCCACTAAATTGTGTTAAACTATCTTGGATGTCTTTGAATGTGAATATTGACCTATGAGTCGGCGCGACGGCGGCAGCGATATTTACATTTTCATCGTCAGGTGCATCTTCGTAAGTGCTAATTGAACCGTCATTGTCATCAGTCATTTCGTGGCAGTAATGTAACAACAACCTCTCTTGTAACTCCCCTTTGAGGCCAGTGGTGGATTTGTTTATTTCCCGTAATGCGTCTTGCACCTGTCTTACGTTTAACGTCATTGTAATTGTCTGCCTGTCCATGTATACATGTTAGTTTTTTAAAAAAATAATTCCTAAAAAAAAAATATTTCCTAAAAAGAACGTATATGGCAAAACAACGTTTGCCGGGTCAGCTAGTTGTTAAATAAAATTGTACTTATCGGCTCTAAAACAGTAACCATCTTACTTAATAATATCCTATTGGCCTCGGCTAGTGCATTAAAAGTCAAATAATAGAGAAAAGTATGCTTCTACCGATCACTCCTTGGCTGACAATTTTTACCAGCTAAATAATACCAATTTTTTACCGATAGAAAAAGCGTTTAGCAGTTTAAAATAATTGTCTAAAATCAACAGTAATGTGCAGGCGTGTGAAACTTACACTTTTAATATTAAAATTATATAAGCTATGAAATGGTATACAAAAAAGTTTTAAGCATTTTTTGAAGAAAATGTATATACCTAATACGTTTGTTAAATTATTTTAAATTTTGTATACAATTTTTAACTTGAAGTTCAATGGTTGTTGATAGAGATTTATCTGAATTTTAATTAAAAAATATTAAAGATTTAATGCAACCAAAATAAGAGGTGACCGCTGTGGTCGAGTTGGTAGCGGAGCGTGCTATAACTCGATATGCCGGTGAGTTCGAGTTTCGAATCTCAGTCAGGGCAAGCAAAATCTTAAACATAGAAAAAGTTTTTTTTAATAGCGGTCACCCCCTTAAAATAAATTTGTATGCAAAATCTTAATTCTAACAAATTTTAGTATATCAATATTTTTATATAAACAAAGTACAATTGAAAAGAACAAATTTATTATTGACTTATCTAGTTTCGCCTCCTCTCGTTGTTTCAGCTTTCATTTACTTCTTCTCTTTAATTTCTGTTGTAACTTCTGCTTCTGTTGCTGTGTTTGTTTTATTCTGTCTTCTCTCGTAGTTTTTACTTCTGTTTGATTTTTCTCGTTCTTCGCAATTACTTGTAGCTATTGCTATTTATTCTCGATATTCGTTTTATGTATCTCCTCTGGTAGTTTCCTACTTCTTTGCCTTCGTTGTATTCATTCGTATATTTTGCTGCTTTTCGTTTTCACTTCTCTCTTCCTCTTACATACATATGTTGCATTCGACGTTTAAATTTGCATGCCACGGCTGTCTACTTTCTGCAAAATTTGTAGATTGCTATGATTATTCGCTGCTCTCTCGCTTACTCCAATATGGTGAATCGACGTTAAATTTTTCACTCTCTTTGCCACGTCTACGACTTTTTGTAGCTTTACTCATTGCTTCGGATTTTCTTGTCTATCTCCCTTACTCCAATATACTTATTCGACGTTACATTTGAATTTGTATCGGTCGCTTTGCCACGTCTACGACTTTTTGTAGCTTCACTTGTTGCTTCGTGTTTTCTTGTCTCTCCAATGTGCTGATTTGACGTTAATTTTGATTTTAAAATCAGACGCTTTGCTACGTTGCCAATTTTGTGGCTTCCTTTGAAAATTCTGTGACGATTACACTTTGTGCAGGTGTACAGTTTTTACACACTACAATAGTTCAAAATTTCGCACACTCTACAATTTACACGAAAATTATAAGCATGTAACGCTTCTTGCTGATTTTTCCCGAAGGAATCTTGTACTAAGCTCTCTAGCTTTTAACGACGCTTGTAGTTTATACAATTTGTATAGCGCTTACCGGCACTTGCAATTTACAAAATTTTTATAGCGCTTATCGGCGCTTGCAGTTTCACGAACGACACTAGTTTTAGTTCGAAGCGTTTGACGGCGCTTAAAAATTTTTTAAATTTATATAGCGCTTGCGGGCGCTTGCAACTTCACAAACACTAGGCCTAATTTGAAGCGTTTGACGACGCTTAAAATTTTTTTTTTAATTTCTATAGCGCTTGCGGGCGCTTGCAACTTCACAAACACTAGGCTTAATTTGATGCGTTTGACGACGCCTAAAACTTCTTAGTTTGTATAGCGTTTGCAACTTCACGCAATTCGCACGATATTGTTTCTGAGCGTTTAGCGACGCTTAAATATGTTAAATTTTTATAACGTTTGCGGGCGGTTGCAACTTCACGCACTACACACGGTTATTAGTCTTTGATCGCGGTTGAGCCCCCAAATATTTGTAGGTTTATTAAATTAAAATGTTTATTAAGTTTTGATTTTACATGAAATACATTAATTTAAGTTTAATTATAAGACTAATTTGGTGTTGCGCGTTTAGCCGTTCGGTTTGCTGTCCTTCGATCAACTGTCGTTTGTAATTTTATTTATTAACCGTCATAGCGTCTTTGTCTTTTCGATACGGGTTGCAGAGTTGCACATTTTTGTATGTTCGTCCACTACGTGTTCTGTTTTCTGTTCCCACATACATATTATATTAAAAATAAAAAATGAGTGAAAAAATATAGATAAAGGAAACTTCTATGACAAGTGTCTTAAGAGTTCATTTTTAAAAGTTGGTCTACAAAAATAAAAATTTAAGTTTAAGACTGAAGAATAAGAACTAAACTGAGAAAGTGCTCTTCGCAAAGGGACATTCAATCCATAAACAGTTTTCTCAACATCCACAAAAAACATTTAATTACAACGAAGAAATCGTCGGAACATCAAAACAGATCTTCATTAGACGGTACTGGCAATCAATACCACCTGTAATTATGTATATCAAAAACTAAGCACATTGATAACAAGGTATGCCTAGACTCTAATTGCATAAGGGCGCCAGATAAATACCGCGTATTCCATATTAGAGCGAACCAAAGATGAGTACAACAGTCTGAGTGTATATGGATCGGAGAATGAAGAACAATTACGAATAAGGTCAATCATCGCGAATGATTTATTTATAATGAAATTAATGTGAGTAGTGAAAGGGAGCTTGGAGTCAAAATAAACCCGTTCATATCAGATGCGGTATGATGTATGAATAATACTAATATGTTTTGAATAAGAGGCATAGTAACATTTACTAGTATTGGGTAACAAATTATTACGCAAACACCAACGATATAAGCTTTCAAGCTCCCCCTGGATAATGAAATAATCTTCCAAATATTTAATTTCATGGTAAATCTTCAGATCGTTTGCATATATGTAGGAGGAAATTGCATTTAATAAAACAGGAGGAGGTATCATTTATAAAAAGCACAAATATTATTGTCTAGGACAGTACCTTGAAGAACACCAGAAGAAACAACAAAAGAATAAGACGATACATTATCAACTCGAATGACACAGAGTCTATAATCCAGATAGGATGTAATCCACTTTAAAAACTCGAAATGAAAACCTAAAACTGCAAGTTTAACTATCAAAATTCTATGAGATACCCTGCCAAAGGCTTTAGAGAAATCGGTGTAAATTGCATGAATTTGGAATCCCTTTAGAAAAGTTTGCAAACAATCCTCCGTGAAATTTGCTACGTTGGTTAACGCAGATCTACCCGGAATGAACCAATGCTTATTAAGACATTACAAATGTTTAACAGCATAGTAAATTTTTACCTTGATGATGCACTGAAACAGTTTAGACAGTGTGGTTAGCTTGGAAATGGGCATATAATTCTTTAATAAAATGACCGAGAAGCCATCTTCCGTTAGCTACATCTTTGTCCGTCAATCTTAATTTCCCGAAAGCTGTCTTCAGGAACAAATTTATTACCAGTGTTGCCAGAAACAAAATTAGAAGAAAAGAATTCAGCGAGAAGAATAACCACTTCAGAGATGGAGTTGGCAGATACTCCATTAAGTCGAACCGATGTGGGAATATTCTTTTCTTCTTTTTCAGTTCTTCTTTGATTTTATGTATATAACTCTAAAAGAACTTATTATTAAATTTAATATTGCTTTCTACCCTAGAAATATAGCTACGTTATAATGACTTGTTAACTTTAGCTCTATAAAACACGTAACGCTTACAAATATTACCGTCATAAGAATGCTTTTGCTTTTTATAGAGCTTTTTCTTCAAGTTTCTTATATATAAATTATTAATTTCCACCCTACTTTTTTTAAATACAGTCTAAACTATGTACATATATGAAAATAACCAGAGTGTTAGTAACAAAATTACTTAACAACGAATGTTATTTAGGCAATGCGTATCAGTGCAAAGTTCAGGGGGCGACGTGCTAATTCCACGTATATCCAAGTTTTCAAATGATTTAGGTACAATCCATGCGGCTTCAATTACCTTTGCGTCCTAAATAGCTCATTAAAGGTAAGTATTAATTTGGTTTTTAAAAATTAAATGAATTGGTTCTTAGTAAAATTTCGATTATCAGCGGTGATAAGATGAATTTAAGAACCCAAAAAGTGCAAGTCGGTTCCTAGATCAAGAATCCATTCAACGCGCGCTTTTTCTATTGCTAGTAAATATTTTTGTTAAGTTAACTCCACGTCAGCTTAAGGGCTCAAAATTTCATTTATATAAAAATGAGTAAAAGAAAACTACACTAAACATATAAAACATATTTAAAACACTAATGCCAAAAAGTAGTTTGTAGTTTGCTGAAGCGCCGCGAATATGATTATGCAACAGCAACGGCGAACGCAGTCAACGATGACGCAGACGCTGCTGTCCGCTGTCCGCTGGCCGTTGCTGGTCGCGATACTCACCTAAGCTCTTTTTTTCTTTTCATTACAAAAAAGTATCCACCTCTGACTTCATTTGTTGTTGAAGCACTCATTCAACGCCGACTTGACTAGCTTTTCTGCCTGTCTGCCTTCTGCCTACGTTTATTTTCTGGCTAGTAAGTGTCTTTAATATGATTATATCACTGCCGTACAAACGGAGATCCGTCGTCGTCTCGCCCCATGAAGTGATGCCAGTACCTATAGTGTGCCTTTTACATCTTCTTTTAGCAGCTCCATTCGTCTATTTATCTATTTATCTACTTAATACATATACACACATATAAATATGTATATTTATTTGTATATGCATACATTTTCGGTACTTCGTTAATCTGACCGTCTGACTATAGGAGCATGTAGTACAAAACTACAAAAGTTTGTAGGCACTCGCATGTGTTTATGTATTTATGTATTTATTTATATATGAATATTTGTATGCGCATTAGAGTGGGTCAAAGTTTTTTCCGCTAATTTGTCGGGCATACCAATAATAAATATGGGATCACAGAATATACTTAGAGCACACCACAAACTAGGCTGAAGGTGATTGAAAGTAGTCCAAAGTTTGGTCCAAGCACATTTAAGATTAAAAAACCAAGCCTCAAACCAATTGTCCACTTCTACAACAGATTGAAACTAATTCCAGACCAATGAACCCTATTTGCGCATTCATATTTGGAACACTTTGAGGACAATTCTCCTGCAAAAAAATTAAAGGATGAAACAATGCAAACTTTTTTTTTAAGGAAACAGGAGCATACCGTCCAAACAATTTTACCGTGCAAGATAACTGGAATAAGCAAAAATATAGGGTGCATGCACCGACATCTAGGGAAGCATCTGAGCTATTTGAACGGGTCGAAAAAGATCATTCGCTTGCTTCAGTCGTGATGTGGTCAAAATGTGGCCAAAGTTTGTTAAGGAACTATACGGGAAACTGTTGGAAGCCCCTTAAAAACTACATACATATGTACATATATGTTCCACAAGGTAGGTAGGTATGAGTGCCTGTCACCGCTAATCCAGCGACTCGCTTAGGCCATTAGTAGAGGCCCGTTGTGATACCACAAGCTTAACGCTCACTCCCTCTTGCTGAACCATTTAGAATTCTTGACGAAGCTCGTCAAGCATCTTGGGTCTATTTCACCTAATTCTCCAAGGTTCCTAAAAACAGGTGCCCCTAGAAACCGTAGCCTGCTTCTGGCTAGAGCTGGACAGATACAGAGAAGATGCAGCACCGTTTCTTCCTCCTCATAATTTTCGCAGCTTCTACAGCATCTAAAGAAGGGTACTCCAAGACGACCAGCATGGTTGCCTATGAGGCAGTGCCCTGATAAAGCGCCAATTACTTGGGAAATATCGTCCCGTTTTAAGGTATAAAGACTACGCCACCGTTTTCGGTCCCATCTAGGCCAAGTCAGCCTTGAGATCCTACAGGTTGGGATATGTGTCCATCTGTCGCTCGCACGAGCATAAGTAGATTCTTTTAAGAGCAGCTTGCAAGTGCCAATGGGCATACCAATGCGTTCTTTACTGGGAAGAATCTGCTTGGTTGTTCCTTCCCTCGCAAGTTCATCCGCAATGCAGTTACCCTCGATGTCCCTGTGGCCAGGAACCCAAATGAGGTTGAGCCTGTTCTGCTTGGCCATCTCCTGCAGAGATCGGCTGCAATCCAGTACACTCTTTGATTTAATTATAGCTGCGCTCACAGCTCTGATTGCCGCTTGGTTATCACTAAACATAAAGATATCATTGCCTTTTAAAGCGGTCTGTAACAGGTCTATAGCCTCCTTTATGGCTAGAACCTCAGCCTGAAAAACACCACAGTGATCCGGCAGCCGAAAAGAACAGTTCAGAGATAGGTCCTGCGAGTAGACCCCTCCTCCCACTCTGCCATTCAGTTTCGAGCCATCTGTGAAGATCGTAAGACTTCCAGGTGGAGTGTAGAAATCTCTCGACCACGCATCCCTACCTGGGATTACCATCGCGAAATTCCAGTCCGGGACCGCAGTATCGACACAACGGTCTGTGTATCCCGGAAGCATTCTATGTTTCTTCAGTATGCTTGAGTGCCCACGCAAGCTAGACTCCCATTGACCTGTCTCCCTTAACCGAAGCGCGGCAAGAGCCGCCATTTGCTGACCCCTTAAGTCTAAGGGTAAAAGGTCCAGGAAGACATTCAAGGCGTCGCTTGGTGTTGTTCGCAACGCTCCACTAATGCAGATCATACCCGCTCTCTGCACCTTACTAAGTAGATTGAGATAAGCAGCTCTGCTTAGTGCAGGCCACCAAACGATTGCTCCGTAGAGGAGAATCGGCCTAACCACTGCTGTGTAAATCCAGCGGCAAACGCTTGGATTCAGACCCCATCTCTTCCCAATGGCCCTTTTACAAGAGTATAGGGCCACAGGAGCCTTCTGGTATCGCTGGATCATATTATTCCTCCAGCTAAGCTTCATGTCCAAAGTGAGGCCAAGGAACTTGGCCTCCCTCTTTGTGTTCAGACGGATTCCATTAAGTTCCGGCGTAGTTACATGCGGAACTTTATATTTCCTAGTGAAGAGCACCAGCTCCACTTTTTCTGAGTTGACATTGAGACCACATCGCGTGGACCAGTTGCTCACTTCGCGGAGTGTCCCTTGCATCAAGTCACACAAGGTCTGAGGGAATTTGCCCATATATGCAATGGCGATGTCATCTGCATATGCGACAACTCTGGCAGCACCCCATTCCGTCTCCTGCAGGAGAGAATTAACGGTCAGATTCCATAGAAGAGGAGAAAGTACACCACCCTGCGGCGTACCTCGAGACACCTGTCTCGAAACACGGTTTGCACCGACCTCTGCTGTAATCTTTCTTCCCAAGAGCATTTGCTCTATAAATTCAACCAGGGAGCTTTCCACACAGGGCCCTCTTAAGGCATGTGTTATGGCCTCAGGGCTAATGTTGTTAAAAGCACCCTCAATGTCAAGAAAAGCTACAAGGCAAAATTCCTTGTAACTAAAGGACCTTTCGATATAGCTCACCAGGGAATGCAGTGCAGTGTCCGTGGACCTTCCCTTAAGGTAAGCGTGTTGATAATTAGACAATAGTCTTTTGTCAATTGTAAGAGAGAGAAAGTTATTTATAAGCCTTTCTAAAGTTTTAAGAACAAAGGATGAGAGACTTATAGGTCTAAAGTCCTTAGGGTTCGCATGTGTTGCTTTTCCAGCCTTGGGTATGAAGACCACAGAAACAGATCTCCATACCGTCGGTACGTAGTTTAGCTTGCAGCATGCTCTAAACATACTTAGTAGCCAATTTGTAGATGTATCAATCGTTGCAACCAGTTGAGCCGGTATAATACCATCTGGCCCGGCAGCCTTATAGGGTTTAAAGCTTTTTATCGCCGAAGTGATACTTTCTTTTGAGAGAGGGAGATTTACCATTGCGCCCGAAGAGGAACAATCTACTTCCATTGTCTGTAAACTACCAGGAAAGTGTGTGTCGAGAAGTAGTTCGACCGTTTCTTTTCCCGTCGCTGTCCAGGAGCCATCCTGTCTCTGTAGAGACCCAATTGGGTTTGTTGTACCTGACAAGATTTTTCGTAGTCTGGCAGTTTCGCCGACGCCCTCCACGCCAGTGCAAAAATCCCTCCATGAGGATCTTTTTGCTTCACGCAGGGCTTTTTTGTAGGACCGCAGAGCTTATTTATAGGTCTGCCATTCAGATTCCTGACTCAGCCTTTTCGCCCTGTTAAACTGTCTCCTGCAATCTCTTCGCAGAGAGTCCAGCGCAAGGGACCACCAGTGGGGTCTTCGTTTTCCACACGGTTTGGGATCAGGACAGGCTTTGGCCAGTGCCCGCGAGCAGATCGTGGTAAAGCAGTTTACCATGTCTTCCAATTTTCCAACGGTACTGGGCTCTGCCGGTACCGGACGTGGTAGGTTATTCTCAAGAGTTTCCCTGTAAAGAGTCCAGTCAGTGTTTCTCAGGTTCTTACGAACCTTTGGAGCACCCATGGACATATCTAGAATTGTCTCAATATACCTATGGTCTGAAAAAGAGTGTTCGTCGAGAACCTTCCAGCTCATTACCATATCATGCAGATTTTCACTACGGTTTTTGACAATAAATGTGGGCTCTGCGCCCCTATTGCAAATTACTAGGTTAGTAGTTAGGAGATAGTTGAAAAGAGACTCACCCCGATTGTTTATGTTGGTGCTTCCCCACTGCACATGGTGGGCGTTAGCATCGCAACCGATGAGAACTAAGCTCGCCGTGTGGTCGCTCATTAGCCTGCGGAGTTGACTTTGAGGGGGATCCTCAGCCTCGTACGCCATGTATGCTGAGGCTATCAGCAAAGACTTCCCTCCAATCTCCAGCAGCGTTGTCGTCATGTCTCCATCACTATAATAGGGTAAAAGAAAAATGTTTAAATCTTTCTTTGCCATTACACAGGTTCTTATTTTACCTTTTCCACGCTCAACCATTAGCTTATAGCCCACCGCACCTAAACCACAGACCCCCGAGTTCTTAACCCAGGGCTCCTGGATAAGTGCGTTGTCTACGTCGTCGCCAAGTAGGCGACTCAATAGGGCAGCGGATGCTGCCCTAGAGCGGTGGAGATTTATTTGTAGAACCCTCATTAGAGGTTTCCACCGACTACTCCACCGCAACGACAGTGACGTTTGCGCTGTCTTCCCCATCGCTGTAAAGCAGCTCCTCCTCGCCATACATCCTATGCATCGCAGATGCCAGGGTCGACTGCGAGGAGGCTCTGCTCTCCGCATCGGAGAAGTCAGCCTCCGGTTCAGGCTCCTCAATGTCCACATCCATTGAGGTGCTTGCTCCGGAGGCGCGCTGTGCATCACCGCGATAGACTCTTAGAGTCACTTCATCTAGGCCGTAGTAGAGCCGGCCCTGTCTTTTCTCCAGGAGCTCCAAAGAGTCCCTGTTCAGCGACAGGACCACTTGTCTTGACGGCCCTTCCGGATCCTCTACTTTTAGGACCTTCCAATCACCTGTCGGCAATGTCGGATTCATCACATGAAGCATCTTTCAAATATTTTCAGGTGACGATGGTGTGCACCCACGCCCTCGCTCTGGGCCTGACTGGAATATCCTTCCAGTCAACCACCTCAAGTCTAGCCCCAGGGTAGACATCCCCAACCCTAGCGACGGCGGCCTTGTACAGCGCCGCCGACCTCGAGTCGTCGCAGGCCACAACCTTAATGTGGCCCTGGAACCAGCCGGCATCTCTGCACGCGGTAGGGGCTCCAGGGTTCTCCCGCAGCACGTCAAGGATGACGTTTACCAGAGCCGCCTTCACCCATCTCCACTGGTGCCTTGGTATTGACCCGAGCTCATTGCCGCGGTCCAGAACCCCTATCAGGATTCTGTTCCTGGCGACATCAGCAAAGCTGGGTCTGGCCACCCCGGGACGGATACATTTCTTCTTTGGAGCTGGTTGTTGCTCCTCAAACGATCTCTGTCTTTTGGAGAGGGGTGCTTTGTCTTCAACCGAGGCTTTGGTAGTTGGGTAGCAAAGCTTTCGCTCTATCCACCGCATCCCTTGCACTCTTGGCCTTTCCATTCTATTTGGGTCCCCACTCGAAGCCGCTATCCTCCCTCGATGTTGCAGTCGCTATGGGATCCCATGGTTATCTATGAAGAAGGGGATCAGGGAGGCCATGCGAGGGTTGGCACCCCCCCTTATGAGGTAGGGTGCTCAGAGCCAGATCCAGCGCAAAAACGGGAGGGTCGCCTCAACCGTTACCTACAACCACCAACTGAATGGTGACGAGATCGGAACGTACTTCGAGGCCTGCCAGGGTTTTAACGGGACGGGGGCAGTCACGGCATTAGCCTGAAAGCCATTTCTGCATGGTATCACCCCTGCATACTCAGGTAACAGAATACCGCAACCACCAGCTCGATATCGACTAAATACAATCAGTAAAGGAGGGGGTAGTCCGAGGACGAAGCAGAGGTCAAGCCAAATGCGGGGAGTGTTCTCACCTTCCTTTATCAGTTCCCCAGCCGAGGCTTAGGTTAACAGTGCTACCAGACGTGAAGGAAAAAGAAGGAGATTGATAGTGAGAGGTGGAGAGGCGTCACATCCGAAGATCAGCCATCGTGTTGCACTTCACTACCCTTTTAGCACCTATGTTCCACAAACAAGAACCGGAATTTTCGGCAAAATTCAACACAGCTGAAACAAGACAAACGGGCTCTAAAATAATTAATCAGCATTTACATAGTTCCTCTGAAGAATGATGATGCTGTTATTCATGATATTTATTTGTGTATCGAAAAATAGGCAAGACAAACATATATAAAATCTAATAATAAACGTTAGAAAAAGAAAAGCAAACCGCAGCCTCGGCCAAGGTACATATGTAGATTATCCAGATCCCTAAATGGAAGTGTGCCTCTTGTTGGTGGCAACGGCAGCGCTAAGGCTAACGTAACAGCCGTTCCAGAATTGGACAACGTTGCATCACCTATTACATGTGCCAAGTAAAATAGAGCAAATTCGGTATCGATGTCCACAAAAAAAGACGGACGTTATGTCCGAAAATCGTTTCTATGCTGTCTTGGTCCTTATGTTCTAGCGTTACTCTGGCCACGACAAAAAATATTGGTTCAAAATCAATAAATTCAGTTTCTACGCCAAAAGCACTAACAATAGGTTAGCAACAGGCTGCAACATAAGGTTATTTGCCAAGCGCCGTGCATTACATTCTCCAGACAAAATTAGTAAAGGCCAATGTACAGCAAATCAAAACAGTTAGCCCCACACCTCGCCACCCGACTTGAACTCTTGCTTTGTGAGAGCAACTACCAGTTGAACGATATTTCCAAACATGGTATCACATTTCTCGCGCTATACATAAGTACCGCTGCTGTTCAATCCTCAGGGATCCAGCTAGCCCAAAAAAACAACTGGTACGACGGGAATGCCGTACCGCTACGGAACGGAATGCTGGTGCCTAGGATTTTTAATTACAAATTTGCAATTTATTACGATATATTTATTTACTTGTGAAAAGCGCCGCAGGCGAAAATTCTATTCTATTTCCATTTCAAATTTATCATAAAGTATTGAATTACTATCGGCCGCGCTTCAAAAAAATAATACGGGCCGGATAAAGTCCGATTAAATAAACTCTTCATAATTTACTTTAAGGTGTATATGTATTTAATTGCTTCTATAGGTCATGTAAATGCATATTTTTTTTCTTTTAGGCTGGAGCGTCGCCACATATTCTCCACTATCATGTCTGCAAAATTATAGGGGTGGTTGTAGTTTTCTTTAGAAAAAAATCGTTTGACCACTCGCCACTGTGACTCAATCCGCTGTGCGTGAGTCCCGTCCTCCGCAACGAAAGGATTTTGTGGGTCAATATGGGTCACCTTTTGATGAATGTACCCATAGTTAGAAAGCGTATCATACGCCCTCCAAAAGTTTGTTCTGATAATGGACCCTTCCACGACATGCTTTTGTATTAGCGGTATAAGGACATCGGCTGACCTTACATTGTTCCAGACGTGAATCCTCACTTCCGTCCTCTATCATCCCGAGCACCCAGTGCCCCTCTACTCGCCTGCCATAAATATAAAATATATCAAAATATGTAACACATCTTTAACAAAGTAAAGGAAATTTACCCTTGTTAAATTTTCGTTTGCCAAACTTGCTCTTGTCTATCTGCACGATTTTCCCGGACCACCAATCTTGCCTTGAAAATTTTGGTGGTCCAAGTGGTATATTACCACAACCTCTCGGCAATAGCTATACCAGTCGCACATCGTAACAGATGACGTAGCAGTCCCTTCATCCAAATAATCTTCCCTATGCACTGCTTCGCGGGAGAAACGTTACATACATAAAGAAGTACACCCGTGGCATACTTATTTTTATATTTGGAAACCACGTTCCGACGGCAAGAGAGACCCTGGGCTTCTTCCTGCAAGTGTCGTTGTAGCACACAAAGTACCCGAACTGTTCACCTTTTCTAATAGACATCGGAATATTTACCTCGTTATTACCGACGTTTCTAAGTAATATATATATTATTTACACCTTAATCATTTTTTTATATTAATTTTCACTTACCAACATGTTTTTCAGCCATAATTTTTACTCAAATGAACTAAGAATACCTTATACAAATTTTTAAATATGGTCATACAATAAAAAAAGTACCGTTATTAAGCCCCATGAACTTTTAACACTATACTAAAAAATAAGAAATAATAAGAAAAGGAAATTTTAGGTTTCCTTGTAAAATAGCATATCGGCATTTCCAATCTAAGTTTTTCCAGCTAAAATATGTTGCTTTTACCATAATAACACTGTCCAACAAATGAAGACTTTTTGAATGGAACAGAATAGCGACCCCATAATTCTGAAAGGGTATGTTGAGTAGATCATTTTTGTAGAACAAACTTATGGTCCAGCACGCCTGAGTTTTTTTTTACAGTGGGTCAAAGTTTTCATTTTTTGGTCGAAGGGAGCATTATACTATATGAAAAAAATGTTGTAAGTTAATGTCCGAGAGAATTCTTATCAGAGTTGTATTGTGGAATTGTATGAGGATTATTTTTGTGGAAGATCTTAACGTATATATTTATTACTATTCGATCAGCTGATGAGCATTTGTTCTGTAGCTGAACAGTTTTAGATCTCGATACTTAACAAACCTCTGCCTTTCATGACTCGGCGCAACATATATGAAAAAAAAACAAATATATTTTTTTTTTATATATCCGTGCATCATACGGATGCACCCTCGCGTCGGTCCGTCAGGTATGGAGGGATAAAACCGTTGGGATTATTATTATTATTATTTAAATATTTGTTAATTCTAAATTGCGTGGAAATTTATAGCACAATGTGTTTATAATATGTGTGTGCCAAAATGAATACATTAGTAGCTGGATATTAAGTGCAGTGAATGAAAATCAAACACCATACATGTATGTGAAAAATGCAAAAAAAGAGCATTTTTAAACTTAAATTCTGATAAAATTTGTGAATGGATTTTTGCAAAAGGATAGTTAAACAAAAAATTATATTATTGTTCATCTATGTGCATTTGAATTTTTAAATTTGGTTTACGCGTTATACTAAACCCGACCCAAAAATAAAAACATACTGAAACTCATAAAATTGGTTATATTTTTGATCGAAATATTATAATTCAAGAAAAAAATTGTATTTCGGAGTGAAGAAGTCACGCGTAATTGTAGGTTAAATTTTCAACATACAAATATTTCTGTAATAACTTTTGCGGTAACTGTGATCCAGTGTGTAACTATGTTTTATCGCATTATGCCATTGAGATCGAAGGATAGAGCCCGAGCTGCGCATGCAAAATCTAATATTATTGGAAAGTTTTGTGGTCGAAAATTTCAAATTTCCGAGGGTATTTCTGCCATAAAAAAGCTGCTAATAAAATACATCCGCCGTTCAGAGTGGGATAAAACTGTGGGCCCCTCCATTTGTGATATAACATAAAATACGCATAGAACAAATGGTTGGACTTATAAAGTGTCAGCACGAATTATTCCATAAACCATGAAAATACTAAAACTATTCAATATGAGTTTAAAAAAAAAGAAATACAAATTTTTGCGACTTCTAGTTCGCATTGATTTAGTTTTATCAGATGGCACGTATCCTCTGATGTCTTCATTTACAAATATACGAATATGCTTCATGTCGGATAAATTTAAACTTAAAAAGTTTCTTCGACGATTATTTGCGATGCAGCTTCTATCATCTAAGATGTATATTTCAATCTCTTCCCTGTTTTAGCATGTAGAAATTTAAAAATCTCTGTATGTGAAAATATATATTTTAAGTTAGCAGAAGTATTTATTATGTCTTTAATCGATTTGTTTTTCCAATTGCTCAAGTCGAGATTTTAGTTAATTAACTGATCTTATTTTTTAGTTTCTGTCATTATTTTAATAGTTTTTTTTTTACTGTAATTGACAGTGCAACAGAAATTTCGGAGGCGAAATGATTCCAACGCACGACGCAAGACCTATACCCATTTATTACCGCCTACAAAGCTTTTGCATTCTCAGGTCAAACTTAATAGTTATGGCCAATCAAAGCTTGCATATTTTGACTGAGGGTTTTCAGAATTAGTGAAAAGATTATTAAAATTCATATCGAAGCGAAACTTATAACCGGCATTTTGTAAGTTTTAACCCGCTTTAACAACAACATTTAATTCGTACACAGTTGAATAAAAGAGTTATGCGATAAAATGTCTTTATTTTATCGTATTTAGAAATGTGCCTTCTGAACTTATTTAAGTTAAAAAAATGTCTAAGGTTCTTTTTTGTACTAAGTGTGCGATACCTATATTCTTTGTTTTGAAAACGAAAATAGTCAAAGTACTTGCAGCTTGTCGTCGTTTGCATTTTACCTTATCGGCATTTGTGGCTGGCGTTGGACGTTTCTTTAAACGTTTGATGAAATTGGCGGCCAGAGAGCCACTCTTACTACTGAGAGTTGCCACTTTGCGCTGTACACGTTCTCTATGTACGTTTGTGTGTATTTTTGTCCATATATGTACATATATGTGTCATATCCTGTCGTTAGTTGATTAAAAGAAAAAAGTAAGAATTTAAACCACTTGTCGTTGGAAAAAAATGACTTCAGTTTATACAAAGTGTAAACAAACCGTGAGTTAACCAAAAACAGATTCCTAAATAGGAATTGGCACTTAAAGCTCTCTGTTTTTGAATGCCAGCCAAGCTTCTAACTCAGTTGTATTAATTTTTGCATCAAATTCGCCTTCGTTCATCAATTCTACATAACACGTGGTCCATCAAATACTTCTTCTTTTGTTTTCGCATCAGAAAATCTTTGGAATTTGCGGTTCAGATTTTAATATTATCAATTTCTTCTTTTAATGCACTTTCCTACAGCAAAAATAGTAATCTGTGAAATCATTAGTTGGCTCCCTCCATATCATAAGCGTAAAAAGCGGTAAGAATTTTTCACTCGACCGTTCGAATTTTCTTCAAAATAAGCATTTTGTTTTTGCTTCGGAATTATAAATTGTCACAAATTTCACAAAATGCATTCGCTAATGAACAACTAAATATCAAAAATTCATACAATAACAGTTATTTTTAATTAAACACTTTAATTTAAATTTGGTAAACAAAGGTACTCTAACAGTTTATTGTCATGTAACACCTTGTGACACGCTGTTGCAATTATGGGTTTTCTCACAATTTGAAAAGAGCGCCGAAACTTAATAATTCAACTTTCTTTTACTAAAAACGATAAAATTGCCAAAATATAATTATTTTTTTGAAAATCTGACGTGATACGATAAAATGGGGTCAAGTACTATAAAATTGTTGAAAAATTTATTATTTTTTAAGCAAAACTACTGTTGTGAGAATCTGGCAATACGGTATAGAATTTTGGTTCCTGTTTTCCAATCACTAAAATGGACAACCTAATGGAGTAAATTAAAGACGAAGAAAAGGTAGATCGATAGGCTGCCAGAAGACATCAACCCATCGGAAGCAGTTCAATCCACAGAGCTTTTTAATTCTTATAAATTAAATTAAATTTTATTACCAGTACATGGTTGACATCAGCCATTCGGAGTAGGCATAAAACTTGTGGTGAAACATAAAGACGCACATCGCAAATGTTAGAGAAGCTCGTTGATTTTATAACAAAATCTGTTTATGTACATACATACAAGTTTCAAACTTTTTGCAAAATATTTCCTCCCAAAAAGTCTCAGATTGGATCGATTGAAACAAATTCCACACAACAACATCTGATAAGTGTTTTGTGTGTCTTCTTGAAAACTAGAATTCTGTTAGCAATTAAATTTGAATAAAGGAGCATTATATTTAATGAAAAGTAGAATGGCAGCCTTTTCGGAGTCCAGAGTCTATTTCGCAAGGGTTCGTATATTAATCCTGCGTTACTAAATAACTTGGAACACTGGCTGGTGGAGCTGATAAGAATTTGCGTGCTATTTTAGACAACAGTTTAAACTCGCTTTGATTAACACTCCACCATTTAAGAAGACTTTCATTTAATTTAATTCGCTTTTTATTGCGGAAAGTAAGTAACTCCTTCTTGAGAATGGCGCCAGGCCTGTAAATTTCTGGTATTTTCCGGATGTTGATGTGGATGCGAATATTCCCAACATCCCTAATTGATACCTACAAATCGCCGTTTAAAGTACAAAATCGCATATAGTATAAATTGGTTCTGCAAAACCTAGTCACCGATATTTGTGCAAGAAAAAATATCGTTAGAAGATATATCGATATTAGGAATTATATTCACCCTTATCGTGAGTTTCGTTTTCGCCCGAAGTTGAAGTTCACTTTGCGCTGTTCGCTTATTATAAATTGCTGGAGGAAATTTTCCGTTCTCAAACATTGTATTGTTTCCCCTTATCGGCAATACTAATTTCGGCAGTAAATATGCAGTAAACAAAGTTCAAAGAGAGATGCTATTAGGTACAATGCAGGAAAAGCCGGATATTTCAAGAGGATTTTTCAAAGAAAACAAGGAAAATGAAGCTGAGCTAAGAATGGAGCTACATAAATAATCGAGGCATGCAATGCAAAATGAGTCCAAATGGAATTGGGGAACAATTTATAACTTAAATGTGCGTAGAAATACAATATTTTATGCAAAATAGGTTTGGACTGGCCAAAAGCGGTCTGTCTTCCAGCGTAGGCCATTTTACACAGTTCGGGAATAATATGGACTCCTTAGTTTTGACGATTTCGTACAGAATCTGACTAAGGGACGATTGCGCCAGCCCAATTTCAAAACTGTTACCTACACCTTTATAGTATCCACGGTCAGCGAAAACTCGCAGGTACGCGCTATGATTCCCAATTGGCGGAATAGCAATAGAAATAGTCGTCAAAGGTCTGGAAAATTGATAAATTTTGTCAAATTAGCATTTAATTGAAATTACTTTATAATTTTACACTTCAAGTATACTCGTACACATTTCAGAGTTGAAATCTCCACGTTCTAATTTTGGAAGCAAAATGTATTTCGGGCGAAACTCGAAATAGGCGTATTCAATCCGGGCGAATGGAAAAATTTTGAATGAAAATTTTTTCAGGCGAAACTCCCGATAAGGATGATTGCATCATATAATCATAAATAATATAAGACGTCGTTCCAAGCGCTCCAAATGTTCCATATAGGAAAACCAGTTTTTCCTAAAAACGGCACATAATTCTTGAAAGAAATTAATTTATAATCTGCACACTATGGTATTTACCATATGTACAAATGAATATCTTTTGGAAAAGCTTCAAAATTGAATTTAAACGACTGTAACTCAAGAAGTACTATTCTGATTGATACAAATAACGCTAAAAAAGTTCGTTCCATTAATCTTTCAAGGATTTTTTGGTAATAACTTTTTATTATTATTTGTTGTTAAATACTATTTGATTCTTTTAGATTTTGAGGACCCATATACATAGATAAAGGTTATATAAAAAATTACTAAATATGCAATTCATTATAAAGTCTTCTGAAGAAAAACAAGTTTGTTTTGATTGAAAAGTATTTATGTATATTCGAGGATTTTGTGAGCGCTTTTAAGTTCCAAGATTCTTTTTTTGGATCGCATACGAGTATATCGTTCCGACGGTTTTTTTTTTTGCTTTTCAGGTTTTTTTTTTTTTTTAATTTTTGTCGAGAAAATACGCTCTGAGCGTCATCGAAAAAAAAAACAGAACAAAATAGAAGAAAGTAAAACTGCGAACAAAAAGTGATTGAATGGCACGTATAAATCTCGCATAAAATGCTAAGTTAATTTATGTAAGCACATGCATACATACATACTAAGTTTTGTACTATTTTTTGCAATTTTATCAATTATATCATTACCACTTTTGTTGCTGCCGCCAGTGTTCTGTTGTTGTTATAACGATTTTTCAATTTTCTTCTATGCTGTTGTCTGCGGTTTCTCGATGTTGACTGCAGCTGCGATGCTTCGTCAGTCTAAAATTTGCATTTATCAGAGTTTGTGCTGTTTCTGTTGTTGGTGGTTTTTGGTGTCATTTCATATGGGTGATGCATCCGATCAGTACTTGTCTCACTTTGACAGTCCCACATAACTAGTATGTACACAGTACATGCGATTATATGCACATTTGTATCTTCAAACGAAAGCGGTGCAGACTTTTTTACTATGTTTATACTTCCACAATATGGAATTCCCACTGCATAAATAAATCAGCTAAAAGGGCTGAACCGCCATAGCGATAATAGCTATTTGGTACACTTCTTTTACTAGTATTAATTTCAAATAGTCTAGCCAAATCAAAGAAAATCAGTATGTCTGTATGTATGTATGTATGTACATACATATGTATTTTTTTCCCCTAAATTATTGCACCGATTTGATATTTCACTTAAGGGGCTCTGCATTTATTTCAATTCAGTTCAGCTACGATTTTGTAAAGTTGCAGCTTGGCTGATCACCATTAAAGCTTTCAAATTAGCAAAGGCAAAAAATCTCACACACATTCCAGTGCAACTGTCGAGTGCAGTAGCGGCAGCAAAACGATTGGTGTTTCTACAACCGCCTCTGCTTGACTAAGCGATCACTACTTGGCTTTATGGTTTCTTGGCAATTTTGGTCTGCAAGTAAGTTTCGTTGGTTTCAGTATTGTCACGCGCCAATGAAAGCGAAAGGGAAATCTAAAGCAGCAGAAAGCAATCTTAATTTCGGCTACCCCTTCAGTTTGAGTTCGAGACATGAACGTGTTAGTTTGATCATAAATACATAGATATGTATTTATACATAAAATCGTACTGTTAGTGGCTGCTGTGGCTGAGGGAGCGTTCTATAACATGGAATACAACCAAGTACCCTGGTTAAAATATCAGCCGTTACAGCAACAGCATATCAAAGTGTGGTTTTCAGCGCGGACTGCAATCTTGGAAGATGCTCGGACGACGTTTCTGCCACCTAGCGTATTTAGAACGCCCGCAGTGGCTTTAGTTTGTTGAAGTTACTAAAACCTTTTTAAAAAAATTTAAGTCAACTAATTACTTCGATATCGTAAATGTTTCAATAGGTTTTGTACCTCAGGTTCTTATTTGTGCTTCAAAGTGCACTACCTTCACAGCCACCTAGTACGATTCCCAAATAATATTGGGTCCTAAGTTTAAAAGTGATTATAGCTCCTAGACATCTAAAGCAGCGTTGGCCAATCTTAATAACCAGTTTAATTGTTTTTTTTTGTAAGGGGCTTACGTTGACTTTTCTTGGAAGTTGATAAGGAGAAATACTTACATTGTGGCCAGATTTTCAGTGCAAGATTATATCTGTTTGCAATTTAAAATATACTTAGACTTGCTGCGTATTCTTTAGTTTTAAACGTAGTTTAATCCTTTGTGATAAGGTTCAACAAAATCTAGCAGTCCCGCGCCTGCAACAGCAAATAAACATTGGTTCATCGTTGTCAGGTACTCAGTAACAACAAAGAACATACATTTATGTTATTACACACAGGGCACGAACCTTCTTACTCGACGACATGTTGCAAATGAAAAAGTATGCTCTCAAAATGCCCAATGAACAAATCTCTATCTCGCTTACGACGACAAAGGCACAAAGCAAACGAGATAAGAAAGCAGGAGAAGACCGCCCGTTAAAATCGCTAGATAATATGAATAACTTATTTTGGTAAGCTTTTAGGCGAAGGCGTATTGGTATAGGGCAGTTAATGTGAAATTTAATGCTATTTCCTTTGTTTTTTCACTTTCACTGATTATTAAACTAATCTAACCTGCGGTTATGTGCCCATATATAAATGTGCACATACTTTCGGTACAATATAAAATTTTCTTCTGCTCGATAAAATTGATTGGAAGCTAATAAAGTGTTCATAAAATTATTACTAAAAACACGTTAAGATTACTAGAAAAATAGCAATAACTACGTTACGAACTTTTTTCTCAAATACGATTACATATATGTATGTACACGTTTGACTGATTGCCCAATCCTTATTAATGGTACACAGAGGCTCTTTCTAATGGAATTCTTACCGACATACTCGTAATATGTATATACAGTCACTCAAGGAAGTGTTCATATTTGTCCATGATTTAAATTACAAGATTATTGATCGCAAAGAAGTCGGTATATAATCATTGAGATTTACTCTAATCCTCTAAATCCATAGCCATTTTTTTTAGCAGTTATTGTTGTGAAATATATAATAGTTACAACTCACGTAAACAGTTTTATCTTTTTATTAAAAATATGCCTTTTTATATCCGCCACCAGCCTCTATAACAGCTTGAATTCGGCGTGTCAAGCTGCCATCAAGTTTTCTACACATTTCTGGACTGATATCATGCAATGCCGTTCTCACCTTCGACCACAAAGCATCTCTTAGTTTCCCACGACCCCAAAAGCTCCCTTTTCAGGATACCCAATAAATGTTCTATGGAATTGTGGTCAGGAGATTGTGGGGGCCAAGGAAGAACTTTGTACCCTTTATCATGCAGCTATTTAGAGGTAATTTTGGCCGTATGTTTTGTGTCGTTGTCATATTGAAATATTATGTCCGACTTTTGCTGTTCGAATTTTCTGGTGGTAAATGTGAAGTTTTGACTTAAAATATCAATATAATATTGAGAATTCATTGTTCCAATTATTCGATCAACGTATCCAACACCTTGCGTCATCATATGGACCCTCCATCAAATTAATTATTTGGTGTAACATGGTGTGGTTGAACTCTGGATCCCGGTTTCTTCCACACCCATCGACAGTTGTCGGATCCTAAACGGTTTATTTTTGTTTCATCTGACCAAATTACCTTCGCTCAATCCTCTTCTGTCCAATTGTCAGACTTCCTTATGCCTTGTAACGAGCAGAAGCCTTTTGATTTTTGTTCTTCCTTTTAAACCAGCAGCTCTTATGGTATTCCGAACGATTTCTGTAGAAACTTTAATATTTTTATTTTCTTTTAACGCTTAGTGTATTTCGACAGCGTTTTCGTATTTTAACCGCCTCAGATCTCTCACAATGGCACGCTGGGTGGTTTCAAAGAAAACATTTTTTCTGCTGCCTTAATTGGGACTGAGTAAATCTGGCGTATTTTATAAAATATAATAAAATATATATAGCAATAATAACTGTTTCGTAGGTCTAATAAAAAGCAATCTTGCTATAGTGCAAAGATGTGAACACTTGTTTGAGTAACTGTATGTATGAGGCGACACATCTTTATATAGAGCCTTTTGCGAAATGGCATTTTATTTTGAGTGGAAGTTGCCAGTTTTTGCTGGAAAAATATTTGAAAGCAGAAATTCGTCTGAAATGAGCGAAAAAAATGGCGGGTTGGAATTTAGGCAAATTAAAATATTGAAATCGAAGGTTTGGAAGTTAAAAATAATAATAAAATACTAATTTAACTTGTTAGAAGTAAGTAATTATCTTTAGTAAATAAACTGTATCGGGTTAACACTTTATGATCAGTTTCAGGGGCGTAGCCAGCTTGTTTTTCATATCCTGATGATGATCTTAGCAAAGCTAATAAGTCTTAATGTACATAAGTACGATTTTCCATCATCCCTTCTTAAATTGTTCCAATATGCATTGAAATTCCACCCTGTCGGACAAGAAAATATCATCAAGAAACTAATGAGTTTTTCTTCGCTCATTTAATGCTTATGGTTTTAGGGTAGGTGATTTTTGCAAATGGCGACTAACTCATTTTATGTTCGTTAACTTTGACATTTCTTAGAATTGCTGAAGAAGGTCCTAGCAGATAACACATTGTTGGCGTTCCCCAAAATTTCAGAATATTTGCACACTTATGTATAAGGACCGTGATGGGAAAGGCTTTTCAAGCGAACCGAATGAACTCTTTTGAAGACCACTTCGTGTAACCTAAATGATTGCATATATTTAATTTTGTAGGAACTTAGATCTGGTTTCAACGATATTTTGTAAAAACTCAAGAATATATGATGCCCCGTTAAAATTCGATTTATGGTTTTAACCAACCAACAAAGTTTATCTTCAATACAATAACAACAATTAAATAAATTTCGGTATATATGTACATAAATCCAACGCGAATCAACTTTCAACTTTCGAACACGCTAATTATATTTACGTTTGTATATGTACATACATACATACATATGTATCTACATACATACATACACATAACATTTATATTATGTTATTTTTAATAATTGATAAATCAAATGCCAAAACTTTTGAATTATATAATTACAATGAAAAGCCAAGTTTAGAAATGTTTGAAATTCATCAAAAATCGATTTGGTTCAATGTGGACTTTCTAATTGAAAAAAAAAAATGTATGCATATTACAGCTTATAAGCGCTACCGCAGTTTTACTAGTAATGGAGGGCTCGAAGAGCACTTCGCACACACACACACACACACAAACATACAAATCTCCCATTTACATTTAGGTAGACCTCAAATGTCACAAATCACTTTTAATATTCCAGCAACATCAATTGACAACGTGAGTAAAATAGTCAATAAAATTTAAATGCTAACATACTTATACTTAAAATCTTATGTATGTATGTATATATGAATGTAACATGAACAAATGTTTTTGCATGTGTGTAAGTACTTAATTCACAAACGAAACAAAATTTTTTTTTGGTCAATAAAGTGCAAGTTTTTCTAACTAATAAATATGTAGTATATAGACTTGGTTGTTGCTGTTACGTGTGGTCAGGAGCTTTAGTGAAGCCCATAGGTAAATTACAAAAAAAATCGGCATGTGCAGCCGATCAATTCAATGATACATACATACATACGTACACATGTACAGTCGATCTCCTTTTAACGCGGGTCTTTTTACAATCCCCGGATTTTTCTACAATCCCCCAAGCGTCTCTTTTTACACGGTTTTACATTTTTAACTCGCATTTTTTATTTTGATTTTCTCCTTTTGTTTTATCTTTAGTTCAAGTGTTTTTAAGAATGTGCTATCGGGATTTATATAAAGACATGATGAAAGAGAAACCTCAGCGCTGATTAACAGATTGTTTTATAAATTGAGCATGTATTTTTTCATTGCTTAATATAATTTAAGTATAAGTAGATCATCTTGATATTACATTTCGTCAAAATCCTGTAAAACAGAGGGCTTTTAATATGTACATACATATTTATTTGGACTGAATTGCGGATAATTTTTTCGCGTTTTTTTAACGCGAACAAATCTTTGTCCCAGTAAACCGCGTTAAAAAGAGATCAACTGTATATTTATAAATTTACATGCATATATTCATGTATGTGGGCTAAGGCGCCCTTTATATGGGACACAAAACTGCGAATCCGTAATATAAACAAAGTGAGTACTAGTACACACACACGATTTATTTTTACTTGTGATCGAAAGTTTGGTCACAAGTAAACAAAGGCGTTGAAAGCGAATGAAATTGCAAAAATGAGTGAGAGAGCTAGCTGAAGTCGTGCGTACGGTATTGGTAAGATAATGGAAAAAAGCAAAGTTGAACTTCAATTACATTATAAACCTATCTGAATGGAAAGCTGGAAAGTCCTTTATACTTTTGGGAAGATTTATTGCTAGTTAGCCGACAATGTTGCTTCGCTGATTTGGAAAGTTACAAAAGTCCCAGAAATAGGCTAGGCGTAAGTTTTCAAAATTGGAAAAATTAAGATTTATTTATTTAGATTATCGCAAATATATCTTATACTAAGATACATGAAGAATACACATAAAAATTCCCTGTTAAGATAAATAAGAAGCATCTTTATTCAACACATTACAATATTGAACACAGCTTACTAGAGCTGTAGCAAACCGTATGTCTTTGTTACCGAGTAACGAGTACAACGCCTGACTCGAAGTACCGAGTCGTTACTCACAAAATACATAACCTAGGTACTCGCATATTCCGCATATGTAGATGTCAAATTGATTCGATAAACGAATCAGAATGTCGCAACATGTTTATATTGTGCGGAATGAAACAGTTATGAGTATACCCCATTGCAACGCAGCGATATCATCTTTCACCTTGCAAGGCAGCGTTTCGGTATGATTTGCTTTTGCCGATTTATGTTCTTTTATTCTCACACACGGCAATGTTGCTTTCGCAATTTTGAACTTTTTGGAATCGTTACAAAAATACGTTGCATCTAAATATATATATTTATATTTATCAAACATTTATTTAAAAAACTACCATGTTCACACTTTTACATCTGAATTAAAAATGTAAATAAAAACCTTTGGGTCGGATTCGATATAGCGCCGCTTATGTTTGATTTACTGTGGCTAAATGCGTAAACCAAATTGAAAAATTCAAATCCACATATGTAGATGAGCAACAAAATAAACTTTTGTTTAATTATCGTTTTGCAAAAATCCGTCCACAAATTTTATCAGAATTTTACCTTAAAAATTCTATTTTTTTGCATTTTTCATATTTTTCATTCGGTGCACTTAATATCAAGCCACTAAAACTATTTAAATACTTTGCATTTCTTAAATAAAAAGTTGCATTTTTAAGCTCCGCACAAAATACTAAAATTCCTGCCAAATGCATTTGTCAAACTACTGAAAACAACGAGCGAAAGAGAAACCAAAAAAAATTGATATAACCCAGTAAGCTAAAATAACGCGGAAAGGAGTTCTGCCATATGTTTCTAAAGTACATACACATCAATTAATGCCTGTGGCATTTTTCACAAATAAATATTTAGTAATCGCGCTATTTTTTATTACAAATTTTCGCCTGCGTCGCTTTCTTATATAAATAAATTTTTCGTAATATATTGAAAGGAGAAAAGAGCTCTTCGCGTATATCAAAAACACACGAAAATTGATACTGAAGATGGCACAACGTCTCCAAACCAAACTTGTCAAGGGCTGACGGAAAATCGTTCCAACAAATAATAACATTCCACCCTGTCAGACAAGAAAAAGAAGAAAACAAACACGCATAAATCATTTATAACATATGTCATGAACCCACATTTGGTCTGCAGTTTAACAAAAAATATTTCCTGGGTAACTTTGTCTCCCTTTTGTATGGAAAAAGTTGAATTTTTGCCCATTTTTAAAGGAGGGTCTAGATGAAGCAGAGGGGACTTATGGAAAAGTTTATTCTTTCCCCTTTCTAACGGTGTGCTTGAGGGGTGCCACGACCCCTCCTTCACTGCCGATCATCCCCTTTTTATGTGGCGCTATATCGAATATTCCCCAAACATTTAAACGAATTATTTCTCATAACTAACCATTTTGCATTTTCATATCATCATTACGATGTTAAACGATTATATTCTTTCGAATTATCGAGGCGATAAATGTACGCAAACATCGATGATACTAGAGCTCGTGAAACATACCTGTGTTTAATTGTATCAAAAGCAACGATACGAAAGTAACGGGTGCTGAGTGTTTTAGTAAGGAAAACATACAGGTACCAAACTTTTCGTTACTTTTACGGCTCGCTTTTCACAAGATCGCAGCGTGATTATGTAGACGGCACACCTAACATTTCTATCAGACTCCTTTATGTCCCATGGATTCCCTATCCGTTACTCTTTTAGAACCATAATATATGGTGTTCAGTCGATGACTTTCAACTTCGGGTGAAAGTCATATGTGGCGAGCTTGTAGGCAAGAAGTCATCAAAAGTCATTAATCGTTTTTGAGCGAAAAGCCAGTTAAATTACCCCAATATAATAATGCGGTTGTTCTTCAGCTATTTGAGTTCGACTGTGTAGTTCTGAATTAATTTGATTGGAGTAAGTTGTAAAAGAAATAAGTAAAAAAGACGAAGGCTTCATACCTTCCATTAATGGACCTGTATGTTATATTTCTTTTATCTTTATGATTTTCATTGCTTATATAGAGCTAATAATAGCGGAACTTTTTGCAAAATTTCATGCCTAAAGATGCTCAAATAGAGGAGTTATGAAGCAAAATCTAAAATCTGAACAATCGGCTCCCATATACGTAATAGCCATCCGATCTGGCGAATCCGACAAATGTCTAATAAATTATAAAAAGACTCCTGACTTCCAAGTTTATTTCAAATAGCTCAAAAATTGAGGGACTAGTTTGCGTTCCAGAAAATGGACAGGTTATCATCATCTTGTGGCCGCTGTGGTCAAGTTGATAGCGGTGCGTGCTATAACTTGATATGCCGGAGAGTTCGAGGTTCGAATCTCAGTCAGGGCAAGAAAAAGTGTTTTCTAATAGCGGTCACCCCTCGGCAGGCAATGGCAAACCTCCGAGGGTATTTCTGCCATGAAAAAGCTTCTCATTAAATACATCTGCCGTTCGGAGTCGGCACAAAACTGTAGGTCCCTCCATTTGTGGTATAATATAAAAGACGCACACTTTAAATGGTAGGAGAAGCTCGGCCAAACACTGAGCTATATAGTGTACGCGCCAAAATTATATATATTATATCATCTTAAAATCGGACCAAACTTAATATACCATTTCTATGAAACGTATAAAAAGGAGAATAAAATCAGTTCACGTGACGCAAGTATAGCTCAGCGCCTTTAGGTAGACTTAGGCTTAGTGGTAGGTGGCGCTGGTCCGAGGCTCACGGAAGTCTGAGGAGGAAAGGTGATCTCCTAAGTATCAAAAAATAAAGGTAAATTTCTTTGTGTAAACGTGCTCTGCAGACTTCTTTTTATGAAAATTTGCATAAAACTTCGTCTAATCTATATTCTCTTATAAAACTCTGAGACCTTATTCCCAGGGTAGGTACTTAACGCTTGTTTTGATAACCCACGCTTCCAAAGTTTTGCTCAAAGAAGACTTTCAGAAAAATCAGTAGATACAAATGTACTCGTATGTTAAGCATACTCTGAAAATAATATGTATGCCAGTTGTCTAGGGCCTTTTATTGGAACCTCTTACTTCGCGTGTCACATTTCCAGCATCAAGTGAATGCCAAAAGCTATTGGACCATAGAACTTAAGCTTCTGGCTTCCCATCCTCGCCTAAAACCGGGTATTTTTAATTATTACCCGAAATCTTTGCGGAATAGGAGAAAGATTCTTTCGCTTTAATGTTCCTGTCAAACCGCGTCGGTACAAGGAGTTTTTCTTTGATTGCATGCTATGGGCTTTGTATGCTCGAAATAATACAAATTTGAAACATGTTCAAGCCTCGTTTAGCAGTTTCATGCTGATTCGGGATAATCAACATAACAGTCAATTGACTCAGATGAAAATCAAAATAAATCTGAGCATAGTTATGTACACACAAATGCTCGTACCATTATCCATACATACATACATAACGGCAAATATTCATACATAAAGATGGCTGATGATGCCAACGATTTATCCATATTTCAAATGCAAATTAGGGAATGTCATCCGCGTAACGGTTAACCAAAATACACATTATATTTTGTTATAAAAGTAATGCTAATGATTACGAATATGATGTAATCGAGCGAACGTAAAGAAAACGAAGCAAACACAATAAAAACAAAACGACGCGCCAGCAACAAATTTTTGACAACTTTCAAACATGGAAAATTATAGATGCACGCATCCCCGAAAATAGACACGAACTAAAAATGATT
The DNA here is from genome assembly GCA_963971545.1 of Philophylla caesio. Lineage (NCBI taxonomy): Eukaryota > Metazoa > Arthropoda > Insecta > Diptera > Tephritidae > Philophylla > Philophylla caesio. The sequence continues at coordinate 32,013,958 of OZ020606.1, read as the reverse complement.
GCACCACAAAAACAAAGAAATGGCTAATATAATTCAAAGTGCCAGCCGTGACTAAATAAAAAAAAAAATTATGGTATAGTTAGAGTTGCCAGATTTTTTTTAATAAATTTAGTACTTTCGGCTTTTTCAGTCACTATTTAAAAATTGTGCCCACTTATTTTCAAAATTATTGTTTTTGTTTGAATGAAAATTTTTTAATGCTTAATTTTCATCAAATATCAAATCTTAATATACATATGTATGTCTTTAGTATTAAAATCCGTGAGCATCAGCTTTTTTGACTTATGTCTCATCGAAAAGTATGTCAAAAAGCTGCCACTAACTTTAGGGACGACTTTAACTTGACTTTGACTATGGTCCATTAATTGAGAGAAATTCATTTCTTTTTCTAAACAAAATACTACTTGAAAAAATTCAAAATTTAAAAAATTCCCAGCGTTTCTAGGCTCAGTTAGTCAAGACTTAACTTAACTTAACTTAACTTAATTTAAGATATGGCCAACCTGTTATATGGAAAGCCGGAAAAACAAAAAGTCTCTATTTATAGGTTGGATTAGTCACCACCTTTTCCTTCGACCAAGTGACTACTGCTTGAATATCGAGCCATACCCGCCAAAATGACGTAACCGACAAACAAAAAATTTTAGAGAAGGCCGATTCTCTTAAATTTCTCGGCAGAAGCAAAGCGGATTTTAATAATATAGTCGCGTTTTGACAAAAAAAAAAAACGTAAATCGTGTATACAAAGCGGAAAATTAGCTAAAAAGCACTTTCTGATTAAAAATATTTATTTGTTACTTACGACCTTTTGGCGGTTATGGCTCGATATTTTGTACATTTGTACTAGACTTAAAAACATTCGACACAATTTAATTTTCCTTGAGCAATATGCGATTCAAAAATAATCACACAAGTGCTTTTTTTCTTTTTTTTGTCACCGAAGATATTCAAAGAACAATATGCACAAACTTTATTCGTCAAAAATTAGGTTGGTTAAGTTAAGGCTTGACTAACTTAGCCTTCATTCTCGTATATGAACGAAGTGAAATAAAACATTTGAAAAACGAAATAATGCGCCTATGTGAGCATGAAAATTAACAAATTATTTTAATTATGTGAAATACATAACTTCAGAATTTTTGCGCTTTAAAGTGTCGAGATTGAAAAATAAGTACAAATCAGCACAAATTTCCGTACAGCGAGTGAAAATTCCCAAAGCAGTACGTCTGGCAACCGTGGGTAGTCACAAGTTTGTTTGTAGTTTTTGGTAGTTACACTACTTCAACAGACTCGCAGATTCATTTGTTTGTTATACTTACAAATGTACGCAGATAGGTAAACATATGAAGTGTTTAGTTAAGTATGTACTTACATACATATGTATGCATAAACTATGGACCAGTCTCAGTCGAGGAAGATGAATTATGCGTCCCACCACTCAATGTTCACAAAGTGTTATGCTAATTTTTTCGTGACATCAAATTTGTTGTAAATTTATACAGATGCACCATGCAATTTTCACCAATGGAAGTAAAAGGATTAACAAAACAAAATATTGCAGTACGATCGAAATACTGACGATAAATAATGCCACATTTAAGAATGGTTCTTGGGGTCTTCATATTTGATTTTTGTGGAATGCTCTGCAAATTACTGTAAAGTTAAAGCCAAAGGAACGCTGACATCGATTGGTCTCCCAACGAAATTTGAAATAGGATGACAAAAAATCTTACTAGACGATGAATCGACGAATTATTCGAGCTTTACGAGGACGCATGGATGCATAATGCCCGATGCCAAGAAATAAAGATGGCGCAGTGTATAATATGAAGAAAAGTAAAACGAAGCGAAGCTGATTTTAAGTGAAAGGTTAAGTGATTTATTTAACAAATAACCAAAAAAACTGAAAAGAAAATAGCTGTGTTAACCGCTTTAAGAAATGTAAGAGTTGGCAAAAACTAAAATAGAGGTACACCGCAATGCGTCACCTCTGCAAGATGACTCGCACTTGCCTTGTTTAAAAGCTGGTAAAGCCAGCACCCGAATGTAAACAAACCAAAATATATTCTAATGCGTGCAATGTTTGTTTAAATGAATTTTCTTGGAAAAGTCAACTTATTGTCTTTCGTTTATTCTCGTTATTCGCTACTGCAGATAATATCTGTGCACTGAGCACTGAAGTGATGTCTATTTACATCAACATTTTGTGATCGTATGGCCCTAAGGTAAATATATTTCCATTTGCATACATTTGAGATGTTTTATGCGAGAGTGTTCTCGCTGGGTCGCTTTCTGCTTTAATCATAGCACACGAATTGTCTGCTAACCGCATAAATTTAAGTTACGCTCATGTTGGACGCTACACGCGGCTCTCCAATCAAACAGCGAATTTATACGTATTTCTTCTTTGGGCTATTCATTTGGATTTTTCGATTTCTATACAGCGGCCTTGAAAGTGAAAAGATGTCACACTTTCGCTTTTTATTTATTTTTGTGTTGACTTTGTTGTTAACGGCAGCGATATTTTTCGTTTTCCTTCTTTTGTTTGCATTTATAATTCGAACATTGGAATTGGATCGCCAAATTATCGGTGGACTTTCTTGTATTCGAATTGTGTCCAAAAAGGCCGTAACGACGAGTCTACGTGTCGCGCATGCGCATAACGCGAGTTCACAAGCAGATAGATTGGAGTAAGTAAGAAACACAAAATTGCTGAAAATGAATTTCACAACACTTAAGAATTGTGTACAGATACAAGTATATACTTACATATAGTATGTATGTGTGCAGTTATCATTTCTCTTAAATTTTGAATCATGAAGTTATCTTGTGGAAAGTCATTGTTAATTTTACGAACGATATTACAAATGACCCAAATAATTTGGTACTTTTGTCAAATGTGAGTCACGCTCTAAATTTGGAATATAAGATTTCGATATCGGTGGCAATTGCTGATTTACATGCAGTGTGCGACCAGTTCAACAAAATAAAGGAAGCTAAATAACAAATTATTTTTTTATTTAAGGAAGTTAAATATTCAAATATACCACAAACTAATTAAATGTTAGTTTTCTAATAGAATGGTTTAAGTTTGCGATTTCTTCTTACTTCAAAATAAATTGTCATTTATGTATGTACATGTGCATATGTATAGTTGTACTTCTACACAAAGAAGATTTTTCCGCAATTACACCGCTATAATTGTTGTTTTCCAATACCTTACCTTCTTCTTTTATGGCGCTACAACCGTTTGTCGGTTTGGGCCGAGATCAAAAAGCTTCGCCAGTTCCCTCTCTCCTTCGCGAGGTTACGCCAATTACTCATACCAAGCGTAGACAGGTCCTTCTGCACTTGGTCCTTCCAGTGTGTTCTTGGGCGCCCTTGCCGTCGTTGCCCACCCATGGGTGCCGTTTCGAATGACTTTTTTACTGGAGCATCATCATCCATGCGAACGACATGGCCAAGCCATCGCAATCGTTGAATTTTTATGCGCTTGACTATGTCCACATTATTATACAGCTCATACAGCTCGTCATTCCATCTTTTTCGGTACCCGTCGCTTTCGCGAACAGGGCCATAAATCTTGCGAAGAACATTTCTCTCGAAAGCCCACAAAGCTTGCTCATCGCTGGTCAACATCGTCCATGTTTCTGCGCCATATGCAAGGACGGGCACGATGAGAGATTTGTAGAGCGAGATTTTCGTTCGTCGAGAAAGGGCTCTGCTGTTCAACTGCCTACCGAGCCCAAAGTAGCATCTGTTGGCAAGTGTTTTCTTCGTTTGATTTCAAGGCTGACATTATTGGTGGTGTTTATGCTGGATCCAAGGTATACAAGGTATGTTTGTTGCCACAAGGTACTTTGTTTTGTCCTCATTCACTACTAGAGCAACCTCTTTTGCTTCCTTCTCTAGACTGGAAAATGCTGCACTGACGGCCCTGTTGTTAAGGCCAACGATGTCAATATCATCCGCATACGCAAGCAGCATCGTACTTTTGTTATATATAGTACCAATGCGATTCAGATTGGCAGCTCTTATTACAGTTTCCAGCATTAGGTTGAAGAAATTGCACGAAAGTGAGTCACCTTGTCTAAACCCTCGTTTGGTCTCGAACGGTTTGGAGAGGTTCTTCCCAACTTTGACGGAGCTAAATGTTGTGCTCAACGTCACTCTACATAGCCGTATTAGTTTTGCGGGGATCCCAAATTTAGACATGGCGTCGTACAGGCAGCTTCTATTCGTGCTATCAAAAGCGGCTTTGAAGTCGACAAAAAGGTGGTGCGTGTCGATTTGCTTATCTAAGGTCTTTTCCAGGATTTCACGTGCTGTGAATATCTGGTCGATGGTGGATTTACCAGGTCTAAAACCACACTGATAAGGTCCAATCAGCTGGTTCATATATGGCTTCAGTCTTTCACACAGAACCTTATATGCGATATTTAGAAGGCTTATCCCACGGTAGTTTGCGCAAACAGCAGGATCACCCTTCTTATGGATTAGGCAAAGAACCCTAAGGTTCCAATCTTCTGGCATGTACTCGTCAGACCAAATTGTGCTTAACAGCTGGTACATGCTTCCTACCAGCTCTTCGCCGCCGGCTTTGAAAAGCTCAGCCGGTATACCGTCTGCCCCAGGCGCTTTGGTATTCTTTAGCCGCGTAAGTGCTGTTCTCACCTCGCCTTGGTCGAGTGGAGGGATTTGTTGTTCATCCCTAAAGATTGTTCTGGGCTCCTCTTCTTCAAACTCCTCACCAGAGTTCGCATTCAGTAGTGTTGAGAAGTGGTCCCTCCATACCTCAAGTGTGCTCTGTACGTCCGTCACCAGATTTCCATACTCGTCTTTGCAGGAACCAGCCCCGGTCTTGAAACCACTTGTTTGCTGCCTTATTTTCTGATAGAATTTTCGGGCCGCATTCCTGCTTGCTAGCATCTCAAGCTCTTCGCACTCACGCCTTTCCGCCTCTCGTTTCTTGCTCTTGAAAAGACGTCTCTCTTCCCTCCTTCTCTCCCGGTATCGCTCAATTGTTGCACGGGTAGAAAATGGCTGCAGGGTGGCTTTGTATGCTGCGTATTTATCTGCAGCAGTGACGCGGCATTCGTCATCGTACCAATTATTTCTGCGAGGCTGGTAGTAGCCAATCACTTCCTCCGCAGCGGTGCGAAGAGATTGGGAGATGTTATCCCATTGCTCGTTAATGTCGGGGCGATGAGAAGTTGCTTTCCTTAGCAGGATCGAGAGTCGAGATTCTTCATTGCAGAGAGGCGCATGCGGACCTTAGCTGCAACAAGGTAATGATCCGAGTCAACGCTTGCTCCTCGGATAGAACGAACATCAAGCACGCTCGAAGCGTATCTCGCGTCTATTACAACGTGATCAATTTGGTTTCGCGTTTTTTGATCAGGGGACACCCAAGTGGCTTGGTGGATGCTTCGGTGTTGGAACCTGGTGCTACTTACTACCATGTTTCGCGCCGCGGCGAAGTCGATCAGCCTCTCTCCGTTGCCGGAGGTATTTTTATGAAGGCTGAAGTTTCCGACTGTTGGACCAAAAATTTCGTTTACTGATGGGGGTGAACCTGGAGACAAGATCTCGCAGTCTCCGCAAAACCACAAATCCAACACCAAATTTGTGCGCCGTCTCATGGCAGCTGTAGTAAACGTCGCACGATGCATATTTTTTGCATCCATGCCCCGTCCATCGCATTTCCTGGACTGCAGTGATGTCAGTCTTATACTTATTTAGGACATCCAGCAGTTGGATAGATAAACCTTCCCTATAAAGGGTCCGGACATTCCAGGTGCATATCCGTAAATCGAAGTCCTTGTTTCGTTTGCGTGGGTCTTCAACGTGTGGGGAGGTCATTATCCGAGGCTGTTTCGTTCTTTTCATTGGACTTGCATTTTACATGGTGGGTCCCAAACCCAACGCATAACCCATTGCTGGGGGTAAAAAGTTTGGGTTCATTTATATAGCGATCCGCTTGCTTCAAGACAGACGCCCGCTTGCAGCCGCACCTCCTGGTGAACAGACGCTGCAGACTTTAGTGAACCCTTAAACCGAATATGTCAGAGTGGCTCCACTAACGCTCCCTCTCTATGGCTCCACACGGGTTGGTTACCGCATCTCGCACATGGGTTGCTCACGTTGCCCAGGGTGCACCAACGTGGACGTAAGAGTAAGAATTGAGTATAGCCGCGCAACTGTACCTGCATACCCAGAAGCACCGCTGTACCCCATTACGCCCCTTACCTTACACTTACATAATTCCCATACATCGAATTTATACATAACAATTAAGAAAGAAAAATAAAGTATTGCTCGGATGATCTTTTTCATCAATTAATAGTCAGAGATCACCTCATCCAAAATGTTACTTGATATTAAGTTAAGATAATTTGATTAAGTTTATGTGCTTGGTTACATGGCCCCTAAAAAGACTCCAAATCCGATGATTTCGATGCGTTTTATGACTCATTTTCATCGAATTTTAGAGCAACATTCAAAAAAAAAATGTTAATAGTTTTGAGTTCGCTATAAACATTCTCAATGTCTGTTTTGTTGCTAATGTGTCGAGAATTTCTGAATATCAGTTTAGATCGATTGCAAGCTATAGACATGGATAGCGATGAACTGATTGTAGTAGTAGTAGAAAACAATAGATTTAGCGAAATCGGTCGAAATTTAAATATAATATAAAGTAAATAGCAACGCGCAAATACGGAGTTTAGTAGTATAGGATTGGCTACCGTGTAGCAGTGTAGAATTCATTCCTGTAATTTTACATTTCAGATTTTTAATTGAACAATTTTAATTTGCTAATCCTTTCTCTATATTATATGAGTTGGTTGGTTAGTTGAAGCGCTTTCCGAGATGTCGCTTAGGAGAAAATTTGCGCAAAGAAACTTTTTTCTTTGAAAATAATAAAGACGGATAAAAAAAGATTTAAGTTTCATTTATTTTTTTCACCTTCCTAAAAGAAAGACTTCCAAATAATAAGTTCTTAAGGAGATCTCATATTTTTTCTATTGGATCGCTTGAAAATTGTAGGTGTTCTGACGATTCGCCATAAAATCGAATTCATAGGCGACGATGTCATTGAAGAAGAAATTCCAACAATAATTTGGATTAAATACTAAAAATGCACTAACATACAAATGAAAAAGATATACATAACATAAAAGTAATTGAAAAAGAAATTTGCTTAATAATTGGGACTTATTTGTGCTTTAATTTAACTGTATTTCAAAGTGACTTATAGTTTTGACTTTATTGCAAATTGACTCAAAGATTTTTTCTTCAATTTCTTTTACTCTGCGTAAATTTGAACATTTTCTTCTTTCAGCAGCATCTAGTTTCTTTTTTTTAACTACTTCAACAAATCCAAGCAACGAGACGCATGCGCAACTATGTATTCCCAAATACTGCACCGCACAATGTGGGAAAAACTAGGTCGCCTAAGCCGACCACAAACCACTACAAACACAAAAACATACCAAGTCGCGTGGTAATTGAACAACAACGAACGTTAAAGCACGAACGCTCGGCAAACAGCGAGTCAACAGCAAACGCTGAGTCGCTAACCTACGCAAAAAACCACAGAAAAATTAAAGAAAGAAAAAATACAAGTTTCGTAGATGTGAAGACTGAAAGACGCGCCGCCGATTGAAAGAGGAAACGCAAAATCACTTTTGCTTTCATTTTGATTTTCATTTCATTCACAATTCGTTACGGCATATTGTTCAAATTACCACGCAGTCGTGCATGCAGTTGGCGCCGACGCAGCGACTGACGCAACCGTTGGCTATGACGTCGACGCGACGGGCCAAACGAATGTGGGTTGTGCGCCACACAAGGCGCGTACCCTGGGAACTAGCAGTCAAAAAACCATAAACAAATAAGTACTTATACATACATAAATGTGTATGTATGTACATAATAAATTCAGTTACATAAGTAAGTAAGAATATGTTTGTATATAGTACATCCACATATCGATGTATTTACTTATGCGCATAGTTACATATGTATATATGCATGTACATATATACATACATACATGGCGTGGGCGCTGACTTCTTCAGTGCTCTTGATCTCTGCGTTCTAGCAGATTACCATTGCCGGGGATAGTCCAATCTCTGCCTGATATTGTCAGGTGTCAAATTGACAATTTGCGCAAACACTTGCGCAATTGTTGCCAAAATTTGTCGCGCAGCACATAAGAACCATGTTTCCGCTATCAGCCTTTAATTACCAAAAAATCGGCAAAAATTGTAGCCGAATCAAACAATGCTTGTCAAAGTAAAAACAGACAGCAACGAAGTGACAATTAAAATAGTGACAGTGTCACAATTGACAGCGCTTTATCAAATGTCAGCATCGCCAAAACGCCGCACACTCAGCGAGCTGTACGGGCAAAACGGCAAAACGCCGCTGGGCGCTGAGATGAAACTCATGCGGGAGGTCTATACCGCAGAGCACAAAATCGGTGGGTTCAACCAACGACTGCCCACAATCGCGTTAATCACTTCTGTTTCGTTTATTAGGGCTTAGTTAGCCTGCCTTCTCTTGCTATTGACTCGTTGCAGCTCTAATGCTTACAACAATTGAAAGCTTTCTGAAACTCTGGGGCAAGTAATGTAAAACAAAATTTACATTTAAACGGCAATTCAACTTATTCAAGTTGTTTACTACGCTGCAATTGTACAGTGGATTTTTTTAAACCTGAAATGGAAGTGATTTTCTATGTATATTTAAGAAATAACTAAGAAAAATGTGTTTTAAAAATATTTCTTTAGTTAAGGTTGAGATAATGTTTTCTAATTGCTTTCTTCGTACAATTTTTAAGGCTCCTTTGCAAATTGTTTAATTTTGTATTTAATGTGTCTCTGTTACGTAAGTAATACTCATTTGAAGTCACAAACTTATTATGTTTTACTGGTGAAATTTATTAAGTTGAACTTTCATCAATTTCGAGAGCAGTTTCACAAATGAGAGAAATTGGAAATTAATTTAAGTGCTCTCAATTTCACGTCTTTTTCGAAATGACAACTACAAATAGCAGATATTAAACTCACAAACAGCTAACGTTTTAATTTCCGCAACAAAAAAAAAGTTTTCAAAATATGAGAATGCCAAAAACATAGTTCTGAAAAGAACAAAATGAGAACGAAGCTCTTAGGCACATTTGCAATAAGAACAAAATTAAAATCAACTCTCAATAATGTTCTCAAAAATAGCAGAATAAGAGCAGAACATTCAGGAACGTTTCCAGTAGGAACGACGAAATGAGAACGAAAGTATTGAAAACGTTTTCAAGGAAAAAGTTCGTTTGGAGAACAAAACTAAAGCAAAAGTTTTCAAAACTTAACTTTACAATGAAAGAGGCGTCAACAGGATTTTAAGAAAATGGTTCGCAAAAGCGCCGCTTCGGAAAATTCGAATTTAAAGTCATTTGGTGCTAAAAATAATGTTTGCATTAAAGTTGAATAGTCCCGTAAAATGTGAGGTGTAACTCGGCAAAAACACCAGCTCCCACTGGAAGGGCTTCGTAGTGAGTATAAGGTTAAGCTTAGACCCTCCTTACTGACAACAATTTTTGCTTGTTAATTTAACATTACGGCATCCTCTATATTCCCTTATAAGCTCGAAAAATTTATTGCAGTAGGATTTATCCGTATCTTCAATATAATCTTTTTCCGGGTAATAAGAAGTAATCGCTAGCAGCTAAAATTAATAAACTGATGGATATTTTCTGAGATAACTACACACTTGTTCATTATATAAATAGAACAGCATTTTTTTGTTGGCCAAAAATATGGATTTTTGGATTTTTATTTCACTTATACTTCACAAGAATGTCTGCCCTTAATAGCTATCAAACACAAACTAATTCATACATTCCAAAAGGTTCCAGTATTTAATGTAAAAGCGCGGTTGATCGGAGCAGTATTGCGTTATTATTATTATTATTAGGGCATAGCTCTGAGGTGTATTCCTTGAAAGGACCACAGAGCGGTTCCTCTTTCGTTAAGATAATCTGCCCATTCGTTGCCATCCACGCCTTCGTACCGGGAGTCCACCACATAGTAGCTCTGTTGTCGGATCCTTATAAGTCCAGTATCGTTTTGCAACTGTCTGCCAGCTTTGATACCGTCTAGAAGGAATCTAGTGGCCTTAGGACTGCCTGGCTGTCTAACAAATTGTTAATTGTGTCCTCCTGCGAAGACATTCGTGAGCGCACAACTCATAGACTTCCGCCTGAAAGATGGTGGGGAAACTTTTTTCTTTAATATTTAGGTCCGAATACCCCGACCCCACTGCTCCGGCTGGCAACGTCAGTGTACCAAACTTGTGACTCTTTAATGATTGCTTTCACGATCGCTTTACAGGTGTCCCTTTAAGGTGTTATAACCTTGTAAAAAACAGGTTTGTAAGCATAGAATCGGTGAGTGACAACTGGATCAGCACTTAGTGGTTGTAAGATAGTGTTCACTTTTCAGGCTACTAATATTCGGTAGTGTTAGAGCGCTCTGACAAGCCTTTTTTTCATTGCGTTAACCGTTACTTTCATGTAAAATTAACTGGCTCCTTAAACTGTCCTCGTTTTGAAGTTTTATCTTATTTACGATACTATGTAATATTAATTATATGATCGACATGCTGACGTTAATGTCGATCACTACAACTCCCTTCTAGATATAATAAGCAATTTTTTGATTGTGTTAATGGTAGCAATTCTTCATACTGAGATTACACTTTATCAGTTTTAAAAACAGGAAAAAGTTGCGAGGAGTTGAAACAAAAAATTCGCAAATAAGATAGCCACTTTTGGAAAGCATTCAATATTGAAGAAAAATGTTGGGAAAAAACAATAAGGCACATTAGAGCGATAAGATATAAAAGCATATCAAACTTTGAATGGAAGTGATAAAAACAGTGCGATATGTATCATGTGGCCCAAGTGCACAATAAATACATATATACAAAGTTTTTGAATAAAAAAGAATTTTCCTTACTTTTTTAACAAACCTCTTATCTCAATTTTATCAGCAAAATCATTTTTCATTCGAGATCTTGCTTAAAAATAAATATGCTTTAAATAAAAGACCTGATAAAAATAATTACAATCAAACATTTTCAACCCTGACATTGCGTCAAAGAAAATTTTTTTAAATCTGCTTTAAGTATTTATTACCAAAATGCCAGAGAGTGAAACACTAAATTAACTGCTTTTTATTTAAATGGCTTAGTTTGTAATTATGGCATTATTAGCTTCCATGAAACTGGAATGAAGCTTCTTATTTTTAAATCCGAAATCCTTCCTGTTGAGTATCAATTATACAGCTATGATCGTCGGGACAAACCAGCCGGTAATATTATATTTGCAGTACATTCTTATATACCATCTAAAGATCTCAGTGGTCCTTCCATTTAGTCAATTGAATTTAATATATGCATTCATATATCAGAATTCAGAAAGCGAAGAAGTAATAAAGTCTATAAATTAAACTATTTTTATGAATTGTTCGGATAAATTGTGCCTTCTCATTTGTTTATTTGCCTTAAATATACTCTTTAAAGCGGTGTATTGCTCACATAATCATAAATCTGCAGTAATGAAACACTATTGGGTAGAAAAAATTCAATTTTTCTGACACGCTTCCAAAAAAAATAGCTTTTTCCCTAAATAAATAGTTTATCAGTTGTTTGAGATGACGGTCTTAAAGAGGTTAAGCGGGCAGTCCGCACTGTTGAAGAATCCTTCTACAACTTATCTATATGAAAATATTATGATATGTCTACCTCTTTATTGCTTTGTTTGTTTGCTCGTATTGTGTGTGTCTACCAATTTCCTTAAGCAACGCTTACGTACTATGTAGTTTCGAATTAAAGTAATTAGAAGAGCCATTATCAGAGAAGTTTATAAAAATCGTATTAAATTCGATCAGCTGATGAGCATTTGTTCTGTAGCTGAACAGTTTTAGATCTCGACACTTAACAAACCTCTGCCTTTCATGACTCGGCGCAACATATGTATATGAAAAAAAACTAAAAAAATTTTTTATATATCCGTGCGTCATGCGGATGCGCCCCTCGCGTCGGTCGGAAGGCTATTGAGGGATAAAACCCAGCCTATTATTACCTTCTGGAGCCAATTTAGAACTCCAAGTGTACCCAAATCCTTCCCGCTTGTTATTCTAAGAAAAAGGTGGTCTTCCCTTTTCTCGGCCCATCATCTAGGGGCTTCGGTGTGAATGCGCTGTCTATTTATTGACAGGACATTCTCCGTTGTGCCTTAATTTAGCGCCATACTCGTTCGCTTTGTTTCTGTATCTAGTTTACCAAGGATTAAAAATAATTAAATTTTGTGATGTCGAAAGCAACTTTGAAATAGAAAAGCTGCATCCTTTAGAGCTCTTCGCCATATCTTGAATAACTCAGCTGACCTCTAACGTGATTGCTGTTAATATCATTAAGCATAGTTAATGGAGAAGTGTACCATGGACTCACACACACTAGCCTGCGCACGAGGTGTTCACAGAGCTTTCATATTTTGCAATCTCCTTGTCTTTCGTCGGAGCGCTTGCTCAAATCAATGAGTTGTTGAAGAAGCAATTGCAATTTGTGGCAAAACATTCATCTGCACGGCTGAAGGACAGTACATTCCGGAAAAGTTGATTTTCAAACAGGATTCCAACAACGAATTTTTGCTCCGCCCGTCGCTTTTCTTGGATGGCTGAGAAGTCAGCGTTTGATCAAAAAAGGAAATTAACCAACCCAATCTAAGGACCTCAAATTATATTACTTGGAATGTTGGTCTCATTCCAGGGTTGTAGTTGCTTTTAACTTGTATTTGATTTTTACTTGGAGTGTTGCATAGTCCGTAATTAAGTTTAATCAAATATTGCGAGCTTTGCGGCACATGTCTATTGCTTAGGGTTTCCTTAAGTGCGCTTCATTTATAATACATATGCAAAAGTTTTAAATTGGGATAACTGAGCAAATTTTGCGGTAGTTCTAATTAAATAAAAGCCATCATTAACACGGAACTATGATAAAACCATTTTTCATTGAAATAGTTGTCGAAAAAGACACTGTGTCAATAAAATTTGCCTTGAATGGAAGTTAAGAGCGACGCTTTGGTAGCTCTTCGCTGTGTCAAGATCAAAATCACTAACTGTGTGTTTCCAGCTGACAAAGGAAAAAGTGAAAGGCAACGAATTTGTAGTTACTAACGAGTCGGGCAGCCAATTCGATAACTATTTAGTGCCAAACTATTAAAGGGAATTGTAAATCAATTTTAACAAAGTTCATGACGGAATTAATTTGGCCGTTTTTGTCACTTGGCAGTGCAGCGTTTCCATAGCAGCGCACGTTAACAAAAACCTTCACTCTTGACCCTTACTCCATTCAGCTTTTAAAGTTTTACATGTTTTGATATCGAGTAGGTATTTGTTTGGTAATTGTTTATCTATCGTTTATTGTTATACCACTTGCGAGGGCATAGGGCATACAGGTTTATTGCCAATTGTGTTTAATTTCAAGATTTAGTGAGTGAATATTCGTTTTTGGTTGGGCTTATCTTGAATATCATAAATTTATTGTAGTGAACGAAGGCTTTTGCAAATTGTGTGCTTGCTTTTTTGTGTTTTTTTTTGGTAATTCATACAATTTCGAACAGAATTTTTGAAATTAAAGTGTTAGAAAACTTTAAACTGAAGAAAATTTATTTCAGTTTCTGGTTGTTTATAGTCAAGACTTTGAGCGTTTGCTCGCAAACTGTGATAAAAAATTTACAATAAACTTAATGATTGTGTAATGCCACACTGACCTAGTGGCCCATAGACGCCCATTCAACCTTTGATTTTCTTTACCCACCTTTTCTTCAGCGACCTATTACATAAGAGTAGCTATTTTCATAACCGGCAACACACACAACTTCACTTACATACTATACATACAGCTTCATACTCGTACACATACGCGAAAGTTAGTTGTCTCTGCTGTTATGATCACTGGACTGTCGGTTTTTAATTATCTTAGCCTAAATATCCCAAAACCAGCTCCAAACGGAACAGCAAACAAATAACTAAAACAAAAAGCAAAAAAAAAAAAACATTTAAAACATGCTAGCTAATCATGTTTAATGTGCATATCTGCATACATAAGCTTTATTTACATACGCATGTATGCACATACGTATGTACATATATGTATATTGAAAACACATGTGTTTTTATGTAAGTATGTATGCATGTTAGCATACTTCATCTGTTAGCCGAGAGTTATCTCGCACATTGCGAAGAAAATAAAAACATTCACTAAACCTTCTATGGCTTGTAGTCACATATGTGTAGATATTTACATACATACATACATGTATGTATGTATGCATGTATGTATGTATGTACGAAAATACTCCACCAACCGCCGCCTGTTAGTTAATTTTACTTTCGGTTTTTGGCGATGAGTTATGTAAAAAAGCTCCACGAACAACAAATACCTAATTATACTTCTTTGTTTTAACCCTGCAATTGTTTTTGTGTTTAGTTAAATTGCACCTCCTTAGGTACAAAATTTAATTAAGTACCGTAAATAATTACAAGTATTTTGTGCATTTTACGTCAGTAGGTTAAATAAAAGTCGAGCTACTGTTGGCATAATTTTGCGTTGATAATCATAATCGCCGATGCATGCAAACTAAATATAAGCGGAGTTAAAAAGGGCTAAGTAAAAATATAAATATATGTTTGTATACAGTCACATATACATACAAATGTACATTCATACAGACATCAACGGGCAAATTATGTGAAGGCATGTAAGGGCAATATCCTCTTTGAAGGCAACTTTGTGTTAGACACTTACTTTCGGTTACATACAACAAAATAGAGATGAAAAATCGTAGTTAAAAAAAAATCGAGTTTTGGTTCGAGTCGATTCAAAATAAATCAAATTGATTGAAAAAGAATTCGAAAGGATCGTTATTTCTGTGACAAATAAAACCATTATTTTAGATAGTTCTAACAAAGTAAAAAATATTGCACAAATTCTCGATGATAACCTACACCTATTTTTTTTTTTTTTTTTTTTAATATTAAATAAAAGTTGTCTCATATATTTTTTTTTTTTTGAAAAATCAAATTTTCTAAAATTGAATACAACACATTAAAGTCAAAAGTTGTATTTCATTTTTCTGTCAAAATAACTATTTATCTTTGTAATTTATTTTATCGATACAATTTTATTTTTTTTTAACTAAAAATTTTAATTACATTCAATATGAAAAAATTTAAATCATTTTCTATTTATTTTTAATAGAGAATATATAAATAAAAATATATTAGAAATTTTTCTTACTTAAACAACGAAGTGTAAAGATAATTTTAATGATTTGCCATTGCCAAGTCCATTGCACATGCGCCCCAGGGGTATCATTGCATTTGTACAGGTCAATCGGATTTTTTTAAATAAACGCATTGAGAATTGTTGAACTAAAGTTATTGAAGAAAAACATAAGAGGGCTAATGGTAAAACTATGCATAGTTTTTATATTTGTCTCATTAACAATTTTTTGTCACTATCAATAGCCAATCAAACCAAGTAAGCCGGGTGTTGGGAATATAAAATCATGGTATTCGAATATAAGCACCTACTTTACGTTTTTTTTTTTTTCTATTTTCAGAGCTAACCTAATAGGTGCTCTGATTTTTCAGGAAATATAAAACTTTAAAACACCTTAGTTACCGAGTTATATACAAGGATACTGTTGATTCCATTTGAGTTTCTTCGTAAAATATTTAGTTCTTAAAGTAAGATGCGAATAAGTTTCTTAGTTTTCTTTGATCTTTTATAAGAAAAATATTGTCAATTCATGGAAACATTTTAACAATTTCTCAGTCCAATGAGTCATAAATATATTACTCACGTGAGCGTTTTGAAATAAGTACTTGAGTCACATGTGTCAACTTTGAACGGATTTTTTATTGTGAACGTTACACGATAGATAAATATAGATAAATAGTCTTCATAAATACTAATTTTAAAGCGTTAACAGGGGTCATTAAAAAAATTATGACATTGAAAACAATGAACGTGGGGAAATCACATATGACTACAATATAAAAATCAGCGTCTTTTCCTACTGGGAATATTGGGGTTTTATAGAAAAAATAACTAAGTCTACCTATCGAAAAGAATGCACATATCTTTTATTTATTGCACATATTTACCAAAATATATTAATTTATTAATGTTGTTATTTTTTATTCCATAATTAATTGTGTACGAATTCCTCATTATCTTGCTCTTCATGAGCTCTTCATACTCCTGCTCAAAATAATAGGTGCAACTCGTTTTGAAAGGATTTCCTACTCCTTTTTTTGTTGAATCAATTTATAAAACTTCTTTTAAGGTATGTACATATGTACATATATGCCCTCTCTCATATTTCTGTTAGTTCAAAAGTAATGTGAAATTTTAGCAAAAAATAAATCTGTACAGTTGCTAATTTGCGCAAGTGCTCTTTTGTTTTAAAAATTAAAATTGTCTATATAGTGCTGTAAAATTTTGTTTTGTTTAAATCTAAATAAAAATGAGTTAGGGTCTTTCTAAACACCAGTTTCTTATCTCAGCCGGGCCATGTAAAAAGAAAAGCTTTAGAACTTTTTTTCAATAGCAAACTTCCAAATGTATTTCTGTCATTATTGTGTTTCTTTACCTTAAAAATGTAAACTTTTTAAACAGTTATGAAAAAGAAATTTAACAACTATTTTCTGATAACATCTATATGTATATGTAAATTCAAGTTTTAAACTTTATACAAATGTTAATAACAATTTAACAAATTCAATATTGAAATTTTCAACTTTTTTGACAAAAGTTTTATACAATTTTCTTGATATGCAGTTTTGTAAACCGTTTGAATTAAGTCGTTAAAAATTAACGTTGATTTTTTGCCGACAAGTGGAAAATAAACTGTTAACATTTGTCAAAATAAAGCAGCATACAGACAGAGCCTTAATTGAAGCAATTAGAAAATTGTCTTCGTGTATTTTAAGTAGAAAAAATTTGTTAATTAACTCAACTAAGCGGTGTGTAAGCCGCTACAAATAAGTTAAAAAGATGTACAGACATTTAGTTTTGGTATGAACAAAAAATTAGACACTTCCAATAAGTGAAGTTCACAAAAAACACCCGGATATAGACCAGAAACAAACAAATTGTTCCCCAAGAAATATAATACTTTAGAGGATGACCCGAGGGTATACCCTACCAGAGGTCAAGTCTATATATCTTTCGAAAATTAACATTAAGTTATATAACAAAAACTGTTTCTAAACAAGGGAGCATGAGCATCTAAAGCACCTCCACATCCCTACAAATCCCCTCTTACATGAACATTGTAAACAACGTACATTAACAAAAATAAATAAATATTTTTTATATTATTAAATATGTATGTAAATTATGTTATTTTTCTCTCAGCCTAATAAATATTTAATACAACACAATTCTATTGATTTATATATTTAATAATTAATAATTGACAATTTTATTGAGCTCGAGGCCAGTTTATGGAAGATTTTATTTGAAAAAAACAGCAACATTTTTCAATGGTAGTAGTGATAGTACTATTCCGGAAATCACCACATTTCCTCATAATACTTCTTTTTTTTTAAATAATAATATTTTTATTTTCCAAAACCACTTTCCCAGGCTTTGAAGCAAGGATATCGTTGCAGAGCCAACACGCTACATGCTGTGCTATGCTTGCCGAGTGTTGTGTTTATTCCATCTTCCTTAAACAATAAAATCTTACATAAACTGGCCTCGAGCTCAATAAAATTTTTAATTATTAATTATTAAATATTTATAAATATAGTTTCTATTTATTATTATCTTATAGTTTTAGTATAAATTATGCTATTAATTTATATATTTGTTTTACAACATTTTAATTACCACTAATTTTTTTACAGATGTATACAAACGCCAAACGAGTTATTTACAAATATATACAGTTATGTACATTAGACCGTATATTAAAAAAAGTGGAAAATTTGCATCTCGAGTTTGAACACTTACCTTGCAAGGATTTCAAAAATGGGGGAAAAAATGTACACCCTTTAAAAACAGCTACATCGATTTTTCCCCGTAATTTGATCTTCGAATTTAAACCCCAAGGGCACATTTTCAATTTATTTTACCTTCTTACATCGCGATATTATAAATTGGAAACCAGCAGTCAAGCAAAAGAACACTCTTAAATTTTATATTTGAAGAGAGAAAATAAAGATCGGTTTGACTGATTATCTTGCGGTTATCCATCGTTGTAAAGCTATCAAATAATCAATAGTTTTCTATACTGGTAATGTCATCTCGTTGAAAAAATATCTCATTTCGCAGTATTTGTTCATCAAAGAGGGCCTTATTTTCTTCCCATTTTTATTTGGCTTCCAAAATACAACTTTAAGCTCAAGGCGAATTTATTCAGGGTGGTATACTCCATATATAGGTAAAAAAAAATATTACTGGGTAAACTCACATTTTTTATAATATTATTAATGGCTATTGTTTTTAAAAATACAGTTCAATCTCCAACAAAAACTATATACAAAGTTCATATATTCGACTTTTTATAAAATTTCTAAAAATTTAAAAAAGTCATCTAAACTGCAAAATAAAGTGCATGTTTCAAATCTCTGAAAAATACATTTAATTTTTGAAACTTATAATGCGAATATTATGAACTCAGTAAAAATTCATAATTAAAAATTTTGTACAAAAAGTGGAATGTTTGCCTTAATGTGGAGTAATACCCCAGATATAAGCAAGCGGTATATTTAACTAACAGTATATAAAACCCTTGTGAGGCCTCTGTGGTCGAGTTGGTAGCGGTGCGTGCTATAACTCGATATGCTGGTGAGTTCGAGGTTCGAATATCAGTCGGGCAAGCAAAATCCTAATAATAGAAAAAGTTTTTTCTAATAGCGGTCACCCCTCGGCAGGCAATGGCAAACCTCCGGGGGTATTTCTGCCATGAAAAAGCTTCTCATTAAATACATCTGCCGTTCGGAGTCGGCACAAAAACTGTAGGTCCCGCAATTTGTGGTATAATATAAAGGCGCACACCACAAATGGTAGGAGAAGCTCGGCCAAACACTGAGCTATATAGTGTAAGCACCAAAAGTATTATTATTATATATATAACCCTTGTATTCAGCATAATCGGATTGGTATTAGTCCTGGTAATAAAAAAATAACCATCAAACCGTTGTTCCTGCCTTCAGGAATAAACCTCAGAAATCTAATGTATCTAGATAGTGAATAAATATTGTTTCATATATTGAAATTTTTCACAAAAAACTTACTCAAATTCTAGCATTCAGTAAATCAATTATCAACAAATAAGAACAAATTAAAATGCTAAGAATGATGCCTACTTTAAGTTTCACATGAAAAACTTTATTTTCTTTGCTAATTAAATATTTTTTATAAATCCTTTAGTGAATTTTGGTAAAGGAATAACACGGTTTCTTAGGGCGAGAGGTTCCCAACGTATTTACAGCACCTTTAGTTATTGAATCATGGAAATTAGTATGTTTCAAATTAATTTGCGGTACTATTTGCAATAACAAAAAATGTTTTTTTTTCAATTTGCAAGCGAAAAATGAATGTCATATACATACACATATATGTGCAAAACCATTTTATTTATCATATACAAAAAAGGGTAACATTTTCTTTTATTTTTATTTTTAAATGTACAGAAAAGAAACTTTGGACTAAATCCGGCATTTTCTAATTGATAGATAATCTTAATTATGTTACTTAAACAAAATTGTTCTTAAATTCAGGTTTTTCGATTGTTGCAACACTTTTCCTCTTACTTTTGACTAAATTCTTTAAAACCTGCAAATCTTATTGCCGCTGGAAGCACCAATAAGAAAAAATACAGTCACGTTCTGCCAATCGTTTTCGAAAAACATTTTCGGTTTTTCCGAGCGTTCTGTAATTCGTTCCGTTTTTCGGTTTTTCGAACATCGCTTAATCGTTTTGTCACCCTGTTCTGTAAATCGGAATCGTTATAATTTTACTGTTTTATATTGGGCAACGAAAACGCTAGCAGTTTAAAATTTTAAATATTAATATCTACTACGCATAACAATGGTAGTATGAAATTGTAAAAAATTTACTTATTTGTAAATAAATATTACTTTTCATAAATTTTTAGGGGAAAGCATAAGAACTCAAAACAAGAGTTGATTTTTGTCCAATTAATGGAAGCACATCCAGACTTGGCAAAAAGATCTGTTAAGGGCGACAAAGTAATTGCCGAGGAGAAATTAAAAGAGTTAACTATGTTGCTCAATGCAGAAGTTCCACCTCAGACGGATGTTAATGGATGGAAGAAAGTTTGTTACACTTTATCAATTTTCCTAATTCATTACGTTTTTACAGATACTTTTTTTTCAACAGATATGGTCAGACGAGTAGAGAAGCCAGCAGCATAGCAACAGCAAAAAGAAGTAGGGATTCCGATATACGAGCCTTTTTGAAAGCAAAAAAAAAATAGAAAAATGGTGTTGATCGCCCTTGTAATTTAATTGAAAGAGGCAAAAAGGAAACATCGCCGGAATATGGACGAACTGATGCACGAGAAAGTAAAAATAAAAATGCGAATGTTTGAGCTTGAAGCGTCAATGCGACAGAAGTAAACCTATTAACATATGCATATGTACATACATACATACCCTTTTTATTTAATTATGTAAGTACATATTTTTAGAGTGAATAAAGTTTAATTGCTATAATATTAAATACATTTCGCGAAGGTTTCACTAAAGCTATATGAGTTCCGTCAATACACCCAATTACTCATAAGCTATGTGCTGACTACTTCGCTGTCTGTTGAATCTGTTTTGAAAATTTTGCTTAATTTCATTTAACGAACATACATATAAGCAGCAACAAAAAACCTTATATTTTTTTTATCAAAATTGTTTAAATTACATTATAATTATTAAACCAAAACTGTCAACAAACTCTTTTTCATTTGATATGTTTAATTGTCACAGATAAATCAGCTGTTTCGAACTTAACCCTTACCGGGTACCCGGGTACCCATCGCGGTGTATTTGTACGAATAGGTAAAGAAAGATTCAATATTTTTTTCTAAGCACTCGAATCGTCATTTTTTAGCTTATAAGAAAGCTGGTTCTGAGTGCACTTAATTAATTTAAAAAAAAAATGTTTTTAATAGAAACTAAATTGAAAACGAACGAAACAAAATGTTATTTAAAAAATCAAAGAAATGATGCATGTTTTTTAATAATTAATAACATTAAACCTGACATTTAACACATTGTATAATGTTTATTGAATGCTCGTCACATATTGGCTGGTTACAATTCGCACAGCATAAATTGACGACGTTCTGTCGTTTTTGTAACGATCATTTTATTATTTTCATAATAAATAACACAGTGCTACAAAAAAGAATGAAGTCGAAATACCTGGGAAGTGATGCTATTTTCCTTGTAGGTCTTATCGAGTAGAACGAGAATTCAATTTTGGAATTTGTCAAACACCCCCAAAATCTTGACTTAACACTAAAAAACCAATTTTTCGTGCTTTTGCGCACTACTTAGGCCATATCTTAGCTAATTAATGACCGATTTACATTATAAGAACGGTTAAAGAAAGAAGAAACTCAGACCTTTTGAAAGATATATAGACGTCTTAATAAAGCTGAAGAAATTTACTTGTTTTTGCACAACAAACTTAAATTTTGCTACCCTTTTTCTTTTTTTTTTTGACTTTGGCGATATTTTCACACACTATTTTATAAAAACACAAAATGAGTTTTGATTAGATTCAAAGAGTACGTTTAATACTGAGTTCAACGAATGTTTCTTTTAAAAAATCGACAAAAAAGTGACGGGGTTATTTTAGTTTTTATAAGAACGAAATTTTTGCAAAAATTTACAACGAACTTAATTTACTAATAAATATTATTAAATGAAAATATATAGATCAAAAGTGCTTTTTTGGCCGTTTTTTCCTTAGGTCAGCATCGTCAGTTTCGCGTTGTACTGACCAGCAATATTCTGCCATCATTTTTATTTTGTTTTTTCTTTCGAAACGTTTTTCGATCGTAGCCATTTCTTGGTGGAAGAAGTCCAAATGCGAATGCAAGAAATGAATTTTTATCGACTTGTTGCAACCCATTTACTTCCCAGGTATTTTTGAGTGTCACACTGTGTAATGTATAAAGCAAATAAAGAATTGTCTAGCATGTTGAAGAACATTGCCATTGGCCATCTCGAAAATCGTCGTTGGCTTGTGTATCTTCGGACCATTTGGTCCATTGTGCCAACGACAGCTGTATACTTGGTATAATAATTTATAATTTCTGGCTTCTGTTTAGCGTCATCACCAACTGATGCATCTGAATGCATCAATAACTATTGATATTTTAGGAGACAATTGTTTAGAATTTTTTTTTTCAATGAAATAAACCAAACTTTTAATTTTTAGATCTGTGGGTACTTGGGTACCTGGTTGCTAAAAGACGTCGGTAAAGTTGGTTACTAACATTAGGGTTAAATTCGAACATACATATATGAAATCGAACAAATTCGGATACGATTTTACATCGCGCGATTCTCAGAACACGACTCATAATAATAAATAAAAAGGGATACGATCTAATTGCTTTGTTTAAAACTAAACTTTTCTCAGTCCAAGTTAATTAGAAAATCCTATATAATTTTATGTGAGCTGCATTAAGCTCTGTAGAGATGCCTTTGTCTTAAGATTATTGGAAACTTGGATTTTAATTGAAAACTTCCTTGTCTGCAAGCAATCTCCATTTTTGAAAAGCAATTACAACAAATGCAAACCATCCTATTTTTAGAGATTTTAGCTAACCATGGGCACGTTGAATTTGCTTACATACACACAAACATAGACACATATGATAAAATCAACATATATTTGAACAAATTTTATTTTAAAATCCTATGACTATATTCCCACTGGAATTAAAATAGACCCGAAATAATTGAATTACAGGTATTATTTAATGTTTACCACCAACTCAACTAGACCGCAACCAAGTGAAATAATATCGCTCATACGACCCGACTGCACAAACCGCCGCCACAATAAACGCTACTCGCATGCGCTGGCGATTTAATTACAGGTGAACGCAATTAGTACGACGATCGTTGCACCAGCAAAAGTAAAAGTAATTTTCAGTTGGCCTAAATTGAAAATATTAAATTAATATCTTATTTTGTTTTTGGTTTTACTGTATTCCCACCTCCTTCTACTTAAGACTCAGACTAATTATTTTTTTTATTTCTGTTAAATCACTCAGCTGCAACGCTAAATGAATTGTGCACACAGAGAATATACACACACACACACACATGTACACATACATATGTATATACGTTAGTAATTATCATATGGTAAGCTAAGCATAGTTCGCCAGAAATCCAATGAAAATCCAATCAAAAGTACGAAAAATATTTTAGTAAAAATATGAAAATATTTAAAAAAAAGTCAAAAACCAAAGAACGCCAACTCGCCGAGCATATGAGTCGCTATGCCGGCAACTGGTTGCTTGCTTGGCGAGACGTAACTGTGACTGAATCACGTAATAAATATCAACCTCAATCCATAATAAAATCCGCAGTTAATGCATACAACTAACAACGGCATTAAGTTATTCATCCACCTATCGAAGCGCTGGCGTATGTATATACTCGGTATGTATGTATGTAGATACACGCGTTTATGAGCTGAAGTAAGTCAGTTAGTCGGAAATGACAAGCGACAGCAAGAATTTTCTTGTTCATTTTAATTTTCATTTGTCTGATGTAAGCGACCCGGCGAGTAACAATATCATCAGCAACATTTTTGACAGTAGCTTCATCTTAATGACTGCTACAACAATAGCAATAGATGGTGTTAGCTTCGACAAGAACCACAACTACTGCCGCATACGTAATAGAAAACTCGTCTCGCAGCTCCACTTCCATTCGACTGTTGGACTACTTCAGTAGCGCCACAAAGCCTCGTCTCCGTGTTCATCTCCAACGCTGGCTCCAATGTATGTAAGCCATAGAAACTAATACACAAACACACTGGTGTACATATATGTATGTATTTATGTATGTATGTCTGTACCTACTTGTATAAATGTGGTGCTCTAAGAGCGTTTACCTGAGCACAAATACCGGAACTGTGCGCGCAGCGCTAAGCAACCACTCGGAGCGTTGTACATTGAATTTCTTTATTTTCGACTATCACTCTTAAACTCTTCATCCACTGTTTCCTTTCCACATCTTTCAATACCCTATTTCGCTTGTACATTTCTATTATGCATCACCAATTTGACTATAGTTAATTCATTTCTCATTTCATTTTATTACTTTCGCTTTTTTGTTTGCTTTCTTTTCCCCATTTCTTTGGCATCTCAGCTTTATGTACTTATTCGTACAGATAAAAAGTAATTTTTCTTTTTTTTTCCTACTATTTAAGTTTTCAAAGTCTTCGTCTTGACCTTGGACTCCATGAACATGAATTGAGCCCGCTGAATATCGTTGTTTGATGGAGGAGAAGCAAAGAAATGGCGGCCTTAAAACCACTAATTCATTGGCACCAAGTCGTGGCTAAAACAAGGAAACGAAGAGTGGCACAAAGAAAGTCGCGAAACCGCTTTTACTTTCATCGTGAATCAACTGACTTGGCTTTAGTTGCCAAGCGAGTTTTATATACATTTTTATATATATGTACATACATACATACATTTTCAGTTATTTGTTTGTGGATGATGTCGTCAAGCTTGACTTTGAATTTGCAGTGATTTGGATTTATTGTATACGTATATATGTATGTATGTACATTTTACGAATAATTGGGAAAAATTTAAATCACCTTCCTGGATTCGAATTCTTTGCTGAGAAGTGCTAAACCTACTTTGGTGGAAAGACGTGCGTGAACACTTCAAATAAAGCTAAAGAGCACCGTTTTAAACCACCATCGAACTGGAAAGTTGAGAATAAATGTAATAAATATGAGCTTTGAAAAATGTTTATACCCGCAAATCCTGTTTGAAAACCTAGGACCATTGTTGGAATTACTATTGTCCAGCTCATTAAGATCGGAAAAATGAGCTGAAACACAGTTCTGGATGTACAAAATGCTGAGCTGCAACAGAGAAAGTTATGGATTAAGCCAAAGTATAGCATCAGATGGTGTCTTACTACAACTTTGTCGCCATGAAAATAAGACGAATTTAAAAATATGGGAGCGAACAGCGCCATAAGATTGCCGGCATTGTGTTTTTAGATGGAAATGCCATTCGAGCACAACTCCTGCTTAGCAGGCTCCCATCTGAGATTAAGACGGTACCCACTGACTATGTCCAGTTGAAGGCCTGTGATCCGTAGTGGCATAACTCGGATAAGAATTTAGTCAATTGAAGCATTGACAGTCTGTTAAATATGATAATCGGTGTTAAAAATGGGTTGTCATTAAACAAATTAGCTTAAAAGTATCCTATCGTCCACCGGATGATTTTTTTTCAGATACCTGTCGAATATCAACCAGCAGATAAGGATAAGAGAAATTAACTTGATTTTTGATGGCGGTTTGTATAGAGATAGCGGATGAAATGGCGTGGTGTGGTTCTGTACTGAATGTATTCCCCGTCGAGGACATTGGCGCCTTGCTCAGGGAAATTAAGGGCAGTAATACCAGGTATCTACCACCACAAAGCCAGACACAGGTGATATTATTTTATTTATTTTTATTTAAATGAAATATAATTATAAATAATTACATAACAAGATTAAGGCAACTAGCAACATAGGCTATCGGCCTAAACCGCACAGTATTACCCGGTAGTTAAAAATGTCATATGACCCACTTGAAACTAGGGCTCTTTTAGGAATTGCCAAATATAAATACAAACTCAAAGCTGGGTGAGGCTGTAGTGGTGGAGAACCAGGCTCAAAAGAGATAGGAGAACACTTTCTGTGCCAGTGCCCAGCCGCCGCAGTGAAGAGATTAAATTGTTCAGCAAAGCATTCCTGGTGGAGCATTTCAGAGTGCAGTTTGAAATACATATATAAAAGCCCCCCAAATGGCTGAAGGTCGCACGAGTTGTCTAATCGAAATAGCAAAACTTGGGAATTGTGTGTCGCCAGTGGGGACATTTCACGTAAACCAACCAACAAGCCAACTGTAGTGTAGATATAAAAGAATCTGTTTTGGACTTTTACCACTGAATAATGGACAGAAGTGAGGTTGAAAAATTTGTCGGAAAATATAAATTCGAAATATGAATGATGACTTCATATGACTGTTCTTTATCAAAAAATTATATTCACTTGTATTTTTATTTTGTAACAACAAACACAACAAAAGAAACACAGAAGTCGGTCAAAGCACTCAATATGGTCCAGTTTTTTTTAATGGGGAAACACTAATATTGGTAGAATTGTTAAAGAAAAATTAAATTCAATATTTTCCAATTGGAAAAGTTGGTTCATCTTAAGTAGACTTTAACGTCAATAACATTTTTTTTTTTTGAATATCATTTTACATTTTTTTTGAGAAACAAAACCAGTTTGCAAAATATTGATTTTCGAAAATTATATACAATTTCATAGGAAATCGTGAGCACCTTGAGCGACTTCTAAATATTTTTTGGTTAAAAATATAAAATGAGTATATTTTTCAGTATATAACAGGCCGAGAAGCATGGACGCCAAAATTTTAACAAATTTTTTTTTTGGAAAACCCTAATGGACATACCTTATATATTCTGGAAGATGTTGAAGTAGTATCTTAACGTTTGCAAGTGGAAAATTAGGAAAGTGACCTAGTCTATTTCCTCTGCAGAAGGATTCTCGATCTCAATTAGTACCAATTAATAGAAAGCTTACTGGGGAATTATTTTCACATATTTAACAAGAATCGGCTGCTCAACTTAATAACTCTCAATATCTTTCCAATTTGCATCATTAGATATTTAGCAGTTCTGACACTCCTTACTTTAAGTGCGTATTTCCTATTAATATTAGAAATTTGAAAGTTGGTAACTGTGGGTGAGTACGTACGTACGTATACAGCCAACAACAAAAAAAGTTTCGGCTTGCGTTTTTGCCAGAAATCATGTTTTACAACTAAGTTTGAAAATCATAAAAGCTATTTCATTGATATATTTAACTGCGTCTGGGCATTGACTCGTAAAATTTTTTTATTTCTTCTTGGCTTACTGCATTGTACCATACCTCCAGAATAGTATCCTGCAGATTTTGTATTGTTGTAGGCTGCTTTCCCGAACTTTCCTGCCTATAATGTGCCACAAGCTCTCTATTGGGTTAAGGTCAGGACTATTTTCGGGCCAAGGAAGAGATTTTATTCCCAAACTTTCTTTGTCATTTTGAACCTTATATTTTAATTAAAACAGGACAGGGAGCAGAATCGTCTTGAAATATGACATCATCATAGCCTACCAAAACCTCTTCCGTCGTAGGCACCACACCATCATTAATGAAGTCAATGTGCTTTATGGCGTTCTTGGTTGACCTGCAGAAAATTATTGACCCAACTCCCCTTGATTTGATGCATCCCCATATCATCACATATGGCGAATGCTTAATATTGCCGGCACTGTATCGCTCGCCGTCCTTTCGCCTCACTCGCAATGTCCCATCCGGGCCAAACAAATTAAATTTGAATTCATCTGAGAAGATGACTCTTTTCCAATCATCCACTGTCCAATTGGCGTACTGCTGGCACCATAGTAGTCTGTTAGAACCCATTTTCTGTGTGACCATTGGCTTTGTGGCGGGCTTTCGAGACTTCAGTCCATTGCATTCAAAGCCTTTTGGACCGTATAGACTTTACATTGGCTTCTGTTGAAATTTGATCCCCTCGCTGCGTAGTTTTGTTAGCAGGTTTTAAAGGATATGCCGTGCATAACCTCCCTAAATGGTTCCTATCCCGTTGTGATAGAGCCTTCTCCCTTTCAGATCCTTTTTTGCGCTCGTGACTACCTGTTTCCTCATGATTTTTTATTATTTTATTTACAACAGTGTGTCTTATTCCTATTATTTTTGAAAAGTGTAATTATTTCGCATTTTTTCTCAAGACTCACCTTCTTGGATGAATTTGCCATTTTTGATGCTATAACAATTTGCGCGGGATATTTTTATTTGCAAACTAAATATTATTAAAAAATGTAAATAAAATAAATACAATATTAACAATACTTTTGGAACAATTAAAAATGTTTTATCACAAATATAAGTCTTCGCGTAACCGAGCACTGATGGGAAACTTTTTTTGTCGTTGGCAGTACTTACTTACTTAATTGTCTCAATAACAGCCTACGCGATTTTGGCCGAGCTAAGCATAGCACGGCAGATATTTATTTAATATTTATTTACCCAAGTCCTTTAACGCTTGGTCTTTCCAACGCAGAGCATGCCTCCCTTTCCCTCTGCTACCACCAGCGGATACCACGTCGAATACTTTCAGGGCTGAAGTGCTTTCATCTATTCGAACGACATGAACTAGCTAGCGAATTGGCTGGATCTATGTCGTTAGAAAGCTCGTACCAGTGCTGCCAGATATACGGATTTGTCCCTTTTTTACGGATCTTCAGCCACCTGAGGAAAAATACGGATTTTATACTGATTTTCGTATGTGTTCGTTTTTTCACATTGTTTTCTAAAACAATGATAAAAATAAAATATTTTGAAAAAACTATCGTTATATTCAATTTGTATGGACTATCGAAATTGTATAAGTATATAACTCTTCGATGGACAAATGTGTGAAAATCAAATTTTGGTTTTCAATGAGTGATATCTATTCTCTGGAGATTTTCTTATGCTTTTTTTTAACAATTTTTTGTAATATATGCTTATGTGAGTTCGTGAAACTCAGGTTTTTGTGTAAATTTACAGGCCTTCTTTTTGCAGAAAAATTAAATTTCCGGCATATAGAAATAATTTTTAAAGTCTTAACAATCCAAAATACAATGTTATTACGGTATAAAAATATATATATTATAACATTAAAACAATTGTCTACTCTTAATAGGAGTTTTTAGTAATATGATTTTCACGTGTACACCATTTTCAAATCATGTTGATTGAAATTGCGTACGGGGCATGACGGAGATACTCGATCCACTCTAGATAATGAAATAATTCCATTCCTTCATGTCTTCAAAAAATTAATATACTTCGTTTCGCGTAATAAGACATTTTAAATTCATTAAAAAAGTGTGGGAAACATGGAAACCGCGTTTCAGATGATACGGATTTATACTGGTTTTCAACGCTGCAGATCTGGCAGCACTGGCTCGTACAGCTCATCGTTGCATCTTCTACGGTATTCTCCGTCGCAAAGGCTAAGAGGCCTATAAATCTTTCGAAACAATCTTTCTCTCGAACACTCCAAGAGCCCTCTTATCTTATTTTTTCATCGTCTATGCTTCTGCGCAACAATATGACTGGCATTTTCAGAGACTTATAGAATGTGACGTTTGTCCGTCGAAAGACGACTTAGGCTTGAGAAAAAAATATAAATTTTTACAAAATTACAATGAATATTTAAGTCGATATTTTTAATCTCGATGTATCGGTATTCGATATTTGTTTCTGAATATGAAAATATTAAAAATAAAACCATTCTTTAAAACATTTTGATTCCCAAATAATAATTTAAGTTAGTTTTATTCCCTTATAGTTACTTAAATGTGTATGTATTTTAATAACAAATAAAACTAATAAAACTGCCAAATAAGTATAATTTTTTTTTACTATTGAATATTTTGGACATACTTTAAGTAATTGCGCCTTGAGGTAAAAAACAATCGATATATCGAAATATCGATATTTTTACAAAGCACATATCAATACTATTCGATATTGTTTAAAAATTTCGATACGATATATATCGATATATATTTTTTTCATTTACCCATCCCTAAAACGACTGAACTGCAAAGTAGCAGTTGTTGGCAAAAGAGAGATTCTCCGTAGGATTTCAAGGCTGACATTGTTTTTGGTGTTACTTCTGATTCCTAGGTACACAAAATTCTCTACTTTTTCAAATTTGTTACTGTCAACAGTGATGTGGATGCCCATGCCCTTGCCCTCTTTCACCTCCAAACCCACTCGCTTCCCAACTTCACTATTCAGTTTGGATATGGAAGCAGCTGTTAAGATCGATTGAGTATATATATATATATGTTTGTTACCTTTTCACGTCGATGCGGCTGCACGGATTTGGATAAAATTTGCCACATAAATAGATCGAAGTCTGGAATAATATAAAGGGTATATTTGGTAATATTGGCCGCTGTGGTCGCGTGGTTAGCGGTGCGTGCTATAACTCGATATGCCGGTGAGTTCGAGGTTCGAATCTCAGCCAGACCAAGTAAAAACTTAATCATAGAAAAGTTTTTTTAGGAGAAGCTCGGCCAAACACTAAGCAACATACATAGTGTAAGCGCCATATTATTATTATTATTATATTTAGTAACTCATCTAACTAAACATTTGAGTATATAACATTTTATTAATATGCTTAATAAATGATATTCATCGAAGGAAAATTACAAAAGCTTATTTAAAAAGAATTTCTTAACGGTAGTTACCGCCTAGTTAAAACTTCGGTTTTTCTTTCATATTCAATTAATATAATAAATGGAACTAAACAAATTTAGGTGTCAGACAAATGCAATTAATGGAAGTACATCTTCCGAAAGAAAGTTGGCACCTAATTATTTTAAAATAATTAATTAATTAATTAAACTTCGGAGAGTTTCATTTTGAAAATATTTTGCAAGAAAATTGCCACGATTTTAAAATCGGAGTTTCCACCTGTTTAACTTTTATGTTCAATTTAATAAGTGAGTTGCTAGTTCTTAAAAGGTTACATTTAATAAATAATAATTAGTTAAAAGATTTGAAAATTTGAACTCAAATGAAGCATAGAGTCAATAAAAATGTTCAGACATTTGGTGCGTAACAAAAGCGAAAATCGATAGCTAATTAAATCTTGAAACACCAATAATATATATTAAGTAATATTTTTAAAATGTATGAAGTTATTTTTTTTTCGTTTATGCCACATTTGGAATATAACGCAGTCACGCACGTTTGGCGGCCAGAGTCGCTGGTTAAATTAGTATTTAATTTATTCACTGAAATGAAAAAAGGAAGTCGACAAAAAAACTCTTTCAATTTGTGTGACAACAGGATCAGCCTACCACACTCAAGTAGCGCTGGGTGTACTTCATTAGCCAAAGTCATTATCAATCAAAACTGCTCAACACATGTAGCGTCACTAAAGTAAACGCCTACATTTTTGCACAAGTCTTTTTTTAAGATTTTTTAATTATACACACATGCATATGTACATATGTACGTATGTCTATAAATGGATATGTACATACATATGTATATTCAATTGTTTTCAAATTTTTGTTTACATAGCCAAATGCCGTTGGAATTTTTTTGTCGGTCACACGCACTTAGACATGTGCCGAGCTTGTTTTAGCAGCAAAAAGCGCACAACAAAACAATTGTTTCGGCTTGGTCCAGACCCCGCATGATACATGTCAATCTCACCCAAGGTTGTTATGTCGCGGCCGAGACCTATTTTCTAATAGTTGTAGATACTCGTTGCTTGACCGTTTACGAGTATATCGCAGTTGTCAGTCTCAAAATGCAAAGTTTTTTATTTTTAGGTTTTGCTTCTTTTCGAACGAAAACAACATTTATACACAAATTTTATAGGCGCACGAAATACAGTAGTAGCTTTTATTGAAGCAGTATACCAATTTTTAATTTGGAACATTATATGTATACATATTTGCAAAACTATGGAAATTAGAAGAGAATCTTTCAAGGTAAATCAACAAATCAATGCGGTATTCAACAAAAAATAGTATTAACCAGGCCCGTAGCTAGGTTTAAGTTTCGGAAGGAACTCGCAAATTCAGCTCCGAACAACAGATGTATTTTATGAGAAACTTTTTTATGGCAGAAATACCCTCGGAGGTTTGCCATGCCTGCCGAGAGGTGACCGCTATTAGAAAAAATGTTTTTCTTTGATTAAGATTTGACCAACTCAGTGGCATATCGAGTTATAGCACGCACCGCTACACACTGGACCACAGCGGCTCATCATAGTTCATCTGTAATGAGGTACACATTGAAGTTATTAATCAGCTAAGGGAAAATTTAAATTCGACACATCATTACTTACTTTACACAGATCCTAAACCCCAATGACCAGCTATACGTAGGGTAATAACTGAGATTTTAAGGAATATTTATTAATATTAAATTCGGTTGTAGTCAACTTTCTTATTCTAGTGATTAATATGCCCGCTTTTAAATGAATAGGTAGATTAATCGGGAAGACTTTCGTTCTTAAAAAGCCTATGACAAAAATGTTTTATTGGATCGAACAAAATCAAGCTCATTTGTTCGGTGTAGGATTTAGACAGGATGAAATGAGATGCGGAAAATTTATTCAATTTCATGCATTAGAAATATATATAGATATATTTAAGTAACTTCAACAAACAATCACAAGTTTTGGACATTTAGTTAATAAATTTATTTACAAGGAAATAAGGTGCTTTCATGCCATATAAAACCGAAGCTAAATAAGAGTACACGAGTTGTGTTCAGAAAATTAGGTGACTTTTCAAATTTCGCGGGCGACGTATGTACATACATACATTTCATTATTCATTTTTTGTTGTTGTGTTGGTGTAACATACATGTTCCGAACATATGTTAACAGCTTAAAGTACATACATAGATACTTAGTATATTTTTGACATATAAAAAGGTTAGACGTAGGATAAGGCACCTTATATTTTGAAGACAGCTCGAACTATAGTCTCATGTAACTGCAGGTATATCATACACATTTTCACAGAATCGCCAGGATTCCTACTCTGGATACGTGTCCTATAATGACATTAAAGAACTCCAAAGATCTAAAGGATTGCTTCCATCAATGAATACAATAAGTATTTGAGATCACAAAAGATAACTTTTGAGTGTGATTTTTGGGTTTAATAAACAATATTTTGAAGTTGTCTCAATAGAAACAGAGAGGAAAGAGCATTCATATTTTCACATTTCTCTTTTTTTTGAACTTCTTCAATGCATACATTTAGCAATTAAAACCACCAAAATTAAGCTCAAAAATGGTCGATTAAAGAAGAAAAATACAACCACAAAAAGCCCTAAGCTTGCTCGAAATACAAAAAAATTCAAGAATCATCAAAAGCTGAAGTTATAAATGTATAAATTCCTCAAAATCAATTCAATAGCAACAACAAAATAAAGAAAATGCCACAACTGGCTGCAGTATTCTATTGTGTTGTCCTTATTGCAATTTAAAATATGGCGCAATTTTACTTTTCGAACAAACTAGATGGGCCATTTTTCGTAAAAAAAAATAAACATACGTAAAAAGTATTAAATTCGAAAGCAAAAGTTTGTTAACAAAAGTACCGTTTTTATAAAGCACTAGAAAAAAACCCGGCAGACCATATTTATCTACGAGTATTAATCGGCTTCGCATCCACATACATATATTTTTCTTACTTACACGCAGCCTTTGGCACCTATATTTTAATATTTCATATAACTTGTGTATAATTTAATTGAGTTCAAGTTTCCAAACATGTGGCAACCTTCTACAAATAATTTAACCGCCAATCTTCTTCTCGCGCAGATGAACCGTTCCGCACAAATATTTAAAGAATTCATACAACATGTGCATAATTAAATTGGACACACATTTTCAAACAGGTGGCAACCTTCTTCAAAATATTTTCAGCAATGAATTTTCTCTTAGCTGCTAGCCCGATTGACAACTTTATTTTAGTATTTCATGTATGTTACAATAAAACTATTTTATTAAAATCGGCTTTTAAAACAGGTGGCAACCCAAATATGAACAAAAAACCAGTGCTTTACCTACCTGCGATAGAAACTTATAGATACAATTTTTGAAAGTTTCATCGAAAGTTCGCTTTATGAAACCAGGATCTTTTTTAAATATACATTTTTTTAATCCTTGGCCCTTTGATTGCTTCAAGATCCTCTTCATCGAACTTTATTACGGTAAAACCATATGAAAAAAGTCAACTGATTAATTTTCGATACTCGAATTGCATTTGTACGAATAATAAACCAAACGTAGTACAAAATAGCGTAAACTTGTAAAATATGCTGCATTACCAAAAAAGCTGGAAAATGCAGCATCATTCGGAAAGTTGGTTGCCCTAGCAATAACGCTTTTTGATTTCAATTTTATTTTCCCTAATACGATTCTTCCTAGTTCCATCGCCGCTGCGGTAAAATATAATCACCAAAAATTATTTAAAATAAAATCGTATCAACTTTTTTGAACTCGTTTTTTTCAGTTGCAACTTAAAGCTTTAGCCAATGAACTGATTGTTTGTAAGGCCAATAAATAGCGTATGGAAAAGGACATATCTATTAGATTTAAAAAAAGAATTTCAAAATTATTATTTAGAATCAGCTTTTACCGGTGTGGTGAAGATATGATGATAGTGTGCGAGCTTTTTGAATAAATAAAATAAAATAAAAAACTTCCAAGTGATATATTTTGCATAAATAACGTCAAGATCCAAGATAATCAAAATCGAGTTAAGTTCGCAGAAATAACCGTTACTACTTCTTTTATGTTGTGTGGAGATTTGATATCTACACAAACTACCCTTTTCTCACTAGAACAAAAACTATTGTAATATGGAAGTGTAAGTAATTTCAATAGTTTAAAGCCGATCTCTCGAAATTTTAATGTTTTGAGTTTTGACGATTTCAGTTTACCTCAATCACGAAATTAAAAAACAAATCACGTGAAAATTAAATTAAAAAATTAAGCCTTCAAAATAAATATTTTGAGAAAAATTATAAAGAAAAAAAATTTAAATACTATACACAATTAAATAATAAGATTAAGCATACGAAATTGCGTTATCAGATTATAAGAATAGTTTTTATCACACAACTCAGTGTTCTCTGCGTCCCCGAAAACTATCGAAAGTGGACTTTAGACTATCGCACTTGTAAGCAAACTATTTGCAAAATATGATTTTCAAAAATTATTTTTGTTCATACGGTCACACATTTACACAACTTCATTTATTTCTCTCATAGATTACAGACAACTTAAGTAAAATCGCGTTGCTTAAATTCCTGATAACAAAGCACACTGGCGCATAAGTAAAATGATATTAATTAAACAAATCCTTATTTACAACAAACAAGTAAGAAAAGCTAAATTCCGCCGAAACCGATTTTTATATACCCTCGCGATGTAGTTTTATATGGGCGGTGCCCATAACTTCATAAAACCTCGTTTCTTTGTTTCAACTCGCTGCTAGTAGTAAACTTTACTCAATTTGTTCCAATAAATACTGAAAAACGAAGTTTTTTTTTTCGTTATATGGAAGTTGGGCACGCTTATGGTCCGATTTCAAAAATTATTGACGGTGATGCTAGTGATATCAAGGACAATATGTCTACCAATAGTGATATCAAAGACAATATGTCCACCAAATTTTGTGACGAAACCTTACACCGTTATTGAGATCTAGAATTATTTTCTTAGTTCAAAATCGCTCCAAATACCAAATTTTACTCAATTTGCTTTAATGGATACCGAAAAAGCGGAGATTTTGCATTTTTCAAAAACTTCCGTTATATGGGAGGTAGGCGTGGTTATTAACCGAACTTGACGATTTTCAATACCAACTTACTCTGTCCAAAGAGCAATCTATGTACTAAATTTCATTAAGATATCTCAATTTTTACTCAAGTTATTGTAACCACGGACAGACGGACGGCAGACGGACAGACAGACATCGCTAAATCGATTTCTCTTTTCATTCTGATCATTTTGGTATACATGTGTCTATATCTATCTCGATTATCTTTTGCTGTTACAAACAACCGGAGATAAAGCGTAATCTTTAAACGCGTTTTTCTCGAAGTGATATTTTCTCAACTTGCGGACAGTTAAGATCCGGATTGGCTGGACCGATTTTATTAAATCTTGGTGCGTTTTATTTGTTATTATATTCTGTGTGAGAATGTACCACAATTTTACCAAAAATGAAAAAATTTATATTTTTAACCATGAAAAACAGATGAAAAAAGGCGTTTTTTTAACATTTTTTTCAAATTTACGCAATTGTCACGTACGAAACCTTCGTTTTTCAAATGCCGTTCGATTTCTTTGTTTCAGAGATCCCAATCCTGAGATTAACTGTCCGCAATCGGAACAACTTTTTTCGAGGAATCCACTTTGACGCCCTCTATAATATGACTGTGAATGTATACATTTTTTTTTTTTAACTGTTACTTTTATTTATTGAATCTGCTCAACTAATGAGCCTAACAACAAGTTTGCAAATCTTATTCTAATCACATACTTTACATCCCATAGTCGGGATGAGTATTTTTATGAACTGGCCCTAAAAAATATTACGACTGGGATGGAAAGTCATTCCTACGTAATCTTGAGTTTCTGTTTACATGCAATAGATTTCTTGCTAATTAATTAGGGTGCGCTAAAAGCTTCGATGCATATTTTGCCTTCCGCTGCTCTATTTCAGTTCGTACTTCCAGGATTCTCAAGTCGTGGTGGATATTCTCGTTTCGGATATACCAGGAGTTAATAAGCCAGTGTAGAGAACTGGTCTTCAACTTAAGATGAGTCCGTTTAGCCTCTATGTGGTTGCGCCAAGTAAGTCGCCTATCCAGGTGGACCCCTAGGTATGTGGCATTATTGCTTTGTGGTATTTGAACGTTGTTCAAAGTCAAGGGCGGACAATTTTTCTTATTTAGTGTAAATGTAACTTGCTTAGATTTTTGTTCGTTAAACTTTATACGCCACTTTGCAAGCCAATTGGCCACAGCTTCCATATGATTACCTAAGAGCGCAGATGCTTGCAGGGGACACTTGGATGTATAAATGAAAGCAAACAATTATTTTGTACTCTCTAAAACTTAAGTATTTACATACATATATGTAAAAATTTTCATGTTCATGTTTAATAAACGGGCTGGGAAAAAATTCTTGTAGATATGCCTATTTTTGGCCTTCTAAAGTGTACTAGTACCTTAATTATTGCTCCAGCGTTTTAGCTATCAGTTTTCATATACATACATGTACATATCTATGTGTACATATGTACGTGCAATTAACTCTTGTAATATTGATAAAAAAAAAAAACCTGACGAGCCCAGGTTTTGCTTTAACCTTTAAAATGCGTGGGCGTTTCGTCAGCAGAATACTAGTATGTATGAGTACGCACTTGCTGGAGTGCGTCATGATTTTTCCATTATTTCGCTAATCATCAGTGCATTGCGGTTTGTTGAGATCAATTGACGAACTCAAAACCCATATGGCAGAAAGCCGAAATCGGGGGTTTATTGAAGTTCTTTAAAGACTCCAGAATTTGTTGGTGCTTAGCAAAGGAATTATTCGTACACACTGCTAGAGCTTCTGATGATCACAGAAATAAATAAAAACGTTTATTGTTCAGGTGAGTAGCCTGAATCCGTTTACTGCCGGGTAATTTTCAACCTTTTCCCAGTCTGGTTTACTGCTGGGTAGTAGCCTGAACACAAAAAATACTGGTATTCGGACTTACTAGTCATTGGCTACAATTTATCACCCGATTTAACGGGATATCCTTTTGTTCGCCGAGCCGAGGCGACAAAGTAGAATTTTGTGCGCGATCACTCCGCTTTGAACCGACCAGCAGCAAGCAGCAGTTTTTCATACCAGCGAGACCAGCGTTTTACCTTATTTGTTTGCTCCAGCACCAGCAGCCAGCCAACACAGCGGACATCTTTGTACAAGTGTAAGTAAAATCCTAGTATAGTTCATATTTTGATCAATAATAAGTACAAATAAATTTACACATTTGACCATTCGTCTAATACGAATTTATCTCTCTTTTTATTTAAACGGACTGACCACGAGACCATCTGAATTTGCGTCAGTTCTGTTCATGGTCCTTCGTCGCCGTTGGAAAGGAACCAACGATTTTTTACAATAAGGGTCTCATCACTTACTCATATTGAACTGATCTTCCACACAGTATATTTGGAGCAATACATCGCCACATCACTACAAGCTCAACATTCAACATTCAACAAACAAAAACCTGCAAATAAACATACATACATACATCAGCAAATCAGCAACATAAGAAATCATCAATACAAAGGTACGTGTTTTGGGTTTAAAATTTACATGAAAGACAATCAGTGAATAAGCAAAGTGCGCGAGTGATTTTGTGTGGCGACAACAATAAAGCATTTTTCATAAAATTTTCTTTCGGCTCAGGCCGTCTTAATTCAATAAAGTGCAGTTGCAGCTTTTCATAGCGGTCAACTTTCTAGTGCGCCAATTTCAAATTCCAGTTCTGCAACTTTTTTAAAAAAAAATTAAAACTTTGTAATTAATTGGCAAATTTCATTATCGACATCGCATGATAAGGCGCTGCAACCGGCGTTACGTATGTTTGTACACATACTTTTCCTTTCGCTACGACACACAAAATCACTAAACCGAATTACCGGGTTTTTACTGTTATTGAGTTCAAGTGAAAAGCAGTAATAGCGATTTACGATCGCTCCGCATAGTTATTGCTTACAATTTTTATTGAATATAGAAATATTCAACATACATATGTATGTAACATTGTGCAGTGAACTAGTGACTTTGTGGCAGTAACAAATAATTTTAATAAAATAATTCGCATAGTTGGTGCATCTTCTTTTGTCGCAGTATTGAACTAAGTGAAAAGTTTCATAAAATCACATTGCGAATTTAAATTTTAAAGTTCCTCCGAAAGGACAAGCTATAGTTTATAATAGTAAATACAATTACTGGATAGAGTTGTGGCAGCTTCTAAGTCTGATGTTAAACAGTGCTGCGCTAAGAATTTAGAACGTCAAAATTAAACACACAAAGTCACTGCCTGCAATTTCGTGAAAAAAAAAATTTCAAACGAGTGTGAAAATAGCGATTTCCGATCGCTAAATTAAAACAAATATACAGAAAAGTGGTAAATAAGACAGAAACAGAAATAAATAATCAAACAAAATATCGGAATAGAGAACAAAGATTAAAAAGAATCGATACAGAGTTGGGTGGCGAGCTTACGTGGTGGCCATACGTACAATATCCAGCTGCGAGATATTGACGCAATATATCCTCGCTACAGGATTGCAAGATAATTAAGTTTGAAATTATTGTGATAATATTTATGAGTGAAATTCAATTGTAAATTAATTTATTATATTGTTTCTAGTCTGAATTGAGAAAGTTTTTAAGAATTTTGTATAAATTTATAAATTGTCAAATTCAGTGAGCAAGATTATAGCAAGTGATATTTAGTATACGAAATTTAAGAATCACGTCACATACCAAATAATATAAAACAAATCCAAGCTATAAATATTGTAAAATTATAACCAACATTTGAAAATATATAGACATTTATATTTTTTACAGAAGAAAACTTTTTTAAATTTATTTCGATTTGTGTGATCAATATAGTTATAATTAACGTTTATATCAGATTCAGATTTAAAAATCTTTCAGAGTCAACTAAGTGTACTCAACCTCTTAAAGGAAACAATTATTTTCGTAAATTTTATTTATTTTGCGGGTTTGTTGCTGGGTTTTAGCTACTTTCGTCGTCTTAAATTTTTTAAATTCAATCGGCTCCGCGATTTTCGAAAAACGTTTCGCCTTTTTAAGTGGTTTCTTGGATTATTCAATCACAACTTTCGGCATTACGTGCATATTTCGGAGTCTATCCAACCGCGAATAATCCAACGAATTAAAAAAAAAAAAAAAAAAAAAGTAATAATGGCGACTTTTATTCAATTAGCGGATTCACTGATTGAATTCGAGGCCGATTTTAGAGATTTTGCATCAACTGATCAAAATCAAACGGTCCTGGATATCCAAAAGGAAGAAGTCAAGGAATCTTGGGGTAGAGTTAAACGAGCTTATTTAGAATTTTTAGGTACAGATTCTGCGAGCTCTTCAAAAGAGGCTACTGCTGCTAAGAAAAAGCACAAACAAGCCTACGCGGCTTATCTCAAATGCATGGAAGTGATTGGTGATCTCACTTCCAAGCTAAATAAAGCCGAAAAGGAAATGGCTGCGGAGTCTTCCGACTTGGAGCACCATATTCGTCTCCCACCGTGCGACACAGAAGTTTTTAAGGGAGATTACCTGTCATGGCCAACATTTCGTGACATGTTCACGGCCATTTATATTTTGAATAAGCGACTCACCCCAGTGGAAAAACTTTTCCACTTAAATCAGAAGACTCAGGGGGAAGCAAAGGAAATAGTTCGTAAGTGCCCACTTACAAATGAAGGTTTTTCAACGGCATGGAAAAACCTTACAGATCGCTACGAGAATAAAAGAATTCTCGTCAATAGTCAATTGAAGATTCTCTTCAACCTATCCCCGGTAGGAACTGAATCTGGAAGTGCAATTAAAGATCTTCAACGCGAAATTAATAACTGCATATCGGCACTCCAGATTCATAAAATTGACATAACAAATTGGGATGCGATCATTACATACCTTTGCTCAACGAAGCTACCTGAGGTCACCCTCTCAATGTGGGAACATTCGGTCCAGGAGAAAACAGAGATTCCTAAATGGGAAGATATGGACAGGTTTCTAACAAGTCGATTCCAGACTTTAGAAACTGTCTTTGACATTAGAGGGCCTAGTACTTCCCGGTTACAGAGACCGCAGCCTTCTAAGTCAAGTTTCGACAACTCAAGTCGAAAACTACAAACCTTTCAAGCGAGTGTGGCAAGGAATCAATGCAAGCTGTGCAATTGCGATGCACACAGCATACGATCTTGCCCACGATTTCTAAAAATGGCTCCTTCAGAAAGAAGCAACTTTGCTAGAAGGAGTCAACTCTGCCTGAACTGCCTGTCCTCCGGACATGGGGTCGCGAAGTGCACCAGCGCGTTCAATTGCTCAGTATGCCACTCCAGGCATCACTCACTGTTGCATTTGAACCCAGTTCAGCAAACTACTTCGAGAAAAAGCGGTTTCTCGAATTCTTCGGCAAGTGGGTCCGGAACTAGTTCCAACCGGACCACTTCTGGTACCAGTTCCTCTAGTAGTAATACTGAGCCTCCCACCCAAGTACAGTCGTGTTTTACGAACACGAACAAAGGGGTTCTACTGGGAACAGCTCAAGTCAACATTAGACATCGTGGGTCTATTTTTTCGGCCAGAGCGCTCATAGATTCGGGATCTGAGTGTTCGTTCATGACGGAACGACTTCGACGTCGGATTAAGCTGCCAACGAGGAAAGTGAATGCACGGGTGTCTGGAATCAACAACACGCTTTCGGCGCAAACCAGCCAGGCGTGTTCCATAACCTTGGGATCCCCGGTCGATCCTTTGGTGGTGATTCAGACGACGGCGCTAGTGCTGCCTCAACTGACGGGAAATCTGCCGACCTGCGATATCGATCCTGCTTTGCAGCATTCGTTCCCGGGGCTGATTTTGGCGGATAAACGGTTCTACGCGAACGAACAAGTCGATCTGGTTTTAGGGGGCGACGTTTATCCGCAAATAATGCTCGGCGGTCTACGGAAGGACGTTCTTGGCTCGCTGCTGGCTCAGGAGACAGTCTTCGGATGGATTCTGACGGGAAGGACGACTTCACCCAAGCCGACAACATCATGCGTCTCATTCTACAATGAGGTGACGCTGGATAGACAGCTTGCTGCCTTTTGGGAACTAGAGGACCTGCCCCGTAGCAGAGCTCGTACACCAGAGGAGAATTACTGCGAGGAGGTTTTTAGAGACACTACCAAGCGAGACGAATCGGGGAAATTTATATTTTCATTACCATTTCGTCGGAATTTTCCGACAGAGGTTTCTCTAGGGTGCTCGCGAAAGATAGCTTTCTCACAGTTCTTTCGCAGCGAAGGTCGTCTGGCAAAAAATCCCTCTTTACGAGAGGAATATACTAGGGTACTCAAGGAGTATCAACAACTGGATCACATGACTGAGGTGTCCAGTTTCCCGGATGAGGGCCGGTCCGGTAACTATTACCTGCCCCATCATGCGGTTACCAAACCCGAAAGCACTTCTACGAAGGTTCGGGTGGTGTTTAATGCGTCCTGTCCGTCGGACAATGGAGTAAGCCTCAATGATGTGCTACTGCCTGGACCAATTTTACAAAGCGATCTGACGATACTGATCCTCCGCTGGAGGTTATTCAAATTCGTCTTCAGTAGTGACATAGAGAAAATGTATCGTCAGATCCTAGTTCAGCCTCAACAGAGGAAATTTCAGAGAATACTCTTTCGCGATTCTACAAGTGAACCAGTTCGTCAATTTCAATTGAATACTGTCACTTTCGGGGTGAACTGCGCTCCTTATCTCGCAATAAGGACGCTTCTGCAACTAGCCGACGACGTTCACGAATCGCTTCCGATCGCTTCGATAGTCCTCAAGCAACACATGTACGTCGACGACGTGCTCGCAGGTGGACACGACTTAGAGTCCACCATTAAGGCCCGGGATCAAATCACCGAGGCCTTAAGTTCGGCAGGTTTCCCACTTCGTAAGTGGACTGCCAATAGTAAAGAAGTCTTGCGCGATATACCAGTTTCTCATTTGCTCAGCCAAGACTTCTTGGACTTCGAAGACACGAGCAGCGTGAAGGCTCTCGGCATACGATGGAATGCGCGTTCGGATCAATTCTACTTCGCTGCGAAAGAGTTAGATCAATTTCAAATAGTGACAAAACGCAAGATTTTGTCAGCCATCGCTAAATTGTTCGATCCACTAGGGTGGCTCGCACCGATCATCATAGTGGCGAAGATGTTAATGCAGAACATCTGGTTGGAAGGAACGGATTGGGATGCGCCGGTATCTTCAACAACACTTGAGCGCTGGTCAAAGTTTGCCATGGAGTACTCGGCAATAGGAGAAATCCAAATTCCACGATGGGTACAAGTTTCACCGACGGAAAAGATGGAGCTTCATGGTTTCTGTGATGCATCGGAGAAGGCGTATGCGGCGGCTATCTACCTGCGCGTCGAAGGGAGAGACAGAGTTGCGGTCAATCTCCTACTAGCGAAAACGAGAGTTGCACCTGTAAAAACAATCTCACTGCCTCGTTTGGAGTTGTGTGGCGCGGTACTTCTGGCAGAAATGGAGGAATCAGTGATTCCTAACTTGGATCTTCGATCCTTACAGATTTTCTTATGGACTGATTCCACCATCGTTCTGGCTTGGCTACGGAAGCCACCGTGTTCTTGGTCGACCTTTGTTGCGCACAGGGTAACCAAAATTGTAGAGAAGGTTGGCCAACGGAGTTGGTACCATGTGGATTCGTCCTCGAACCCAGCCGACCTAGGCAGCCGAGGAGTCGAAGCTCCCGACTTGGTTGGAAACTCGTTGTGGTGGCAGGGCCCTTCTTGGCTCCAAGAAGGTAGAACGGAATGGCCTTCTCAGGACTCGGTGTTCCAGACCGACCAAGAAGAGAAGCGGGTGCTGTCGCACGCGACAAAAGTTGTAGAGATGTACGACATTCTTCAAAGATTCTCTTCACTTCCGAGAGCTTTGCGAGTGCTGTCGTATGTCTTGCGATTTCTTCAAAGTACGCACCCTATTCGGAAAGCTAAATTTACCGCTCCGTCTACCGCGATTTCCTCTGAGGAAATCAAAGCCACCACTCAACGAATGATAGCACTCTGTCAAGAACAACACTTTCCGAGTGAGTGTTCTGACTTAAAGAAGGGACAGAGAATAAGTTCCAAGAGTGAAATCCTCCAACTTAATCCGTTCATAGATTCAAATAATCTACTTCGAGCGGGGGGACGACTTGGGGCGTCGAAAGACTTAAATTATAGCGAACGTCATCCTATAATTCTCCCCTACAATTCTCATTTTTCGCGACTGGTAACTCAATTTACTCACGAGATCTCCTTACATGGGGAAAACCAGTTAATGTTGCGGCTTCTTCGAGCGCAATATTGGATCCCTCGGGTCAAAGTAATGATCAAATCGATCATACATAACTGCAAGGTTTGTACAATCTATAGGAAGCGGGCGCAAAGTCAAATCATGGCGGCCCTCCCATCAGAACGTACTACCTTCACGCGCCCTTTTACTAATACGGGCGTTGATTTCGCTGGTCCATTCGAGATCAAAAGTTATAGAGGGCGAGGCTGCGTAATCACGAAGGGTTACGTATGCCTGTTCGTTTGCTTCGCAACAAAGGCTATCCACTTGGAAGCCGCAAACGACTTGAGCACTCCCACCTTCTTGGCAGCCTTTTCAAGGTTCGTATCACGTAGGGGGTGCCCAAAA
Source organism: Philophylla caesio (assembly GCA_963971545.1). Classification (NCBI taxonomy): domain Eukaryota; kingdom Metazoa; phylum Arthropoda; class Insecta; order Diptera; family Tephritidae; genus Philophylla; species Philophylla caesio. The sequence continues at coordinate 31,969,462 of OZ020606.1, read as the reverse complement.
AATATATACTCCGACAATGGTACTAATTTCGTCGGAGGATCTAGAGCTTTGAAAACAGAATTTAAAGCGTTTCTTGCTCATTCGAAGTCTGAGGTAACGTCCAAATACTTTCATCAGCAGCTTTCTTGGCATTTCATCCCAGCATCTGCTCCGCACATGGGTGGCTTATGGGAAGCCGGTGTAAAGAGTTTCAAGTCTCATTTCCGAAAAATTGCATCTAATTGCAAATATACGTTCGAAGAGTTTTCCACATTACTATGTAGGATTGAAGCGTGTCTCAATTTAAGACCGCTTAATGCAGCTTCCACTGACGCCACTAGCTTGGAACCATTGACTCCAGGACATTTCCTCGTCGGCAGTCCCATCCTAGTACCGCCTGAGATTGAGATCACGGAGAATCCAGCCTCTGTAGTCAACCGATGGCATAAGATGAAGGCGCTGCATCACTCGTTTTGTCAACGGTGGAAGAACGAGTACTTGAACGAGCTTCAAAAGCGGACGAAGTGGAAGCGACAGCAACCAGACTTGCAGGCGGACGACTTGGTTGTTATTCGAGAGGACAACCTTCCTCCAAACGAGTGGCGACTAGGACGAGTCGTCAACGTTCACCACGGCACCGACAACCGAGTCAGAGTGGCAGAGATCCGCACCGAGAAGGGACTCGTAACTCGGCCTATCGTCAAATTGGTCCTGCTTCCATCGGAGAGGACCATTACTTCCTAAGCACGTCCATTTGGTTTACGCCACGCTCGCCACCCAACCAAACCATGATATAAGCGGTAAATTAAAATGTTTTTTTTTTTTCTAAAATATGTTCCTTTCGTCATTACAGGAAAAATGACTCGATATACCGCTCGACGTATGAAGTCAGAGAAGAGCGCTGAGGCCTTTTCCATCGCCTGCCGCCTATGCGGAGGCAACCACGGCATCAGGCTATGCCCCGACTACCGCGGAAAGACAGCCGAGGATAGGCTCCGGGTGATCCTGATCCACCGGTACTGCCCAAATTGCCTTTCGCCGTTCCATCGATTTGAAATCTGCGGGAGTAAAGACCGCTGCCACAGGTGCCGCGAGAAGCACCACACGTCGTTGCATATCGCAGGCGAAAGCGACTGGGCGAAACCCAGCTCCGAGATGGAGCGCGAACGTACGAGACCCGAAGACGACAGCTCTGACGACGTGCTGTCCATTCATCCGACGGAAACGTATAAGTCTTGGGCCCAGCAGGTGGAAGAGGCAGAACTTGCCGAAGAGGAGATGGCCGTAACCGAAACCACGGCGTCATCGAACCGCAGGACTTCGGCAGAGCGGGTGAGCGGCTTGGAACCTCGTCCGTTCCAACCGTCCACCTCCCTTGCAAGAGAACGCGCCTCTGCTGCTGGCGGCTCGGAACCTCGTCCGTTCCGACCGCTCCTGCAACACGAGAGGCGAGAGCGTGGCTCGGAACCGCGTCCGTTCCGACCACGCCCTCAATACGAGAATTGGAGACAGGGTGGCTCGGAACCACGTCCGTTTCGACCATCTCAACACCGCAACCAAAGGCGACAAGGCGGCTCGGAATCTCGTCCGTTCCGACCGTCTTCACGCGATGCTCGCCAACAAAACCGGAGACTGGAGACTCCATATGGTCGGGAGAATGAGTTGGAAAATGTGCGCTCGCGGGCTTTAAGACGAATCAACCCAGCGGGCTTCCGAACGGGCAGAGTAGCGGTTAACGCGGCCGTGCCTTTAATGCGAGCATTCGAGCCAATAGCGCCAACCGCGATAGTCAAGATAGAGTCCGGCGGTCGTCTTCATCTGGTCCGCGCTCTAATTGACCAGTGCGCGACAAGTAGCATGATAGATGCCGACCTCGCTAGCGAGCTCCAGCTAGAGACAACTGCAGTAGGGCGTCACCGATCTTGCGTTCTCATCCTAAGGGGAAAGCATGGAGTGTCGGAGAGAGTGACGGCTCAGGCGATCGTAATCAACAGGCATATGCGGATAAGTCCACGAACGAATGTCGACCCTAAAATCGCCACGCCCTTTCAATTTATGCGGCTGGCCGACCCTAAGTTTTACGCGTCATCTCCCACTCGACTCACATTAGGCGTGGACGTGTACCCACATCTGATGGTCAACGCCACACCCCCAACTTCGGTAGGAGGGCTGCTGGTACAAGCGACCATATTCGGCCTGGTGGTTTCTGGAGCCCACCAGCAATAAAGCATACAACGTGTTGTGATTTATGTACCTGTTCGTCTCTGTGTTGGCTGGCGCGGCCTACTGTTTTTTCTTTTTTTATGTTGCCCATGGCAAGGGGCCCGGCATGTTCAGGTGAGTAGCCTGAATCCGTTTACTGCCGGGTAATTTTCAACCTTTTCCCAGTCTGGTTTACTGCTGGGTAGTAGCCTGAACACAAAAAATACTGGTATTCGGACTTACTAGTCATTGGCTACAATTTATCACCCGATTTAACGGGATATCCTTTTGTTCGCCGAGCCGAGGCGACAAAGTAGAATTTTGTGCGCGATCACTCCGCTTTGAACCGACCAGCAGCAAGCAGCAGTTTTTCATACCAGCGAGACCAGCGTTTTACCTTATTTGTTTGCTCCAGCACCAGCAGCCAGCCAACACAGCGGACATCTTTGTACAAGTGTAAGTAAAATCCTAGTATAGTTCATATTTTGATCAATAATAAGTACAAATAAATTTACACATTTGACCATTCGTCTAATACGAATTTATCTCTCTTTTTATTTAAACGGACTGACCACGAGACCATCTGAATTTGCGTCAGTTCTGTTCATTTATATTTTGGCTTCAAAAGCTTGCTCTAAGTCAATTTGCAATTAATGTGCACATTCATGATTAATGTTTCCTTCGATTGCTTCCATAGCCTTGAGTTGGCAGCAGTTAACTTTTGAATATTATTATTTGTGTTAAGTGACTATTACATCTCTTTGTTGCTTGGCTGTTTGCCGTTTGCCGTTTGGGCGTCGGAAGTGCATGAATTGAGCTGCAAATTTGACGATCATCAGTTCGCTGGTTTTTGTTGGAGTTGTTGGCCTGCGGCATTAGTGCAGTTGCAGATAGCATTCACTGTATTTATGTTATTACTTATTGTTAGCGTTATGCGCGGCTTGGCGCGGTGCAACACCGATGACGTTGCATACCTTGCAAATTCATAGAACTAACTGGGTGAAACCACAAATCGAATCGCCGCTAAAGAGGCTTATAGTTGCACTAAATTGTCAGTTAAGCTGATGAACTTTAAGTCAAACATAAATCGTTAGAACTGAATGTATATACCATTGTAGTCGTTATTTAGCGTTTCAAATCAAAAGGGGTTAACATTTGAAAAATGCATCAAAAGAACGATTAGCATATTTAATGTGTTTACTTTTAATATAAAATTAACAACTAAAACTTGTAGAAATAAACAAAAAGCAAAAAAAAAACACAATGACATATGGAAAAAGTCATCCGGCGATAGCCCTGTTTACAGCAATCACCAAAATCAAATCTCAAGAGAGCTTGAATTTTGCGTACTTTGCGTAATAATGGTACCCACACTCACCGACGTGTACGTGTGCCGTGTCTGTTTGACGTGAGATACACAAAATTGAGCAAAACTTCTGGCCGTGTACCATATACATACGTATATATGTACGTTTGCTTGCATCAACACAATGTTGCCATTAATTTCTTTGCATAAATACTTTTACACGCATCCGCTTTATCAATTACAATTCTTCATCGTAAAATAAACCAAAGACAAAAACCAACAAATCCAAATGGGTAATTTATCTATAATTAACATTATTTAACATGGCTTTTACGTTATTGGAATAAAAAAATACATTTTTCTAAGTTTCTTTTGTTAATGATTTTAAAGTGCGCTGTTGGTAACGCTGTAACACTCATATCATAGAGGTCAAAAAATTGGTGGTTAAATTAAAAATTATATTCAGCTCGATCACTGAGTCCGAATGAATTTCCGTCGTGAAGAAATATCCCGTCACGAATGCGGGAAAAATGCTATGAGCAATTCCGATATTTTCGTAGTTAGTGCTGCCAACTGTTACGCTAAGTTCAAATGAGTGCTGCCAAATCTTTACCAGAATTTCAGCTGTTATTTGTTTACTTATTGGCAGCAGTTTAAAGTAAATGCTTATATTTTAATAGGTGCGAAGCGCAAAATAGACGTTTCCAACCCGCAAATCCATATCACATAACACTTTTTACTTGTGTCTAATGAACCATTGCATATTTTAATTCTTTAAATTGTTTACAAAAGTCATATCCTTAACTGGAAGCCTAAGACTGTTCAGCTGTACGGCAACTTCCTCCCAAAAACTATGCACGATTATGCACCAATACCTGTTTGGTACAAAAACGAAATAAATACGAAACAACAGACCTAGACTGAACAGAACGAAAATTGACATTGAAAATGGAACAACAGCGAAACCGCTTTGTCTCCAAACCAAACTTGACAAGTTCGTTCCAACAATCGTTCCAACAAATATCAACATTCCTTCCTGTCGGACAAGAGAAAGAAAAAAATAGTACTATACACATTTTTTTCAGGATAGGATATTTTGAAAAACCTTGGGAAATGTCTGGCCGCTACGCCGTCATATTCACCAGTTTCTCATACTAACTCATACTAACGTTTTCTGGATGATCTTGTGCTGTTGAAAAATAGATTTAAATTTATGCACTACAGCCATTAAAAAACACTCCTTACTTTTTTAATTTCTTCCGTGTAAAATATCCAGTGTTTTGGTTCGTTTTAATTATTACTTTCACATCTCCCGAAGAAGAAAAGCGCACGAATAACTGTCAGTATTGCGTTTCACTCGGAAGCCAATCTCGCGAATCTCGAAATTTTGTGGAATTTCGTGATCACGTCGGAATTAAAAATATCATTTTCATGACGGTGTTACGTCGGGATCTCCGACGGAATTGATGATAGCCCTGATTATGTATTTTTTTTTACAATTTATGTTTATTTAATTATTTTTAAACGTTTTTTTTTTTAAATATATGTACATATTTCAATCTAACTGTAATATAAACCTTTACAAATCTAAGATTCTAAGATAGCACAAGGATAACAAAAATTACAAAACTTCAAAAAAAAAAATCATTTGTTGTTTTGCTAAATTCGAAATTATTATAAATTTTATGTGAAGCGTTCTTTGAGCATAAAATAAAATTATCATCCCTTATCGGGAGTTCCGCCCGAAAAAATTATACCCGAAATTTTTTCATTCGCCCGGATTGAATGCGCCTATTGCGAGTTTCACCCGAAATAAATTTCGCTTTGAAAATTCGAACATGGAAATTACAACTCTGAATTGTGTATACTCGATGTGAAAAACTATCAAATAATTTAAATTAAATAGTAATTTGACAAAATTTATCAATTTTCCAAATTATTGACGACTAAAATTTGCTATTCCGCCAGTTGGGAAAATGGCCTACGCTGGGAGACATACCGGTAGGCCAGTCCAAACCTATTTTGCATAAAATAATTATAGATACTTATTATTGTTTTTAATAATTTCAAATATGTACATCCAATTTGATGCAGTGTTGGAATGCTTTTGAGATACACCTATGTACATACATATGTACATGTGTAAACGGCGAAAGTGGGCGCAGCCAAGCATATTTTCAAATCCTTTTTATCAAAATCAAATGGTTTGTTAATTTATAATTCTAAATGTAAATTTTGAGTAGATTAGCCTCAAAAGTTTCAAAAATAACACATGTTTTGCATTTATGTCAAATAAAGATTTTGTTAAAGTCGATTTAGAAAATTTTCACAACATTTCTTAATAAGGTTTTTCTATGAACCAATTTAAAATTATTTCGAAACGAATTAAAAGAACGTTAAAAGAAATATTCATTACTTATGTATGTACATGGCTTGCTTTTGTATATGCACATTAGGGGTGTCCTTATTTTCAAACATCGGTTTTCTATATATTCCCGGCCAGAAATCGGTTCCTTTATGTATTTAGATAAAACGGTAAAAGTTTGGGGGCAATGCGATAACATTTAGTGGACCCGGAAGCCAGCTGAAAAATTCAATAGGTCAGTATGGGCAAATATCAATGTTCATACATTCACCTTATATTAGACGCAGTTTTTATAGTATATTTTACAAAACATATATGTATACAAAAATAATTATTCCATTTTTGTATTCTTATTCGGTAATAACATTTAAATTAATTGTGATAATTTTGCGTATTTAAAAAAAAAAAGGCATGCAACATAAGCTTGATATTTTGCAAATTTACCGAAATTTGTTTCTACATTTTGAGCGCGCTGTTTGTAGGCAAACAAATTTCCTGAGAAAAAGTGAACTGTGTGGCGACAATAAGTCGTTCAGAAAATAAAATAGTAACTCCTCATAACGGGATATTTCTGCTGTGAAATATTTCCAAAAGCATGCAAGAGGTTCTTGTGCATATTGTGATTTTAATAAGTAAATATAATTGTAAGCGTTCACAAGCAAGAAATAACAATTATTTTGAAGAATAATTATTTGGTTTAATAAATACTTTAAAATTGTTTGAATTTCGGTGGGCGGTTGTGTTTAAAGTGTAAAAAGTGAAGTGTATAAAATAAACTAATATGTCTAGTTTAGAAACACGAATGTCAGTTGCCAATTTAAGAAAAGTTAGTTTGATTGGATACACAATGCATCAAATAACAGGTGCAAAACTTCCATCTAATCGGCAGGTTTTAGAAGTTTTGTTTTACAATATGAGATTTGTAGATCTTTCAGCAAAGGAAAGCGCAAAACTTGCTATCAAAGCAGCACAAATATTTTGGCAACAAGCACGAATATCGATAAGAAAAGAAGATAAATGTGTTGAGAAGTTATTGAAACTGTACGAAAGTTGGAAAAAAATCCTGAAAACAGTTCCAGAAAAGAGATCCAATTCACAGGAAGAAGTCGTTGATATGTTTGTTGGAAGTTTGGATGATTTATTTGACATGGCCACCGCTAATGCGCTTGAAAAAATGAAGTTAGTTAGTAGATAAGAAATTTCTTGAAATGCAACGTCAAAAAGGACGGCCAGTTTGCATGATGGGTGTTGATAAGGTTTTGTACGATCGTGAAGTGCGTGCACAAGAAAGACAGGAGAAAGCAGCATTACGAAAAAGGCGGTATGAAGAACAAAATTCTGAATGTTCTAATTTAATCGAGGAAAGCAATGAAAATGATATAGTACTTGTGGAAGCTGGAAATGAAAATGTAGTAATTCCGTTGGAAAAAAATTGTTTGCAAACTGAGTGTAAAAAGCGACGAGGCACTAAAAGTATCATAACACCACGATTGTTAGCAGCATTAGACAATGCCAAAGTGTCAGATTGTATGGCCGTACATATTTTAGTAGCCGCTGCTGAAGCATTGGGTCATTGTGTGGAAGAACTTGTTATTAATCGATCAACAATTCATCGTATGCGTCAACAAAATCGGTCTGCAGAATTCAAAGATATTTCTACTGAATTTAAAGAAAAGGTGAGTTCCCTATAGTTGACAATGCACTTTTATTAATGTTAATTTATTCAAACACTTAACAAGGCCAATGCAAATGGAGCACTAGTTGTTCATTTTGATGGGAAGTTCATGACAGATATAAAAGGTCGTAGTAAAGTGGAAAGAATTGCTGTTTTAATTAGCTACGATGGAACATCGAAATTTCTTGGAGCACCAAAGATACAGTCGTCGACTGGTGCAAATATTGCTGAAACTGTTTATCAGAGATTAGTCGATTGGAACATTGTTGAACTTGTTAAAGGCATATCTTATGATACAACTGCTGTCAATACTGGTGTTAAAAATGGAGCCGCAGTCCTTTTGGAAAAAAAACTGCAACGCAATCTCATGCACCTACCATGCCGTCATTTCAACCTAATCTCCTTCATTGGATATCTTCTTACCTCATGGACAGAACACAACGAGTTCTTTTTAAAAATAGTTCCTCAAACATTATTCATGTATCTTCAGGGGTCCCGCAAGGAAGTCACCTTGGTCCGATTCTGTTTTTACTTTTTATAAATGACATACCTTCTGTAATTAACTATTCAAAAATTTTATTGTATGCTGATGATGTAAAACTTTTTAGATCGTATCATTCTGTTGAGGAAAGGTCCTTACCACAAGCGGATTTAAATAGCATGACTAACTGGTGTGAAGTAAATAACATGCCGCTAAACCTTAAAAAATGTAAGGTAATGTGCTTTTCTCGAAGGGCACTTCAACCGGCTTCTTATGACATATGTAACCATAACCTCGAACAAGTGTTTAACTTTGTTGATCTTGGAATTACAATGGATCCGAAACTTAATTTTAATCTTCACATTAATGTTACAGTTAACAAAGCCAAGGGTGTTTTTGCATTTGTAAAACGATGGTCAAAAGAATTCAATGACCCATACATTACGAAGGCTCTATTCACAACGTTAGTGAGGCCAATACTGGAATATGGATCTGTTGTTTGGCACCCGCGCTATCAAGTTCATTCCGACCGAATAGAGTCAATTCAAAAACAATTTCTGCTTTTTGCTTTAAGAAATTTTCGTTGGGATTCTCAGTACAACCTGCCCCCATATATAAGTCGTTTAAAACTCATTAATCTTCCTACACTTGCTAGTCGTAGAGAAATGCTAGGCGTAGTATTTTTAGTGAATTTACTGACAGGCTTGATCTATAGCCCATCTCTTCTTGGTGAAATAAAACTAAACGTTCCCTCCCGAATTTCAAGACATTTCCGGCCTCTTTTTCTGAAGCCATGTAAAAGTAATTTTGAGTTAAATGAGCCACTCCGTAGTTTGTGCCAGGATTTTAACACTCATTCCGGTTCTTTTGATACTTCAGACTCACTTTTTTACGTAAAGAAAACTATACTCAATGCTCTCAATAATTGATACAAACATACTTATATATTACTACTCGATCAGCTGATGAGCATTTGTTCTGTAGCTGAACAGTTTTAGATCTCGACACTTAACAAACTTCTGCCTTTCATGACTCGGCGCAGCATATGTATATGAAAAAAAAATTTTTTTTTTTTTATATATCCGTGCGTCATACGGATGCGCCCCTCGCGTCGGTCGGGCGGGTATGGACGGAAAAAAACCGTTGGGATTATTATTATATCATATGTACGAAATTATTTTGCGCAACGTTTTTGAATCAAAGATGATGTCAAACTCAGCTCCAGAAATACTCTTGTTTGAACGATTTGTGAAGGCCTGGCCAAACCTTAAGAAAACCTTGTTTAAAACTAGTGTTGATGATAAATTTGTGGCATCAAAAATAAGCCAAGTGGAACGGGACGCTCTTGTAAGCTTCTTGCAGGACCAATTAAAAAAATCGCATAGCCGTGATGACTACAAAGAAATGCTACAACTTGCTTTAACTTTCTTTGGTGCAGATTGCTTTAATTTATGTGCTCCAGGTGCAACCAGCAACGCATGGTGGATGGCAAAAGCAATCTATTGTCTCAAAATATATTTATTACGTGATCAGTTTAAACTTACAACCAGGGAATTGAGTGGCATCCGCGATATTTGTATTTTCATTGTTAAAATGTACATCAAAAGTTGGTTCGGAAGTACAAATGCGAATTCAGCACCTAATCAAGATCTTTTCTTTATTAAAGACGCTCTAAATTATACAGATACAGATTCAACAATTTCAGAAGCTATTATTAAAAAAATGTCTAACCACTTATGGTACATCGCCGAAGAAACAGTAGCGTTATCATTTTTTGACTTATCAGTTACCCACGCAGAAAAACGTAAAATGATAAAACAATTTAAAAGCAAGGAACCAGTTGTTCATTTAAAAAATAGCCGAAGCCACTCAAAATTGACAGATTTTCGAACTTACGAACTTAGCGATTTTGTTTCAGAAAAGACAAATTTTTTTTTCAATAATTTTGGGTTATCTTCAGCCTTTTTGGGCGTGGATCCATCCCAATGGGAAAATAATTCAGATTTCGAAAATAATTGGACTTTTTGCCGCAACTTACAAGTTGTTAATGATCCCGCTGAAAGAGGAATAAAATTTTTGCAAGACTACAACAAAATTTTAACGAATGATGAAGAGGAAAAGCAGTTGGTACTCCAAAATGTTGAATCGTATCGCAAAATATACAAATCATACAAAAAAATTGATTTAATGTAAAATATAAATTTAAATATGTAATATGTATGAAAAAAAATAAAAATGTACAATATTTGCCCATACTGACCTATTAAATTTTTCAGGTGGCTTCCGGGCCCACTAAATGTTATCATATTGACCAAAAATTTTAACTGTTTACTTTAAATACATAAAGGAACCAAATTCTGGCCGGGAAACTGTAATAAAAACATTTTGAAATTTCCAATTACAAATAAGGACACCCCTAATGCACATACTCGAATATGGTACTCCAATACAACAAACAACTTGAGTATAATATTATAATCCTATACCCAAAGATATAAACTTAAAGCTTAGTTTACAGCTCTCAAGAAAATCGAAGAATTCAAGAATGAAATAAAAAAATGTCTTCTGTAAAACCGAGCCATTACCGCCAAAATAATGTATCCCACACCATAATCGATTTTTGGTTTGTTATCGAAATCGATAGTTCAACATCATTTGCATCGTCTGTCAAAATTTCATGGCTGTAGATTAAACCGTTATGATTTTATAACAAAAACAATTTTAATGTAAATGCATATGGTGACTTGTTTACATTTTCTTTGAACGCTTGTGTGGGATACAATTAAATTCTCTTTTGAAATAAATGAAACACAAGGGGGAAAAAAACACAATTTTTTGAGACTTTAATTAAAGATAAAGCTTTAGAACAATATGTCGAAGGTATGAATTTGTTTTTTTTTGCAAAATATGTTTTTGTTTTCAATTATTGGATATTTTTACAGCTCTCCCTGGTACCGTATAGCGATTCAGATGAATCTTTCGTTGATTTAAATGGTTAGGAAAGTTTAAAAGAAGTCGAGGAGGAAACGTGTGTTGGGAAAAGGGGCTACAGAAAGCAAAAGAGAATACCTAAAAGGCTGCAAAAAGTTAAGAAAAAAAATACGAGTGTTTTGCCCAACCCGTGCTTAAAGAAAAAATGTCCAAATTCGTGTCATGATAAAATTTCTGAAGATGAAAGAGTAAGAATAAATGAACATTTTTGGGGAATCGGCAACAAAATTAGACAGAAAGATTGGCTGTCTTCTTGTGTTAAACAAGTCGATATTAAAAGGCGATATGGAGATAGCAGTTTTAAAGTTTGTCAAAATTTTTTATTGAAAACGTTGAACATTTCACAAACGATTTTAATATCCGTAATAAAAAATAGAAGTTCGTATAAATCTTGCCTTGAAAATATAAAAAAGCCAACTGTACACAACAAATCTGAGGAAGCAAGCATATCGCTAGTAAAATCCTTTATAGAAGAATTACCAGCGGTTCCTTCACATTATTGCAGGAATAAAAGTACAAAATTATATCTACCTCAAGAATTTCGAAACATAAAAACTGTATATCAGCATTATGTAGAACATTTGAAAACTATTAACAAAGTAAATAGTCAGTTATCGTTAAGAGTATTCCATAATATTTTTAAAAACAGTTTCAATTTAGGCTTTCATTTACCTAAAAAAGATAAATGTATCTTATGCGAGAATTACAATAATTTAGACACAGAATCCAAAAAGCAATTGCATTCATCAGAAGAGTATCAAATTCATCTAAAGGACAAAGAGAAATGTAAGCAAATATTTTTGGAGGACCAAAAGCTATGCAAAGAGAATCCGGCTTATTTATGTACAAGATTCGACTTGCAAAAGGTCTTAAATAATCCCTATGGAAAAAGTGTTACTTTGTTCTATTCTAGAAAATATTCATTCTACAATGAAAGTTTTTATGAGAGTGGTACAAGAGATGGGTTTTGTTTTTTATGGGGAGAAAAGGATGGTAAACGAGGGTGCAATGAAATTTGCACAACTGTTTTCCAATACCTTAAATTAGTCGATGAAAGGAAAACCCAGTCGATAGTCCATCTTTATTGTGATAGCTGCGCAGGACAGAACAAAAACAGAGCTATGCTTGCGACATTAACCTATTTTGTTGAAAATTCTATTTTTGTGACTAATATAAAAATCACATACTTGTTGCCTGGACACACCATGTTGATTCGATACATAGTACAATTGAATCGTTTATTCGGAATAGGACTATTTGGGCTCCAAGTGAGTGGTACACCATAATATCAAATGCAAGAACTAACCCAAGAAAATATAATTGTATTGAATTAACTAACAGTGATTTTAAAGACTGGAAGACATTTTCACAGGCGTTACTTCCAAATTCAGTGAAAATTCAATTTACAAAATTACGCTCTGTTACATTGGAAAAAAATATTCCAAATATTACTCATAAATATGACGAAACTCCCAAATAGTTTGTGAGGGACCTACTCAATTATATGATGATATATTAAACATTTCTTCTGCTAAATATAAGGATTTGAAAACGCTTTGCGATAGAAAAACTATACCCGTAAAATTCCAACACGAGTATTTAAATTTAAAATGGGATGGATCTGTTAAAGATTTGCTACCTGAAACCGACCACGAAGATAGTATTTAGCGTTCTTTATATATTTTTATCTATCGTTATTCAAGTTTACAAGATTTTAATATGAATAACTTTACTTTGTTAACAGAAAACTTTAAATATATGAATTACATTACTTTATTTTTGTTTTATCGAACATACTAAGAAATGTATGCATTTATTTTTTTTAAATCAAATGTAATTTAATTTTAAGGACTAAATAAAAAAATTAAATAAAAAAAAAACGGGAAGTCACTTCCTTAAAATAAATTTTTTGTGTAACCCACACACTTCATTAATAATAGGTTGCCAGAAGGAAAGCAAAAAAAATGTATCCCACAAAAACAACCGTTATGATGCAAATATCTATTTAAAATTATTAAAATTAAATGTATTACACAAAAAAATATTTACATTATAAATTTTAAAATAATAGCTTTATTCAAACTGATTTAATTTAACAAAAACCTTCCCCTGTAAAATTTCGAGTTTGTGGGATACATTTTTTCGGCGGTTATGGCTCGAAACTATCTTAAGTCGGTCTAAAGCTCTGAAGAAAAAAGTGCTCGTATCAAGGAATATTGAACAGGTATTTTCATTTGAATAAAATTTGTGTGTAAAATCCCTGCAAGAAGATACTGAAACAATTTTTGGTATTTTTGCCTGGAGTTGTGACTAAGGGAACTTTTGTGACCTGTTGTGTAATTGTAAATGTATAGCAATACTGCTTAGACAAGTAAAAAGTATTCGGGTTTTACTAGTAAATTTACATGGGTAGATATAAGATCCACTTTCGTTTGATGTACATATCTATATGTAAGTTCCTTTAAAATCCAATTGCTGTAAATTTGTGCACCAAAATATTAAGATATTCGAAATATGCTGGTTATAAGAAGAAACTGAATAAAATCTTATCGCTTTACGGCGGTAAACAGCCAAATTATGGAAACTTATCAGCATGAGGAAGAACAAAACAAGGTAACAGCAAATATGTAAAAACAAATATAATTTTGGTGCGGTTTTTACAAGCTTTACAGCTGCGTATGCACTACAAATACCGGCAAATAATCTCAAGAAAAAAAAGAAAGCAAACATAAACTAACATACAGGGTTCCGCACTCAAAGTGTTATCAACTCCACGCTTATTAAATCGTACGATAAATGCATGTGTTTTATCCGTAAGCGTCGTCATTCTTCACTTTTAGGGATAAGTCGATAAATTAAGGCATCGCTCAAATCGGTACTCGTACTTATATAAATGAAAGTATCGATGGCTGTGCAGTATCAGAATAATATCGAGTACTTGTATGTACCTAGAAATAAGTTTTTGTATAATTTTCAATTTTATTGTATCTGAATTCCTATCAAATGGAATACATTTTTACTAGATAGATACAAGATATTTCATACAAATAAAGCTTAAGAAAACATAATTTTCTTTTTGCTCTTTTCTAAAGCCCCAACCTATCTAATTGTTGCCCTGAAAAGTGGTTTCTACTAGTTTGTAATAAAGCTTTGCTTGATATTGTGGATAGCTTTCGCATCGAAGAGACATACATCTAAGATTCTTTGAGGTTTCCGAAAACTACGGTATAATCAAAGATTGCGCCTGCCATTAACCGTTAGTCCCCTCTTTTTGACAGCATCTACTTACAAGATTATGTCAGGAAACGGATTCTACGGTATAAGTCGTCAGTGGCATTAAGTTTTACAGAATGTTCAGTTAAGTTTAGTTTGAAACATTTCTAGAATACTGGTTATTTCTATACCCGACCATACAAGTAATTTTTCCGATATCTCCTTGGATCGAAGTAAAAAGTATATTTCTGTTTCCGTTTATGTTTCGGTTTCCGGTTTATGTTTCCGTTTTGATGTTGTTTTGTTTCTGTTTCTTTTTATGTTTCTGTTTCAGATTCCTTTTTCGTTCCTGTTTATTTTTTTGTTTCTGTTACGGCTTCTGTTTCCGTTTCTGTTTGTGTTTCTGTTTCGGGGTCATCTGTAACTTGACGAAAGTGTTGAATATGTTAATATGCATATTTACTTTAGTGTATAGATTTATTTAGTACTACGTTTATACGGGAGCATAATACGGTTTCATCGAATACACATCACTTAAAAACGCATGTATAAACTGGTGTTGAATACGCCTTGGAATGCTTCAGTGAATTCACTCACACTCATTTTCAAATCGGTACTTTATTTCTCGCTTCGGTTAGAAGGAGCATATAAACGACTAAATTTATCGATGTGAAATTCAAATGAGCTGTTAAGCTTACAATACGGTTTCGTTGGGCACGTTTTAAAGTCGAATGTATAAACAGAAACAAACAAAGCGTATTAAGTCGATACGATCTCGGAGAATGCTTCGTAAAAACAAGGTATATATTTGTGTTAGCGGTGCGAATAAATTACACGATACCAGAGGAATATGCCCAAAAATATCGCAAATAAGTGCGCAGCTTTATAGTTGAGGGCGCAATCGCCGTTACAGGCCCCTCACCACTATTTTTCAGGGTCTTCATTTGGGTATAAATCACATCATTATACCTTATTTGTGCATTGTGTGAACCCTTTCCGGTAAGACGCGATGCAATTATCCGCTCTTAAGGTGGCTACATCGAACAATAATAAGCTAATTTTTAGATGAACTAAAGTTGAATAAAAAAACTTATGTATTAAACTTGGCGAAATTAAATGTTTAATTGGTAACACTTTAAGCGTCGACCCCTGTACATGGCAAATAGGTATATATGTACATATTTATTTACTTACATACATATGTGAATATGTAATTCTGTAGGTAAATAAGTATACTTCCAAACAGCGAATGCCGTGTGAGATATGAAATGCGATAGTATGCGCCCCATCTCGCTCACTCCATTGTGGCACATGCGACCGAAATGTGGGAGAAAACTGAGGTTCATGGTGTTTGCTGACCCAATTAGATGCTGCTCAGCTTCTCCAAACCCGCACTTGCCCCCTCTATTCCATTTAATCGGCAACAACAATCGCCTGCTGCACTAAAGTTGTTGCTCGCCGACTGCGCACTGCAACTGTAAAATATAAATAATAATACATACACATACTATTCATATGTATGTACATGCTTACATGGTTACATACAGCACGAAAAAGCGAAAGTGCGTTATCACAAAAAAGCACAATTAACTTTAAAAAAGTACACAAATAGAACAATCAAAAACAACCACTTCACATTACTTTATTCTGACAAAATGGTCTAGTTTTTTTTGCTTTTTTGTAAAGTACCACACTGGCAAAAAAAAACGGTAATGATAATTGAAGTGAAAATGCTTTCATGCAACAAAAGTTTTATCAACCGCATTCACTTTTTGGCTGCCTTGAAAATGAAGTGAGGAAGGGAAGTGTTAAATTAGCTGCACTGCAGAGAAGCTGTTTTGAAGTTTGTTTTGCAATTCTTATCAAACACTGATATACATACATACATATGCGTACCTATACCAATGTATGTAAGCTGCAAGACAGGATGTAGCGATTTATTGCATTTTCACTGCTGTATGCAATTTCATGAAATAACCAAACAAATTTGAAGCATATCTAGAGATGCAATATCGTACATAAAATCATTGATATTAACAACAAAAAAAATATTGGGTGATCGATATATGTATCTTTAAAAATATCGATATTGAATATCGGTTTAAGATTTTAACGATTTTTTTAATAAGCTTTGTACATATTGTCAATAAAAATATATGCATACAGTCCTTTCGAGCATACTCTCAGTTTTGTTAAACTAAAACGAATTCGCTTATTGCGTGGATAAATATTTAAAGCTTACTGTGAAATTGCAGCACAGGATTTAGAATAAGGCCTTCACTTGGAACAGATGTAGCGACATTTGTAAATACTTTATAGCAACTTTGTAGATACCTGGAAATAAAGCTGTATACGTATTATTACATATAAAAAACAACCTTCTAAATTCTGGAAACACATTTTTTATTCCGTTCCACAATTTTAGTGCGTTCTGGTGCAAATTTAGAGGCATAGGAGAAACTACCAAATACATTTGCTTCTCCGATTCACTCGACCTGCTCTGTTCATTATCCGTAGTAATTAGATGCTTCTTCTTCATATGTTTTTAAATAAATTGATTATGGAACGACTAGATATCGAAATTTTCCAAGTCACCCTTCTCAAACGAATCAAGATCTCTGAAACGCAATAATCGGTAATAAACTAGGCTCGCACGATACCAACTACGGCGCCCTTATTCAAAGTTTCACAAAGAAGCTTAAAATTCTAATTCCTCATAGAGACTGGTGGTCCAAAGGACTCCCTGGATCGGCTGAATCAATTCACTTCTACACCGATGGCCCAAAACTTGTGGACAAATTGGGAGGTGGAGGGAGAGGGGACTAGGACTAGAAAAGTCTTTCTGCCTCACTGACCCTTGCAATGACTTTCAGGCTGAGCGGTGGACGACTTAAGAACAAAACAAGTTGGATACAAAGATAACTTCATCCATTCCGCTTTCATCACGTTGGAAGGCACCTCAGAGTTCTTCAGCGACCTAAGCGATCTGGCCATGGTAGAGATACGCAAGTTATTGAAATTCTTAGATTCCCACGTTGGTTCGAGTACTGGGTTTTCAACCCGCATAGTACCACAATTGGCCTTACAAAGGCCTAGGTGTGCTTGCGCGATCGCTGACAGCAACCTTAACCTAACCTAACACTATTTAAGTGGCTTATATTTGTACTCTTGGCAAGATGATGTTGGACGAGGATTATTTTGAACCTCGGGTCAACAACAGCCGCGATGGGTAAAAATTGTTATGTCTTCAAAAGGTCGCAGTACTTCGATGACAGCTATGATGCAATCCAGTTCGGCACTCTTTAACACACACGGCGCATCAATATAAAACGCTGCAACATGTAGTAGCACGAGTTCCAACGAGTTTTAACATCAAGTTTTTTAACTTGACCTTCGGAGACTCCGTTGCTTTTTTGTTTTTTCCGTCGTTCATCGGATGCTTTAATGGAACGTTTTACAAAATTTACAATATCTCTTATAATATGTTCGGACTGCGCAGTAAACTCGATTTTGTGATTTTGAGTTTATGAACAACTGTCAAGCGTTCTCATTGAGGTGTTTAGGCTGGTTAAGGTCATGATTCAATTATAAAAGGTTCTGTAGTTACTGACAGCTAAATTCTGACACTCCTTAATCTATAGTTGTATTTTGGAAGTACGCAGAAAAGGGAGAAAATGTGATCCTTTTTTGCGAAAAGGTACTAGAAAAGTACTAAGTATAATACATGTTAAAATATAATGGTTTTTAGTAACTATTTGATTTATGTATTAATTTATTTAAACTGGGAAATAATAAAATTTTCATTTAAAAAAAATCAACCGTTGTGTGTCAAAACATTCCAGTACTCCATCGCACATATTTTCCGAGAAACACACATCCAAACATACAAACTTTCACAGTTTTAATATTAGAATTATAATTTTTGGTATTGCCTAGCTAATTACATATGAATATATATTTTTTGCATATTTATCAGGTCTGTTCTGCATTTCATTTTTGTTTTTAAAGTATTGTCTCTGATTCCCCAAAAAGAAAAAAGTTCTGACCTTCAAAGATATGGAGAAACTAACAACAGATCAAGGAGAAAGGATTTATATATTCCGATTCCGACCAAACTTGTTGAATGCAGAACATGCTTGAACATTTTTTAAGTGAAAATAAAAATAAAACAACATGGTTATAGTGAAAACTGTGAGATAAAACATTTTTTTATTTGCACATAATCGACAAAAACTAGATTTTGTATCGTCTTCGGGATTAGCAGGGAAACACCAAACGTTCGAGGGAACCTGTAAACAAAGAGGTTCATTTATTAGAATATCTCCTAAACGTTGCAGTTGCTATTAATAATAATTATAATAATAAATCCAACGATAATAACCCTCCTTTCCTGCCCAACCGGCACTAGGGTACTAACGCAAATCAATTTAAGAGAAAAAAATCACATTCCTCGTGATGTTAAAGAGCGAGTCTGACACATCAAAGGTGTTGGAAAGCAAGTTAAAATCCTGATATTGGTTGATATTCAAAAATGTTTGTGAAAATACATTTTTACTTACATACATAAGTATATTTACAAATATTAAAAAAATATGTGCACACAATTGGATATTGCTTGCGATGGCATGAACCACTAAGCGATGGTGAATGCGAAGGCAACCCCATGGTCGACGGCGATCGTAGCGAGTTGAATCATTGTTTGAAATTTTTGTTTGTGCAATTTGATTCCTTTTGTTTACAAATATTTAACGAGGCGGTTTGATAAATCATTGACTTTTGAATAAAACATTTTATTCATAATCTCCTTTCAACCCTTTACACTTGGTCCAGCGTTTTTCCAATTTTATTATTCTTTCCAAATTATAGCTTTTAACAAGGCTCTTAAAATAGGTGTTTGTTTTGTGATGAGCTCTTCATTTGACCCAAACCTCTTACCATCCAGCCATATATTCAAGTTTGGAAATAGGAAATAGTCACATCGGGCAAAATATGGAGAATATACTGGATTGGGTAGCAAGGATAATCCGACAGGTTCTTGCAATTAACGGCTGTTCTGCGACTAAAAAAAATTCTGCTAGTGAAAAATCAGAAGTTTCTGCCGCGATGAAAAATGTTTGCTGGGTATCTATTCGCTTATGTTTATGTTTGTATATAAAGTATATGAGTACTCCCTTTTGCGAATGAGACGCTTAAGTTGTGACAAATAATCACAAGCGCAGTTCTTTTGGCTCTTACACACTTATTTGACACTTCGCAGTGATATTTGTAACTGGTATAGTCTTTTTCCAGTTGTTTCACTGCCTGATAATGACAGCTCTTGACACCGACGCATCGAGCATCGTTTAAAGCCATACTCGTATACACAAATACGTTTGTAAGTATGTTTGCATATTTACATTGCAAGTTCGACGCCTCACCCACCAAATATTTATGGCTTAAGGCAGGTTGTACCGACGGACAAGGGGCGTAATTATGCACATACATATCTACACGCGTTTAAACTCATTCACACATTTAAAAAGGTTTTTTAAGCTCAGATTTTTTATTTGTTTTCAACTTAAGTGCGTTAGATTTAAGGCGGGGCATTATTTATTTAAAAAATGAAATTGCCTTTAGTGCACAAACATGAAACGAAAACTCAAAACGTAATCCGAGCTGATGAGTACCAATATTCAAAAATCAAAATTAATACGTTGACGCTGATAGCTCAGTAAAAGATGTTCGCATTTCATTTGGCATAAATTTGTTTGTGTTGCTATCACCAACGAATAATTGCGTCGACGTAAGCTTTAATAAATCTGCAAATATTTCGCTGACGAAAATACTTTCATTGTTACAAATACATATAAATAGTGATTAACATTTTTAAAACATTTATTGTAAATACTCGTATATACATAAGTACGTAAAAATATTTTAACAATTTCCTCGTTTACTATTATGTGCATGCGTGCAATGACACCTCTCCCTTGGCATTTAATTATCTAAGCAAAAATTAGATGATGATGTCGATTGCATTTATTTTTACGTGAATAATTTTAATTGAAACTTGCGCGCAATTTGACCGCTGGCACCCAGGTCCAACACCCCGTTTCGGACACCTCACCCTCCCGCCTGGTACGCGATGGGCGGATTGCCTTGTCGGAACTGTGTAGTGGGATCCTGCCAAAATGAGCTATTCAAATGCATAGCCGACGAACAAATCGTAAACAACAATCAGCGTGTCTTGCCAAAATGCAATTTTATTTATGCTAAACGAGCGTGCGATCCCGAAAATTCACAGCCGAAACTGACCACAATAGGTTTCTAAAAATAGTTGATATGAATGAAGCTGCGTACATGCAAATATACAAAAGTATGGGCAAGTTAAATCGTTTGAAATTTATAATGCATTGTAAAACTGGCCAAAAGTGCAATATTCTTACTGAGCTGGTTTGGCAGCTCGCGAAGCCGATTGCATTGCAAATCATAGTAAAAACTATAAATCGAGCAAACGATGTCTGTACATATGTATATATATATATATATATATAGTTTTTTAAAACAGGAAGAACATAAATTAATAAGAAATTTGGCAAATCATATATGTACATATGTATGTACATATATTAGGGATGACAATTATGGGCATTTTGTTGATCCCGGGATTTTCGAGATTTGAAAACAAAATCCCGGGATCCCGAATTTCATGAAGTTATGATTAGAAATTTTTAATTTGCCAAGAAATGTAACACGACTGTAATATTTGTTTTATAGAAGTATACAAAATAACATTAATATAACAATGAAGAACGATTTGTTGTAATTCAGGTATTTATTTATTGGCATTTTCAAGCAAAAAAAGGAAATAAAAGTAAAATTTGACACACATACAAAATAATTTATACTTTAAGTGCAAATATACATACATATTTGGTACAGAAAAAGCACTGCCGCGCCTCAACATTTGTTGGTTGGACTGTCGACAATAAGTTAAATGCTCTCTGTAGGACATAGCCTTTATCACCTCATTACAAAAAGTATCAATTTCTTTTACCAAGCCTTCTGATAAATTGTATGCTTATTTATAATGGCAACGACAAAACAGAGTCTTAAGGATTCAACAAGCTGTGATATATATCGATCGTGAAATCTCTAAAAGCTTTATTTTGCTCTTGAAAGGAATTATACAAAATTAAAAAAAAAGTTCCTTGTTTTCTATAAATTCGTGATTTGAATAGACTTAGCCCGGGATATTCGGGAGCTAAAAATGGCCGGGATCTCGGGATTTCGGAATCCCGCGATGGACATGCCTAATGTATATATGTTAGGGTGATTGACTCGTTTTTTTTTTAAATCGGTTTTCACTGGTCTTTTGATAAACGAGTGTACGGTTTTTTTGAAATCTTGATTTTTAGAATATCAAATGAATCGGGTTTTTTAATCTTCAAACCCTGGTTTTTACATAGGAGTAAAGTAATAGCATTTGATAAATAATAGAAACACGGCAGCACATCGACTATTTTATTTTCATTCTATTTTTATTGAAACGGCAATCACAAAGTGTTTATTAATAAGATATACGAGTATACATACATATATATTCGAAATTCAATTAATTCGTAGAAAAAACGCAGCAAATATATTTAAAAGATTTTATATATTTAGAGAAATGTCATAAGGGAATGACAAAACCTTGAAAAATTGTAAAACGCTTTTCGGACCATAAGTCCTTCTAGTTTGCTTAATGTGAAATTCAGTAATTTGGTTTAATCTCAAGTTTTAAAATTTGAGACTATGTATGAGTTAAAGATTATATCATTTCTTCGTTTTGACGTTTTTATTTTTTGTGTTTGACTTTATTTTTGTGACCTGCTTAACAACTGATCACAATTGAGAGACTTTGTTTTGACAGCTTTTGGACTTTTTGTTGAGCTATCAATAAAATCAAAAATGGTCAAATCGCTATAATTGCTTAAAAAGCAAATATTTTTGATTAGTAATCGTCCTTTCCCATATATATTTGCGCAAAAAAAAAAGGTCATAACGTTTGCTGTGAGCTGTGAGGAATATATCAATACCAATATCCACTATTCACCACTGTTTCTATATTTTGTATAGCATCACTTATCCTCCGCAGCTTATTTTTGATTCCTAAATGCAAATATTTTCCAAGCGAAACACTTATTATAATTTAATCGTGCCTAATAATTACTGACCCTGAACTATTTGGGACGTTTAAGTGACGTTTATTTTAAATTTTCAATAACCTATCTAAAGCTGCACTGTTAAACATAAGTATTATTTTGCGCTGCCTATTATTGTAATTCAATTACCAAACAACGAGCTCGAATTTTCACTAATTTATTCAGTTGTAGTATTTTCATTATTAACTTCATCCAATAACATTATAAATGTCACTCCGATTATAACTATTTTCTTTTGAAATATTTATATGTATTAAGAATATCATTTAGTTGGACATTTAGTAATCGTCATTGTGACGTTTGCTATACATACTTAGATAATTAATTATTTATAACTTCTAACACGACCGCTTACAGCCATCAAAAACGAAAATTGCATGGCAGCAACTGCTGCCGTCACGACAGGAATAACGGTTATCATTTATTTTCAGCAGTAAAATTATGCTAGTACATACATATGTATATACATATTACATAGTTGCTGCAGCGATTTCTTAGAAAATTTAGAACTGTGGGGCTCCGTATATCCAGGACACTGCGTCGATCAATTGTGTGGAAGACCGGCTGATACAAATAAAATTCGCATATTTGTTGAAAATTTCAACAACGTTTTTAAAATGAAATTACTTTCGTTTCTTGCCTATTAAGTACCACCTATTACCAACTCGCTTAACTTCTTCATTTATTAATCCTTTTGCAGTTGGGTTTTATTTTGGTTATCTTGTTAACTACCAAAACAGGCGCACTTCAAGTAGTAACAGAAATTTCTTTCCCAAAAAATTGGAGCAAAG
Organism: Philophylla caesio; assembly: GCA_963971545.1. NCBI lineage: Eukaryota > Metazoa > Arthropoda > Insecta > Diptera > Tephritidae > Philophylla > Philophylla caesio. Next base: position 31,946,273 of record OZ020606.1, on the reverse strand, counting down.
TATATTTCGTTATGCCGTTGAAATTCCTGTTTCGAATCTCGGGGTAACTATGTATGTAAAGTCTAAAATCGGAGAAAAGGTGTTTTTTAAGCGATCGCCCCTCGGTTGGTAATGACAATCCTGCTAGTGTATTTCACAACTTATTGTAGATATAAATTTATGTAAATGAAATTTTCCTAAAACATAAAATCGAAATTTTATAGAAAAAAAACAGATGTAAAATTTGAGTACTCTGTTATTTAAAACGCGTCAATTTACATATGCATTTATTTATTTATATTTTGTTATTCTGTTCGAAAAACATTAACTCCCTGACACCATATCACTATCAAGGCTATCCGCCATAACACGATTATTTGTTAAGTCATGTAGCCAATTTGCTGAAGTGAGTGTTTCGACTTTCAAACTTCACAGAGAAACGCACAATTTTTACAAACTTCTTAGAAAAAATTTAATTTCACTTAACACAATTAACCTATTTTATTCCAGGTTGCCAGCTGATAGGATTACCAGACATTCTTAAGACATGTTACATGTCCGCATGCACACAAACAAACATACTTGCATATACTCGTAAAAGTATGTACTTATGTATGTCTGCATGTCTAAATGTACCGTGTCTGCTATGTAGCTCTTAAACTAATATCTAATCATGTACTACGAGTATACGTAAATATTGAATAGAAATCACTTAAATACGATTACCAACAAACCGCTTCAGAAACAAAAGAATCTAATAAAACAAAATTTAAGAGATATTGTCAAACAATCAACATAAAGGCGGCTTAATGAGACTTTGAAGGAAAAGTTGCAGCAAATGCATTCACATTACCGTATTTGTTCGTTCGATTAATGCATTTTCTATTGCCGTCATTTATTGTTGGCGTCATTTTCGTTACTTAAAACCCGTAATCAACTTTCGTTCTCTGAATGTGATGCATACAACTTCGTTGAGGGAGTCATATTTATTTACTCGTAGTATGTAGCTGAGAAGCGGTCTTTGATAAGCGGCACTAAAGCGCAGCTTCACGCACGAACAACGCGCATGCGCGCAAACATGGACGAATGCAAATGCCGAGTGCATGGTAAACCTACAAAGTTCGGGCAATGATTGATGGAAAACAATCGCTTGGAAAACAAGCATCGACATAATGTTTAAATTTCAACCTTAAGCACGTTAAATATTTTTTTTTACAAAGACAGTCTTTGCTTAAACTTTTATGCGCGTTGGTAAGCTTACAAAAAAGTGAAACCTTTTCCGTTATCTTTAATTTGTTTTTAGTGGTGGGTGTAAACCGACAGATGTATTCAGAAGCTGAGAAAAACGAAAGTCGGAAAATGGTTATAGAAAAAATTTGTTAAAAAAAATGTAAATCTACATACATATGTACATGTCGTGTATATACATATGTATGTATACATATGGATGTGCGTTATTGGGCATTACATATTCTACTCGATTGCAGTTGAAGCGATTTTAGCTGAGTTCAACAGACGTTTAAAAGTACATATGTCTTTCAGCTGTCAGTCATTTACTGCTGGCATAAGAGTACGTTTTGACGTGGTATCACCACCTCTGCGCTGGAATTTCTATTTCAAGAGATACTACATTATTTGACACGCTTAATAGGTTGTTAAAAAGATAATAAGGAACATCGTTCCAATGCCCGCCCATGGTCCCCGCCATTACAGGATTCAAAAGATTCATACATTTTTCGCAGAATATTTCTTTCGCCGTTTGCCGTATGGCGTCAAGAAATATTTTGTTGAATTTTTGGGCTGACATATCTTATTCGTTTCAAATTTATTACAACTATTTCTTTCATCTTTGTCAAAACTGTAAAGGACATAGGGATGGACGTGTGCAGTCAACAGGTCTTACTATGGCGTTTCACTTCTTGATCAACTTCGTCCTTCTTCGCTGTACCATATATTTTTGAGACTGGGAATATGATTCTGGATTACGACGCGGCGAACAGAAGATGATGCTGATTAGAGTTCCACTATTGTACTAGTTTTGACAGAACAAGCTGTTTATTACCCGTCAGTTCAAAATGTAAACAAGCTATTTCCTTGCACTTGATTTACATGGTGCAAGTACTTACGTCCTTACGTAGAAAACTCTTATGCGAGATGCGGTATTAAGCCCTTGTTGTGAAGCTTTGGGTCACGGCTGTAAAAGAGAGTTTTTAATGAGGCCACTCTGACGTATTCGGTTAAAGGGCTGGCTATATAAACATTTATTCAACCAATTTTAGCTCCCGATAAATGGGAGATCGTTGGATTTAGTTTCGTCTCGTAAAAGCATAGTATGTTACAATGGAAAGATACAAAAATCCTCAAACGTTGACGACATCCCCAAAGGAAACATAGCACCTTAACATTTGTTAGCATTTACGATTATGCACCAATACCTGATTGACAAACAGACATAAACTGAACAGAACGAAAATTGACACTGAAGATGGCACAACGCCGAAACCGGTTTGTCTCCAAACCTAACTTGACAACGGATGACGCAAAATCGTTCCAAACAATAAGACCAACTTGATTTGATCGCACGTGCCGATGGAGAAGAGCGATGTTGAGACCCCGAATGAGTTCTATGGGCGCATAAAGGAAGCGTCCGAGTGATAGCCCCGCTGAAATGTCAAAATTGTGATGAGCGACTTCCAAGATGATCAAAGAAGTTGTATTAATTCCAACCAATTAGTAACGGAGTGTCCACCAAAACACCTGGGTGTTATTTCTTCAAAGAGCGTAGAACCTAATAAACACGTTATGCAAGATTGTTGCAGATATGAACAAAAAGCGCATATAAAAAAAATATGCATAAAAAATAATTACGTATTTGGACCCACGTCACTGTTGGCTGTTATAACCTTGGTGTTACTTTATGCTCGGTAGGAAATTGAAAATTAGAGGCATTTCTCGATAAACAAAACTTTAGCTCTTCAAACCCCTTTTTCATTCCCGATCTCTTATGTGTATGGCACAGAATCATGGACGATATTGATCAGCAAAGAGAAAGCCTTGGGGCGTTTGACTATCCGATTCCAAACAACACCCTGTCCGGACCTACCTCCAAATTCAAATATACATAGATCGTTAATACCAACTATCGGAGAAATTTGGTTTGAAAAGTGATTCTCATTTATATATATTTCCTACAAGGCCTTCACCTTCAAAAAAGCTCTGGTGCATGTTTTCCCATCTTTTACATTTTTTTGAACATTGTTTTGTGCAATATTTTTAAAAACACTTAGAGATAAACATCAACTTAGGAGACGTAAAATTCAACTTTAGCCCACAATTTAGTCTTTTGACAACTTTAAAATAATTTACCAATTCTGCCTAAAAACTTAAAACTTTTTTTACAGGAACTTCAAAATGAATATCCGTTGATTTAAAATTTTTTTTAAGAGTATTTTATGTTTTTTCAATTTCGTCAAATTCTGCAGGAATCGGAATGTATAGCATTGGTATATATCGAAAGCGAGCAGTTTTTGGTTTTTGGTTTTAAAGTATTCTTTCTGATTCCCCGAAAAGGAAATAATAAATTCTGATACTCTAAGAACTGAATAAACTAACAACCGATTCCAACCAAATTTGTCGAAATTGAAATGCAGAATAGGTCTGAACATTTATTTTAAGAGAATGAACTCAATTTTAATTGAAAGAACAGAGGTGTGTGTTTCCCAGATACTATTTGGGCATCAAAAGAAATTGGACCATACAAATTTTAGCAACAATACTGTTACATATTCATGGAAAAAACGCCTACGAAATAAAAGAAGACTTTTAACTTCATCGTAACGTAAAACAATCTACCTTAAGTGAATGCTGAAAAAAATCTGAAGTCGCCTATATTGGAAAGCCAAGAAACTCAATTTCACGATGGTCTCGCTGCTTGTGGGGTTTGAGAATCATTTTCAATTATCATAATCATTGCAATCGCAACAAGTGTGGCGGCTATGTGATGACAGCTAATAAATTCAAGTCGTCACTCTGCTAGAGAACACACAAAAGCATCGGCAACACGATGACACTGTAGACGCGTTTTTATGTACTTATTTATGTATGTTTGTTTGTGTGAAGCTACAAATACGAACTAAACAAACGCCAAATCTAATGCTGCGGTGCCACCAAACGTCACAATACATCAACAAGATTTAATTTGTGGTTTCGGCATAAATTCTCTGCACAATATTAGACAGTCGAAGACGTTAAAATATTGCAAATTCCATTGTCTGTTGCATTTTGCTGCTGTATGTGAAAAAAATTAGGAAGCTTGGTGCGCCTCTGACATAAAATCAGAACTTAGTGCTACTTATGTAATTACTAAATGTTGGCAAAGAATTTGTTAAGGAATAGTGTTTGTTGCTTCTGTTTCTAATTTTTTGATATTTTGCATCTTTACAGTCTGATAAATTTAAAATAGGTTGGTGAAGCCGGACGTTAAAAAAATTAATTACACTGGTTAACAACATTTCAACTTTGTCAAGCCACATCGACTTTTGTGTTATTATTTACTTAATAGATGGTTATTAATAAAAAATATACAGTTTACAAAATTAGTTAGCATGTTATTTTATTAATTTTTTTTTTCAAAAAACAACGACCCTAAAACCAAAAATATAAAAAAATAATAAAATGAAGTAAGTGCAGCAAATTTCACTTCCCATTCGTCCCTTCTGATTGTCCAGTAGTAATCTGCCAACATATCAGGGTTCTATTTGCCTTGGTAACACTTTTCCATCTTTGAGATATACTGATGGAACCTGTCACAGTGCTCATCGCTCACAGCTTTCCAGATGTGAGTCTAAAAAGAGAAGTTTGAGTGGCATGTTGTAACTCAGTGCTTTATACATATGTACTTATGTCAACACTAACATACTTAGCTCTCTTACCAACTCTCTGTAGCTATCACTCGTATGGTTACTCAAAAAATTTGCATTCGATGCAGGTTTTCGTAAATCGTTCAATCCCTGATTTGAAGTTCTACGAATCACTTATTTTTGTAAATTTTTTTTTAAATATAAAAATCCACTCCAATTACGTTCAATTGCTTTTACACCATTTTTTATCAGGCTTAATTTGTTATGCAATGGTGGAAGAAGTGCTTTAGATGGATTTGCAAGAGGTAAATACTTTACATATTTTTGCCCAGGAAATAAGTTTATATTTATTTCTGATAGTGGTTTGTTCTATCTCGACTGTCCCATTCACATAAGAATCTGCAGAATTTGGTTATATGATCTGAAGCGATGTTCACGATTTCGAAAATAACTGATTCTAGTTTCTCGATGTTGTAAATTCCATACTTTTAATCGAAATCGTAATGTTTGCTTTTGAAACAAATTTAAATTCCGAGCCAAATCGTTTAGGTCTCCTTCAGTTTTTAAATGTGGCCTGGTTAGAATTTCTTAAAACTCGGAGTCATCGTCCATATTAACACATTGGTCGAGGGTTATCCAAATTCATTCTCAACTGACTCCGATGCAAATGGTATAGGCCAATTTTCACTCAGAAGGACTTGTCATGTGACTAAAGATAAATTAGGGTAAACAATGGTGTGTTTTTTCTTGAAATGTATACCATTTATGTCAGTAAGACAAAGACGTGATCTTTTGCTTACGTCCAAATCTTGGGCACATATGACGGGACATATGACGGGACTCTATCTTCCAATCTGTAGAATTCTTCACACAAGTTATACAAAAACAAGTAAGACAAGTTAAATTCGGGCGAAACCGGTTTTTATATACCCTCGCGATGAATTTTAGTATGGTCGGTGCCCATAATTTCATAAAAACCCAGTTTCTTTGTTTGCTAGTATTAAAGTTTACTGAATTTCTTTCAATAAATACCAAAAAACGAAGTTTTTTGCATTTTTCAAAATTTCCGTTATATGAAAGTTAGGCGTGGTTATGGTCCGATTTCAAAAATTATTGACGGTGATGCTAGTGATATCAAGGACAATATGTTCACCAAATTTTGTGACGATACCTTCGTTAATGAGATACTTACAGACGTTTTTTTATAAGTGGGCGTGGTAACTCCCATTTTTCAAAATTTCATAAGAATCTAGTTTCTTAATTAACTATCTCTCTAAATATCAAATTTTAAATAATATGTTCCATTTTTCAAAATTTCCATTATATGGGAGGAGGACGAGGTTATAATTGGTCCGATTTCAAAATTTTTTAACGATGATAACAGCGATATGAAGGAAAATATGTCCATCAAATTTTGTGAAGAAACCTTACACCGTTATTAAGATCTAAAAATGTTTTCCTAAGTGGGCGTGGCAACGCCCATTTTTCTAAATTTCATAAATACTTACTTAGTTCAAAATTGCTTTAATTGAAACCGAAAAAACGGAGTTTTTGCATTTTTCAAAAATTTCTCGTATATGGGAGGTGGGCGTGGTTATTAACCGATCTTGTCCAATTTCAATACCAACCTACCCTGTTCATAGGGGAATCTATGTACCAAATTTCATTAAGATATCTCAATTTTTACTCAACTTATTGTAACCACGGACAGACGGATGGAGGGACGGACGGACAGACAGTCAGGGCTAAACCGATTCCTCTTTTCATTCTGATCATTTTAGTATATATATGTCTATATCTATCTCGATTATTTTTTGCTTTTACAAACAACCGTTATGCGAACAAAGTTATTATACCCTTGTGTACAAGTACGCTCGGATATAAAAATATGTTGGGTTTTAAGATTTGTCTAGATGAGCCACAGTGAAATCACAATATCAGTGAGAATTATTCAAGACAAGTTTAGTGAAACAAAAAAAAAATTAGGATCATTACGACACTTTCTTGCCATCAAAATGCTGTTAATAAATCACAAAACTTTTAATAAAATCATCGATAAACAGTCTAATGATTATTTATTCGCGAACGTTCCTTTGTAGTTATTGTATCACAAGAATAACTGAGACTAATTGAAACTAAATAATTTCAATTAAATAACGAAGGTACATACATACATACATACACAATGGGATAAGTGGCCACTGTTATTTTGTCTCATCGATGAACTCCTTTGAAGAAAAATCCATTAGTATACATACTTAGATGGATATATATGAATGTATTACATTTAATTTGTACATACCATATGTAATCGTGTGTACATCCATATGGTTTCTATATACATACATACATACATACAAACATGTTATGTCCAAATACGCCAACATATTTTGCGTGTATCTACAAGCAACCTACTCAGATACATCGATGTTAATCAATTTAACTAGTTTTCTTTCTTCTGCCACTTCTAAGCCAAAGACAGTAACCTGGCGTATTCTTTTGCCAATCGCCGTTGCAGTCACTTGCATTTTCTTGCGTCAAATGGAGGGATTGCTATTTCTTTTAAGCCTTTTCACAACTCTACGTGTTTGGGGAGAACGCACTTAGCCGCAAAACATGATCGCGTTTCAGCAACTGCGCTCCATTTCCATTCGCTCTGGCGGCAAGCTTTACTTTTCATTTTCATATTTTCCACTTTTTTTAACGCTCGTACCTGAGAGTGTTGTACCGATTTATTTTACCTCATCTTCTTTTACTGTTCATTTTCCAAGTTTTTCGTTGTCTGCAACCAAATAAAAAAAACCGGTGATCACTCCAACCCCCACTCCATTCAGTTGAGGCCCCGTTGCCTGCACGTTGCTCGAATGAATTTGGTTAATGCGATTCATTGTTAGTGTACGAGTGGTGTTGGCAGCACCACCACCGATATTATTGTTATTTTCTTTTTAGGTTGATTATGTAAGGCGCTATGCAACGCTACTCGTTCGTCGTTGTCTTTGTCGTTTTTGCTTTGCTTTTTTTGCTATCTGTCTTTTCCCGCAAATCGAATGACCGACTCTGAGCGGTCGCTGTGTTAGTTTTTCAAGCTGGCTTGGCAGCTGGCGCGCTTGTCTTGGCCCGCAATGGGATGTGCAAACAGTTTGCTGCCGCTTTGCTACAAACTAACATGGCCTACAAAAATTTGACAAATAGCTGACTGGCTAACTGTGTATGTGTGTCTGTTGAGTTATCATTTACTTTAAAATAGAAAATTAGTTTATGTTGCTCTTAAAGCACACGTCGCTGAAAATTTCAAGTTTTTTATTCGCAAAAGTGAGTGTAATTTTGTCGAAGTATTCATAGTATGTAAAACCAAATCGGTTGCTAAGTATATGTTTTCAGTTGCCTTTGGGCGGGAAGAAGGAAACCGTTGGTTTTAATAATAATTATACCTATTTACTTAACTTACTAAACCTTCTCTAAGAAAGAACACGGCCGTTGTCCGCCAAATCTTATTATATAGAGCACTGGTCTGTTGGCTCACGCTCAAAAAATCAACAACTCTCAAACAACTGTAATGAGTACAAAGAACCGCGAAGCTTTGTATAAGTGGAGCATTATGCTCCTCACCCACTGAGGCTCTAAATACAAATCTGTATTTGCCTTTTCTTGACGTAGTCACTCAAGAAGTCGCCATTATCACAGCCCCAGGGCTTAGATAAGCAGGTTTTTGGACCCAGAGAACATTTAGTCACAAAGAAATCCTAGGGAAGACGGCTCCCACACAAATACCTACAAATACAGATTAATTTACACCATCTGCTGCCTTTATAAAGAACTATGAAGTCACCATACTATCCCGACAGGACTGGTACGGCCATCAACACATACACGAATGGCTCCAAACTTAACGGGAAAGTCGGAGGCGATGTTTTCCCCCCAGAGCCAAAACTTGAAACATCATTCCGACTGGCCATCCAGGAGGCTACGCAGCAATCTGACAGCCAAGCTGCCTTGAAAGCGCTAGACCCATGTATAGACAATGTAAAGTCTCTCACTGAATGCCGCATTATAGAATTCAACTCTTATGGGTGCCTGGACACCGCAACTGCAAATCGGATGAACTGGCAAGGAAAGGTACGACCATCCCGATCCTTCCGAGGAGGGTCAGGGTAGGTATACCACTGGCTACTTTTAAACTGCAAGTCAAGTATAACACCTTAAAGGTTGCACCGAACGCTGGAGCTCCCTCCCACACTGTGAAATATCTAAGCATACTTGGCCTTCCTACGATACATGGCGCACATCAACCCTCCTGGGGTTAAAAAGAAATGAAATCTCCAATCTAAGACGAACTCTTCAAGGTTGTTAGGAGTGAATGCTCCGACTGTCGCAGTTGCCCCAGTGTTGAAGAAGAACAAAAAGTGAGCCCTAAGCAGAAGAAGACTGAGGCATTCGCATATGGCAGTACATTGGGCCACTCTGGTCCTAAGTGCAAGGGAGAGTCTCTCTTCCGAAATAACAAGCTCCTAGACGATTTTAGACGTACTCAACCAATCACGTCAGCTGCTCATTTCATGCGCAAAGTGGCTCCAATTACAAAAAAATTGAATACACAAAAAACCAGCGTATTCCAAACAATTTGTAATATTTTTCTTAATGCTCGAAATTGTGAAGAAAATTTGTTAAATCATTATAAATTTTTATATAAATTTAAAAAAAATTAGTTCTTATCGTTTATGTTAAGGTATGAACAATATTTCAATGGAAACATAGTTTCCAATAATTATAACAAAAACAAATTATCCAAATGTGTTAATAAGTGGTTATGTTATAATTTGTGAACAGAGCGTGGTGTAAGTAAGATTTAAGTTCTTTGTGCTCGATTTCAATAATTCTTAAAATAACATTAAGATAAATAGGTTTGGTAGAGTTTTTTTTTTTTATTTTATACTATGTATTTGGTATACAAATATTTCCTAAGACAAGCGTTGCGCTAATTCGATAATCCTCAAGGAATTGTGCGAATTTTCTTCATAATTAGGCCATGGACAATATATTAACCGATTCTAATTAAGTTTCATCAATCTTTGTATACTTGAGCACAGAATTTGTGATATTAAAGAGATTTTGTGAAAATTTCAAATTTACTCTTTCGATTTTCAACAGGAAATGGAGTTTTATCGTCGTTGCCACGCTTAAATTTGCTAACACTAGATACTTTTCGGCCAAAATAACATTTCGATAATGACGGAAAGAGTAGAAAATATATCAAAATAGTGATGAAAACTTTCTTTTTAAGTTAACGATTTTACGATGTTTTAGTTAGAATTACCCTTCGATTTTGGTATGAATTGGTTTTATTCGAATTTAATCTCTTCACATTTTTCTTTAAAAAAATTAGTCTTAAAAAAATAACTGGAAAAATTTAACTAAGAACCAAAACAAAAGATAATACAAATACCAGCAACAAATATTACAAACATTATGAAGTACAACTCACATATACATAAATGTATGTATGTATGTACATTCAAATACTAAATTTTAAAACATGCGTGTTATAACATACATGCATACATACATACAATGTACATACATACATACATACATGTTACATGTGCATTGTTACAACTGGAGAGCAAAGTGAGCGTGCCCTACTTTTGGGCACAACCCTCCCTTCGCCCATCTGACTCCTCCTCTCCTCTCCCTGCAGCAACCAAATTCGAGAACATTGTAATGCCTTTAATATTTTTGTATGCACATACATATATGTATATTGGTATTAAGGCGCCTCACCAAACATTTTCAACGCAAATCTTAATTTGTTTAATTTTAAAAATATTTTTATTTGTGATTTTACGAGAGAAGCGTTTAATGATCGAAAAAACTTGTAAGCAGAAACTTGCTACCTGTTAACAAATGATTTAGGCTTATTTGTATAAGGTTTAAATTAAATCGGCCATTAATTTAATAGATTTTCGTTACCATATGCTAATAAAATTTGCACCAATTTCTTATGACTAGCAAAAGAGGAAGGAATAAAAGTCATCCAATAATTATTATAGTCAAAAATAAACAAACATTTATATTATAGTCAAATATGTATACATTTTACGAGTAATCTGTAACTATTATACAAAGACTTATATATGTATGTACATCAAAATCTTTTCATAATAACTATCAACGAGTTAAATACTTTTAAGTCTCCAAAAACTTTTATTTTAAACTTATATTATAAAAGTCTTCTCATAATAATTATGAGTGAGCAAAAATTTGTTGTTGAAGGAATGGATCAGAACCGAACTTATCCAAAGCTGGTCCCGAAAAAATCCTGATCTAGTCCCAAACAGTTCGGGTTCCGTCCTTCAAAACTTAAACAATTTTTTCTCATTGACAATTATTATGAGAAGACTTTTATAATTCTTAAAACTGTACCATCAAATAATTGTTATTATGAGTCCCTGGTTTTGCGGCTAACATCTTTTGAAAGGAAGGGGAGTACCTAGGGGATTGCGTTACCAGAAAAGCTGAGTTGATTTCTTGTATTCTCCTTGGCGGACTAACAACATATTGCTTCATTTTGATGAACTGGTTATGCCGAAAATACCGCAGAAATGGCTGTAACTTTCATGAAAGTTTTATATTTCAGTCATGTACAACCACGACGCAGCGAACCAGAGATTGCGCATTCCGTGGTATCGCTGCATTCATTTTGTCAATTTGACAATTCTCAAGAAAAGTAAACAACCTTAAATTTAGTGAAACGGCCAACACAACATATTTTCTTTTCGTTTCACTGAATTTAAGCTTTAAATTCGCCGTGCGTTGTACATGACTGAAATATAACACTTTCACGAAAGTTACAGGTATTTTTGGCTTAACGAAATGAATCTGCATAACGCTGATTTTCACACTTGTCTAAGTACTTCCGGTAGGGAAAGTCTAGAAAAAATCAAACAAATGTCGCATTTCCCGAAATTAAATTTAAAAATTTCATAAATCCTTTACCAAATGTGCCCAGGCGAAGATGAAGGCATTACTAATTATATTCTTTTTGGTTGTTGTGGTTTCCGACAGGGTAATTATACGCTGTATTTTGGAACGAATTTCCGTCATCCCTTGTCAAGTTTGGTTTGGAGACAAACCGGTTTCGGCGTTGTGCCATCTTCAGTGTAATTTTTCGTTTCGAAAAATTACACTGAAGATGGCACAACGCCGAAACCGGTTTGTCTCCAAACCAAACTTGACAAGGGATGACGGAAATTCGTTCCAAAATACAGCATTACTAATTCTAATTTCAGTCATTGGAAATGGAAGGTTGTCGAAAGCGCTCTTATGTTAGAAATTCTACAATGGAAATCAAACTAGAAGCAAATTTGAATACTTTTAAATGTGAAGTTTACCATTTAAGTTAACAAAATTTATGAATAACGCGATGAAGTTTGCTGGAGTAAGATTTTGCAGTTTATTTTTGTTGTAGAAAATCATCGAATTTTCAATGCATTCTCAAAAATCGGATGACTCATTTCGACGTAATGTTTTTTTTTAATCTTTCGCTGTCATAAGTAAAGCTACTACTAAAAAAGTATCTCTAAATAAGCCACCCAAAATGAAAATTTTTACACATTGCTTTCTTGTGTGTGACCCACCTTAACATATGTAACATACATACCTACGTGTACACATACATACAAACTTACATGTGTAAGAACTAATTTTTTAATTTTCTCAGGCCACGTCTTTTCCAAAATAACTTAATTTTCGATACATGCCCAACTCACAATACAGCAAGAATAATATAATCTGAATGCGCCGAAACACATAGGGATACTACAATATTTGGAACGAAAATAAAACGCGAGTACAACAATAGTGTATGTATGTAGATGCTGCACCATAGAAATATTTCATACATATGTACATATGTATGTATAAGTATGTATACACCATTTCAAAACTATAACCGCACCGTATATGGTTATTATAATTGCAGTTATTTAAAATTTTTATTATTTTTCAATTAAAATAGAGTCATTCTTTCATAAACGCATAAAAATTCGAGTTGCAAGAACAATTATAAAATATTATCTAGGCGTATTCGGGATCTGTTGTATTTGCCATTGCATTTTGTATTCGTGGTTTCTGTGGTTTTTATAGCAAATGTAGTCAAAATCCAACAGTAAAATATACGTTTCACTTCAAAAACAACCGCGTTATTGGCCGTAGTTCTTTAGTGCGCTATTGAACTCCCTAAATGGGTGGACCCTGTTGTAAATGTGGTTTTTCTGATCGCAACAAAAAAGATGAACCGTTGAACGTGTAATTTTTCATCTACAAATACGTTAGTCGAATAAATGGATATTTATGTATGTGTATTAAAGTTTATCGTTTACCTAAGCAATTTGATTATCACAATTATCTGTAATAAAATCTAATATTTTCGTTTTTTTTTTGGCACATTACCCACTTTTGTTAATTTGTTTGTGGCACATGCATAAATGTATGTATTTTTTTTTTTTTTTCGTTAATCAGCCGTTCGGGGAATTTTACAATGACACGCAGACAGATATTACACCACGGTGTGCTTGCGATTTACTTGTCTAAATCCGAATTCGTTGTAAAAATAGTAAATATTACTACGAACACAACAGATCCTGAATACCCCTATTGTGCCAGAAAAAATGTCAAAAGCTGAAGGTAATTTATAGCCATTTGAAACTTGCACTTTATTATACTGAAATTGGATAGGCTACAAAAGTGCGTACTAAAGAAATGAAAAAAAAAATTATTAGAAACTTCAACTTTGTTTTCTATAGGGCAAGCAAGTCTGGTCAAGCAAAATATCAATCATAGAAAAAGTTTTTTTTCTTATAGCGGCCACCCCTCGGCAGGCAATGGCAAACCTCCGTGGGTATTTCTGCCATGAAAAAGCTGCTCGTAAAATACATCTGCTGTTCGTAGTCGGCACAAAATTGTAGGTCCCTCCATTTGTTATATAATATAAAGACGCACACCGCAAATGGTAGGAGAAGCTCGGTTAAACACTGAGCTATATAGTGTAAGCGCCACATTATTATATTATTATTATTTCTATAGGTTTGGTTAAAGAATGCACTGTTTTTTTAACTGAAAATTAATGAAAACTTAAAGAACAATTACCAATAGATGATGCAGTTATAACTTTGTGATAGCATGTGCATACACATATGGTCAAAATAATAACTACATTTATACACATTTTTTTTATTGACTGATAAATTCCCTTTTATTCAAGGTACGGGTAAACAAATATTAAATTGCATAATGTCAAGATTTAGCAATTGAAACAATTAAATTAATTTCAATTTTTGGAAATTAGCTTAAAAACTACTAAAATGACTGGACAAAATAATAAGTACATCACACATGTGTTAATATAAAGAGGTTATAAATTTAAATCACGCTAGCCGTTCGGTATCTTTTAAAAATATATCTCGTCAATACCCGATATATCCGCCTTTATTTTGGAGTACTTTTGTTATTATTTTCGGCATATTGGAAATAAGTTTGCGGCAGGTGTTAACTGGAATTTTGTACCAGGTCCTTGTTTTGAAAATATTGCTTTCCAATTCCTTGTTTTAACTCTCCCCAGTGCAGTGCTAATTTCGACCCATCTACAAAATTACTTAATATTTATTTAGGCAAATACTTAGATAAAATACCAAACTTTTCAGTTATAATTTTGACCACGTAAATGGCGAACTTCAACACCCAAATTACTCGTTTGCATTAATTTGGGATGTACCACCTTACTTTTTACTCTAAGAGGTATTGCCTCATGAAAATTATTAAAATTAAATTAATTAATGCTCACGGAATGCACTTATTATTTTTACCATATGTGTACACATATACATATGTACATACATTCTCGTACACACAATATGTGTTTGAATACATACACGCATATATATTTGGAGTTTTGGCGATGTACAGAGAGGTGGTGGCGGGTTGCCGTTACAAACGAATACTATAAATAAAATTTTGTAGAGACGTTCATAAAAAAATGCGAAGAAACCACAACAGCCCTCAGACGCATTATCAGCGCCCTAGCGCATTTCTCATCGCACCCCTGCCCCCGCTGATACGCGTACTATCCGTTACAAGCAAGCGTAAGTGTGTTTCTTGTTTTTGTTTTTGATATGTGTCTTTTGTTAATATTATCATAGTTATCATGCTGTTGTTGTTGCTCGTATAATTTACTGCTTGCAAGAGAATATAATCATATAAATAAATTGATACATACATATGTATGTATGTATGTTTGTATGAACCTAAGTGAGTATGTATGTATGTATGTATGTATGCGCATAGAAACCAAAAAAAAAGTGTCTACACACATACCCAAGTACTTCTGTTTGTTTTTGGAGTTGCACGAAAATTGGGTCAAATGTTTGTTGTTGACGTCGAACGAATGCAACAAGTGCCTAGCGCGCCAAACGTTTTTCTCCGCCATCAGCGCCAACAGCGAAGCAATCATTTCAACTCCTAAATTATTGTTTGCAGTTGTTTTGCTTTATCTGACTATGTAAGTTTGTTCATACACATACATACATACTCGTACATAATCAAAAAAAAACCGACTGGTATAAATACATACATACATACATATATTTATAGGAGTTTTAACATAAATTTTAACTAGCAGGGCTGCTAAAGAATTTATTGAGGTAGTGCCGGTGTGAAGAACTTTTGTACACGCACTCACCTACATACATACCTGCATACATACATATGTATGTACATATGTATGTGCGATGTGTGGGAATGATTACCTAAATTTAGATGCTCATTTTCTACACCAACGCGGTACTTCTTTGACCGAGTTTCATTCGCCACTCGCTCTCCACTTAAAATGAAGTCAAGTGGGATGTCGTGGAAACCTACACAACGCACGAACATACTTATGTACTCGTATGTAGGTATGTATGAATGTTTGGGTATACTTCGAGAGATCATTGGACATTTGGGTCTTTATACCGTGAAATTGGTAGTTTTTCAAAATAATTGTCGTAACATGCGATCACTGGTTTGGTCCAATATTGCCTCTCAAATATTTTTTTCTTTCCTAAATGCTTGGAAATCGAACTTAGCCTACCAGAAAGTTTTTTTTTCAAATTAAAGTATGATATGCAAAACATAATACCTCTTTACAAAAACAAATAAAAAATATACTTAGGTGTTTTAGTACATACGAGGGGACTAACAAAAATTCGTTTAAAGTTCAAAAATATTTAAAATAAATAGTTATATGGCCAAGCAATAACAAATAAAATGTATAAAAGGATGAGCCAGCTTTATACAAACAAATTCTAACAAAATTGAAATTGTACAAACAACAACTACACAGTCAAGTAGAAATAGCGGCAGTACAGCCGTACTTGATTGAAGTAAGTTGTGAAGGAAAAGCAGGAAAAGTAACAACAGCTCACACAGCGTAAGCTTAGCTGAATGTGTTTAGCTGCCGGCTTAAGTATTGCGCATGTTTTTGCGGGCTCGACTCCCGCAGAAGGAAAGAAGAAGAAGTCTGATGAGGAAATGGAAAGTTTTTTTCGACATGTAGTACATAGAACAAACCTAACTACAAAGTTTTGATAATATTTTTATTACGATTAATGTTAATAGTTTATACTAAAGAATTTATTTATATATGTACATACATATGTATGTAGATACGTTGATATTACAATTTCACTTAATTTCACAAAATAATTAATTAAGGGTTACACATGGAATGTCGATTAGCTTTTCATTCATAATTTTTATTCACTCAGAGAGTTTTTAAATGGTCGTTTACACACATATGTACATACATACGTGTCTAATAATACCCACATGGGAATAGACATCTACATAGCACCAAGTCGACTTCACCGGCGCCGACGTCTACAGCGTGCTGTAGCGCAGCGTTGTTAGAGATTATGTATATTTTTATCTATGTCCAGCGCTTAATTGTACCCTTTAGGAAACTTATATTAAATTCTTCTCCTACCATTTTTGGTTTGCGTCTTTATATTATACCACAAATGGAGGGACCTACAGTTTTGTGCCGTCTCCGAACGGCAGATGTATTTAATGAGAAGCTTTTTCATGGCAGAAATACCCTCGGAGGTTTGCCATTGCCTGCCGAGGGGTGACTTTTTCAATGATTAAGACTTTGATTGCGCTGACTTAGATTCGAACCTCGATCTTAGCGGCATATCGAGTTATAGCACGCCGCTACCCACTTTCTTATATATTCTTAAGTGAGCTGGCTATTTAAATATGGGAAATGCAACCCTGCGTTTAAAACAAATAACAATATGTATTAAAATAAAAAAATAGCACATAAATTCCAGAAAAAAAGAACGGTGCCATTTGTTGGAAACATTTAAAGAAATGCAATCGGAAAACCAACGAAAGTTAAATAAGAATTAATAAAACAATCTTTATTGAGCTCAAGGCCAGTTTATTGTATTTATTTGAAAAAAAAACTACAACAGTTTTTAAATGGTAAAAGTTATAGTACTATTTCGGAAAATTTATATATACAAGGATGAGCACGCCTTAAATGCATTCTTAATATTAGTAAAATAACTAAAACAAAAAAACCAGAATTGCTAAAACACAAACAACAACCACACAAGCAAGTTTAAAAAGCGGCAGATCAGTTGCTTAAGGAAGATGGAATTAACACAATAGTCCATTTGGCAAGCGTAGCACAGCATGTAGCGTGTTGGCTCTGCAACTCCAAGCTCCTGGGTTCAAAGCCTGTGAGAAGTGGTTATGAAGAATAAATTAAATTAATTTAATAAAAAGAAGTCTGATAAGGAAATGTGGTAATTTTCTAAATAGTACTATAACTTCTACCATTTAAAAGCTGTTGTTGTTTTTTTTTTCAAATAAAAATCTTCAATAAACTGGCCTTGAGCTCAATAAAAATTGTCAATTATTAAGCATTTACTGGGCCGATAGAAATAACACAAAGTTAAATAAGAATCCTACAGTAACCTTTAACTTTTTAACCTCGAATTTGCCGTAGATAAGACAGGTTAGAACATAGTGGTTGGCATAAAATCCATCGCCATGCAATCAGTAAGCTTTCCTACAGGGTATGTAGAGTTGTGCTTCTAGTCAAAAGTAGGCCAATGGGTCTCTGTGCTAGTGGCTTGCGCTACAGTCGTTTAAATACAGGGTGCTGGTGCTCCTATGTATTCGCATTAGCACGCGATGGACTTGGTGTACGACCGATGAAATTCGTCAGCTTCATGCCAACTTTTCGCACTTCCCTATTGCCAGCTAAAAAACAAACTTCATTCCATTATTGAATTATTTTTGAGTTTTACTGCTCGCTACTTTTTCGGCGTTTAGTAAACAAATTGGCGATGGACAGTGTTGCCAGGTTTTTAAAATATCATTTTAAAAGGAGGATTCAGTGGGCGAGCAACTGAGTAAAGTTCTGAACTTTTTTGTTTTTTTAACTGAACTTTCAAATACGTTTTGAGCTTTTCATACGGTGTTGCCTAAATATGAATTATTGCATAATTGTATCGATATAAATTTCTAAAGTCAATCAGATCTGTGAAAAAATAATTTTATTTAAATTAACTATGTTTTGGTTTTTTTTTTGAGAGAAAATCGTTGCTGAAGAAATAGGAAAAATATACACTTATGTTCCAATTATCAAAAGAAATATGCGTTTTGCACGAAATTAACTATTTTTAGTAGTTGGCATCGCCGGTGATGTTCTCATTGATAACAGGAAAAGTTCGGAAACAATTAAATAATTATGAATCAACGCTCAGACACTTCCCTTCGTGGGAGAATATGAGTGATATTGGATACAAATTCTGAACTAGGACAATGAATCTGTCTTCATTGATTTTAAAAAACTTTATTTCACAATAAAAACACTAAGAGACAAGTTGAAATCAAGTTTTAAATTAAATATTTGCCGTCATTAGTCTTGAAATATTTGCTTGCAAAGGCTTAACTTTTAAAATTGACGAGGCATTTTTGCTCTCTGACTTCTTGCTCACTTGGGTCGGATTTTCGATATCAAATTGCTAGTTAAAGGTCATAATTTACAGCAAACAATTAAACTTTCTTAAATTACTTAACTCTCTTTTATTTACTGCAGGAGTCACTAATAGACGAAAAACCCGTCAAATTGCACAATTTAAAAAAAATGTCCAAGAGACGCCGGCAGATATTTAAAACTACTTTGGGAATAATCTAGAATACTATCGTCGAATTGACGTTAAATTACACAACTTGGCAACACCAACCCTGCCTTTGCTTATTTAATCGCTGTAGTTTCGTGCAACTTAGGTACTCCACTAAATGCTTAGCCGCTTCGAATCGCGTGGCATGTGCTGGGGCATGCCACCAAGATTATCTGCTTTTGCACGAGACAAGCCAAACTGAATTTCTCAGATGCTGTAATGTTGCTGCTGCCGTGCATGTTGTTATTGTTGATGTGGCAGCTATTACCATTTAAGAGAATTTATTGCTGTTTAATTGTATTGGATTCGATTGTTGTTCTTGTCAATACGCAAAGGGCTAAATGTCTGAGAGATTTCTCCAGCCACTTGATTATACATCCGTACGAACATGTACATATGTACACACATACATATGTATATGGGCATGAATGAATGTAGATATGTACTTATAAGTGCGTGCTGTACTTTTGTTTTAATTGTGTAGTTCGCTTTTGCATGCATTAAGTTGCGCAAAGAGTTAGCAATTCGCTATTGGCGATTGAACAACAGATGTGCCGCATTCGCCACTAATCGAGCTACTGAAAAAAGTATGAAGAAGCATTAGGCCGTGCAATACACGAATATACTCAAAAATAATATATTTTATAATAATAATTAAGCACTTCTCTTATGCTCTCTGACAGAATCTGCTATTTATATATTTTAATTGTTTTCATTGTTTTGATTTTATAAATATGATCTTCTGGCATTAAGGTAAATAGCATCTCTTATTTACTCTTATTTTTATTGCATTTTCCTTTATTCTGTTAGCAAACCTCAACGGTGGCGAAGAAACTGCAAAATCTCCAAAAAATTAAATAAAAATCCCCCGATACGATTTCTACAGAGTGGCTCTTTTGGAAAATGTTATAAAAAATGCGCCTTTTGACAGCGCTCTCTCGAAACAAAGAGTTTCGTATCATATTATCTTTGATGACGCGTTGAACGATGGGATCGCTGATGGTGCGGTCGTAGCAGGTTCTGAAATTGCCTGACTCTTTCTCAAGTGCCAAATATTACTTCCGGATTCAATTGACACGGTGTCCGTAGTACAGTGACATTGTACGAAACTGCGTTCGGAAGATATGAATATATTCGTAGTTAAATAAAGCTCTATCATTTGTTCTTCTGCCCTTTGTTTTTTGGACGAGAGTTCACCTGATTTTAAAAAATAATGGTTCTATTGACGTGAACTTATGGAATAGTAATAGTACAGCTTTTCTTACAAATATGTATATATGCATATGTAAGTATATGAAAACATACATATTTCATACGCTGTTGATTCATATCAAGAATGATGTAGATTGTGAAAATGTAACTTCCGATCCGAAACTGGAAGTGTATAAAACGGATGTTCGCTATGTAATTGTTTGTTTGGATTATGGTTAAAATTTTATAGTTCACATAAGGCAGTATTTGATATGCAAACGCATGTCATATCAACTGGATATGGATACCATCCTGCAAACGTGACAAAGCCTAAACACTACATCGTTAATTCTGTGCAAAGAGTCAATGAAAATAATTATTAAACCGCGGTCCACCGGATAAGAAAATAAGCTGCACTCTGATGCCTTAATTTGTATCCAGTCTGGAAATTAAGTAAGCCGCACTTAATTTTCATGGCAGAATTACTTTATAAGTCCAAATAATAAAATAACATCGCACTGTACCTAGCAGAAGACGTCCACAATAAATAGTAGACAAAATATTCACTTCACTCCGGTTGCAATTTTAAAGACACTTTGATGATGTGACGTTATCATAAACAGCTGTTTGCCAATAGCATAAAGAAAAAAGTAACGGACCTGCGCAAGGCGCAATCTTTTATTCATCAATCTTGGGTTCATACGATGTTCTTGTTTAAGGCGCGATTTATATTTAGTTCATATCAGACATGATACTAATAGAAAAATAAATTTGCTTCATACGGGCACCTTAATGTTGCATATAAGTATGTATGTATGTATGTGTACAAATTTTCCCATACGTCCATATGTACACATATATTTACAATATTTATGTCTGCTTATATTTATGTGCATATGTAGGTGCTTAGGTACCTGTTTACTTACATATGTATGTAGGTATGCACATATGTATGTAATTTAAGTATGTATATACAAAAAGCATTTAGTTATGGAAATTGTTTTTGGTGCAATAATCTCAGTGCATAGCATTTGAACTAATTTGGAAAAAGTACCTTAATGGAATTTGCATTACGAAACTTTTGCAGCAAGAAGCGATGATAGAGGCCCAAATTTATGTTGCCAACCTAAATAATTTTCAATTTATCGGAAGCTATTGCCTCACAATCGAAGATCGACCCATGCAAACTTATTTCACTTTAGCTCGACTGTTTCGGCTGTTTACTTGTTATACTTAATTTTCTTCTATGTATGTATATATGTATTTTGCAAATATATCACTTAAAGAGATTTAGACCAAATTACAGAAACTATGTACATACATACATGCGATATGACTTCATAAAGTGTCCCTAACGCCAGTAAAAGATAGTTCACGATATGGAAAAAGTGAAGAGATTTCAGTCATTACTTCCACAACCATTTTTATTATTGGTTTTTTTTTTTTGCATAAAACAAGTAAAAACAATTAAAAAAAGGCTGCCTTCGGCTATGCCGAGGGCTTTATACCTTTCATGAATGGAAGAAATGTATGAGAGCCACATGTAATATTAATTCGATTTAGATGATTTTGACTGCCAAAATAGTCTCAATAATAATTAATATTTGTGGAAAATTTCAAGTATTTAGCTGATTTAACAAGCGAGTTATGGCACAAAATGCAATTTTTGAACTATCGGTGGTATGGTAGCTATATGTTATATTTATCCGATCTTAATGATTTTCACTGCTAAAATAGGTTTTATGATAGCTATTCTTTGTGCAAAATTTCACATTGGCTGCTTAAATTGAGGTGTTTTTGTGCCAAATGAAATGTCTGAACAATCGGTTGTATGGAAGCTATGTATATGTTAAATATCTTTGTTCTATATGATTTTCACTGCTTCTATAGAACTCAGAATAGCAAAATTCAAACCTCTGGCTACTTAAATGAAGGAGTTATGAAGCAAAATATGATATCTGAACGATCGGCTCTTATATACGTTATAGTCATCAGATCTGGCTGGTTTCGACAAATGTCTTATAAATTATAAAAAGGCATCTGACTGCCAAGTTTCATTAAAATAGCTTAAAAACTGAGGGACTAGTTTGTGTTCAAAAAGCCGTCCGACAGACGGACAGACACACGACAGACGGACATGGCTAAATCGATTCGGCTTGTCACTCTGATCATATCGGTATACTTTTTGATGGGTCTAACTCTTCTCGTTCTGGTACTTACAAACATCGGACCAAAGTAATATACCATTTCCATGAAAGGTATAAAAACTGAAAACACATCGGTTTCATTTGTTTATTTTTGAACTTACAAAATTTATATAAATGGATTGAGATCACATTAAAAACCTGTAGGGTATACAAATTGACTTTCAAGTTTCTTCTTTCTACTTCATTTTCAAATCCTGTTACTGTTCTTTAATCGAAATATTTGATTTCTTTGTATTTGCACAGATCAATCAACATTCCATTTCCTAGTCTAGTGAAACAAGGATTCATTTAGATCCTATACCGGATCCGGATATAGGTATATAAAAGAAAAGGTATCCTGTTTTCCTGATTTTCCACTGCTGTTACGAATAATCCGAGGAGAAATTTTGAAATAGGCAAGATATTTTTATGCCGATGATACTAAAACTATAACTAAGAAAAAAATGTTTCATAGACTTAAATAAATAAATAAATGTTAAAAATTCTCATAATTTCCCACTTTGACCTTATGTTGAACTTTCCGCTGAATCCAAATATGTATGATAGTCGCAAAAAATTGTTTTTCAAGATATTGAAAACGTTTTTTTTTTAGCTTTTAAAAGAGTAATGTTACTTATATCTCGATATCTTCGGCCTAAGTGCACCCATTGTCATAGATAATTTAATCGCTTTTCCAAAAACACCTCTTAGACTCGGCGACACACTGAAGCCATTAGTTAGAGGCCCTTTGTGATACCCTTGCTGAACCATCTAAAGTTGTTGACGAATCTCGTCAAGCACCTAATTTCCGAGGTTTGCAAAAAGAGGTGTCCCTAGAAAGCATAGTCTGCTTCTCGCTAGCGCTGGACAAATGCATACAAGGTGTAGAACCATTTCCTACTCATCATAATTTTGCAGGTCCTGCAGCATCTGTGGAATGGTACTCCGAGACGCCCCGCGTGGTTACCTGTGAGACAATGCACTGTTACAGCCTAGATCCTAGAGGTCGTAGTTTGTGCCCCGCTGTCATTTGCACGAGCATAATCAAGTTGTTATTGACAGTGCCGAAAAGCATACCAATGCGTCCTTTTCCGGGAAGAATCTGTTTGGTTGTTCCCTCAACGCAAGTTCATCCGCAGTTACCCTCGATGTCACTGTGGCCTGGAACCCAAATGAGGCTAAGCCTGTTCTGCCTAGCCATCTACTGTAGAGATCGGCGGCAATTCAGTACAATCTTTGTCACCAAAGATAAAAATGTAGTTGTCCTTTAAAGCAATTTGTAACATGTCCATAGCCTCCTTTATAGCTGAAACCTCAGTTTTAAAAAAAATATACCGTTCATTTTTGTTCGTGAATCGAACTCGCCTCTTTTAATTTTCTTGTCTGGTTTCAAGTTTTGAAGAAAGCCCTTTTCGATTTCCGCTTATTGTTCTGCATGCAAAAAAATTCTGTGTTTGGAAGAACTCTAGGAGCCTTACAGATGTAAAACAAATATTAGTTTAAATGGCTTCATAAGACAATATTTTTTGGTGGCGCTTCTACTCTTAAAAAGTATCATAGATTCGTCTACTGGTAATTCCTTAGTTTCATGATATAGCTGCTGAAAGCGTTGGACGTATTTTTAATAGCCGATCTTTATTGTTTTCCGGCATTTTAGAAATATCGTTGACATGTAAAAATCGTAATATGGAGCCAATTTGTTCCGTGACATCATTCTTTTGTATATAATGAGAACAGTCAAGTCTGGAATTGTACTCCAATAATGTCGCCAACTTAGAAGTTGATGGTAACCCATTAAGAAATTGATCCCGATAAATGCAAAGACCTCGCTTTTTTTAGGATTTAGAGTTTTGTTGTTTTGTACCGCATATAAGTTTGAATGAAGTTTCATTCCCCCTGTAATAGTTTCAATATACGACAAGAGAAGTTTTGTTGGCGTGTCCATATCTTCAAAAAAAAAAAAATACTGCTACTGGTCACTCTGGTGAGTTAAATTATGAAATCTCGGTTGTTGTCAGCATTTTTTTTCAATTTTCCCGATGATATTTCAAGAACTGCACTTTGTCGATTTTTGGCAATACATTTGGCTCTGCAATTTCTTTTTCTTGGATTTGATTTACAATGACAATCAAAATCTGATCTATGTTGCTTTCTGAGGTAATAACTTCCTCGTCCTCATCCTCACTCTCAGTATCCGTGTTTTGTTCATTATCGAAGGGAATTTCTTCCATAATTAAAGAAATTTCATCTTCCTTCAAAGATCTCCCGCAAATTCCAGCCATGACTCACTTAAACCTGAATAAAATTACAAGTCTCATAAGGAAAATCAAATATGACTGCCAAAAAAACAAGATATAGCTGCAATAATATTTAAATTATTAATGAGACTAATATATTCTTTTCAACTCGTAGACAAATATTAAAAACTTTGTTAGAAATATTGAATATAAAGTTTGCGAAGGCACTATAGAAAACTAAATTGCATTGAGCCTCTAAAGCAAAAATATAAAGCATATGACAAATAGTGCCGTTATTTATGCTTTTTATTTTGTACTTTACCCTATTTCATATAAAATAGCAAAATGAAAGATGGTACTAAAGAGTACCGTCGGACGGCAAAGGGTTAAGAACAATTAAGAACAAATAAGCAAAAACATGTAAGACCAATTGCTTTCGAATCTGCGAAGATGCCTGGCTTTAAGGTTTTGCAAAGTGGAGGCATTCGACGCAAATACCTACCAGATGCTTGTTGGTGCTTTCTCCTGCTCACTGTTTGACTTGCAAGACTAATTCTTATTTTAAGCGCGCGTTGCCTCTTTGACTTGATATTTCACAAACAATTTAAAAGCGGCGACATGCCATCGATTTTGAAAACGAGCTCCAAGACTTTGTCTTTGAGTACAAGATTTGTAACTGGTAAGATGGAAATACGTAGTTATGCGCACATGTCGCACACGCCAATACAGAGCTGATGGGATACCTTTTTTATGGATTGCGTATTAGATAAGAGGGTTTTAAAACGTATATACATATATACACAGGTAGGCGAAGCTGTAAGCTGACAGTCGTGCCATTATGGCATTACTAAAGTGTGGGCCCTCTTTACGGGCGTCATTCCAGAAAAACTGTTCACCGCCTCGAAATGTCTTCTATGATCAATCAGCCAATTGGCGCATTTAGGTCTTTGAGCCCTCGTTAATTTTTTTTTTTTTAATTTTGCGCATAGTCGATCAATATTTGGTCTGCTGGCTAAGTCATGTCATCTGGAGGATATATAGATAATGCTGCATTATAGGTATTTCAAGCGACACATCAACAAGCTGAGCGGGCGAATGTAGTTCTAACGACGAAGATATTCTGCTTATACCTTCGTGGGTCATTCGCAACTAACCTTCAGCTGTAAACGGTTCTAATCGCCCTTATCAACACATACAAGCTCACATACATATCTACATATGTAAGAACATTTGTTATTACTCGTGCATGCACATATTCACAAAAATATATTTATTTATACATATACATATATATATATATATATATGAAATCCATAAGCACCCAACAGCAAATGCTGGAAGCGACAAGTAGCGAGCGTGACCTACATCGGCGCGTCAGCAAACATCAGCGACCAGCGAGATGCATAGCGTCGTAAGCTTCAAGCATTTTTTATTGCTTGTTCTTACAATTTTCCTCGCCCATATCAGCGATACAGCGTTGTTCCAGCTGCCCACTAAAAGTACGCACATTTGTAAGAGTATGTAGGCTACTTAGTATCTCTAAGACTTTTTGCCGCTGCGACTGCTCCATTGCCCTCATTTCCTTCGAATCAATTTAAGTTCTAGCGCCCTTCCTGTCTCCTCAGCGTCACTGCCCCCTCCGCCAGCCTTTTGTTTGCACATGTGCTAAGTTTAAGAAATGTGTAGCCCTTTAATGCCAGCAAAAGTAAAATGAAAAAAAAAAATTAAAAATTTATGAACGCGCCTACCAGATTTCACGCTCGAAGCGATCTTCGTCTGCTGTTCATGGTGTTACGAATTATGTACATACATACATACATACAAATATATTGCTGTCGATGTTAGATAGCGAGGGCAGTTTAATTGTTTATCATTCGATTTTTGTATTTTCGTTTACTTCGCTTAGTTAATTGATTCGCCTTTCCACTTTCGCTTTCTGCAATGCGATCGATACAGCGTTCGATGTTGTACGTTAAAAAAATCGGAATTTTGGTGGAAATGCCTAGCAGCGATCACTTTGATTCCCTTCAAGCGGCACGCCGCGCCGAACAACCATTAACATGCCACAATCTGCTCCCAACCTTCGAGTGTTCGAAATTCCATTTGACATTTGTGATTGACATTTGGGCGTGTAATACGCTGCTGGGAACTCCTGGTGGCTGGTGGCTGGTGGCTGGTGGTCGTTCGTCAAAGTTAGTCAAGCGCCAAATAAAATCAATCAATGGCTGGTTTTTTAAAAGACTAAGTATAGCCACAATTTCTGTTGTTGACTTCGCGAATGATCTTTCTGCTGGCGGATTATTGAATATTTATGCAGTGATCGTGATATCATTTCATAGCTTTTCGGTCTTAGGATTTTCTCTTGAATAACTTTAATGCTTAAACATAAGTTAGGTCTCTCGAACGTGCTCGTACTTACTGTAATGGAGTAAAAACGAGTAGGTACTAGTATTTCAATATGATCTCGAATGCTAGTTCAATACAATGAAGCTGAGTATTTTAGATACACCTTCATATATACTATGTATGTACATATATGTATGTATATGGTATATTAATAAATAAAGAAAAGACTTTGAGCGCTAAAAATAGAAAAGAGAAATTGTTTCAAAGTGTCAGGTAGGGACATACTCGTATACACTTTTTATTCCCCTGATAATATGTATTGAGAATAATGTGTTGGAAAAATTAAAAATATTCGCTCTGTTACTTAAAGAATTAACCACAGCTTATTTTTTATCATAACGGAAATCTATTTTATTCATTTCTTTTTTGTTTCATAAAAATACAGTTGACAAATGAACGAAAACCACATAAGTCAAAAGAATTTTCTTGAAATTTTAACCTTTTGATATATACAAGTATAGAGCGTCAAGAAATAGTCTAAGTAATAGCTTACACAATGTCGGCGTAGCACGAATTTTTCGTCGCGAATGTCCGTCGTATATGAGAATGCACACAACTAAAGCAAGGCAAATTCAACAAGGTGATGTTTAGGCGTCAGCTGGTTTTTTTTCGCTTTGCTGGACTGAATGTTAAAAGGCTTCGTTCTGATTGGCTAGCGATGAAAATCAACTGCAGTCCAGGAAAGCAAAAATAAAATATATGGACGCTTTTCAAACTAATTCAACCTAAACCAAAGCATACGGCTAAGTTCGCTCGATGGCGATAGATTACGCAATCGATTGTATCGGCGATAGATATTAACTAATTTCTTTGCTGAAAAGTATTAATTGTGTTAATTGAAAAAACTGAACTTTAGTAAATGCTTTTTTCAACCTTTTATATTTTTGTTAAACTGCCTTTTTCTATCTATTTTAGTAATCGAACGTCGGCGAGGACGTCACTCCGCTAGGCGAAAACTCGACGTTCACTGAAATTGTGTTTAAGCTATGTACGAGTATAAGGCAGATTAATAGCGTAATCTTTTGTTGTGTGTGTCACGTTATGTGCTTTAGCTCAGTATGACACGGCGATCCAAGGTGTTCTAAATGCGGTTGCCCCTCGACCGGCTATGGCAAACCTCCGAGGGTATTGTTGCCTCAAAAGACATTTTGAAAACTAGTCTATATAAATATATAAATAGAATTTATTAAATAATCTCTCTCTAATAAAGAAAGAAGTCATATTGCTACATCAGTTCGATTGATTAGCCTCAAAACGAAATTTCAAGCCTCCAAATAAAGTATCTAAACTGTGAGCGTGTGAAAAGCATGTCAAACCTTTAAGCAAAGGAAGGTACTAATGGTACTAATAGCAATGCAAAGTTTGCGATGCCGATACAATCGATTGCGTAATTTAATGCATCCGCGAACACAAGACATTCGAAAACAATTGTGACTTAAGTTAAGGAATACACCACTTTGTGCTGCTGCAAAGCAAATGGCGGTTAAGAAGAAATCCAATATCTTACTTATAGTCTAAATTTTTGAGACTTCAGATATACGAGTATATAACAATAAATATCCAATCAAATTACATATCGAACTGTGAACAAAATTAGGACCAGCGGAAGCTTTCCAACATCCGTTGTATATTGGAAATACTTTCGAATTGGGTTCTCAAACAACAATAGGGAACCAAAGTAACAAGATATCCTTATCATTTTCAACGAGTACTTTGAATTCATAACGAAGGAAATGACCTTGGATAACGAATAGAGACCAACACTTTTTCCAATTATTTGTAAAAGTTAACCAAGTGAAATGTTTATTGGAAAACTACGGACTACTGTGTGTTTGTTCACTGAACCTTTAAAATGGAAATAGACATATTGAGAAACATAACTTTCAGGACAAAAAATTTCCTAGCTTTTTTCAGAAGTATTAGGAATTTTGCTTTCAATTTTACATACGTTCCATTCAATATTTATATAATAAAATTTATGATTCCAGTGGTAATTCCTATGTTGATCGAGGAAACAATTACAAAATTTTTAAACTTTCTACAAAAATTATGACTTGGCTTTATGTGATATTTTTTTAGAGAATTAACTGAATTTTATTTGAATACTATTAAAAATAAAGAAATGAACTAAAGTGGCAAAAATTTAAGCATTAATTCGTTTGCGAATCAAATGGTCACCATCGTAAGTATGTTTGTATGTGCTACAAGTGAGACAAGTTGGAATTTATGTTTTTTACATCTTTATTGCGCACGTTCAATGCTGCATTACACTTAAATCAAAATAGTGGCACATAATTTAAGATTCATAATTCATCGCAGGAGCCACATGAAATTTCACCTCAATTACTGCCAAACTAAGCGCTTCGGAATAGAACGAGGCAATCTATAGCGCCGTAATAAACGAAAAAAATAAATTTAAAAAATAAGCGCAGATACACGTACAAAATGCAACATTAATTATGCTCTCAATAGTGCAACAAGCACCCTGAACAACAGTGACAACAAACACAACAGCAACAGATGTAAATGCACGGCATTAGATTATTATTATTTTCATTTGCACAGCAATTTTTCTTAAACGTGCAAATGAGCCTGAATCGTTGCTGCTGCAGGCCCGAGACGAGCATTAGCGACAGACTGCTATGGCAGCAGACTCTTCGACACAGTGACGGCAACAGTGGAGGGGAGCTGAGCATAGGCCGGGTGTTTAACCGCTCGGCGAATTAATATAAGGTGGTAGGAGTCCATTAAAGTAGAAGAAAAAATGGCAGCTCGTCTTATGAAAACTTGTCTCGGCGCTCTGAACTAGAGTTATTAATCACCAATGAAAATCGATTGCAAAGACGCGGAAAGTAATGCGAATTGTATAGTGCCAACTATGTACAGTTCAAAGTCTCTATAATGAACTTTTGATTGGCGACGTCTCTTCAATTTCTTACGCATTTAGTCTGTCCGTAGTTAAAGACTTGAATTCGTCGAGATCCGTTAAAAATCATACCTCGAATGATGTACATGAGAAAGAGCGGTATTCCGCATATCATAAAACATGCTTTTGGGCTAAGAGATATACCGGACATTTACATACATGCATACATACTTACAAAAGCGTTAAAAAAAACCAATACCAATACTTCGCCAGTAGCGAATTATGGTCCTCGAACAAATTTGCGAAATTTCGTAAACTCCTTAAGACGGCGCTCCGGACTACTCCGTCCCATGTCATGCAATAGAACTGTGGCTCCAAAATGACTTTTCAAATTTCATTTGTACGCATGATAAATCCATCCAGGAGCCCTGACCTGTACTGTAAATTATGACTCATTCTGGGGACATTCAAATGTTGAGTCTCTGATGTAATGCGCCCTTATCCGAGCAGTGGAAAATGCAGGAAGTGCTTACTTTAATCGATGTTTGGTAAAATATAATTTCGCCGCTAATAGGGTTTTCTACAGTTTGTCGAATTTGTAATGTATTGGCCTTTAAATATTAAAAAAGGTTAGAAAAATTGGAGGTACGTGCTTCAATCGATGAGCGGCTTGGCCGACATCTCCCTAGGTGGAAGGCGATCATCCAATCAACCAATTTAAAATAACATGCCTCAAACCAGCATTTCCAAAAAGACATTGCTTAGGAATTTTGAATGAGTAAGCTTTTGAGAAGTGTGACAGATAGCCAGTTACACGAACATGTCCAAATTGATCCATCATTCTGACATCCTGGTCAAATGACCAAAAAATGACGTACTGAAGAATTTTTGCAAATGTTTTTTAGATACCAAAATTTCAAAGTATGAACGCAAAAACTGTTCTACGACGATTATCGAAGAAGGGATAAATATTTTAGTTTATAATACTATGAAAGCTTTGGACACCAGATTCAAACAAATAAATAAGAATCACGTTCTACTGTTCTTTTTACTGCAAAATGTTAAACTTCGCTAGTACACATACCTTCACATATTAAATGCAAGAAGTTTTACACTTGGATCTTTGAGGATATTGACGAAGTAATGTTGAAATAGGTGTTGGCTTGAGTATACACTAAAACTGAGAGAAAAAGTAAAAAACAACTCGTTCAAGCATTGAGAACTTTAAGAAAGGGAAGATGGTTGCATAAATAAAAATGTTGCCATGGCATTGTCGAGGACACCTACGTTTATACAAATATACTGAAATAAGAAAGGAACCGTGGATAATAAATTTACCTCAACGTTACGAGATTTAGATTAGGACGATGGAGAATTAATTGATATTAAAAATTTACGCAAAGTTTGAGTGTGGCGAACTTTCAAAATTTACCACCTTAAGTTTTCTTACGTTCATACCATGAAAGAAATAGGTTATCTGTTTCCATCATAAAGAGAGAAAAAATCACTCTCTCCCTCTTGGAAGGTTCCCTTTTGCAGGAGGCCCTTTTCATTTCAAAACGTCCGGGCGTTTCGGATCATGATTTAAAATTTTAGCGAAACTTTAATATGTTGTTTTTGCATCAATTTAAAGAGACATGCTTTTTTTCATTTTGCCCAAAAAATTTTTTTGTGATTTTTTCGCAATTTCATTATTTTGGTAAAAATCGATTTTTCTCGTTCGTTTCACAAACTTTTTTTTTTCAACACACGTAACTACGCCAAATATCAACCGATTTAAGCATTTTTTTTTTCAAATGTTTGTAATTATCTATCATTTTAAATACAGGCGTCAGAAAACACATGAAAATTTTAATAATTTTTTTAGCAATAAACAAAAACTGCAAAATATTTTTAAAATTTAATATTTCAAAATTCGTTTCTTTTCATTTTGTTCAAAAATTTTCCAAAGAAAATATACAGTTGCAACTTTAATCTGCCCAACTGCCAAGTAGCCGAAATTTGTTTTTTTTGCCAAAAATTTTTTTTTTAATCATTTAATTTGTTTTTAAATATATGTATGTATGTACGGAACAAAAGGTTTTGTGGTGTCATATAGCATTTTGAGCACCACCACATTCGCAGTGAAGTGCGCCACTGCCAAAATGCTGATGCAGTGCATCTCGCTGCCACTTACTTGTTATTGCTTGCAGTTCTTGTATCTTGGCAATTCGCTCGGGATTACATGTCCGAGGTGCGAGGCACTTACTTGAAATTATAATTTAATTTCATTTGATTTCTTTTTTAAGTTGCGCGTAGATATTTTAACATCAAAACAAGCAATTTGCATTAGAAGAATGGCTGGGACGTAGCGGCAAGGCATGTTTGTACATATGTATGTCTGTAAAAAAATATTCGATTCGACAGTAGTGTCATGGTGACAGGGAAGAGGTTGCATTCTTTGGCATTGACGGATGATGAGCTAAAATTCAATGCTCTGAAACGGCGTGGTATTTTGCGAATTTATAGCTGCCAACAATGGTACAATTTAGAAATGTTTTGAGATTTATTATGTTCTGCTAGCAAATGTCTTCATTTATAGTTTATTTTTAATAAAGTACCTTTAATTATTTATTCGACGATATCAAAAACGCTTACACACACACATACAGACACCGTGTACAACAAACATGATTTTTTTTTTTAATTTTACTAATTTTACATATGTATATACATACATGTATAACGTATAAATAATTCAAAATGAGAAAATTTACATATGACAAACAATTGAGTATGAAGAATCTTAAAGTGTATGTATTTAAATTTTTTTATTTTTTTATTTAAAGCTAATTGAAGATATTTGCTAAGAGAGACGCACAGCATTAAATCAAAGACCGCTGCTTTACAAACGCAGTAACTAAGTAATTTATAACATATTACAACTTTATATCGAGTAAAATATTTATATTTTAAAAATTATCAGCATTTAAAAAGTATAATTTTTTTAACCTAAAAAGCTTTAAGTGCATTTTTATATATTTTGAATAACAGCTAATTATGAGGTGCATGAATGTTGGCCTGAATAATTGTTATATAAGATACATATAGATATGTACATATGTATGTGTGTATTTAATATGAGAATTTGCCAATTCAAACCTTTCTCATTTGTCTTAAATCTATAGCACATTTTTGGAGAATTTTCAATTAAATTAAGCAGCAGAAAACTAGTTTTTGTATGAAAAGGAAGCGGTGGAAGTTCGCGCTGGCGTGGGAATATTAAAAAATGGCCAAGAATTAAATAGAAATTAAGCATGAAACAATTTAAATTTTTTGGAAATACTCTTAATATTAAATCGTGGAATGGAAAAAATGTCAAGGACGAGACAGGTATTGCAATAACGTTTTTAGAAAATGATATAAAATAATATTTTTTTTTCGATATTTGTTTGTTTGTGTTTAATGCTAAGTATGTACATATGCATGTAGATCAGTAATTTAAAATTCACTTGTAAAACTAACAAGCCTATATCGGTTGCATATTTTCGATCACATTTGTTTGCTTTCATCAATTTTTCTTCGATCATTTGTGTTCTTTATATTATGATTTTAACTTTTCCAATACAAATTGTGTACATATAAGTTTTATTTTCTTCAAGTAGAGCTTTGAAACTATGGACCATTGAACGGTCCTCAGGCATTTATTAAAACGATTGATACTTAAACGTTAGTATCGATAAAAGTTGATACACAAATTTGCAAATTAATAGCTGTGTGAATGTGTTGCCTTAATTTTAGCAATAGTTTATTCTCTTTTGCCCACCTAACCACTTAAACGATGAATTGAATGACTATATGTGGCCAAATGTAACTTTCTAGTAAGAAGAATAGCTATTATCTCAAGTTAATGATGTGAGTAGACCTATAGGTTTTGGCAATTAATTTCCACTCTGAAGCTAATGATCGAAAACCGGAAATAAAACTGTGGAACTAAGCCCATTTTTTGTTAAACGTTTTAATAAAGAAAATTTATTTTCAAGTTATCGGCTTAGGATTTAGTGTTTGAGTACACTTGGGAATATAAAAAATTAAAAAAAAGAATGTTAAATTTAAATTGATTTGTAAGCTGAAATAAGACAAAACACCAAAAAAATATCAGATGCCCTGGCAAGCAAAATAATTTTCATAGGAATCGCTGAATAATTACTAAATAATGTTGAAAAAAAAATAAAAATTGCGAGTGTAAAGTATACAAGAATTATAAATCATGTTTTATAAATAATATTAATAAAACATTATTTTTTGCAATTTTTTTTATTTTGATTTTAATTTAATTTCTAACAAAGACATACATATTTTTATTTAAAAATTGTAGTACTCAATTGTTTCAAAATGAATTGTGAAATTTAAAAGCTTCTTTTTTGTCCTTAGGAGCTATGGTTTGCCCCAGCTTGCAATATGCATACAATGATCGATAAATGAAAGTCTGGATTTAATGACCGAACATCTGCGACCGAAAAACAAAAATCAAATGAAAATATTAAATAAATTAATTAAAATCAGAAAAATTAATGCATAAAATATCAGTAATGGAACCCTTGAGTAATTTTTCGGACAACTTGGCATTTGCTGGAAAACGAAAATTTTTAAATCTGACGATTTGTTAAACATTTTTCGACAATATTTCGCAGGAAATTTATTAAGCTTGTAAAATAAATCACTAAAACTTAAGCAAATATTTTTCATACATTTTATATATTCGAAATAATGCTGTATTCAAATTAATACATTTTTTTTTCGTACAAGTAGATATGTAGTTCCATCCACACATACATACATATTGCATATTTGCCCACTTTGCATATTTATTCTATAATTGCATTTACATACATACATTTTATTTTATTTTCTTTAATTAACACTTCTTTGGCTTATCTTATACTTACTTTTATAGAATTAAATTAAATTTGAATCGCATTGCAAGCGTTTAATTTAAATAAGTACGAACCATCGAGTAAAAATTTTCAAAACATTGAAAAATAAAGCGACAAAAAGTGCGAATAAGCATACAAACATACGTACATTTCGTCAGCTGACATACAAAAAGAGCGTTACAAACAAAAATCAAAAATTCAAATTTGATCGATTATGATACATTGCATGGAATAACAAGTTCACGCTCATCGTTTTATGCATTTAAAAAGAAAAAAGAAGCGATTTTATAAGCGAACTTCAGAAAAAGTTCCCCTTTTGAGTTTGAATTTATTTTTACGTTTTCCTGTAAAAAAAAACAAGTCTTAGTTACGCTTTTCTGCATTTCAGTTGATGATATGTATTTTATTTGGAATCATTAACAAGCGTTTGCATATTCTTTATTTCTATTTTCTCTTTATTTGTACATAAATATATTCCAGTACAAACATACCTCCGTTAGCGCTTAAGGACCACAACGAGTTCGACGTTGACATTGAGTTGTGCTGCGGTTGCCTTTAAGCAAATTATCACAGTTTCGAAAATTATTAAAGACATTACAAAATCAACATTTTCAAATAACACACAATTCCTTTTTTGGTTTTTTTTTTAATTGTAACAACTTTCTTTGTTGAAGGCTCTTTTGCTGAATTCTTTGAAATGTCTTGCATAATTTCGCCAACCTGCTTGCTTGCTTGTTAAATATATTCCATTAATTATATTAAGTTATATACATATATGTATTTAAAAAGCAATTTACACTTGATTTAAATGTAGATACATAATGTGTAGATTCAGGTTCTTGAGGAATGCCTCTATTTCGACTCTCTCTTTAAATTATATTACAATTTACAATTTGCATACATATTTAGTTTGTATAAAAAATGAGACCTTAGAATTAGTAAGCCCACAGCGATAGTGTTTGCTTCTAGAAATTTTACTACCACTCAAACACACTCATACTTACACACACACACACATACACACACACACACACACACACTCGTACATCGCTATTTACACAATCAAGAAACACGTTCGCAAACGCACGTACGCTTAACGATATTTGTCGCCCACTTCCATCGTCGTCGCTCAGCGCACCAAATAACGCTAACTGACCGGCGCGCTATTCATATCCTGGCGCTTCTACAGCCCATGATCGTTGGTGTTGAGGAAACTGCGGCACACGCGGCTCACCTCCGGGTTCGCGTGATTCATTAGCTGCATATAGATTTGCTTGTGTAGCTGGATTTCGTTGGTCATCTCTTGCAGTTGGCGCAGCAGCGCCTCCTTCTCCTTCAGCAACGTCTTAACGCGCTCCTCCACTTCGCGCGAACGCACCTTCGCCTTCTCGCGCGACTTACGCACTGCTATATTGTTCCGTTCTCTTCTTCGTCGGTACTCATCGCTGCCCTTGTCCACGTGTTTAAGCGAAGATTTGCGATGATTATGCAGTTGTTTGTTGTGGTGCTTGAGCAGATGTGCGCCCGCTGCCAGATGGGGCAAATTCACGGAGTGATGTGCCAACACATTGGCCGAGGTGAGCGTTGTGAAGTTAGACGCGGGCCCACCGGCGCCGTTATTCATGCCACCGTTGTTGACTGGTCCATTATTTGCCGCTGTTTGGTAGGGATTGTAGAGTCCGTTGGTGCCGCCGTTTGTTATGAAAGCAGCCGCAGCTGCATTGTTCGCGTTGGTTTCCTGTAGATGGCGACGATATTCCGGATCGAGGGGCTCCTCTTTGATTGTGGACGTATCGGAACCCACCGAGGAGTTCTCATCGCTCGAATTGTTGCTGTAGGCTGCGCCGGAGTGCACCGCCTGTGGCATGTAGGCCAGCGCACTGCGACCATAATTGTGCTGCTGTGTGCGCAACGATTGTTGTTGCAATTGATGTTGTTGTAACACTTTTGCCGCTGCACTCACCATGCCGTTGGGAGGTAGTGTGGCCGAAAGTCCACCTGGACTCGTAACCATGTCGCTGAAGATACCCAGCCCTTCTTGTTCGCGGAATTGGTCGTCGATCAAATGTTGCAGATCCAAAGTGATTTCCTGTGCCGTCAACTCGTCCAGATCGGATTGAGAGTATTGTTGTAGCATTTGCTTCTGCAGCAAATTGTTGACATTGTTTACGTTGGCGTTTAGCGTCGAGGCGTTATTGTTGTTGTTAAGAGCCGCGGCTGCATGTTGCATTTGATGAACAGCGTGTTGTTTAACGACCAGACCAGAATTTTGTTGCTGAGCAGCGACTGCGACAGCTGCGGCTAAATTTCCAACATTATTGTTGTTGTTGGCATCAGTACCGTTGCCATTGTTGCTGTTAGGATTGTTGATATTGGTGTTCGCATTGTTGTTTTGCTGCTGGGCACTGGACATGGCAGTCAGCGTGATTTGGCCGATGATCGCCTGTTGAGGCGGCGGCTGCTTCTTGAGATCCAGTTGGGAGAGGGTCTGTACGGTGTCGTACATTTGCGGTGACTCCATATTGAGCATTTTCAGCTGTGCGAATGAGGGTAAAATGTTTGCTGTTTGTATGTTTTTTTTACAAGAAAAAACGATTACTAGAATTGAATTATTGCACAGAACCCAATTGAATATTTGGGACGAAACAATTAGACCATCTTTTAGTTTTAAGGTCTCAGGTACACGAATTTTATAATGTAATAATCCTCATTAAACTTTAGTTTTTGTTCTCTTTTCACTTACTGTCTTTTAACAATTTTTTATTACAAATTTGTTTATGTTTCCTGCATTTGTTTCTTCAGTTAAATTACAATTTAGGTTTGTCTGATTTTGAAGAAGTCTTTATAATTGCGAACACCTTTTGTTTATACTGCCTGAGGTATAATCTTTGGAATATTAGAAAAGTTGTTAAACATTTTTTGCAATTTAACAATTTTTATAATTTGCAATATTTATTTTAAATATTTGCTAGTACAACAGCATATCAATTTTAAACATGTCCACTTTTGCTTTGCACAGCTCGGTTTTTATTTATTTATTTTTTTAAAACTTGTCACAGTTATTAATATACACAATAAGTTTTTTTTTGGTATTTACACGGTAATCTTTTTAAATTTTAGTTCAGTTGTTGAAACCAAAGTTGGAGTCAGTTTTGCATTAGTTTAATTTTTGTTATCAATTTTCTTTGATTTTTTTCTTAAGCTTCTATAATTTTAAACTTTAATTTGTTAAGTTCACTTTTCGCTTTCATTGTTGTTGACCAAACTATTTTTGCACATTAATATTTTGTTGAGTTGCCATTTGCAGAATTTGAATTTCGTTAACGAGGCAGCAATCTGTGTAGTTGTCTGAGTTACCGCGCGAGGTGTCACTTTTGCTCAACAACCTTCCTCGGTCGACTAAAGTGTTTCACAAATGATGCAACCGATTTTATATTTTCCACTTACACGACGTGCGCGTCCGCGTCCGCATCCGCTCGCGAGTGTTATTAACTCACTCACTTGCAGTTATCGCTGCTGCAGCCGCCGCAGAGGTGGTGGTGGCTCTTCGCCAAGTCTTCAGCGTCTTCGTTTTGGCCCAACAATGACGACGATGTCTTCGTTCGCTGCAACAACGCAGTTGACTTCTACGCTGGCGCCAAAAAAGCGTACACGATCCACCGAAAACAACCACTGACCAAGTAACCGAACCACCCGACCGCCAATTACTCGCACCACCGACGACAGTGACGTCGTTTATGCAATGACGAATGACGAATCTGGGGAAGCGCGCAAGAGTTTTTCCTCTGTCGGAGCTCCTGCTTAGAAAGCGACGGCACCACGTTCTCTGCTTGTCTAACGCCACTGGAAAACAGTTACGCCCGAATTCTCTGGTCTGACCTCTCAGCTACTTACTTCGTTGCTATCGCTACTAATTGCACCACAATATATTGGCTAACTTTGCTTGAGAATGAAGCGTTGCA
The DNA here is from genome assembly GCA_963971545.1 of Philophylla caesio. Lineage (NCBI taxonomy): Eukaryota > Metazoa > Arthropoda > Insecta > Diptera > Tephritidae > Philophylla > Philophylla caesio. Next base: position 31,907,443 of record OZ020606.1, on the reverse strand, counting down.
CACGTCTTCACGCCACAATCGTTCAATTGTAACTAAATTTTGGACTGCAATTCGCTTGGTATTCCGGCCGTCAACCGAAAAAGAAACTTCGAAGAAAGAGATTTTAAAGCGAGGCAGGAAAAAGCAGACACAAGTAAATTACAAAAATATATCTTCGCCTACCCAAAAGAAGTTGCCGAAAATATCAACAATACACAGCGCACACACAATCTGATCGTAAAGCATAAAACGAAATAAAAAGCGAAACAAAAACAACATCTGTGTTTACGCTTTTCACTACAAGTCTGCTACAACTACCTGTGGATGTGGCGCACCACTGCCCCTTATACACACACACACATACATGCATAAAATCGATGTATCCCCACTATGATCGAGCTCTCTTCGTCAGCACACTCAGAGTTCCCCAAAAACACTTTCGCTCTCTTTTGTGGAATGCCGTTTACATGTTAACTGTTTCGTGCGATTAGACGCTCAGCTGGTTGGTTGACTCGCTGGTGAGATAGCGGTTTGACTGCCTCCATAACTGCATAATCAATGCTTTTTTTGTTGTTTCGAGTTCGTTGAAATCACATTTCGGCTACGTCATCGTTTTGTAGTCAATGTGTTTGCTAGCGAAACTTGTGAGGCAAATTGCTGGGTTCAACACAGCGGAGCGGAGTTTGCTAATAGAACGATTGTTTTAAGTCTTCCAACGATATAGGACACATATGTACATATAGACCAAACGCATCGAGTTTGATTACACTGACAACAGGCAAAAATCCCATTGGGTTTCTCAACAGTTTCTAAAGTATTTGGGTCTGCTGTAAAAATAAGTAAAAAATATACTAAAACGCCAAATGTTTGTATGATGTTTAGTGATATCTGTATGCGATTAAATCTAAAAATAAATATTATATTATGATTCCTTGACCACAAAAACCTTCAGTTACACTTGTTCAATGATAAACAAAAAATGTTAAAATTTTGTTTTTACAAATAGACTAACCACGTACTGTAGAGAAAATCTAAGGTGACCCGAAAATTCTGAATTCAGATTCGTATTCAGTAGACCTAAAAGCCTTAGAAACTGTTGAAAAGCCAGAGGAAAATCTTAAATTTTGTTGCACCATGTTATTTGATTATTTGTTCAGTTTGCGATTGGCGTCTTTATATTATACCACAAAATGGAGGGACCTACATTTTTGTGCCGACTCCGAAAGGCAGATGTATTTTTCATGGCAGAAATACCCTCGGATGAACTCAATGCGAATCTACGACTGTTAATTCTGAAGATAATTCCGAAATATATACACAGCTCGTTAATCCCGATCAGGTGCCGTCTGTTTACATAACTAGCCAACCTTTTTTCTAATAAATACATACATACATATTCGTATGTGTGATGTTTCCGGTTTCTAGCAATCATGAAAACAGAGAATAATTGAGAATATTCTAATGCATTTATTTACCTATCAGGATGGCATCATTTTAAATTAGTCAATTCACAAATCCAAAAATTTAATTGATTTCTGAGTTGAAAATTATATTAAAGTACAAAAATAAAATATGTATATTTTTATATCATTGACAAATCGAGTCGCAAAATATATGTATGTATATTTAATTTTTTTTATTTTTTAGACGAACCAAATCTAATGTTTTATGTTTAGAAGTAATTAAATAATGAATCAATTATGTATACATATGTACATACATACATACATACATAACTATTTGAAAATATGTATGTATACATATGTTTTGGTCGACGAATTAAATCACAAATGAAATTAATTTCTACTTAAAAGCGAATTAAAAATCACACAACTTAGTAAACAATATTTTTTTGAAAATAGTAGTTACTTCGCAAAAAAGGGGTTTATTAGTACGAATCAAATTGATTTTATGCACAAGATAAATTATTATTTTTGGTTTTTTAGGTTGCCGAATAAAATCACAAAAGAAATTTCGAAGCATAAAATTACAAATAATTTTTTTTTTTTGATCCATTAAAATCGACTAAAGGAAGGGACCTCGTTTTCGGAAAAGGTTTCTTATGGAAAATCACCTATTAATTTTATCGTTTTTAATCGCTTCAAAATTTTATGGAGAGGCATTTGTTCAAACGATAAACTCCAATTAAGTAATAGGTACTTTGGCGATTACCATAAATTGATTATTGTTTGCACGTCAATATAAAAATAATCAAAATACAAAAATTTCAATGTTTCGGTTACGAACAAATTACTCCAAAACCGCACAGCAGTTTGACTTTCCTCCATTATTCATACATATGTATGTATGTAGTTCTGTCTCATGCTCACCGTGACGTCATTTAGTTGGGCATCCGCATTTTATTGAGGCGCCCTACTAAGCTCACAAGCTAACTCTAACGGTATTATTTGTTGATTTCAGATTCACATGCAATACATATGTATGTATGTACATATACATATATCGTATATGTAGTACGTACAAATGTATCTATGGATGTATATTGGCATAAACGCGAAAACTGGTCCCAAACAACACGATCGAGATTCATGTCACTCTCGCTTTCATTTCCGATTCGGAGGCACGCGTTGGCGTCAGCTTCGGTTTTGACGCCAATTCAATTGCCGATGTCGGTCGCTCTCTGTTTACGCTATGCACGTTATTTCGGAAAGTAGGTGGAAGTGGGGAAGAGATGCGGCTACTATATGAGTATGTACAAACGTACGCTAATCCATATATACATACATACATATGTATATGGCTCGTCCACGACTAGTGAGTAGCCGTTATCAGCTGATAATTGTTGGGCATTACTTTGGCGCTCTTATTGGTGTGGCGTTGATTGTATTAGAATTAAAAGAAGTGTGGGTATGTTTTTTTGAATTTTTGTTTATATTTTAACTATTTACAGGCTTGATAATAGGTACATTGAATTTATATGTTCAAAGTTCTCTAAGAAGTAGTATAAGCTGCGAACAAAATTCTCTTTAAGTCCTTTCTTGTGCCCATCCTATTGGAAGGCGCTGAAGTATGAACGATGACAACAAAAGATGGCTCAAAAAAAGAATGTACCTTTACAAACACTTACTAACGAGGCATACCGCGGATGATAGGTCGACATTGGCGTAATGCTGCGAATCGAAATCCGCGGGCTAGCTCATGAGGATCCGATGAATGAAAGCGCTACATCCCTGCAGGTATTCAACTTGGTGTCCGCCACCAGCGGAGAGGATAGAAAAATTGGTAAGAAAATGACGCGCTGTTGAGCTTGACCAAAATTGTTTTAATGATTAGAGCGCCATTTAAGTCAGTAAGAAAACATAAGAAGATACCCGCTGAGGCCGAGTGTGTAGGGAGCCACGCTTTAATAACCAACTTCAAATCTCAGTGGAGGCATGAAAAATCTGAAAAGCTTCTCACAAAAATGTTTTCCCTTCGTCATCAGCGGTATATCCCTCTGTCTAAAGCATAGGCTTAAATCGCATACTACAAATTAAAGGAGAAGCTTGGCTTAACATGAAGCATTAATCGCTAAATTACTGTTTTCAATTTAATAAATTTTCACATGTTCACTTAATATGTAGTTGCTGAAAATAACAATAGTTTTCACAATTAATTCATTGAACACTTGAACATAGAAACAACCGTCCTTTTTTTAAATTAATTTCAAGGAGAAGATGTTCGAGGTTTTCCAACAGACTTTGCGAGCTTTTAAAATAAAGAACGTAAGATCAAAATCTTTCGTTTATTAATTCTTTCAGTAAACTGAACTAAACATTTCTGCACCAAAATTTGTAAGAAAATGAGCTAAACTTGTATATCAATTAGTTTTTCTTTTCCAATTTTGAAAATGATTATTTTAAGCTATTTACAAGTATTACCATTACAATTCTCAATTGCATATCTTCATACTTCAGATCTATGCATGCATTCATGTCAACTTGGTCAATGTGTTATTTGGAATATTTTTGAGAACTTCAACGGTTACTAAGTCAGTTTTTCCCTACGCCGATTATAGCCGGCGGTTACGAACCTTCAGCCTTCAAACCATGATGGAATAATGAAAGGTGTTGTACGTTGTGACAGCGCCAGATTGACCGCCCTTAGCTCAATGTTGTATTTTGGAAGTATTAGAGAAACGGGAATTAAAGGCCGTCCTTAGGAAAAGGTACAAATGAGTGACGATATTTCCATATAATTTAAGCACAATGATTGGAATATTATGAATTTTATATGAAAACTGACAAAAAAAAATTAATAACATCATAATTTGTATTAAAATTGCTGGTAAAACCTGCGCACAGTACGAATCTTTAGTGTTTTTCGATGCCAAAATTTATAAAGACTAACTTCTTCGATAATGATTATTCTTTAGAAAATAATGTAAAATGTTCAAATATGACGCAAATGCATTCAAACCGTACCAACAACATAACAATGTTTGTCCAGCTTTTAACGTTTTTTCGGAAAAGTTTTCCCACATTAATAGAGTTTATTTCCAATCATTGGATTATGAAGAAACTGAAGGTAATCCTCAATGGTTATGAGCATAAAAGCACTGAAGGCGGAATTTTTAGGAAATAAATACTAATTGATAACTGAAAAACCAGAAATATACAGGTCCATGGAGTTCCTTTAGCCTTCATGGTATAATTATTAGAATACAACATCCATAGGTTAAATTGAATATAAAATTAGCTTGTTTCAAAGACGAGCGGAGAAAACGAAAAATTTACGAAGATGATTTTATGGAGAACTATTTTTGATCCTTTATCAAAAACGGACATTAGAATACAACATCGATAGGTTAAATATATTTCTGATACTTTATCAAAAAACGGATATGTTTTTTTCTTGCCAATAAAATATTATACTGCAAATGCCAATAAAATTGTTTATCCTGTGTTCCGAAATGCGCCCCAGAGCTTTATTCCACTTAATATTTTAACAAATAATGTTTCATTATACAAATACTTAACAACTTTTACAAAAACTTATTCAAATTCTCGCTTTTAGAATAAAAATTATCAACAAATGAGAAAAATTATCCAAAATGTCAAAACAATCGATAATACATATTATAAGTTCCACATGAAAAACTAAATTTTCTGCTACAATTCAACATTTTTTTTGTACAAAACTGGTAACTAAATTCTGCAAAGGAACAACACAGTTTCTAAGGGCGTTCAAGATGGCTGATTTAGAGCGAGAAGTTGCCAACGTACAACACCTTTCATTATTGCATCATGCTTCAAACTAATTAATTTTCGTTAGTTATTCCGATCAGTTTGTAATATGAACTAATATCTAATATATGCACATTGGCAACACTATTTCTGTAGAGTTGTAAATATTTTCCGTTTTTCTCATTTGAAAACTTCAAGTTGAAGTCATATGGAAATTGGAAAGACGATGAATGATATAAAGGCTGATCTGTGCAATGCCACATAAAGTACTAGCTGTTAAAATCAATTTTATCTGAATGATAAATGCTAAAAGGTTGAAATCACAATATACCTAGGCCAACCTACTTATAACAAGGATGTTTCTGCTGTTTGCTCCAGTTTTCGAGGTGCATGCATTCTTGATATCGGATATAAGGTTCTATGGACGGAACCGTGTGAATGATTGAGATCGTATTTGAACCAACTAATATACACAGCACGTCAAATCCTGGACGGACCTTTTTGCCGACTTTAAAATCACTTTTGACAGCACGAATAGGAGTTGCCTGTCCGACACCATGACTTGAAATCTCCGCCAAACCAATACAGCTATGTAGAGTGACGTTGAGCATAACATTTAGCTCCGTCCAATTTGTGAAGGACCTCTCCGAGCCGTTCGACACCAAAACAGGTTTGTATTCTTCAATCTAATGTTGGAAAGCGTAATAAGAGTTGCCAATCTGAATTGCTGTAGCGCTATATATAACAAAAGCACGATGCTGCTGACGTATGCGGATGATTTTGACATCGTAGGCCTCAACAACAGGGCCGTCATTTCGCAGAAGGAAGCAAAAGAGTATGGTCTTGCAGTGAACGAGGAAAAAACAGAGTACAACTTTAAAGTAGTGAAGACTGTCTATACCTAGGATCCAAGAAAAGCACTACATTTGTATACATATGAGCCTTGGAATGCAGCGGAGAATATGACATGTCAACAGGTGCTACTTAACGCTGGTACATAATGGAAAGACGTGATGTTGATCAGGAATGAGATGGCTTTGGAGGCTTCCGAGAGTTATGTTCAAGCAAGATTTATGGCCCTGATTACGTGGGCTACACCCACCGTGGAAGATGGAGTGATAAACTGTAAGAGCTGTATAATCTACGGACATGGTGCAAAAATCTTTCGAATCGGCACCCATAGGTGCACAACGAAGGTAAGAGATCTCACGAACATAATGGAAGAACTGCATTTGGTAGGAGTATTTAACTGACGTAACCCCGAAAGAGAGAGCTGGCGAAGGTTTTTCCTTGTTTTTATTTCTCTTAACCAGTTTTTAAGGTGCGTTTGTGGAAGGGTTGTAAGTTGATGTTAATGATTTTAGTAAGACGAACCACATTCGGCCGTTCCCGTACTGTGCGCACGCCCAAAGCTTTCAAAATCGATGAGGATCGGATGCCAAAAGCCATGTTTCAGAAGATGGTTATCAGCAAAGACAAAATGTTGCCATCATTAATCATCATGCAGCAAGTATCGACGTAAAGACAGGCCGGACACCCATTCAAAGAAACATGTAAAAAGAAACGTAAGTCCAAATCTAAATGCTTTCTTTTTCATTATGCTAAAAATTGACATCGGCCAATTTTGCGATATATATGTAAAACCCCTTAAAATCAAACCAGATGGCTGGCCATATGGTCTGTTTCATTCAGTTTTGTTATAATAAAGTGCAAATTTTAAGTGTGCCAGTAAAAAAAATTAAATAGAATAAAGAATAATTTGGTACCACTTAAAGCTTGTTCTTACATATGTAATTAAAATAAAATTAAATAAGCTACAAATGTCACAAAAAATAATTGAAACAAATTACTACATTTTACGAAAGTTTGTTGAATGTTTTAAAGTTTTATAAAAAGTTTGAATATTTGCTTCTAGTGGCCACGGTTAGTGGATGCACTGTATTTCAGTTGAGAAATTATAAAATGAAATGTAAACTGTCGCAATTATTCAATGTTCTGCGGCATTTAGATTTAAAAACAGAGTATAATAAGGGACTTAAAAATTTTGTGTTAAAAATCAAGTTGCAATAATTGAAAAAACAAATTTTGGAATTGAAATAGTCTGAAACATCTTTCATTTGATATTCTTTGATATTTTTAATCATTTATGGTCCTAAGTAGAGTAGATAGGGGTGATGTCGTGCACTTTTTTTTTGACTTGCTCGTATAGCCTTTTTTTGCAACTGAATACAACGAGTAAGCATCCATTCGAAATATAATTAATTAGATTTACGTAAACCAATATTTTGTAGCAAGAAACCTTTTTGGTGTAAATTAAAAAAAAAGTGGTCCCCAATACCCCCATCGAAATTTGTGGGGACATTTCGTGCATTATTTTTAGAGCGTGTAAAGGTACATGAATGTGAACAAAATTATAATTAGTGGTTTGATTTAAGAAAGAAAACCATTACTTTGTATTTATTTATTATTATTCAAATAATTTTAAGTAGAAAGTTATATGTACATATATACATATAAGTTATATCTATATAAAGTCATATGAAGCTAAGAAACACAGTTGAAAATAAAAAAAATTTAAAAGAATTAATATTAGGCTATTTACTAGAAGAAATATAAAAAAGCAGACTTGATGAACGCACAACAAATGGTTGTCACGGAAAAAAACGTTGAAAAAATTGTGTCTTAAAAAAATCTCAATTTGTTTAAAAAACAATTATTTGAATACTGAAACATAAAATTCTATCGCAAAAACGAAATATAACAGCTCTTTGTATTATAAAAAATATACCTAAATATCAGTATATATTTAATTTACTTAACTCTTTATAGTGCATGACATTATCCCACATCAAATGCACAACATTTCCCCAACGGTTATTTTTCAGGTTAACTTCAATAACTCGGTAAAAAACACAATGCTCTCTAAAATAAAGAATTAATTTTCATTATGAGGTAATTTCACTTCGGAAAACACTAACCTGGTGTATTTTTCTGTGCAAAAAATTATTTTTTTCACACAATAAAAAAAAAACACTTTTGTCTTCCCGAAAATGTGAATTTTACAAATGTCGTCAAACCTTTGGTCACAAATACATGACGATAGCTAATGCGTAAGCTCCGTCGATCACCGGGGACCTACCTTACCGACGGCTAGCTAATCATTTCATTCCTTTTGTCTAAAAAGCCAGTTCACGACATTACCCCATGCACCACATTACCCCCTTTCATTCTACTTGCACCAATTCAATTGCATCTACTCGTACAATTGTTATCTAAAAGTTGCCCATGTTGCTGAATATACATCTAAGTCAGATTCCAAAAATTTTAAATTTATCACAATGCAATGCCTGAATGTAGTTAAAACTCTACCTTCATGTTTTGAACAAATACAAAAATGGATTCGGTCTGCCGTAAAGTCAATTTTTGGGATCTATGGCATGCAGGGCCGGCGAAACGTGTTAAGCCCAGGTGCTACACTTTTTAATTTTTGAACTTACAGACAGTTTTCTATTTCTGCAGAGCAAACAGCGACATTCTTTTTGAACTGCGACTGCATTGTTGAACGCAAGTAATTTTTTACTCTACGTAGCACAGAAAAGCTTCTCACGTTAGAGCAAGATGACCCTGGAATGGTCATAAGTAGTCGAACGAAGCGCACGTTCTCAGGTACAAGTTCCATATACAATTCATTTTCGCGAAGGAATTGCACAACATCTTTTAGAGCGACCGGAATTATGTTACTCCTTTGCATGTTCTCGAGAGCCATATCTTTATCGCTTTCTAATCTTAATTCGTCGAGTGGGAAATTACACTCGTTCAGAAATTCCAAGAGGGTAGTTGTACCCACAGTACATAGCGCTTTCGCTGGTCCTAATGGCATGGAATTACTCAAAATACTGCTCTGTTTTGATGTTAATGAACACATTTTGGATATTTTGTATTTAATATTCTGTTTCAAATTTCCATTACCGCATGTTTATGGGTCGACAAGCAGATACTTTAAAATAGAATAGGACACGAATAACTTAAAGAAATACGAGCGCGAATTTCTCTTTCAACATTCCCACAAGTTTATTTAAGTTAATTATTCCAAGTGGGCATCAAACATTTGCTCCTTTGAATGGGTGGCTCCAATATTATTTCTATACATATTTATATAAGAATTATATACGTTTATATACAATTATATATGTGTGATTCTCTCGGTAATCGGTTAGAAAAGTCCAAAATTAAAAAAAAAAGGATTGCTTTTCCCACGAGTTTCTTTTAAACTGCGCACTAAAATTTTCGTATATGTATATATGTATGTATACAATTGAATTGATTCATAACATAATCTTTCGATTTATTGTTCATTCTTACGAAAGCACCTATAGTATTTGCACTAATGGGATTGCCGTGTCACATCCATGAGTTCGTTTCCTGGCAATCATTTTGTAATGAGGTTTTGCAATTGTATTGATAAAAATTGTGTGCAAATCGTTTGTAACTTTCTTGCACAAGCACGCATACGTAGGCATAAAGTGATGATTTCATATTCTGGATTGCATCAATTGTTGCAAAATTATGTTACAAGAAAAGTGATATCGATTTCGTTAGGTTGGGACAAAGAAAAATGTTATAGAGATAAAAAAGCTTTCGAAATAAAAAATAAATTTTGCTGAAAGGAATATCTGAAGCAAATAAAGTATTGGTAAATGATATTTAAAGTCCATTTTTTAATTTTTAATTTGTTAAATGAATGTGCAAAATAAATAAAATGTAAGCGAATGTGTGGAAAAAAGTAGTTGCGTATCTTAAGCGTTATGTTTAAAAACATTTATATTTTTTTTTCTCCCTTTTTGCTAGTTGAGCAGAAAATCGAAGGAGGGAGATCAATTCAGTTTCTTTAAATTTCAGCTATTGTCAGCTCTTCGCGAATCAATTAACAACTGAATCTGATCAACATTGTCAGAGGTTCTACCAATTAACAATACCTATTGAAGCAAAATATGAAGGAAAATATTAAATGCATTGCCAGCGGATTTTTGTTGATGGATAATGGCTACAGCTGATGACGTAAATGCAACAATAAGTTTTTAATTTCTTCTGTTGACAATGACAATGATGACGATGATTTTGAAAGAAAAGTCTAAAGAAAGAGTATAAAAACGAATAAAAGAAAAGTCAATAAATAAATTAATTTATGTTTAAAACATTTATTGATGTGTTCGAAATCACATCACGACTGCATTTTTTTAATAATGAACTCTAATTTGAGTATTTATTTAAAAAAAAATTACTCAAAAAAATTCAGTATAATCGACGTTCAGCGCCATCTAGCGCAGAGCTAATGGGAGAAAACTTCAAAAATTAATTTCTCTTATCAAAACACCTTTATTTGAGTATTTGCTAAGAATACTTTTCAAGAAACTTAATTTATTAAAACAATAAATTTTGTGGCAGGGTTCAATTTGGGATATCTTCCTTATTTGAGCCGCTGCGCATTGTTAATATTGTTTCGAAATCAATGAACTGTCACATAGAAAATCCCGAATTTTTTTCAATTCCCGTCAACAGTCTGCATATTTTATACCGCAGATCTCTGAAAGTATGTGTGATGGGGTAAAATCCCACGGCTATAAGCTAAAAGTAAAAATAAAATGTATATTCTTAAGCTAGACATTGAGTTTTTACATGAAATCCACAAAATTAATGAACATTTATTATAATTTTCAATATGCAATTTTGAAGGGGTTTCACTACCTTTCTTGCAATAAGTTATCATATTCTTGTATATTGGAACGATTTCCCGGCATCTCTTGTCAAATTTGGTTTGTGACATACCGGTTTCGGCGTTGTGCCATCTTCAGTGTCGTTTTTGTTATCATAGATTATAGAGATTTTTTTTTTCAAAATTTGTAGTTTCGCATTGTTAAGTAGCTTACACTAAAACATATATTCTAAATAATTTTAGAGCCGCAACTTAAATACCAATGATGTATGACGTATGACCAATTTTTAAACGACTTTGCTGATAATTGTAATTATGTATGTGAAATCATAATTTTTACTTCTCCTTTGAAAAATGAAAAATGTCAGTTGGGGCTTTTTTTTTAACATTCCATCAACGATATGTATGTATGTACATAAATGACTAGGTGCGAGTATGTTCATATTTAATTACAACAATGAATAAAAAGATAACCGATATGCTGTGTTAATTAAAGCAAATGCGGTTTCAGCTGCTACGAAAATCTGAAGCAACATATGTATGTAGGTATATATGTACGTACTACACACACCATATATACATTTTTAACTATGTACGTAATACGTGGATAGCCATAGACATCGAAAAGTAACAGTCACTACAACAACTTATTCGCACTGAAATGAATGCGAAAACGAGCGTCAGAGTGCAACAGCCCCGCCAGCAAGTGTGGTACGCAAAAATAGCAAATGACTGATAAGCGTAGGTGGCTTAAATCGCTAAAACGCAGTTAACAAAAAAAAAAAACAAAAAAACGTAAATATCGTGGATTCGATCAGTGACCCATGAACTGAAGCAGCCAGGTGACGCAGAACCGAACCTTTCCGTAAAGTTAGCCAGAAAAAACAAAGCAATGACAGATAAAACAATCTAATCTGCAAACGGTCGCACGCTCTGTGTGTAAAGATGTGTGTATGTAAGTATGTATGTATATACTCGTAATATAAATGTATATTTGTACGTATGTAATCAGGAAAAATTTACATTTATGCCGAAAGGTAAGTGACAGCTCCCGCGGCAACCCCCATCAGCTGCTTTCCAAATCTAACTCTTCCTTATCGGTTACTGCCAACCAAACTCAGAATAATATTAGATAAAAGTTCGCAATAAAACATTTTAGTCACAGAAGTATTTGCCGAATTCTTGTAAGCAATCATGCACACACAATTTGTATGTATATACATATGTGTGTATGTGTGTAAATAAAAATAAAATACAACCTGTCGAATATTTTACAGGCGACAATGCAATCACCCCTTGGCAGAGTTCAATAAACCCAAAACCGCAATTCATTTGTTATTGCAGCCATTTCGTTTCTAATGAAACTTGGTTTTAGCCAAGCAGCTTTTAGCATCGGATTAATCTGAGTTTCTTGGGAAGAAGCCAACGAAGATATTTGCAATGCGCTAATTATTGTGAAGTTGAGAATGGTCGATTTGCTGACAGCTTTTGCTGGAAATGGCACTTGAAGCGCCACCCATAACGTATGCATTTGACCAAGGTATGTTTGTATGTATGTATGTATGTATATAAGTAACCGGAATAGATTTCCCGGAACAATTATTAAGTGCATTGGCTCGATGAGTGTACACACATACTCGTACATATGTATGTACATATGTACATACATACATTATTAGTAAATGTGCATGGAAGAAAATCTGGCGTAATTTTTAGCGACTTGTAGTTTTTTACTCCAAAATTGAAATACTACTGAAAAATCCTTACACTACTCAAAACAGATTAACTCATGTGAGGTTCTATGCAAAATTTTTATTATTTTTACATAAAATTTAAAATATAAAACTTAGAGGTTTCCAACTGGAAGAAATATTAGTAATAAAATTGATAAAATAAATGAATGTTTAGAATATGGATATGAAGCGTATGGGGTATAGAAAGTTTAATTTGGGAAATATTTTTGAATTGACCGCTGTGGTCGAGTGTGTAGCGGTAAGTGCTTTAACTCGATATTCCACCGAGGTCGAGGTTCGAATCTTAATCATAGAAAGTTTTTTTTTTCTAATAGCAGCCACCCCTCGGCAGTCAATGGCAAACCTCCGAGGGTATTTCTACCATGAAAAAGCTTCTCATTAAATACATCTGCCTTTCGGAGTCGGCACAAAACAGTAGGTCCCTCCATTTGTAGTATAACATAAAGACGTACACCTAAAATGGTAGAAGAAGCTTGGACAGGTACGGAGCTTTATAGTGTAAGCGCCAAATTATTATTATTACTATATTTTACAAACAATTTTTTTTTCAAACTAAAGTTAGCTTAATTTTCAAAACATATTTAAAAAGGGTTGCCACCTGCTTAATTTTTTTATTGAATTTAAATAATATGTAAATAAAATGAAGTAATATGAGCGTTGAAATATGGCTTAAGAAAGTTAAATTTGGAAAATATTTTCAAATAGGGTGGGCACCATTTTTAAAAAGTTAATTCAATCACATACATAGGTAAATTTCGGCGAAATCGCCACAGCCTGCCCCGCATGTTACAAAAAAAGAGAAAATTTCCTGAATTTGGCTTTTATAAAATTTGTAACATTCTTCTTGCATTTAATATACAAATGTCACCTGAACCTTCGACATTTTTATGTTGAGTTTAATCGGAGGTAATAAAACACACTTAGTTTCTTGAAATTTCAACCATTATTTATTTTAAGGCTTTTCTTTTGTCGAAATATTGTTGCCTTCTCTGTTTTTTCTACACTTTCGCAGAATTATGTTTTCATTTCTCAAAATTATTGCATCATATGGAAGTGGAATATTTACTACTGAAAAGGCCATTTCTCAGAGCGACAGTAGACCTTATGCAAATGTACTTTAGTATATCCGAATAACGTTCGAGATTGACTGACAAGTAACGACAATAACATAACCGGAAAAAAGCTTTCGGTCTTTATACCAGTCACAGTCATAAACGATAGATTACAAGATCACGCCTTCCCGCAGGATTTGACATTTCTGGATCAAAGTCAACAAAGAACATGAGGAGAAGGAAAACGAAGACAAGCTGATTTTTAGAATTAAACGTGTTTTGATGTCGAAAAATTATTAAAATATATGTTGTAGATAGCGGTTTTAATAATAAATAGCAAAAAAAAAAAATAGAAGGTAATGTCTTCTAAATTTTGTTAATAATACATGCGTCATTTGGGTATAAAATCTCAAATGCGAAGCCAAATCACGCATCTCTCCATACAAATTGGCATTACTGAAATTACTCATTTCAACGCATTTGAACAAAATCATGAACGAAATGAGCTCCAACGTGACATATTTTTTTTCGAACGCATCAAAAAATAACATCCCTGACAAACGATTTGGCTTATTTTTGCCACTGAAACTTTGATAAGTCAGTGACTTTTTGAATAAAAAATATTTTATGTTCAGAACGGGTTTTATTTCTCAACATAATCTTCTTTTAACTCTATACCTTTAGTCCAGCGTTTTTCCAATTTTTTTATTTATACCAAATTAATGCCTTCAAGACTCTCAAAATAGAATTTTGTTTCTGTGACGACCTCTTCATTTGACCCAAACCTCTTACCACCCATCCATTCCTTCAGTTTTGGAAATAGGAAATAGCACCGTAGGGCTTAATCTGACAACACACGTGTGCACCTGCACTTATGGTCGAGTGTATGATGTACGCGCTCAGTCGAGTTACCTACAGACTCAGCCGCGTCATTTTCTGCTCATCCAATATCTTTCACTTCTGGGTGTAACGACCTCTTTGAAATGAACACAATGGAACTCAGTAAACCACTTCTTAACCATTGAAATTGATGGTGAAGTGTCCCCATAGTATTAATCGGGCCTTTCCTTGGTTTCGGTGATGGTTTTTTTACACAAAGAATAGTGCTTAATCAGCACCCAAATTCACTTATTTCCATTTTTGTTAAAAGTCCAGAGGTTATCTGTTGTCAATGTCTATCAAACATAAACTAAATTACTCAGTTTGCTCGAAATTTGAAAGTAGTTTAATAATAGATACTAATAGTTTCTGCGCGGGCTAATTCAAAAAGTTACTGACTTATCAAACCGCCCTTGTTCAAAATAGATGTTTCAAATGAACTGTCAAAGGAAATGCGAATAATACAATATAAACGGTTTCGAAATGACTAATTCGAAATGCACATTTGGGCTCAATGTAAATGTATTATAAAGATTTTTATTGGCCTTATAAATGAATAATAATTCACAATTTTTGTTGAGCTCGAAGCCAGTTTGCTTGTTGTTGGTTTGTTTAAGGAAGATGGAATAAACACAACAGCCTACTCGGCAAGCATAGCACAACATGTAGCGTGTTTGCTGTGCAACCCCGACGTCCTGGTTCAAAGCCTGGGAAAGTGGTGATGAAGAATTATTATAAATTATAAAAAGAAGTCTGATGAGGAAATGTGGTGATTTTCCAAATAGTCCTATAACTTCTACCATTAAAAAGCTATTGTTGTTTTTCCAAATAAAAATGTCATAAGCGGCCAAGCGGCACCCCGGTATGCGCCGACTCTGATTCGCATCCCAATCGATAGTTGTAAATACTATAGAATAGTGACATTCCTATTTATCTAGACAGTTCAATTCAAAGAATTTGGCGCTGGCAATTGGTTCGTGTGCCAACTGCGGCCGAGTGGCTAGCGGTGCGTACTCGATATGCCGCTGAGTTCGAGGTTTGAACCTCAGCCAAGGCAAGTAAAATCTAAATCATAGAAAAAGTTGTTTCCTAATAGCGGTAACCCCTCCGCAGGCAATGGCAAACCTCCGAGAGTATTGCTGCCATTAAAAAGCTTCTCATAAAATACATCTGCCGTTCGGAGTTGGCTCAAAACTGTAGGTCCCTCTATTTGTGGTACAACATAAAGACGCACACAACAAATGGTAGAAGAAGCTCGGCCAAACACTGAGCTATGTATATAGTGTAAGCGCCAAATTATAATTTTTATAATTGGCTCGTGTAAGAAATATTAAAATCATTTGTACTTTTAATTAATTGCATTTTAATGCTTTTATTTTTGTTTTTATCGATTCAAAACAAAGTTTGACAATTAAGATAAATGAAAAAAATAAAACTATTAACTTTACTGAGGTTACCTGTTAGATCTGCCTTGCATAAGTTTCAACTGCACAGGTACTAAAATGTACCACCTAGTGAATTTATATTTGGCTTTACTTTTAGCCAACCTGGAAGTTCTAATATTATTTTTCTCCAGAGTTTTCAAACATTGTCAAAACGCAAGATTTTAAAAATTGTAAATCTCTTAAACCATTCTTCTTTCTTGCGGTGGATGGTCTTGCATTATCCTGTTGCAATAACGGACGCTTATGCAACTTTCCAGGACATTTTTTGACAAGTGCCTGTCTCAGTGGTCAAGAAAATAAATTCCAATAATATTCTGCGTAAATTGTAGTGACTTCCGCCAGATAATCCATAAAAATAATCTCTTCGCCAACTCAGAATACAGTAAGCATTAGGTTTCCAACGGAAGAAACTGCACGCGCCCTAAGTGGAGGCCCTTCTTCTGGCTTACGCCATTCTTTGGATTGACTTTTGATCTTAGGATTGAAATATGGAATCAACCTTTCGTCAGTGTTCGTTGCCAAATGCATCACCGTAGCAGGTTAACAGCTCTTGAAGTAGACGACAAGTATCAGACCTAAGGAGTTTATGTTCTGGTCCCAACAGCCTTAAGACCCAGCGCTTTAAAACCCTGCAAACGCCCAAAAAAACATGCAAGATGTCATGAACTTGCCGTGTATCTATCCTCAGGCGTACACTAATTTGACGAATAGTCATTCGCCTGTCCTCTTTCAGTAGGTCTTCGACGGCAATATTGCACTAGATAGTTGCATAAACATGGCAAGACTTGTCTGGCACTTATAACATTGCCTCTAAGTTCTGCGTAATTTAATTATAGCAAAATTTACAGAATCTTAAAATGTCCATAATATAGGAAATAATGGCAATTGTTATAAAATTAGGAACTCAATTGGAGAATTAATTAATTGTGGGGCTTTTGGGTTAAAACCATGATTCAAATTAAAGCCGCAATCAAAGAGTGTAAAAAGAAAATATTTTATGAATCTAGTTGCAATTTATTTTTGTTTTACTTGTAAAGTAAAAAATGTTATCTAGTTTTCTATTGTTGCCTTTTTTATCTTTTTCGTAACTTAATTGTCCCTTTTTTATACGTTTAAGCACCTAAAAATACATTTCCTGTTTATTAAATATTGTTCTTTAGAGGACAAAGTTATTATTTGATTAATCGACAGGTTTTCTATATCTGCCAAACATACATTCTAAACAAAAACTCATCAAATTGTTATCAAAATTTTTGACTTTTCTTTAACACCTTGAGTAAAATTTATAAGAAACCAGTGGTAGCTTGTCGCCACTTTAAACTTGCACTTTCTTGTACTGAATGTGCTATAAAGCTGCAACTGAAAATTCTTAAAAATAAATAAATTTTACAATAAGATTTGGAATTTCTTGGCGAGCCTTTTCAGCAATGCACATTTTACAAGGCTTTTCAAACAGACAATTATTATCCCTACACAAAATTATTTTGAAAAATAAAAAACCCGATCATCATAATACTATGTGTATGTATGTATGTTTGTTTGTATCTTATGTCTAGTCTGGAAAAAGTATTTACGTTAATTGCGATATATTTGCTGACAATGAAATGTGTTCAATAGTTTATGCCTGATTGTTTATACATAGTATATACATATGTTTGTAAATTCACATGCATGAATCTCTTGTCCAAGCAGCAACAAACATTTTGGTCGAATCAGCAACGTTTACACCTTTTCGTTTAGAAGAACTCTTCCATACCCTGCAGGAATTGAAACAGATGTTAGAATAACTTTAAATTGCATTCAAAAACACTTGTGCTGATTATTTTCTGTATATTTTCATATAAGCAAACTGATTACTTTTGCATGGCGATGGCCAAAAACAAGCCAGTTTTGGCTACCTTTGCATGAGGTAGCAGGTAACAATTATCTAACTACTTTCGGCCACAATGTGTTCGTACCATTTCACTATCAGTAAACTAGCTTTTCACAAACATATTAACTGTTGTTAATAACTTATTAATTTAACGCTAGTTTTGCCAAACCGCATTTCGCCTACTTATACGTTAACCATATAAAACCGGACCCATACTTAATAGTAAAACAGAACTCGAACATGTTAAGTAAATTTCTTTTTATTTAATAGAAGAGAATAAGAGCTGTAGAAGAAGAGAATAAGCTGACTCGTTCATTTTTTCCTTTTTATAGATTTTTACTTACTTTTATTAAGATATTTTCGCAAAATCGCGTACACTTTTTCGTTTCAATTTTATGTTTGCAATCGTTTGACAGCTGATTTAGTATGTCATTGCCATTTTTGTTGCCTCTTTATTTTATGAAGTAAAGATAGTGCACAGTTTTTAGATTGATTTTTCAGCATTTATGCATTTCATTTCATAAAAATGCGTATTTTTCACAATTATCGCAAAGTAGTTATTTAAAAGTGAGTGAGTTTTGGCAATTGAAATGTTTTTACTGCAGGGTATGTACAAGTATACATACAAAAGGTTCACAAGAGTTCTATGACCTCGATATAATCATAAATTTTGGACCGAACAATATTTTTTGTTTTATTTTACTATTCGGTCAGCGCCTGTCATTCGTCATACACTTGTACACACACTCACACTCGCTGATGTATGAATACATGTGTGTATGCACGTGTCCAGTTCAAATATAAAAGTGAAACATGCTGAACTGGACAAAAATGAAAAAAAAAAAATTATAAAATAAAATTGTCTTTCTAAATTCGCTGTCCGAATTTTACAAATCAGCAATTCAATTCACAACTCAATAAACTGCACCTTAGATATTCTCAATATTAGACGACTTAAGATACAATGAGATTATTCAGTTATATACATATGTATATACATATGTTTATGTATTCCTAAAAAGACGTTCATATGTAAATGAATAGACTGAAAGGCGCCTATCGATTTGAAAACAATTTGCATTATACTGAGGAAAGTCCACAATTTAAGAAGGCCATTTCTGCGGTAAAGAAATCTTCAACTAAAATAGTTAAACAGCTGAGAAAAGAAATCAAACAAACATATTTTTAAATACATACATATGTACATACACATGCATGTACGTACATTATCACGAAAGTGTCTCTTTTGCGGGTGCTGGATTTCAAGTCAACCTATTCGGCGTTGCAGTCCATCCAACACACGGCTCCCCTTTGTTACCTTTAGCAAACTTTAACTTCAAACTCAATTTTGCGGAGTCACTTTAGATCTTCCTTTTCCTTTTTTCTTTTTTGTGATCGGCGATCTAATTGCTTTCGGGTAGTCTATAAACCATTTCCTCAGTACTGGCAATTTGATATGTTGTCGATTTGCGAATTCAGTTCTACTGTTGGCTCGATTTTCTTTTGCACATCGTATCTAAATTTGATCTATGTAATTGAGTATTGGCATTAATTACGCCACATTAATGCACTCGGTGGGGATATCAGCGGAAAGCGATCATTGCTGTGGCGGGCGTGCAACTCATTCACAGTGTTTTTATTTTTGGCCAACAACAAATGTCAATATGCATAGAAAAGAGCTCCATTGAAAACAAATTTTATTTATACTTTAGTATGCAAACATACATACATACATACATATATCTATCGGTTGCTTGTTTCTATATCCCTACATATTATGGTTCGGAACTAGTACGATTTCGACAATTTGGAACCAATTCGTTTTTGTTCCCGCTAATAGGAGCATCATCTATCGTTGAAAGTTGTAAACCGAAAATAAAACGCAGCCTATCAGAAGACTTCAGTTTGCGATTCTGAAGGCGGTAGTTTAATTCCGCTGTATGACAAAATAGGTCCGCTAGGTTTTGACACGCTCAAAAATAAATGTATACCATACTTCGTAACGTTATACATTTTAATACATCAAACGAAAAGCGAAAGCGAAAGCGAAAGTATGTTAGCGTTCGAAATCAACGTCGTCAAAAAAATTCATAAACAATTCGATAATTTCTTGAATATTGCGCAGCAGAGTTCCATTGTGGTACGTTCAGCGTTCAGTCGGAAATATTTTAAAGACAAGATTTTGATAGGGGAGGGGGGCCTCGCGAAATACTCCCTGGTCCGGATTTTTTCTTGGCGGCCCTGCTCGTAGCAGTTAACCGCTGGTACATAATTACAACTGCAGATGGAAAATCCGATCCTAACAAAATATCAATAAATGTTTTTCTGCCGCTCAGCCAAGTTTCAAGCTCAAGACCTCTTGTTTGATAAGTATCTAAATGCTATAACAAATCGGCTGACTATTGCGTCGAGCGAAACAGTGCCAGGTGTAACACATTTTTGAGCCGCTTGATTAAGAACTTGAACTGATTCGCAGCTGTGTAATTTAGAACTGCTCTGGAACACTAAAAAGATAATGCAGTAGGGAGCCAATTCCACTTCCACTGCGAAACACATTTAACGCGCACTAGTTAGTAGCGGTTCTAAAAGTACCAGAAGCGCGCCAGCCGAGAACCAGAGGCGTTTTCTTATAGGGTATACATATTCTTACATTGTTAGATATTTATGTATGTATGCATGTACATACATATGTGTTTTATAATAACTTTAAATGTTATCTAATAGGTGATATTTAGTCTAAGTAAAACACAAGCTTCAGGGTCAACTCTAATTTAAAAATACGCTAGAGACAGCATTCTCTTCAATATAATATATGTATGTATTATGCATATATTAATATGATTTAAAAATTTGCAGCTTTTACTATATAACTCAGTGTTTGGCTTCTCTCACCATTTGTCCTGTGCATCTTTATGTAGTATCACAACCTCGGAGGATTGCTTTTACCTGCGTAAGAGCGAACGCTATTAATAAGCAAACATATTTTTTATGATTTAAGATTTTACGTCGCCCAGCTGAAACGCCTTTTGAAGAGTGGTTATCTTATGAGTATAATAAGTTTAAGTGTAGTGATTCCTGGGGCTGGATTCTGTAACTGTGAGAAAACGCGATATGTACACTGAGAGCAAAACTCACATTTTCGCATGTGTACACTTTCAGATTTCAAGCGATTCCCTAAGGCAATGTGTAAACATTGTTTTTTTTTACGCTTAACGTAAAACCTCAGCCGACAGTGAGAAATTATTAAAAAAAAAACTATTAAGCGTAGTGAAATAAGCATTTATTACCTTGTTTTTACGAAGCATTCTCCGAGATCGTATCGACTTAATACACTTTATTTGTTTCTGTTTATTCATTCGAATTTAAAGCGTGCCCCGCGAAACCGTATTGTAAGCTTAACAGATGATTTGAATTTCACATCGATAAATTTAGTCGTTTATATGCTCCTTCTAACCGAAACGAGAAATAAAGTACCGATTTGAAAGTGAGTGTGAGTGAAATCACCGAAGCATTTCAAGGCGTATTCAAAATCAGTTTATACATGCGTTTCGAAATGATGTGTATTCGATGAAAGCGTATAATGCTCCCGTATAAACGTAGTATATCATTGATAAATATAATAGACAAAATGATTAAAAATAATATTATATTGCGATTCCGGCGGAAGGAAAGGTGAAGCATTTCTTTGGCTGTAAAGTTTTATTTCTTTAGTTTTTGCTTCTCTTTTTATACCCGAGTATACTTGTACACAAGGGTATTATAACTTCGGTCGCATAACGGTTGTTTGTAACAGGAAAAAATAATCGAGATAGATATAGACATATATATACTAAAATGGTCAGAATGAAAAGATAAATCGATTTAGCCCTGACTGTCTGTCCGTCCGTCCGTTCGTCCGTCTGTCCGTGGTTACAATAACTTGAGTAGAAATTGAGATATCTCAATGAAATTTGGTACATACATAGATTGCTTTTTGGACAGGGTAGGTTGGTATTGAAAATAGTCAAGATCGGTAAATAACCACGCCCACCTTCCATATAACGAAAGTTTTAGAAAAATGCAAAAACTACGATTTTTCGGTATCCATTAAAGCAAATTAAGTGAAATTTTGTATTTGGAGCGATTTTGAACTAAAAAATTAGGTATTTATGAAGTTTCGAAAAATGGACGTTGCCTCGCCCACTTATGAAAAATGATCTGTTTCTCAATAACAGTATTAATTATCGTCACAAAATTTGGTGGACATATTTTCCTTGACATCGCTATTATTACCGTAGAAAATTTTTGAAATCGGATCATAACCACGCCCATCTTCCATATAACGGAAGTTTTGGAAAATGCAAATTTCAGTATCTATTAAAACAAATTGAGTGAAATTCGGTATTTGGAGCGATTTTGAACTAAGAAATTAGGTATTTATGAAATTTTGAAAAATGGGCTTTACCACGCCCACTAAATAAAACGTCTGTAAGTATCTCAACAGCGAAGTAAGGTATCGTCACAAAATTTGGAGAACATATTGTCCTTGATATTACTAGCATCACCGTCAAAAACTTTTAAAATCGGACCATAACCACGCCCAACTTCCAATTAACGGAAATTTTGAAAAATGCAAAAAAGTTCGTTTTTCAGTATTTATTGGAAGAAATTGAGTAAAGTTTAACACTAGCAGCGATTTGAAACAAAGAAACGGGTTTTTTATGACATTATGGGCACCGCCCATACAAAAATACATCGCGAGGATATATAAAAATCGGTTTCGCCCGATTTTAGCTTTTCTTACTTGTTAAAGTTAAATTCTCTTCCATTACTATTTTTTTTTTGCTATCAATAACTTTTCTTCAAAATCCTTCCAGCTTTCCCTTTTGTTGCTTTCCTCCTGTTGGATTTTTAGGTGGTAGGCCGCGCATCGATGTCTTGGTCACGTTCTCCAACTTCTCTTGTCAGTGGCATCGTTTCCGATGTTATTTAGAGCTTTGGCAATACGAGTATTTCTTTTTCGGTGCGCTAAAATAAAACAGTGGGATACATTTCCTGTATGAACTTACCGCGGTTACGGGCAACAACTCGACTACATTTTCTTTTCTTTTAGTCAGTACCGGCATTATTAGCTGCAATTTCTATACTTTTGATCCAATCAATATTTTTTTTACTTTGGGACATTTTTAACTACGCCCTACTCCGTTGAGAGCTTTTGCCAGTTCCTCCCAATTCTTGGCTTTCAAATGGTTTTCAACTGACTTAAATCTTTAACAGACACAATTCAAAATTAACTAAAGAAATTTTGTTTATATTTGGATACATTTATAAAAGTATTTATATTAAACCTATCACTGGCGAATTTAATATTATTCTCCATAAATTCTATTACATATATTTTTGGTTCGGCGTATGCTTTTTTGCTTTTTACTTACTTAATTGGCGCATCAACCGCCTAAGGGATTTTGGCCGAGGTCAACAAAGCTCGCCAGCTGTCCCTATCTTTTGCTAACTGGCGCCAATTAGAAATACCAAGTATAGCCAAGTCATTTTGCACTTGGTCATTCCAACAAAGAGGAGGTTTCCTTTTCCTCAGCCACCACCCGCGGGTACCGCGTCAAAAAGCTTTAGGGCTGTAGCTATTTCATCCATTCGTACGACGTGAACTAGCCATCGGAGCCGCTGGTCCTTAATCCACTGCACTATGTCTATGTCCTTCTACAGCCCATACAGCTCATCGTTCGATCGTACGCGATATTCGCCGAGGCAAAGACGCAAAGGTCCATAAATCTTTCGAAGAATCTTTCTCTCGAACACTCCAAGAGCCCTCTCATCTGATGTTGTCATCGTCGATGGTTCTGCGTCATACAAGAGGACGGGCATGATGAGAGGCCTATAGAGTATGGTTTTTGTCCGTCGAGAGAGGACTTTACTGTGCAATTGCCTACTCAGTCCGAAGTAGCACTTGTTGGGAAGAGAGATTCTGGGTTGGATTTCAAGGCTGACGCTGTTATTGGTGTTAATTCTGGTTCCTAAGTAAATGAAGTCCTCTACTTTTTCAAAGTTATAACTGTCAACAGTGATGTTAGATCCCAGTCGTGAATGCGCCGACTGTATATTTGATGACAGGAGATACTTCATCTTGCCCTCGTTGACCCTCAGAGCAATTCGCTTCGCTTCTCTATTCAGTTTGGAGAAGGCAGAACTAACTCCGCGGTTGTTAAGACCGATGATGTCAATGTCATCGGCGTACGCCAGCAATTGCACACTCTTATAAAAGATGGTGCCTGACCAATTTAGTTTAGCGGCTCGAATTATATCCTCCAGCATCAGGTTAAAGAAATCGCACGACGAAGAGTCAACTTGTATGAAACCTCGTCTGGTATCAAACGGCTCGGCGAGGTCCTTCCCAATTCTGACGGAGCTGGTGGTTTTGCTCAAAGTCATTTTACATAGCCGCATAAGTTTTGCCGGGAACCCAATTTAGATATTGCGGCATATAGGAAACTTCTTCTCGTGCTGTCAAAGGCGGCTTTGAAGTCGACAAAAAGATGGTCGCCGTTGTCATTCTTACAGGAATTCGCCCCGGTTTTGAAACCTTCTGGTAGCTGTCGAAATTTCTGAAAAAATTTTCGGGCGCTTTTCCTATCGGCCAGCATCTCAAGCTCTTCGTACTCACGCATTTCGGCCTCTCTCTTTTTCTCACGAAAAATGCGTTTTGCTTCCTTCTTCAACTCACGATAACGCTCCAGCTCCCGATCGCAGTGTGGCCCTGTAAGCAGCAGTTAAAACTCATTTTCTTGCTTTGAACACTTTAAAGACAGCAACCGAGAGCCAGGATCTGTTTATTTTAATATTATTATGTTCACTGTTATTTAAACAACAGCACGACTTCACGGCAGCAGTTATCGTTGTGAAATGAAAAATTGTTCAAAGCTTTAACAAGTCTTACGTTATTTTACCAACAAAGGCATAAAATATCTCTGATATTTCATATATAATAACAATGGATCATTTGAAACAAATTAATTGACCTATTCATTTATTTTTTGCCCAAAAACTTTCACTTTCAAGTAAATATTTAAAAATTTATAGAAGTGAAACATTTTAAAGTGGCAACCATAAATGAGCTGTTGGATATGTCGCTGACGTCTTCAAATTATTCAAGAAGCATGCTTTAATAGGACATTTTCAGACAAAACAATTTCGCTGTCATTACGTGCAGTGCAGTCGCCTAAGTGTTCAAAGCATCACACTTGCTAAATCGTAAAATGCCAGTGCACGTAGTTTTCAGTGTACATTTGGAATCTCACAGTAACAGAATCCAGCCCCAGGTGTAGGGAGTTTGGGTGTGGTGAGCTAAGGTATGGGCATTTTGTTAAAATCTAGTGAATTTTCGATGGTTTAAGTATGGTGGGTGTTGGTGTAGTGAGTTAAGATCACAATAAACATTTTTCTTCAATAACAATTTGAGATGCATTTGAAAACAGTACTTTTCTCAAACCTCAAAGGTTAGTTCTCAAATGCATCTCAAATAACCGTTGAAATCGTTCTCAGACTAAAAGGCACTTTTTTATTTTGAAATTATCTTTTTGTTTTTAGTTTCTTTAACAAAAATATTTGTATTGCAGTGCTTCTTAACCCGTTCTCAAGTTGAAAAAAAGTCTAGCTTGCTTACAATCAAATTGATAAATAATATAATCTCAAACGTTTGAGAATTTTTTTTCAGGGTTTGCTAGGATTGTATGAGCTTATGTATGATGAACAGAAGAAGTACTAGTTGCTGTCCACAACCAAATCCGTTTACACCACTCCCGTCGGAACGATGTCCATGGCATTCATCAGATTAATTTTTTTTTTTTCAATTTACTACCACCGTTTAGGAAGTTTCACTTCAAAAGTTATAACTGTATTTTTTATATCTCTGTTTTATATTTTCAGTGTTTTAATTTATAAAAAATATGTACATGTATGTATATTGAAATATCATTTTTAAACAATACCTTTCACGTTACGAGCCTTCAACAATTTAATTACAATTTTTGAATATTGCCAATGGTTATTTCTTTTATTTTATTTTAACCGCGTTCAAATAATTCACCCATGGCACATTGAACAGGTAGCAGCATGAGAAAATCCTATGTATTTTGTTGTTGCTTGAAACCTCTGATTTGTCAAACTACAAAATTTAAAATTTCCCGCTTATAAAAACGGCAGTTTATTTTGAAAATATTTACATATATACACAAAGTAAAAGGCAAGGCAGTTTAGGGGTCTCATAAAATAAAAAAAAAATAAAAAAATCAGCCTGCTTTGCAGGTTAAATACTACCTGTGCCTTGAATTTAACAAAAATTTCAAATTTTCTAGCGGTCTAATTTGCTATAGTCTCGCATGTCGCAGATTGCGCAGTCAAAAGTGTTTTCCTATTAGCTGCCTCACTTTGGCAGGGAATGGCAACCCTCCGAGTGTATCTGTATCCTCATAAAAAGCATCTACCTATTACGTGAACTCGGCATAAAATATAGTTGAAGAAGTTCCATCAAGTCACCAAAGTGCCAAAAAAAGTCCTTAAGACCTTCAACTCAAGGCATCCTTAGTCTTCCTAATGAAGGAGAAAAAGTCCTAAGTAGCTGAATTCCTAGCGTTAGAGGGATCAGCTATGCATTCTTTAAAGAATGTGAGTCTATATCTAGCCCAGGCCGGACATATGCAGAAAATTTGTTGAGATGTCTCATCCGTCTTCCAGACATAGTCGACTTTCGATTTCAGTAGGCAAACCAATCCACTAGTTTCTTATCTGTTATTATTTCAATCTCTGGCAAATTATTCCTGTTATCTAAATTAATATTTTCTTCAAAAGCGAGATCACTTGCATTAACTATACCAGCAATCTTTCCATAATGCCATTCCTTTCCGTTTTTTTTTTAATTACTTAGTCACCCTTACCTAATTTTGGCAATGACTGCGTTTCGATCATAGTAATACTTCTGTTTTTTCTTTTTTAAACTAATTTTATTTTGAATAGTTTCTTCTTTCACGTTGTTTCTGATAAGCATTTTTTCCGATACTGGCAGTTTCGTTTTAATTAGTCTTCAAAAAAACGATTCCGATGGCGTTAAACTCATGCTTGCAACAGGTTTGTATTCCATGACTCTGTTATATTCTTCTTTGAAAAATTTCCGGAGCCACGTTTAGCCTGAAAGCAAGACTTTCAAATTTATACCTACCTAAAGGTATCCATGAATGTCGGTAATTCTGAGCTTTTTTCATCTAACTCCCACTGCCAAAACCCATTTGAACAGTCTAGAACTGTGCATATCTTTTTATTTGCTAATTCTGACGTGAAGTTCTCAACTGTTGGAATTACGTAATGTTCACGCTTAAGACACTTGTTAATAGGCTTTGGATCTAAACAAATCCGCAAGTCGCCTCTAGACTTTTCAACAACTTGGATGTTATTAACCCAATCCGTGGGATGAGAAATTGGTGAAATGATTCCCTTCATTACCATGTCGTCAAGTTTTTGCTTAAGTTTTTTTACTATTGAATCCGGGAAACGCTTTCTATAATGAACAATAGGCTTGGCATTGTCATCCAAATGTAGTGTATTTTCTCATGGATTTTTTCAAAGCCAATAAAAACATCACTGTTCTCATTTATAAATTTCCCTTGTTCATCTGAAAACCTAATTGAGTCAACATCCACCCTCTTAATCAATTCTAACCTAATGCATGTTTCAAACCCAAGTATCGGTTTAAATGAATCACTGACAGCTATACATTTTTCTTTTCCCCGAAAAACGTATTAAGGACAATGATTTGAGGGCATGCACCTGGAATGTCCGGACCCTTAATTGGGAAGGTGCCTCTGCCCGGCTGGTTGATGTCCTCAGCAGAGCGAAGGCTGACATCACCGCCATCCAAGAGATGCGATGGACGGGGCAAGGGAAACAAGTGATAGGCCCTTGCGACATCTACTACAGCTGCCATGTAAAGGAGCGCAAACTAAGTGTCGGATTTGTGGTGGGAGAGAGACTGCGCCGTAAAGTACTGTCGTTCACTCCGGTGGATGAACGTCTCGCCACAATCCGCATCAAGGGGAGATTCTTCAACATCTCCCTGATTTGAGCCATCGCCCCGACGGAAGAGAAGGACGATGGGACCAAAGATCGCTTCTACCATCTCATTGGCCGCACGTATGAGCGGTGCCCCCACCACGATATAAAAGTCGTGCTTGGTGATTTCAATGCCAAGGTGGGCAAGGAGGGCATCTTTGGTTCCACAGTCGGAAAATTCAGTCTCTACGACGAAACGTCTGATAACGGATTGAGACTGATCGACTTCTCCGGGGCCCGAAACATGGTAGTCTGCAGGACCAGGTTCCAGCATAGGAGAATGCATCAGGCTACTTGGCTGTCTCCAGATGGTAAGACACGAAACCAAATCGACCATGTTGTGATAGACGGAAGGCACGCTTCCAGTGCCCTAGATGTGCGCACGATCCGAGGAGCCAACATCGACTCGGACCATTATCTTGTCGCAGCCAAGATACGCACGCGCCTCTGTACGTCAAAAAGCGTGCGGAAAAGCACACAAGGAAAGCTCGACGTCGGAAAGTTGCAATCACAACAGACAGCCACGCACTTCGCCACTCGACTTGCACTCCTGCTCTCTGAGAGCACTAATCAACAGAACGATATTTTCGAGCAGTGGAACCATATTTCTCGCTGTCTACATACCGCCGCTGAAAAATCCATCGGATTTCAGCGAGCCCGAAAGAACAACTGGTATGACGAGGAATGTCGCGCCGCTACGTAACGTAAAAACGCTGCATACAGGGCCACACTGCGATCGGGCGCAACGCGAGCTGTGCGGGAGCGTTATCGTGAGTTGAAGAAGGAAGCAAGACGCATTTTTCGTGAGAAAAAGAGAGAGGCCGAAATGCGTGATTGGAACTTAAGTGTGCTCAGCCCAATCCACAAAAAGGGTGATCCTGCAGTCTGTGCCAATTATCGCGGGATTAGCCTTCTAAACAACGCATAATCTCTTTTGCCAACAAGTGCTACTTCGGACTGAGTAGGCAATTGCACAGTAAAGTCCTCTCTCGACGGACCAAAACCATACTCTATAAGTCTCTCATCATGCCCGTTCTAATGTTTGGAGTGTTCGAGAGAAAGATTCTTCGAAAGATTTATGTACCTTTGCGTCTTTGCGATGGCGAATACCGTGTACGATGGAACGATGAGCTGTACGGGCTGTAGAAGGACGTAGACATAATAATAATAATTTTTGGCGCGTACACTATATAGCTCAGTGTTTGGCCGAGCTTCTCCTACCATTTGTGGTATGCGTCTTTATATTATACCACAAATGGAGGGACCTACAGTTTTGTGCCGACTCCGAACGGCAGATGTATTTAATGAGAAGCTTTTTTTCATGTGAGAAATACCCTCGGAGGTTTGCCATTGCTTGCCGCGGGGTGACCGCTATTAGAAAAAACTATTTCTATTATTAAGATTTTGCTAGCCCTGACTGAGATTCGAACCTCGAACTCATCGGCATATCGAGTTATAGCACGCACCGCTACCAACTCGACCACAGCGGCCACGTAGACATAGTGCAGCGGATTAAGAATCAGCGGCTCCGCTGGCTAGGTCACGTCGTTCGAATGGATGAAGTAGCAGGGTGGTAGCAGAGGAAAAGGAAGACCTCCTCTGCGTTGGAAGGAAGTGGAAAAAGACTTGGCTATACTTGGGATTTCCCATTGGCGCCAGTTAGCACGAGATAGGGACGTGCTGGCGTGCTTTGTTGACCTCGGCCAAAATCGCTTAGGCGGTTAATGCGCCAATTAAGTAAGTAAGTAAGTATATTTGCTTTGCGCGATGATTGAATCCACTTGTTGATTTTTCCCGATAATATAAGCAATTAACGCGACAGCGTGACAGCGATACTATCAATTTAATCAATCCAGAAAATGAAATTTACTTCTGACACCATGTCACGTTGTCAGGAATTTTGGAATAAAATACACAATTTTAAATAGTCTTTTTATTTCAGTGAGAAATGATTACACGTCTCTTAGTACATACATATATCCGTCTATCTTAGTGCTTACAAAAAGGTATCGATCGGTGTCCAACATTATACAGTGGTGCCACTGCCTTCATTACAATGAATTGCAAGTCTATGTTGACACACATTACAACGGTAGGCCACCTGCCTATCGCGATAGAGCATCTGGTGCCAGGACCATATACTTCTGCACCCGTCCCTCCATCAATTTGTCATCCATCCGTGTGCCAGTCCTCATACCTAGAATCAAGATTTGACTTTGAACTTTTTTGTATGGTCCCGTCAGATATTCGCTGTTGCAGTTGTGAAAGTGAAGTGTCTGTCCTAGGCTGGTTCCATTGCTTATCTAGAGACGAGTTGCATCTAGAGACGAGTTGCAGATTATTGCGCCGAAGTACGGCGGTTTTTTTTTTGGAAAGTTTTCGGTTACCAAACTAAGAATGGGTAAGTCATAATTGTAAGCAGATTGCAAAAGGACACAAAAGTTGCTAAAACTTATGGTCACCGGTAAATTAAGAATTATTACCAAAAGGGCGATTCTATAAGAAATCGATTAATTGCCGTTTAGGCGACGTCACATCGATTCGATCGAAATTGCTTGTCACCACCTTAGAAGTGGGAGTGACAGCATTATGACGTCAAATCAAGAATATAAATAAAAAGTAATAATAAGTAATAAAAACTGAGACGGAAAAATACAATGGTTGCTTACTGTAAAATGTGCCAAATCTGTTAAAGGGTTTCCTCCATTTTTTTTAAATATAAATATATTTTTATTCCATAAGCAAATATAATGAAAAAACAGTGTTCCCCCCTTGTTAAATTATCTATGGATTCTTTAAAGAAAATTTTAAAATAGCACTGAAAAGCTAATTTTCATAAAAAATATAAATAGACAACACTGATTCAATTTTGACTATTTATTTGGTTTGCATTCGGTGTCATTTCGTTTTTTAATTGGGAAAATCGTGGTAAGATATCTGACAAAATCCAATTATTTTATAATTAACTGATATATTTTCGTTTATTAGCGAACTTTTTCCGTACGCTTTCATTCCTGCGCCAAAATATTAATCAAGCTTCGGTACAAAGGATATGTATGTAAGCTATAAATATTTTCTTTGCGGGTTTTGGGTAAACTGAATTGAAGAACTATCCGCAAAAAAGACCGTAAGTTTTAACTCATAATTTGCTTGCATTTCGTAACGATATTATGAGGGAACCGTTTTTGTTCGCAGGTTTTATTGGTCCTTTATGTTACATACTGGCTTCTCTGCCTTACTGCCTTGGTGCTGCATACGTGAATCTACATAACACCGTCAGTTGAAATTAGTATTTTTAATAACTTATCTAGAGCGAATAATGTGTGTGCACCTTAGCTATTTGGCTGTGAGATATAAGAACATGCTCTTCTCAGGCATTCTCACACATTAATTTCTGCGCAGTTATTGTATATTGCTTTAGATTCTTGAATACGATCAAAGCAAGTCAGCGTTTGAAATAGGTTCCACCGAAGGCACATCAAATATGTACATATGTACATAGGTAGGCGCAGCAAACTTTTTTAATTTTTTATTTTAATTTGAATTGTACAATTTTGTATTTCGTTGTGATAAGAATACTTTTAGTACAATTCAAGGTAGTTGATAAAATATGTTTGAATGTTTAGCTTTCAAAAGCAAAAACAAAATACACAGAGCTCAAACTTTTTTTTTTAATTTTTCTACTGCGCCTACCAATTGAATATGCCTTAGTTCCACCATTTATGTGTCTGTCTGTATATTGCACGACAAATGGAGAGGTCTACAATTTTATGTCGGCTTCGAATAGCAGATGTATTTTATAAGATGCTTTTTCGGTTCAGAAATACATTCGGAGTTCTACACGAATCACCTAAGATTCCAACCTGAGATCTCAGCGACATACCCAGTTGTAACACGTATCACAATTGGTAAACTATTCGGTTATATTTTAGGTTTTTTGCTTTGTTTTATCAGCAATAGTGAGAAAATATCCTAACTAGGAATTTAACTACTAATTTACTAGTTTACCTTTACTTCACGTAAACAGCATAATCAACTAACAGTTAGTGTATATTTAAAAATTATACCATGCATGTTGTCATAAGAGTGCGAAAAAAAGTTCTTCTTCTTGTCGCAATATATTGCAAATGAGGCTTCGTTTACTTCAGTTGACGAAGTGTCGGGGGGCACCTTGACGAAATAAAATCGTGCTAATATTCTATAGAAACCCTAATTGCATGTTCCCAACACATAAGCGACAGCAATGATATGAAAAAGTTTCCTTATTTTAAAACTCGGACTTGTGATTAAAAAAAAATGTTAGGTCTTAACATAATTTTGGCTTGCACTTTTAATACTTTTTCTACCTAGCATTTTAATTAATAAATTAAGGTAATAATATTTTTTATTGCCATTTAAGCACGAAATTTCTTGCAAATATGTTAAAATTAACATATTGTATTCGACCACTATTTGCAAACTTTTCTTACTCTGCTACTTCTAGTTTCACAAAAAGGGAACGATTATTCACCCTTTTCCCGTACTTCGTATATACAACCTTTTGTAAGGGAGTGTCAAAACTCCCTCGTCAATATTGATCTAACCTTTTATTTTTGAATAATGGGCGCAACCATATATGTATGTAATACTTATATATTTGCAGTATCAACAAGTGCAGTCAGCAAACATTACAGTTCAGATATATAAAATTAGAAAAGGAAAACCGAGTAAACGTAAGTCAAAAATAGGTCCATTCCTTTACTTTTCCTGTAAGTTCCTAAAAAGTGTCAAAATGCAAGAGAGTAAGGTAAAAACGCTCTCTAATAGAGAATTACAGGAAAAAGAACGGGAATGCAAAAAACCATTTTTTTAGCCCAAGAAGCGAATGTCAAATTAGTATTCTCAAAAACAGTTGTCAATTTAAATTCCTAAGCAAATAAATGTTTGTTTATTTTTTTGTTGGCCTAATAAATGTTAATATTTTACAATTTTATTGAGCTCAAGGCCAGTTTATGGAAGATTTTTGTGAAAAAACAACAACAGCTTTTAAATGGTAGAAGTTATAGTACTATTTCGGAAATCACCACATTTCCTCATCATACTTCTTTTTATTAAATTAATTAAATTTATTTTTCATAACCACTTCTCCCAGGTTTTGAACCCGGGAGCTCGGAGTTGCAGAGCCAATACGCTACATGTTGTGCTACGCTACCCGAGTTGGCTGTTGTGTTTATTTCATCTTCCTTAAACAAAAACCAAATGAATGCTCAATGGCAACACGGCTGTAGCTGAGTTTCAAATTGAAGTTCTTCTGAGCAACTGTTAAGCGTCCGTTATCTTTACAAGGGGTTATAAGATGTTGGTAATATGAAGGCTGAGTCTCCGAGCAAATAATAATCTGAAAATTAGAGAGTTACGCGTTAATGTTATTCAAAATATTAAAAAATACGTGGTTCTTTAATTTTCTACAGTTTAATGTGTTTGGTTACAGGTGGGCTAATTACACGCTGAGCTACTGTACCTCTGCAATATGAGGGCAACTTCTCGTATATAGGGGAATTTTGAAACACCCAACTGTCATGGCTTGAGCCCGGAAAGCCAACAAAAATATTTATAAATTTCTTATTCTCGTCGCAAATTACTTGCATCGTGAGGGTTATGTTGCCTTTCCTATCGATGTAGTCATCTTTTCGCACAGCAGGAGGATCAATTACAATATGGGTTCCATCAATACAGCCTAGAAAAAAAATATATAGACTTTTCAAAGGGAACTATTGAAGTATGTATTAACCTATTGCCTTGGAGAAACTTCGCTGATTGCCTCTTTTTTTCCTCATTGGGCCATCGGATTACTTCTGAATTTAAACTGCTCAAGAACATAGTAACCCTATGCACAATGCGACAAACGCTTGACATTGATAAATTAAAGTGGTCTGATAAATCGCGGTGGCTGCATGCCTCATGCCCGGCAAACCATAAAAATACAGCAAAGCTCGTGTTTCCAGGTAGCCGCTTATAGGCGCGTAGACTTTTGAAGATTTCACTATCTTCGTATTTTGTCGATAAGTTTAT
The DNA here is from genome assembly GCA_963971545.1 of Philophylla caesio. Classification (NCBI taxonomy): domain Eukaryota; kingdom Metazoa; phylum Arthropoda; class Insecta; order Diptera; family Tephritidae; genus Philophylla; species Philophylla caesio. The sequence continues at coordinate 31,873,416 of OZ020606.1, read as the reverse complement.
ATAGAGGCCCTTTGATATGCCAAAATGAGTCCTAAGTTCCTCTTCCGTGTAGATAGGAACCACTTTTTCTAAATGATTTTTGATGCTGTTTCTGCTTTTTCGTTCCTTTTTTTGCAATAATGCTTCTATATGCTTATCGTCCTCGCTATCAGAGTGGGCCATTAAGATATCATAAATATCTTCATCAGATTCATCTGAATCACTCGATGATTCGATAAGGGCTGCCACCATTATGCTAAAAGCCTCATCGTCGTCTACTAAAGATGTGCTTTCGACATTTTGCTATAAAGATTTTCACGAAATTTCGTCCAAAGAAAAACATTGCATCCAATAAAAATACTTACTGTGATAATTTCCTGATCTTCTATAGCATTTGCTAGACGACAAATATCCAAAGAAATAACTTCAGAAGTTCCAGCTCCGTCAGATACGCAATGTATTCCTTGATTGTTAGTCTGCAGAATATTTATACAAAAAATGCTAATAAAAACACTTAAACGCAAGCAAAACTATCACAAGAACTTATGATTTATTATATTTATTACTTTAGCACTTTCCATTTTTACTGAAATGTTTAATTTTTTACACAAATTTTGTAATTTTCTTTATTTTGTGCTTTCACAACAATACTTCCAACAGCTGATTTTGACACTTTTTGGATATTTACAGGCAAAAAAAACTTCTAAATAAATCCTGTAACTTCGGACAAGAAGAGAGTCGCAGTTACTCTCTGAAGTGCGCTCTCAGTTACAGTTTTTTTGAGTACCGGAATGCTTTTTGGACTAAATCCTGTAAAAAACTATAGATAAGGAATGGACCTAATGACACTTGAATTCAAAAGAAAATCCAGTGGCGGTACGCTTAGAAAGTTTTTGAATTTTCGTTTATTTTGTGAAATTTTTGAATACAATAAATTGCAGAAATGTCGCACGGATGCTTTTTATGTGAAAAAACAAGAGATAAAGCAAACAATATATGTAACTTTGCATGCGTAAGTGTTTCGTTACAAGTGCATTACAAGAGTTTTATTGCACTGTCTACATATACTTATATGTATGTTGACAGTGTTGTTCGCTATATCGCTAGGCTTGTGGCATTAAGAATGCAAAAGAAAATAATATGCCAAATCTGTCAAGACCAATTACTAGACGATGAAATGTCATCACTCGTAGCATTATCTCGATATTCGTTTGTTTTTTGTTAGCGTTAGGTTAGGTTTTACGGAGACTCATATTCAAAAAATTCCAAATGAATAACATTGCGAATATTGTAAAGGGTTACTGTACAATTTTTGCCACTATAGTCTCTTTAGTTGAATAATCAATGTGCAAATTTTTACTTAGTTAAAACTTAATTTATATACACATGAATTAAATATTCTTAAATAAAAAATTGCTAATTATTAAAAATGAGATCGTGTTTTATTTGATTTCCAAGTAGATACGAAATAAAATTTTAATACTTTATCAGCATACTTTATCAGCACACTTTATTTTGTATGAGTAAACTTCGTCAAAATGGGTATAAGCCCCCCACAGTGAAGCAACCCTCTTCAAATTTATATTTTGGCGCAACTGCAAATATGTCAAACTCACTTTTAAGTGTTTCACAGATACTAATACATGTAAAACCAGCGCATGCGCACAACGTACATTTGCAATAAAACTATCTCCCTTTGATTGCTGAATTTTTACACATTGCGCAGATAGGTTACTGACAATATATAAGTATTATACAAGATTGATAAATAAGAGATTGCGCCTTGCGCAGGTCCGTTATCTTTATGCTTTACGATATTGGCATTCAGCTGCTCAAAATGACGTCACATCGGCAAAGTTTCTTTAAAATTTCAACACGAGTGAAGTAAATATTTGGTGTTCTATAACTTTAAAGGTTTAATTAAAGTTTTATATTATTCGAACTTATAAAGCAATTCTCCAATCAAAATGAGAATACGTTATTGCAGGTGTGATGTACATGCGCAGATCGTAAATTATTTTTGTTAGCTGTCGGCGCAATCTCTTCTATATCAATCTTGAGTATTATCAGAGAACGTATAATAATGAGAAGGTGCATTTCATATACGATTAAAATAAATTTGTGAAACGCGCGCGCTAGAGAATCCAGAATGTTATTGCACAGAGATTTAGTAGAAGAATTTCGTAAAATTTCTGTAAACTGGCATTTTTCTGCTCAAATTTACATATGTATGTTGCACAAATATGTTTACAAAAATGTGTGGTTTTGCCGACGGCATTACGCATGCGTGTTATAAATAAATATTGACAATTTCTAATTAAAGGCAATTGATATTATTTTATATAGATTTTTAAGAGTTATGATATATATTATATATTGTTATACGTTCTCTGGTATTATATATATGGGCGCAACGCATGGTGGAATTATGCACAGGTGAGGTCAGTAAACCGAATAGCTCTAAATTTTGACATTGCTCGCTGGCTTATTTCCAGTGTCGCCACTCTCATTCCCTCATTTGTAAAGGCAAACTAAAATAGTATTAGAAATATTTCTTTTTAATGCGTATTTTTGTTTTGCCTCAAGGCGAATTTAGTAAAACGGCGTTTGTAATCTGCAGAATAATTTTTTTTTTGTAGCGATACAGCAAATGCTAAAATGAAGATGTTGGCTTACATTTCGTTATTTACATTATTATTTCTGATCATTGTACATTTATACCAGTAGGCTGATCACGTGTTACCACGTGTTGCCTTGAATGTGAAAATACTTTCGTATCGGAATTTTGTTTGCAGTTGTGTGTTTAACAAAAATATATTTCATTTAGTGTCTCTTGCTATTTGCTAAAAAATGGTGAATTTTTAATTTTGTTCTTTTTTAAATAAAGATAAATATTTGGCATGAAAACAATGATATTGCTTTACTGATGACACATTGGTAAAGAAGTTTATTATATACATAATTATTTGACGTTTAAAGTAATATTGGAAAAAGTGATAAAATAATTTACGCATTCTTCGCATTTGTCGTCGGGTCATCGGCACTTCATTTGAAAAATGAATAGTTTTGACGAGCACGTCGATCAAACGTAGACGATCAAACGTTATGCGTTATCCCCTCGTTTTCGTCTCATTATTTGATTGTCAAAACGAAGCTCGTCATACATTGTCGTTTTTAACTCCTATTTAGTTTAGTTGCGTTGCTATTAAAACCATATGTTTCTGTATTTGAATTACAAATATTTTCGTGGAGAAACTTTGATGTCTCCAAAATCGTCTTTTAGAGACTATTGTATTTTTCTCTTAACGAAATATATACATATGTAAATACATACCTACATATCACCAAAGTATGTGCTAATTCCATTATAATAGCATTAAAAGAAATTTTTCATTAACAGAAAAATATTTGGTCTCTCCTAGCTATAGTTGCTGATTTTTGAATTTCATACATACATATGTATATATAATAGTATGCATAGACATGTACATATGTACATACATACATACATGTATAAAAATGAACATTTTTTTTCCAATAGATATACGATAATCTAATCCAAACCATTTACATTTTTAATCCTAGACTTCCTTTTTCCCTTTCTTACTACTTTTAAAATGCATGCCACAATTTGAACAGTCTGTCATTCGGTGAATTCAAACTGAAATCACCTGTATATAATTTCACCATGGGCGCAACGCATGATTCAATAATAAAAGGTTAGATCAATATTGACAAGGGAGTTTTGAGACTCCCTTACAAAAGTTTGCATATACGATGTTATGGTACACTAGGTACAGGCCACCCTGTGCCTAGGAAATCTTGCTGCAGACGAGATGGCAGCATCTCCCGAATATGTGGACTGGCAATGCGGCAAAGCCCACGGGTTGGGGGTGCTGCCAGATCGTCGTGCTTGTTGGTTGGAAGAATGTCAGAATAGGAGGAGACAGGATTGGTAGAAGAGGTGGAGAAGGCAAAAAAGCAATGGCGGGAAAATCACGCGTCACCGTAGTGGCGTGATTTAACGGGATAGCGAAAGGGAAAAGACAGAAATAGTGGAAGAAGTGGAGATGGCGGGAAAATCGCGCGTCACCGAGGTGGCGCGATTTTACCGTTAGCGAAAAGGAGAAAAGCGAAACGAAAAAAATAAACCGGTCTGAGCATCCTGGAGGAGGGTGGCCAACGATGACCTCCGATATATGGCGTTGTGAAAATATTTCTTTTACCTTATTTTATTAAATTCCCTTACTAAAAATAAAGATATAGCAAACTTTAATTACGTTTAATTTGTTTTCTCTTTCTTCTCTTTCTACCATATCAATCAAAATATAGCGTATTTATAGTCCAAGAAAAAGAAAAATTTTTACCAATTATATCATATTCGAAATTATTGCAAAATTTCATGAACATTCCGAACTAATTAAATAGATAACAAGAAAAAATTTCACACATTAACTTTTCTTATTCGGTCATTATTAGTATAAAGCATTTTAATAACCATTTATTCTAACGATAAATTCATTTTCCATATTTCGATTGAACGAGGTTATCGAGGGCTGGCCATCCCTAGCATGCCATGGAAAATTCCGTTGCATGTGTGACGACGGATATAAAAACCCGCTGGCAGCACGGCACTAGTCAGTTAGCAGTCGGAGTGGCAGTTGGGGAGTTAGCATCAGAGTGGCAGTGGAGAATGGCTGGCAGAGTGTGAAGTTGTCGAGTTGAGTGTGTGTGATCTGGCATGACAGATACTTCGCGGCCATCTGACAACAACTGTGCTTAAAACATTGTGCAATTAGCAAGATATATAAATATCGCAATTAGAAGAATTTATTGTTAAAATTTTAGCAAAATAATATGTGCATTATGTTTATAATGTGTTTAAGAAAGTGTACTAACAAAAAGAAATGTGATTTGTGCGGTTTTTGTATTAAAATATTGCTAATGAAATATTCCAAGTACTTTGGCTAAAAAAAAGCATTGGTTCCGTAAAGGAAATCTCAGCCTCAAAAAAACTTGAACTGTGAAGTGAAAATTAATTTACAAAAAAAAAAAAACCATTGCAAGGGAATTGCATCAGTTGCATCGCCTGCAACAGTAACACCAACGACATCAACAGCACCAACCATCGTCTCAAGAGCAACCACAGCGACAAATGCATCAGTTGCATCAACAGCAACAACAACGGCATCAGCAGAAGCAGCAACCACTTCACGACAGCAGCAATAACAACAACAACAGCAGACGAGTGAAGGGGTGGCCCTCCTCGTACAGTAGTGTGGCAACCTGCACAAAAAGTGGCAGCAACAACAACGGCATCAGCAGCAGCAGCAACCACTTCACGACAGCAGCAATAACAACAACCGCAGACGAGTGAAGGGGTGGCCCTCCTCGTACAGTAGTGCGGCAACCTGCACCAAAGGTGGCAGCAACAACAACGGCATCAGCAGCAGCAGCAACCACTTCACGACAGCAGCAATAACAACAACAACCGCAGACGAGTGGAGGAGGAGGGGTGGCCCTCCTCGTACAGTAGTGCGGCAACCTGCACCAAAGGTGGCAGCAACAACAACAGCGTCAACAGCTACAGAAACGTCAACATTTGCCTCAGCAGCAACAACAACAACGACAACTAGCAGACAATCACAGCACGGCCAAACCAAAGCCTGCTGCATCGGGTGGTAAGACAGTGAAAATCAAGAACGATAGAATACAAGATTGCGCCGTCCCGACGAAAAATGATGTGAAGCAAAATGCGTGCAACGTCACGAACATGGTTTTTCTGAGAATCGAAAGAAATTGTAAACAAAAATGTGAGGTTAGGTTCTGCTAGGATTTCTAAATTTTAAAGTTTTTACAAATTTCGGCACTTTATGCAACATATTTATATTCAAATAACTTCATTTATGCACTGTGTTTGATTGGATGCTTTGAAAAAAACTGCATTGCAGCATTAGGAGACACAAGAAGCTTAACTTGCTACCAAGTGTGCACAGCTACACTTTCACATCACTTTTAGCGTGTTTTATAGCCCCGTATCATTGATAGACTGTGATTTAATACTTAACACTGCGCACTTCATGTTTAATAACTTTATTTTTAATAAAATTGCTTTTAAGCATTGAATTTAAGTACAAACAACTGTATGCTTACAAACATACAAACAAAACTAACCGCGTTCTGTGACGTAGCATAAACAGCTGATTCTGTCAAATTTGCTGAGAGCGAATAGCGGTTTGCGGAAGGCGCAACCTCTGTATTTTCTAAATCGTGGTGAAAATATAGTTGCAACAAATATGTTGTTGCCTAATCGCGCATATGTAATTAGTGTAATCTATTTTTAAGTCTGGTTAGTAAATTACAACCAGTTAAACTAATGAACCCTTCTGTTCTATATTAATTCAATTTTCCAATAGTACTTCTAAGATGTACATATGAACGACTTATTTGTCCATTATTATTATGAAACCTTTAAAATAGTTATAAAAAAAAAGTTATAAGGAAGCAATGTGAGTGCCTGTGTTGAAGGTCGATTTGCATTCCCAGGTATAGACGGGTTTTTTTTTTGTGAATCCACCTTCAATGAAATTCATCTTGTTAATTACCGTTAGCACTAATTAAGTATATTTAACCGTTTAAGTGACTACATATTGGACAGGTAATGTCTGAAATGAATATTACGTAATTTTATAGTTTTGACATAATATTCCGAAGTAGTTTTAGGGAATAACCGGGTTTTTGACGTAAGACTCACTTGGGGACGGTAAATGACTTTTTTGTACCCTCCGAGTACCTTTACTTAACCTGCCTATGAATAAAATAAATTGAATTAAATCAACAACTAAAGCAAAACAACCTATAACTAACTAAAGGCCTACTATAATACAAGTCAACATAAGACACATAACCTAAATAAAAGGGAGACCGAACCTAACGCTAAGACATCCGGATGGGGTGACTAAACTTTTGGGTTATATTCTTTTCTTTAGGAAATAATTGATTAGCCCATTTGATTAATACATACATTTTTTTTTTCTTTCCTTTTTCTTCCCACTTATCTGCGAAGAGTTTCGCAATGAAATATTATAATAGTATCTGTACTTTATTCATACTTGCGAATACTTACCTTATTGAAATCCTATTTACATTTTGATACTTACTTTATTGAAATCCTATCCACATTTTGATGCTTGCCTTAATGAAATCATATCTACATTTTTTAATGTTTACTTTGTTGAAACAACATATACATACCTTTATACTAAGATTATATAGATTTAAGAGCCCTTAACTACTGTATTTATATGTTAGTATTAGTATGATTTGTGAATAAACGTTATAAGAAAATGGGAATGCTGGTTGATCCAATGATTTAGGAGGCACACAGGAGTTTGTATAGGGGCTGCTGGTATAAGGGTGCGACTGCAGCCATGGATGAGGGTGCCCTAGCACCAGGCATCACACCACCAACGGTGATGCCCTATATTCGGCCGTCCTTGTTTATTATAACTTTATCTCTCTTTTCAGCATTTTTTTTTTATTCTTTTTGGCGGTTTTATTTGAATATTTTTTATTCCTTTTGCATTATGTATGTACATATATTGAGTTCCGGCCGGGCCGGAAATGAATTTTGATTGTAAGGCATGACAGTTTCTCTGTTTATGGCGCAGAGGACAGCAGTGAGGGCAAGAATCCGCCCCAGCCGACAATGACTAGCCACAGTGCACCCGAAATGTCATGCCAGCCTTCACTGTTGCTCTCAACAAAAATGCGTATTCCATAACAGATGGCGCCCAACGGGGTGGCCCGATGCGTTTCGGCCAGATTGACCAGCCTGAGCTGGCATGAGAGGCTTCACTATCTCGCAAGTCCCAGGGGGCAGGCCGTAGAAGCCGCCCTTCCTGCGTTGCGGCGGGATAGGTGGAGTTGATCTTGGCAGTTCGGATGGGGCGGTCGAACCGGAGCGGATGGCTTCTCCACGACTAAACGTCACGTCCTCCGGAGTTGGTATTCACCCGATGAGGCAGTGTTAAACGCACTTAGTTTTTTTTATTATTGCATTTTTTTTGTGTTCAGTTGTCCGATATGTCGGCCATAGACTTAGAACTATGAGTCCGCTAAGAGAGCAAAGATTTTTTTATATAGTTTTAGCTTTAGCCGAATTTTTTATAATAACGATTTTTTTTGTACGGCCCCAGTCTCGCTCCATAGGTCTGCGCGGAGCGGACCAGTCGGCTCGCGTACTGCGATGGAGTGGGCTGGGAGCCGAATTCTCAAGCGACTATCGGGGTCTCAGTCACTTCGCAAGTCTCAGGGGGCATGTCGCTACTGCCCTTCCTGCATTGCGGCGAGGTGTACTGGGACCGAAAGATAGATCAGCAACATTGTCGCGGTACTAGCACACCCTTCAAGATTCAGGGGGGCATGTATTTTCTGCCCCTTGCTGCATTGCGGTCGGGTGTGCTGGGACTGAAAGTAAATATGTGTTTTGTTTTGTTTTGATTCGAGCTTGTGCCTTACTAATGAGGGGAGGTCAGCATTCCCAATATACCTTAAAATATATATATATAACGATATTTTGGCAAATTACCACTTTGATTTTTTTTCCACGTATATTTCACACGTATATCTAACTAATCAACTTAATATGCCTATTTACTAATACACAGATAATAAGTTGTTTTGAGAGTTTTAACAGCGTTATTTATATTCAATACGCTAACTGATTATTTTTTGACTTGTCGGTTAAAAAGTTTTTTTTATTACACCTCCCGGTACGCGGTAAATTAGTAGCTAGGAGGGGTAATAGCATAATAGCGATTTTTTTTCTTTCCCCGGATACTCGGTTGCGCAATTGAGTGCGGTAAAGGCACCCCACATTTCTTGGACTTTCTTTGACAATCTTAAACCAGGAAGCAACTATATTTTTTTTCTAAATATTACTTGAGTTTTGGACTTGGTAGATTTCGAAATTCAGTTCATGGATCAGCAGGAAGATCGGATGAGTCAAGTGAGCACGCGAAGTTCGGCAAGAGGAAAGGGTGCTAAGTCACGAGGCCCCGGAAGGGATACTCCAGCCATGTTAAGTAATCGTCCACTGGTAATGCACTCACCAATCACTGATACAGGAGGAGAAGGCTTGCAACCGTCGACTTCCACTAATAATCCTGGTTCAGGTCTGAAGGTAGATAGCCGGAACTCCAACTTATGGGAGGCGACACCACTCGAGACATCCGGGCATAACATCTCCAGCGAATCTATAACAGCATTGGTAGGAAGATCACCAGAGGAGGCTAGAGCGTTGCCAGTGAACAACAATAGGGACATAAGCGGGACTGATAGGCGGCGCAAGAATGAAGGACCACCGGGAGAATCCTGGGCGGGCGTGCTTCAGCAACTCTTCCGCACTTCTCAGGAAGAAATGAGGACTGAGTTAGGGACAATGAGGGAAAATATTGACGCCTTGAGCGCGGCAGTAGCCACTTTGCTAGCAGCGACCAGACACCCAAGGGATTTCACTCCTCCAAGTCGTAGCCAACCTCAAGTTCCTCTTTATAGACAGCCACTACCCACCGCTAGTGTCTCCATTAAGCCGCAGGATCGGAAGGTGTCATACAACGGCACGGGTAGCGTGTCCAACTTCCTGTTCAAGTTAGACACCCTGTGCGAACGGACGCAATGCACATATGAGCAATTGATGGCAAGCTTCCACCTATTCTTGTCTGGACGAGCGGAGGAATGGTACTGGCTATTCACACGCCAAAATCCCAATGCGACCTATCCTTTCCTATGCTACTCAATCAAACGGGAATTCGGTACTCTAAAAGACGACCACGAAATAATGATGGAAATATCGATGCGGCGACAGAAAGCCAGTGAATCTTACGATTCCTTCCATACAGACATTTTAGCCATGAACGCACGACTAAGGGAACCGATGGCAGAGAATTTATTGATAGAGATACTAAAAAGGAATGCAACCAGTAGTCTGAAGTTGATGCTGTTTAACGCAGAAGCGAAGTCTTTACACGACTTGCGTGATATTGCCAGGAGGGCTGAAAAGTTGCTGAAGGAGAATCGAAGTCTAGTTCCGCACTACCCTTCGAGACAGGTCAACGAGACAGGTATGACTCCCACGGACGAATGTGAGGGAGACACCAATGGCGAGGGTGATCCACAGGTAGCGGCATTGAATTATCAAAGGATGCGGAAGCCAGACTATTCAGGTATCCAGTGTTGGAACTGCGATCAGATGGGCCATTCTTACATATATTGCGAAGAGCCGGTGAAAGCTACCTTTTGCTTCAAGTGTGGACTGAAAGGAGTGGTAACACCGAAGTGTCCGCGGGATCATCGTAAACTGGGAAACCGGAACCCGAGCGAGAAAACAGTCGGGGATTCTCGTTCGGCCCCCTAGCCCCCGAAGCAGGCAGTACACGAACCGAAGGATCGTGTACCGAACCAAGAAGTAGTAGCGCAGGAATCGGTCGTATGCATGGAGGTTTTAATTGTACAGAAAATAGTAATAGTCCCGCGAATAATCCCCAATTCATAAACACAGGTGGTCCAATTTGTTCGGTCAGAAGTGCTGACTCTGCTGGTGAGGTGATTTTTCAAGCCAATGCCCATCCAGTTCGTATTTTGAAGGCCTCGAGTAGGGATGCTTCTTGTCAGGCCCAGTTTTCCGGTAGCTTAGAGCAGAGGGAAGAGGATTATAGGCGGCAAATGGCAGACATTTTTGCAGAGAAGCCCAAGTTTATAGTTTCAGAAAATGTTTTGAAGTGCAGGAGAAGATATTGTAATCGTATAAAAATGCGCAAAATGTTGCAAAGTACCAGGGTTCTGCTTACCCAAGATGAACGCCCACTAGTGAAAGTAAAAGTTAGTGATAGTTTCGTTGTCGGTCTTTTGGATTCCGGCGCATCCGTTTCCATTTTGGGGAAGGGGTGCGAGGAATTTCTAAGCGTAAATAACTTGAATTATCGTCCCTTACACGCGCATGTTTATACTGCCAGCGGTAATAAGCAGAAAATACTCGGTTCAATATCTCTGCCTGTTACTTTCAAGAATCTCACTCGAACTATTCGATTCTATTTAGTCCCTTCGCTAGTTCAAGAAGCATACCTTGGGGTTGACTTCTGGAAGGCATTTGCGTTAGCACCTGATATATTTCCGTGTGTCTCTTCTTTAGATTTGCAAAACGAAGATGAGCCTAATTTCCATCAGCTCACCCCGGATCAGAAGATATCATTGCAAGAGGTAGTTCAAGAGTTTCCATCATTCGAAAAGCTAGGATTAGGGCAGACAAATTTTGTTACGCACCATATAGACACGGGTGATGCCGTTCCAATCAAAAGCAAGCATTTTCCTCTTTCACCACCGAGACAAGCGGAGGCTTTCAGCGAAATCGACCGGCTTCTTAAAATGGGCGTAATCGAGGAATCGAACTCACCGTGGTGTAGCCCCGTGGTCCTCCTACGGAAACCAGGCAAGGTCAGGTTGTGCATAGATTCCAGGAAGGTGAATGCGGTAACTAAAAAGGACTCCTACCCGCTGCCGCACATTAACGGATTGCTGAGCAGACTAAAGGACACGTACTTTATAAGTGGTATTGATTTGAAAGATGCCTTCTTCCAAATCAAATTAACGGAATCATCAAAGGAGAAAACAGCATTTGCAGTTCCTGGAATGCCCTTATATCACTTTAAAGTAATGCCCCTTGGCTTGTGCAACGGCCCTCAAACGATGAGTCGGCTGATGGATAAAGCTATCCCGTCACGCTTGCGAGAGAACGTCTTCGTTTACCTGGATGATTTGATGGTGTGCAGCTCGAATTTCTCGGAACACATGGGATTGCTTAAGGAGGTGGCAAAATGTTTGAGGAATGCAGGACTTACAATCAACGTCGAAAAGAGTAAATTTTGCCAGAAGGAAATTCCTTATCTCGGGTATTTGATAGGTAATGGATGTATGAAAGTAGACCCTGGCAAGATTGAAGCGGTGAAGAATTTCCCGATTCCGAAATCCCCTCGTCAGGTTCGTAGGTTTGTAGGGATGGCCAACTGGTATAGGTCCTTCATCACCAACTTCGCTGATTTGGCAGGCCCTTTGACAGACTGTCTTCGTAAATTACCTGGCCCTTTTAAGTTAACTCCTGAGGCCGTCGAAGCTTTCGAAAAGTTAAAGGTCTCGTTAAGTTCGGCGCCGGTTTTGGCGCAGCCCGATTTCACAAAAGAGTTCGTAATCCAATGTGATGCCTCCAAAATAGGGGTAGGAGGAGTGTTATTCCAGCTAGACTACCAGGGAGCGGAACATCCTATAGCTTTTGTGTCGAAGAAGCTCAACAATGCCCAGCGCAACTATACGGTCACCGAGCTAGAATGCCTCGCAGCCATATTTAGCGTCAAGCGTTTTAGACCATACGTAGAGGGATTGCCCTTCCGAATCATTACAGACCATTCAAGCCTTAAGTGGCTGATGACGCAAAAGGATCTGAGTGGAAGATTGGCGAGATGGTCACTATTGCTGCAACGATATACCTTTAAAATGGAGCATCGAAAAGGGTCTCTGAACGTTGTTCCAGACACTCTTTCGCGCTTTGACGTAGACGAACTGTCACCTACGGCGCCACAAGAAATTGACCTAGCATCACCAGAATTTAATGACGTAGAATACTCAGAACTCCGCGAGACGGTTAAAACCAACCAGGAAAGGCTGCCCGATTTACGCATAGCTGGCAACAAAGTTTACGAATGAGTCATGTTTCGGAGAGGTGTGGAAGAAGAAGAAGATTCGCTGTGGGGTTTGTGGCTGCCGAACAGGCTGACGGAGTCTGCAATCGAATGCTCGCACGACTCGAATGCCAGTTACCACGGAGGTTGGCAGAAAACCTTAGAGCGAATTCGACAGAAATACTTCTGGCCGCAGATGGCTAAGGATGTAAGGAACTATGTGAAGTGATGTGAAACCTGTAAAAGCGCTAAGGCCCCCAACCAAGTATCCAGACCACCTATGGGCAACGCATTTGTGTCAGATAGACCATTTCAACGGCTCTATTGCGACTTCTTGGGACCGTACCCGGGATCCAAGCAGAACAACCAGTTTCTCTTCATAGTGCTCGATCATTTTTCAAAGTATGTTTTTCTAAAACCAATGCAGAACGCGACGTCGTCAAATGTCACTAGCTTCTTTTCTACAGAAATATTTCCAGCTTTCAGAGTCCCTCAATATGTCCATAGTGATAACGGGAGACAATTCATTTCAAAGGAAATGCATCAATTTATTAAGAACTACGGAATTGTTCACATTAAGACCGCGTTATATTCACCGCAGGCTAACGCCTCTGAACGAGTGAACAGAGAGATTGTTTCAAAGATCCGAATTCGCCTGAAAGACAAACAAGATCACATGGACTGGGATAAACACATTCCCGAAATTTTATCAGTTTTGAGAAGCGATTTTCACACGTCGATACAGTGCTCGCCCTACTTTGCTTTATTTGGACAAAATATGATTCAACACGCATCAGCCTATAAGATACTGGAACAACTCGGAAGCCTGAGACAAGATGACATCCCAGTGGCATGCAGAGCTGATAAGCTAGTAAACATTCGCGAACATATACGGAAGAATTTGGAAAAGGCCCAAGATAGAGCTACTCACACGTACAACAAAAGGGCTAGAGTAATAAACTACCGGGAAGGGCAGGAAGTATTCCGGAGAAACTTCGCCTTAAGCAACTTCAAGCAGGGTATCAATGCCAAATTCTTACCGAAATATCTAGAATGCCGTGTTTTGCGAAAAGTAGGCAATGCCCTGTACGACTTAGAAGATTTGAATGGCAAACCAGTTGGTAGGTTCCACGCTTCTGACATCCGACCGTGACATATCCATCCATCACGAAGAGCGTCTTAAAAGTAATCAGCATTCTTAATCTAAATATTTACAAGTCTTCTCAATACATTCATCAACACGTTTACAATTTTTTGTATATATATTCAAGTTTTTTCAATAAAAATCCAGCCGAGGGGTTGTCCTCGGACGCACGCAGATCGCCCGGGGTTCGGCCTTACATGGCTTTTCCGCGAAGCTATGTTATGTAAGGTTTGAACTAGCGGAGGGGCTTTGCTGTAAAGACCTGCTAAGTCAGGCAAATTGGGGGGAAGGCAACTCTAGCCGACGTAAGTCAACAGAGAACCTGGGCTTCTATATCAATTACTCCTACCGGGAGTCGTGATTTATTTGACAATCCGCTTTGCAACCAGGACTGACATTTTAGGAGTTTTGACGAGTTCTCCTCAAAATGTCTAACCAATTATTTTTCGGAGTTTGGACGAGTTCTCCCTTAAGAAAATGTCTTAAATGGCCGCGAAGCCAATAATAAGAAACAAAAATAGCCACGGTACGTTTTCCATACTACCTTTCTGGCGGGTTGTACCCAGACAAATTCCTTTATTAAATACCAGCAATACCAACACCGGACTTTCTTAAATTAAAGGATAATTCCTTTATTAAATCACGGGCAATACTAACACCAGACATACTCTGATTTAACAGACTTACTTAAAACTTTAGTTTTGAAACTCGGTTTGACTTAACTTCTGCGTCGGAATCCTTATGGCGAGGGGCATATACCTTGAACGAGAGTACTCCGGGAATTCCAATTCTTCAAGAACGCAGTCAAACTCAGTGCCAAATAACACCACCGGGACCTACATGTTCGTTTCAATTTTTTTTCGACCCAATTAATTGCTCCTTCTTTTACTAAGGCAAACCCCACACGGCTGATATCTTAGCATAAAAGACATACCACCAAGTACTAGACGTTGAGTGTTGCCCGGCTGACTGAAACTAGGAGACTCTTTATCTCAGTAGTGAGTCATGCCCCACGTTCCTTCCAGCGTCTCGACAATAACTCTTCTTTTCCCACATCTGTGTATAGAGTAGTGAACCCTTTTCCTGTTCCCTTTTTCGAAAGTCTCCAAAGCGAAGCAGGTTTGTTATGGTCCACTAGGTACAGGCCACCCTGTGCCTAGGAAATCTTGGTGCAGACGAGATGGCAGCATCTCCCGAATATGTGGACTGGCAATGCGACAAAGCCCACGGGTTGGGGGTGCTGCCAGATCGTCGTGCTTGTTGGTTGGAAGAATGTCAGAATAGGAGGAGACATGATTGGTAGAAGAGGTGGAGAAGGCAAAAAAGCAATGGCGGGAAAATCACGCGTCACCGTAGTGGCGTGATTTAACGGGATAGCGAAAGGGAAAAGACAAAAATAGTGGAAGAAGTGGAGATGGCGGGAAAATCGCGCGTCACCGAGGTGGCGCGTTTTTACCGTTAGCGAAAAGGAGAAAAGCGAAACGAAAAAAATAAACCGGTCTGAGCATCCTGGAGGTGGGTGGCCAACGATGACCTCCGATATATGGCGTTCTGAAAATATTTCTTTTACCTTATTTTATTAAATTCCCTTACTAAAAATAAAGATATAGCAAACTTTAATTACGTTAAATTTGTTTTCTCTTTCTTCTATTTCTTCCATATCAATCAAAATACAGCGTATTTATAGTCCAAGAAAAAGAAAAATTTTTACCAATTATATCATATTCGAAATTATTGCAAAATTTCATGATCATTCCGAACTAATTAAATAGATAAAAAGAAAAAATTTCACACATTAACTTTTCTTATTCGGTCATTATTAGTATAAAGCATTTTATTCTAACGATAAACTCATTTTACATATTTCGATTGAACGAGGTTATCGAGGGCTGGCCATCCCTAGCATGCCATGGAAAATTCCGTTGCATGTGTGACGACGGATATAAAAACCCGCTGGCAGCACGGCACTAGTCAGTTAGCAGTCGGAGTGGCAGTTGGGGAGTTAGCATCAGAGTCAAAGATAATATGATACGAAACTCTTTGTTTCGTGAGAGCGCTGTCAAAAGGCGCATTTTTTATAACATTTTCCAAAAGAGCCACTCTGTAGAATTATCTGGGGATTTTTATTTCATTTTTTGGAGATTTTGCAGTTTCTTCGCCACAGTTGAGGTGTGCTAACAGAATGAATGAAAATGCAACAAAAATAAGAGTAAATAAGAGATGTTATTTAACTTAATGCCAGAAGATAATATATATAAAATCAAAACAATTAAAATATCGCAGAAATTCATATTTTGCATAAACTGCTTTTATATATGCATTAAACATAAATTTAAGATATAGCGTGTTTTCTTATAAACACACATGTTTATTCACGTATTTTAAAATGGAATATATACCCAGTTCGCTTTGAAATAAAAGTTTTGGAATATATTTTTAAAATAAAATACAATATTTGTATGTAAATCAAAACCTTCATAGTTTGCCAAAACTTATATATTAAATTTAACTCTTAATTTAGAGATTTCAAAGCACATTCTATAAAAAAATAACATTTACTCGCTTTTTTTATCCAAATAAAAATTATAGCTATTTTCACGCATTTGCCTCTGGTAGCCCACCTTTTTGCGTGCCAGCTGTTCAGTAGCCCATGATTCGGCTTTGTTGCCAGCCCAAAATGTGAGATCATGGGCTCTCGCAGCAAGCGAAAGAGAGAAGTTTCGTATCATATTATCTTTGTCAGAGTGGCAGTGGAGAATGGCTGGCAGAGTGTGAAGTTGTCGAGTTGAGTGTGTGTGATCTGGCATGACAGATACTTCGCGGCCATCTGACAACAACTGTGCTTAAAATATTGTGCAATTAGCAAGATATATAAATATCGCAATTAGAAGAATTTATTGTTAAAATTTTAGCAAAATAATATGTGCATTATGTTTATAATGTGTTTAAGAAAGTGTACTAACAAAAAGAAATGTGATTTGTGCGGTTTTTGTATTAAAATATTGCTAATGAAATATTCCAAGTACTTTGGCTAAAAAAAAGCATTGGTTCCGTAAAGGAAATCTCAGCCTCAAAAAAACTTGAACTGTGAAGTGAAAATTAATTTACAAAAAAAAAAAAACCATTGCAAGGGAATTGCATCAGTTGCATCGCCTGCAACAGTAACACCAACGACATCAACAGCACCAACCATCGTCTCAAGAGCAACCACAGCGACAAATGCATCAGGTGCATCGCCAGCAACAGTAACTCCAACGACATCAACAGCACCAACCATCGTCTCAAGAGCAACCACAGCGACAAATGCATCAGTTGCATCAACAGCAACAACAACGGCATCAGCAGAAGCAGCAACCACTTCACGACAGCAGCAATAACAACAACAACAGCAGACGAGTGAAGGGGTGGCCCTCCTCGTACAGTAGTGTGGCAACCTGCACAAAAAGTGGCAGCAACAACAACGGCATCAGCAGCAGCAGCAACCACTTCACGACAGCAGCAATAACAACAACCGCAGACGAGTGAAGGGGTGGCCCTCCTCGTACAGTAGTGCGGCAACCTGCACCAAAGGTGGCAGCAACAACAACGGCATCAGCAGCAGCAGCAACCACTTCACGACAGCAGCAATAACAACAACAACCGCAGACGAGTGGAGGAGGAGGGGTGGCCCTCCTCGTACAGTAGTGCGGCAACCTGCACCAAAGGTGGCAGCAACAACAACAGCGTCAACAGCTACAGAAACGTCAACATTTGCCTCAGCAGCAACAACAACAACGACAACTAGCAGACAATCACAGCACGGCCAAACCAAAGCCTGCTGCATCGGGTGGTAAGACAGTGAAAATCAAGAACGATAGAATACAAGATTGCGCCGTCCCGACGAAAAATGATGTGAAGCAAAATGCGTGCAACGTCACGAACATGGTTTTTCTGAGAATCGAAAGAAATTGTAAACAAAAATGTGAGGTTAGGTTCTGCTAGGATTTCTAAATTTTAAAGTTTTTACAAATTTCGGCACTTTATGCAACATATTTATATTCAAATAACTTCATTTATGCACTGTGTTTGATTGGATGCTTTGAAAAAAACTGCATTGCAGCATTAGGAGACACAAGAAGCTTAACTTGCTACCAAGTGTGCACAGCTACACTTTCACATCACTTTTAGCGTGTTTTATAGCCCCGTATCATTGATAGACTGTGATTTAATACTTAACACTGCGCACTTCATGTTTAATAACTTTATTTTTAATAAAATTGCTTTTAAGCATTGAATTTAAGTACAAACAACTGTATGCTTACAAACATACAAACAAAACTAACCGCGTTCTGTGACGTATGTAGCATAAACAGCTGATTCTGTCAAATTTGCTGAGAGCGAATAGCGGTTTGCGGAAGGCGCAACCTCTGTATTTTCTAAATCGTGGTGAAAATATAGTTGCAACAAATATGTTGTTGCCTAATCGCGCATATGTAATTAGTGTAATCTATTTTTAAGTCTGGTTAGTAAATTACAACCAGTTAAACTAATGAACCCTTCTGTTCTATATTAATTCAATTTTCCAATAGTACTTCTAAGATGTACATACATATGAACGACTTATTTGTCCATTATTATTATGAAACCTTTAAAATAGTTATAAAAAAAAAGTTATAAGGAAGCAATGTGAGTGCCTGTGTTGAAGGTCGATTTGCATTCCCAGGTATAGACGGGTTTTTTTTTTGTGAATCCACCTTCAATTAAATTCATCTTGTTAATTACCGTTAGCACTAATTAAGTATATTTAACCGTCTAAGTGACTACATATTGGACAGGTAATGTCTGAAATGAATATTACGTAATTTTATAGTTTTGACATAATATTCCGAAGTAGTTTTAGGGAATAACCGGGTTTTTGACGTAAGACTCACTTGGGGACGGTAAATGACTTTTTTGTACCCTCCGAGTACCTTTACTTAACCTGCCTATGAATTAAATAAATTGAATTAAATCAACAACTAAAGCGAAACAACCTATAACTAACTAAAGGCCTACTATAATACAAGTCGACATAAGACACATAACCTAAATAAAAGGGAGACCGAACCTAACGCTAAGACATCCGGATGGGGTGACTAAACTTTTGGGTTATATTCTTTTCTTTAGGAAATAATTGATTAGCCCATTTGATTAATACATACATTTTTTTTTTCTTTCCTTTTTCTTCCCACTTATCTGCGAAGAGTTTCGCAATGAAATATTATAATAGTATCTGTACTTTATTCATACTTGCGAATACTTACCTTATTGAAATCCTATTTACATTTTGATACTTACTTTATTGAAATCCTATCCACATTTTGATGCTTGCCTTAATGAAATCATATCTACATTTTTTAATGTTTACTTTGTTGAAACAACATATACATACCTTTATACTAAGATTATATAGATTTAAGAGCCCTTAACTACTGTATTTATATGTTAGTATTAGTATGATTTGTGAATAAACGTTATAAGAAAATGGGAATGCTGGTTGATCCAATGATTTAGGAGGCACACAGGAGTTTGTATAGGGGCTGCTGGTATAAGGGTGCGACTGCAGCCATGGATGAGGGTGAACTTTATCTCTCTTTTCAGCATTTTTTTTTTTATTGTTTTTGGCTGTTTTATTTGAATATTTTTTATTCCTTTTGCATTATGTATGTACATATATTGAGTTCCGGCCGGGCCGGAAATGAATTTTGATTGTAAGGCATGACAGTTTCTCTGTTTATGGCGCAGAGGACAGCAGTGAGGGCAAGAATCCGCATATTTGCAAGAAATTTTGTGCTTAAATGACAATAAAAAGTAGTCTTATCTCAATTAATTAATTTAACTGCTATTTAGTAAGAATATTAAAACTGCAAGCTAAAATTATGTTAAGCTCTAAAAAAATTTTTAATCACAAAGTGGTTTTGAGTCCGAGTTTTAAAATAAAGAAGCTCTTTCACATCATTGCTGGTGCTAATGTGTTGGGTACAAAACCTCATTTGCATTATTTTGCGACAAGTATAGCTTTCTTACTACGAAGAAGTTATTTATTCGGTTTATTCCTTTTATTTATGTACCATCGGTATCAGGGTTATTCTTAATATTGTGATGAACCCCTGGAGGGTGAAAGGACCAAACATTTTAATTCCGATAAATAGTAAGTGACTTTATGGAGTTAATGGAGTTGTAAGAAAACCACAATAATTCGAAATTTTAGAAAGAAATCTATATATAATTAAAGAAAATAAATCAAACTTCATAACTCAAGAATTTAATTCTTACAAATTCTTGTTTTTGGCAATTGTATGATTATTATGTCACATTATTTTTAATTTATTTAAACCCATTCTTTTTAGAAATAACAAAACTTTCCACTTTGTCTCGTCGAATTTATATGCGCGTGAAAAGTGTTCAAAGAAAAAGCGCGTCATTTATACATACACATTTACTTGAAATATTTACAAGACGGGGTCAATCTTATAATCAGAAAAAATGCTGTATTTAGAAACATTAGAAACAAAAATTGGTTGCCTGTGAGTTTTTGGTATTAAAAAGTTTTAAGGTAACTACTATTATTATTTTCAAGAAGCAACACGGTTTTGATGCTAAGGGAGCCGTTTGACAAAAAGTGAGCGAGCTAGCTGCTTATCGAGCTAACCTTTTATAATTGCATCATGGGCGCAACGAGCGTGTTTTTTTTAACTTTGTTAATTTTAAATTTTAATTTTAATTGTCAAAATTTGTATTTTATTGTGCTTTCAATACAATTCAAGGTAGTTGAAATTTTTTTTTTTAATTTTAGCGTTTAAAAATAAAAATAAAATACACAGAGTTCGTACATTTTTGCAATTTTCCTACTTCGCCTACAGTTGAATTGGAGGAAAGTTGCTAGTTTCTGCTGGAAAAATTTTGCCATCAGCGATTTGCCAGCAAGAAAACAGTTGTCAAAAAAATATTGCAATTTAGTCAAATAAGAAAGTTATGAGTTATAAAACATGTAAGAAGCAAAAAAATATTCGTTTGGTTAAGGTGTTTTGAGTGAGTCTTTTAGAAAAACACTAATGCAATGTTTTCCATTTTACACGTTTGGATGTGAACAAGAATTCAATCAGCTCTTCGTATGACCTGCAAGTTTCTGCAAAATTTTCGTTCGCATACTTTTTTGAAGTTTTTCCTACTTAAGAGAGAATTGTTCATTACTCTCATGCAAATTTCTGCTGGATATTTATTACTGAAGATCTATTTGAACAGACTAAAAGTCATTTGCAAAAATTATCGTCAAAAAAGAATGGGAAAATCTCTAACTTATAATTTATTGTCTTATAAATGTAGACATGGACGTAAACTAGAGATCTGCATAAAAAACCCATAATCGGAAAACAGTAAATAAACCAAACTGGTCTCGAGCTCAATACAATTATTAATCCTTTAAAAGGCCATTAAAAACTTAACAAAACTTGTTAATAAACAACTTATTTTTGGAGTCATAGTTTTGATATTTTACTAGATCTCCACGATTTTGATGTGCAATTTTTTTCACCCAACTACTGCGAAATTAATTTTTTTTAGTCAAAAGCCTAATTCAGCAGCGAATTTATACTCTTGCATTGGTATCCATACTGTGCCAAAGGTGGTTTGTGACTTGGCTAACAATGTGAAAAGCATAGTTACGGAAGTTCTTGTACAGTACGAACAGAAATTTGAACCAATTATTTCCACTCAATACAAAAATTGGAATAAAAACGCATAATTTTCATTTATTTTTTATTTATTTTAGATTTAATGTATAAAATTTAAAATGTAAATATGTAACTAAAAGGTATGAGTGTATTTGCAGGTGTGCGGACGTATGTCGCCTTGCTTATTTTATGACTATGTGTGTACGTTTGCTCATTAATTCAATACACTCAACTAAAGAGTTAACGCTTAAAAATTTACAAAATTAAGTCAGAAAACTTTTTACCTATTTAGGTACCTACTACGTACCTACATGTGTAACTGGGAATGTGTGAACATTTTGCTAAATCGAATTCTTAGTATTCTAGTTAAAAGTACACGATTACTTTCTAATGATCACATAATCTTAAATACTTATGCATACGATCTAAGAGCTAAAATGACTTAAGTACAAAATTGTAAAACGATTGCGAATGAGTAGTGTTTTGCACTTTTGTCAAATATGATTCTCGTAAAATTCGCGCTAAAGCACTCAAACTGCTCTCCCTTTGGCGACACTCGTTCGTTTTGTCCTATTTTAGACTGGGGGCAGCACAGGTTTTTTTTACATCGGATGCGAAATTGATCGTCAGCTTCTTTGTGACCGCTACAATTCAACCAAAGCCCATTATGTACTGGGGCAGGTATGTGATGGACGAAATGAGGCTATAACTAAATGTTTAGAATTGCAAGAGATGTTTTTTTATGATGGCATATTGTTTCAATTTTATTTATTTGAGATTATTTTAAATAATTTATAATTCAATAGTATACGAGTATGTGCGTATGTGTGTGTGTATGAACGTTGTTATATTCACAGTTGTTTTTCGTTCGTTTTAAAAGCAAATCAAACACCAGAAACCAAGTTTTAAGGATAATTAGTCGGTATATCCAGCAATTGAGTAAAATATTGATAATACATGTAAAAGCAAAGCATCAGTGCCTCGCCCACTAGCCGGCAACTATGTAAAGTGTATCTGGCACCGTCCACTTCTCAGTGGTTGTGGCCTCCAAGGCGGTGTGTTCCTCACTGGGCGCGGAGGGAGTTGTGTTTCGTGTGCAATTTTTCAGTGAAATTTTCAATCAATATTCGTGTTGTGCATGTTTTGTTGATCCAAACACCATTTGGTAGAATATTAAATTATTATAATTAATAAATAAGTTAAATGTGTTAAGTGTTGATAAAAATAAAAGATGTTTACTTCCTAGATTGGCTTTCTCTCGCAGCAACAACAACTAGTAAACTACCATTCCGATGAAGGCTAAAAAGTTTTTTTCATAAATATGTGTTTGCTTATAATTATTTACAAATAAACAAGTGTGTGTGTTTAAAATAATGTTCAAATTTATTTTTTATGTAATCTAATGCAACACGATGAGTATACTCATTTAGCCTAACACTTTTGAGACAGCTGCATATGTGGTAGTGACCGCTGAAACGCTACAAAATAAGCAAATAACAAGGATTGCAAACATACAAACGGTCGAGTAAATGGAGTAATTTACAATGTGGTTAGTAGCAAAGCGATAACGAAATTTTTGGAATTTGAATATTACATACATATGTACATACGTACTTTATGGCTGTGTGCGAGTGTGTGTGTGTGTGCGCAGTACAAATATAGTTAGCATGAAAGTACATTAAGATGATGATAATGAGTAAATATGTACATTTTTGTATAGACGCATATTCATAGTCGTATTTAGTCAGAACTTAATTCAAAACTATTTTAAGTTGCTGCTAAAGTTATTTATAGTCGGTTCAGTTTCGACTTTTCTATTAAATAAGTACCAACTTAAAATTTAGTTTCGTGTCTATAGCAGCAATTAAGTCGTAACTTGTGTATTTTATTATTGAAAAAGAAAGACGAAATAAATAGATTGTATCGTTAGTTAAGACTTAATTCAAGCAACTTAACTGAAATTCATTTGTTTCTTTATGATAAACAGTGTAATATTAGGTTTACAAATGCGATAATCACGCAGGATAATCAAGAAGATAATCAACCAATTTACAAAGTAATTTAAGGAACCGAACCGAACTGCAACCCTGATTTCGCTTGTCTATAGAGGCCTGTACGATCCACGAATGAGAGAAACAGATGTTGCGCCCAAGAATGATAGAATACAAGATTGGGACAATCGAGCTGGGAGCAAAAATTTGTGACGCAATAGTACTCGTGTCGTCAGAATGGTAGAGCAAAGAAAAAATTGTAAAAAAATAAGAGGAAGACGGGAACGGTTGATTAGGTGCCATCAGACGGCAATATTTATATGCAACCATTGTGCGATGTAAAAGTACGCTATGCAAAATTTAGCACGTTTATTCATTAACACTAACTCTGGCCCGACTGTAAAAAAATCAAAAAATGTTTACCATCATTTGCTCATACTTCTCGCCCAGTCACTCATGTTAGCAAACAAGTAAGATTGTGTGAAGGCGGTTAATTGCATGAAAAGACTATAACTAAGAAATCGAATGGGTAGATGCTGTCAAATCGACAAAGAGCGAACTAGCGGTTCTCGGATGTCGCAACCTGTGTTTCACTCGACCGTGGAATGCGTCCATCTATATACCGCTATTCCTTTCTTTGTGATTTTGACAGAATCAGCTATTTTAGCTACGTCACAGTGGTAAAACTGGTGTTTTGTATAGCGCAAACGCACTAATATCTGGACACTTAAAGTATTTCTTAATTTTGACACTCATTGCCTTGCAAATAAAGCACACCGCGAATAATTCGATTGTTTGTATAAGTATACAAAAATATCTCTTAATAATATAGCGTCCACGTAATCCTCAAATATAACGTTTTTATTTTAATGTCCGGACGAGTAAATTTTGTATGAATCTTTAATCTGTTTATGTTTAATTGTTAATGTGTTTTTTTTTTGTAAAATATATATTATTTCATATCTCTTACTTTGAACAAAAATATCTTTATAAAGAAGGTATTTAAAATACCTGCACAATTCCGAAACATGTTTTTACAAACTCGTAATATTTGTAAACTTGATTAATATACTTATGTAATGACTATATTACATCACACAAATATAAAAAGTACTAATACTTAAAAGGTTAATGCATTAAATTAAGGTGCAAGAGATTAAAAAAAAACTTTGCAAACTTATGAATGACTGATATTCGTTTGTTGTTTTCTTTTTGAGACTTTTTTTGCCTGATGTATTCATTACTCTCAAAAAAAAAAAAAAAGCGCAGAGTGTACGGTTTCTAAGATGATGGTGCATTTACCCTGCATTGTATTTCATTCGAATTTTTTCTTCTTTTGATATTTCTCTCTCCCTGCTCAACCAGTGATGACGTCGCAAAGGCAACTCTCAAAAATCTAATCTATCATTCTTGTTTAAGAATAGAGCTGGGTGCAGTAAGCGTCGAATACAATCAAACGTTGCGCAAGTACATGTGCGCGTTACACTGCAAATAACAAATTGCTTCTATTTTTTTTTTTTTTAAATGTATTATTGAAACAAATACTATTTTATACTTTTTTTAGCTTATATTTTATATGTTGCATATAATTTCTTAAATTTTGTGAACTTTTTGGCGGCTGTCGTGTTTCAATTTGTGTCATAACATATTTTTTTGAAACGTAGTAGAATGGCGTTCAAATTGTTTTTTCTAATTGAACGAATTTTATGGTAAGCATAACATATGCTTCATAAAAATCATTCACAGAAAATAGAAAGTTATTTTCCCATTCAACAGCTTTGCTTGCTTGAAATTCACAGCGCAACTGACTCGTAATTTTCGCTGTCAATTAGGATATTGCGACATTTCTACGTCATAGCGACGGAATTTGGGTATGAAGCGAAATGAAAATATCAACATGGCGGCGAAATCGTAAACAAACGCGCTCACACCAGTGTGCATTTATACAAGTTTTGGTTCTCTGCATGCCAGCAACTAAATAAAGCAATTTTTGATCGAAAACAGCGGCAATTTAGCGAATATAAAGCAATTGGAACATGAAAATATCTGTAATTGTGATACTCCGGTGTTGTTGTGTATGTATTTATACAATTTTCAGAAAGTGGATATGAAACAAAAAGTTATACCTAATATCTTTAATTTCAAAACGTAGTGAAAATGCAATGATTTCATGTTGTCGTTACTACCATTTGCTACTGCAAACTTCTTTTATTAAAAAAACCTTTAATTAATTGTTTCATTGTTTTGCACGCGAATTTGAATTTTCTGTTCATTTTCCCTTTTTAATCGATATTGACGTCACACAGCTGTCAAGCTGAAACAAAAAAGATAACGGGACGAAAGTGCCGCAATCTTTAAATTTATCATTCTTGCCCAACGCTGTTCATGTACGATACTCGCTGCTTCGTGATTCTTGCGTACGATCACTATGTCAGAAATTTTTCCTACTCTCGTGCTCTCTAAAATTTCTTTTCTGTTTGAGCTGCTATTCATTTTCACGCCATTGTTTTCTCGTTATGTATTGAAAAGAAATAAATGAAAAGAAATTTTGCACGTACATATGTACATACATAGTTATTTGCATACAATAATTTTTTTATTAACAAAGGCATGAAAAATTATACTAAAAAATTTTTTTTTTATTAACACGACTCATTGTCTAAAGTACTTAATATTTGCGAGCTATGAAATGATAAACAATGGCTTACGGCCGTACTATTCTAAATTAATATCAAAATCTAAAAAAAAACCTCGATGTTCCATTGAAATAGTATGGAATGCCTCGAGTAAAGAAACAATTTAAAAAAGTCCGATATATTGAAAATTAGCTTTTTCTTTGCTTAATTATAAATATGAAAAGTGACAAATTATAAACTTTCGAATATTTGCAAATGTTTGATTGTTCATAAAAAACGCAGAATCGGGAAGTAAATTTGTAGTTAACGCTGCATCTACAACCATACTATCAGGAAAAGTTTAAACTTTTGACTTGAAATTAACATATTTATAAAGCAATTTTAGTATCACAAAGTGGAAGTTTCAAGTTTTTAAAATCATTTACAAAATCACAAACTATTATTGATATGGATTTAGATGCAGCGTTAACTACAGTTTCATAACAAAATTATTAAGATTCAATGAACAAAATGAAAACAGTCAAAACGAGTCAACGAGCACACATACATATATTTTCGTCCAAGAGTATATATGCATGTATGTACATACATACATATGTATATCTTAAAACAATGATAAAAGCCTTAAGTACGACTCTGAATAGAAAAAAATTTTAAGTTGGCACTTAAACCTATGTGGTAAATTCCTTATTTTCAACTTAAATCGATGTTTATGATTATATGCCATTGTATCTCTCAGAACTGGGGTCGAGTACAAGGCACATTGAATGGTTGTTGTAAAGCAGGAGCATAATACTTTGTTTCCACGTCACATGTTTCGCTCTCCCATTCTCCCAAATAGTTGTCAAAGTGCATATAAACAATAATACAATATAACACAATAATTAAACAAATAAGAAACTGTTGATTCAGTTGTATTGGCCATAATTATATAAATTATATATAGATTTTTAATGAGCTCAAGGCCGGAAAAATAAAACAATTGAATAATATGTAAATTATTTTATTTAATCGTCAATATTTCGACTTCAGTCTGAAGTCATCATCAGGACTGCAAAAAACAACAGAAGGCGTTCGCTATGTACAAACTAAAACAATAATGAACACAAACTTACACTATCGGCTGCGCCTGGTAGACTGGCATGTGATATGCAAAAACTTAATTTATAGTATACATATACTCAACAAAAATTGAAGATGAGCGAAACATAAACCAAAAATGTAAACAATAAAAGAACAGTAATTGTATACAAAAATATGTAGGAACAACAACACGTGAAAATGTAAACAAGTTAAAATACAGTAATTGTAAACAAAAAATTATTTTAGGAACAACAACACGTGAGAATGTAAATGAATACAGTAAAGTAATTGTAAACAAAAATAAACAAACAACAATGCAAGGAACGGTTTTGGAATCGGAACAGCTGTTGGACTATGTCCTCATATGCCTTGAATATTTGCTGTTTCTTAATATTAAGTTGCGGTAGACATGTGCACAATTGTCGGTGTCCGTTTTAAAATTCATCCTCATATTATTAGGGGTGTTTACAATGTGCAGCATTTCCAATGTGAATCTTTTGTAGTAACTTTTCTCCTCCTCTAAAATAATGACGCTTTCAAAATTCGGATGATGTCCAGTATCTTTACAATGTGTTGTTAATGCTGTTTTGTTATCAGAAGAGTTGTGCCTTAATTTAATATTCGATTTGTGAGCAGATATCCTTGTCTTTAATTTTGATTTCGTTGTCCCAACATATACTTTCTCGCATAAGAGGGACCCGTCGCCATTACATGGAATCCTGTAAACCACATTCGATTTTTCCTGTCTCGGGATTTTATCTTTCATATTGCTGAAAATATTTCTCAAAGTATTGTCGTACTTGAAGGCTAATTGGTATTTTTCTTTATCGTACAGATTGGAATATTTGATTCTCTCCGATAACCCTGGAACATACGTTGCTGTTTTGTACATCTTATCTGGTGGCACATGTCTTTCGTTTTTTATGTTACGTGGGTCATATTTGCCAATGAGGCTATTTATTAATTTTTTTGGGAAATCGTTGTCTGTCAGGGTCTTCTTAATGATACAAATATTTTTGCTGTGGTACAATTGATCTCTAATGGAGAGAACCCGCTTTATAAAGTTTTGGGCTGTGTTTATAATTATTTTTCTCTCATGTTTTGAGTAAAAGTTTATGAGTCTCCCTGATGCTGTTGGCTTTTTGTACCAGTCTATTGTTATTTTGTTGTTTTTTCTTATTATTAGGGTGTCCAGAAAGGGTATTTGTCCATTTTTCTCTATTTCTATTATAAATTTAATTGTCTTGTTATAATTGTTTAATAATTGGAGCATCCTGTCTGCGTCCTCAGTTTTTATAATGGCAAATAAGTCATCCACATATTTTGTAAGTAGTCGGGGTTTGTTATCACAGTCTAATTCAAAATTCTTCAAAATTTCTTCCATGACAATGTCGGCTATAATTGGTGATGCCGGTGAACCCATTGGCATTCCTGAACGTTGTTCATATATTTTATCATTGTATTTAAAGTATCGAGTTTCCTTAATGCAAAATTTTACTATAGTCAAGAAAAGATCTTTTGTCATGATTGTATGTTCTTTGATTTCATTCCACCTTGAAGATATGATGTTCAGGGCCATATCAACCGGGATGCTAGGGAATAATGAAACGACATCGAATGACACTAAGCTTTCGTCATCATAAACATAGGAACCTTTGATCTTATCTTTGAATTCAATAGCGTCTTTAACATTATATTTGGATGTCGTGGTTATGTTTTTTAAAATTCTAACTATGTATATATTTGCACAAATTATATGACGGGAAGTTGACAGACGAACAAATGGGTCTGAGTGGAATACCGTCCTTATGAATTTTGGGCAAGCCATAAATTCTTGGCGGGTTAGCTGTTTTGCAAACAAGGTCGTTCTTTTCTTTTAAGTCAATTATATTATTGACGTACATTTTCTGTACAATTTCATTATTTTTGTCTTGTAGTCTAGTAGTGGGATCACGTTTCAATATTCTGTATGTTGACATGTCGTTAACTAGAGTTTGTATTTTTCTGTCATATTCAGATTTGTCCATCAAAACGGTAACATTACCCTTGTCGGCATTACGGATCAGAAGCTCTTTGTTAGCTTTCAATAACATTTTTGTGGATCGTAGTGTGTCTTGTACAAATTTGTCTCTACCTACCTCTGCAAAACAGCTAACCCGCCAAGAATTTATGGCTTGCCCAAAATAAGGACGGTATTCCACTCAGACCCATTTGTTCGCCTGTCAACTCCCCGTCATATAATTTGTGCAAATATATAGTTAGAATTTTAAAAAACATAACCACGACATCCAAATATAATGTTAAAGACGCTATTGAATTCAAAGATAAGATCAAAGGTTCCTATGTTTATGATGACGAAAGCTTAGTGTCATTCGATGTCGTTTCATTATTCCCTAGCATCCCGGTTGATATGGCCCTGAACATCATATCTTCAAGGTGGAATGAAATCAAAGAACATACAATCATGACAAAAGATCTTTTCTTGACTATAGTAAAATTTTGCATTAAGGAAACTCGATACTTTAAATACAATGATAAAATACATATATGAACAACGTTCAGGAATGCCAATGGGTTCACCGGCATCACCAATTATAGCCGACATTGTCATGAAAGAAATTTTGAAGAATTTTGAATTAGACTGTGATAACAAACCCCGACTACTTACAAAATATGTGGATGACTTATTTGCCATTATAAAAACTGAGGACGCAGACAGGATGCTCCAATTATTAAACAATTATAACAAGACAATTAAATTTACAATAGAAATAGAGAAAAATGGACAAATACCCTTTCTGGACAACCTAATAATAAGAAAAAACAACAAAATAACAATAGACTGGT